>OX246754.1:281445157-282695157 GCA_945910035.1 Brachypalpus laphriformis | reverse complement strand
AGATCTCGAACCAAATCATTCAGTTCACTTTGACGTAATAAATGTGGTTCATTTTCATTTACAACGAAATCCCCTGATTGAGAAGAAGTTAGTGTTCAAGTTACTCATCCAATTTCGATTCAACTTTCTTCTTCATATTTTTTTTCCAATGGAGGCCGCGGTGGAGGAATATCTTCAGTATGAGGAAGTGGCTAAGGTACCGATTCCACATTTGGATACACAATTTGATTTCTTGTTTTATACGAAAATCGTTTCAGTTTCGTTAAACAGAAATAACAATCACTCAAATAATCAAATAAATCACTCAGTAACCAATGTCCTGGTATACATTTTGTCGTATATCTAGATAATTCGATGTAGTAAACTATTTCTAATATTTTTCTGTTAATGCATGTATGATTCAAAAAATGTATAATGTAATTAACGGCATCGTGTTGACCAGTGTAATTTGTCTGGCTTCTATTCACGGGTCACAATTTCATTTTTCATGCACTGCATACAAATGTGTGTTTGTCTCATACGGAAAACGTGAAGAAAAAGAGGTGTAACAAAATTATAAAACTAAACTACCCTTTTTGCACGTTATCTGCTGAACGTATCATCCAATTTTCTTTTCAAACATGTGCCATTGTGTGTGCGAAGCTTTTTATGATACGCCAACAAGCGCCAAACCAATTCATAAGGTTACATATTGCAGTCGCAGCTGGTTTGAAAGTTTGGTTGGTTGGTAAATAGCAGCACAGGTTGCACTTGCTAAGTTGCTATTGGTGCTATTGCAGTCGCAGCTAGTTTGAAAGTTTGGTTGGTTGGTACATAGCAGCACAGGGGCTATACTTGCTAATTTGCTATTGCTGCTTTTGCTGCTATTGCAGTCGCAGCTGGTGTGTAAGTTTGGTTGGTTGCTATATAGCAGCACAGGGGTTATACTTGCTAAGTTACTATTGCTGCTATTGCGTTGCGAATGTGATTTTCTAGCGGGAGCTCCAGTACATTGAAATTAAGCATCCTACTGTGTCTTTAGTTTCAGGAAGTTCATCGGAGCCAGAAGTGGGAGTAAGCTTTTTTTATGAAAGGATATACATATGTATGTACATCAGGGTGCGCCGTCTTTTATGTCGGTATGTGAATATTGAATAACTTTAAAAAAAAAAAAACCGATTTCCATATATGAGGTATTTTTATTTAATCTGTTCCTTTACAATTTCCTTGAGATAATTTTTGAATACAACATCAATCAAGTGGCCGCCTCTATTGACCAAAACAAAATTTGCCCCTTTTGTTGCGTTTTCCATCACTTTTTCGAGCATCTCGTGGGATATAGCGATGATTTCGGCACGAATGTTTGCCTCAAGCTC
The DNA here is from genome assembly GCA_945910035.1 of Brachypalpus laphriformis. NCBI lineage: Eukaryota > Metazoa > Arthropoda > Insecta > Diptera > Syrphidae > Brachypalpus > Brachypalpus laphriformis. Next base: position 282,693,802 of record OX246754.1, on the reverse strand, counting down.
GTCAATGGTCTGAGGCTTGCTGGCGTACACTTTGCTTTTCAAATAACCCCACAAAAAGAAGTCCGGAGGGTTCAAATCTGGAGATCTGGGTGGCCGGTCAATGTCGCCGTTTTTTGACAGCACACGTCCAGGGAATTTTCGTTGCATAAACTGCATTTTTTAATTTGCAGTGTGGCATGGCGCACCATATTGTTGATACAGTACTACCTCGATAATGTGAATTCACAAATCTATACATTACTACTCTCTCTATAATCTGAACTTTGAAATTTTCTCACATAATGTGAACTTTTCCTCAATATTTCGCATTCTTGTCTTGTTATTCTTTTGTTTTTTGCAGTTGTTTGTTCAGACATGTTTTTCCATTTCGTACTACTTGTTATTTATTGTGGAAAGAACCTTTCTTCATCTTATATGAGCATTCGTTATTTGAAAATTCCCTTATTTTTAGTTGAAAAAACATGTTCAAACAATGTGAACCCCTCCAAAATGTGAACAGGCCCTTGTTTTAATTAGTTCACATTATCTAGGTAGTACTGTACCGGTAACCATCCAGACCTTTTTCACACATTTGTGGGCAGACATAATGAGCCAACATCCACCGATATCGATTCCCATTGACTGTTTCGCCTTCTCTGAAGAAAAATGGCCCAATGATGGTTTTGGTGCAAACGCCGGCCCAAACATTCACTTTTTGGTTATGCAATGGTGTTTCATGGATCTCGTGTGGATTCTCCGTTCCCCAAATGCCGCAATTTTGCTTGTTAACGGCGCCAGAGAGTGTGAAATGGGCCTCGTCGGTCATCAAAATTTGTTTCCAAAAATCAGATTCAGTGTGAACTATTCGAGCGACTGTTTGGCCGTATTCCAAGCGACGTGGACGATCTGTCGGGATTGTTCTTTGAGTCAATTGCACTTTATACGGAAATATAATTTTTTCTCGACTACATTCAGTTTGTTCGTGTGACTTTAAATCATTAAAATTGGGTGAAATGAAGGCACGAAAGGAGTGGTTAAATATCTGTTCATGCTATATGCCCCTTTCCAGCACGTTTCTCTAAATCTTCGTTTTCTCAGAGTACAATAAATTGATAGGAGCTTCCTACGATAAAGAGTTTTCCCTTGCCTGTTTTCCAGACCTTAGGGTAGCAGATATACTGCATTTGTAGCAAAGTGAGATCCTACCCCAACTTTAAGCCTCATTTTAGTCACACATATTTTTTTTAGCAATTTCATTGGCAATAGGACCTTCTTCTATCCCTGATCAGATTAAGATAATAATTTTAAATTTTGAGGTAAAACCGTTGTAAAAGGAATTATCAATGTTTTAACTTTAAACTTTCTAAAATGCGTTAACCACGATCAAGAGCAGAACATCTTTTGCTACTAAGAGTTCTGTGTCATTAGCATCTGAGCTGGGTATGAAATGACGACTTTCCAAAAAATAATAATAAATTGCATGAATTGACTTTCATTCATTAAAACTTCTTCGAGCGGTAGAAAAAAATCCATCTTCTCCAATTCAAAATCCCTTCTGTCATTGCCGAACACGAAGCCTATGCATTTGCTTAATTTTTCCATAAAAACCAGCTCGGGTTATGAGAAAAGTTTACCCACAGCATCCTCTCACATATATTTCTTAATTTTATTCAACAAACTTACAACATTTTTATTTTTGCAGCTAACTCGAATGAATAATAACCACGTTAAGAGCATCCTTTCACAATCCTTTTTCCTGACTTTGCATCCCACACTCTTATATTCCATGGAATAAGTTGCAAGGCGGACAGGAAAAGTATAAAAAGTATGAGATACATCCGCAAACTCTTTTTTAATCCCCGCAACTAATTTTCCACACTGGATGATGAATTATCCTTTTGTAGGTTTCCCGGGCGCAAATTAAATCCACCGGAGCGGAGGTCGGGAATTAATCATTTCGTCCGCCTCTGTCTATCTCGGGGTGCTGTAAATATTTTGTTGCATTTAAATTACGAATTTTCTCTGTGAAATCAGAGAGAAAGGGATTTCAAGGAACACAATATCCAATTATTATGATGACTATCGCCTGAGTCAGGCCAAAGGATTATCCTGTATGGATACTGTGCTTTTATTGGCTTCTCTGCTTCACAGAAGAGTGCAATAAGAGTGGCGGAATTTGCAAAGTTCAAGGATCAGCATAAATTATGTTCCATTTCTGAATGTTAATTTTGTCATTCGAATTGAATGCAGAAGGAATGAGAGTGAAGTGTGTACGTACGTACTGTGGCAGAAGAAAGGAAGTCAAAGTACAATAGTTTCTGTAAGTCACAAAATAAAAATTATAGACCAACATTTCAGGATGGTATATCAGACAGTGAAGATATATTTTCTTTGATAAATTGTAGGCACTAAACGTTGATGTACATAAGTCGTCGTTCATTTGCTGAATCGTGGGAGAAGGATACCATATCGCGACTTGAAAGGTCCTGGAACTTTTCTGTGGAATTTAATTAAATACGTTGCCTTTCATATCTTTTGAATTCCAGTTGTTGTAACATTGCTCTTTGTCATTTGCAATTCCTGGATTTTTTTTAATAAATTTCATCCTTGAGTGTTGAAATGCTGCCAAGGTGTACTAATTTAAAATTCTCAAGGAAAGCGTTGAAATTTTTGTCAAATTGAAACTGATTGTATTTGGGGTGAACAGGGGATCCAGTTCCTGTATTCTTTGGCTGATAATCATTCCGTTCTTCCATTTACAGGGAAGGTCTGAGTGGTTACGTATGTGATGGGCAAAGTTGGACTATGCAATATGTTTTCAGGTATTGTGAACATTAGATAAGTTATTTGTGATACTCCTCGGCTTTTCTTCTTCAAGTATCTGTGGGCAAACATCTGTTATGGCCTCCTTGCAATCTACCCCAAGTACGAGTGTAGCGTTCCATTGATCTTCTACGTTTTCTGGCACGGTCTTTTAGCATTTAAATATTTTTCTGGTCCTTTTCAGCTTTTATCATGGGCGTACTAATTCGATATGTCAAACTTCATAGCATTATTCCCTTGGTAGATATTTAAATTTTTATTTATTTATCCTGGCTTCGTCAATTGTGGAGTTGAATAACTCATTCGGTTAGCGTGTTGTTGGGCGTTCGTTCTTTGTGTCCTAGTCAATGGAACAATGTTATCTCAGCACCCGCAAAGCGTTTGTTAATTGTTTACCGTTAAAAAAAATTCAAGGGAATTGCATAAGAAGGTTATTCGAAAGCCGACGGTTAGAAGTAAACCAACCCTTTCTACTGCCACAGCGACTGTCACAACCACATCTATCCATTGTGTCTTTGGACATTATTTAATTCAACTACAATCAAGCTTCTTTATAGCGAACCTCCAAGGGACCAATGAGTTTATTCGTTATAAAGAAGTTTAAGATATATTTCGCTATAGAAGTCAGACAGTGATTTTTTCTCATTTTTGCGTCAAATAGCTATAAGAATTTAATGAATTAAAGAATTACGTCTTTTTATTTCTTTATTGAAAACATATCAATTTTCGTCTGCACATTTACAGTCTTATCCTTTACCTTTTTGTGAAAATCTTCCAATTTATTAAAATGGGTATATGCTTCGTCTGGTGTATCTTCTGTCGTCTCAATGAAGCTTGGTAAGGTATCAAATGCATTCCTAATATTAGCATCGTTGGGCTTTCTTGTAATATTCTCGGTTTCAGCATCGTCAATTGATGGCCTCAGTTCTTCAGAAATAAAATTTAAAATTATGTCGTCTGAAGGCAGTTCCATCGTAGCAACATCTGCATCTATTATAACATGGTCGTCAAATGTTACAAGATCATCATCAGTTGAAAAGGCTCTGTTGAAATATATGTTATCTCCAATAATTGATGGCCTAATATGTGCCAATGGAGTTAAGTCTTCCTCGGACCAAGCATCATACGTATCAAACCCAGCTTTGTCAAAACAATGACGAATTGTGCGTGGTTTTACATCAACGTTCCATGCTTAAGAAACGTCTCTAATAGCATGCAATAGAGATCCATGGCCCTGATCCATGGCTTCTAAGACCTTCTTTAGAATTTTGAATGATTGCTTGGCCAATTGCTTGGAGTCTAGAAGCTGGGTTCGCCGGAAAGAATATCAATTTCATTGCTTTCAAATTCATTTGTGTCATTGTGGTATTGGTAGATGGGGTTGATAGTCATCGAGAAAAAATAAAACTTTTCGGCCTTGACACTGAAATTTAACATCTTTCTGGATTAGGTATCCATTTCTGGAAAAGTTCGCCGGTCTTCCAAGAGCTCTTATTACTAAAATATTTTGCTGGAAGCGACCGAATCCCCTCGAAGCATCGTGGCTTTGCACTTTTTCCAATCGCTTAAAGTTATAGTTTTTCATTACCTGTCATATTTGATCTCGCCAATATGGTCGGTCTATCCTTGCTCTTTTTTCCTCCATGAAATTTTTTGTGTTTGGAAGCCAGTGTTTTTGCGGAAGGCATTTAAAAACAAACACTTTTCGTCCTCATTGAAAGCAATGTCCGAGCTATGTATATCCGCCTAGTAGCCTCGGGAGCGTATTCCGAATCCAGTTTTGGCACACTTTATCAACCACATGAGTCCCTTCCTAACATAACGTTTTTTTTTTTGTTTAATGCCGTACCTAAAGTTTCATATCGGACAAATCAGAAACCAAAAATTATCTAAATGGTCCTTAGCTTGATTTAAATTTGCCTAAACATTCGGCACTTCCTTTAAAATCACATTGGCGGAGGTTCAGAAAAATGCTTTGCCTTTTCTTCAATCGTAGACCCCGAAAGTGGCAAATTCATTTTCCTACTTACTTGAACCCATTTCAACATTGCCTTATCTATATCGCCAAATTTAGCTGGTCTGATTTTTTTCTGGCTTATATTTGAATTTGTTTCTGCAAATTTTAAAATTTTGTTCTCCTTCAGAATTGTCGAAAGTGTACTTGATGGTATGCCAAACTATGCGGTAATATATTCTTCCTTCTCTCCCTTTTTCACTTGTTCTATAACACTGGTCAACAATGGTTTTGTTGCCCTTGATATGAAAGTGATTTCGAATAATTGTATGCCTACAATTTGTGAAACTATGAATGATTTTGGAAGATTGGCTCTAGTTTTTTTAAAATCATTTTCTTGTTACACTACAAAAAACAGAATGAAATAACTAGTATGTATATTCTTTAATATCAATTTTTTATTGAAAAATATTACTAATTGTTTTGTTTTGGAATTCCCTAATTATACGTATATGTACGTTTCCAGGAAGCTAGCAAAAGAAAGTTGTGTTCGATTGCTTGTTCGGAGTGCGCATATTGTTATTGTAAATTTGTTACAAGGAAAAAATGATGCCGCAGAGTGCCAAGAATGTATTCTTTATGAAGAGACGTTCATTATAAAGAAATGCGTTATATAGAAAATTATGTAAATACGATTTTTTTAAGGGTACAAACCCGTACAAAATCCAATAGGAACTAATCCAAATCTTAAAAAAAAATAACCAAAAAATTGACAAAACATTATAAAAAAATTTATTTATTGTGTTAACTTCAGAGGAGCCAAAATAAAATCAACATACATGGGGTAAAAGAACAAGAAAAATTAAGATGTTTAACATCTGAACTGTGTGTTTGAACTGGAAGAAGAATCGCTGTCATCTACACGAGCGGCTGCGGGTTTTTTTAATCGTTCCATCCCACATAGGGGTACTTGCTTCGAAAAACCGTTCATAAATCAATGTTCCAAAATGTAGAGTTGGGTAGTAATTTATTTTTCTAGTTGTAGTTAAATACCTATGGAACAATGTACCGTCGTTTTTTTATTTTTAGTTTTATGCACACACTTCGCCGCAGCATCAGTTGAAAGTCATCGATCGTAAGCTTGCATTGTGAATCTGTTGGTTTGTTTGAAAAATCCAACTGCTAAATAATTAAGTTTTTTTTTTATATTGTGCACAAAGTTTTTTGTTATGGAGTAATCAGTTGCAGATGTGTACTTTATTAAGAACCTTTTTTCATGATTATTGGAGCTTTAATTTAATAGATATTGGATTTATTTGAAATGTATGCAAATGGAAATTTTTATTCATTTATTTTTTTAATGGACCTTTTGTTATATAATTCGGTGTTATTCGGTAAGTTTTTTGGTATCAGCTTATTGAGAAATATGTCAAAAAGTAGAAGCAAAATAAAATTTCTGCCCATAACTGCTCCTCTAGGTTTTATCGCCCCTGATGTATGCATAGTTTAATGAAAATTCAAAAACTGTTTATCATAAAATAAATTCTTTTGCTTGAAGGATCGTCTGACTTGTGCATTCTAACTAAAAGACAGTTATATGATGTTATGAATGAGTATGAAGGGAATGTATTTGGAGCTAAATTGGATTACCTTCAGACGTATTTGCTCAATAAAGCGTCTTGCACGGAGGAAAAGCTTAAAGAATTTAAACTCAAAAATGGATGTTTAAGTCATTATACTAAGCAGAACTTTATTTTTATTGGTAGTTTCAACTTAAAATCTTTTGAATTGTATTAGACCCTGTTTAGACGTTAACTGATGAGTGCGCTATGTCGATAGTATTTGGGTCAGAAGAGTGAGGAAGAGAGAGCCCCTCACCCTTCTCGCCCAAAAACTAAACGACATAGCGCACTCATCAGTTAACGTCTAAACAGGGTCTTAAGGCATGCATTTAACTTAAGATGGTTAAGTTCACAACGGACAAATGTTAAAATTTGAAAACAGCTCTGATTCAGATGCAAATATCTTCCAATGCTCATTTGTGCGTTTACGTTTGTTTTGCAGTTTAACCAACAAAATTATTTGGCAAAATCCAACGCCATCCTCGCTACGCTATTCTCATCCAATAAAAATTAGTTTTGTAAAATAAACTCTTGATATTACGCAAATTGAAATAGTTTATATTGAATTCAAGATAAATACATTGAACAAAACTTTCATAGAAGGTGATAGAATATTGGAAGTAAAACACGTGCTAGTTTTTACAATGGTCGAGGGCAAAGTTTGGAATGCAGCAACTAAAGTGGGGGACAGACTGCTGGTATTGATACCATGGTATAGCAATACTATGTTCTATACCACATGTCTGTCACTACAATAAATACTACGTTTAAAGCTAGTATACCACGAAACAAACCTGGTATTAAGTTGAGATTCGCATTTTTTTTTTGTGGTATACCACAAATCTTCGAATAGTCGTAGATTTTTTGACAATTCAAAGCAAGTAATCACGGTGAAAACGTATAGCATTCAATTTGTGCAATGGATTCAAAGAGGACTGTTTTATCTAAATGCGAAACAATTAAAGTTATAGAAGTGTGGAAAAATTATATCGGCGAGCTACGAGGAGCAAGACGCAACATTAGTGTGTTGCAAATTAGTGTGTTCTACGAACTGCTGTCTGTCAGGGGTTGTGGTATTCCCAATACCATGGTATTCGCACCATGGTATCAATACCAGCAGTCTGTCCCCCACTTAACACAAAATCTACAATGAAATGTTTTACTATTTGTGGACCTTCTTCAAAAGATTTTAATGATCTTTACAGGACAAAAGAAGTTGATAAAGATGCGATGAACTTTGGATTGTCAATTTTGTATGCCAGGATACGGATTTTTGAAAGCATTCTTCATCTTGCTTACAAGATTCCGTTAAACAAATGGTAGCTAAGAACGTTTTCAGAAAAAATTATTCTAAAAGAAAGAAAAATTGAGCTTCAAGAAAAGTTTAAAACAAAACAAGGACTCATTGTTGATGTACCCAAACTTGGTTTCGCGAACACTAATGATGGCAATACAAGCCGCAGGTTTTTTAACAATCCAGAAGTAGTTGCTGAAATAACTGGTGTTGATGTGCAACTTATTTTTAGATTTAAAGTCATATTAGAAGTACTTTCTAGTGGATTTGAAATAGATGCCCAAAAATTTGAATCATTTGGATCAGAAGTTATTCGAAATGCTCTCCTACCGATTGGGCAGCTATCCAAAGAAGCAGCAGAAGCACGGAACAAGCATTTCAGATTGTAACGGTTAAATTTTGCTCCTAGTTTTCTAGGACGGATTAACAGTTCTTAAAGTGCCAGGGCCTAGCTTCTCGCAACCACTCATGTTGTGTGCGTTATATTTTTCAAACGAATGGAAGGGACCTACACTTTAGTGCCGTATCCGAACGGCGATTTGAGAAGCTTTTTCGAGACAACAATACTCTCGGATGTTTGTCAGACGCTCGCAAAAGGTGGGGCCATGAAAAAACTTTTCTGCTGTTTTCTGGGATTCGAACTTGGAACCTCATGCGTAGTGATCCGACACACTAACCACTTACGCCACGGCGCCCACCATGGATGTTCTTAATAAGTTTAAAAAACATTAGCAGTCGGAAATAATAAATATTTCTGTTTTTTATACTATCTGTAGGTTACATTTAAGTTCGGATCCTCTAATAAGTTTTAGACCCTTGTCTGTTAAAAAAACTAAACAATTTACAGGAAAAGCTCTAGAAATGGTGATTTCCAGGATTCCTGGCTCATCAGCTTTACAAAATGTTGGCGAGACTACAATATCCAATGAAAGCGAAGGTGAAGAAACAGATGAGGAGTGTACTGATGAAGAAGACTCCTGGGCAGAGTCCACTGAATAACTTAAAGTGCCATATATTTCATTCCATACTAATTTTTCGCATTAATAAAATAAAACCTAAATATATCAAAGATACTTTATTTATACCTTAATTTGACTTAAATAAGCTTAAAAATGCTTTTAAAGTTGTTTCAGGCAAGTATCACTTCATTAGGACAAAGAAATATTTTTGAGCGGTTTTTCGAGGCAAACCCCTATATGTAGCGTTGGTTGAAACTGTAGCATTGCGTTTCGTCGGGATCGTTTCGGTTTAAAATTTCCAATCCCTCTTCGAAGTGATGTAGTGCTTCACACAAGTGCTTCAATAATTTCAGAAGGGTTGGTCTTTTTTTTTTTTTAAATTTTGCATTGCCTCTGGTATGATAAAACAAAGCGTGGGTTTACGCTAACCCCAGGTTCTCGAAGAATATTCACTGTATCACTACCAGACTATAGCTAACGGTTTTTCTTGTGCGAACTTAATATAGACAGTACGCCCTCCTAATGCGATCAATAGTTTGACCTGGCTACCCAAACTGCTGGAATGCCAGGACCGTAAAAATTGTGTGGGGTTTGAAGAACGCCTGTGTATGGCCGTAGGGTTAGGAGGAATCAGACAGCAGTTGCGTTAAATATTTTATTATTTGAAATAAACCACGACATTAAAACAGGACAAACGTAATCAAAAACATGAATAATCTAACCCGAGAGGGCAAATTTCTGCTTTTTCTTTATCAATGCTTGCACAAGTGCTGCGAAAGGCGTAGGGGTTGGTGCTGGCGCTGTTGTTGGAGATGTTGGACCTGTTGGAGCTGTTGGACCTGTTGGAGCTGTTGGACCTGTTGGGCCCGTTGGAGCTGTTGGACCCGTTGGACCAGTTGGAGCTGTTGGGCCTGTTGGACCTGTTGGAGCTGTTGGACCTGTTGGAGCTGTTGGTCCTGTTGGACCTGTTGGAGCTGTTGGACCCGTTGGACCTGTTGGACCTGTTGGAGCTGTTGGTCCTGTTGGAGCTGTTGGACCCGTTGGACCTGTTGGAGCTGTTGGGCCTGTGGGGGCTGTTGGACCCGTTGGAGCTGTTGGACCTGTTGGGCCTGTAGGACCTGTTGGACCTGTTGGAGCCATTGGAGTCTCTCCGGGACCGTATGTTGGTGTAGTAAGAGTTGTTCCCGGAGGTGGTCCTGCTCCTGTAATAGTTCCTGCTCGTAGAGCAAGCAATTTTTCTGACATCTGCGGTACAGGTCGAGTTTTAATTAAGGCCTGGCATTGTCCTAAATTGTCCTCACATATTGATGTTAATAGGTTACCATATTCTAGTGAAGTTCTATTCGGTGTTAGTGGTATTTTTTGCGCCAATAAAATGGTCGCCAATGTAAGAAAAACGATCACAAAATACGATCTCTGTAGCATGTCTGTATCGATGGATTGGTTTGTTATTTTGATAAATTAATCAAACGCTCCTGTGTTTATATGCAAAATTTTGAAACCTAGCTGCATACAGCTGGTATTTTCATTGCTTTACACAAGTGCGCTCATTGACCTTACGTCCCCTATGGTATATTTTTTTAATCAAACAAACAAACATTTGTTATAAGTTTATAACATTGAAGGTGTGTATGTAGGGATCTCTGAAACTGGCGATCCGTATTTTGGAAGATTTTCTGTATTGCCAGTTGTCTGATACAGCACTTTCTTATCAATTTTGAGAATTATGAGTTCGCATTTGATTTTCAGAGTCTCGCGTCTTCCCTCATTTTTTCAGACATTGCTTCGAGAACGTATATCTAACATTTTAAATTCAAGAAAAATAAGTTTCGTTTCGAATAAGGCGGTGACAAATAGACGAACAAGCTCACAGAAAGATGTGCGGACAATCAAGTGAAAGCAATATTGCTTCTCTTGTTCGCACTCGCCGCAAACCTTTCTGACCTTAACCGTCAACTTGATTATTTTACCCAAGTACAAATAATGCTTATTCATTCAACAAGGTCAATATTATTATAGTTTCTGTTACCTGGGAAAATTCGCTTAAATTTTGATTGTGCCTAAAGATTCAGTGTCATATGAAATGTGGATATTTATTTGTACAACTGCAGCCAGATTACTGTCAGTAATTTAGTTTTGTAAGTCATCAAGTTCACACACGTACGTTCGTTGGATTAAAAGAATTACACAATTGGTTTAATATGTATTGAATTGTGTCGATTAAGTAACATCCTTCATGTAATGCAACGTACTTGTGCATATTTTCCGCCAGAATCCGATCCAATCAAGTCATAAACTTTCTAACATTCTAATATAAGTTCACACTTCGTACCTGGTTTCGTCTCCTTTTTTAAAAAGTGCCATAAAAGTGCGCATATTTTTTATGTTTAATAAATAGAAGCCCATCTTCTTCTATCTTTGAAACTACTATACATAAAAATATGACATTGAACCATGAGCATTTTTGTATCTAAGTTGAACAGGAAAAAAGGCCCATTTTGCTATATGGAAAAATGTGCAGCAAATATGCTGGTTACGTTGAATATAGCGACGACAGAAACTTCAAGATTTAGAAGTTGTTTGAGTGACTTAAGTGATGCAGGGATGGAAAAATGTATTTCTTAGCAGAATGTTTCGTCTATTTGTTCACAAATGACAGGGCGCAGAAGTATAATTTTTTGTCTTATCTTGCATTGTCGCTGTTCTTAGGACGGCCAACATTCTGGGATAGGAATATGGCTTTGGTTTTATTCACCGAAGTTATATCTGCAGCGTATCGCATATAAAATCCTCTCTGTCGTATTATGTCAACGCCGAAAACCAATCGTCAACAACCTGCACCATTGACTAAATATTCACACTGCGGCAGATCCTGGAAAAAACCCATGAATATAAAATCGATACGCATCACCTCACCTCTTCGTCGATTTCAAAGTTGCCTATGATAGCGTGTGTAGAGACGTGTTATATAGAACCAGATCTAGTCTCCGCATCCCTGGCAAGCTTGTCCGTCTATGCAGGATGACGTGGAGAACTCTCGCTTCTCCATAAAGTCGGAAAGAAAACCATCGATCTTAGACAAGGTGACGCGCTATTATGCGATCTCTTGAACATAATGCTTGAAGGAATTGTACGAAACTCACAAGCCAATACAATCTTATAAAAGTCTGTACAACTGCTCGCTTACGCCGATGACACTGACATAATCGAAAGAACTCAGCGGGCTGTCAGTGGGGCGTTTGCAAATATTGAGACGGAAGCAGTAAACATGGGCTTAGCGGTCAATGAAAGCTGCTATGCTGTCTACAAAAAAGGATACCCAACACCGGCGTCTTGGACAGAACGCTACAGTAGATAAATATAATACTGAGGTAGTAAAGTAGCATGTCTACCTAGGCTCTATGGTGACCTCCGCAAATGACACCAGTAGTGGGGAAATCAAACGAAGAATTACCCTTGCCAATGGCTGTTTTCATGGGCTAAGAAGGCACTTGAGTAACAAACATCTATCTCGAGACTAAGGTAACTCTGTATAAGACACTAATTATCCCAGTCCTGCTGTATAGTGCAGAGGCAAAGACTTTGTTAAAATCGGATGAGAATGCCCCACCCTTGCATTGAAATTTAAACGGGTTCAGCGCGAGCAATCACCTGAAGTGCAATACACTTTTAATGCTAACTCCGCATTTCGCAAATAACGAGTAATAAAAGGGTGGTTAAATGGGAGCACAACATTCCTCCATCTCCATAGATACAACAAACAGCTCGGAATCTCCGTAGCGTTAGCACCAAGAAGAAGAGTCTAACGTTCTTTTGACACCTTATATCTTAATTTTGATTTTTCTTCTTTTAAAATAAAGGTCCGCTCAGGCATTCGCTTCCGATAAAAACCTGTCTCGTCCGTATTAAAAACTTTTTCTGGAACGTAACTACCTTCTTCAAGGATTTTTAAAAAAATGGTCGGATACTCGAGAGCTACAGCTAAATCGGCACTTGCCGCTTCGCCGTCTATCTTGATGTTATGCAAACTACGAGTATATAAATTTTTTAATTTTTCAACAACAAGCAAGAAAAAAATCGCAACGTAAAGTAGACAAAGTAGGCAAGGTACATAATGTATATTCTTGCATTGTAAGAACATAAAAGGGAATATTGTTTTCTTTTTTGGCCGTTGCACAGTGATTCAACAGAAAGCCAAAATTTAATGACAGGAATTTTATAAAAAAAAAATGCATATTTTCATTCGACAATAAGCAAACTACTCCATAACACAAAATTTCCCATTTTGCTTACATTAGTATTTTGTTTAGTTCAACGAAAGTGAACACATGTGCCAAGTGGAGTTATTGTTTGTAGTAAGATTGTTCGAGAATTTTGATTTTGTAATCCGTTATCCTAGAATTGGTGGTCTGCTGTTGTTTTTTCGTAACGGATGTACAAGAAGTAGGTATGGTTATCATTTTGTTTTACATCTTAAAAAAAAAATTGTTAAAGTTTATACCCACAAATGCAACCCACTTTGTGTATAGTTTTTTCTTCGGTATATTAACTTTGAGTAAGCCTTTAGTTATATTGCAATCATTTGCAATTTATATGACTTATATGACTGTATTACTTACGCTATGGCGTTTCTAGGGAGAACAAATTTTTTGCTTCTATCTGCTTCCTCTCTTGTAATATGCTATTGATTACAGGTGCATTGTGCAGGTGTACATTCTCGAGTATCTTTTGATATGGCGATCCAAGAGTGGAAATAATACGGAAAAGACACGTCAAGTCTTAGAAGTGTTAATTGAAACTTTATGATGTTGGAAATATGGATATTAAGAATTTAGAAAGTCGCATTAACAGCTTGTGCAAAAGTATTGCAAATTATTGGAAAATTGTGAAAAGGGCTTAATCCAAACTTCTTGAAACTGCTTGGTTAGCAGCCGTTGAAAAAATTGATCGACCCAGACATAATGTGCAATGCACTCAGAAGAAAAGCCAAACCAGAAATTCACGTGACCGCCCAAGAAGAGATTATACGGTGTGTACCAAACGTTCAAAACGTCGAAGAAGGGCTGAGTTGTCAAAATGAGATGAGTCAACTATGACTATGACACGGGCGAAATTTTGTCACTTTTCATAGAAGCCCGCTTGACTAAACATCAATATTTATTAATCAAGAAATTCATCGATACCACAGTATCTTTTAATATTTAACCATCATACCATTGCATTGTGAAGGCCAAGAAAAAGTGTTACCCATTACACGAAACCATTACGGAATCTTCGACAGAAATTGAGTTGCAAAGACTGTTGGATCACATAGCTTCTCGAATACTCGAGTCTAAAATAAGTGCTTTAGATAGTGTTACGGGTGATTCATTAGATAGGTTAGGTTAGGTTAGGTATGTGGGCTGGCAGGGAGGGACGCTCTCAGGTCAGCGTTGACCCATTGTGGTACCAATGGGGGGAAAGTAATCCCTTACACGATGAAACTAAAAACTATTAACTCAGTCACTTACTTCATTTCTGCATACAAACCACCCCGATGATTTGATGAAGTTCAACATCTTTTCTGTTGAAACGCCGGAGAGTTCCTCGAGATCCTGGAAGAAATATTTACCAAGGAACTTTTTTCTGGAGTGTTGAAGACTCGGACAGTGGCACAGGATGTGGGCTGTGTCCTCAAAAAGTTCCTCGTCACCACAGCCTCTGCAGAGTTCCTCCTCCGTCAGGCATAGTTTCTTCAAGTGGTACCGCAGAGTGTTGTGCCCCGTGATGATGCCCACGAGGGTGGAAAGGGATTTCCTATCTTTACGGATGATTCTCTCGGTCTTTGCTTTGTCGAAAGATGGCCATAGCTTCCTAGTGATGGCGCAAGTTTCCATGGAGTTCCATCTTGTGTTCGCCTCCTTAGTGGCTTTATTCTCTGCAACGAGCTTGAGTGTGCAAGGCGGGATACACACAGGGGGGTCAACTTGTTCTGTTGGGGCTGCTGAGCCGATTCTCGCCAGCTCGTCGTCTTTCCCATTGCCTGGGATACCCTCGTGTCCAGGGACCCAACAGAGCGATACCTTGTGCTATGTTCCAAGAACCCTGCGCTCTTCTCGACAACACTTCACAAGCTTCGATTTAATTTCTATGGCAGTAATCGCTTTTATAGCTGCCTGGCTGTCGATAAAGATGGTGATACCTTCTGGCGGTATTGCCTTTACCGCAGACTCACGGGCGGCTGTTGCCACTGCTAAGACCTCTGCTTGGAAAACACTGCTGTGGTCTGGAAGTCGTATGGATTTCGATACACCTAGAGAGTCGGAGAAGATACCAGTGCTCATTTTTGAACCATCTGTGTAGATGGCTATAGATTCGGCATTAGGTATATGACCGCTTTTCCAATCTTCCCTGCTAGGATAGGCGGTAGAGAAAGGCCTTGTAAAGTCTAAATATGGCGTCATGTAATCCGTTACGGGCATGAGGCCAAAGTAATCGAGTAGGATCATCGAGTGATCTGTTCTGCTTGGTTTCCAGTTCGCTGACTGACTTATTCTCATAGCATTAATGGCTGCTGATGTTCGTATAAAGATGTCTAGCGGTAGCAGGTTCAGGATAGCCTCGAGTCCTGCGTTTGGGGTTGTCCTCATTGCACTGGTGATGCCAATGCACGCTAGTCTTTGAACTTTGGTGATTGCCTTTAAGTTGGTGGATTTGTTGACAGCTGGCCACCATACTAGATTACCGTAAGTCAGTATGGGTTTAACTATAGCCGTATACATCCATAGTATGATTTTGGGGGAGGGTCCCCAGGTTCTACCAAAAATTCTACTACATGAGTAAAAGGCTATTGTTGCTTTCTTAATTCTTTCCTCTATATTTAATCTCCAAATGAGCTTTTTGTCAAGTACAAGGCCCAGGTATTTTGCGCTATCGGACAATCTGAGTGGGATACCATCAACAGAAGGTGTACTAAACTCCGGTATTTTCCTCTTATTCGTAAAAAGTACGAGTTAGGTTTTTTGGGGATTAACCTTTAGACCGCAGCTCCTGTCCCATATGCTAAGAATATTTAGGGCTCCGTCAAGTTGTTCGCTAAGGGTAGGCAGGAATTTACCTGTTGCAAGCAGCACGACGTCATCCGCGTACGCTGTAGCTCTGACCCAACTGTACCTTAGTTGTTGTAGTACCTCACTAAGAACAATGACCCAATGCAGTGGGGAGATTACCCCACCTTGAGGAGTACCCCTCGAGGCGTATGCCTCAAGCTTTGAACCCTTAAGTTCGGTGGTTATATGTCGTTCCTCGAATATGCTAACAATCCAGTTAATTAGACTGATGTCGATGTCTAGGTTTCTTAGCGTTCTTTTAACCGCTTCGGTATTTACATTATTGAAGGCTCCTTCAATGTCTAAGAAAGCAGCTAGTGTGAACTCCTTAAGTGATTTTTCTATAGAGCCGACAACATGATGTAGGGCAGTTTCCACACATTTACCCTTCGTGTATGCTTGTTGGGCTGGGGATAAGTCCCCCGGGCGTATTCTACTACGTATGTAGATGTCGAGCAATCTTTCAAAAGTTTTCAGGATGAAATAGGTAAGGCTTATTGGTCTGAAGTCTTTCGCGGTGGTGTGACTAGCCTTGCCCGCCTTGGGTATAAAAACCACCTTTACCTCCCTCCATGTTCTTGGTATGTGACATTGCTTAAGACTACTGGCAAATAGCTTTTTGAGAACTGCGATAATGATTGGTGCAGTTTTTTGCAGCATGATCGGTATAATCCCATCAAGTCCTGGGGATTTAAAGGGGGAGAACGATCTTATTGCCCAGTCTATTCTCCTCTGTTACCAAATCCGCAGGGGGTTCCGATTCGCTGTGATTGCTGTTATTAGTACTGCCACATGGTACGGTAGTACACCCCGGGAAGTGCGTTTTAATAAGTAATTCAAGGGATTTCAAACAAGACTCGGTCCAGTTTCCTTCAGTGTTCTTTAGGGAACCTAAAGTTTTCGATTCCCTGGAGAGGATTTTCCTCAATCCGGCCGTTTCTGTTGTACCCTTAATCTCGTCGCAAAAGCATTGCCACGACTGTCTTTTGGCTTTTTGTGTTGCGCTCTTGAAGTTCCTCTGACTGGCTCTGTATAGCTCCCAGTCCGAGTCAGCTCCCGTTGATTTCGCCAGGTTCAAGAGTTTCCTTGTTTCTCTTCTTATTCTGGTTAGTTCTTTGGTCCACCATGGGGGTGAGACTTTTGTCTTAGGTTTAGATACGGGACATGCCTTCTGGAAAGTCTCTTTGAAGACAGCAGTGATTTCCTCGGCTTTTCGGTCAATGTCAGCTGGCTCATGTAAGTAACATTCTTGTAGTAGATTCGCGTTACTCCGCACCTCGTAACTGAAGGTAGTCCAGACGGTCTTCCTTGGGTTTCTATGGGGTTTGGGAAAGTCGCATCTATCATTAAGATTAAATTCAATAAATCTGTGATCGGAATAGGAATCTATCCCTATAGATAGGGATATCTATCTCTATAGAGAGGGTATTTGAGTTACTTGCTAGTGTAATGTCAATAACCTCCTGCCTGTTTCTAACTACGAAAGTGGGTTCAGAACCCCTATTGGCTATTAAAAGATTATGTTCGATAATAAATTCGAAAATCAACTCACCGCGTGGGTTTGTATCACCACTGCCCCATTGCGCGTGGTGTGCATTCGCATCGCAGCCTAGTAGTAGGACCAATCTCTCGATTTCCGCTTTCCTGGTTAAGGCGCGGGTGAGTTCGGATGGCGGTCCATCATTTCCATCGTAAGGCATGTACACGGCTGAGATAATCAGTGGGGGGAGCCTTACTACCGCCTGGTCTGAGTTGCTGTAGGTATATAGAAGAAATAAGTTAATGTTTTTCCTAGCTACGATACAAGTTCTGTTCTTACGGTCCGCGTTTAGCGGTTCGCTGCTGTACAGCACTAAATCTTTATGATTTAGCCCACTAATTTTGCCACAAGAGATCCATGGCTCTTATACGAGAGCTATGTCTATGTTCCTTTCGCCTAGAAGATATATAAGATTGGCGCTAGCAGATATGCTGTGGTGCAGGTTTATTTGAATGAATTTCATGTTCTCCTTACCTTGTCACCCGCCCCCCTTTCCTTTCTCTCTGTCCTATCCTCTGTTCATTAGATAACGCAACTTTGATTGGGAAATGGGGATTCGATGGTAGTATGGGTCATAGTGAATATAAACAGAGTTCTTCGGATTCCTCATTAGAAGATAGCAGTCTATGGTATTTCTTACATCTTACGTACCGCTACAACTTGTAATGAATGACAATATTTCTGAAGAAAGCTCCATCTTATTGAAAAATCCTTGCCCTTCATTAACTAGGTATTGTAGGGCTATTCGTTTTTAATTTTTAAAAGAATGTTCAGTTGTTTCTTTACAAGAGGAAGCTTATTTTAAAGAGAAAAATTGTAAATTGAAACCTACAGTTTGTAACTTAAATTACCGCGAATACAAAATCAAGAATTGTCTGCAATTAACTATGGTGTGGTAAAGTTTGCAGTGCCTTAAGTGAAACATCCTCTTGTAAGTGTTATATTTGTGGAGCTACGCCCAAGGAAATGTATAAAATAGACATTTGATTAAATAAAAACGTTGCAGAAAATACATTTGAGTTTGAATTACATATATCGGCTGCATTCATCGATCCGTTTTTTTTAATATTTTATTCATCACTTTTATAGGCTAGATATTAAAAAATAGCAAATGAAATATTATCAATAAAAACAAATTTAGAGAATTTGCAGTAAAAACCGCACATCTGCTTCCCTCCATAAAGTGCTCATCCATGGATCAGATGTTATAAATGATGCTTTGTTATCTATTGGAGAGCTTTCAGAGGCAGCTGAATCAACAAATAAAAATGTCAATGTATTCAGGCGCGACCACACGCGAAATTACAAATGCAGACCTGTTGCACAGACTTTTACTTAGTTCAGACCTTTTTATAACAGGACTTGGGAATTTACCACGCAAAAAAAAAAAAAACACGAAATGTCGAAAAATGTTTTAGAATTGTTATGCCTTTAGTTGGGTTTATTTCTTTATTTATTTAGCTTTTTTCATTTCCGTCTAAATTAATGAAATGTATAAGTACAGTATATGAATTTTTTGCTTTTTTTTTATTATATGGTATGTTGTTATTTTTATTTTGTGGATTGTGGAAATAGACTTTTACAAAGATTTTGGTAAAAGTTATTATACTCGTATATAAAAATCGGTTGATTAGTTTTTGAGTTAACGCACCACCACCACGCCACCCTTAAAATGTCAAAAAAAAAAAATTATGGAATCTAGTACAAAGATATTTTATTTTTTTATTTCGATGACTTCGATTAATTCGAAATCTAGCACGATGATTTATCCAGTCAGTCCTAAATACGTTTCCAAATTTCATTGAATTCGATGCAGGGGTTCAGATTTTATAGATTTATGATCGCCTCTCCATACAACTTGAACCACTGTGCGTTGTAAAGAAAAATATTCGCCGTAAAACGGAAACAAAGTAATAAAAAAAAGGCCGTATAAAGACCGGTCATACAGCGAGGTACGAGTGTATAGAGAATTTCCTAATAGAGAAGTTTGACTGTATTTAAAAAAAAATATTTATTATTGATATTAAAAATCGTTAATACTGTTAAGATATAGGCGCCTGTCAGACCTTAAGCTCTTACCCTTTATACCCATATTTAGATAGTGCTCCGCTATCTTTGGGTGCCCACTTCACGAGTTAAAAGGCCTCCGGCCTAACTTGGAGGAGCTTAGGACGTGTAACTAATTCCCGAGAACTGGCGAACTGCCCATTAATCAACTTTTTCTTCGACTTTATTGCATTTTAGATTTGGACTTTATTGGTTTTTTCGATCGAGTTTCGACTTTAATGCACTTTCAAAAGTTGAACTTTATTTCATGGCACCTATCCTCACATCTAATTTCGATTAGTACGGAAATTGCGCACAGAATATATCTTTGAAAAAAACTATTTATTACGACGAGAAGTCGGGAGATTTTTAAAGCTCTGCTATAATACATAACTCCTATAATAAGTAGAGTCCAGCTTTAATTTATTTAAAATTCTGCTCGTGTAACTAAATACTGACAGTCAACCTAGAACACAGAGCTACGAGTATCTGTCTATCTGTAGTGCATCCGCTAATTAAAATTTTCCTCAACGACATACCTACACCAACTCAATGTTGGCACAATGGAAACCAACACAGAAAACAGATAAAAATTCAGTCTACAGCACGAAGGATAAAAAAAAAAATATTTAGTACTGGTGGTCTACACTCCCACTCACATTTCAATTGAATTTCTCTCCTCTTGATTTCAATTTTGAATTCACAAGCGCATCTCTGATCTGGGTTTCACAGAATTTTCTGTTTTTTTTTTTTCCTCGATGGGGTGGAGGGAAATAACTGTTGTCACAACGACGAAGGCTTTCTGCTCCGCCCCGTTAATGGTAAACCATTAATTCATGCGACAGGGGCTTCATGTTGCAACACTTGCCATATTCAATTGTTAGCAATTTTTTTCCCTCCCTTCCTGTCCCAGTTCCTACCTGAAATTGGACCAGTAGCTTCACAATATGCAGGACAACATGAAGGTGGTAATAGCACCTTGTGTGCTCGTATTTCATATACACAATAATGATATTATAGTAGCCTAGGTGATGATGTTGATGCTGGTGGTACCCTACTTCTGCGCTGTTGCTTTCCATTTATGGATTTTTTTTTTTAAATAATCTTTTATTAAAGTTTACAGTACCGTCCCGGGAAGTGGGCGAGTGAAAAAGGACTTAAAAGTCCGATTGCATTGGGAACTTTAAACAAAAGAACGATGAATATATGTTGTAGTCCGTGTATGAGTTTGGTAGGGAGTCCTTCATAAACAACCTGAATGCACAATATTCCCATGTATAAATGGTGGTATTGAATGTCAAGCTTCTTGTCCTGAAGACGAAGTGGTGTTGTTTTCTTGCTCTGTGTGTGTAATAAATGACTCCTGTTGCAGGATAAATGAAAAGGAATGACGAAGAATGCTGATTTTGAGTGCTTTGTTCTAGAGAGACGTTGGGCTGCTTTGGTATACAGATGTTGGTAATTTGAGGAAACATGACTTTCATTTAATTCGATTGTTGTTACTTAAGAGGGCGGATGGGGAGGGGAAAAATGATTTTTCTTTGTAAGAGGATTAAACTGGTCTGAAAAATTGATCAGAAGTGCTTTTTGGAAATAATTGATTTGACCTTTACCCAGGATGTCCTAAAAATGTAAAAGTGGAAGAACACAAGACGGCGATTTTAATATTAAATGGCATTGAACATATGTCCTGATACCTTGCTTTTTTAGCCATACAGGGTTACATGTACATAAAAGTGATTGGTAGATAAGTTGTACTAGATACTAAATATTTTCTGGAATTGCAGAATTGATCCCAGAGTTTGTATGAGATAAGCTTTGTTTGGAAATTAGTTTATGCATAAATAACACCATAGAGGACATCATGACTTGGCTAACGCAAGTAAACAAAATTTGCAAAATTACACTGACCTTTTGAGGATAGTGCTATGTAGTCGAAAACCGATATTAAGGTAGACTTCTATTGAAGACATTTCGAAATATCATACTAAGTTGAGTGTGGTTTGTTTCCCGCTGCGCACAACGCCTGAGGTGGAGTCGTCTTCTACTTTGGCCTTGAAAACTCTTCGGGTTCTGGTGTCCTGGCCATATTAGACGCTTGATGCGTAGACTGTCGCATTTCGTAGCTTTGATGTTTTCAAGTTCATATTCCTGTCTTAATTCTCTCTGTCAGGTGAGCATTTTTCCAGACCATGTTTGCTAGAGCATCACCGTGTTTTGCGCTGCCTGCTCATTTAAGATACGATTTGGCCAGAACAGTCGCAATATTTTTCCTAGACAGCGATTAACAAAAATGTGCAGCTGTTTTTTGTCACATTGACCGTCACTTTTCAAACACTGCAGACATATAACAGCAACGATCTAACGTTAGAGCGGAACAGTTGCAGTTTAGTTTTAAAGCTAATTGCACTGCTTCTCCATATTGTACGTATAGATAGCATACCGAATGCAGTTTTAGCTTTAGATATGTCGCTGCTATCGTCTAATTCGGTACCATTGTCAATCGAAACTATACTTCCCAGGTAATAGAATTTATCTACATACTCTCTCTCGAACTGTTGTCCTGCAATGCTGGTATGAGTTCGCGGGAGGACTAACGATTTTAATTCTAGTGGAGCTAATCTTCGATCACACCAAGGTGCCTCTGCAAGCAAATAAGTGGTTTTTTGGTGCAGGTATATGATTCTGTGAGATAGGTTATAAGGCTCCATTGAATTCGGCTACCTTTTTGTTGTCATCGCTTATCATCACCAAAAATAGTAGTAGTGTTAGAATGCAATCTTGCCAAAGGCCGCTTCGGATTTCAAATTCTTTCGACCAATTTATTCGGAATACCTCTCCTACGCAAGGCACGCCATATAAACTCTTATTATTATTATTTGTGTAGGGTTATTTTGCACTGCGACCTAATGGTCTATTGTGCCCCCTGCTAATACCTTGGGGAGGTTTGTTCCCTCGTTAGAGTCCCCTTCGCAACTGCAATTCCTGAGGAATTGTGTTTGAAGGTCATATGCTCTTACTTTGCCTTGGCGAGAATAGTTCACCTTAGAGCTCTTTCTCCAGACCAGTTTCTTTTAAGAATCTGAGAATGAGAAGTGGGTCCATGGTTGGCATATCCTCTTCTGATACTTGGTATTTGCCCAAGTATTTCAATCTTTTTTGGGTTAGTGCCCCACAGGACTCCAGAAGGTGTTCCGGAGTCTCACATGACTCGTTGCAGAATCTGCAAAGGCCTTCATTTGTTATACCTAGTTTCCGTAGATGCTCCCTGAGTTCGCAGTGCCCCGTTAGGAAGCCTGTTAGGATCCGTAGGTTATTCTTGCTAAGGCAGATGCAGGCTTCGAATCTTTTCCGGTTGTAACATCCCAGTAGTTTCTTAGCCTGCCTCAGGCCTGTGGTGTTGTTCCAGGTTCTTGCCCTGTATTCTCTCTCCATTTTCCTGAATTTCTCGCGTATGGTGTGTTCCCCCATTCCACAGAATGGTTCAGGTCCAATGAAGGGTTCTGCGGCCCCTTGTCTTGCCAAGGCGTCCGCTGCTTCGTTACCTTTTATCCCGACGTGACCGGGTATCCAGTAAAGTGTAACTTTATTGTTTCTGCCCAGCTCATTAAGTTTGCATAGGCATTCCCACACAAGCTTTGACTTAATGACATAGGAGTCAAGTGCTTTGATAGCTGCTTGGCTGTCTGACAGTGTTGCTATGTCGCAGTTGCTGTATCCCTTTTCGAGATTGAGTTGGATGCATCTGCTAATAGCACATATTTCAGCTTGAAAGATGCTGGTGTACTTGCCCATAGGTTCTGAGTGCTTGGTGCTTGGCCCAAATACGCCCGCCCCTGTTCCCTCTCCAGTTCTCGAACCGTCTGTATACCACTTTATCGTGTGGCTGCCCAGTCCGTACATCGTGGATTCGTTGCTCCACTCTTTCTTATTACTTAACTTTGTGCTAAAGTTTTTCCCAAAGTTAAATTTCCTGATACTGTCGTCCCTGGGGACGGCCAGAAGGGGAAGTTTTTTGAGAAGTGCATCGTATTCTCTCATACTAACACATTTCTCCCTTCCGATACCTTCTTTTACCATCCTTAGGATCGTTCGCTGCGCATTTTGCTCCACTACAAGATGGAGCGGTGTTAGCTCCAGGAGTACTTGCACTTTAGTGAGTGTCTCCCTCGTAGTGACTAGACTAGTTCGCTTCGTCCATGCTATTGCTCCATAAGTGATCATTTTGCTATCTAGGTGTAATCCTAGATATTTCACTTCCTTTACCGGAGTCAGTATCGTGCCCGACAGTCGGATTGGCTTCAGTTCAAGTTTTCTCTTCCTCGTGAAAGGTACTATTGTGGTTTTGGCCGGGTTAATATTAAGCCCAGCTGTGCTGCACCATTCTTGAGTTACTGTTAGGCCCCTTTGTATAATATCACATAGGGTTTCCTCGAATTTCTCCCTGGCAATCAATACAATGTCATCAGCGTAGGCTTGACAGTTAATTCCAAGGCTTGTTAATTTTTCAAGAAGCTCATCCACAACAAGACTCCACATTAGGGGAGATAACACTCCTCCTTGTGGGCATCCTCTTGTTGTGTTGACCTTGATAATTCCATGTGAAGTTTGAGTTTCTGCTGATCTTGTTATCAGCAATTCATACATCCACTTATATACTGTTCTGCTAACTCCCTTTCTGTCAAGGGCTCGTTTAATAGCTTCATGTGAAGTGTTATCAAATGCCCCTTCAATGTCTAGGAAGGCGCAGATTACTATCTCTTTTGTTTCAAGAGCACTTTGGATTGTTTCCGTCAGCTGATACAGAGCAGTCTCGGTGGACCTGCCCGCTCTGTATGCATGCTGACGATAACGCAGTGGGGATGTATTAAGTACATCCTCCCTTAAATGGTTGTCCACAGCTTTCTCCATTGTTTTGAGAAGAAACGATGTTAGGCTGATCGGTCTGTATGACTTAGGCTGTGTTGGGTCCTTCTTCCCCATTTTTGGTATAAACACAACTCTCGGCCGTCTCCATTGGTTTGGAATATATCCCAGTGCAAGACTGCTTTTTGTTATTCTGACTAGGTGTGGTAGTAGTTTTTCTTGCCCCCTTTGCAATAGGGCTGGTATAATACCATCCGCACCCGGTGACTTGAAAGGCTGGAAGGAGCTAATTGCCCACTCGATTCTCCCTCTGGAACAGATAGCCCTGCAATCTCCCAATCTTGCTTCCGAGGTCTGGTCGTGTTGGTCATGCTCCCGTCACAGGTGTTCTGCAAACTTCCGGGGAAGTGAGTTTCTAAGAGCAGTGATGCTCTTTGTCCTTCATCTTTAGTAAAGCTGCCGTCAGGGTTTTTAAGGAATGTTGGCATTCCCCCGGATTTTGCAAGGGCTTTATGTAACCTGGCTGCAGCAGGAGTACTGTTTATTGTCTCACAGAACCTCCTGAAACTTTCCTTTTTCGCCCTTCTTAACTCCTTGTTGTAGTTTGTGAGTGCCGCCCTGTAGCTTTGCCAATCCCCATTACGCTTTGCTCTGTTAAACAGCTTGCGTGTATCAATTCTGAAAGTAGGAGAAAGTTAATTTTGTTATTGATAAGGATACATGCCCTTGGATTGGTCACCCTTATATCCCAAATTACCTTTGCCTCCTTGCATGACAGTCCTTTGACTCCTCCTTTCAAGATACATGGCTCCTGAATCAATGCAATGCCCATGTTTTGTTTGGTAAACATCCTAGCTATTGCGGCTGATGCCGCTATGGCGTGGTGGATGTTTACCTGGGCGACCTTTGTTCTTCCGGTGGAGGTCATCGAGCTAGTGCTCGTCGGGGGCTGTTGCCCCACCCTCCGCCAGCAGAATCTCTTCTTCCTCAATGTTCAGAGGGAGAGAGATTACTGTACTGTTTATGTCCTCCTCAGATAACGAGTCATCTGAGATGGACATAAATTCATCTGCGCTCTGGGCGTCCCGTTCTGCAGTTACAGTCGGTGCTTCAACCGTCAGCGGAACTGGATGCTCCACTTCCGGCGGTGTCTCCTCTGAGGCTGGTTTCCAGCTGCTACTATGCCTTGCGCTCTCCTCCAGCTTCCTGATTCCACCCACCGTCACTCTGCCAAACCGGTAGCTCAGAGAGCAGTTTTGAGCCTTAATGGCTTCAAAAGACTCTTGGTCGATTCCGAGAGCCAGTATCTGCCCAGTCCCCTCGTTGTGACCATATAAAAACTTCCATGCCTTGATGTTCAGGCCATCATTCTGCGCTTCTAGGAGTGCCAAAGAGTTTTGGTAATCCTGATCCACGCTGCGTGGTAGGAAGACGGTGATGGAATGGGCACGTGGTATTTCCGCACTGCCGCATGCAGTAAGGCCCACCCCTTTCCAACCCTTCAGTTTGGGAGCTACGGTCTTTAGCCATTCCACCGTTTGTGGATTCTCGCAGTCGACCAGTACCATGCCATTCTTAAAATGAACGCCCTGGAACTTGAGCTTATGCTCCCATCCCAGGATCATTTCCGCCACGATGGCGTTCTCGAGTGCTTTGAGGTCCTCAGCATCGAGCATTTCCTGTGGGTAATTCACAGGAAGTACTGCAACCTGCTCAGCCTTTGCGGCCTCAGCATGTCTTCCACCAGCCGGAGCTGCCCCAGCAGCCACAGAGTGAGCTTCTTTGGAGAGTAAGTCACTTTCAAAGTTTGGAGTACGGCATCGTTGCAATGACCATGAAGACAAATACGGAGCTTGCGAGCGAAGTTTGCTATTTCGTCTTCCACAGTGGATATCCCTAAGTCTCTGTGGATATCATTGTTTCTAATATACCAGGGAGCACTCACGATTGCTTTTGTAACTTTATTTTGGAATATATAGCATTTTGGAATGTATAGCATTTAGTTTGGTACAACCCCAGAGTTGTATACCGTTCGTCCATACAGGTTTAAGCATTTGCTTATATAGAATCAGTTTGTTATATATTCTTAGCTTGGAATATCTTCCAATTAACCACAATACATTTACTTACTTCCTTAGGTGGCGCTACAGTTCGGGGTGAACCTGGGCCTCAACCAACAAGCCTCTCCATTTAGCTCGGTCTTTAGCTAATTGCCTCCAGTTACGCACTCCAAGTTGGTCGAGGTCCCCTTGAACTTGTGCGTACCACCTACGGCGATGATTCCCTCTACTGCGTCGTCCCTCGGGGTTAGATTCGAAGACTCTGCGGGCCGGAGCGTTGGTGTCCATTCGCTCTACATGTCCTACCCATCTCAAACATCCATTACGCAGTTTTTTGACTAGGTCGATGTCGCTGTACAGCTCGTATAGTTCGTGATTGAATCTTCTCCTCCAAAACCCGTCAACGCAAACGGGGCCGAAAATCTTACGAAGAATTTTTCTCTCGAAGCGACCAAGGATATCTTCATCCTCATTTAATAAAGTCCATGTTTCAGCGCCGTAAAGCAGGACTGGGATGATCAGGGTCATACGCAGAGTATCGTTAGTTGTTCGAGATAGGACTTTACTGTTGAATTGCCTTATAAGCCCAAAAATTAGCGATTGGCAAGAGTTATTCTTCGCTTGATTTCTGCGCTGATCTTATTTTTCGAGTTTATAGCAGAGCCAAGGTAGGCAAAGTCCCTTACTACCTCACAGTTATAGCTGCCCAGTGTGACCTTCTGTCCAATTCGTCGGTGTTGGTTTTCCCTTCTTGTTGATAGCATATACTTGGTTTTGGCCTCGTTTATCGCTAAACCCATTTTGGCCGCTTCCGCCTCAATGCTTGCAAACGCACCGGTGACAGCCCGCTGATATTGTACATTTCTCTAAGTCAATTTTCGAGCTCGTCGCGTTTTTTTTTTAACATGCGACTTCCACTTAAGTTTCGCGCCCGGTGTTATTCCCAGATATTTAGCTTCGTTTGCATGCGGTATCTTAACCAAGTTAACGAAAACAGGTTGGTGGATTCTTTTCGTGTAGGTCAAGTTAACATGCGTCGATTTGGTCTCGTTAAGAACAATGAGCCAAGTTTTTGTCCACTCGCAGATTTTATCCAAAGTACTGAACTTTCCGTTGCCAGAATAGCCGTATCGACCGCGAACGTGGCTACGATGGTACCTTTAATTTGACGTATGTCCCAAGTGTACAGCAAGAGTAAGATATTTCTTTTATGACACCGGTGATCTCCAGTCGAGTCAACCCACGTAGTCGCATGCGCACTTGTGGGAATGTTTTTAAGGTTTTATGTGTCGCTGGGCTCACTTGGGTGTTACATTGCCTAGACCTGATTTGTCCTCTTAGTCGACTTTCACGACAAGCGCTATTTGTTGGGGCGCTGCAGTGATATTCTCAACTCGTCCCTGCGACCGGCTCAGCTGGTATTGCCACTTTCAAAGAAGAGATAATTTGAACCCTGTTAAAATGGCAATATCAGTGAACGTTCCAAAGACATCGCGAGGCAGGGGAGGCAGGCCTATAAACGCCTG
The DNA here is from genome assembly GCA_945910035.1 of Brachypalpus laphriformis. Taxonomy (NCBI): domain Eukaryota; kingdom Metazoa; phylum Arthropoda; class Insecta; order Diptera; family Syrphidae; genus Brachypalpus; species Brachypalpus laphriformis. Next base: position 282,666,045 of record OX246754.1, on the reverse strand, counting down.
GATCACACAAATGCAACGACACCAGCATTGTATTGGCTTCAGTAATCGAGTGATCCAAAATCGGGATGGCTGCCGATATTTTCTGACGTCAAATAGGCGAACTCCACAGGCGGATCAGTAGAAATGTGATGAAGTGGGAGGGTTATGATCTCTTGTTTTCGGATCATAACCTCGCTGAAATAGGAAGAAGAAGAAGAAGTACAACAAGAATAAGACAAGGACACTACTTTGCGGACCTCCGGCGGCGATTTCCTTACATTCAGAATATGGTATTCAGTTTCGTATTTAACACGGAAAAGTCTGTTTTCTAGGTCAGATTCTAAGATGTTATGTACGTGCTCCGGAATAATCCGTCTTAGCTTGTGCTTCAAGCCATCGTGCCAAATCCTGTCGAGGGCTTGAGAGACGTCAAGAAAAACGCTAGGGCAAATCTTCTTCTTCTCTAGGGCTTTTTCAATTTTATTGGCTATTCTGTAAACTTGGTCAATTCTGGAATGCTTGATTCTGGACCCGAATTGGTGGTCAGGTATTAAGTGTCTTTCTTCAATGACCGGTGGAATGCGTTTCAATAGGAATTTTTTAAATACCTTTGATATTATTGGTAATAGCGATATCGGTCTGTAGGATTTCTTGTCGTTTGGAGATTTTCTCGGTTTCAGAACCATTATAACTTCCGTACAACTGTCAAATAAAAATCTGTAACAATATTTTGTTTTTCTACTGTTTCTCCATATAATCTTCCCGTACTTAATTTTTTTGGGGACGATTTGTTAAAAGAAAACTATTGCTGATAGATATTCTTTACGATCGAGTATGTAAGTTAAATCTAAGAACCAAGCTATCGCTGTGTCAAAACATTCCTACGCCACGAACAACACTTTCAAAACGTGGGAGTAAGGAAAAAGGATAAGGTATCATACGTTCCGTTCTATATAGATTGTAATTGTTTTTCTTTTTTTGTTTAAGTTATCTGACTTATTATCTTGTTTTCCATCACCTTCTCTTCATCTTCCACGCCTAGTTATCAGACATCATCCTCCAGATCTAGAAGATCCATCCCTCTCTCCATGCCTAAAACTATTTCTATGCATTGAGTGCCACGTTTGATTAGATCTTAATTTTTAATTTCCATCTGCGAAAGAATATCCCGACCTTCTTCGACCTTATCCAATCATCACACCCCGACACAATATGCAATCTCGTTGAATGACTGAAAGAGGATAACATCATAACCATAAAATTGCCTTAGCGATACCGCAATTATTACCTTGAGATGCCATAAATACGTCTATTATTAAAACTATATCGAAGTATAGGTATATATTCTATTCTCTACTCAATGCGGTCCTTCTTGGATTACTAAGGTATAAACAAAATAAAAACCGTGCGAAAATAAAAACCAGTAGTGTTCCACACCATCATGCTTTACGATGAGAGTAATAAACTTTTATATCCCCATTACAATATTTTAGTAGCAGCGGTGTGTAAATAAAACTTATCGCACGTTATTACTACATATACATACTCGTAAGACGTGTGTTCCAGAAAATTTCAGATACTCTCTTCAAAGTCAAATTGACGTGAAACTATATGGAGGAATAAAAAGAAACTGTCTATGAAGGTAGCATGCTTGATGATTTTTAAGATTGATTTCATCTTGTGCAATCTTTAAGCAAACTGCACGAGTATTTGTACCCGTGACTCCGCCTGCGTTTCAGCAACGCATTCTGCTTGCATTAGTCAAATTTATGTTTCCACATCTCATCCCGCTCCCGTGTCCACTAAAAAAAAAAAAAAAAATGTGTGAGCCTCATCCACATAAGCTCACGATTGAAGTGAAACTTCTTTAGATGTAGATGCTGATTTTTGCATATATTTTACAGAATATTGTTAAAAATTAATAATCGTTACTACCAGACACTTTCTGTCGACACTTACTCTTACCAGACGCTTTAAAGCTCCAAAAAAAAAAATAATGTAACTTTACTTATAATCTCTGTCTTGATTTTTATATATGACACTCAGGGAACTATTTCAATACTTTTGGTCAGCAGCCAGACCAATTGGAGGATGAGTAGTCTTGGATTTGTTGTCTAATGTCACGTCAACCATACAAATCTACTCACACACATAGAGATACTCGACGCATACACTCATACCCTTAGCTTTCAGTCAGTTAGACTAGCATCTCCACTCTTTCAATTTCTTACGTTATTTTTTCTTATCTCTAATTTCTGCTCCGTTAAGTCACTTCCCCTTTTTCGTAAGAAACAATTTTCAAAAGATACGTCGCTAAAGAAGTTTCACTTCAAAAATAGACAGCGCGTATGCGACAGCCATATTCAAACCTTATTTCCTTAATGACAATGGAGGACAGAGTAGAGAGGATATATGCAATTTCTGGAGAGCTCAACAGTAGCATAAGTAACCCTCTTTTAGCATGTTAGCGATCTATGGCCATTTATGTTTTTTCTTCTTCTTCCTATTTCGGCGAGGTTATGATCCAAAATAAAGGGATCATAACCCTCACGATTCACTGCATTTCTACTGATCCGCCTGTGGGGGGGTTCGCATATTTGACCTCAGAAAATATCGGCAGGCCTCCCGATTTCGGATCACTCGGTTACTGAGGCCAATGAAATGCCGATGTCGTTGCATTTGTGTGATCCAGGCGTTTATAGGCCTGCCTCTCCTGCCTCGAGATGTCTTTAGAACGTTCATTGAAATTGTCTTTCTAACAGGGTTTAAATAATCTCTTCTTTGAACGTGGCAATCCCAGCTGAGCCAGTCGCGCTCCATTTTTCGTAAGTTTGTTTCCTTGACGTGAATGCTTCACGGATCTTCGAACTTCTTATAGGACCATCGATGTTTTTTAATTATTAAAACTAAAAACCTAATTCATTGGTCTATTTCTCACCTTAAGGATTACGTATATAAGTTTCAAATCTTCATCAACAAATATTCTAAGCAATAGAATTAACTGCATTTAAATCGGTGAAGTCATTCTGTAGTTAGGAGTAAGTAATTTCAGACGTTATTTTGATTTGTAGTTAGCTTCCTTATATTGTATCAAGATTCAAATTACTTACCAGACTCTAAACTGTGCAATATGAAATATCCGTTCAATGGTTTTTAAGTAAAGCGGGAACAAACATACACGAAATCAACAAATTTACACTTTTACTACATGTTTAAGTCACTTCCTTTTTCTTTCTCCCTAGGTAACCTCGAGAAAGCTCTGACCATGACTAATGAGCTTCTAGAAATTATCCCCGATCACGAGAGGGCCAGCGGCAATAAGGTTTACTATGAAAAGGAACTCCTGGCAATCAAAAATGAGAAGAAAGTTAAAGGCGATGATGGCTCCGAGGACGTTGCTGTATCTGACTTGGTAAGCAGCGAGTTAATATCAAAAGTTTAAATTTATTTTTATTCCCCTACTGACTTCTCAGCCGATTGCCATGAAGGCAGAACCGGAAATATTCGATTATTCCGAACGTAAAGTGTATGAAATGTTATGCCGTGGTGACCTCCTGCCTTCAGCAAGCCAGTTGAGACCACTACGCTGCCGTTACGTCAACAATGGCGTGCCATTCCTTCGCATAGGTCCGCTTAAATTGGAGGAAATCAACAAAGATCCCATGATTGTGATATACCACGACGTGCTGTACGACCCTGAAATTGAGTTGGTAAAGAAAATGGCAAAACCGCGTTTCCGTCGTGCCACCGTTCAAAACTCAAAGACTGGGGAGCTAGAAATCGCTCACTATAGAATAAGCAAATCCTCATGGCTCAAGACTGAAGAACATCCTGTGATTGGAAACATAGTTCAGCGAACAGCTGATATGACTGGTCTAGATATGGATGCTGCGGAGGAGCTGCAGGTGGTTAACTACGGTATTGGGGGACATTACGAGCCTCATTTTGATTTCGCCCGGAAGGAGGAGACCCGGGCATTTCAGAGTCTTGGTACTGGAAATCGTATTGCCACAGTCCTATTCTATGTAAGTTTCCTTTGAAAAGATTTACCATACTCGAAGTTTATGTGTACGCTCTCCTTAGATGAGTGACGTCGAACAAGGTGGAGCTACAGTGTTCACAGCCATACGTAGGGCACTCCACCCGAAGAAGGGTAGTGCAGCATTTTGGTGGAACCTGCACAAGTCCGGGGAAGGTGACTATAGAACGAGGCATGCTGCATGCCCTGTGCTAACTGGATCGAAATGGGGTGAGTGTGTGTGCTGTTCTCCGGGACAGATACACTTTACATGGACTTAAAATTCTATTTTGAAATTTCATTCACAGTTTCAAATAAATGGATCCATGAGCGTGGGCAAGAGTTCAGAAGGCGTTGTGGCCTGGAACCTGACCATGGCGAGTTCGCCATTTAATGCAATGCCTTGTGGTGGCAGAAGGGATTAAAACTACTTATTTTAAATTTCTGAATAGACTTACTACATGTGTGCTCTGTACATACTCAAATATACTACAGTCAGTCAGAAAAGTATTCCTATTCCTACCACCGTTGCTTATTTCTTTCACTCCTCTCATGAAATATAATACTCCTTCACATTTTTTATATACCATGCATGAGTAGGATATATCGTGTTCTCAGTCACCAATTTTATCAAACCGCACAGGGTGATCCCAAAGCGTTTTGATGATGAAAGGATCTTTTGAAAATACTTTCCGATATTACAAAAATACTTTTAAATCCTTGTCCTTTCTTGTTATTTTGGTAAATTGGTTATCAAATATAAAAAGAGTTGTATTTCTTTTTTTTTTCCAAAAATCGGGACATTTTTTAAAGTGTATCAAAACTTTCTCGACTGACTGTACCTAACTAAATATTCCATTGATATTATTTTTTTAATCTCTGTAAAAGTACATAAAGGCTGCAAGGATGAAAATCGAACATAATCTCATTAAATCTTAAATTGTTTTAAATTTACCATTGTACAGATACTCTATATACATTTTTAATATAATTTGTAAGTAATGGAATGTTTTTTATATAAAATATAGAAAATAAAAAATAAAGAGTTATGTAATGCAAAATGATTTGGTTTTTGATTTTGAATAAAATAAATTTTCGACGGAGGATAATCAGCTCTTCCTTTGTGTGTTTGTTTGTAGCTCTTTCACACAGGAAAAGCGACCCTACAATGCGGAAACAACGCCCCGAGATGTCAGCAGATGTCTGTTGATTCTGCTCCTGAATACATGGAGATCTCTGGAAATATGTACCTTCGTTTTGTTAATAAAGGGAATTTTGGCAGAGATTTTCGCTCAGTTCCCAAGTGAACATAAAAATGGCGTGTGATTTTTCAGTCTGGCTGGTAGGACGTCTAAATGTTGTATTTTCAGGGATTATTCTTCGAAGTTATTCGGAGCATCTTCCATGGTAATTAATATCTGTAGTAAAGGCATAGGTATGCTACTAGGCATGTGCAAAAAGTAAGTATCCGATACTTAATATTCGTTACCAGCCCAATTCTAAATATTCCCGGGGAGAAGAACTCCCCGGGAGTTGTGTTCTCCCGAGAATAAAATTTTCCTATTCCGAGTTCCCCGGGAGACAATTTTCCCCTTCGAATTTGAGAGTGTGAATTATTAACGTTCGAATGAGCATTTGACAAAAATAAAATCAAAAATTAATTTTGTTGTTTATCAATTGTCAAAATTTCTCATATCTAAGAGATTTTTGTTATTTTTCGTGGTAAAATTAAGCTTTGTGTTTTAAGTGTTAGATGTAGTAGACGTTATTTTCCACGGTTGTGTTGTTTGTGAAAAAGATAAGAAAATGCATAGCATTGCATTCAGGTTGTTGGCAGAAGAAGTGGATGCTGAAGACACCCGACAAGGACAGCCGAAGGCTATTAGGAGGTGTTTACGGGATAGCAAAAATCCTATGGAGTTGCCTGAATCATTGTACATTGGTGCAAATGTATTTTATTTTACTTATAATACATTTCTGTTTATTAGATTTCAAAAGTATTATAGAGTCAACAAAGTGGCCTTCAAATATTTGTTGGAGTTGCTCACAACGTCCCGACAGCCGACTAGAAAGCGTTTTGCAATATCCCCAATTCTGAAACTGAGCGCATGTTTGTGCTTCTTTATAATAATGGTCTGGCCCAATCTACCTTCAGCAAAGTGCTCGCAGAAGTACTAGATGTATTGGAAGCGCAGTATAGTACGCATAGAACGCCTGCAGTAGGTTCAAGTGATAGCAAATTTAATGAGGTTCACTCACGCTGTCGAAATATCATTGAGCGGACCAATGGAGTGTGTTACGGTGCCGAACAAAGGAAATGAATCTATGACAATTTAAACTCTTAATTTTATTGCTTTTATTCGGTTATAAGTTCTTTAAAGAAAATAGATAGACTTAAAAATTCGTTTTTTTTTCTCTTGGTCCTCGTGGCGTGCTGGCCTTATCGTCGATCAAAAACCCCTTTTGGCCGGCAGGACATCTTGATCTTTTTTCTTCTATGCGTCTCCCTTGCTCTCGCGCAGTGGTGCCAAGCTGCTGGAACGGTTCGGTGCTGCCAGGTGTGCCAACATTCCCCCCTGGTAAGCTGGATCATTGGTCCTGGTTACTCCCTTTTCTTCAACCTGGCGTAGAACGTCCAGCTTAGCGAGTTTAGTAGCTGGTCGAGTGTAGAAACCTGTTGAAGTCCGCACGGTTGCGCTGCGAACCTGCCCATCTCTACCTGGAAAGATTTCGGATACAACCCCTTTCGGCCACTGGTTCCTGGGATTGTTTGGGTCAACTATAATGACAACGTCACCTTTTGTGAGGGGATTGGCGGTAATATGCCACTTGGTTCGCCTCGTCAACGTCGGCAGATACTCCTGGACCCAACGCTTCCAGAAGGCATTAGCGAATTGCTCTGATGTCATCCAGTTTTTTTTCATCGTAGCTCCGTCATCACTTGCTTCACCAAATTGTTTTATACCACTCGATGACCCCGTAAGGAAGTGATTTGGTGTTAGGGCTTCATCGTTGTCGCCTTCGATAGGAACGTAGGTTAGTGGCCGTGCGTTTATTATGCTTTCAACTTCGGCCATCATACTTAGAAGAAGTTCGTCTGATGGACTGCGACTCAAACCCATTCCTACCAACACCTGTTTTTTTAGCTTACGAGCATATCCTTTTTGTACGTAAGTACAAATCTGTTCTTGTAGCTTCGACGCAAGTATTGGGTCCTTTTCCATCCTAGACTCTAAGCATCTTAGGCGACGTTCAGCCATGGGACGACTATTGGGTAGTGAGATTATCTCATGCTTCCAAAGCAGTGGAACAACAAAATGATTTCCATCTCGGTAGGCGTTTAAATCGACCGTTCCTTTTGCTCGTTCATCATCCTTAGATAGCATTGCCTTAGCCGTCTTTTTCCCAATATTTTCTGTCATAAAATATTCTTTGACTAAACGATGAAGTTTTGCATCTGAGTATGCCTGGCATTCGCAAACGTGGAAATTATACTTATTCAAACCATTTATATTTTTGTCATCAAAAGTGCCATGGACAACCCAGCCGAGTCTTGTTTTAGTGACAGCAATTTCATTTCTTTTACCCACGCGTGTACGAAGGCTGACGCCCAACTACCAATTATCGAGACCTATTAATATTAGTGGTCTTACCGCATTATACGACGCAATAGCAATCCCATTTAGGTGACGATATTGTTCCTTTAATTTGCTCGCATCGATTGATTGCATCGGTAAGTTCAAGTTTTGAATCGTCCTTACGTTCAAGAGCTCAAATTTCCTTTTCATTCCAGTGCCCGAGATCTTGACGTTAACCTTCTTCGACTTCTCTTCAGTGTAGCGCGTGTCAGTTGTCCATTTCAGGCAGAGTGGGTCGGCATCACCATCGAGTTCCAATTGTCGTGCCAGCTTCTCGTCCATAAGAGTCACTGAAGAGCCATCATCAAGAAATGCGTACACTTCGCACTTTGTCGTTCGGCTGTATAGGGTCACTGGAAGTATTCTAAAAAAGGTTGAACTATTTTTCGAATTGTGCATATTACAATTACGTAATCCTGTATTTTCGTTCTCACAAGTTTGACTTGTTTCAGGTTTATTGGAATCGGAAGTTACCTCAACTTTATGCAGCAGTCTGTGGTGTCGAAAAACACAACCGTTTTGTCCGCATCTCTTATTTGAGTTGCATCGGATCCTGCCATGAGAGCGAAGACAAGTTCTGCATAGTTAATGATGTTTTATAGTGCTCCATTTATAATTTAAATTCATGTTGATGAACTTCAAACAATGTTCCGCATTTATGCAATCGTTGTTGCAGATCCTTCAGCTCTTGACCTGCTTGGTATATCCCGAATTCTCAACCGTCTCATGTGTGTTAACAAATCTTTTTGTTGTAGATGAACGCTTATCGCCTTTCTCGTTAAACGAGGTGCAGGATGGTGGTGAGACTTCGACTGCTGCATTAGCAATCTGATGCAGCCACATGCTGAAGATTGACAGATTTGTTTCCCCTTGCTGCTGTTTATATAGGCCCCAATTAAGTCTGATATGAGGTGGTAGCCGTTCAACTAATTCTTGGATGAGGCACGGATTTTCGATATGCGATCTTAACCTATTGGATTCCATTATGGCACATATATTCTGCACAGCAAATGCAAATGCAACAAGGCTATCGAGTTTGTCGGCTCTTGGAGGTGGTTCTCTTCTAATCTTGTACAGAAGAGAATTTATTATGACATCAGGTCTTCCATATAGCATCCGTAATGTTGAAATAATAGCCGGAACGTGTTCTGGGTATAGAAGTTTGTATCGAACAGCTTCTAATGCGCTACCCTTCAAACATCGTTGAAGACGAATTAAGTTTTCATCGTGTGAGTAACCACATGAGCGTGTTGAGTTCTCAAAAGAACTGATAAAGAGCGGCCAGTCTTCTGGATTTCCGCTAAAATAAGGTAATTCCTTAGGAATTCCATGCCGTGATGCAAGTTGAATAGCCGTTAATTCGGACTGGTACCGTTTCGAAGCTTGTGCGTTGTCATCCTTGTTCGACTTGTTAACTACAGGAGCGACATTGTTGTCAGTAGCGTTCAACATTTTAGGGTTATGTTGCTCGCAAGACATAACCTTCATTTTAGGGGTCACGTTTTCTCCGATATTCATCTTACTAAGGATCTTTTTGCTAGTATTGGCCTCAGATATCCACTGTCCGCAACTCTCTTGCGTGGTAGCGAAGGCTGCTTCTGATGCTGGCTCGGCCTCACTGTCAGAATCTTTTTCTCCAAGGAGTTCATATTTTCGGTCTAAGTATTCGCGGTCTCTTTTTGCTTGAAGCAGGCGCTCTTCTTCAAGTTTCTTGAGTTGAAGATTAACGGACCTAGCGGACGACTTGGTGTTCTTTGAGCATTCGGACGGTGGCCTCGATGTCGGTTTTGTCTGTGGAACTATTTGCAGACCTGGCTGTGAAATTAAGACTGATGGTAAGGAGGGTAATTGCGAGGACGATATTGGTAGTGAAGGCAACATCGGTTGTGTTTGATTAGAGCACGCTTCACCTGTTTCTATTTGATTGGAGCATGTGTTCATCGCGTTTGTTGCGTGTGATTGTGCGCAGCTTGCGCACATCCAATCTGTATTGGTGATACAGTCACCGATGCCCACACATGAGAAGTGATACCAAGCGTCACATATGTCGCATTGTACCATTTTGTCGGCGCTATCTGCACGTTCGCATTTTGGGCAGTTGTGTGGTTCTTTGTGGTTTACGGGACGCGGGGGGGAGCGAGCTAATTTCTTTGATTTTCTAAAGGCATTGTTGGAATTCTGAGACATGTTGACTTACCTTAGTTCCTTGTGAAGGGCGACAACGATGAGAACTTATTGGTGGTGTATGGGCGATTTGAAGTCTTCGGGTGGTTACCAGTTGATTTCCATGCAGGTAGATGATCCTTGCCTGTTACGCTGCAGATCCTGAAGATCTCGATGGGTTTTTTAGTAACAGCGTTGTGTAGACGGTGATGAGTACTCCTGCGATGGTATTGATCTACTTGATCTATTTGTGGTATCCTGTTTGATCGATGTTAACCTCCTTAAGGTTAAGCCTTGCACGTGCGAGAATTGATTGCTTAGAATTTTTAAGAATGTTACGGTGCCGAACAAAGGAAATGAATCTATGACAATTTAAACTCTTAATTTTATTGCTTTTATTCGGTTATAAGTTCTTTAAAGAAAATAGATAGACTTAAAAATTCGTTTTTTTTTCTCTTGGTCCTCGTGGCGTGCTGGCCTTATCGTCGATCAAAAACGCAAAAAAAGAAAGAACCCCTTTTGGCCGGCAGGACATCTTGATCTTTTTTCTTCTATGCGTCTCCCTTGCTCTCGCGCAGTGGTGCCAAGCTGCTGGAACGGTTCGGTGCTGCCAGGTGTGCCAACAGAGTGCTTAAAAATAGATGGAGGTGCCTTCTAGGTGCGAGGGAACTGAATTACAGTCCGACAAAGGCAGCAAAAATCGTAAATGTTTGTTGTGCATTGCATAATATATGCATTCATTTCAAGGCAGTCTTCATCAATGACACCCTCATGATTTCGGACAATATTGAAAGTACGGAGACCAATCAGATTGATAGTGGAATTACTTCCTTAGAAAGTCATGAATACTTAATAGCAGCGCGTAGGATTCGGATCAATATCGGAAGCACGCTCTAAGTTTTAATATAAAGAAGACAGCAATTTAATAAAATTTAGCAATTAAAATAAACGTTTTTATACACCCCTATTATGGTCAGCGAATCGAACGTTCGACTTAAGTCGAACTGCCCGGCAAATTACTTCTGTCGCTTTATACACGTCATAGATGACATTTAATTGTTTTTCCCTTGTCAGCACTTATTCTTTATTCGAATGAAAATGTTTGCTAATAGCAATACCACGACAGAAGCAATTCGCTGGCAGTTCGACTTGAGTCGAACCTTCGATTCGCTAACCATAATAGGGGTGATATAAAAGAAAGCAAAATTATAATTCATTTAGTGGTGATTAAAAGAAAGGGAGCAAAACTGCGTGGGAGTATTATACCCACATAAGGGTCTTATCCCGCCATTTGCCTTTTTAACTCTTCGATTTCTAAAAGTCGATGATTTTATTCAATTTTGTCTTCGACTTCCTTCTGCCGCCAGCTTTCCATGACCTAATTGTGCCGTTTGGCTTCTTCCAAAGTTTCATTCTTTAGCTTCTTTATATCCTTCATTTGAAGTTTTTTTTTGGATATCGTAAAGATCCTCCAGAGAGCGATATATTTTCGTCGTGCTTCGGTGCTGTTCTTCTATGCCTTCGACTAACGCCTTGACGGTCTCGCATAACTCCTTTTGGATTAATAGCTCCTTCTCCAAAACTTCAGAGGCAGTACTTTTATGTGCACTAGCACTTCCTCGTGCACGGGAGTCCTTCTTTTGAATTATTTCTTCGTCGTGAGTTTCGATGCCAAGCGTTGCTAACTCTACTTCAGTAAGCAAATCTATTTCTTGTACGGGCACCGTATTTAGTAGTTTTTCTGCCGGCTCTTCATTTTCATTGGTCAAAAAAAAAAAAAAAATACAAATATTTGGCGCAACAGCTCTTTAAAGTGTCAGTGCCTAGCTTCTCGCAACCACTCATGTTGTGTGCGTTATATTTTTCACACGAATGGAAGGGACCTACAGTTTAATGCCGAATCCGAACGGCGATTTGAGAAGCTTTTTCGTGGCAGCAATACTATCGGATGTTTGTCAGACGCTCGCGAGAGGTGGGACCGTGAAAAAACTTTTTTGTGTTTTCTGAGATTCGAACTTGGAACCTCATGCGTAGTGATCCGACACAATAACCACTTACGCCACGGCACCCACGCCCATTTTCATTGGTCGCTTTTCTTTTTTTTTCGGAAGAATTCAACCCAGATGATACTGCCGCAGCCCCTTCCACAGACTCTTTCATACCTACTAAATTGTATATGGCAGTATATGTATCCGAAAATTTGTATTCTTTATGTGGTCCTCCCCCAGTGGCATTTCTTGTTTTTGCATTTAATGCTGCCTTTGTTTGAGCATATTTTTTTTGATCACTCCAAACCTAAATCTAATTTTGTTAGGCTTGTGTTCTAAGCCATTCGTACAAAAATACCTTTTTCCACTCGGCAAGAGTTTTGCATGGTGGTCCCGCGGAATTCAATTCCTTTTCAGCCAATTGCCAAAACAGGGCCACCTCTTCTCTACTTCCCTTGTGGAATCCGCATGCAACGTCGCGATGTGCTTCCATCAAATTTAGCAACGTTTGAAGTTGAAGCTTATTTGTTGTTTTACCTATAAAAGCATTTTACTAAAATTTAAATTTGCAAAAACTAGATTACTTACATTTTTCCATTAACCTTAGGATAGCAACACACTTGTGAGCTGGCACCCCAACATATTCAACTAAAATAAATAATAAGAAATAAACTCAAAATACAACTTTTATTTTTAAAAACGTTTTATTAAATTCATTAGAAAAATTAATTAAAATTAATTTTTGGGAAAATTAACGAAAAAGTATATTTTTTGTTAATTAAAAGCAGTTTCTGCAAATTTCACTGCGGTGTTCTGGACACGTTGGCAACACGCATTTTGCGCAAGCTGCCTTAACTTTTCTGTCGCGGTTTCTTGGACAAATAGCACATCTTAACTGCTTCTTTAATTTTAATGGCGGTTCTTTAACTTCCGGCTCCTGGATGTCTCCTAGAACGGCTCGAATACTATCACCCAACTTTCTAGGTAAATTTGTTTGCAATCGGCGCCTCATATGTGGTTCAGCAAGTCTTAACGCTAACTGTCGCAAAAAATGTTTACGAAAATGTTTTGCTGGCTTATTAGGGTGCTTAGCATCAATAAACAGGATCGTAGAATTAATCCCAGCTTGGTCTATCATACCATAAAAATACCGGAAATAGTAACATAAATAGCAACTGGGGTGACGTGTCACCCCTCCCATGCCCGTAAAAAGAAAAGTACGACCTACCGCAGGAAGTTGAGACCCAGAACTGAAAGCGCAGCTGTCAATTTGAAAATAGCAAAAAGAAGAGAGCGATTGTATAGCGGGAATCTGTGAAATGGAGAATATTTTGTTTCGTTGGGATGCTGTATCACCCCTGTTGCTATCCTAAGGTTAAACTCCCTAGCAAATGTTTCGGGAATAAAAGCGTGGGAAATGAAATGACATTCTCCCCTTTTTTGAAATTTGTGATGCCTACTTTTTTCCCAGAGAATTTTTCTGATTTTCGAAGATTGTTTAGAATAAGAGAAATGGGAAAAAGGAAAAAATTCCCCAGGAGTTTTTATTTAGAATTGGGCTGTACTTGAAATAGGTATCGGGGAACCAGGTCACTGCGGCATACCGATACCAGGGAATTGTGCTGCTGACGAACAGCCCCGACAAGGCTCCTCTGGTGCAAACAGCATAAGCATTATCGGCATCGAAGCGCCAGCGTCTTACGTTAAGTACCTTATTGAAACCGACGCGGAGAAAGCGGCCAATTTCCGATGGCAACATCTAGGCCAATGCAATATCGCCAGACAACTTTGGCTAACACTTAACAAATCTAGGTCCATCGGGCTCTTGAAACAAAAGAGAGGTACTCTCTCCAAAACAGCCAATGTTCTCATTGGACAGTGCATTATAGGAAGACATGCCCAAAGACTAGGTATCCCCTACAACGATTTTTGCAGAAGCTTTAGGGATGAAGAGGAGGAAGAGACCATTAGTCACTTCCTATGCGCTTGTCCTGTGCTACATAGTACGCAAGTCGTTTTATTTAATTTTGCAAAATCGAAAATAAAAATAATTTTTTCTATGGCTTGTATTTCGAAAATGATAAATTCAAATGGTGTATCAAGTTTCACAGTTGTGTGAGTTATGATCACAATCGCGTGGAAATTGCAACTAAAATGCATTAAAAATGCTTATTGCAGCCCCCCTGTGTTCGGAAAATCCAAAATGTAATTCCATTTAATTATTATTTACCGTATCTTTTACTATTAAGGTGCATGGCTTCAGCTTTTTAAATTGTCCGATGGTTACTACTTGGAGCTCGTTTGGAAGTTTCATGTAAGGAACAAGATTTTTCAGCATCCTTCAACTACTTCTAAGTTACACTTAGTTCTTTTCAACGTCCGTACTATAGCGCAAGGTTTCAGGATTTATAGTGTCCGAGGACGTTTATAACAGGGAGTTTTAGTATTTTGATCAGGACTCGCAACTACCAACCCCATTTGCATAATTCATAATTTTTTTTTGTCAAACCTTAAATTCCTAGGCCGTTACGCTACTTTGCTTCAATCCATGTTTATAAAAGTTTTTCCCATGAGATACCTAAGTAGGAATAGTTTAAAGAATTAGTTAAGGCCTTTAGCTAGTTTTCTATGAAAAAAATAACGAACTCTGCGCAAGCTCTAAACGCGAATTCGGCAATATGTAGTCTTTAGGCAAAACGATAGTGAAATCGGAAAAGTATTCGTAGTTGGAAATCTTTATAAATTAAACTTTTAATTGCTGTAAATAGAAGGCAAAATATTTAAAAAATTCAAAGGCTATTGACTCCAATAATTTGAAGTTTTCAAACAGGTTTTGGGCTCTAAATGTAAATTGTGTCTATGTATTTCCATTTTATAGGGCGGTGTTATAAAGTTTTTGCAGTTTAATCCGTTGTACAAAACTATTTCTGTTCAATAAAATGTAAGGTCTCGATGTGGGCACTGTTGAATTTACAATTGGAATTTGCATCGCCCGCTCCAAAATCAAAGCAGCTTTAGGAGCATCCCCTAAAAGTAACCAAACAAATTAGTAAAACTTTTTTTTTTTAAATATTTGAATATGATCCTTACCCAGCATATAGTGTGAGTAGGCTTTGTATTCCAACATATCTAGTCTTATTGCACCATAAGTCTCGGTATCATCGATTTCCTCTAGAGCTTGCTCTAGCCACGAAATAGCTCCAAGGTAGTCTTGTTTGTCGTATAAACGAATTCCAATTTCATAGCATTCATCCCACGCCATTTTTGAACTAGAATTTCAGTCAAATTTAACACATAGATACACAGGGTATAGGTACAGGGTCTTATCTTACCCGTAAATGACACCACTACCAGCTTCATCAATTTCATTTTTCATATTTATAAGGCCGTCAATGGCATCATGTAAGTCTGATTCGTCTGGTAATTCCACGAATTGTGTGTATGAAGCCCAAGCCTTAGAAAAATCTAAACAGAAAAAATAAATTTTATTGATCATGAGACCTATCACATCTGGCTTACCTTTTGTTGACTTTCCGTTTGCAACAAAGTCGTGTATCTCTTTCCAATCGACAACCATTCGTTTTATGAGCTTATAAGCATTAATAGGATTGCTCAGGTAGTCTAATAAGTCCTTAAGGGCTTTATCATGATCTCCTTCAATAAACGCAATCCACCTAGAATACACACTATATAGGAAAGCAAATGGTCCAAACTTTAGCATACTTTTGCAGCTTTTCCAGTTCATTTGATTTCCTCCGTTGAAATTCTCGTATCCCGGAAATCGCATCTTTGTCTGCTGCTAGTTCAGTTAAAGATACAATTGACTTGAAAGTCTCGCATTTGGAGGCTAAGACAGAATGCAATAGGACCAAACACAGAGGACTTACAATTAAGCGGAAGATAAGCACCATGTTGGAAAAGTTTCTGGAATTGTACTAATTAGGTTCGGTGGCACATGCGTTAAAAAAAAAATTGTATTCACTTACTCATAGAAATGGATCACTTTTAAATTCTCATCAAAAAGATGCTAGCTTAGCAACTCAAAGTGCTTGAAAATGACATTGGCTAGGTACCTTCATATGTTATAACTAGAGCATATATTTTTAAATTCGTCATCCCTCCCAGATCACTCTGGGAAGACGATACATTCTTAGAAGATGAGTCGATTCACTTCTACACTGAAGAATCAAAAACCAAAGACGGAGTTGGTGCAGGTGTTTTCTCTGGAAAGCTTCTTAAGCTCTACTTCAGTTTTCAAAATCATTGTAGCGTATTCCTCGTGAAAACAATGGCGATTAAAGAAGTCTTAACTTGGCTTAAGAAAAACGTGATATCTGTTAGAGATATCCGTATATTTGTAGACAGCCAAGCCGCAACCAAATCCCTGGAATCGACCTCATTAAATTCCTTAGTGGCTCTAGACTGCCGATCGTCTCTTGTGGAGATGGTTGAGCATTTCAATATTCACTTATGTTGGTTGCTGGGGAATAAGGATATTCCAGAGAATTGTAAGGCCGATGAACTCGCCAGAATAGGAACAACTATACCCATCCTGCTGGATAAAGGCACCTTAGGTATACCAATCGCTAATCGCAAACTTAAATTTATGCTGGATGTTATCGAGAGTACAAATCTTAGGTGGACAAGTGATCCTACATGTCTAGCGACAAAAGAATTTAGACAAAGCTAGACCTTTAACGCTCTTAGAAATTGATTTGTCTCAATAGATTGCATATCGGCGCAATAATAGGTCTCAAGACTGGGCACTGTCTAATAGGGAAGCATGCTACATGGCTAGGCCTTTTTGTGAATGACTTTTGTAGAAGCTGCATGGATGAAGAAGAGGAAAAGACTATTCCTCATCTTATTTTTTTCTGTCCAGCTCTCTTCCGTAGAAGGAAGCTTCACTTAGGAGCCCTCTATTACAACGATTTAGGCGACCTAATAAATATCGATATTAAGAGCCTCCTACGCTTCATAGGAAGCTCAAAATGGTTTTAGAGAGTAGGTATAGAGATTTTCTCCCATGATCCACGTGGTATCATAATGGACCTATTATTGGTCTAAGTGTGTTGGCGGTTCTCAGCTGGCAGCCACTTCCACCTAACCTAACGTAAGGCCATTGAACTAAAAATGTGCTTAATAGAGCACCCTACATCTATTTCCAAATCATCTCAAACCACTTGAATTCTAAAAGTCAACGAACAAAAGTATTCTGTGAAATTTCAAATTACACTTCCACCTGTCCAAATAGAGGAACCAAAACCTTGCCTTAGAAGAGGTATACACTAAACGTGTCTAAATTTCACAGAAAATACGTTTCACAAACTGGCTGACGCAGTGCCATTGGAACTGTGAGAGTTCCTTTGTGAGTGAGAGTGGTAATCATCCTCCATGTATTAAATATTATACTACGGCCATAAGAACTACTGATGCGACGTGGAAAAGACGAAGCTTGCTTTGGGTTGACAACATAGCGTCTCTAGATCTTCGACTGTAATCCGAACGCAGATCTATCCCGAGACTATGCTTAATAAATACAGAAAGTTGTTAAGTTTTTTGACTGGTATCCGGCAATGTTGAGCTAAGCGCATGGTCTTATCTATTGTTTCAACTACTCCGTGCTGCACCACCCCAGGACGTTTCAATGGATTATCACTTAATCTGCGATTGCGGGTGTGATGACACGAAGTTGATATTACTCCGTACGAATATACTCGTATGTATGGCTTGGAGCCGCTCTAGGGTTTTCAGGAGAAGGGAGGCTTAACTAATCGGCGGATAATCCTTAGCTGTTGTGTGATCAGGATTCCCTCTTTGAGGAAAAGTATTAATTGTACTGTTCACCAGGATATGGGCGTGTTATTCAGTGTCAGGCATCTGCGGAAAACTTCCACTAGATCTAGTATTATGAATTCTTTAGTTTTTTGAAGCATGATGGGTATAACTAGATTTTGGTAGATTACCCAGTCTAACTTGTTGTGGTCAACTGTCTTTTATATGTTCTGTACCTGCTGAGGATGAGCCAATATTTCGATATTGTGGAAAGTTTATGGATTGAGAGTATACAGGAAAGTAAGTTTTTATTAACAAGTTCAGGGTTTTCGAGTTTCATTTGATTCTTGTAGCTTATGCTCTGTTTTTTCAGGAACCCTGGTGTCGTTGGCTGTTTTGCTAAGATGCAAGTAATTAGTAAATTAAATTTGACCTGACCTGGCAATGATATATTATAAAATGGAGTGAAAGGATTCGTAGAACAGTGTTGTACTTATACGATTTTTAAAAAAAAATTGGTTCAGTTTCTAAGCAATTTAAATAAAGATATTGACGTGTCATTGCTTTCTTGTGGATATTTAAAATAAGCAAACTTTTGCTTAAAATTTGTTTAGCATTTTGGGAAAAAAATATTTTGAAATTCAGGATTTTAAATATAGTATTTTAGCCCGTATAGAATTATGGCTCTAATCATAATAAAATTAGCATGAGCTATCATCAAGTTTGGGGTCTGCATTGCGATTAATCGGGAAACTATTGACTGCTCAAAACTTGGCTTGGGCCAGTAGCGCAACAATCAAGTTCGTGATGAAGTGCTTTGTTTAACTCCTTGTGGTGGCACCCGGGCAATTTAATGTATAAACCCTTATATGTGGTGGCTAAAATTGCAACTATGGGTTGTCTAGAGCCCTAATTCTATACTAGGTAACGTTGTCCAGCAACCTGCGTTACCCGAAATTGGCCGCTGTAGAAACCGACACTATGCCTCGGATAAGGAATAATCTGATGTCTACGACTTTTCGCTATTGTACCCGGACAAAGATATGCATTATGTGATATAGATATAAATTTGGCGCAACAGCTCATTAAGTGCCTAGACCTAACTTCTCGCAACCACTCGTGTTGTGTGCGTTATATTTTTCGCACGAATGGAAGGGACCTACAGTTTCGTCCCGTATTTAAAGGGCATTTTTTTTTTTTTGTTTTTGAGAAGCTTTCTCGTCGCAACAAATACTCTCGGATGTTTGTCAAATGTTCGCGAGAGATGGGACCGTGAAAAAACTTTTTGGTGTTTTCTGGGACTCGAGCATGGAATCTCACGCACAGTGGACCGACGCACTAACCACTGCGTCACCGTGCGGCACCCACACCCGGACAAAGATAGGATTCTGGTGTGTAAAGACGCTCCTCGACTCAGCTGCCGCATTGCAGCTACCCCAGCAGGGAGAAGCGAGTTAGAGTCCGTATATAGCTTGTGACGTGATAGGCGCAACTATATCAACGCGTTGGCTACAGAAGCAGAAGAAGCTGCACAGAGGAGTGACAGCAGGGCCGTTTACAGAGTCACAAAAGAGCCGACAGGTGCTCGCGCCTCCAGCCAACACCCAAAGGAAAGCCTAGGCGGCTCCTTGCTCATTTTGGATGAGGACCAGCTGCAGATATGGAAGGAGATGCTAGGGTTTGCATCACATATTCGCTAGCGATATGCTTCGAAATCAGATTGAGATGCCCGAGGTAAGAAATACCAGAATACGCACCACGATTCCCAGTAAGAATGAAATCACTACCACGATCAAAGTACGTATAACCAACAAGGCGGTAGGACTTGACCGCATTCCCACAGAGCACTCGCGAGCAGTGCCAACAATACCGGCTGAGCTTCTGGTTCCACTTATGCAGAGATCTTGGGAAGCTGAGGACTTTCCTGATGAGTGGAAAAAGAGAATGATCGTTAAGCTTTCTAAGAGAGGAAAGTTAATGGAGTACGGAAACTGGAGGGGTATCTGCGTGGTGCCTGCTGTATCTAAGATAAGAGTTAAAATTATCCTGGAGCGAATCAAACAACATCTCGAGGACACAGTCGATGCCAAACAAGCAGTTTTCCGCTCTGGATCCGCCTGTGTCGACCACATAAACAGCCTGTGGATTATTATAGAATAGTGCGTTGAATATCGAGCGCCAGTTCACCTGCTGTTCATCGATTTTGAGAAGGCGTTCGATAATGTAAACAGGGAGTTTATTTGGCGTACCTTACGCAGGAGAGGTAGTCCCGATAAACTAATTGCTACTATCAAAGCTATATATGAAGGCTCCAAATGTCACGTTCTGCACAGAGGAAGGTTGTCTGAGGAATTTGAGATCCAAAGTGGTGTAAGACAAGGCTTCCCAAGGTAAGACAGGAAACGGAGAAATTCCATGGACTCTTAAAACCTAGCTTAAACATCTTGACTACGCTGACGACATATGCTTACTCTCTCGCAGAATTATAGACCTCCAGCAAATGACAGCAGATGTGGAGAGAGTGAAAATTATTACGGATAAAAATTAAAATTATTAGTCCTGGAACAAACTCATCGTCTCAAATGTTGTTCAAAATATGGTGAAGCAATGCAATCAGTTGGAACACCAAGCTAAGTCTGTTCTGCTCCAACGTTGAATCCGTGCTATTATATTGATGCAGCACATGTAGAGGGACTACTACTATGACCAGAAAGTGGCCTGCGCAATATCTTAAGGATTTTCTGGCCCAATCGCATCTCTAACGAACATCTCTACCTGATAACGGGTCAGGAAATAATAAGCACTACGATCCAACGACGTAAGTAGCAGCGGATTGGTCGCACGTTCGGAAAAGGTGACATTTCCATAGCGAACCAGGCTATGTAATGGAACCCTTTAACCCTGATTGGCGGAATATCTGACGGTCCGAGGAGAAATTGGCGCAGAACAGTCGAAAAGGAGACATGGCAGTTGGGGAGATCTGAGACACATTGCCAGAAACCGTATACGATGGCGTAGGACCCACAATGGGATACAGGACATAAGTAAGCAAGTATAATCAAGTTGACAATTGATCATCACATCCAGCACAGTACATAACTTGCATTTAATCTACTTAATCTGGAATATTATTCACTTACTATTATAACATTTATCACTGATGCGGTAAATAACCCAATCTTCGTCTTCTTGTAGATGCCTGTAGATACTCTCGTAGTGTTCAAAGAAAACTAGGGTTATTTTGTATATAATCCCAGCACGCTTGGAAGTGCTATTGATAGTGCTGTTACTGGTGGCAAGCAATGCTGTTGTTTGGTCGTAGGAAAAGAGCTCGAACTCTCCACATATTGCTGTATTTTGCTACTTTAGTATAGTAAGGATAATCGATCTATCAACGTACTATTAGCGATACGAAATAGCGATTCAAGTTTAAGTATAGCTAACATGGTGAATTAAAGGTATATGTACTTAGATACAAAAATAAGAAACACAATCTTTTGACAATCGCGAATCTTCACCGCTCCCAAATGCCTTATTTTCAATTAATTAAATTAATTAATTAATTAAATTTTCCATCCTAGGTTGTAATGTTCATGCATATATGCCAATGTGTATTTCTCCGATTTATTATCCTGTTTCTCCGCACTGCAAGGCTTTATGAGTTCGTGTCCGAATGCCGGATACCATTGCGCTGCAACTGCAAGTAAAAAAAGTATGCTACCAAAATCTACTCAATAGCTACGTATACTTTCACTAACTCCATTTGGATCCCTTCAGGACAGGACACGCTGCATGTAGCGTGCTATAATCTGGCTCCAATGAGTCATGTAAATTATACCACAAAATCATGCCTCCCTTTACAGGCGGTACAGCCAGTTTGTAGTGTGTAAACGCAGTTGCACCTCCCAATTCGACGTCACTTAGCTGGAATTTCGAAAAGTTTGTTACTATCGCCACTTGAACCGGAAACCTACAGTTCACCTACATAAAACAGTGCTGTCGCCATACGTTGGCACCAAAGTTCAGGTTTCTTAAAACCAATAATATGAATGAGTCTTACAGTTTCACTAGGATTATTTAAACCGAAGATACGTACATTTCCAAAATCTAAATGAGAAGTTTGGTGTCCGCCACTGCCATAGTTAACTACTTGCAAGGGGCCTGCTGAAGTTAGGCCGGTTATATCCTTAAGTCGGCAAAACAATTTGTCGAGGTATTTAAGGTCTTTGTGTTCGAGCCATTTAGTTTTACTCGTTCGATCGCCTGAGAACTTCCCCTGGCTTACCTTCGATCTTGTGATATTTAATTCAGCTTTCTCAACAAGATAATCTATTTCTTTGTCAGTGATCGTTTGGTAATAATATTCAATGAGAGGATCCAAGTTAAGCTGTTCCATTTGGAAGGGACCAATAAGACGGTGGAGTACTCCATTCGTCGTGTACCTGCATCTAAGGGGGCGCAGCTCGCTTGGAGTTTGACGTCGCTCACCACGACATGTCATAGCACTGATCTTTTCCCTTGTGGGTTCCTATAGCCATATTGTGTAATGCAAAGAACTACAAGTTTTCATATTTACGTTTACCTTAGAGAAGATTTCGGTCTCTGGTGTACCTCTGAAAAATGTGTCGACACTTAGCATTTCTGTTATAAGAGGAATCACCATCTTTGGATTTCCTAAAAAGTTTCACTGATTCATATAAATCTAAAAGTATTTGAAAACCTTACTTAAATGGATGTAAATGTAAGAAAGAGTCTCTAGAATCCCCATTATTGGCTTTAGTGGTAGAGGCGTTGACTTCGCAAGTTTAGTTTTGGCTTCTATTAACCAAGGAATTGAACGTGTATATTCGTTTGCTTTGTAGAGAATCATTCCTAGCTCCATGCAGTCACTCGCAGACATCGCGGAACTGATGTTCAAGATGAAACTTTAAGATTATCTTAGAGTGTTATGATATCTCACCCACCCGTATTTAGTACCCAGAATTTTTCCTCCAGCCAAGTCTGTCACATTCAATACATATGTTTCCTGCAATCTAGCCAGTCCCAGTGCCAGACCCAGAAGATCATCTTTTGTGGGTGGCTCAAAGCTGGTCTCCATTTTTGTGTTTAGGTAGGCACTCACGTCTGCAAAATAGGTATTGAACCCTCAGTTTTTAAAACATACATAAGTGCCTTACCTGTATAATCTTTCATGTATTCCGTAATGTCAGCCCACTCGAATAGGAAACGTTTTATCAATTTGAAGGCACTAATTGGATTGCTGAGATATGCCAGTGGATCACTCTTCGCCTCATGGTACTCTCTTCTTATGTGACTCAATGTCCTACAATGGAATTACGTATATACTGGAATGGTCTTAGTGATGGTTATCTTATACCTTAACAACTTTTTATGCACAGTTTGATCCGTTCTTGCCATATAGTCACCCACCAAATGCAGTAAATGCCCCTCAGCTTCCAAAAGTACATCCATTCCGGATACCGACGTAAAATATTCAGACGCAGCTCTGTTTACATAGGTGGCAGATACCACAAATACAATCAGATACTTTAAGATGCACATTTTATTTTCTTTTGGATTTGGATACAAACTGAGCATTTTGAATCACTTTTTTCCAGTAACACATCGTCAATTATGAAGTGGAACACATTAGCAAACGCTTATTTTGAATGTAACAAACTATTTTAATTTATTCGTTCCATTTTTGTTGTACTGTATTCAAAGGCGCAACCGGTGCCATTAAAAGAAAAATTAATTATAGTTCTCATATTCCAGAAGCCAGTTTTTGTAAGCGCCCAATAGCACGTACAAGCTATAATTCCCGAAAACTCTTTAATATTTACAACAATCGTATCAAAAGACGCCCATGAATCATAACTTAAATTAATGCCCTGGACTACTGCGGGAAGCTAGCTTGCATAATTGAGGTTTGCACCAGTCTTGGTCGAGTTCTTTTGAGACAACTGATTTTTTTTTGAGACAACTGGAGTATGTTTATTTCCGTGATATAAAAATTCGTAGTTCAAGAGATCTCCTTTTGAAACGCGACTGCGAAAACCACACCATAATCAGTTCTTGGCCTGCATCTTTTGGTATGACCGGCGGAACTTCGAGATGGTAGTAGTCTTCTTTCGCGATCGACGTTTAGTCTGCATCAGATGAGCGGTATATGAAAACAATCTGGGAAAGCAATTACTTACTTAACGGACTGCCAATCCATGTAAAGTCTCTTCCTGAGACACAGCATTCTTCCTTCCTCGTCGATCCCGCCCACACTGCTTCGAGTTACGTAGACCGAATTTCTGGTATCCGCGATTACAAGATCTTTAAATCGAAGGTTCAGTGGTTTTCGTCGTCTCAAACCTAGGGACTGTGATTTGAAGAGTCTCTGTGCTGGAGCATTATTTTCCATTCGCTCTATGTGGCTGAGGCAATGTAGTTGACGTATCTTGCCATCTTGCCCCCTGTGGGTTAGGGATCAGAATATACCCACGGTAGGCATGCCTGTCGTAAAAGGCGACTAAAATGCCAACCCGCCGTCTTTCTTTAGATTACGGTACTAAAATTTTATGCAATGAACACAACAAACGGTATTAATACCCCAGGTGGCAGCCCAGTTCAACTGGAAAATCCACCTTCGCAAGAGGCATGCTCTACGGATTCTGGGGAGAGCTATTTATTGCACCAAAATTTAATAAACCCATTTAGGAAAGGCTCCAGGCTACAAAGATCTCCAAAAGACTTCTCCTAAAGCGCAAAATTAAAGTCTCGCAAACCTGGATGTGTTAATTCGGGAAACGCAAACCTTGGAAGAGAGTACTCTGAAAAAGGAAAACGCCGTGCTCCGTAAGAGGCTTCACGAAGTGGGGGAGCTCAAAAGCAAAATTGAGAAACTTGAATCAGAGAATAAAGTTTCTTTGCTTCAAAACGAGTCTTTAAAAACTCATACGGTTACTCATAGTGAGCCTTCTCCGGGTAGCCATCACTACAGTACGGACGAAAAAGAACTCGCTCGCGAAACGGATTGGATACTTAAACGAAGAGCATCTTAAAAACGCAAGGCCGGCTCAACGCCCGAGATTGTTCCACAACACGAACCTAATCGGAAAGCGCAGCCAAAATCTGATAAGAAAATTGAAAGCAAACGCGCACCTCCACCAATAAATATTACAGGCGTTGCGGACTATAATTCTTTGACGAAAATTTTAAAAACAACGATCGCTACTGAATTTAAAATAACTTCCTTGCGAAACGATGCATGGAAAATCAAGGTTAATGACGCTGAGGGCTATCGGGCTGTATCTCAAAAGCTTAACAACGAAAAAATTCAATGGCATACTTACGAAAACAAGTCTGAGAGACCCTTGAGGGTCGTAGCTAGAGGACTTCATCCATCATGCGCTAAAGAAGACGTTATAGGTGATTTACACGATAGAGGTTATAATATTCTCGACGCAGTGAATCTTTTAAAAAAGGAGAGAAAACGACCCGAGCGTGGAGAAGAGCCTATAGTGAAACGTAAACTTCTGCTTTTTGTGCTGTCGTTCGATAAAACGGAAACCCAGGAAAAGATATATAACATTCGTACAATCATGAGTATGGTCGTTAAAATCGAGCCGCTACGTGCCAACACGAAGACCATCCCTCAATGTAAGCGTTGCCAAGAGTTTAACCATACACAGGCGTACTGTCGGAAAGAGCCGCGCTGCGTTAAGTGCGCTGGAAAACACTCTTCGGAAAATTGCAGTTTGAGCAAAGATGAAAAAGCAACTTGCGTTAGCTGCAAAGGAAGGCACCCAGCAAATTATCGCGGTTGCGAAGTCGCTAAGGAACTACAGATGCGACGGAAAAAATTTACAACGCCGATCGTACGGGGAACAAAATCAGTCGATCGGGCTCTTAAGTCGATATAACGTATTGCTAAGCAGACTGAGCGGGCTCGTAAACCAATAGTTCAAACTACTAAGCCGACTGAAAGGACGCTTGAATCAGCAGGGCAGACTCTTACAACAGTCAACCAGCCTTCCGAGCCGATTAAAAGTACGTCAAAGTCGTCCACTAAAAAGGCTGAACGAAAAATAACCTCGGATAAGCCAGCCAACCCCGTTCGTCTGACGTATTCTCAGGCTGCAGTCAAAGGAACCAAACGAAACGACGGCCCACCCTCTGATCCGTTGAATAAAATTCTGAACTGCATCTACGCTAAGTTCGAGGAACAATGTGAAGTTAACAAACGAATTCTCAAACGTCTTAGTAACGTCGAAAGCTTTTGTATGGCTAACCTTATATCTAAATCTAAGTAAATACGGACGCTTTGCTTAAAATAGTAACATGGAATGCAAATGGACTCTTACAAAAATCTAACGAATTAGAAATGTTTCTAATAAGAGAAAATATCGACATTTGTTTGATCTCCGAAACCCATCTAACAAGGGAGTCGCAAATAAAGATAAGAGGCTACGCTGGTTATCACGCCTATCATCCTTCTGATAGAGCGCGGGGCGGTTCGTCCTTATTCATCAAAACTAACATCGAACATTCGGCCTATATAAGCATAGAGCTGGAAAAACTGCAGTTGTGCTACAATATAGCATCTGTTTACTGTCCGCCGCGATGCTTACTAGAAAAAGATGACCACTTTCGTGTCTTCAATGACCTTGGTTCAAATTTCCTTATTGGTGGTGATTTCAATGCGAAGCACACCTTCTGGGGTTCAAGATGTACATCTTCTAAAGGAAAAATTCTCTACGAAGTGGCATATGAATTCGGTTGTTGTTTTTATTCGACAGCAAAACCGACCTATTGGCCAACTGACTCACAAAAAAATCCCGATCTTATCCATTTTTTTGTTACAAAAGGCATTTACGAGAAGCTTATTACAGTCAAAGAATGTTTTGATCTCTCTTCTGACCACTCGCCGGTAATTTTATTACTTGGAGAAGCGCTGATCAAGAAAAAATTACCTCCAAGACTCACTAGCAATAGAACAAACTGGGAGGGCTTTAGAAATGATTGCGAAACAAATATCGCCTTAAATGTATCACTTAGAACACCTTGTCAACTAGAGGACGAAATTGATCGTTTCGTGGAAGCAATTCAAAGAACGGCATGGAGAAATACTCCTTCCAGAAGCTATAAGATCAACCGCAACGAAAAGTATCCCAGAGAAATCACTGAACTGGTGAGGGAGAAACGAAAAGCACGAAAGAAGTGGCAATTCACTCGTGCACCGCAGCATAAAACGGTCCTTAACCGACTATGCAATCGGCTTAGAGCTTGTATTCGCGAATTTAAAAGCAAAAAGATAGCGACCTACCTTGAAAATCTTTCCGGTGAAAGAGAATCAAATTATTCACTTGAGAAGCGCTAAAAGGCATCCGGAAACCTCAAATGCAAGCACCAAGAATTCGGAAAATCGATGGAAACTGGGCCAAAAGCGACAAAGAAAAGGCAGAACTTTTTGCTTTGCACTTAGGAGAAACGTTTAAGCCGTTCGACGGCCCCTTGTTAACGCCCGACTCCCCAGTCACGACATCTGACAACTTTAAAGTAAAAAAAGTTGCATTGATTGAACTGAGGGAAGTGATTAAAAACTTAAAGACGAAAAAAGCTCCCGGTTACGACTTGATAACGGCGCAGGTAGTCAAGGAATTGCCGAATAAAGCTATTATCAAACTGCTCTATTTGATCAACGCTTCGTTTAGATTGCTCTATGTTCCGAGACAATGGAAAGTCGCCGAGATTATAATGGTCCCGAAACCAGGCAAACTGCTTAATGAGAAGAAATCATATCGGCCAATTTCCCTATTGCCGGTTATCTGAAAAATATTTGAAAAACTTCTTTCCAAACGTCTACAGCCCGTAATCGACGAAAGACGTCTCATTCCTGACCATCAGTTTGGATTTAGAATTAAACATTCTAGAATTGACCAAGTCCACAAAATAACCGACGCGATTGAGGAAGCTCTGGAAGAAAAGATTTGTTGTGGCGTATTTCTTGACGTCGCACAAGCTTTCGATAAGGTTTGGCACAAAGGCTTGGAGTATAAATTGCAACGACTACTGCCACGGCAACTTTTTCTAATCTTACGGTCGTATCTCACCGAGAGACTCTTTCGTGTTAAGCACGGAAATGATTACTCTGACTTCAAGGAGATTGCGTCCGGAGTTCCACAAGGAAGTGTCCTTGGCCCGCTTCTACATATACTCTACACGCGTGATATCCCGCAGGAAAGAAACTGCGTCGTCGCCACGTTTGCGGACGATACGGCGATATTGACCACGGGCGAAACTATTGAAGCAGCAACTGGAAAGCTGCAACATGGTATTAATAAAGTCCACGCTTGGACGAATTCTTGGCGTATTGTGCTGAACGAAAGCAAATCTACTCACGTCAACTTTACCTATAAAAAAGTGGATAGATTTGAGCCGAGTTAAGATATAGAGGTAATATCTTAACTCGGCTCAAATACCGTACGCGAAAGAAGCAAAATATCTAGGAATGACTCTAGATGTTAAGCTTAAATGGAAATCACACGTAAAAAAGAAACGCGACGAGCTAAAAAACAAATACCGACAAATGTACTGGCTACTCGGAAAACATTCGAAGTTGAGCCTACATAACAAATGGCTTATCTATAAGCAAGTGCTAAAGCCTGTCTGGACGTATGGTATACAACTATGGGATTGTACCAAGAAAAGCAATAGAAACATCATACAAACTTTTGAAAATAAAGTTCTTAGAACGATCGTCAACGCACCGTGGTATGTACGTAACGAAGATATTCATCGAGATCTGGGAATTCCCAGCGTCGTCGAAGAGATAACAAAATTTGCGCGTAAACACAAAGATCGTGTTCACGGCCATTGTAACCGTACCGTCATTCAACTACTTGACGCGAATAATTCAAATCGTCGTCTGCAAAGGATAAAACCTTTTGACCTCGCGTCATAGTATATGCCGGTCGCGAAAAAGTTAGGAACTATCATTGGAATTTAACCTGCCTAAAGTTCTACATTTCTTTTAGCTTCGTACGAACATTTTTTTTTTTTTTTCCCAAAAAGCACGTGTATCGGAAGCGAAAATAAAACTGCTGGATAAGCGTCGGCTTAGTTGTAGTATTACTTTTGAAAAGAGGTGTTTTTTTAGTGAGTAAAAATCTCACACTACCATAATCACGCTCGGTCGGGCCTTATGGTGTCTTTACAGGATTTTCACCTACTCTCAGCAAAAAAAAAAAAAAAAAATCTTGGTGCAGCTCATAGAGTTCGCGGTTAGATCTACTCACACACGGGACTTAATATCTGACGAAGTATTTTTCTCTCGAAAGAGTTCAATATTTTAAACGCTATCAGTACTGCTTAAGGGCAAGCATTTGTGACGAATATTACTTTGAACTGAAAGAGAAAAACTCAAAACAGCTACTAAGTAATATCCAGCTTGCCACAGTCATCATTTAGCGTGGTGTTAGTTGTTAGTATTGCGAATATTTATAAAGCCTAACACCTTACACAAAAAGACTGGACAAGTAAACAAAAAGCAGAATGCATACTAAACAAAAGTATGAACTAAAAATGAATATGCTACGCATAAGTCAAAATTACACTAAACACTTTCAACAAAGAAACTAGTATCGTTCGTATAATTTATGTTTTATATATAATTTACTATGGTTGTAATCAAATTTGTCGCGGTTACTATTTACTTCCTTCGCCATATGCGTAAGAGGTTCGTTAGAACCGTAGTTCGTTCTGTGGAAATTTACGCGGAAAATCTCGGTATTTCTGGAGTTGTAGCATCTTACGTTTAAACCGACTTTATTTAAAAGATCCGGCGAGTCAAATTAGCTCAGCTTTCTAGCTCATCTACTGGTAAGATTAGGGTTCTGCAGAGTATTAATTTAGTCCGTCGAGTTAGGAGTTTTGAGGCCAGTTATTTTGCTTAACCGAAGAAGCAGCGACTTCTTGGGACTATTCTTTGTCACGACGTGACGTTCACACAGTACGTTCGATAGGATCTTGTCTGCGACGTGTAGCAGGGATATACGTCGGCAATTCTTGTAAGATATCGGATCGCCTTTTTTGAGGATGGGAAGACAATTAGATAATCTTATTAAGAACATCCCAAAGGAAGAATTTCTTTTTGTTGGAGGAGATTTGAATGGACATGTCGGGAAGTCAAACGAAGACTATAAAGACTGTCATGGAGGAACCTTCCTGGCGAAGAGATCCTAAGCATGTGCAAATCACACGGTCTTATCGTGTTTTATACCATGTTCATCAAACAAAGCCGACACCTAATCACTTAGCATTTGGCCAGTTTCATGAAGCCTCAGGTAAAAGATTGCAAAGTGGTCCTGGGAGAGGCGATCTCTCAGCAACACCGTCTCTGCTAACAGAAATTTTTATGAAGACACCAAAGAAAAGCAAACAAACCTGGGTCTCTGAAAAAATCAAGTGGTGCAATCTGGACAAAGAAAAAGGCGAGGCTTTTGTTTTCGTGATAAAAAATTACCTCTCTCACACCATCAACGGAGCTGAGGATGAAGAGTGCAGAGCACAAAATATGTGCGATTCTCTACAGCGAACTTGCTTAAAGAAGGTCAAATCACTGCTAGGAGCTTCAAGAGGCCACCACCAAAACGCCAAAAAAACATGGTGGTAGAGTGATGAAGCTAAGGAAGTGATAAATGAGAAGAAAACGGCTTTCAAAGCTTGGTCAAAGTGCCCCTCTAATAATTAGGTATTAGGTGGACGACTGCGAAAAATAAAACGGCTATCGGATGATCAGTGCGGGTTTACCGCGGCGAAATCAACCACAGATTCAATTTAAAATAGGTACAAGGATCATAGGGCTGGAAATAGTGTTCGCTCTATTGGATGATTGATTTGCCTATGATGATGGTAATCGCAAAAAAAAATACGGTGAATCAGAAGCAAATGTAAAAAATAATAAAAATCTCTCCAGTTATCTTGACGCCAACCCCGGAGTTTCTCTGAAGCATAAACAACTGAACTTCAAACCACTAAACCAAAATCTTTCTCTCTCTCTATCTATCCTTCTCAATGCCCGCGCTGAGTGTACAAATGTTAAGGTGCACATAACCCGTTGAGTGCGCGCAAATTATAAAAAGGAGCCGGAGCGGCGGTTTTTTTTTTTAATAATTCAGTCTCAGCACTCCCAGCAAAATCAACAGTTCGAAAGAGAACTCACAGCCATTGAATATGCCTTAACTCAACTCCTATATAGAAACGAATGAACGAAAAACATCGCATTATTATACATACATACATACATACATACGTTTTCAATGGCCCGCTAATCCTTCATGAGGGTCGCGGGGGTAGGATGCTCAGGTGGACTCTCCATCCTTCTCGATCATCCGCCATTGACTCCAACTCATCAGGAGGAATCCCTAAGCGGCTCCAGGAGAGATGTCGGACTTGGTCCAACCATCTATTTCTAGGCCTTCCGCGAAGTCGCCTACCTGATGGCACGACCACTATGGCGCGTCTTGGAAGCCGGTCTGGGGGCATATGCACTACGTGACCAAACCATCGAAGCATAGATCGTTCCGTTCGGAGAAGTAGCTGCTCAAAATTGAACGCCTCGCGTACTCTGGTGTTGCGCACTCGATCCCTACGAGTTATTCCAACAACACCGCGAAGGAACCTCATTTCGGCAGCTTGTATCCGCGATCTTATTCTTTCGGTCACTACCCAAATTTCATGACCATAGGTGAGAGTTGGAACATACACTGAGTTAAAAACCGATAGCTTAGCTTGAACACTAAGTTCGGCCTTCCTTATAACAGATTGGCCAAGCTCTCTCAAAATTGATCCAGCCTGACCAATTCTACAGGATAACTCGGCATTGCTTCTCCCATCACTCGTGAATAAAACCCCGAGGTTCTTAAACTTATCCACCTGCTTCAGTGGGACTCCACTAACATGCAGAGTGCACTGAATGGGTTTTTTGGGTATGACCATTACTTTCAATTTGTTCACGTTGATCTTCATTTCAGCATCATCACAAACGGCTACAAACCTTTCGAGTGCGCACTGAAGTTCGGTTTGAGAGGACCCAAGGATGACCAAATCATCCGCAAAGAGCAGATGACTAATCCTTAGGTCACCCACTTTGAAACATTCCCCGCCACGGCTGCGCTGCAACATCTAATCCATATATACAATGAAGAGGAGAGGTGACAAAACGTACCCCTGGCGGAGTCCAACGCCCACAGTGAAAGGTATTGATTTAACACCGTTTATCCGAACACAGCTTCTACAGTTTGTATATAACGACTGAATCGCCCTTAACAGGGAACCAGCAAACCCATACTCCTGCAGAACACTCCAGAGGTTCCCTCGAGGAACCCTATCATATGCTTTTTCCAAATCCACAAAACAAGTGTAGACAGGTTTAGTATACTCCTAGGCCTTCTCAAGAACCATTCTGAGAGTGAACAACTGGTCGGTTGTGCTTCTACCGGGACGAAAACCGCACTGCTCATCCCCCAAACTGTCCTCAACCACAGCTCTGGAACGCTTTTCTAGCACCTTAGCGAAGACTTTTCCAGGGAAACTTAAAAGAGATATACCCCTATAGTTGGCGCAATCTCTATTGTCATGCCACTTTAATGACACGCGAGAGCCATTGAACTCCCTCTTTACCTAAAGCCTTGAGCATTTCTGGCCGAATTTCATCCACAGCAGCAGATTTGCCAACTTTTAGCGCTTTTATCGCCAAAGTTACTTCCTCTACCGTAGGACTACTTTCCGCCCTACTCTCGACCATAGGTCTGACATCTTCGGTGCCCTCATCGGGATTGAGCAATTCTGAAAAGTGCTCGCTCCATCTGCGTAAGATGTACTCCTCATTGGCAAGAAGTCTACCGTCTTTGGATTTGACTCCTTCAACGATATTCAACTTTTTTCCTCTGAGTCGGCGGACGGTCTGCCAGAACATCTTATTTGCAGATCTGTGGTCACGTTCCAATTTCTCGCCAAACTCCTTCCAAGACTATTCTTTCGCTGTTTTCACAGCTAATTTGCAGGTTCTTCGCGCCTCAGTGTA
Organism: Brachypalpus laphriformis; assembly: GCA_945910035.1. Lineage (NCBI taxonomy): Eukaryota > Metazoa > Arthropoda > Insecta > Diptera > Syrphidae > Brachypalpus > Brachypalpus laphriformis. The sequence goes on along the minus strand of OX246754.1, from coordinate 282,633,408 downwards.
CCGATTTCGAGAATCGGAGTTCCCCAAGTGAATCCATACCTTAAAGGCTCTCTTCTTCTCTCTGATGGCTTCTTGAACTCCGGGCGTTTTAAACCAAGCAGTTCTTTTCTTACCACCAACCGCCACACCAAGCCGCTTCACTCCACAAACATCTCCCGCAGAGGCATTAACCGCTGTTGAAAACAGTTGCCATTCTTCCTCTACATTTGATGGAACAGTTGGAATTCGTTCAAACCTCTCAGATATTTGCCGCGCAACTGTTTCCCGTATCTCATCGTCCTGTAACCTCTCCCATCGTATGCGTGTAACCATCCTTGGTTTACGCTTATTATCGCATTATTATCAGACTCGAAATTCGCTCTTAAATCACTCACCAGTTACAATTGCAAAACAGAATCTTTGACCACGAGAAACATCAGAAGACTGTTCACCATGTCTTAACAAAGAGGGCCTCGAATTCCAATGGGTCCCCGCACACGGAAACCTACTAGGTAATAAGATGGCAGATGTCCTAGCCAAAAAGGGAACCAACATTATCAATAGAACACCTGATTCGATAACACTACTAAACAGATTGCAAAGCATAAAAACTTCACTCACAAACAAAAAAGTGCAAAATGAACGCAGAGCCATGAAAGGAAAGAGCTTTCAAGACATTGTCAATCTTTACCCCACCATAGTAGCTCTCAAACAGTGGCTCTTCTTAGATTGAAGACCGGACAAAGTTGCCTAGCTACGAACCTGAAAAGATCGGCATCAAGGAAATAGACGTCTGCATACTCTGCATAATGAACGAAAAACAAGATGAAGAACACGTTACCAGATGCCCAGCCCTTGACGACGCTAGAAAGCAAAGCTCTACCATCGCACACTTATATTGTGTAACTCGAGGAATGATGACCTAGGCCAGTAAACAACAACAGCAGCAGTAGCAGCAGCAACAACAACAACAGCAACAAAAACAACAACAACAACAACAACAACAACAACAACAACAACAACAACAGCAACAACAACAACAACAACAACAACAGCAACAGCAACAGCAACAACACCAATAACAACAACAACGACAACAACAACAACAACAACAACAACAACAACAACAACAACAACAACAACAACAACAACAAGAGCAACAACAACAACACCAACAACAACAACAACAGCAACAACAGCAACAACAACAACAACAACAACAACAACATCAGCAACAACAACAACAACAACAACAATAATACCAACAACAACAACACCAACAGCAATGACAAAAAACAACAACAAGAACAAAAAACAATATAATATGTGCTTTTAACGTTGACCCATATTCCTTGCACACACACGTCTCGAACAACTAAGGAGACTCTATATAAGACTCTGATCATCCCAGTCCTGCTTTACAGCGCTGAAACATGGACTTAATTGAAAGCAAATGAAGATACCCTTGGTCGTTTTAAGAGAAAAATTCTTCGCAAGACATTCGGTTCCGTTTGCGTTGACGGTTTTTGGAGGAGAAGATTCAATCACGAACTATACGAGCTGTACAGCGACATCGACCTAGTCGAAAATTGTGTATTGGAAGTTTGGGGTGCCTAGGACATGCAGAGCAAATGGATAAGTAAGTCCACATGCATATATACGAGTACATAATCTCTTTAAACTTAAAACTTTCCGCTGAATATATCTGAAGTTTCTTCTTCTAAAGTCTTCAGCTGGTCAAAATTAGTTAATCGCAAAAACTTGAGAGAAATTCTAAATGAGAAATTACTCGGGCTTCTCTTTCCTTCCTGACAAGCTTCATAGTTTTGAATGAATGTAGTGAATTTATTACTTCTACAGTACAATTTGCTGCATTATTGGCATACAACAATGTATTTAAATTTACTGCGGATGCCATCAAATGTGCTTTGAATGCAATTTGACAACGGATGCTTTTAAATTTGATTCGTTGTTTGTAGTACATGTATAGCCAATTTCGTTATACATGAAATTGAGTGAATGTTGTAGAAGTATTAAATTTGATTACGAATAAAAGGTAGGTAGGCGACGTCTCGGTAGGCCTAGCAATAGATGGTTGAATCAAGTCCGACGTCTCTCATGGAGCCATCTAGGAACTTGGCCTGATGCATTGGAGCCAATGGCGGAGGATCGACAAGGATGAAGAGTCCACCTGAACATCATACCCCCCGACCCTCATGAAGGATTAACAGACCATTGAAAATGATGATGATGATAAAGGAATTAAAAAAAAATGTAAAAAAAAAAAATGTGAACTGTGTTTTATTTGAACAACAAAAATAATAATAATGCCGCAGTACGGTCAAGTGACTGTTTAGTAAAGTAAGTAAATTTCATTACAGATATTTATCTTTGTGAAAATAGTGCTTTAGCTATTTTACATGTTTATATTTAAGAGAAACTTCATGATCTGGCTGTAAGTCACATGGCCTGGTGAACTCCTGTCCTCGTGCTCTGATCCAAACGGTGCCAACTAAAGCAGACAATCATCAGTGTTTAGATTTCCATTCGTATGGATCTACTTACCCCATTTGGATCCCATCAAGACAGGGCATGCAGCATGCAGCGTTCTGTGGTCCTTCTCCTCGGATCGATGTAAATTGTACCAAAACAACAAGTTTCCCATCTGAGGTTGAACAGCTCTTTTGAGATATGGAAATGCAGTGGCACCTCCTTGCTCTACATCTGTTAGCTAAAAAGCTTAACGAATAAGCAAGCATGCTTAAACCTACTTCCAACTTACATAGAATATAGCTGTGGCAATCCTATTCCCTTGCCTTGGAAGGAAATCCAAATTCGAAGAGAAAAAATCGAAATGTGGTTCATAATGACCACCAATACCATAATTTGCCACCTGCAGCCCTTCATGGGAATCCTTATTTAGTCCTGTGATGTCACACAATTTATCTTGAAATCTCTTTAGAATTGGATGGGTGTTATACTTTAACAGATAACTTTGACTTATTCTATATAGAGCGGGCGTTAATGCTCCATCTATGTTATGAATCTTAGAACGCACCATCTTGGGTCTAGATATTTCCTTGATAGGATCAATTTCTTCACCGGAAAGAACATCGTGGAACAATAACACATATGGATCCAGATTCATTTCCTCCATTTTAAAAGGCATCAAGAGACGGTATGGTACATTTCTGTGGAAGAACTCGCAGCGCAAGGGTTTTTCTTCGTGAGGCTCCTGTTTGATCTCCCCACGACATACCTTTTCGTATGTTTTAAATTCTTCGGTTTGCTATTTACAATATGACGTGATCATAAATCCCTTTGTTTAGTTATGGAATCACTTACATAGTATAGCTCAGTTTCATTTTCATGTGGGGTTGCCTCGTTTAGTCCATTGTCCATATTGTCTTCTAGGTGCTTTTGCAATCTTAGTGCAAGCTTCATCACTGATTTTGTTGATGGGGGTGATACTTTTTTAAATTTTTCTCTGGCTTCTAGTAACCAAGGAAGAGAATGTGAATACTTGCCGGCTTTGTGAAGCATCATTCCTAACTCCATGCAGTCACTTGCTGACATTGCTGAACTGTCTTTCGAGTACAGATACTTTAAACTCTAAAATGATTATTGTAAGACCACCCACCCATAATTAATGCCCATAATCTTGCCATCAGCCAAATCTGCCACATTCAAGGCATATGTCTTCTGTAATCTATCCAAGCCGAGTGCTGCGCCCATGAGATCATCCTCTGTAGGTGGGTCAAAGCTAGCATTCATAATTCTACTTAGGTAGACGTTCACATCTATGCTATAGAAGTTGTACTTTCAGTTCTGACATCAAATATGGGTACCTTACCCGTATATTCCTTGACATATTCCGAAATGTCAGCCAACTCAAATAGAAAGCGTTTTATTAACTTGAAGGCACAAATTGGATTGCTGAGGTAGGCGGACGAATCGCCCTTCGCTTCTTTGTACTCCTCTCTCACATGGCTCAGGTTCCTATAAACAAATTTGGTCCTTATATGCTTTTCTAAGCCTTCATCTCTTACTCCAAAAACTCCTCCTCTAGATTTTGCTCAGATTTTGTCATAAAATCCTCCAGCAAGTCCAGCAAGTGCCCTTCAACTTCTAAAAGTACATCCATTCTGGACACTGATGAGAAGTACTCAGACGTGGCTCTAGCAACTACCGCGAATACAATTAAATACTTTGCTATAGACATTTTGTGTTCCACTGTACAATATTCCGATACAAACTGACTGCTTTAGTAACATTGTGCCAATCATGGAATGGAACGCATTTAATGTGAAGTTGAGACATGCTTAGTAATTAGTGTGTAGTGTAACGAATGAATTTTTTCTTCGCGATATGAAGCTCTCCACTGGAGCACTCAGATAGAACTGGTTCATTGAGATACCAAGAGCAAACCCTGTTTTACATATTTAATGACTTGTATTTCGTGGAAGCCTAGTAAGCGATTCAAGTGGAAAGGAACCTACGATATCAACACTGAAGATATGAAACTTGATCCGCAAAGGACAACGACGTTCGAATACGTGGAGTGTTAGGACACTTAATAGTAAGCAACGTCCGCATTTGGGATGTGGTCCAAAATATGGCAAAGCATTGCAATCAGTTTGAACACCTAGTTAAGATTGTTTCGCTCCAACATTAGATCCGTATATGAATGCAACGTGTGGAGAGTGCCCATTATTATCACTAGAAAGCTGCGAACGCCCATATAACAGGTGCCTGGGCAACATCTTAAGAATTTTCGGACCCAACTGTATCTCTAACGAACAACAGTGGAAGTGGCAGTGGATTGGTTGACAGTTTCATAGTTAACCATGTTTTGCAATGAAACCCCTTAACCCAAGATGCAGAATACCTGGCGGTCCGAGGAGAATGTGACGCAGAACAGTCGAGAAAGAGGCATGGCAGTTCGGAAGAGCTGAGTCGCATTCCCAGAAACCGAACACGATGGCGAGGGGATACAGAACATAAGTAAGTAGGTAAAATTAATAGACTACATTTCTGCCGAACAACTAAACGGAGACACTAGATGTCTACAAAGCGGACATAACCGCCATCCAAGAACTGTGACATCTAGTCGCGGAGGAGAATTCTTCAAAAGACATCAATGAGTTTGTGTCCACTGGTATGGTATGCCAGCCTCTTCGTATCACCCGTCTCCTTTCGCTTTTCCATATTTCAAGTAGGACTGCTATTTCCGTCTCGGATAATGGGTCTGCGTGCTAGTTTCTGTTTAACGAAATTACTTCCCCTTCCTATATTTGCGGCCCCCCTGCCCCTGGGAAATATTGTGTTTTCTGGTAACTGCCTCGTTTTTGCCAAAGTTGGTCACAATCGCTCGCGAATCTTGATCAATGAAAAAGTTATGTTCTGCAATTTCTTGCTGTATAGAATGCTATTAGGAAGAAAACTACTTATTCTTTCCGGCAGTTTATCTACATATCTAAGTTTGGTATCAGGTCATTTTTATTATACCTTACAGCGTTACTGCTATCTATAATGCTGAATTCTCTCTCTTTTTCCTTTTCCCTACAATGATCAAGGATTCACTCTATTCCTATTGCAATACAGATTGACGTCTTACCCGCGATATACGCTTATATATTATATCATCCCACACCGTACGGATGACGTTGCACACTCTTAATATGCTAAAATGGATTTACCTTTCGCGTATTTGGCTTTACCCCTAATGCTTCGTACTTTTTCACAGATTATTCTCCTACTTTACTCTATTTTACTTACTCTACCCCGACTTCAGAAGACTTGCGATAATGCTTCGAGTATTGGATGTTCGCTCCAGAATCAGGAAAGCGATGTTTATAACCCGATTTCATCTCTTGCCTCTAGTATGCAGTAAGCTCAGATCTTTACTTGAATCGGTCAATTTGCAGGCAAATACCAGTACTTAGAACACCGTCAGAATATTACATGTTTAACGTTTTATAACGCATGTTATGTGCGACAACGTCCCAAGACTCGGCATTTCTGACGAAGCCAATATCATAGGCTTCGTCGCTGACACCGCATTTGGGGTGCTGGCAAATATTTGGAAAAAGTAGAAAGCATTTGCAACTAATGCATTCAAATAGTCAGTTGTTCGATGTCAACAGTTGAATTATAGCCAGCTGCATTACGGATAGAGATCATACAATACAATAAACCCACTCGTTTGCAGCATTATCAAGAACTATGGGGGTGGTAATGATGTAGTGGTAACGTCGTCAATGCCACGTTAATGGTTCATGGTTAAAATCCTGATGTCAGCAAGCATTTATTTATTTCTCATGAAATATATAAAGTCAGTCCGATCATTTGCAAAAGCTTCTGTGAACAATACTGCGAAGGCATAACACTGGCAGTAGCTCTGTTGATGATGTTTTTCCCTTGACATCGATTATCCGGAAAAAAGTACTGTGAATTATAAGCAATGACAATAATAACAAAACTCTCCCCAGTTATCTGGACGCCACCCCTGGAGAATAGCTGAAGCATAAACAACTGAGCTTCAAGAACCACTACACCAAAATCTTTCTCTCTCTCTCTCTATCCATCCTTTCCAACGCCCGCACTGTGTATAAACATGTTAAAGGTATTCATCACCCTTTGAGTGCGCGCAAATTATAATAAAACAAAAAATTATAAACCTCGAAGGACCTGGACAAAGCAGAAGTATTCTTCTATCGAAAGTGGTGCAGCTCATTCTCCTCTATGCGGCACCGATATGGGCAAGCCAGAAATAAAGACGTAAAGTACACGTACACTTAATTTCCCTACAGAATTTAACTATATCATTGTTATGGTTCAAGGACCCTAGGTCTTGTAAGTTATTGAAGAAGTATCTTCCAAGGTTCTTTAGTCTTATCCTGGCAATGCCTTGGCATTCACAGAGTATATGGGTTATGTCCTCTGAGACATGTTGGTCATTGTAGTACCTGCATACATCCGTATTTGATAATCTCAATCTCATAGCTTCTTTCCTTGAAAGAGAATGGCCAGCGAGTGTTCATATCGCTGTTCTTAACCGTGATCTTTCTAGTTTTAAAATCACTCCAGATTTCCTGTGATAAAATATGGACACAAGATCTCGGGCACTCTATGCCCTTCTAAGTTGAACCATCTTAGGCTGCCCATGTTGAGGATTCTATCAAGAATAAATAATTCTCTTAGCCACGCAAATTGGTGGTTCAGATTTTTCACATATGTGTCTAGAAGTCTCTGAGCCGCCTGTAGGTTCATATCTCTCAAGTATATACCCGGCCCCGTCCCCTCTTAGTCTCTGGTCTTAGAATCATCTTGCAATTCCATTGTGGGCAGAGACTGTCTTTCTTTGCAAGTGCTCATTGACAGGGTACGTTACTTCGTATGGTGTGTCGAAGTCTAAGGCATCAATCATATCGTCGGATTAATCAGGGATATGAGGAAATTATTCCGTTGGAAGAGAGCTATGCCCCACATTCCTGGTTTTGAAGAGACCTACGTTAGTGAGCCAAGCGCACTGTTGCCCGCTTATAATTTTATTTGTAGGTCTAGTGATAAGAAATAAGGAAAGATCTCGAGTGCAGCCGTGGGCGTTGTGCGTAGAGCACTCGGCTGTTCTTTGTACCATGCCCAACACATCTAGTATGTTTTTCGTATTCATTTCCTTCCACCACACAAGAGCATCATACGTAAAAATGGGTCTGACTATCAAGATGTGTAGCCAGTGTATCAATGCATGTTTCAGGCCCCATTTTGCCCTCCAGTCCTCTTACAGTTGAAGAGAGTACTGTACTCTTACGGACTCTTTCCTGTATGTTAAGTTTCCAGTTTAGTTTTATGTCTAGCATAATACTTAGATATCTACCACGACCCGAAAGGGAAGCTTGCTATCTTTGGCAATTTGAAGCGTGGTGTCTGGTAAATCCTGCAGAAGTGTACCAACTCAATGTTATCCGGTTGACCCAAAGTCCTCAATCTCTAGCCCATTTTCCGAGACTATTAAGAGCTGATTCCATCATTTCACTTAACGTGCCTAGGAATACGCTCTGGACTTAGATCACCATGCCATCGTTATCTTAAAGATTTTCTGGCTCAATCGTATCTCTAACGAACGCCTTTACGAGAGACCGGGTCAGGAACCAATAGGCACAACCATCCAACGGCGGAAATGGCAGTGGATTAGTCACACGTTCCGTAAGGGTGACAGTTGCATAGCGAACCATGCTATGCAATGGAACCCTCTAACTCAGGATGGCAGAAGACCTGGCGGTCCGAGGAGAACATGGCGCAGAACAGTCGAGAAGGAGGCACGGCAGTTAGCGAAAAGTTGGGGAGAACTCAGACACATTGCCAGAAACCGTACACGATGGCGCGTAGGCGTAGTAGAGGCCCTATGACCCACAAGGGGATGCAGGACATAAAGAAGAAAAAAAGATGTCATCCGTTTAAGCAGAGACGCTTATAGCTGCATTACTTAGATCTTTAAGTATGCCATCATCGATGACTTCAACCCAGAAGACGGGTGATATAACGCCTCCCTGGGACTCCCTCTGATAACGGCTTTTCTTATTGAACTATTTCCAGTACTGGAATTTATGTTTCCACTGACAAGCATATTGCAGAGCCAATTGATAATGCTATGCTCGGTGTTTATACTTTCCAGGGCCTGTTTGATGGCCCTCCCTTCTACGTTACTGAAAGCACCTTCTATGTTTAGGAAGCCTGTTAGAGCAAATTTTTTTATAGTGACGCCTAGTTTCTATTATACTTACCCTACTACGTCTTGTAAAGGTGTTTTCACTGATTTCCTCTTTAAATATGCATGTTGAGGTTTTCATAAAGTGCCATTCCAACACTTTTTTTTTTAAGAAGGAAACCCAAATCCCAGAGCACTCAGACTCTCCGGTCCATTGTACTACCAGACAGGAACCTTTCTTTGGCGCAGTGGTTGGAAAAACTTCGATGTATGTAATTCGTTTTTCTTTATACTCCGGGTGGCTGACGATTGCTGTTCCCCGCTGGATCTTGAATCTGCACACATTCGTTAACAAGCAAACACACTACCTACTGCACCATTGCCACCCTCTAAAGTTGCAAGCCTTACTTCTGATGTGGATATTGAGAAGCCTTTCAACTGTCTTGAGGAGAAATGACAAAAGACATGCGGGTTTACACTCTTTCACTGAAGTAGCCATACAAGGTTTACCTGTTTTAGGTATGAATATAACCCGCAATTCCCTCCATACCTTAACTTTAAAAATTCTCTAAACCTGTTTATAACCTTGGCTGGAGCTTATTGCAGCATAACTGGCAAAATACCATCCGGGCCTGATTTAATGGGTAAGAATGCCACACTGTTACTCCCACACTATGGACTTCCAGAGTAAAAAAAAGAGGAAACAGGAACCGAGTGTTCAGATTAAATCTACAGATGTGCCTCACCGGTGCGTCATTCCATCGTACTATGCGGGCAGCATCTTCAGCTAATCTTTACTCCTTAAAGTCGGTTTACGATCGCACAAGTTAGGTTTTTAACCGCTTAACCCTCCATCACTAATTCAGGAATATGCTTGTAAAGGTTCAAGACAAACTTGCGTCCTTAGATTCTCCCAAACCCTTTCCTTTTATTCCATCACTGTGTTTATAATTTTAAAGGACTTTAAAGTCATATATGGTGGCGAAGTTAAAAAAAAAACCTTAAGCCTTCTGCTCAAGCACTGAGCAATCCTGTTTTGTGGTTAGATTGAGTTAGGTATGTGGGCTGTTGTAGGGGATAGAAAGCATCTGCACCACACTCAGGTCAATTTAAATCCATTGTGATACTCATGGCGGGAAAGGGGATTGATTAGAGAATCCCTTCCTCGTGAAAAGCAGAAAATAAATCGTCTTTTGTACATATCCTAAAGAAAGCATTTAGTAGTACTTACTGTGCCCGAGATACAAACCATACGAAGGATTTGATGAAGTTTGCGATGTCGTTTATCGGTCTGTTGGACAACTCTTCTAAATCGTTAAAGAAGTGTTGTCGTAGGAACTTATTTCTCAAATGATAGAGGCCTGGGCAGTAGCAAAGAAAGTGGGTGGTGTCTTCCTGAACCCGTAGCTTTTCCATGTGGTATCGCATAGTGTTATGCTCCTATTAGAGTAGAGAGATTTTCTATCCTTCTGTATGAGTCTATTGGTTCTTGCTCTGTCGAATGCAGGCCATAGCTTCCTCGTGGTGACACAAGTATTTTAAGAGGTCCACTTGTTGTTAGCCTCCGTTAGGGCTTTGTTTCCTGCTTCGAGTTTATGTGTGCAAAGCGAGACGTATACTGAGGGGTCGGATTTTTCTGAGTTTAGTGCGGAGCCTCCTCTAGCCAGTTCGTCGTTTTTTTTATTCCTTGGTATGCCTTCATGAGCAGGGACCTAGCAGAGCTTTACCTCGTGCTGTCTTCCAAGAAGAAGAGAAGAACTCAAGGTCATATTCACAAGTTTCGATTTTATTTCTATAACAGATATTGCTTTCATCGCTGCTTGGCTGTCGTTAAAAAAAATGTGATATCCTCCTGTAGTATTGCCATCATCGCAGTATCACGGGCTGTTATTGTTACTGCTAAGCTCTCTGCCTGGAAAACGCTACTGTACTTCGAAAGCCGAGCTGACATGGAGAAACCAAGTAGATATTCTAAAGAAAGGCGAAGAGTTCAAACTACTTTTACTATACCATTTTTTAAAGCTCGAAGCAAAATTGCTTTCACGTTTACTTCAGTGGAAATCCTATACTACATTCCAATTTACTGACTTATTAACTTATCCACTTTCAACTCGTAATACAAGAAACTTTTGCAAACCGCACTTCTTCCATACAAACTTAAGAATAAATAAAATAATACTTTGAACTATTGCACGGCTTTATATACAAGAGAAATTTCATGATCCGGCTCTAAGCCACATGGTCGGCAAAACTCCTGTCCTCGTACTCTGGTCCATACATTGGCAACTAAAATAGAGAAAATGATTATAGACTCGAACATTCTTAGTGATTTACCCACTCCATTTGGATCCCTTCAAGACGGGGCAAGCAGCATGCTTTGTTCTGTAGTCCTTCTCCTCGGATAGATGCAGATTGTACCACAACATCAAGCTTCCCGTTTTAGGTTGAACGGCTTTTCTTAAGAACGGAAATGCAGTGGCACCTCCTTGCTCCACATCCGACAGCTGAAACGGTCAACGAATAAGCAGGCAATCGTAAGCATACGCCCTACTTACATAGAATATAGCTGTGGAAATCCTATTCCCTTCCTCTGGAACGAAGGACAAATCTAACTCGAAGAAGTCAAAATGCGGCTCATAATGACCACCAATGCCGTAATTAGCCACCTGAAGATCTTCGTTTGAATCCATATTTAGGCCTGTGATGTCACGTAACCTATCTTGAAGTCTCTCCACCGATGGATGGATGTTATACTTTAGCCATGCATTTTGACTTGTCCTATAGGACGTCGTGGTTGTCGATGCTCCATCGACGGTACGCACTTGAGAACGGACCATATGAGGCTTGGATATTTCTTTGATAGGAGCAATCTCTTCATTGGTAAGGACATCATGGAATACAACCACATATGGTTCCAGATTGACTTCCTCCATTTTAAAAGGCATCAGGAGACGATATGGTACATTGTTGTGAAAGAATTTGCAGCGCAGAGGTGTTTCTTCATGTGGTTCCTGTTTGAGTTCCCCACGACACACCTTCTCATATGTCTTGAATTCCTCAGTTTGCTATTCGTAACAGGACATAGTAATAAATCCTTCTGCTTGGTTATAAAATCACTTACAGAGTATAGCTTAAATCCATTGTCATCCAGGGTTGGCTGATTTAATCCATTGTTTCCCTGCGCCACCATGTCTTCTAGATACGTTTTCAGCTCTGCTGTTCCCTCCCTTGCCGGGTTCCATTCGAAAACTCTATTTGTGAGGTTTAATGCTGTTTCAAAGTCACCTGTTAACAGAAACAGAATACAAAGAAATTCCTTAAGTGCTTCCATTTGCACTTACCCATTTGCTGGTGGTAATGTGCAACCATTTCAACGAACTCCATTGTATCCGATGTGTTGTAGTAGTCCTCGTAGCGTAATCGTTCCAGGGACTCTTTGAACCATGGTATTGTGTGATTGAAATCTCTCAAAGTGAACAATTGCTGACCCAGTTGGAAACAGTCTTGCCATGACATTGGTGACCTAGATGATGGTCTTTTATGTCACGCGCAAGTTTAAACCGGTCCGAAACACTTACCCATATTTCACACCGTTAAGGATTCCAGCGGCAACTTGGGATACATCCAATTGATAGGTTTCTTGCAAGCGCACCAAACCGACAGCAGATCCAGTTGCATCTTCCTCCGTGGGATAGCTTAGATTAGCACGACTAAATGCAAGGGCTTCCAGAAACGCTGCAAAGAGATTGGTTAATAATTTTTTTAGGAGCAAATTGTAAGCTCACGAACATTTTCGCGCATCGTCGTTTGCGATGGCCTCCTCATAGATGCCCCAATCTTTGTCGAGACGTTTTATTAAAAGGTACGCATTCACCGGACTGGTTAGGTATGCTTCCATGTCCTCCGAGGCAGCGGCATGTTCCCTTTCGATTTCAACAATTTCACTGAAAATTAAAAGAAAATTTGAATAAAATTATAAGGAAGACAGTTAATTGGTAGTAATTGAATCTAGAAGATGCATAAATTTATTACCTTAAGCACAATAGGTAGTTTATCTGTTGATGGTAGATGAAAGTGGAACTAAATTAAAGCTTCTTTGTGAAAGATACGCTGTCATTTGATGTTAATTGGCAGAGAATAAAACACTAATATCTTGTCGCTTCAGTAGGCAGGACAGCACTATGGAATAATGTAACCGACTTTATCCGATACTTTCGATGGCAGTCTGGTCGCAACCAAGAGGCCGTTTTTTATACGAAAAACAGATTATTGTCCCCGGATGTAAATGAAATTAGCCCCACGTTAAAGCAGTCACTAAAGCGATGCCATTGCCACCATACCTACTGACAAGCAAATACATAATACGAATTTCCGCTTATTTTTATAGATTTTAATGCTCCACCAACAACCGCGTGATTATAACCAAGCCATAACCAAATTAGCCATAGTAGATTAACCAGGATATATAAGAAACTAGTCAAACACGACGCTTTACTGGGAGACTTCACTTTCTCCTCGACTAACATGATCATTAAGATGGCATCACAAAAATAAATACTGTATGCCGCAAAAGAAGTTCGGCATTCTTGGAATGTTTGTGGGTCAGTTTATTTCACTTCGGTGGGAACCAGGCCCGCATTTCTCTCCACGAGGTATCTTTCCAATTGCACTGTCCCTCCAATTGAAATCGACAGTTGGTTGCAATAAAGCCTCCTCAACCGCTGGTGTGAGAAAATTCATAAGATTTGTGAAACTAGCATGCTTATGGATAACAAAAGATATTCGCGGTCACAGGGGAAAGAATTACTGCTGTTGCCGAAAGCATGCATGAAAATCCAAGAACCCTCAACTTGTCCCAGAACTCAACAAAAAGCCCTTAATTTGATGGACTCGAGATATTTCGTTATTATCAAGTGTGTAATTAAATAAAAGAGTCGATTTACGGCGTGTGAAGGATATAACCGAATACTTACTAACATTTAGGGACAATAAGTTTTTAGAGCACCAAAGAGAAAATTTCTGCATGTTAGTATTAAGCATTTGGAAGGTGTGAGTCTTTTTCCTGGATGCAAACAATTTAAAGTCATACGCAAACATTTAAATATCACATTTAGGTATAAATTTAACAACATCATTTACAAATAGGACGAAGAGGAGTGGACCAATGTGGCTTCATTGCGGCACATCAGAAGTAACTACAATTTTATTTGAAATTGTATTTCGGAAGCTTACAAATTGGTATCTATTACATAAATATGATGACAAAAAATCAACAAAGGAAATTGGAAAACCCAAGCGTTTAAGCTTGAAAAGCAATAGACTATGATCTACACTTACTTATTTACTTAGGTGGTGCTACAGTTCGGGGTGAACCTGGGCCTCAACCAACAAGCCTCTCAATTTAGCTCGGTCTTTAGCTAATTGCCTCCAGTTGCGCACTCCAAGTTGATCGCGATCCCCTTGAACTTGTGCGCGCCACCTACGGCAATGATTCCCTCTACTGCGTCGTCCCTCGGGGCTAGATTCAAAGACTCTGCAGGCCGGAGCGTTTGTGTCCATTCGCTCTAAATTCCATAGCCATCTCAGACGTCCAATACTCAGTTTTTTGACTAGGTCGATGTCGCTGTACAGCTCGTATAGTTGGTGATTGTATCTTCTCCTCCAAAACCCGTCAACGCAAACGGGACCGAAAATCTTACGAAGAATTTTTCCCTCGAAGCGACCAAGGATATCTTCATCCTCTTTTAATAAAGTCCATGTTTCAGCGCCGTGAAGCAGGACTGGGATGATCAGGGTCTTATACAGAGTCTCCTTAGTTGTTCGAGATAGGGCTTTACTGCCTTATATGCCTTATATGCCCAAGAAAACAGCGATTGGCAAGAGTTATTCTTCGATTGATTTCTGTGCTGATGTTGTTTTTCGAGTTTATAGCAGAGCCCAGGTAGACAAAGTCCCTTACTACCTCGAAGTTATAGTTGCCCACTGTGACATTCTGTCCAATTTGTCGGTGTTGGCTTTCCCGTCTTGTTGACAGCATATGCTTGGTTTTGCCCTCGTTTATCGCTAAACCAATTTTGGCCGCTTCCGCCTCAATGCTTGCAAACGCACCGGTGATAGCCCGCTGCGTTCTTCCGATAATGTCTAAATCGTCAGCGTATGCAAGCAGTTGTACAGACTTGTAATAGATTGTGCCTCTGGTGTTAGCTTGTGAGTTCCGCATAATCCGTTCAAGTACAATATTAAAGAAATCACATGACAGCGCGTCACCATGTCTAAAACCTTTTTTGACATCAAAGGTCTCGGTGAGGTAATTACCGACCTTGATGGAGCAGCGAGCGTTCTCCATCGTCAGCCTGCACAGGCGGACAAGTTTGGCAGGGATGTGAAAACTAGACATGGCTCTATAAAGCTCTTCTCTATAGATGCTGTCATAGGCGGCCTTGAAATCGATAAAGAGGTGGTGAGTATCGATTTGGAATTCTTGGGTTTTCTCCAGGATCTGCCTAAGCGTGAAATTTGATCGATGGTGGACTTTCCTGGCCTGAAACCGCACTGATAGGGTCCAATTAGGCTGTTGATAAAAGGTTTCAGTCATTCACACAATAGGTGTGCTTAGGACTTAGCGGCGATAGTTGCCCCGCTAATTTAAGCGAATATGCTCTCGTGTTGTTGTAACTAGCATGTATATTTTTGAGCTAGCGGGTATACGCGTACAAAAAACCCACCTAATATCACAGAAAAGATCTTGTATGCGATGTTGAGGAGACTGATGCCTCTATAATTGGCGCAGTTGAGGGGGTCTCCTTTCTTGTGGATCGGGCAAACGATGCTGAGGTACACTCGTCTGACCAAATCTTAGAGATGAGTTGGTGTATGCACTCTACCAATTCATCCCCAGCTGCCTTGAAAGGTCCAGCAGCCTGGTTGGATTTTAGCTTGGATATTTCTATTCTCACTTCGTTTTGGTCAGGTGGACGGAAACTTTGACTATCATCGTCTATGTTGAATGGTTCATTCTGCCTGACAGCGGGATGTTGGTCTTCGTCGCCGTTATACAGTCTGCAGAAGTAGTTTTTCAATATTCTCAGCACCGACTGTGATTCTACTACGAGGTTCCCATTTTCATCTCTACAGGTTTCTGTACGGTTATTTCTTCTCTGACACGTTCTTTTTACCTTTTGGTAAAACTTCCGTACATTGTTCCTGGAGTATAAACTCTCGATATTCTCAAACGCGCGCTTCTCATGCTCTTTCTCCTTTTTTGGAGAAGCCTATGTTCTTCTCGCCTCTTTTGCTCGTAGATCTCACGAGCAGCTCTCGATTTCCTTTGCAGCACCGGTTTGTATGCCTCTTGTTTTGCTGCAAGCACTCGCCGGAATTCTTCGTCAAACCAGGAGTTTCGTGGGCGAGCGAGATCCAGCACATCAGTCGCGTAGTTTCTGATGGGATGTTGGCAGCGTTGCCACTGATCTTCGGCATTTGATGCTGGCGGCATAGGGGTGATTGAGAGATTTCGGGATACGCGTTCAGCGAAGAGTCTGGCGGTCTCTTGCGATTGTAGCTTTTCGACGTTAAATTTTCTCACAGTGATTCTTCTTTGTTGCTCAGTTTGGGATATCCGCATTCGTACCTTGGCTACAACAAGGTAATGATCCGAGTCTATGTTGGCCGCTCGGAAGGTCCATGCCCTGCGTCGATCGCAATATGATCAATTTGATTGATCGTGACATGATCATTGGACCGCCATATCTGCTTATGAATATCGAGATAAGGAAACCATGTGCTTGCTAAGGTGACATTTCGCTGCACAGCGAAATCAATTAGCCTTAGTCCGTTATCAGATGTGGTGTTGTGTAGGCTATGCTTGCCGACTGCCCTACCAAAGACGTCCTCCTTTCCTATTTCGACGTTAGAATCGCCCTTATACGATTTTAACGTCGTATTTAGGACATTGCTCGTATGTTTTGTCGAGGATCTCGTAGAAACACTCTTTGATGGCAGGGTCATTTTCTTCCGTGGGGGCATGAACACATATTTGGCTTACGTTAGCGAATTTAGCCTTGATCCGGATAGTCATAATACGCTTGCTAACGTGAAGCTCAAGACTTCTTGCCCAAGTCTGCCGCGTATGACAAATCCGCATCCGAATAAGCGTTGCCTGTTGCCTCTGTAGCAATCACCGTAGTAGATGCTTTTTACGCGGTAGGGAAGTTACCCCGACGGCACAACCCCCAACCTGGAGGGCCAGTTCCTTACTTATTGCCCTAGGACGAGGGGCCGGGTACATCGGTGTCAGTAGTCCACTACGGGAGCATGAGCACTGCCGTTGACCCATTAAGGGCTCTTCCGCCACCATCTCTATTCCAAGGTCCTGACCAACATTGGAAATTCCTTACCGACCTGTGATCTGAATACGTCGAAGCAGCTCGAGCAAGGTATTCACTAAGTTCCATCTAACTGGAACTATAGACGCTACCGTTGACTCCGTCTAGGAACAGGAAGAAATACTCTAGTGGGAGGCACTCTTCCCCCCCCCGCCCTCCACTCTCATCTGCTGCGCCAAGAATCCGCCAAGCGGGGTTGGTTACCCTTTTCTTGGATTAAGGTACTAGGCACCCAGCTGTCACCACGTGGAGGTTGAGAGTAGGAGTTGGTAAGCCTCAGATAAGTGAAAACGCTTGTGTTTCATATGATCGCATGAAAACACGGACCTATACGGTCGAATGCTTTACTAAAGTCCGTGTAAATGGTACCCCCTTGGTTACCTTTACTTGTATCAGAGACAACAAAATTTGTAAATAAGTTTAGGTTTGTTACAGTCAAGCGCTGTTTTACAAATCCATGCTGGTTATTACAAATCAATGACTTACAAAAAAAGCTAAGACTTTCGGTAACTAATTTGTCAAATAATGTATAATTCCTAAATTATTGATTGTTTACATACGAGTATACTCGAACCACGGTAGTTTTCAATTTTGTTTCTCCTGCCAGACTTAAATATGGGTATTATAAAAGATTTTTTCCAAATAGATGGAAATGTACGAGTAGATGATTTTAATGACAAATTGTGCACAATTCTTTAGAGAAGCAGAGGGTAAACCGTCAGGTCCGGGATTTAAGTTTCAATGTACTATCCTCACAAATTTCAATATTATTGAAAGTAGGACACTCAGATTCCTGAAGATAACTAACAAATTCTTCATCAATGTTTGACACTTTATTCGCGTACACAGATTGGAAAAAATGTCCGAAGTTGTTGCATATAGTTATAGTTGAGTCGAACCCCACATGCGGATCAGTAGAAATGCGGTGAAGTGGGAGGGTTGTGATGCCTTATTTTCGGATCATAATCTCGCTGAAAAAAAGGAAGAAGAAGAAAGAAGATGAGTCAAATGACCGATCCTTGTAGGAAAGAGAGGTCGGATTTATTTTTCGCATTAATACGAAAAATTCCAGAAATCATTAGGCTTGGATTTACTCGTAATATTAGTCTCAATATTTTTGGTATAAATAGGGTATGCATGATACAGAGATGTCTTAAATTCAGACTTAAGTTTAAGGTACGATAAGTAGTCCTCATTCGCTAAACTTTTACGCCATCTTCTATGTGCTCTATTCTTTTGAGTTTTTAAAAAACGAGTAAACTCATTATCACATGGGCAAGAACTAACCGAAGAGTTTCGAACGCGAACTACAGGCACATATTTAAAAATAACTTCCTCAATGACCCGACAAAATTCGGAACATAAATGGTTAATTTCCAAGGAAAGAAAAGGATACCAGTCATAATTCTTAAGTTCATCACAAATGGATATATAATTAGCTCTTTTTAAATCATATTTGAAAGAATCAGTAATATTAAGCTTATGAATATAGAAATTAGAAAACAAATACAGAGACGGATGATACAAATCTTCAGGAACAAGAGGATACGAGTATATGTAGTAAAGAATTTTTACAGGGAAAATATCCGGCTGTATAATCTTAAAAGAAAGGGACTTCAACCAACTTAGGCTAGGCGTGTACATGCGATTTTCTGTCGTGGCGATTAAAAAATCTTAGTCGCTCTAGAAAATGGCCATACGCGCACAAGCGACAATAAACGCCGGGATTTTTTAATCGCAAAAAATAGCACATGGCTTCTAATACAAGGGCGCGCATTTGCAACTAAACAATCGCCGCGACTGAATTAAGTTATTTCTGTGTTTATTTTAGCAAAAAAAAGTGACTGTAGTTATGTCTGACACCGTAGGAGCAACCCTGTACGAGATGAGTGGGACAACTCTCCCCATATCGTTGGTAGTTCGAGTAACTTCTTAACAGATGGCTCTAAGACTGAAGGTGGTTTGGCGACCCCTTCTTCGAAGTGACAGTTGCATTTTTCCGCCACTTGCACACAGATGGCACTCTCAACCACTTAAGATAAATTACTTTCAACGCAAACAGACAGGCGACACAAATTTTCTTCGCATTCCGTTTCGCCGTTCAACACACGAAGGACAAACCTCAGTGTCTTTTTAAACCTAAATTAATTTCAGTTTGGCAATAAAACGTTCACATCCGTATATTTACAGTATTTGGCCTTTCATTTTAAACGTGGAACTAGACTCCACAGCTAGTTCTATAGTGGGATGGGTTGTGGTGTTTTCTCCGAAAAGGTCAACTTGAACATTTTGTTCCATCTCCCTGATAATTGCAGCTGTTTGTAGGTGGAAATCATGGCGATTAAGGAAGTCCTGTCCTGGCTGAAGTCTAATACTATCTGCCAGGGATATTAGCATTTTCGCTGAGTCAAGCGGCAATCAAGTCCCTAGAATCATGCCTTATCTCTTAAGGAGATGGCAGAGTAGTTTAACATTCACCTACATATACTGGGTGCCAGGCCACAGGGACATTCCAATGAACTGCAGGGTGGGCAAGCTCGCCAGACAGGGTACAATTCTGAGGATTTTGACTGATAAGCAAGCCCTAAGTATGCCCCTCGCTACATGTAAGCATCTTCTAAAGCTGAACACTATTAGCAAGACCAACCACGATTCAACGTTTCACAATTCGAGACAGATCTGACCAAAGCTGGACCAGAAACGTACAGCCGAGTTTATCAAGCTAAAGGGATCACAGATCAGCTGCGTTGTCGATGTCCTCACTGGACACTGTCTTATAGGCCAACGTGCCAAATGTCTGGGCTTCTTCTCCAACGACTTCTGAAGGAGCTGTAGGCACGAGGAGGAGGAAACCATCTTTCATCTCCTATGTACTTGTCTAGCCCTGTCGCACAAAAGAATGCTCCATCTAGGGTCCCCCTTCCTTGAAGACCTCGGCGATCTGCGTCCTTATGCGTCATGAGCATTCATCGCTTTGTCGAAAGCTCTGATTTGTTTTGTTAGTCCCTGGAGGGCTAATAGTTGATTCATGGTATCACAAAGGACCTTTACATTTTTTAGGACAACCAGTCTAACTTAACCTATTGCTGACAACGAATCAATTCTGTTAAATGACCATCTGTCCAATAACTGCCTACTGGATACGGAAGCACTGATAAATAGAAATAGAGAAGCGTCCAAACATTTATGATAAGAAATAAAAATATAGTGACAGGAATTTAAAAAAAAGAAAAATGTTCAAGTGGCATGGACTGTCTCCAATTTTTATTTTTGTGTGTTATTTTTGATGCAATTAGATTTAGTAATTCATCAAAGCTTTGTGTACTCATTCTATATTATCTTAGTGTGCTGTAGTCGCGCGATTAATATCTCATGTGCGCGCCTAGCCTTAGGGTGTGCAACTGGAAGCAGTTATCGCATCGAGTTGGCAGGAAGTGTTCTTTTCTTGAGGCCCAGCTTCAAGTCGCGATCTTTATATAAGTAAATACACAACAAATACACTTATAGTCAAATTTTGCTCGTTGTGATTTTCACTCGACGGGTTAACCAACATATTGGCCGGCTGATAGAAATAAGATACCAGATCTGATCGATTTCTTTTTTGTCAAAGGAATATCTGGCAACTGTATACAAGTTGAAGAAAGCTTTGATCTCTCCTCTGATCATTCTCCAATCATTATGACGATAAGCGAAGCTCTGATTAAAAAAGTAGGACCGGTCAGATTAACCAGCACGAGAACTAATTGGGATGGCATTAAAAAAGATCTTGAAGAAAATATTGAGCTCAGCGTATCACTTAAAACGCCATATGAACTTGAAGTTGAAGTTGACCGCTTCGTTGAAATGCTACAGAATGCTGCGTGCAAGAATACTCCCAAACCAAAGAAAACGCCGGCCAGTTACATTCAAACTTATTCGCAGGAATTAAAAAATCGCAACAAACTCGGGCTCCGCAACATAAAGCATATCTTAACCGTTTGTGCAACTCACTAAAAAGATCTACTAAAAACCTTAAGAATAATGAACAGCAAACTTACCTGGAAAGCTTAACGGCAGAAAAAGATTCTAATTGCTCGCATTGGAAGGCTATTAAAGGTACTAAAAAACCTCAAATTCAAGCCGCCCCAATTAGGAAAAATCAAGACAAATGGGCAAGGCATGATAAAGAGAAAGCGCAAGTTTTTGCCACCCATCTGCAAAAAACTTTCAAACCGTTTGATGGACAAGCTCTTATTCAAAATATAAATACGTCATATATAGCCAATAGCGTAATAAGAAATGCAGCACTTATCGAACTTAAGGTAGGAATAAAGAAACTTAAACCTAAGAAGGCTCGTGGATACGACCTGATTACGGGAGAAGTTCTTAAAGCCCTACCAAGAAAAGCTCTAATTAAGCTTCTGTTCATTATAAACGCCGCGCTTAGACTAGAATATGTTCCCAGTCAATGGAAAGTCGCCGGTCATAATGGTCCTTAAGCCCGGAAAACCGCCGAATGAAAAAACGTCTTATAGACCGATTTCGCTTCTTCCAATTATATCCAAAGTGTTCGAGAGAATATTGATTAGGCGAATTCAGCCGGTAATAGAAGAAGGGCATCTCATTCCGGATCATCAAATCGGATTCAGAAGTAAGCATTCTACAGTTGAACAAGTACATCGAATAACACATGTAATCGCAAAGTCACTTGAAGAAAAAAAGATTTGTTCAAGCGTATTCCTTGACTTCTCTCAAGGCTATGACAATGTCTGGCACGAAGGCTTAAAGTTTAAATTACGACAAGTTTTGCCAGAGCACCTATATAATATTTTGAAGAACTACCTTACGAATAGACTATTCCGCGTCAAATGTGGAAACGAATATTCAGATTTCAAAGAAATAATTGCTGGGGTGCCGCAAGGAAGCGTTCTTGGTCCAGTCTTATATTTATTATACACCCGTGATATACCGCAAGTAGAAGGCACTGAGCTAGCTACATTTGCCGATGACACTGCTATCTTGGCAGTAGGTAAAACGGTTAAAGATACTACAGAAAAACTGCAAGAATCTTTGGATAGAGTAAATGAATGGACAAAGGTTTAGCGAATCGCACTCAACGAGACCAAATCTGTTTATGCAAATTTTACATATAAGAAAATAAATAATTTGCCGATCTTTTCAAACTCGGTTCAAATTCCGTTTGGAAATGAGGCTAAGTATCTTGGAATGACACTTGATACAAAGCTGAAATGGAAAGCGCATGTAAAGAAAAAATGCAAAGAACTAGACAATAAATATAGAGAAATGTATTGGTTACTTGGAAAATATTCCAAGCTTAATATATTAGCCGTATTTTATTATCACCCAAGATCCATATAGATCACACGACGAAAATAAAACGATCCGGATCTGGATCAACGAAATTATTTTCCTTGTGTCTTGTAGTGTGGTTGTGTAACATACCAAGGAATAAAAAAAAAAAATTCTAGATCACGAAATTGATCCTGATAGAAAGCAGGATCTCGTATTGTTGTTGTATTGCATAGAAACCAATGATCCATATGGATCATGAGTGATAATAAAATACGGCTATTGTTACGCACGGGTGAACGCACTCCGGAAGTCCAGCTGAATTTTGACAGATGATAACTACCTTGCACTTACACAGATGTCATGACGAGTGTCATTCTCTATTTTGTCATCATCCAATAAAGTTATACCCAAAGTTAAGCCTCGTGTTCAATTTCTTAATCTATAATTTTCTTTAGCCATCCTTTCGTTGGGCACCCTAAAATCCGCGAATACGCAACACTGGTGTCAGAAGTGGGATGCCCAACTCGATATGGCAGAGCAATTATCTGAAAATTTAGAAAAGGTGTTCGCGAAACTTAACCTCTTGTGTGCTGATATAGAGCAGCAGAGTGCTGCTATAACGCAGCTAGCACAAGAGCAGCAACGACAGTCAGAGGAGCTAAAAACAATGACTGGAACAACTTTCGCAAATAAAGTCTTTGATTGCTCCACTCCCGAAAATCGCGTCTCAACAGACCAAACAATAATTCAACAAGAGAATCCACCACAAGATTGCCAGCAGAATTGTATCCGCAGTTTATCTCCAAACGTGTGTGATCTCTTTCCACCAGCATTTGATAGCAGCACAACACGTTGGGGAGATTATCAAATACAATTTGAAATCATCGCCGAAGCCAATGGATGGACCTCTCAACAAAAAGCTCGGACACTAGCTACGCTACTCCGTGGAGAAAGCGTAGCGGTACTTGCAAACTTGGATTCTGCTGATCGTATTGATTACGATAAACTGGTTTCAGCCCTACAGCTCAGGTTTGTCAGCCAAGAAAAACATGTTTCTCATGTAACCTTTCGTTCTAGGCGGCAGCGGTTAAATGAAGATTTTGGTGCGTTCGCAAGCGATATACAGCGACTTACACGGATTGTTTTTGGTGATTGCCCTTCCAGCGCGCAGGAGCGCATTGCCATTATGCAATTTATCGACGGAATCTACGATCGTAGTATTCAGGAAAATGTGAGGCTTTCAGATCCAAAAACATTTGCCGAAGCGGTGTCAAGGGCCATCACTGTAGAAGCTGCTCGCCTTGCAACACAGACAATCTATCAGGCTCGATCAATTGAAGTCAGCAACGAGCATATCCCGTCAGCCAGACACAATCGTAGGCAACCCACCAAAAGAAGTCGCGGTTACGATGAAACAGGAGACATGTCGGGAAACGACCAGCAGTCAGCGACATGGGGTCAACGCTGATTCCATCTATTCGACCCCAAATTTTTAACATTTATTCGCAGAAACTTCACAGTGGTTTTACTGTTCCAATGGTAGTCGGCAACGTGTCTTGTCGAATGCTGGTGGATACCGGATCATCGGTGACCTTGGTGAGTCGATCTGTCATTCCTCCCAATACCCGTCTCCTCTCCAGCAACGTGAGCCTGCAGACCTTATGCGGCAACTCAGTTCAAAGTTCTCATTGTTGGCGTACACAAATTACACTTGGTCGATTTAAACGTCGTGTTAAATTGCTAGTGGTTGATTTCTCTCTTCCCACTGGCTGCCACGGCATCCTAGGTGTTGATGTTCTTCTACTCACCAAGGGAATGTTGGACTTTTCCTCGTATCAACTGGTAGTCGGCGGACACCGAATTTCATTGACCTGTGAGACTGATGACAACGCAAGGGATCTTGCTGGTGAAGCACCACCGGAAAAAACGGCGCGAACGGAGTGCTTGCGAGTTGTTGGTGACCGTGTTATTCCTCCCCAAACAGAAGCGCTGATCTCTACCGCTGTTTCCATCGATAACCTCACAGAAGGCGTCGTCTCTCCAATAGGACATCAGCTTCCAAAAGGGCTGCTGATTGGTAAATCCCTAAGCAAAAACTGCGATGGAGTTGTGGGACATCGAGCGGGAAAAAAACACCTTAATGCCGATGCGCTCTCACGGCGACCATGTGCGGATAGACTTTGCCATCACTGTGACGTGAAGGAAAAACGACTAAAGTCAGCGGATAACCTTTCAGTTCACTCCATTCGATTGGTTGACAGTGACTTCGATTTCGAGAAGCTTCAGCGCGCACAAGAAATGGACTCAATCCTTGCTCAGGTAATAAACTGGGTAAGAGCTGAAAATCGTCCTATATGGAATGATATCTCAAGCGAGTGTCATGTGCTTAAAGTGTATTGGGCACAGTTCGCCAGTCTTGAACTACAGAACGGCATTTTGTCAAAGAAGTGGATACCAACAAAAAGACAATAGCCCGAGCGTTTGCTTCCGATTATTCCTAGTTCACTGTTTAAAGAAATTATTAAGTTGTACCACGATACCGCAGCTGGAGGACATTTCGGATCCAACAAGACGTTCGCAAAGTTAAGATGCCGATTCTATTGGGTTGGAGCAAGAAAAGATGTAGAACGTTATTGCACAGCATGCGATATTTGCGCAGCAAAGCGTGGCCCTCAGAAAAGAACACAAGGAAAGCTGCAAATTTATTTGACAGGTGAACCATTTCAACGGGTAGCCATCGACATTCTGGGACCTTTACCTCCAACAAAGCGAGGAAATAAATATGTGTTGGTGATGATGGACTACTTTTCTAAATGGCTTGAGGTATTTCCCCTCGTTGACCAAACGACAGATTCTGTGGCCAAAACCTTAGTCCATGAAGTCTTTTGCCGTTATGGCGTTCCAACAGAACTGCATTCGGATCAGGGTCGGAACTTTGAGTCCGAAGTTTTCCAAAATGTCATGGAAATTATGGGCATACGCAAGACCAGAACAACGCCACTTCACCCTCAGTCCGATGGTCTTGTGGAGCGGATGAATCGGACGATACTCCACTATCTCGCGAAATTCGTCAACGATAAGCAGGATGACTGGGATGACCTTCTTCCCCTCTTTGCAATGGCTTACCGTTCGTCGACTCATGAGTCAACCAAAGAAACACCTTTTGCAATGATGTATGGTCGCGATATGCGACTACCTCAGGATTTACTCTTCGACACTCCGCCGGATTTGGATCCCAAGACGTACCGGGGATTTGCCCAGCAGCTCCAGGACCAGCTTCGAGAAATTCATGACCGAGCAAGAGTTGAACTACGGCGCTCGGCTCAAAAAATGAAGAGTAGGTATGATTTAAAAGCTAACTTCCCTAAATTCCAGGTTGGAAGCTTTGTGTGGTTCCACAACCCTAGAAGGAGAGTTCGAGTCTGCCCAAAACTTCAATCGGATTGGGATGGACCATACCGGTCATGGAAATCATAAGCGATGTAACCATCAAGATCCAGAAGACGCCGCGATCGAGGTTTAAGATTGTGCACATTGATCGGGTCACCAGCTACCGAGGCAACAACTTTAACTCCTGGCCTTCCGAGAAAAAGCTTTTGGCCGAAGAGGCCACAGTCCAAGAAGGGGGGAGTGTTACGCACGGGTGAACGCACTCCGGAAGTCCAGCTGAATTTTGACAGATGATAACTACCTTGCACTTACACAGATGTCATGACGAGTGTCATTCTCTATTTTGTCATCATCCAATAAAGTTATACCCAAAGTTAAGCCTCGTGTTCAATTTCTTAATCTATAATTTTCTTTAGCCATCCTTTCGTTGGGCACCCTAAAATCCGCGAATACGCAACAATATATAACAAACTGCTTTTATATAAGCTGGTGCTAAAGCCTGTATGGGCATATGGTATACAACTCTGGGGTTGTACCAAAATAAGTAACATTCAAATTTTACAAACTTTTGAGAACAAAGTGCTAAGGGGTATTGTTAATGCGCCATGGTATATCCGAAATAGCGATATCCATAGAGACCTTCGCATTAAAACAATCGAAGACGAAATCAAAAACTACGCGAGAAAGCATAAAAGTCGACTAGAAAGTCACGCTAATATGACAGTCCTCCAAGTTTTGGATGAAAGAAATTTACTTCGCCGTCTACAAAGAATCAAACCTTTAGACTGAGTGCGTTAAGTAACCGCGTCTAAACTGCGGAGCTAGCAGGAACTTCTAATGGGAAGCTACCTGCAAAACGTCATTATTTCGTGAAATGAAAACTACTTGATAAGTCGAATACTAGTTGTAGTAAAAATAAAAACAAGTCTGTTTTGAAGGGAGGTTTTTTATTGGGTAAGAATCCCACACTACTATGAGCACGTGCTGTCGATCCTCACAGTGTCTTGTTGAAGCTTTTCACCTACCCTCAGAAAAAACAAGATAATAATACAAATTTTGTTTGTTTGCACAAGTTTGCACTATAAAAGGACAAATACATACTATATTGATGCACCACTCCTAGAAAAACGCATTAATATTTGGATCGACACAACTCATCTCATTCAAATTCATAACATTTGTATTTTTAGATTTTCAATAAAACGTTGAAAGTTTGCATACAATGCCCAGGGCTAGGCAATGTAAATAACGTGCTCGTACCATTTTGAAAGTAGATAACGAAAGATTAGTATGCAGATTCATGAAGCAGATTATTGAGACTTTAAAAACCCACCCAACATTATGTAACTAAAGAGAAGAGTATGAATAGAACTTGTACATCAATGAAAATTTGAATTGACCAAAATATTCTAGGAAACATGATGCAATACGATATGATAATATTGCCAAGTCTATTGAATCGATATCTGCAAGAAATAACAAACAGGAGATGCTCTTACAGTACAACACACGTTTTATAAATGATGATGCCTTCTTCATACAGTTCAGATACAAAGTCTTAACTATTTGATCATGTGCCAGTATATGTCTAAAGCAAATTCTTCGAATTTTAAAGTTGTCTTCATGGACCCTCATTAGCATAGCCACCTTCTTTATGAGCATATCTATCCGGTTCATTAACATTTTGTTGACCCGATTAAAAATTCTTTCTATAAAAATAACGGCCTAGACGCAATCGGCAAAGGCGTGAGTGAATTGATTAAATAGCCAACCACCTCAAACCAAACCTTGATCTGAACCAATAGATAAATCTATTGCGTATCTTCAAGGTTTTGCGAGAAACACCTCTAAAGAACATCACATAACTTGGTCAATAACTTACCTTTGGAGCGTCTTCAATTGTGATGCCAATGAATTCACGTACGATTGCAGATGAACCATTAAGTAGGCCTCCGTAACCAAAAGTTCCTCCAAACGACTGTACGATGAGAAATACTCTTTCTTTATGGCCTCTTCTTCCGCGAACGCACCATCGAATCCAAACAAAATGATCATGCAATAGAATATTGCCGCGAAAAACATTACGTTGATTAAAAAATAAAAAATTGTTTGTGCAAAATCTAAGATTTCAAAATTGTAAGTAAATTACAAGCCGATTGCTGTTCGATATTAAACTAAGTGCAACACGGCGGATACTACGCACTGTACGTTTGCTAGGTCGGCACTAACGCTAGGTCTTACTAAAAGTTCTCTCCCATACTAGACACAAGGGCGCACGGAAGTTTTGTATCAGTTAGGGTAGATGTTATTATGTCCATTCGCGTACACAATCTAAAGCGCTTTAAGGTGCTCCAAAGTGCTCGAAGTGTATGCGCGTACTGAGCGAACATGACAGATTAAGAGAAAAATTGCTAAGTAACGAGTAGCGAGTATTTCCCCTCTGTGCTTGAATGCGCTCGAAGAATTTCTGCCGACACGAACATAATAACTGCCATGTGGAATCAGCTGATTGCCAAATGAGTCAAAGAGTTTTTGATTCCATTTCAATAAGTCAACATACATAAAAAATAGATGCAAAGTATCCTGAAGAAAATGCTGTAATGTCTGAATGTTCCCCCAAAACATTCCTTTTTAACTTAATATGAATCTGATGGTTTTCACACGAGCTTAATTTGTTCATTACAATTTTTTTTAATGACAGTTGGTTCGACATGGTTCGAAAAGGCTCGCATTTCATTCGCGTACATTAGCTTAGGAATTCCGCTCTCCTAGACTTTTTACTCTCAGCATGTCTTATGTGACAATCCGCGAACGGACCTTATCTACTGATAGGAGGCTAATTAGGAATCAAATATATTTTTTAAAGATAGTATGCTAAAGAGATAAACAAATTTTATCCACTTCTTTCCATTCATAATTCGGTATCTTAGAAATACTTTCTACAGTTCGCTTCATATTGAACAAAAGTTCCATAGACGTCTTTTTTTTCTGGAAAGACTGTTCCTTTCTCTTTTCAGGAGATATTAGGCCAGTGTTACCGTATGCAACATTTTAATGTGGCATAATCTACTACATATTGTTAGGTCAGCGTAATGGAGATTAGTATTACAAATATAAAATATTAGTATTTCAAACAAAACCCAAGTAGTTCAAATTGATATTCACCATTTCTTTATCGATTTCAAGGCCACCTATAACAGCTTATAGGGAAGACCTATGTATAGCCATGTCTAGTTTTGACATCCCTGCCAAACCGTTTGTGCAGGATGACGATGGAGAACGCTCGCTGTTCCATCAAGGGCGATAATGACCTCACCGAGACCTTTGATTTCAAAAAAAGGTTTTAAACAAGGTGATGCGCTGTTATGTGACTTCGTTAATATCATATAGGGATTGTGCGGAGCTCACAAGCCAACACCAGAGGCACAATCTATCAAAAGTCCGTACAACTGCTTGCATACGCCGACGATTTGATATTATTGGAATACCTCAGCAGGCTTTCCGCGGTGCGTTTGCAAGCACTTAAGCAGAAGCAGCCAAAATGGGTTTAGCGACAAACGAGGGTAAAAGTGTAAGTGTATGCTGTCAATAAGAAGGGACAATTAACATCGAAGAATTGGACAGAACGCCACAGGGGGTAGCTACAACTTCGAGGTAGTAAGCGACTTTATCTACCTTGGCTCTGCTATGAATTCTAAAAACGGCACCAGCGCAGAAATCAAGAGTAGAATAACTCTTGTCAATCGCTATTTTGTTGGGCTTATAAGGCAATTCAACAGCAAAGGCCTATTTTGAACAACTAAGGACACTGTATAAGAGTCTGATCACCCAGTCCTGCTCTACGTCGCTGAAACGTGGACGTTATTGAAAGCGGATATAGATATCTTTGGTCGCTCGGAGAGAAAAATTCTTCGTAAGATATTCAGTCCCGTTTGCGTTGACGGGTTTCGGAGGAAGAGATTCAACGCCGAACTATACGAGCTATATAGCGACACCGACGTAGTCGATTTGCGTATTGGACGTTTGACATGTAGAGACATGTAGAGCGGATGGACACCAATGCTCCCGTCCGCAGAGTCTTCAAATCTAATCCGGATGGACGACGCAGTAGAGGGCCTCCTCGCCGTAGGTGGTGCGTACAACTTCAAGGGGACTTCGACCAACTTGGAGTGCGTAACTGGAGGCCATTAGCTAAAGATCAAGCTAAATTAAGAGGCTTGTTGGTTGTGGCCCAGCTTCACCCCAAACTGTAGCGCCATCTAAGTAAGTAAGTAAGTATTGGAAGGTCATTCGATGCCAAGGACCTCATTTGTGTAAAAAAAATGCACACTTCAGAATCATGCGTCCTGCTTTGGTAGAGATTTGAAAAAATCGTTTAGTACGCATTAACCATTTGAACTGAAGGTTTTTGTGGAGCGTCTGCATCGATAGGCAATATGTATTCGTATTTGAAATGCATGTTAGAGTATTTACTACATTTAAGATTCAAAGTAGTAGAGTAACAGATATTCAAATAATTCCTAAGGTGTACTCGAATTATTACATATGTAATTGAATGGCAGCACTAGATTACAGGAGCATTTATTGGAAAGAATGAAAGGGTATATTAACGAAGGGTAAAGCAATTTGCAATGTACTACACAGGGTGCCGCATAAGTCATTGGACTGAATAATTCATAACCATCTACGTATAATGAATGATAAATGTGACGCAAGATCTCAGTGTGGAAAATATTTTAGTTAGAAAGGTAGATCTGGCGGTTTATAAAGAACCCAGTTAGCGCTATCTTGCGCTGTTTTGTTGCCACAGAGCCATGTTGTGCTTGAGTGTTTTTAGTTGATTATAAGAGATATGCTAAAACCAGGCTGTCGATTTCAGGTAAAGAATGGATACTTCAATTCTTTTGTCGGATATAACTTTCCTACAGTACGTTGTCTGATCCTCGCTAGGGCGGGACATCTGCAAAGAAAGTGGGGAAGAGATTCTTTCTCGCTATTATCCCTGCAGCTGCGATAAAGAGCATTATTGGGCATGCGAAGCCTTACAGCATGGTTCCTCATTGGCCAATGGTCTGTACTTTTGGCTAGAATTCTGGCAATATCTGGTCTTGATCTGCTTAGTATCTCATTTGATTTTGGTTTGTTGTGGCTGGGCCCATGTCTTCCTAGAAGCTAGAAAGTCTGTGAGGCTGGCCAGCTTTAAAAAGGGGTATTGCATGTTGCCCTTAACGACTCTTAGCGAAATGTGTCTCTACCTACCAAAGAGCCGCAATTCGTTAAAGGTTATTGTATCCTGGAACCCAGGTGAGAGTGATTTTTGGTTGGACGCTTAGTTTGTTTTAATCCTTCCTGGCATTGCTCTACCAATTTTGAGGACGTGGTTGTTGAATCAATGGCTTTGATACCAGCTTAACTATCCCATTCAGTATGCAACAGCCCACACGAATTGCCAGAAGCTCCGCCTGAAAAACACTTGCAGAGTCCCGTAAGCGGAAAATATGTCGATATGTTCAGCTCGTCCACCGTGACTCCGCCGTCTGTATAAATGGTTACATTCAAATCTCTAATTTTCGATTTATCATTTTTCCATTCTGCTCTTGTTGGGAAAGTAACTGCGCCCAAGCGCCCGTATGGCATAGCAGTCCAGCACCCGGATTCCCTGATGCGGACTACGTAGCATAGGGATCTATCTTTGATGTCTGTTTCGAGAGAGATCAGATGTAAGATCGCAATTAGAGCAGCTGTGGATCTCAAAGCTCCTGTGATGCCTACATACGAGTATGCTGCTCTTGCAATTTTTTTTATTCTTTCGATATTGAACTTTCCACCACCACTTAGAAGACAGTTTTTTAAAGCATTAGAAACCCAAAGATGGAGAGAAAGAAAAGAATTAAAGAAAGGGAAATTAAATATTTATAGGTAAATGATAAAGAGTGAGTTCACGATGCTCATTAGTCTTCAATTTTTGCAGGTTTTATGATTCCGGAAATACGAAGGAAGCTATTCGACATTGATGTCATGTGACTAAAAACACGAGGACTGCCATTGAACAGACCGACGAGCGGAACACAACTACAGTTTTGGTGGAAGTACCAGAGCGCTAATCACCCAATGTTTTGGTGATGTTCAAGCGAAGAAATTTGACTGTCACAGTAGCAGCGGAGTAACTTCGTTCCTCAACCATAGTTTTAACGAACAGTGGATTGATCGATTTGGCCCCAACTCTTGGCCACCCAGATCTCCTGATCTAACACCCATGGATTTCTTCTTCTGGGGTGCTATGAAAGAAAAAGTTTATTTTAGAGAAATGTTGAGTCTGAACTGTTAACTGCATTGCTCATAGATACATTAGTTTATTATTCTCACTTAATTTTGTTTGACCATTTTTGTCTGACTTTTACTACAATTTTTGTTGATCGTACGTAAGAAAGTTGCTTAACATAATTTTAAGGAAAATTTTCAGGGATACAAATTTAATAATAAAAAAAAAAATATATTGTTCGGCGGAACTTCAGGTATTTCCTCTTAAAGGATTATACTGCTTAACTGGAACACCCTGTATAGCACCACCTTTCGCAGCTTTAGTAATTTTCTGATTCCAGCGAAGGTATGGGCTTACATGCATACCAAGCATTAACAAGCCATTTGTTTCTTCAACGTCAACTCCATTCATAGTAGTGTCCTATTTCAGAGATAGGAGACATCACTCGGTTTTTGATTATACATAACATCAATGTGACTGCATAACTTGGGGCCTTAGCTGCGGTATCGTTAATGAATTGACTAAGTCAAGAGTGCTATCATCCGCGAAGAAATAGATTGGGTTAGAAGTACTAGGTAGAAGGTTATTTTAACGCGACAGTTAATAGCATTTTAATTGAAAATGGGGAATGGTAGGTACTATTTGCATATTATTTGCATGCTATCCCAACACCGAATAAAAGATCTCAGAAAAGTATGAAAGGATGATTCGAAGTCTTGTGACACCAACCATATGTAGAATTTGGTGCCCAAAAAACAATGGATAGTTATGGCCTGTAGCTGTGGCGGTATTGCGCGTAGTCAAAAGCTGAAATACACACAAAATTAATAGCACGAGCACAGTGGGTAGTTATGGCTGTGGCAGTATATGGGTTGGTTTGCTATACGATAGATACGTTTAGATACGTTGAAAAATTGATTCGGTTTAGAAATGGTGACAAATACTCTAGAACCAGTGACAGTGAACGTCAATACAGTTTTGTAATCCATAAGACTTATTCACAATCAGCTGTTTAATTCATATATAGACCGCACGACTGTACCGTGGAGGTATTTTTAACATCTCCTGATACCCCTTCTACTATCGCCACAGCGACAGTGTATTGTGTTCCGGGAGTAATTGCGAACTATGATCTCAAATTCGTCAATCTGTCCAAAGTGGAAAATGATTCACTGTAGCCATACTGAATGCGAATTCTGTTAATACTAAAACTATCTATGTATCTAAACTCAATTTTAGCAGTGCTTTTTAAAAGTTCTGTTTCTACTTTATATAGATATAAACTATATTTTCATTGGGTGATGTGCGTTTTTTGAAAGTGTTGTAGCCATTGTACTGAAGAACTAGTACATTGAAGAACTAGCAGCCGTGAATTTTGGTAGCATGCGAGAAGACGAACAATAGAGTCATCGCATGATCACCAGTGAACAGTAGCCTTTTTGTTATTTTGTTACCTTGTTTTTATTCTCCATAAAATAAGAGTAAAAGTAAAATATTGGAATACTCTATGTATACTTTCTCCTCTCCAGTCTAACTCTGAGGTCTGAGATATTAAAGAGTTTTTGCCCATTTATGGGCTATTTAAGCGGCAGTTAATTTTTTTTTTTTCAACCATCCACAGAGGAATATTAGTTGTATTGAACTGGCAAAAGTAATGACTGATATTTAATTATTACTGCACAGTAACTATTGCGTTAAAAAATTGGCGATTCTCTTGTCAATGCATTAAATAATATATGTAGCTTTCATTAAAATGAATAACGCATTACAGTTAATAGTTTTTAGGATATTATTATACGTACCCATAATTAATTCAAACACGTAAAGTAATGTAGGGCACATAATACTTTTAATTATTTATTACTAAACCGTAATTTAGGATGGCAAACGACTAACAAAGGCCTCATAGGGGCAGCATCTCCCGATAGGTGCTGGTCCGCTAAGTAACGAGTAGGAGCCACTGCAGCCGAAAACCTAGCAGCTCTGTTAGTAAGCCCTACTCCCACCTCCTCGTGGTGCCATCTGGGAATTTCTTCGGAAATTGCTAACGGGAGAGGACGAATGGCGAGCTTCCTGCGCCAAAAAACAGGATAAGTGTCAGTTGGTCTGTGGCCCAGCGAGCCGCAACCGTAAAACAAACTATTGCTCCGAAACGGAAACATACGCCTCGGATACGGACTGATCATTTGTTGACGACCTTTGGCTATCGGACACGGACAACGATCGGATTCTGGAACGTTAAGACCCTCCTGGACTCACTCAAGGAAGGGCCTTATAACGCCAGATTCCTCCAATTGGAGCGCGAATTCGCACGGTATAAAATCGACATCTTAGGGCTGAGCGAGATAAGATGGTACGATGCTGGGGAATACATCTCCCCAACAAAAAGCACTGTCATGCTCTACTCTGGTAAACCAGCTGGAAATGCACGGAGTTCTGGCGTAGGACTCATGCTAACTCCAGCAGCACGTAGTAGCCTCATATCCTGGAAACCCCATAGTGACCGGATATTGACGGCTAGGTTCCAGAGTAGAGTTAGAAAAATTACCATCATACAGTGTTATGCTCCGACTCTAGACGCGACTGAGGATGAAAAGGATAATTTTTATAGCCACTTAGGTGCCGCCTACAACCAAACGCCTAATGGAGACATCGTAATGGTAATGGGAGATCTCAATGCCAAGGTGGGTAGCGACAACACCATGCTTAAGCACGTGATGGTAGTTCACGGCGTGGGAGACCGTAATGACAATGGTGAGCGGTTTGTGGACTTCTGCAATACCAACCGCCTAGTCATCGGAGGTACGCTGTTTAAGCATAACACCTGCCATAAGATCAGTTGGGTCTCTACTGATAGGCAACGAACATCCAACCAGATCGACCACATTGCGATCAGTCGCCGCTTTAGAAATTGTCTCCTGGACGTCCGAAACAGACGTGGAGCTGACGTCGGACAAGAACGAGATCACCATCTTATGGTAGCTCATTTACGCCTTCGTACTGCATCCGTCAACAGCAACCGCTCAAACCTGCTTAACATCACCAGGTTTAATATCGACAGGCTCAAGGTTCCCCAAGTGCGCCAACAGTTCAGGGACCATCTTGCCTTAGAAGCAGAAGCAATCAGCAGCATAGAGAACATGGATGACCACTGGAGTGCTGTGAAAAATGCTTTTGCGACTGGGGCACGTACTTATGTCGGTAAAAAGCAGAAACACCACCGCACATGGCTTTCTACAGACACCTGGAGACGGATCGATGAGCGTACAGCAATCAAGGCTCGGATTGCAGCGGCCTCAGCAGTAGAGAGAACCGAGCTTGAAGCCCAATACCGTGCGAAGAAGAAAGAAGTGCAGCGTAGTGTGAGACGTGACAAGCGTCAACATGTCAACTCACTGGCCTCAAGGGCTGAAGAAGCAGCGAGTAGGTGCGACAGTAGGACTGTTTACAACATCACTAAGGAGCTCATTGGTGGTCGAAACTCCAAACAACATCCAGTGAAGAGTCTAGACGGTGACCTTCTGATTTCGGATGAGGATCAGCTCACTAGATGGAGAGAACATTTTGCTGCAGTGCTAAATCACTTAGACGACGGCGGTATGATCTTGAATTCGAATGAGCAGTTCGAAGCAACAAATTCCCGAATTCGCACCGTACCTCCCAGTAAAGCTGAAATAATAACAGCAATCAAGTCCCTCAAGAAAAACAAAGCGGTGGGTATTGATGGCATCCCTGCCGAGCTATTTCAAGCGGCGCCAAATACATCGGCAGATTTGCTGCATCCGCTAATACGGAGAGCTTAGGATAGTGAACAATTTCCACAGGAGTGGAAAAGGGGGATGATCATTAAGCTTCCAAAGAAGGGTAACTTGATGGAGTGCGGTAACTGGAGAGGTATATGTGTTCTTCCAGCTGTAGCCAAAATAATAGCTAGAATAATTCTAGAACGAATTAAAGATCATTTAGATTCAACTCTCGATGTCGAACAGGCAGGCTTTCGCGCTGGATCCTCCTGCATCGACCACATAAACACCTTACGGATCATAATCGAACAATGCGTTGAGTATAGGTCTCCGCTACATTTACTGTTTATCGACTTCAAGAAGGCTTTCGACAACTTGAATCGAGATGCTATCTGGCTGGCCTTGCGCAGGAGAGGCATTCCAGAAAAGCTTATAGCTATTATCAAGGCTACATATGAGGGCGGCAAGTGTCACGTCGTGCACAATGGTAAGGTGTCGGAGGACTTTGAAGTCCAAAGTGGAGTACGTCAAGGGTGCATACTGTCCCCACTATTGTTCTTGGTGGTTATCAGCGATGTACTCCGTGCAGCATTGACGGAAGCTAATTCTGGAATTCGTTGGACTATGACATCTTACCTTAAACACCTAGATTACGCTGACGATGTTTGTCTACTTTCACATCGGATAATGGATCTTCATTTGATGGCCCAAAATCTAGAAGCTGAGGCAAACAAAGTGGGGCTAAAAATAAACACAGCCAAAACAAAAGCCCTGAGTACTTCCAATACCCGCGCTCAACTTAACATTGCCGGAAAGCAAGTCGAGACAGTTGATAACTTTCTATATTTAGGAAGTGTCGTCTCGGCTAATCGCGGTGGCACCGAACTGGATGTGTGCAGCAGAATCGGGAAGGCTAAAGCTGCGTTCGGAATGCTGTCCAAAATCTGGAGAAGCAATGTTATTAGCTTAAGAACCAAGCTACGACTGTTCCGCTCCAACGTAGAATCAGTGCTGCTTTATGGGTGCAGTACCTGGAAGGTGGACACCATTAACACACGCAAGCTGCAAGTCTTCGTAAACAAATGCTTAAGAATCATCTTGAGGATTTTTTGGCCGAACCGCATCTCCAACGAACAGCTTTATCTGAGAACGGGCCAAGAACCTATAAGCATTACTATACGAAGAAGAAAGTGGCAATGGATTGGACACACCCTACGGCGCGAAGACAACTCCATTGCGAAATACGCTATGCAGTGGAATCCGCTCACCCAGGCAGGCAGAATAGCGGGACGCCCTAGGCAAACATGGCGCAGAACAGTTGAGGAGGAATCGAGCTCTTTAGGAATGAGTTGGAGGCAGCTCAAACGCGTTGTAGAACTCCGAACACGATGGCGCGCAGGCGTGGTTGACGCCCTATGCCCCCCGAGGGGTTAAAGGACATAAGTAAGTAAGTAAGTAAAGCGTAATTTAAAATAACCGTCGAGTGAAAAACGATGATAGGCTAATTATTTATTTGGATTTTTTGAAACAGGTCAGAGAATAACTATGTTGATTTTGCTAGCATTGTCTTCAAATTTCTCGCGAAAACTTTCATAAATTCAACGATAATTAGTTTTAATCACAGCTTGGTCAGTGTTGTTCTTCGGGTGTAATAAGAAATGCGTTGATCGGTCGCATTGCAGAAAGCCAAGATCGAAGATTAAATTGTTCACGCATTCAGGAGGTTCAGATTCGAAGATACTAAAACGATTGTTAACAAGTACGGCTTATAGCATCCGAGACCATGTGCAATAATTGCTGTGCTTGTGTCTTTCTTTTTTACCAGCGGTACACAGTAATTGAAGAAAAGTAGTTACGTACAAGCCTGTGACGAACTTATCAGGTTTGCCACCTTATGGGTACTTAGTTTCATGTTTTAAGGATTCAAACCTTTTAAGACAAAGACTTTTTTTTAGACGTGTGCGTTAAACGCAATCTTGGAAAGAAAAGACGGAAGTATCTAAGATATCTCTAATATTAACGTCAATGTCAACGTCACAGATAAACCTCTGAGATTTTATTGCTAAGGATAAAATTCTCTAGAAAGAAAATTTTATTGATACTTTCGCAACATAAACTACTAGAAGCGGAAGACGTTTCCATAGGAAAACTAAAGACTTGCTATCTTATACGATTGGACTAACGAACCTCAGGCAGTTTTGTTTAGTAAGTTGAGACTGGCGTAGATTTGAAAGTAATTTCTTCAAGGAAATTTATCTCTTAAACTACCTCGACAGTAATGACTTTCTTATATGAGTATGTCTAGGTATTTTAACGATGAAATCTCTGTCAGTATGTACTTCAGTGGTATAGGTAGAGATCTTCCTACCTATAGAATTGTGCATATATGGAAAATGCACTCTTACATAAAACAATAAAATTTTGTAACTCTCATGGTCAGGACTCAACTTCCATTTCTAGGATTTGTAAAAGTTTTGTCTATCCATCTGCATGTATAGTTGAGTGCAGACTTAACGGTTGAGCGGATTTAGTTCAAACTTCATATCTGCGGTCTGTGTGTTACGAGTATATTGAGCGCAGAAATTGGTATTTAAGGCTGATATTGAAAAAAAAAAGGATTTGATCGAAAACTGCTTTAACATTTTAGTTTAAATCTCATTTTTGGATTAGTTTAGATCTTAGAACTTTACAAACGTCGAGGAAAGTTTTGATCTCTCTTCTGATCTCTCATCGGTCTTTTTGACAATAAGTGAAGTCTAGTGAAAAGGAGGAGTCCCTTGAATAAGTAGCAACAAAACTAACTGGGAGAGCCTTAGAAAAGATTAGAATTTAAATATTATTCTGAATGTGTCACTCGAAACACGGTACGCATTAGAAGACGTACTTGGTAGATCAATTGAAGTCCTACAAAGCGCTGCGTGGATCAACACTGTGCATAGAAGAAAAGAATTCATAAATAGCGAAGTTAAAGATCTACCGGAAATAAAAGAACTGATAAGAGAGAAGAGGGGACCACGCAAATGATACTAACAATCCCACGCTCCTCAGCAATCAAAATCTGTAAAATAACAAGACTTGAATATGATTAAATAACCAGACAAATCCTTAAGGTATTGCCAAAGAAACCTATTGTAAGACTTCTTTATCTTATAAATGTCACGCTAAGGCTTTCAAACGTTCTAAGACAATGGAGAGTTGCCAAAGTTTTAATGGTTCTCAAACCAGAAAAACGTCAAAGCGATAAAGAATTGCTTTTCTTGATATCCCTCAAGCCTTCATC
Organism: Brachypalpus laphriformis; assembly: GCA_945910035.1. NCBI lineage: Eukaryota > Metazoa > Arthropoda > Insecta > Diptera > Syrphidae > Brachypalpus > Brachypalpus laphriformis. Next base: position 282,594,368 of record OX246754.1, on the reverse strand, counting down.
AAGGTATGGCATGAATGCTCTTCCAGAAAAATTATACAAGATTTTAGAATCCTATCTTGCGAAAAGACTTGTCTATGTCAAACATTGAACGAAATACTCGAAATTTAAGGAAATTGATGCCGCAGTTCTGCAAAGAAGTGTTCTTGGTCCAGCTCTGTTCTTATTATACGAGTACACTCGAACTCGAGACATTCCTTAAAAAGAAGGCACCGATGTAGCCCCGTTTGTGGTTACACATATGTACATTCATTCATATTTGTCGCAACAGCCCAGTAAGGGCCTAGACTTAGCTTCTCGCAACCATTCGTGTTGTGTGCGTTATATTTTTAGCACGAATGGAAGGGACCTTCAGTTTTGTGTCGTATCCGAAGGGCTTTTTCATGACAACAATACTTCTGGATATTTGTCAAACATTCGCGAGAGGTGGGACCGTAAAAAATCTTTTTAGTGTTTTCTGGGATTTGAAGATTGAACCTCACGCACAGTGGTCCGAAACACTAACCACTGTGCCACGCGCCGCCGCCACTTTTGTGGGTAATACGGCTATACTGGCAACAGACAACTCAGTGTGTAACCGAGTGATCCAAAATCTGCAGGCTTGCCGATATTTTCTGAGGTCAAATAGGCGAACCCCACAGGCGGATCAGTAGATATGCGATGAAGTGGGAAGGTTATGATCTTTTATTTTTGGAATCATAACCTCGCTGATAAAAGGAAGAAGAAGAAGACTGGCAACGGATAACTCAGTCAAATCAGGAGCTGCAAAGCTCCAACGAGATTTGAATAAAATTTGCGAGTGGACACAGATTTGGCATAATGTTCTTAATCAGATCAAATCAACACAATGTCAACTTTACTTACTCGGTATAAATTTCGAATGCAAACGAAGCAAAATATCTAGGAATGGCACTAGAGGCGAAGCTTAAATGAAAACCACACGTTAAAAAGCAATGCGATTAGTTCGAAAATGGATTCGGACAAAAGTATTGGCTACTTGGAAGGTATTTCAAGCTAAGCATACGAGTATATGTATAACAAACTGCAAGCAAGTGCTCAAATCTATTTGCACGTATGGTATACAACTTTGGTATTGTACTTAACTAAGCAATTGAGCTATTCTACAATTAGCAAAACAAAGTACAGAGAGCAATCGTGAATGCTTCTTTGTATATTAGATACATCCAAAGAGATCCATGAATAGCTACTCGTAGAGTGGAAGGTGAAATAATAAGTCTTACTCTCAAACTTCGTATTCGTCTTTGCGGCAAAGCTATACTTCTGAAATTCTAAACCAGACAAATCTTTTGCGCCGAATACAAAGAACGGATCAGTTCGATTTAGCGCAATAAAGAGTAGTCTGATATGAAAGTGGTGACAGCAGGTGCTTTCGGTGGGACGCTACCTGTAAAACGCGAACATCTTTTTAAACTAAAACAGCTTGATAAGGTAACTTAATTATAGTCAATAAGAAAAGGGAAAGTGGCTTTTAGTCAGTAAGACTCTCACGGTACTATGGGCACCGAGCTCATGATGTTTATGAAGATTTTTACAACTACCAACTCAAAAAAAAAAACTAAAACTTTGCTTTTGAAAAGTACGGTAAGTTTAAATTCATCTTTAATAGATAACTTAAAATTCATTCGCATATGTCCACATAATTTCAGTTCCAAAAACTAGGCCTCTCAATCTCTTCTTGTCTGCTATTCTATTCGTCCGTCGACCGTTCACCGCATTTCTACTGATCCTCTTGTGGGGTTCGCCTATTGCCGGTGTCGTCGCATTTGTCTGATCCACGCGTTTATAGGCCTACCTCTTTTGCCCCGCGATGTCTTTGGAATTGATATTGCCTTTTTAACTATCTCTTCTCTGAACGTGGCAATACATACTAGGTCGGTTGCGTTCTATTATTCGTAAAATGGTTTCCTTGACGTGAATGCTTCCACGGATCTTCGAACTTTTTATTCGATCAAGCTTTGTCAGTCCTGAGGCCATGCGAAGCATCTTCATCTCAGCTGCCGTTAATTTACTCTCATACTGTTTGTACATTGTCCAATATTGTGAACCGTATGTGAGCGCTGGCCATTTTTCGCCCACAGAAGATAGCGGAGTCTTCTCGCCACTTCATCCACAATACGCTTACGCAATGATTGATGCCGTCATTACAGGGTGCTTTGCTATTGATCATAGATCGCAGATATTTGAACTTTTCCCACTTGGGAAGCACTGTTCCATTCAAATAAATGTCTGGAATAGGCCTGAGTTGATCAGAGAACGGGCAGCACAAGTACTCTGTCTTTTTTGAACTAATGCGATACACATTTCCCTCCAAAACGTCCACCTAGACATCAAGTGAACGTTGCAGGGATGTAGGATCCTCACTTATGATGACTCCATCGTCAGCAAAGAATAATTGTTGTACCTTGGGGTCCGTCACTCACAGTTTCGCGTATCACCCTGCCCTTGGTGCACAGGGAGAAAGTAACTTCCCTGCATTGGTGTGGTATTGGATCACCTCTCATAAGTTTGAAGATGAGAATTCTGAGCCATCTGAACCCGATGTCTCCCCTCAGGGCAACTCGTCTGACCCAACCGCTTTTCGTTTTTGGAGTATTTGACTGCTTCACTGACTTCTTGGACTGTAATGTCTCGTATTTCTTCACAATTACGGGTGGCTCTTGAAAAGTATAGGCGAGGAAACTGTTCATTCAAAAGCCGTTAACAATACTGCCATCTGATCACCTTTTTTTTTGTCGGGATAACAAACGGTGGGCGCCGTGGCGTAAGTGGTTAGTGTGTCGGATCATTACGCATGAGGTTCCAAGTTCGAATCCCAGAAAACACCAAAAAGTTTTTTCACGGTCCCACCTCTCGCGAGCGTCTGACAAACATCCGAGAGTATTGTTGTCACGAAAAGCTTCTCAAATCGCCGTTCGGATTCGGCATTAAACTGTAGGTCCCTTCCATTCGTGTGAAAAATATAACGCACACAACATGAGTGGTTGCGAGAAGCTAGGCCCTGGCACTTTAAAGAGCTGTTGCGCCAAATATTTGTATTTTTTGTATTTTTTTTTGATAACAAACGGTCGACTGGAGGAGCACTCAGACGCAACTGGTCCATTATACTCGTACTACCAGAGAGCAAGCCTTGATTTACCCATTTTATTGGAACTTCCTTGTCTTTCTAAGAAATCCAAACAAGCACAAGTGATGAGGAGCTTACAGTACCAGCACTCACCACATCAGCACCGAGGATCTGCCACCTGATACAAGCAAAGGCCGAACACTGACAGAGATAATGCTCCGCGGTGTCGTCGCTCTCTCCACAAGCGTCGCAGAATGTAGTGTCACTCAAGCCCAACACGTTAAGGTGCTTGGCGAAAGTAAAGTGGCCTGTCAAGACGCCAATAAGTTGTCTACAGTCTTTTCTGCTGAGAGACAGCAAGAATGTCGCTGATTTTTTACAGACAACCTACATTCTGGAGAGTCATGCCACACACAATTGTGCTCGTGAGAAACCCAATCGTCAATGGAAGCCCTAACTGCGGACATAGGGAGACCCAACGCGTTTTCGGAACCTGAGAAAGCCTCCTCTGAGCCTTGCCTAGCAATCTCTTCGAAGATCTCGTTCCCCAAGATCTCAGCGTGACCTCAGATCCAGATAAGAGACAGAGAATTCAGCCTTGCGACCGAGTTCAAAGAGTTTTTAGTTTCACGAACTATTTTAGAAGTGGTTAAAGGGTTAAGCAAGGCTTTGAGCACAGCCTGACTGTCACTACAGACTGATCACCTGAATGCTTGAAAACAACAAAAATTCTCACAGAATTCTGCTGAACAACGGTTAGTATTCACAGTTTACCTATTCAATTGAATCAATTAGAAACAGTCGTTTTTTTTCGTATGTAGAAGAAGAGAAAAAAAAAATAGAAAAATAATAGAACAGTTGCACTACTTTTCCTTGCAATTTACGTTGAGTGTGTTCCTAAGCTAAGCATATCTGAAGTACAGAAGGAAACACACCTATTATAAATATGTACATGTGTACAGCAGATGCATAATTAAGCGTAAGAAACTTGGATGCACTTATTGATTATACGCGTAATCTCCTCAAAACCCGGCATATAAATCACTTATTTCAAATATTCTATCAAACTGTCATAAATACTTAAGTCCCATAAATTTATTCTCCACAGAAAGACAAAACACCTTATTGGTACACCACTCCTAAACAAGACCTTGAAACATTAATATATACGCCTTTCAATGTTAACAATACAAATATGAATAGAATTATTATATGAATACAAAATATTGAATGCAACTGAAAAATTATAATTAAACATGTTGCAAGCTGCGCTTTGTGTGAAAATGTTAATTTTATAGTCAAATGTCACATAAATCTAAAGTCAGCCGTTGGTTGACTCTTGCAACCACAAAAGATGCTGATTTTTACAGTACCGCTATTCATATCCAATAAATGGCAATAAATTTTGCTTCAAATGACGTCTTCAACTACAATCCCCAGACACAGTGTCTTCACTATTTGTAAGTTTTATTATAGTTGCCAAAAACAGATCCATTGACTGTTAAAGACACCTGCATATCTCTCTAGATCCTCATTTGCATAACCGCCTTTTTTTTTTATTGTGTCTCACCGGTTCATTAAAATTTGGTTGACCCGATATTGTTATATTAGAAATTCTTTGGATCAGAAAACTGTCAAAGAGCTCATAATGGCAAAGGCGTGCGTGAATGGATTAAACAGCCAACTCAGCTCAAAACACACCTTGACCGATATCACTATACACCCATCGACCGACCCACTGTGCATCTTCAAGGTTTTGCACGGAATAACCGCATAAGAATACATCTCACAACTTGTGCAATAACTCACCTCTTGAGCATCTCCAATTGTGATGCCATGGACTCCGCGTACGATTGCAGGTGAGTCAGTAAGAAAACCTCTGTATCCAATAGCTCCTCCAACCCTGTGATCGACGAGAAGTACTCTCGATTCGCGATCACACCATGGCTACCGAATAAGACGAGCATAATGCTCATGCAACAGAATGTTGCCGCGGAAAACATATTGCACTAATTAAAAACGAACAAAGGAAAGAAAAACCAAAAGTTTTCAAATTACAAGCAAATTACAAGCCGAACGTAATTCTCATGCACGAAAAACCGGCATCCAAATGCCACACACTACTACCGTACCGATGCTATGGTGCTCCAAAGAAGACAATGTACGTCTGACAGCTGGTGGAGCAGATTGCTAGCCTGACACCGGTGGCGGCGCGCTGAGCCTGAGCAAAAATCTCAAACTAGACACATACTCGTATACTCTCGTGAAAGATGTAAAGATCGCCTCGAATGCTGTTCGTATCTTTTTATTGTTGTGTGTTCGTTTGCCAATAGAATTCCATGGACTAGCGATGATTGTTGATAGATCACCTGAGGTGATCATTGCTGCCACATCCACTCTACTCGGAGGGATTGTGGAAACTAGTTTTTTTTTCCTTTTGTTTTTCTTTTCGGCACTTTTGGGGGGAATTCGAGAGAATTGAAATTATCTTGATTCTGTTACAGATGTTGTATCTGTATCCATTAGCCGGGCACATACAGATCTGTGAGAATAATATGGCACAACAGAGATGGCTACGTGCCTCAGTGCAGCACCCTCGCACGAAAGATATCGGTAGCCTGATTGATAGATACAGGATGTATCTGCCACCAAGTTGGTTATGCAAAGGATATTTACTCGTAAATTGGTATATATATATTTTCTTTTGCTAAAACTAATTACCTCTCAGATGACTTGAAGATTTGGAATTTCTCCTTTCAATGTGAATAGAGCTTGGCTTGGTATATAATTGCTTGACTTTCGATGATTTGAAGATCCATTAACGGATGCCGCAGCAGCATGAGTGTATTTTGCATTTCAAATGTGAATAAATACACTTGAGCACCTTCTCTTCTTGCTCTTGTCTTTGGAGTGATAATTAAAAGAAAGAAATTGTAATTAAAATGATTCACAACCTGATGGACTTTTATAGCTCTGTCGGTATCCAAACTAAAATAGCTTCAAAGCATTTCGTCGATTGTCTTAGAATGTCATTGCCGTGTGGTTTGCTTTCAGCGATTGTCAAGCGTGGAAAATGAATGTTAAAACTTTTAAGTGGCATTATTACCATTAAGTGTTTAACATTTTGTACAAGACCTTGGACGTTATATAGTTGCAGAAGGCACTATTAATTATCATTTCTTAAAAAAAAATAAAAATTGTGACATAGTCTATGATTATGCAAGAGAATGAATTTATCTATGTATCTATTGTTATCACATCATCATGGTGTGTAAATATGATTATGGCTTACGATTCTCTTTATTCACTTCGTTCTTTTGATTACATTTTTCATCAATTATTGGTAATAGCTCCATAATAACTCAGAGATACGTAACACATCATATGAATGAGACTACCGTAAAGAAAATAAATAAATATCTATATAAGTACATGTTGTACATACATATACGTACGTGGTAATTACTGGGATTGATTGTTTTTCTATATCTAAATGCAGAGTGTGATGATGATATGCGGATTTGATTTTATAAGAGACAAGGAGTATGACAGCTATTTGAGTGAAGCTAACAAATCGATATAGAGTTATAAGTACCACTACAAGTAACACCATTGTGGATTTGAGATCTTGCTAACATCTTATAAGATACTAAACTAATTGAAGAGAGAAATTGTCGATTTTGACGAAGAGCTCATAATGAGCGACTGAACGCATTTCCATGTCTTCCATGTTAATAAGCAGAACACCCACTTTTAGGGGGTAAATGTATGTCATAGTGAGGTGCAACTGCACTGCGACCTATAAAAGATCTATTGTGCACCCCATACCACGGCTCTAGCCGATGATATACCCGGTCTAAAGGACTTCCTCCAGTCCAGCTGCTCCAACGAACCGGATTTACCTTCAGTGGATCCAGTGAAGGTAAATCCGTTTCTGATAGGAGGTAGCGACCTAGGTGATTCCTTCTTTTGTGGATCAGTGCTTCGCATTCCATAAAAAGGTGCGCTGGTGTTTCTGGGAAGTCTCTGCATAATCTGCATTGTCCGTCTCCCTCTATTTCCAGGTTCCTAAGGTCCTCCTTAAGTTTGCAGTGACCAGTTAACATGCCCGCCAAAATGTGAAGTCGATTCTTACTAACTCTTAGGCAGGCTCCGCTTCTTTTCTGGTTGTATTTCCCAGAAGTTTTTTGCCTGTCTTAACTGGGGGATATAGTCCCAATGTTTGGCCCATTTGTTCTCTTTCTCTTTTTTTAAGTCTTCCCGTATTTTGTGGGGTCTTATACCACAAAAGGGTTCTGGTCCAAGGAACGGCGTGTCTGATCCGTTTCTAGCTAGTTCATCAGCTGTTTCGTTCCCCTCCACTCCTACATGTCCTGGTACCCAGTAGAGAGTTACTTGTTTGTTTCTCCCAGTTTGTTGATCCTGGTGAGACATTCGCATACAAGTTTGGATCTGATCTCGTGCGTGGTCAGTGCTTTAATAGCGGCTTGGCTGTCTGACAGTATTGCGATGTCCTGCCCGCGATATTTCCTGTCTAGGTTGAATTTCGCGCATCCTTCGATCGCGTGAACTTCTGCTTGAAATATACTGGGGAATACTCCCAGTGATTCTGAGTATCTAGTCCTAGGCCCGTACACTCCTGCCCTAGTGCCAGAAGATGTTTTCGATCCATCTGTGTACCATTTAATTGTGTTTTGTTTGAGCCGATATTTATCGGATTCACTGCTCCTGTCTCTTTTGTTGCTCAGCTTTGAGTTAATTTTCCTTTCAAAGCAGTATTTCTCGGCCATATCATCTCTGGGCTAGTCCAGAAGCGGCACCGATTTGGATAGGGTTACTCGCTCTTTGTTTGCGATGCATGTTCCTTTCCCAATGCCCTCATTGCTGATTCTCAATAAGGTCTCCTTGGCGATTTGCTCTAGCACTATGTGTAGTGGAGGTATACCTACGATCACTTCTAGTGTTGCTGTGGGACAGGTTCGCTTGGCTCCTGTTATACATATGCAGGTTAGTCTTTGCACTTTGTTGAGAGATGTCCTCGTCGTGGTTAGCCTAGTTTTGTTAACCCATGCCACTGCCACGTAATTGATGAGATACATCCATCTTAGTGTGGCTGGGCTGCAACCCCAGGTTTTTCCTAAAATATTCCTGCACACCATATTTGGCATTGGTTACCACAGTTTCTACATGTTCTCTCCAGAGGAGTTTGCTGTCTAGTGTTAGACCTAGATACTTGACCTGTTTCTGTGGATTGACCCTGATCCTTTCCAACAGGATATGTTGCAAACGCTTTAGCTGTCTTTTCTTTGTGAAGGATATCACAGTGGTTTTGGTAGGGTTCAGTCTAAGTCCTACTATTTTACACCACTTCTGTGTGATTCTTAGACCCCTTTGAATGATTTCGCATAGTTTCTTCAAATTTCCCTCTTGCGACAATGACTATATCGTCCGCGTACCTCTGGCACGTAATGCCAGCATCTGTCGATTTGTGCAGAAGTTCATCTGCTACTAGGCTCAACATCAATGGTGATAATACCCCTCCTTGTGGGCAGCCTCTAGTGGTGCTTATTGTGATGGTTTTTTGTCCCACCTCTATGTCAGCAGTCCTAGTTCTTAGCATCTCACACATCCAGTTACTTGTGGTGTGATTTACCCCTTTTATTTCGAAACCCCTCCTAATTGCTTCATGGAAGGTGTTATCGAAGGCTCCTTCGATGTCTAGAAATGCGCATACTGCCGTTTCCTTGCTCTCCAGTGTATCCTGAACCCAACTTGTCAGCTGGTAGAGCGCAGTTTCGGTGGATCTTCCTGCTCTGTAGGCATGTTGATTGTGATGGAGAGGTATTCTTTCCAGCACAGTCATTCTTAGGTGATTATCTATGACCTTTTCTACCGTCTTTAGCATGAATGAAGTCAGGCAACGCTGCTTCTCAATAGTCCTAGGAGGTGTGGCATAATGATTGCCTGGTCTTTTTGTAGTAGGGCAGGGAATATTTCATCCGGTCCCGGTGGCTTAAACGGCCGGAAGGTGTTCAGAACCCAACTTAGCCTTTGATTCGTGCAGATGTCTCTTGCCATCGCCCAGTCCTCTCTCCTGGGCGTTTTATGCTTTCCTAATACATCTGTGCTGCTGTAGATTGAGCTACCCGGGAAGTGCGTTTCTAATAGCAGAAGGGCCCTCTGATCCTCATCTTCGGTATAGCTGCCATTTTGCTTTTTCAGTGAGCCTGGCGCGCTTGCCTTCTCCTTAGCCAGTGCTTTATGTAACCTGGCCGCACAGTGTACTCGAGTGGTGTTTCCATCTCCAAAGACTGTCTGTTTGGTGCGTAATTAGTGCAGGAATGATGATTAAATGATTAAATTAGCAAATAATGTCAAGGAATCTATTTAAGCTCACGCCGTATATGAACAAAATTAAAATAGATCCATGAAATCAACGGAGACGTACAGTCAATAGATTTTTGATGTACATAGGTTAAATAAATAAATAAATAAATAAATATTTGGCGCAACAGCTCTTTAAGTGCCAGGGCTCTTTAAGTGTACATAGGTTACCCCGACATATTTTTGAGTCAGTAATGTAAGGAAAGTATCGTAGAATCGATCCAGAAGAAAGTATCTTTAGCGATTAATAAGACGATTGACGCAGTTTTTATCTTCCGGGATATCAAAGATCTTTATGATCAAGGAAGCTCACAGAGATTCTAAAAGAAAATCAACAAAGCCAACCCGGGAATGCACACTGTTCCATAAAGCAACAAAAACCAACCCGCTGGTGCATACAGAACAATAGATCTTCAATTTTCCTCCCGGACTTGTTGCCATCTGTCCAGTTCCATCTCTTCTTTAGTTAGGCTTTCAGACACAATGACAATGCCATCTGCATACAGTATCGTGTTTGGCAGTCGGTCTCGTATTTCTGCCGGTAGATAATCCATGACTTAGTTGAAGATAAGTGGACTGATAGCTGGTCTTTGGTGTACACCAACCTGTATTCCGAAGTATTTCGACTCTCCATAAGCACTGTGTATTTTTGTCTTGGATCGCTTTTACGTAGACCTCTGGTACTTCTTAGGGTCTCAGCGTCTATCACACTAATCGTCGTAGGACTCGATCAATAGAGAACAATAGATGTATGTACATATTAAGACAAAACATGAGTTAGGGCTGAACAAATATCTAGTAAATGTTGTTAATAAGCGTACAGATACTGAGGCGCAAATCGAAAACAAAACAAAGCTGTTACAATAGACCAAAGCGAAGTATTCAAATTAATTTGTTTTCTTTTGCTGTCAACGGTACTACTGCTTCATTGATTTTTGAGAGGTTATGTTTTATTATTCTTATCCAAAAGAAAGTGAATGTAGATAACAACCTCAACCACCCGAATTTTATGTATTAGAAAAAAAAAAGGTGAAATTCCGGCCGATTATTTTAACGTTGATCACTAGTTTTACAAATAAAAGGTTTTCTTAGTAAATTCACTTTAGTACCGAAGCGATCCATTTTCAAAATTAACGAAGTAAAATAAAGTGGGCTTAAGATATTCAAAGAAATTGGCATGGCATTGAGGCATTTATTCCTTAAGAAGTACTTTTAGAAGGAAAGGCTAAGAATAGCAAAACTAGTGCTCTCCTTGCTGTAGGTTAAGCTTTTAAGGTATTTCGTAGGGCATGCTGGGTGGAGCCTACATATATATGTACATAATTTGTCTAATGGTCCGGATCTATAATACTGATTCAAAAGATGTGACTCTTTTCGAATTCAATAAGTGGAATCCCCACTGTGGGTTAGGGGTCAGAATATACCCACGGTAGGCATGCCTGTCGTAAAAGGCGACTAAAATGCCAACCCGCCGTCTTTCTTTAGATTACGGTACTAAAATTTTATGCAATGAACACAACAAACGGTATTAATACCCCAGGTGGCAGCCCAGTTCAACTGGAAAATCCACCCTCGCAAGAGGCATGCTCTACGGATTCTGGGGAGAGCTATTTATTGCACCAAAATTTAATAAACCCATTTAGGAAAAGCTCAAGGCTACAAAGATCTCCGCCTCAAAACACTTCTCCTAAAGCGCAAAACGAAAGTCTCGCAAACCCGGATGTGTTAATTCGGGAAACGCAAACCTTGGAAGAGAGTACTCTGAAAAAGGAAAACGCCATGCTCCGTCGCCTTTGCTCAAAGCAAAGTTGAGAAACTTGAATCAGAGAATAAAGTTTCTTTGCTTCAAAATGAGTCTTCAAAAACTCATACGCTTACTCATAGTGAGCCTACTCCGGGTAGCCATCACTACAGTACGGACGAAGAAGAGCTCGCTCGCGAAACGGATTGGATACTTAAACGAAGACCATCTAAAAAACGCAAGGCCGGCTCATCGCCTGAGATTGTTCCACAACACGAACCTAATCGGAAAGCGCAGCCAAAATCTGATAAGAAAATTGAAGGCAAACGCGCACCTCCACCAATAAATATAACAGGCGTTGCGGACTACAATTCTTTGAGGAAAAATTTAAAAACAACGATCGCTACTGAACTTAAAATAACTTCCTTGCGAAACGATGCATGGAAAATCAAAGTTAATGACGCTGAGGGCTATCGGGCTGTATCTTAAAAGCTTAACAACGAAAAACTTCAATGGCATACTTACGAAGACAAGTCTGAGAGACCCTTGAGGGTCGTAGCTAGAGGACTTCATCCATCATGCGCTAAAGAAGACGTTATAGGTGATTTACGCGATAGAGGTTATAACATTCTCGACGCCGTGAACCTTTTAAAAAAGGAGAGAAAACGACCCGAGCGTGGAGAAGAACCTATAGTGAAACGTAAACTTCCACTTTTTGTACTGTCATTCGATAAAACGGAAAGCCAGGAAAAGATATATAACATTCGTACAATCATGAGTATGGTCGTTAAAATCGAGCCGCTACGTGTCAACACGAAGACAATCCCTCAACGTAAGCGTTGCCAAGAGTTTAACCATACACAGGCGTACTGTCGGAAAGAGCCGCGCTGCGTTAAGTGCGCTGGAAAACACTCTTCGGAAAATTGCAGTTTGAGCAAAGATGAAAAAGCAACTTGCGTTAGCTGCAAAGGAAGGCACCCAGCAAATTATCGCGGTTGCGAAGTCGCTAAGGAACTACAGATGCGACGGAAAAAATTAACAACGCCGATCGTACGGGGAACAAAATCAGTCGATCGGGCTCTTTAGTCGATATAACGTATTGCTAAGCAGACTGAGCGGGCTCGTAAACCAATAGTTCAAACTACTAAGCCGACTGAAAGGAACCTTGAATCAGCAGGGCAGACTCTTACAACAGTCAACCAGCCTTCTGAGCTGATTAAACGTACGTCAAAGTCGTCCACTAAAAAGGCTGAACGAAAAATAACTTCGGATAAGCCAGCGAACCCCGTACGTCTGACGTATTCTCAGTCTGCAGTCAAAGCAACCAAACGAAACGACGGCCCACCCTCTGATCCGTTGAATGAAATTCTGAACTGCATCTACGCTAAGTTCGAGGAACAATGTGAAGTTAACAAACGGATTCTCGAACGTCTCAGTAACGTCGAAAGCTTTTGTATGGCTAACCTTATATCTAAATCTAAGTAAATATGGACTCTTTGCTTAAAATAGTAACATGGAATGCAAACGGACTCTTACAAAAATCTAACGAATTAGAAATGTTTCTAATGAGAAAAAATATCGACATATGTTTGATCTCCGAAACCCATCTAACAAGGGAGCGCAAATAAAGATAAGAGGCTACGCTGGTTATCACGCCTACCATCCTTCTGATAGAGCGCGGGGCGGTTCGTCCTTATTCATTAAAACTAACATCGAACATTCGGCCGATATAAACATAGAGCTGGAAAAACTGCAATTGTGCGCGGTAAGGGTTAAAAATAAACACCTGAGCTACAATATAGCATCTATTTACTGTCCGCCGCGATGCTTACTAGAAAAAGATGACTACTTTCGTGTCTTCAATGACCTTGGTTCAAATTTCCTTATTGGTGGAGATTTCAATGCGAAGCACACCTTCTGGGGTTCAAGATGTACATCTTCTAAAGGAAAAATTCTCTACGAAGTGGCACATGAATCCGGTTGTTGTTTTTACTCGTCTGGAAAACCGACCTATTGGCCAACTGACTCACAAAAAATTCCCGATCTTATCGATTTTTTTGTTACAAAAGGCATTTACGAGAAGTTTATTACAGTCAAAGAATGTTTTGATCTCTCTTCTGACCACTCACCGGTAATTTTATTACTTGGAGAAGCGCTGATCAAGAAAAAATTACCTCCAAGACTCACTAGCAATAGAACAAACTGGGAGGGCTTTAGAAATGATTGCGAAACAAATATCGCCTTAAATGTATCACTTAGAACACCTTGTCAACTAGAGGACGAAATTGATCGTTTCGTGGAAGCAATTCAAAGAACGGCATGGAGAAATACTCCTTCCAGAAGCTATAAGATAAACCGCAACGAAAAGTATCCCAGAGAAATCACTGAACTGGTGAGGGAGAAACGAAAAGCACGAAAGAAGTGGCAATTCACTCGTGCACCGCAGCATAAAACGGTCCTTAACCGACTATGCAATCGGCTTAGAGCTTGTATTCGCGAATTTAAAAGCAAAAAGATAGCGACCTACCTTGAAAATCTCTCCGGTGAAAGAGAATCAAATTATTCACTTGAGAAGCGCTAAAAGGCATCCGGAAACCTCAAATGCAAGCACCAAGAATTCGGAAAATCGATGGAAACTGGGCCAAAAGCGACAAAGTATAGGCAGAACTTTTTGCTTTGCACTTAGGAGAAACGTTTAAGCCGTTCGACGGCCCCTTGTTAACGCCCGACTCCCCAGTCACGACATCTGACAACTTTAAAGTAAAAAAGTTGCATTGATTGAACTGAGGGAAGTGATTAAAAACTTAAAGACGAAAAAAGGTCCCGGTTACGACTTGATAACGGCGCAGGTAGTCAAGGAATTGCCGAATAAAGCTATTATCAAACTGCTCTATTTGATCAACGCTTCGTTTAGATTGCTCTATGTTCCGAGACAATGGAAAGTCGCCGAGATTATAATGGTCCCGAAACCAGGCAAACTGCTTAATGAGAAGAAATCATATCGGCCAATTTCCCTATTGCCGGTTATCTGAAAAATATTTGAAAAACTTCTTTCCAAACGTCTACAGCCCGTAATCGACGAAAGACGTCTCATTCCTGACCATCAGTTTGGATTTAGAATTAAACATTCTAGAATTGACCAAGTCCACAAAATAACTGACGCGATTGAGGAAGCTCTGGAAGAAAAGATTTGTTGTGGCGTATTTCTTGACGTCGCACAAGCTTTCGATAAGGTTTGGCACAAAGGCTTGGAGTATAAATTGCAACGACTACTGACACGGCAACTTTTTCTAATCTTACGGTCGTATCTCACCGAGAGACTCTTTCGTGTTAAGCACGGAAATGATTACTCTGACTTCAAGGAGATTGCGTCCGGAGTTCCACAAGGAAGTGTCCTTGGCCCGCTTCTACATATACTCTACACGCGTGATATCCCGCAGGAAAGAAACTGCGTCGTCGCCACGTTTGCGGACGATACGGCGATATTGACCACGGGCGAAACTATTGAAGCAGCAACTGGAAAGCTGCAACATGGTATTAATAAAGTCCACGCTTGGACGAATTCTTGGCGTATTGTGCTGAACGAAAGCAAATCTACTCACGTCAACTTTACCTATAAAAAAGTGGATAGATTTGAGCCGAGTTAAGATATAGAGGTAATATCTTAACTCGGCTCAAATACCGTACGCGAAAGTAGCAAAATATCTAGGAATGACTCTAGATGTTAAGCTTAAATGGAAATCACACGTAAAAATGAAACGCGACGAGCTAGAAAACAAATATCGACAAATGTACTGGCTACTCGGAAAACATTCGAAGTTGAGCCTACATAACAAACTGCTTATCTATAAGCAAGTGCTAAAGCCTGTCTGGACGTATGGTATACAACTATGGGGTTGTACCAAGAAAAGCAATAGAAACATCATACAAACTTTTGAAAATAAAGTTCTTAGAACGATCGTCAACGCACCGTGGTATGTACGTAACGAAGATATTCATCCAGATCTGGGAATTCCCAGCGTCGTCAAAGAGATAACAAACTTTGCGCGTAAACACAAAGATCGTGTTCACGGCCATTGTAACCGTACCGTCATTCAACTACTTGACGCGAATAATTCAAATCGTCGTCTGCAAAGGATAAAACCTTTTGACCTCGCGTCATATTATATGCCGGTCGCGAAAAAGTCAGGAACTATCATTGGAATTTAACCTGCCTAAAGATCTACATTTCTTTTAGCTTCGTACGAACATTTTTTTTTTTTCCCAAAAAGCACGTGTATCGGAAGCGAAAATAAAACTGCTGGATAAGCGTCGGCTTAGTTGTAGTATTACTTTTGAAAAGAGGTGTTTTTTTAGTGAGTAAAAATCTCACACTACCATAATCACGCTCGGTCGGGCCTTATGGTGTCTTTACAGGATTTTCACCTACTCTCAGCAAAAAAAAAAAAAAAAAATCTTGGTGCAGCTCATAGAGTTCGCGGTTAGATCTACTCACACACGGGACTTAATATCTGACGAAGTATTTTTCTCTCGAAAGAGTTCAATATTAGCTCAGCTTTCTAGCTCATCTACTGGTTAGATTAGGGTTCTGCAGAGTATTAATTTAGTCCGTCGAGTTAGGAGTTTTGAGGCCAGTTATTTTGCTTAACCGAAGAAGCAGCGACTTCCTGCGACTATTCTTTGTCACGACGTGACGTTCACACAGTACGTTCGATAGGATCTTGTCTGCGACGTGTAGCAGGGATATACGTCGGCAATTCTTGTAAGATATCGGATCGCCTTTTTTGAGGATGGGAAGACAATTAGATAATCTTATTAAGAACATCCCAAAGGAAGAATTTCTTTTTGTTGGAGGAGATTTGAATGGACATGTCGGGAAGTCAAACGAAGACTATAAAGACTGTCATGGAGGAACCTTCCTGGCGAAGAGATCCTAAGCATGTGCAAATCATACGGTCTTATCGTGTTTTATACCATGTTCATCAAACAAAGCCGACACCTAATCACTTAGCATTTGGCCAGTTTCATGAAGCCTCAGGTAAAAAATTGCAAAGTGGTCCTGGGAGTGGCGATCTCTCAGCAACACCGTCTCTGCTAACAGAAATTTTTATGAAGACACCAAAGAAAAGCAAACAAACCTGGGTCTCTGAGAAAATCAAGTGGTGCAATCTGGACAAAGAAAAAGGCGAGGCTTTTGTTTTCGTGATAAAAAATTACCTCTCTCACACCATCAACGGAGCTGAGGATGAAGAGTGCAGAGCACAAAATATGTGCGGTTCTCTACAGCGAACTTGTTTAAAGAAGGTCAAATCACTGCTAGGAGCTTCAAGAGGCCACCACCAAAACGCCAAAAAAACATGGTGGTGGAGTGATGAAGCTAAGGAAGTGATAAATGAGAAGAAAACGGCTTTCAAAGCTTGGTCAAAGTGCCCCTCTAATAATTAGGTATTAGGTGGACGACTGCGAAAAATAAAACGGCTATCGGATGATCAGTGCGGGTTTTCCGCGGCTAAATCAACCACAGATTCAATTTAAAATAGGTACAAGGATCATAGGGCTAGAAATAGTGTTCGCTCTATTGGATGATTGATTTGCCTATGATGATGGTAATCGCAAAAAAAATACGGTGATTCAGAAACAAATGTAAAAAATAATAAAAATCTCTCCAGTTATCTTGACGCCAACCCCGGAGTTTCTCTGAAGCATAAACAACTGAACTTCAAACCACTAAACCAAAATCTTTCTCTCTCTCTATCTATCCTTCCCAATGCCCGCGCTGAGTTTACAAATGTTAAGGGTATTCATAACCCGTTGAGTGCGCGCAAATTATAAAAAGGAGCTGGAGCGGCGGTTTTTTTTTTCAATACTTCAGCCTCAGCACTCCCAGCAAAATCAACAGTTCGAAAGAGAACTCACAGCCATTGAATATGCCTTAAATCAACTCCTATATAGAAACGAATGAACGAAAAACATCGCATTATTATACATACATACATACATACGTTTTCAATGGCCCGCTAATCCTTCATGAGGGTCGCGGGGGTAGGATGCTCAGGTGGACTCTCCATCCTTCTCGATCATCCGCCATTGACTCCAACTCATCAGGAGGAATCCCTAAGCGGCTCCAGGAGAGATGTCGGACTTGGTCCAACCATCTATTTCTAGGCCTTCCGCGAAGTCGCCTACCTGATGGCACGACAACCATGGCGCGTCTTGGAACTCGGTCTGGGGGCATATGCACTACGTGACCAAACCATCGAAGCATAGATCGTTCCGTTCGGAGAAGTAGCTGCTCAACATTGAGCGCCTTGCGTACTCTGCAGTTGCGCACTCGATCCCTACGAGTTGTTCCAATAACACCGCGAAGGAATCTCATTTCGTCAGCTCGTATCCGCGATCTTATTCTTTCGGTCACTACCCAAATTTCATGACCATAGGTGAGAGTTGGAACATACACTGAGTTAAAAACCGATAGCTTAGCTTGAACAATAAGTTCGGCCTTCCTTATAACAGATTGGCCAAGCTCTCTCAAAATTGATCCAGCCTGACCAATTCTACAGGATAACTCGGCATTGCTCCTCCCATCACTCGTGAATAAGACCCCGACGTACTTAAACTTATCCACCTGCTTCAGTGGGACTCCACTAACATGCAGAGTGCGCTGAAAGGGTTTTTTGGATATGACCATTACTTCCGATTTGTTCACGTTGATCTTCATTTCAGCATCATCACAAACGGCTACAAACCTTTCGAGTGCGCGCTGAAGTTCGGTTTGAGAGGACCCAAGGATGACCAAATCATCCCCAAAGAGCAGATGACTAATCCTTAGGTCTCCCACTTTGAAACATTCCCCGCCACGGCTGCGCTGCAACATCCAATCCATATATACAATGAAGAGGAGAGGTGACAAAACGCACCCCTGGCGGAGTCCAACGCCCACAGTGAAAGGTATTGATTTAACACCGTTTATCCGAACACAGCTTCTACAGTTTGTATATAACGACTGAATCACCCTTAACAGGGAACCAGCAATCCCATACTCCTGCAGAACACTCCAGAGTTTGCCTCGAGGAACCCTATCATATGCTTTTTCCAAATCCACAAAACAAGTGTAGACAGGTTTGGCGTACTCCCAGGCCTTCTCAAGAACCATTCTGAGAGTGAACAACTGGTCGGTTGTGCTTCTACCGGGACGAAAACCGCACTGCTCATCCCCCAAACTGTCCTCAACCACAGCTCTGGAACGCTTTTCTAGCACCTTAGCGAAGACTTTTCCAGGGAGACTTAAAAGAGATATACCCCTATAGTTGGCGCAATCTCTATTGTCCCTTTAATGACACGCGAGAGCCATTGAACTCCCTCTTTACCTAAAGCCTTGAGCATTTCTGGCCGAATTTCATCCACAGCAGCAGATTTGCCAACTTTTAGCGCTTTTATCGCCAAAGTTACTTCCTCTACCGTAGGACTACTTTCCGCCCTACTCTCGACCATAGGTCTGACATCTTCGGTGCCCTCATCGGGATTGAGCAATTCTGAAAAGTGCTCACTCCATCTGCGTAAGATGTACTCCTCATTGGAAAGAAGTCTACCGTCTTTGGATTTGACTCCTTCAACGATATTCAACTTTTTTCCTCTGAGTCGGCGGACGGTCTGCCAGAACATCTTATTTGCAGATCTGTGGTCACGTTCCAATTTCTCGCCAAACTCCTTCCAAGACTGTTCTTTCGCTGTTTTCACAGCTAATTTGCAAGTTCTTCGCGCCTCAGTGTACCGATTCCGAGAATCGGAGTTCCCCAAGTGAATCCATACCTTAAAGGCTCTCTTCTTCTCTCTGATGGCTTCTTGAACTCCGGGCGTTTTAAACCAAGCAGTTCTTTTCTTACCACCAACCGCCACACCAAGCCGCTCCACTCCACAAACATCTCCCGCAGAGGCAATAACCGCTGTTGAAAACAGTTGCCATTCTCCCTCTACATTTGATGGAACAGTTGGAATTCGTTCAAACCTCTCAGATATTTGCCGCGCAACTGTTTCCCGTATCTCATCATCCTGTAACCTCTCCCACCGTATGCGTGTAACCATCCTTGGTTTACGCTTATTATCGCATTATTATCAGACTCGAAATTCGCTCTTCAATCACTCACCAGTTACAATTGCAAAACAGAATCTTTGACCACAAGAAACATCAGAAGACTGTTCACCATGTCTTAACAAAGAGGGCCTCGAATTCCAATGGGTCCCCGCACACGGAAACCTACTAGGTAATAAGATGGCAGATGTCCTAGCCAAAAAGGGAACCAACATTATCAATAGAACACCTGATTCGATAACACTACTAAACAGATTGCAAAGCATAAAAACTTCACTCACAAACAAAAAAGTGCAAAATGAACGCAGAGCCATGAAAGGAAAGAGCTTTCAAGACATTCTCAATCTTTACCCCACCATAGCAGCTCTCACGCAGTGGCTCTTCTTAGATTGAAGACCGGACAAAGTTGCCTAGCTACGAACCTGAAAAGATCGGCATCAAGGAAATAGACGTCTGCATACTCTGCATAATGAACGAAAAACAAGATGAAGAACACCTTACCAGATGCCCAGCCCTTGACGACGCTAGAAAGCAGAGCTCTAGCATCGCACACTTATATTGTGTAATTCGAGGAATGATGACCTAGGCCAGTAAAAAACAACAGCAGCAGCAACAACAACAACAACAGCAGCAGCAGCAGCAACAACAACAACAACAACAACAACAACAACAGCAGCAACAACAACACCAACAACAACAGCACCGACAACAACAACAGCAACAGCAACAGCAACAACAGCAACAACAAAAACAACACCAACAACAACAACAACAACAGCAACAACAACAACTACAAAAACAACGGCAACGACACCAACAACAACAGCAATGACAAAAAAAGCAACAACAACAACAACAACGACAACACACAATATAATATGTGCTTTTAATGTTAACCCATATTCCTTGCACACACACATCTCGAACAACTAAGGAAACGTTGACGGTTTTTGGAGGAGAAGACTCAATCACGAACTATACGAGCTGTACAGCGACATCGACCTAGTTGAAAATTGTGTATTGGAAGTTTGGGGTGCCTAGGACATGCAGAGCAAATGGATAAGTAAGTCCTGCCGCTCATCTGAATAGGTACAACTTTTTTTTCACCTTACTGTTATCCTCTCTTCATATATATTGCAATGACACATCTTTGTTATATACGTAATGAAAGAGCATCATTATACGCTTAGTTTGAGAGAAAAACTGTTGCCCTAAAGCTTACCGTTATTCCCTGAAGCTAGCTTCACCAAATGCATTCATAAAAAGAAACACATTTATTGGCTCATCTGAATAGGTTCAACGAATGAAATGGAATAAAACAAGAATAGTAATTGTAATTTAATGATTTATTTTGCAGTTTTGTATAGGAAGGAGTGTTACAACAATAATTAATAATGAGTATTGCCGCCTTTTTTTAATAAAGTCTCGTAAATTCGATTTGGTATAGAATCATACAATTTTTCCAGGTATTGAAGCGAAATTTCGGTCCAGGCTTTTTTAATTGCTTCGATTAATGATATTTTGTCTTCGAATTGTCTCCCCGACTCATATACTTTACGTGCAAGAAATCCCCACATATTCTCTATGATATTTAGGTCAGGGGAGTATGGAGGCCACACCAGCAACTGAACATTTTGCCTCTCAATCCACTGTTTTACCGTCCTCGCTGTGTGGAAAGGGGCATTATCATGTTGGAATGTCCACGATATTGGTCCAAACAGGTCAAAAATCTGTGGGAACGCCTTTTCTAGCACACCTTTATAAGAATTAGCATTCATTCTGGATGTTAGAAATTGGAGTTCGAAGGTTCCGTATAAGGAAATAGCTCCTCACACCATGACACTGCCTTCACAGCTATGCAGACGGCTTAAGTAATGTTCCTCTTTTCGAAGATCATGGAAATAATAATTATAGTCGTCAGGGCCCTCTAAATTAAACTTTTTTTTATCTGAAAAAAATCACTTTCTGCCACTTCGACTTCCACGACATGTATTTTTTACAAAATTGTAAACGAATCTCTTTTATAGATGCGTTAAGTGGTGGTTTTTTCTGAATTTATTTTCTTTTCAAATGTTTAGCACTTTTAATCACCCGTTTCACTGTCGCCAAACTACATTTTACACCTGTTTTTAGCTTTATTTTTGACGCGGAACCATGAGAATTGGAAGCTCCTCTAATGATTGCACGTCTATCGGCTCTTGATGTGGCCCTATAACTTCCACCTTTCATATTTTTTCCATACTGTTCGACATTTTGCAAATAACCGCTTACTACATTTTGACTTCTGTTAATTTTTTTCGCGATGCATCGTTGACTTAGGCCTAGTTCTCGAAATGCTTTTATTTTGCCCTTTTCTTCTTCGCTTAAAGATTTTCCGCGACCCATTTTCGTCGTTAAGAGGTAAACACAATAAGGTTTATTAGAAAAAAAAAGTTTAGCACAATTGACCGACGCAACTACACGTAAACTAAAGTTTTTGCTGTTGAACCTATTCAGATGAGCCAATAAATGTGTTTCTTTTTATGAATGCATTTGGTGAAGCTGGCGTCAGGGAATAACGGTAAGCTTTAGGGCAACAGTTTTTCTCTCAAACTGAGCGTATAATGATGCTCTTTCATTACGTATATAACTAATATGTTTCATTGCAATATATATGAAGAGATGATAACAGTAAGGTGAAAAAAAAGTTGTACCTATTCAAATGAGCGGCAGTGTACGAGTACATAATCTCTTTAAACTTAAAAACTTTCCGCTGAATATATCTGAAGTTTCTTCTTCTGAAGTCTTCAGCTGGTCAAAATTAGTTAATTAATCGCAAAAACTTGAGAGAAAGTATAAATGAGAAATTACTCGGGCTTCTCTTTCCTTCCTGGCAAGCTTCATAGTAGTGAATTTATTACTTCTACAGTACAATTTGCTGCATTGGTTATTGCCATACAACAATGTATTTAAATTTACCGGATACCATCAAATGTGCTTAATTCAATAATGTGCTTTGAATGCAATTTGACAACGCGTGGCATTAAATTTTATTCGTTGTTTGTAGTACATGTGTAGCCAATTTCATTATACATGAAATTGAGTTACGTATAAAAGGTAGGTAGGCGACGCCTCGGTAGGCCTAGAAATAGAAGATTGAATCAAGTTCGACGTCTCTCCTGGAGCCATCTAAGAATTCGCCCTGATGCGTTGGAGTCAATGGCGGAGGAGCGACAAGGATGGAAAGTCCACCTGAGCATCATACCCCCCGACCTTCATGAAGAATTAACAGACCGTTGAAAATGATGATGATGATGAAGGAATTCAAACAAAAATGTAAAAAAAGAAAGTAAACTGTGTTTTATTTGAACTACAAAAATACTATTAATGCCGCAGTACGGTCATATTTTGTAATGAATCTTACTTTAGTGCCCGTTTAGTAAAGTAAGTAAATTTCATTACAGATATTTATCTCTTTGAAAATAATACTTTAGCTATTTTACATGTTTATATTTGAGAGAAACTTCATGATCTGGCTGTAAGTCACATGGCCTGATGAACTCCTGTCCTCGTGCTCTGATCCAAACGGTGGCAACTAAAGCAGACAATCATCAGTGTTTAGATTTCCATTCGTATGGATCTACTTACCCCATTTGGATCCCATCAAGACAGGGCAGGCAGCATGCAGCGTTCTGTAGTCCTTCTCCTCGGATCGATGTAAATTGTACCAAAACAACAAGTTTCCCGTCTGAGGTTGAACAGCTCTTTTGAGATATGGAAATGCAGTGGCACCTCCTTGCTCTACATCTGTTAGCTAAAAAGCTTAACGAATAAGCAAGCATGCTTAAACCTACTTCCAACTTACATAGAAAATAGCTGTGGCAATCCTATTCCCTTGCCTTGGAAGGAAATCCAAATTCGAAGAGAAAAAATCGAAATGTGGTTCATAATGACCACCAATACCATAATTTGCCACCTGCAGCCCTTCATGGGAATCCTTATTTAGTCCTGTGATGTCACACAATTTATCTTGAAATCTCTTTAGAATTGGATGGGTGTTATACTTTAACAGATAACTTTGACTTATTCTATATAGAGCGGGCGTTAATGCTCCATCTATGTTATGAATCTTAGAACGCACCATCTTGGGTCTAGATATTTCCTTGATAAGATCAATTTCTTCACCGGAAAGAACATCGTGGAACAATATCACATATGGATCCAGATTCATTTCCTCCATTTTAAAAGGCATCAAGAGACGGTATGGTACATTTCTGTGGAAGAACTCGCAGCGCAAGGGTTTTTCTTCGTGAGGCTCCTGTTTGATCTCCCCACGACATACCTTTTCGTATGTTTTAAATTCTTCGGTTTGCTATTTACAATATGACGTGATCATAAATTCCTTTGTTTAGTTATGGAATCACTTACATAGTATAGCTCAGTTTCATTTTCATGTGGGGTTGCCTCGTTTAGTCCATTGTCCATATTGTCTTCTAGGTGCTTTTGCAATCTTAGTGCAAGCTTCATCACTGATTTTGTTGATGGGGGTGATACTCTTTTAAATTTTTCTCTGGCTTCTAGTAACCAAGGAAGAGAATGTGAATACTTGCCGGCTTTGTGAAGCATCATTCCTAACTCCATGCAGTCACTTGCTGACATTGCTGAACTGTCTTTCGAGTATAGATACTTTAAACTCTAAAATGATTATTGTAAGACCACCCACCCGTAATTAATGCCCATAATCTTGCCATCAGCCAAATCTGCCACATTCAAGGCATATGTCTTCTGTAATCTATCCAAGCCGAGTGCTGCGCCCATGAGATCATCCTCTGTAGGTGGGTCGAAGCTAGCATTCATAATTCTACTTAGGTAGACGTTCACATCTACGCTATAGAAGTTTTACTTTCAGTTCTAACATGAAATATGGGTACCTTACCCGCATATTCCTTGACATATTCCGAAATGTCAGCCCACTCAAATAGAAAGCGTTTTATCAATTTGAAGGCACAAATTGGATTGCTGAGGTAGGCGGACGAATCGCTCTTCGCCTCTTTGTACTCCTCTCTCACATGGCTCAGGTTCCTATAAACAAATTTGGTCCTTATATGCTTTTCTAAGCCTTTATCTCTTACTCCAAAAATTCCTCCTCTAGATTTTGCTCAGTTTTTGTCATAAAATCCTCCAGCAAGTCCAGCAAGTGCCCTTCAACTTCTAAAAGTACATCCATTCTGGACACTGATGAGAAGTACTCAGACGTGGCTCTATCAGTGTATCTAGCAACTACCGCGAATATAATTAAATACTTTGCTATAGACATTCTGTGTTCCATTGTACAATATTTCGATACAAACTGACTGCTTTCAGTAACATTGTGCCAATCATGGAATGGAACGCATCTAATGTGAAGTTGAGACATGCTTAGTAATTAGTGTGTAGTGTAACGAATGAATTTTTTCTTCGCGATATGAAGCTCTCCACTGGAGCACTCAGATAGAACTGGTTCATTGAGATACCAAGAGCAAACCCTGTTTTACACATTTAATGACTTGAATTTCGTAGAAAGCCTAGTAAGCGATTCAAGTGGAAAGGAACCTACGATATCAGAACTGAAGATATGAAACTTGATCCGCAAAGGACAACGACGTTCGAATACGTGGAGTGTTAGGACACTTAATAGTAAGCAACGTCCGCATTTGGGATGTGGTCCAAAATATGGCAAAGCATTGCAATCAGTTTGAACACCTAGTTAAGATTGTTCCGCTCCAACATTAGATCCGTATATGAATGCAACGTGTGGAGAGTGCCCATTACTATCACTAGAAAGCTGCGAACGCCCATATAACAGGTGCCTGGGCAACATCTTAAGAATTTTCGGGCCCAACTGTATCTCTAACGAACAACATTGGAAGTGGCAGTGGATTGGTTGACAGTTTCATAGTTAACCATGTTTTGCAATGGAACCCCTTAACTTAGGATGCAGAATACCTGGCGGTCCGAGGAGACGCAGAACAGTCGAGAAAGAGGCATGGCAGTTCGGAAGAGCTGAGTCGCATTCCCAGAAACCGAACACGATGGCGAGGGGATACAGAACATAAGTAAGTAGGTAAAATTAATAGACTACATTTCTGCCGAACAACTAAACGGAGACACTAGATGTCTACAAAGCGGACATAACCGCCATCCAAGAACTGTGACATCTAGTCGCGGAGGAGAATTCTTCAAAAGACATCAATGAGTTTGTGTCCACTGGTATGGTATGCCAGCCTCTTCGTATCACCCGTCTCCTTTCGCTTTTCCATATTTCAAGTAGGACTGTTATATTCGTCTCGGATAATGGGTCTGCGTGCTAGTTTCTGTTTAACAAAATTACTTCCTCTTCTAATATCCCCCTGCCCCCTGGAAATATTGTTTTTTCTGAGTATGGTAACTGCCTAGTTTTTGCCAAAGTTGGCTTGCGAATCTCGATCAATGAAAAAGTTATGTTCTGCATTTTCTTGCTGTATAGAATGCTAATAGGAAGAAAACTATTTCTTCTTTCCGGCAGTTTATCCACATTTCTAAGTTTGGTATCAGGTCAATTTTATTATACCTTACAGCGTTACTGCTATCTATAATGCTGAATTCTCTCTCTTTTTCCTTTTCCCTACAATGATCAAGGATTCACTCTATTCACCATTGCAATATAGATTGACGTCGTACCCGCGATATACGCTTACATATTATATCATCCCACACCGTACGGATCACGCTGCACACTCTTAATGTGCTAAAATGGATTTACCGTTCGCGTATTTGGCTTTACCCTTAATGCTTCGGCACTTTTTTTTAGAGATTAGTCTCCTACTTTACTCTATTTTACTTACTCTACCCCGACTTCAGAAGACTTGCGATAATGCTTCGAGTATTGGATGTTCGCTCCAGAATCAGGAAAGCGATGTTTAAAACCCGATTTCATGTCTTGCCTCTAGTATGCAGTAAGCTCAGATCTTCACTTGTATCGGTCAATTTGCAGGCAAATACGAGTACTTAGAACACCGTCAGAATATTACATGTTTAACGCTTTATAACACATGTTATGTGCGACAACGTCCCAAGACTCGGCATTTCTGACGAAGCCAATATCATAGGCTTCCTCGCTGACACCGCATTTGGGGTGCTGGCAAATATTTGGAAAAAGTAGAAAGCATTTGCAACTAATGCATTCAAATAGTCAGTTGTTCGATGTCAACAGTTGGATTATAGCCAGCTGCATTACGGATAGAGATCATACAATACAATAAACCCACTCGTTTGCAGCATTATCAAGAACTATGGGGTGGTAATGATTTGTAGTAACGTCGTCAATGCCATGTTAATGGTTCATGGTTCAAATCCTGATGTCAGCAAGCATTTATTTATTTCTCATGAAATATGTAAAGTCAGTCCGATCATTTGCAAAAGCTTCTGTGAACAATACTGCGAAGGCATAACACTGGCAGTAGCTCTTTTGATGATGTTTTTCCCTTGACATCGATTATCCGGAAAAAAGTACTGTGAATCATAAGCAATGACAATAATAACAAAAATCTCCCCAGTTATCTGGACGCCACCCCTGGAGAATAGCTGAAGCATAAACAACTGAGCTTCAAGAACCACTACACCAAAATCTTTCTCTCTCTCTCTCTATCCATCCTTTCCAACGCCCGCACTGTGTATAAACATGTTAAAGGTATTCATCACCCTTTGAGTGCGCGCAAATTATAAAAAAAAAAAAAATTATAAACCTCGAAGGACCTGGACAAAGCAGAAGTATTCTTCTATCGAAAGTGGTGCAGCTCATTCTCCTCTATGCGGCACCGATATGGGCAAGCCAGAAATGAAGACGTACAGTACACGTACACTTAATTTCCCTACAGAATTTAACTATATCATTGTTATGGTTCAAGGACCCTAGGTCTTGTAAGTTATTGAAGAAGTATCTTCCAAGGTTTTTTAGTCTTATCCTGGCAATGCCTTGGCATTCACAGAGTATATGGGTTATGTCCTCTGAGACATGTTGGTCATTGTAGTACCTGCATACATCCGTATTTGATAATCTCAATCTCATAGCTTCTTTCCTTGAAAGAGAATGGCCAGCGAGTGTTCATATCGCTGTTCTTAACCGTGATCTTTCTAGTTTTAAAATCACTCCAGATTTCCTGTGATAAAATATGGACACAAGATCTCGGGCACTCTATGCCCTTCTAAGTTGAACCATCTTAGGCTGCCCATGTTGAGGATTCTATCAAGAATAAATAATTCTCTTAGCCACGCAAATTGGTGGTTCAGATTTTTCACATATGTGTCTAGAAGTCTCAGAGCCGCCTGTAGGTTCATATCTCTCAAGTATATACCCGACCCCGTCCCCTCTTAGTCTCTGGTCTTAGAATCATCTTGCAATTCCATTGTGGGCAGAGACTGTCTTTCTTTGCAAGTGCTCATTGACAGGGTACGTTACTTCGTATGGTGTGTCGAAGTCTAAGGCATCAATCATATCGTCGGATTAATCAGGGATATGAGGAAATTATTCCGTTGGAAGAGAGCTATGCCCCACATTCCTGGTTTTGAAGAGACCTTCGTTAGTGAGCCAAGCGCACTGTTGCCCGCTTATAATTTTATTTGTAGGTCTAGTGATAAGAAATAAGGAAAGATCTCGAGTGCAGCCGTGGGCGTTGTGCGTAGAGCACTCGGCTGTTCTTTGTACCATGCCCAACACATCTAGTATGTTTTTCGTATTCATTTCCTTCCACCACACAAGAGCATCATACGTAAGAATGGGTCTGACTATCAAGATGTGTAGCCAGTGTATCAATGCATGTTTCAGGCCCCATTTTGCCCTCCAGTCCTCTTACAGTTGAAGAGAGTACTGTACTCTTACGGACTCTTTCCTGTATGTTAAGTTTCCAGTTTAGTTTTATGTCTAGCATAATACTTAGATATCTACCACGACCCGAAAGGGAAGCTTGCTATCTTTGGCAATTTGAAGCGTGGTGTCTGGTAAATCCTGCAGAAGTGTACCAACTCAATGTTATCCGGTTGACCCAAAGTCCTCAATCTCTAGCCCATTTTCCGAGACTATTAAGAGCTGATTCCATCATTTCACTTAACGTGTCTAGGAATACGCTCTGGACTTAGATCACCATGCCATCGTTATCTTAAAGATTTTCTGGCTCAATCGTATCTCTAACGAACGCCTTGACGAGAGACCGGGTCAGGAACCAATAGGCACAACCATCCAACGGCGGAAATGGCAGTGGATTAGTCACACGTTCCGTAAGGGTGACAGTTGCATAGCGAACCATGCTATGCAATGGAACCCTCTAACTCAGGATGGCAGAAGACCTGGCGGTCCGAGGAGAACATGGCGCAGAACAGTCGAGAAGGAGGCACGGCAGTTAGCGAAAAGTTGGGGAGAACTCAGACACATTGCCAGAAACCGTACACGATGGCGCGTAGGCGTAGTAGAGGCCCTATGACCCACAAGGGGATGCAGGACATAAAGAAGAAAAAAAGATGTCATCCGTTTAAGCAGAGACGCTTATAGCTGCATTACTTAGATCTTTAAGTATGCCATCGATGACTTCAACCCAGAAGACGGGTGATATAACGCCTCCCTGGGACTCCCTCTGATAACGGCTTTTCTTATTGAACTATTTCCAGTACTGGAATTTATGTTTCCACTGAAAACCATATTGCAGAGCCAATTGATAATGCTATGCTCGGCGTTTATACTTTCCAGGGCCTGTTTGATGGCCCTCCCTTCTACGTTACTGAAAGCATCTTCTATGTTTAGGAAGCCTGTTAGAGCAAATTTTTTTATAGTGACGCCTAGTTTCTATTATACTTACCCTACTACGTCTTGTAAAGGTGTTTTCACTGATTTCCTCTTTAAATATGCATGTTGAGGTTTTCATAAAGTGCCATTCCAACACTTTTTTTTTTTAAGAAGGAAACCCAAATCCCAGAGCACTCAGACTCTCCGGTCCATTGTACTACCAGACAGGAACCTTTCTTTGGCGCAGTGGTTGGAAAAACTTCGATGTATGTAATTCGTTTTTCTTTATACTCCGGGTGGCTGACGATTGCTGTTCCCCGCTGGATCTTGAATCTGCACACATTCGTTAACAAGCAAACACACTACCCACTGCACCATTGCCACCCTCTAAAGTTGCAAGCCTTACTTCTGATGTGGATATTGAGAAGCCTTTCAACTGTCTTGAGGAGAAATGACAAAAGACATGCGGGTTTACACTCTTTCACTGAAGTAGCCATACAAGGTTTACCTGTTTTAGGTATGAATATAACCCGCAATTCCCTCCATACCTTAACTTTAAAAATTCTCTAAACCTGTTTATAACCTTGGCTGGATCTTATTGCAGCATAACTGGCAGAATACCATCCGGGCCTGATTTAATGGGTAAGAATGCCACACTGTTACTCCCACACTATGGACTTCCAGAGTAAAAAAAAGAGGAAACAGGAACCGAGTGTTCGGATTAAATCTACAGATGTGCCTCACCGGTGCGTCATTCCATCGTACTATGTGGGCAGCATCTTCAGCTAATCTAATTCAGCACAAGTTAGGTTTTTAACCGCTCAACCCTCCATCACTAATTCAGGAATATGCTTGCAAAGGTTCAAGACAAACTTGCGTCCTTAGATTCTCCCAAACCCTTTCCTTTTATTCCATCACTGTGTTTATAATTTTAAAGGACTTTAAAGTCATATATGGTGGCGAAGTTAAAAAAAAACCTTAAGCCTTCTGCTAAAGCATTGAGCAATCCTGTTTTGTGGTTAGATTGAGTTAGGTATGTGGGCTGTTGTAGGGGATAGAAAGCATCTGGACCACACTCAGGTCAACATAAATCCATTGTGATACCCATGGCGGGAAAGGGGATTGATTAGAGATCCCTTCCCCGTGAAAAGCGGAAAATAAATCGTCTTTTGTACGTATCCTAAAGAAAGCATTTAGTAGTACTTACTGTGCCCGAGATACAAACCATACGAAGGATTTGATGAAGTTTGCGATGTCGTTTATCGGTCTGTTGGACAACTCTTCTAAATCATTAAAGAAGTGTTGTCGTAGGAACTTATTTCTCAAATGATAGAGGCCTGGGCAGTAGCAAAGAAAGTGGGTGGTGTCTTCCTGAACCCGTAGGTTTTCCATGTGGTATCGCATATTGTTATGCCCCTATTAGAGTAGAGAGATTTTCTATCCTTCTGTATGAGTCTATTGGTTCTTGCTCTGTCGAATGCAGGCCATAGCTTCCTCGTGGTGACACAAGTATTTTAAGAGGTTCACTTGTTGTTAGCCTCCGTTAGGGCTTTGTTTCCTGCTTCGAGTTTGAGTGTGCAAAGCGAGACGTATACTGAGGGGTCGGATTGGTCCGAGTTTAGTGCGGAGCCTCCTCTAGCCAGTTCGTAGTCTTTTTTATTCCTTGGTATGCCTTCATGAGCAGGGACCTAGCAGAGCTTTACCTCGTGCTGTCTTCCAAGAAGAAGAGAAGAACTCAAGGTCATATTCACAAGTTTCGATTTTATTTCTATAACAGATATTGCTTTTATCGCTGCTTGGCTGTCGTTAAAAAATGTGATATCCTCCTGTAGTATTGCCATCATCGCAGTATCACGGGCTGTTATTGTTACTGCTAAGCTCTCTGCCTGGAAAACGCTACTGCACTTCGAAAGCCGAGCTGACATGGAGAAACCAAGCGTTTCAGAGAAGATGCCGGCATCGATATGTTGGCTAGTAGGCGTGGTAGATATTCTAAAGAAAGGCGAAGAGTTCAAACTACTTTTACTCTAGCATTTTTTAAAGCTCGAAGCAAAATTGCTTTCACGTTTACTTCAGTGGAAATCCTATACTACATTCCAATTTATTGACTTATTAACTTATCCACTTTCAACTCGTAATACAAGAAACTTTTGCAAACCGCACTTCTTCCATACAAACTTAAGAATAAATAAAATAATACTTTGAACTATTGCACGGCTTTATATACAAGAGAAATTTCATGATCCGGCTCTAAGCCACATGGTCGGGAAAACTCCTGTCCTCGTACTCTGGTCCATACATTGGCAACTAAAATAGAGAAAATGATTATAGACTCGAACATTCTTAGTGATTTACCCACTCCATTTGGATCCCTTCAAGACGGGGCAAGCAGCATGCTTTGTTCGGTAGTCCTTCTCCTCGGATAGATGCAGATTGTACCACAACATCAAGCTTCCCGTTTTAGGTTGAACGGCTTTTCTTAAGAATGGAAATGCAGTGGCACCTCCTTGCTCCACATCCGACAGCTGAAACGGTCAACGAATAAGCAGGCAATCGTAAGCATACGCCCTACTTACATAGAATATAGCTGTGGAAATCCTATTCCCTTCCTCTGGAACGAAGGACAAATCTAACTCGAAGAAGTCAAAATGCGGCTCATAATGACCACCAATGCCGTAATTAGCCACCTGAAGATTTTCGTTTGAATCCATATTTAGGCCTGTGATGTCACGTAACCTATCTTGAAGTCTCTCCACCGCTGGATGGATGTTATACTTTAGCCATGCATTTTGACTTGTCCTATAGGACGTCGTGGTTTTCGATGCTCCATCGACGGTACGCACTTGAGAACGGACCATATGAGGCTTGGATATTTCTTTGATAGGAGCAATCTCTTCATTGGTAAGGACATCATGGAATACAACCACATATGGTTCCAGATTGACTTCCTCCATTTTAAAAGGCATCAGGAGACGATATGGTACATTCCTGTGAAAGAATTTGCAGCGCAGAGGTGTTTCTTCATGTGGTTCCTGTTTGAGTTCCCCACGACACACCTTCTCATATGTCTTGAATTCCTCAGTTTGCTATTCGTAACAGGACATAGTAATAAATCCTTCTGCTTGGTTATAAAATCACTTACAGAGTATAGCTTAAATCCATTGTCATCCAGGGTTGGCTGATTTAATCCATTGTTTCCCTGCGCCACCATGTCTTCTAGATACGTTTTCAGCTCTGCTGTTCCCTCCCTTGCCGGGTTCCATTCGAAAACTCTATTTGTGAGGTTTAATGCTGTTTCAAAGTCACCTGTTAACAGAAACAGAATACAAAGAAATTCCTTAAGTGCTTCCATTTGCACTTACCCATTTGCTGGTGGTAATGTGCAACCATTTCAACGAACTCCATTGTATCCGATGTGTTGTAGTAGTCCTCGTAGCGTAATCGTTCCAGGGACTCTTTGAACCATGGTATTGTGTGATTGAAATCTCTCAAAGTGAACAATTGCTGACCCAGTTGGAAACAGTCTTGCCATGACATTGGTGACCTAGATGATGGTCTTTTATGTCACGCGCAAGTTTAAACCGGTCCGAAACACTTACCCATATTTCACACCGTTAAGGATTCCAGCGGCAACTTGGGATACATCCAATTGATAGGTTTCTTGCAAGCGCACCAAACCGACAGCAGATCCAGTTGCATCTTCCTCCGTGGGATAGCTTAGATTAGCACGACTAAATGCAAGGGCTTCCAGAAACGCTGCAAAGAGATTGGTTAATAATTTTTTTAGGAGCAAATTGTAAGCTCACGAACATTTTCGCGCATCGTCGTTTGCGATGGCCTCCTCATAGATGCCCCAATCTTTGTCGAGACGTTTTATTAAAAGGTACGCATTCACCGGACTGGTTAGGTATGCTTCCATGTCCTCCGAGGCAGCGGCATGTTCCCTTTCGATTTCAACAATTTCACTGAAAATTAAAAGAAAATTTGAATAAAATTATAAGGAAGACAGTTAATTGGTAGTAATTGAATCTAGAAGATGCATAAATTTATTACCTTAAGCACAATAGGTAGTTTATCTGTTGATGGTAGATGAAAGTGGAACTAAATTAAAGCTTCTTTGTGAAAGATACGCTGTCATTTGATGTTAATTGGCAGAGAATAAAACACTAATATCTTGTCGCTTCAGTAGGCAGGACAGCACTATGGAATAATGTAACCGACTTTATCCGATGCTTTCGATGGCAGTCTGGTCGCAACCAGGAGGCCGTTTTTTATACGAAAAACAGATTATTGTCCCCGGATGTAAATGAAATTAGCCCCACGTTAAAGCAGTCACTAAAGCGATGCCATTGCCACCATACCTACTGACAAGCAAATACATAATACGAATTTCCGCTTATTTTTATAGATTTTAATGCTCCACCAACAACCGCGTGATTATAACCAAGCCATAACCAAATTAGCCATAGTAGATTAACCAGGATATATAAGAAACTAGTCAAACACGACGCTTTACTGGGAGACTTCACTTTCTCCTCGACTAACATGATCATTAAGACGGCATCACAAAAATAAATACTGTATACTGCAAAAGAAGTTCGGCATTCTTGGAATGTTTGTGGGTCAGTTTATTTCACTTCGGTGGGAACCAGGCCCGCATTTCTCTCCACGAGGTATCTTTCCAATTGCACTGTCCCTCCAGTTGAAATTGATAGTTGGTTGCAATAAAGCCTACTCAACAGCTGGTGTGATAAAATTCATAAGATTTGTGAAACTAGTATTCTTATCGATAACAAAAGATATTCGCGGTCACAGGGGAAAGAATTACTGCTGTTGCCGAAAGTATGCATGAAAATCCAAGAACCTCAACTTGTCTCAGAACTCACTAAAAAGTCCTTAATTTTGATGGACTCGAGAAATTTCTTTATTGTCAAGTCTGTAATTAAATAAAAGAGTCGATTTACGCCGTGTGAAGGATATAACCGAACACTTACTAACATTTAGAGATAACAAGTTAGAGCACCAAAGAGACAATTTCTGCGTGTTAGTATTAAGCATTTGGAAGCTGTGAGTGTTTTTCCTGGATGCAAACAATTTAAAGTCATACGCAAACATTTTAATATCACATTGAGGTATAAATTTAACAACATCATTTACAAATAGGACGAAGAGGAGTGGACCAATGTGGCTTCCTTGCGGCACATCAGAAGTAGCTACAATTTTATTTGAAATTGTATTTCGGAAGTTTACAAATTGGTATCTATTACATAAATATGATGACAAAAAATCAACAAAGGAAATTGGAAAACCATTTACTTATTTACTTATTTACTTAGGTGGTGCTACAGTTCGCGGTGAACCTGGGCCTTAACCAACAAGCCTCTCCATTTAGCTCGGTCTTTAGCTAATTGCCTCAAGTTGCGCACTCCAAGTTGGTCGAGGTCCCCTTGAACTTGTGCGCGCCACCTACGGCGATGATTCCCTCTACTGCGTCGTCCCTCGGGGTTAGATTCGAAGACTCTGCGGGCCGGAGCGTTAGTGTCCATTCGCTCTACATGCCCTAGCCATCTCAGACGTCCAATACACAGTTTTTTGACTAGGTCGATGTCGCTGTACAGCTCGCATAGTTCGTGATTGAATCTTTTCCTCCAAATCCCGTCAACGCAAACGGGTCCGAAAATCTTACGAAGAATTTTTCTCTCGAAGCGGCCAAGGATATCTTCATCCTCTTTTAATAAAGTCCATGTTTCAGCACCGTGAAGCAGGACTGGGATGATCAGGGTCTTATACAGAGTCTCCTTAGTTGTTCGAGATACGGCTTTACTGTTGATTTGTCTTATAAGCCCAAGAAAACAGCGATTGGCAAGAGTTATTCTTCGCTTGATTTCTGTGCTGATGTTGTTTTTCGAGTTCATAGCAGAGCCCAGGTAGACAAAGTCCCGTACTACCTGGAAGTTATAGCTGCCCACTGTGACATTCTGTCCATTTTGTCGGTGTTGGCTTTTCCGTCTTGTTGACAGCATATACTTGGTTTTGCCCTCGCTTTCGCCTCAATGCTTGCAAATGCACCGGTGATAGCCCGCTGAGTTCTTCCGATAATGTCGATATCGTCGGCGTATGCAAGCAGTTGTACAGACTTGTAATAGATTGTGCCTCCGGTGTTGGCTTGTGAGTTCCGCACAATCCGTTCAAGTATAATATTGAAGAAGTCACATGACAGCGCGTCACCTTGTCTAAAGCCCTTTTTGACATCAAAGGTCTCGGTGAGGTCATTACCGACCTTGATGAAGCAGCGAGCGTTCTCCATCGTCAGCCTGCACAGGCGGACAAGTTTGGCAGGGATGTCAAAACTAGACATGGCTCTATAAAGCTCTTCTCTATAGATGCTGTCATAGGCGGCCTTGAAATCGATAAAGAGGTGGTGAGTATCGATTTGGAATTCTTGGGTTTTCTCCAGGATCTGCCGAAGTGTGAAGATTGGATCGATGGTGGACTTTCCTGGCCTGAAACCGCACTGATAGGGTCCAATCAGGCTGCTGATAAAAGGTTTCAGGCGTTCACACAATATTGCAGAAAAGATCTTGTATGCGATGTTGAGGAGACTGATGCCTCTATAATTGGCGGAGTTGAGGGGGTCTCCTTTCTTGTGGATCGGGCAAACGATGCTGAGGTTCCATTCATCAAGCATACACTCGTCTGACCAAATCTTAGAGATAGTTGGTGTATGCACTCTACCAATTATCCCCAGCTGCCTTAAAAGGTCCAGCAGCCTTGTTCGATTTTAGCTTGGATATTGCTATCCTCACTTCGTTTTGGTCAGGTGGACGGACGTTTTGACTATCATCGTATATGTTTAATGGTTCATTCTGCCTGACAGCGGGATATTGGTCTTCGTCGCCGTTGTACCGTCTGCAGAAGTAGTTTTTCCATATTCTCAGCACCGACTGTGATTCTACTACGAGGTTTCAATTTTCATCTCAACAGATTTCTGTACGGGTATTGCTTCTCTGACACGTTTTTACCTACATTGGTAAAACTTCCGTACATTGTTCCTGGAGTATAAACTCTCGATATTCTCAAACGCGCGCTTCTCATGCTCTTTCTTCTTCTTTTGGAGAAGCCGATATTCTTCCCGTCTCTTTTGTTCGAAGAGCTCACGAGCAGCTCTCGTCTTCCTCTGCAGCGCCGCTTTGTATGCCTCTTGATTTGCTGCATGCACTCGCCGCCATTCTTCGTCAAACCAGAGGTTTCGCGGTGTTGGGCGAGCGAGACCCAGCACATCAGTCGCGGCGTGTTGGCAGCGTTGCCACTGGTCTTCGGCACATGATGCCGGCGGCATAGGGGTGATTGAGAGATTTCGGGATACGCGTTCACCGAAGAGTCTGGCGGTCTCTTGCGATTGTAGCTTTTCGACGTTAAATTTTCTCACAGTGATTTTTCTTTGTTGCTCAGATTGGGTTATCAAGGTAATCATCCGAGTCTATGTTGGCCGCTCGGGAGGTCCGGACATCCAGAATACTGGAGGCATGCCTTGCGTCGATCGCAATATGATCAATTTGGTTGATCGTTACATGATCATTGGACCGCCATGCCTGCTTATGAATATCGAGATGAGGAAACCAAGTACTTCCTATGGTGACATTTCGCTCCACAGCGAAATCAATTAGCTTTAGTCCGTTATCAGACGTGGTGTCGTGTAGGCTATGCTTACCGACTGCCCTACCAAAGACGTCCTGCTTTCCTATTTTGGCGTTAAAATCGCCCAATACGATTTTAACGTCGTATTTAGGACATTGCTCGTATGTTTTGTCGAGCCTTGATCCGGATAGTCATACCATAATACGCTCGCTAACGTGTCGGAAGCTTAAGACTTCTTGCCTACTGCCGCGTATGACAAATCCGCATCCGAATAAGCGTTGCCTGTTGCCTCTGTAGCAATCACTGTAGTAGATGACACAGTTTTTCATCTTCTTTTTGCCCAGCCCATCCCATCGCACTTCCTGGATGGCGGTAATATCTGCTTTTCAGCAGTTTAGGGCCTCTGCTAGTTGTTCGGCTGCACGTGGTCTGTAAAGGGACAGAACATTCCACGTACAGATCCGAAGGTCGTGTCTTTGTTTTTTGGTTGTTTCGGAACCATAGGCTTTTACGTGGTAGGGAAGTTACCCCGACGGCACAACCCCCAACCTGGAGGGCCAGTTCCTTAATTATTGGCCTAGGACGAGGGGCCGGAAACACCGGTGCCAGTAGTCCACTACGGGAGTATGAGCGCTGCCGTTGGCCCATTAAGGGCTCTTCCGCCACCATCTCTATTCCAATGTCCTGACCAACATTGGAAATTCCTTACCGATCTGTGATCCGAATACGTCGAAGCAGCTCGCGCAAGGTATTCACTAAGTTCAACCTACCTGGAACTATAGACGCCACCGTTGACTCCGTCTAGGAATAGGAAGAAGTACTCTAGTGAGAAAGCACTCTTCCCCCCAAGAATCCGCCAAACGCGGTTGGTTACCCATTTCTTGGATTAAGGTACTAGGCACCCTGCTGTCACCACGTGGAGGTTGAGAGTAGAATATGGTAGGCCTCAGCTAAGTGAAAACGCTTGTGTTTTCATATGATCGCATGAAAACACGGATCTACACGGTCGAATGCTTTACTAAAGTCCGTGTAAATGGTACCTCCTTGGTAACCTTTACTTATATCAGAGACAACAAAATTTGTAAATAAGATTAGGTTTGTTACAGTCGAGCATTGTTTTACAAATCCATGCTGGTTATTACAAATCAATGACTTACGAAAAAAGCTAAGACTTTCGGTAACTAATTTGTCAAATAATGTATAATTCCTAAATTATTGATTGTTTACATATACTCGTACCACGGTAGTTTTCAATTTTGTTTCTTCTGCCAGACTTAAATATGGGTATTATAAAATATTTTTTCCAAATAGATGGGAATGTACGACTAGATGATTTTAATGACAAATTAAAGATGTGACAGAGAATTTTGTGAAAGGGTTGTGCTCAATTCTTTAGAAAAGCAGAGGGTAAATCGTCGGGTCTGGGATTTAAGTTTGATTCCAATTCCAACAAACACTTCAATGTACTATCTTCACAAATTTCAATATTATTAAAAATAGGACACTCAGATTCCTGAAGATAAATAACAAATTCGTCATCAATGTTTGACATTTTATTCGCGTACATAGATTGGAAAAAATGTCCGAAGTTGTTGCATATAGTTATAGATGAGTCGAACCCCACAGGCGGATCAGTAGAAATGCGGTGAAGTGGGAGGGTTGTGATGCCTTATTTTCGGATCATAATTTCAGAGACGTCTTAAATTCAGACTAAAGTTTAATGTACTTAGTCCTCATTCGCTAAATTTGTACGCCATCTTCTATGCGCTATATTCTTTTGAGTTTTTAAAAAACGAGTAAACTCATTATTCCAAGGGCAAGAACTAACCGAAGAGTTTCGAACGCGAACTACAGGCACATATTTAAAAATAACTTCCTCAATGACCTGATAAAATTCGGAACATAAAGGGTTAATTTCCAAGGAAAGAAAAGGATACCAGTCATAATTCTTAAGTTCATCACAAATGGACATATAACACTGGACAACAGATTTGAACTCACATTTTTTCTTTTTTGTCAAAATTGTTTTTTTAATTATAGTTTTGTGTGTTTTATATGAATATAATAGAAAAAATTCAATATTGGTTGCCATTTTTGAAAAATTATACATTTAAAGATTTAAGAAAGTATTTACAAAAAACCAATAGAAATGGTATGAATTAAGAAAAAATGTGCCACTTCTTTGATGATCTCTTGTAATTTGATTGAGGAGCATCTCTTGCTAAGGTCCAGCAGTAATCTGCAAGCATCGAAGGGTTCCACTTCCCTTGATATCTTTTTTCCGTGTTAGAAACATCCTGGTGAAAAGGTTCACCATGTTCGTCGCTTACAGCCCCACAGTCATCGGGAAAAAAATTGAAGTGCAAATGGAGGAAGTGCATCTTTAAATACATGTTACAACCCATCTTTTTTCATATGATGAAAACATGTTTTCGATGTAATTTTCGGCTCTTTTTGATCCCAACAAATTGGCACTAGACGAAAGTTGTCCCATGCAACTTTTTCATCTCCAGATATAATTTTGTCGAATTCTTTATCTATAAAAAGGTTTCTAATCGGTGGCCCTACAAAAATACTGTCCATCATTTTCGCTTCACTCAATCTTGGAAATTTTTGCCGTAAGCATTGAAAAGTTGGCCCATTCTTGTCCAATCATTTAACAAAATTTTTCATAAGTCACAGAAAACAGCAAAACTTTGTGTATCCTAGTTGTAGGCCAAGCAACAGGGCAACTATTTTCAAATCACCGCAAAGAAACCATTGATGATTTTCATATTTTATGATCTGTAACAGTTACTTCATATTTTCATATGACTCTTGAGGTAGTTTATTGCCATTGTGTAACAAATCGGCTTGCAAACTTAATGTCGAGCTGTCTATAAACAACCTCCATTCATCTGGTTTATATTCTATGCCTAAGGCTCTCATCAATTCACTTACATCACAACAGTAGATCAATGGATTGTCCATGTCAAAAAATGATGTTAATTCTTTATACGGTATTCAAAATGAAGATGTAACCACACCTTGTTCTAAAAGATTCCATTGTTGCAGTCGCGATCCAAGTAGCTTAGCTTTAGATTTTGATAAATCTAGATCTTAAACGAGATCATTTAATTACGCTTGCGATATTAAATGTTGTTGCCTTGAAGATACAATTGGTACGTAATCTGAATCCTGAGATGTCGATAAAGTGGCGTTGTATTCAAGATCATCAGATGAACTGTTGGTTGGAGGTACTGAAATTGGATATTCCTCACTATGGGGTATTGAAAGTGTAACGGATGGTATGTTGGGATAATTGATAACGGATTTCTTCTTTTTAGTTATTCCTGAATCCTGTCCAAGTGGCGGCACCATACAAAAATAACAATCAGTTAAATGATTCGTTTGTTCACGCCACTTCATTGGAACAGCAAAAGGCATACACTTATTTGTTTGCATTAAGCTAATTTCTCAAGCCTACTGGCATGAAATACAACATAAATGAGGAGCCCAATACTTGTCCTGATCTCCAACATTAAGAGCAAAATAAAGACAGTACGCTTTTTTAATTAACGGAGTAATAGAACATGTTTGTGCGGTCAAAGTCACTTAACCACACACATAGCAGAACAAATCTGGTTTATTTACACAAACACGGGACATTTTCACTAAAATTGTTAACCAAATCAATGCAGCAATGTTAACTGACTCATACGTTTGTTAAATAAAAACATTTGAGGGTAGTTTTACCAACTTAAACAGGCGAAAACTTAAGAATTTCAAGAAAACTTATAAAAATATTAAATTTCTACTACCATATATATCTTCTACAAATCTTCAGGAACAAGAGAATACGAGTATACGTAGTAAAGAATTTTTGCAGGGAAAATATCCGGCTGTATAAGCTTAAAAGAAAGGGACTTCAACCAACTTAGGCTAGGCGTGTACATGCGATTTTTTGTCGTGGCGATTAAAAAATTTTAGTCGCTCTAGGACGTACCATACGCACACAAGCGACAATAAACGCTGGGATTTTTTAATCGCAAAAAAGAGCACATGGCTTCTTCTACAAGGGCGCACATTTGCAACTAAACAATCGTCGCGATTGAATTAAGCTCTAATTTCCAGGCGATTCTTTAGTCGCAAATTCAAATTTAAAACTAGAATACAAAGAGAAGCACAAAACTCTGCGTCGCGGTTCTTTTAGGTGTTTGGACATAAAATTGTTTACAAAGTTATTTGTGTGTTTATTTTAGCAAACAAAAAGTGACTGTAGTTATGTCTGACACCGTACGAGCAACCCTGTATGAGATGAGTGGGACAACTCTCCCCATATCGTTGGTAGTTCGGGTAACTTCTTAACAGATGGCTCTAAGACCGAAGGTGGGATTGGTTGTGGTGTTTTCTCTGAAAAGGTCAACTTGAGTATTTCGTTCCGTCTACCTGATAATTGCAGCTGCTTGTAGGTGGAAATCAGGGCGATTATGGACTTCCGGTCCTGGTTGAAGTCTAATACTATCTGCTATATTAGCATTTTCGCTGACAATCAAGCGGCAATCAAGTCCCTAGAATCATGTTTTATCTCTTAAGGAGATGGCAGAGTAGTTCAACATTCACCTACATATACTGGGTGCCATGCCACAGGGACATTCCAAGGAACTGCAGGGTGGACAAGCTCGCCAGACAGGATACAATTCTGAGGATTTTGCCTGATAAGCTACATGTAAGCATTTACTAAAGCTGAACGCTATTAGCAAGACCAACCGCGATTCAACGTGTCACAATTCGAGACAGATCTGGCCAAAGCTGGACCAGAAACGTACTGCCGAGTTTATCAAGCTAAAGGGACCACAGATCAGCTGCGTTGTCGATGTCCTCACTGGACACTGTCTTATAGGCCAACGTGCCAAATGTCTGGGCCTCTTCTTCAACGACTTCTGAAGGAGCTGTAGGCACGAGGAGGAGGAAACCATCTTTCATCTCCTATGTACTTGTCTAGCCCTGTCGCGCAAAAGAATGCTCCATCTAGGGTCCCCCTTCCTTGAAGACCTCGGCGATCTGGCGTCCTTAGGCGTCATGAGCATTCATCGCTTTATCAAAAGCTCTGATTTGTTTTGTTAGTCCCTGTGTGGCCTAATAGTTGATTCATGGTATCGCAAAGGACTCTTGCATTTTTTAGGACAACCAGTCTAACCTAACCTATTGCTGACAACGAATCAATTCTATTAAATGACCATCTGTCCAATAACTGCCTACTGGATACGGAAGCACTGATAAATAGAAATAGAGAAGCGTCCAAACATTTATGATAAGAAATCAAAATATAGTGACAGGAATTAAAAAAAAAAGATGGACTGTCTGCAATTTTGTGTTATTTTTGATGCAATTAGATTTAGTAATTCATCAAAGCCTTGTGTATCCATTCTATATTACCTTAGTGTGCTGTAGTCGTGCGATTAATATCGCATGTGAGCGCCTATCCTTAGGGTGTGCAACTGGAAGCAGCTATCGCATCGAGTTGGCAGGAAGTGTTCATTCCTTGAGGCCCAGCTTCAAGTCGCGATCTTTATATAAGTAAATACACAACAAATACACTTATAGTCAAATTTTGTTTGTTGTGATTTTCACTCGACAGGTAAACCAACATATTGGCCGACTGGTAGAAATAAGATACCAGATCTGATCGATTACTTTGTTGTCAAAGGAATATCTGGCAACTGTATAGAAGTTGAAGAAAGCTTTGATCTCTCCTCTGATCATTCTCCAATCATTATGACGATAAGCGAAGCTCTGATTAAAAAAGTAGGACC
The DNA here is from genome assembly GCA_945910035.1 of Brachypalpus laphriformis. NCBI lineage: Eukaryota > Metazoa > Arthropoda > Insecta > Diptera > Syrphidae > Brachypalpus > Brachypalpus laphriformis. The sequence goes on along the minus strand of OX246754.1, from coordinate 282,551,867 downwards.
GCCCAGATTAACCGGCGCGAAAACTAATTGGAATGGTTTTAAAAAAGATATTGAAGCAAATATTGAGCTGAGCGTATCACTTAAAACGCCCTATGAACTTGAAGTTGAAGTAGATCGCTTCGTCGAAATCTTACAGGAAACCGCCGAGTGAAAAAACGTCTTATAGACCGATTTCGCTTCTTCCAATTATATCCAAAGTGTTCGAAAGAATATTGGTTAGGCGAATACAGCCGATAAATAGAAGAAGGGCATCTCATCCCGGATCATCAATTCTGATTCAGAAGTAAGCATTCTACAGTTGAACAAGTACATCGAATAACACATGTAATCGCAAAGTCACTTGAAGAAAAAAAGATTTGTTCAAGCGTATTCCTTGACGTCTCTCAAGCCTATGACAAGGTCTGGCACGAAGGCTTAAAGTTTACATTACGACAAGTTCTGCCAGAGCACCTATATAATATTTTGAAGAACTACCTTACGAATAGGCTATTCCGCGTCAAATGTTTGGGGACCTGCATTGCGATTGATCGGGAAACTACTGACTGCCCAAAACTTGGCTTGGGCCAGTAGCGCAACAATCAAGTTCGTGATGAAGTGCTTACTTTACCTCCTAGTGGTGGTCCCCGGGCAACTATACGTATAAACCCTTATACGTATAGGCCAAAATTGTAAGTGCGGGTTGTCTAGGGCCTTGATTCTAGGCTAGGTAACGTGGGCCAGCAACCTGCGTTACTGAAACCAGCTCGCTACTGAAACCGACACTATGCCTCGGATAAGGACTGATCACATGTTGACGACTTTTGGCTATTGTACCCGGACAAAGATAGGTTTCTGGAATGTAAAGACGCTCCTCGACTCGGGAAGAGAAGGTCCTTACAATGCCAGATTCCTCCAACTGGAAAAGGAATTCATGCGATATAAACTGGACATTTTGGGGGTAAGTGAAATAAGATGGTTAGAAGCGGGCGAGTACCAGTCTCCAACGCGTAACACTGCACTACTCTATTCTGGAAGGCCATCCGGAAGTCCGCGGGAATATGGAGTCGGACTACTGCTAACAACAACAGCACGCAAGGGCAGCCTCATGGTAATAGGATTTTGACGGCCAGATTCCGGACTAGAGTACGACGCGTCACTATCATACAGTGTTACGCCCCAACGAATAGTTCGTCTGAGGACGAAAAGGAGAGCTTCTACAATCTCTTAAGCGCCGTCTTCAACACAACACCAAATGGAGACATTGTCATAGTGATGGGGGATTTGAATGCCAAGGTAGGCAGCGACAACGAAGGGCTCAAGCATGTAATCGGGAAGCATGGACTAGGCAACCGCAATGACAACGGCGAAAGGTTTGTGGATTTCTGCAATGCCAACCGCCTTGTGATAGGTGGCACCATGTTTGAGCACAAGACCTGCCACAAAGTCAGCTGGGTTTCCAATGACAGGCAAGCAACCTCCAACCAAATTGACCATTTTGCTATCAGCCGCCGCTTTAGAAGCAGTCTCCTGGACGTCCGAAACAGACGAGGGGCAGATGTGGGGATAGTACGTGATCACCATCTTATCATAGCTACTCTCCAACTACGCACTGCTGCAGTTCGAAGATCCCACGACAACTCAAGAATGCCCAGGTTCAACGTCGATAGACTTAGTGATCCCTCAGTGCGTCAACAATTAAGGGAGCACTTTTCGCAAGGTGTGGAAGCAATCAGCAGCTCAATGCCCGCAACCATCCAAGACCATTGGTGTGCTGTGAAAAATGTTTTTACATTTGGTGCTGAAAGAATTGTCGGTCGATCGCAGGGAAGACATAGTGCGTGGCTTTCCGAGGATACCTGGAGACGGATTGACGAACGAAAACAGCTAAAAGCTCGCGTTGCAGCTACCCCAGCAGTAGGGAGAAGCGAGCTAGAGTCCCTATATCGCATGAAGATGAGAGAAGTTCAGCGTAGCGTACGACGTGACAAGCGCAACTACATCAACGCGCTGGCTACAGAAGCAGAAGAAGCTGCACGGAGGTGCGACAGCAGGACTGTCTACAGAATCACGAAAGAGCTGACAGGTGGTCGCAGCTCCAGCCAATACCCAGTGAAAAGCCTAGACGGCTCCTTGCTCATTTTGGATGAGGACCAACTCAAGAGATGGAAAGAGCATTTTGCTACGGTTTTGAACCGTGTATTCGCTAGCGATATGCTCCCAAATCAGACTGAGATGACCGAGGTGAGAAGTTCCCGAATACGCACCACGACTCCCAGTAAAGATGAGATCATTACCGCGATCAAGGCACTCAAAAGCAACAAGGCGGTAGGACTTGACGGTATTCCAGCAGAGCTCTTACGAGCAGCGCCAACAACATCGGCTGAGCTTCTGCTTCCACTTATAGATAGAGCTTGGGAAGCTGAGAGCTTTCCTAACGAGTGGAAAAAGGGAATGATCGTCAAGCTCCCTAAGAAAGGAAATTTAATGGAGTGCGGAAACTGGAGGGGTATCTGCGTGCTGCCTGCTGTAGCTAAGATAATAGCTAAAATCATCCTTGAGCGAATCAAACAACATCTTGAAGACACACTCGATGCCGAACAAGCAAGTTTCCGCTCTGGATCCTCCTGTGCCGACCACATCAACACCCTGCGGATTATCATCGAACAGTGTGTTGAATATCGTTCGCCACTGCACCTGCTGTTCATCGATTTTGAGAAGGCGTTCGATAGTGTCAACAGGGAGTTTATTTGGCGTGCCTTACGCAGGAGAGGCATCCCCGATAAGCTAATTGTTATTATCAAAGCTACATATGAAGGCTCCAAATGTCACGTTCTGCACAGGGGAAGGTTGTCTGAGGAATTTGAGATCCAAAGTGGGGTAAGACAAGGTTGTATCCTTTCACCAATATTATTCCTATTGGTGATTAGCGATGTGCTTCATGCAGCTTTGTCGACGGGAAACGGAGGAATTCGATGGACTCTTACATCTCAACTGAAACATCTTGACTACGCAGACGATGTATGCTTACTCTCCCACAGAATTATGGACCTCCACCAAATGACAGCAGATGTGGAGAGGGAGGCAGGTGTCGTCGGGCTGAAAATTAATACGACAAAAACTAAAATCATCAGCCTTGGAACTAACTCATCGGCTCAAATATGCATTGCTGGACAACCGGTAGAGAGAGTAGAGGATTTCCAGTATCTTGGGAGTATTGTCTCGACCGATGGTGGAACCGAACTGGATATAGCCAACAGGATCGCCAAAGCAAAGTCCGCGTTCGGGATGTTGTCCAAAATATGGCGAAGCAATGCAATCAGTTTGAGCACCAAAATAAGACTGTTCCGCTCCAACGTTGAATCCGTGCTGTTATATGGTTGCAGCACGTGGAGAGTGACCACTACTATCACCAGAAAGCTGCAAACGTTCGTTAATAGGTGTCTGCGCAATATCTTAAGGATTTTCTGGCCCAATCGTATCTCTAACGAACACCTTTACGAGAGAACGGGTCAGGAACCAATAGGCACAACTATCCAACGGCGGAAGTGGCAGTGGATTGGTCACACGTTCCGAAAGGGTGACAGCTCCATAGCGAACCATGCTATGCAATGGAACCCTCTAACTCAGGATGGCAGAAGACCTGGCGGTCCGCGGAAAACATGGCGCAGAACAGTCGAGAAGGAGGCACGGCAGTTAGGGAAAAGTTGGGGAGAACTCAGACACATTGCCGAAACCGTACACGATGGCGTGTAGGCGTAGTAGAGGCCCTAGGACCCACAAGGGGATACAGGACATAAGTAAGTAAGTAAGTAAGTAGAAGGCACTGAGCTAGCTACATTTGCCGACGACGCTGCTATCTTGACAGTAGGTAAAACGGTCGAAGATACTACAGAAAAACTGCAAGAAGCTTTGGATAGAGTAAATGAATGGACAAAGATTTGGCGAATCGCACTCAACGAGACCAAATCTGTTCATGTAAATTTTACTTATAAGAAAATAAATAATTTACCGATCTTTTCAAACTCGGTTCAAATCCCGTTTGCAAACGAGGCTAAGTATCTTGGAATGACACTTGATACAAAGCTTAAATGGAAAACGCACGTAAAGAAAAAACGCAAAGAATTAGATAATAAATATAGAGAAATGTATTGGTTACTTGGAAAATATTCCAAGCTTAATATATATAACAAACTGCTTTTATATAAGCAGGTGCTAAAGCCTGTATGGACATATGGTATACAACTCTGAGGTTGTACCAAAATAAGTAACATCCAAATTTTACAAACTTTTGAGAACAAAGTGCTAAGGGGTATTGTTAATGCGTCATGGTATATCCGAAATAGCGATATCCATAGAGATCTTGGCATTAAAACAATCGAAGACGAAATCAAAAACTACGCGAGAAAGCATAAAAGTCGACTAGAAAGTCACGCTAATATGACAGTCCTCCAGGTTTTGGATGAAAGAAATTTACTTCGCCGTCTACAAAGAAGCAAACCTTTAGACTTAGCGCGTTAAGTAACCGCGTCTAAGCTGCGGAGCTAGCAGGAACCTGCAAAACGTCATTATTTCATGAAATGAAAGGCGTGAGTGAATTGATTAAATAGCCAACCACCTCAAACCAAACCTTGATCTGAACCAATAGATAAATCTATTGCGTATCTTCAAGGTTTTGCGAGAAACACCTCTAAAGAACATCACATAACTTGGTCAATAACTTACCTTTGGAGCGTCTTCAATTGTGATGCCAATGAATTCACGTACGATTGCAGATGAACCATTAAGTAGGCCTCCGTAACCAAAAGTTCCTCCAAACGACTGTACGATGAGAAATACTCTTTCTCTATGGCCTCTTCTTCCGCGAACGCACCATCGAATCCAAACAAAATGATCATGCAATAGAATACTGCCGCGAAAAACATTACGTTGATTAAAAAATAAAAAATTGTTTGCGCAAAATCTAAGATTTCAAAATTGTAAGTAAATTACAAGCCGACTGCTGTTCGATATTAAACTAAGTGCAACACGGCGGATACTACGCACTGTACGTTTGCTAGGTCGGCACTACCGCTAGGTCTTACTAAAAGTTCTCTCCCATACTAGACACAAGGGCGCACGGAAGTTTTGTATCAGTTAGGGTAGATGTTATTATGTCCATTCGCGTACACAATCTAAAGCGCTTTAAGGTGCTCCAAAGTGCTCGAAGTGTATGCGCGTACTGAGCGAACATGACAGATTAAGAGAAAAATTGCTAAGTAACGAGTAGCGAGTATTTCCCCTCTGTGCTTGAATGCGCTCGAAGAATTTCTGCCGACACGAACATAATAACTGCCAAGTGGAATCAGCTGATTGTCAAATGAGTCAAAGAGTTTTTGATTCCATTTCAATAAGTCAACAGACATAAAAAATAGATTCAAAGTATCCTGAAGAAAATGCTGTAATGTCTGAATGTTCCCCCAAAACATTCCTTTTTAACTTAATATGAATCTGATGGTTTTCACACGAGCTTAATTTGTTCATTATAATTTTTTTTTAAGACAGTTGGTTCGACAGGGTTCGAAAAGGCTCGCATTTCATTCGCGTACATTAGCTTAGGAATTCCGCTCTCCTAGACTTTTTACTCTCAGCATGTCTTATGTGACAATCCGCGAACGGACCTTATCTACTGATAGGAGGCTAATTAGGAATCAAATATATTTTTTAAAGATAGTATGCTAAAGAGATAAACAAATTTTATCCACTTCTTTCCATTCATAATTCGGTATCTTAGAAATGCTTTCTACAGTTCGCTTCATATAGAACAAAAGTTCCATAGACCTCTTTTTTTTTCTGGAAAGACTGTTCCTTTCTCTTTTCAGGAGATATTAGGCCAGTGTTACCGTATGCAACATTTTAATGTGGCATAATCTACTACATTTTGTTAGGTCAGCGTAATGGAGATTAGTATTACAAATATAAAATATTAGTATTCCAAACAAAACCCAAGTAGTTCAAATTGATATTCACCATTTCTTTATCGATTTCAAGGCCACCTATAACAGCTTATAGAGAAGACCTATGTATAGCCATGTCTAGTTTTGACATCCCTGCCAAACCGTTTGTGCAGGATGACGATGGAGAACGCTCGCTGTTCCATCAAGGGCGATTATGACCTCACCGAGACCTTTGATTTCAAAAAAGGTTTTAAACAAGGTGATGCGCTGTTATGTGACTTCTTTAATATCATATAGGGATTGTGCGGAGCTCACAAGCCAACACCAGAGACACAATCTATCAAAAGTCCGTACAACTGCTTGCATACGCCGACGATTTGATATTATTGGAATACCTCAGCAGGCTTTCCGCGGTGCGTTTGCAAGCACTTAAGCAGAAGCAGCCAAAATGGGTTTAGCGACAAACGAGGGTAAAGCCAAGTGTATGCTGTCAACAAGAAGGGACAATTAACATCGAAGAATTGGACAGAACGCCACAGGGGGTAGCTACAACTTCGAGGTAGTAAGCGACTTTATCTACCTTGGCTCTGCTATGAATTCTGAAAACGGCACCAGCGCAGAAATCAAGAGTAGAATAACTCTTGTCAATCGCTATTTTGTTGGGCTTATAAGGCAATTCAACAGCAAAGGCCTATTTTGAACAACTAAGGAGACTGTATAAGAGTCTGATCACACAGTCCTGCTCTACGGCGCTGAAACGTGGACGTTATTGAAATCGGATAAAGATATTCATTCGTAAGATATTCAGTCCCGTTTGCGTTGACGGGTTTCGGAGGAAGAGATTCAACGTCGAACTATACGAGCTATATAGCGACACCGACGTAGTCGATTTGCGTATTGGACGTTTGACATGTAGAGACATGTAGAGCGGATGGACACCAATGCTCCCGTCCGCAGAGTCTTCAGATCTAATCCGGATGGACGACGCAGTAGAGGGCCTCCTCGCCGTAGGTGGTGCGTACAACTTCAAGGGGACTTCGACCAACTTGGAGTGCGTATCTGGAGGCCATTAGCTAAAGATCGAGCTAAATTAAGAGGCTTGTTGATTGTGGCCCAGCTTCACCCCGAACTGTAGCGCCATCTAAGTAAGTAAGTAAGTATTGGAAGGTCATTCGATGCCAAGGACCACATTTGTGTAAAAAAAATGCACACTTCAGAATCATGCGTCCTGCTTTGGTAGAGATTTGAAAAAATCGTTTAGTACGCATTAACCATTTGAACTGAAGGTTTTTGTGGAGCGTCTGCATCGATAGGCAATATGTATTCATATTTGAAGTCTGAAATGCATGTTAGACTATTTACTACATTTAAGATTCAAAGTAGTAGAATTATTACATATGTAGTTAAATGGTAGCACTAGATTACAGGAGCATTTATTGGAAAGAATGAAAAGGTACATTAACGAAGAGTAAAGCAATTTGCAATGTACTACACAGGGTGCCGCATAAGTCATTGGACTAAATAATTCATAGCCATCTACGTATAATGAATGATAAATGTGACGCAAGACCTCAGTGTGGAAAATAGTTTAGGTAGAAAGGTAGTGCTGGCGGGCTATTGTGCGCTGTTTTGTTGCCACAGAGTCATGTTGTGCTTGAGTGTTTTTAGTTGATTATAAGAGATATGCTAAAACCAGGCTGTCGATTTCAGGTAAAGAATGGGTACTCCAATCCTTTTGTCGGATATCACTTTCCTACAGTACGCTCTCTGATCCTCGCTAGAGCGGGACATCTACAAAGAAAATGGGGAAGAGATTCTTTCTCGCTATTATCCCTGCAGCTGCGATAAAGAAAATTATTGGGGATGCGAAGCCTTACAGCATGGTTTCTCATTGGCCAATGGTCTGTACTTTTGGCTACAATTCTGGCAATATCTGGTCTTGATCTGCTTAGTATCTCATTTGATTTTAGGTTGTTGTGGCTGGGCCATGTCTTCCTAGAAGCTAGAAAGCCTTTAAAAAGGGGTAATGTATGTTGTCCTCAACGACTCTTAGCGAAATGTGTCTCTACCTGCCAAAGAGCCGCACTTCGTTAAAGGTGCGAGTGATTTTTGGGTGGACGCTTAGTTTGTTTTAATTCTTCCTGGCATTGCTCTACCAATTTTGAGGACCTGGTTGTTGAATCAATGGCTTTGATACTAGCTTGACTATCATTGAAAATACCAAAATTACGGTAAAATATTGGAAAACTATTCAGTATGCAACAGGCCTCACGAATTGCCAGAAGATCCGCTTGAAAAACACTTTCAGAATCCCGTAACCGGAAAAAATGTCGATATGTTTTTTTTATTCTTTCGATATTGAACTTTCCAACACCACTTAGAAGACAGTTTTTTAAAGCATTAGAAACCCAAAGATGGAGAGAAAGGAAAGAATTAAAGAAAGGGAAATTAAATATTTATAGGTAAATGATAAAGAGTGAGTTCACGATGCTCATTAGTCTTGAATTTTTGCAGGTTTTATGATTCCGGAAATACGAAGGAAGCTATTCGACATTGATGTCATGTGACTAAAAACACGAGGACTGCAATTGAACAGACCGACGAGCGGAACACAACTATAGGTTTCATCTCAACAGTTTAGGTGGAAGTACCTGAGCGCTAATCACCCAATGTTTTGCTGATGTTCAAGCGAAGAAATTTGATTGCTAATAGATTGATCATCGATCAGCCTAAAAGCTTGACGCTGAATACGATCAAGTAAGCTCAAGAAGGCAGCCGGAGACCCCGTAAAGATATGCGAGTTATATTCAAGTTTCGGCCGAATGTAAGCTTTGTAGATTGTAGCCAAGCCCATAGAAGTAAATATGTTAAACATTTATGGTACATTATTTTTAGAAATCCGAGGCAGGCTTCCTTCCATTTGAATACACTTTCGGGCGCGTTTAAGCATTTCGGATGGCAGATTAACGAGCAGTAAACTTCTTCGCATCTCTTCTGAAACGGCACTAATGTTTTCTTGGAGCTCTTCCAGACTCGGCATTTCTCTAAAATAAACTTTTTCTTTCATAGCACCCCAGAAGAAGAAATCCATGGGTGTTAGATCAGTAGATCTGGGTGGCCAAGAGTTGGGGCAAAATCGACCAATCCACTGTTCGTTAAAAGTATGGTTGAGGAACGAAGTTACTCCGCTGCTACTGTGACAAGGTGCTCCATCTTGTTGAAAGAACATCGGCCTTCTCTGAACAAAAGGAACATCTTTAAGAAGCTCCGGCAATCGTTCTACAAGAAATTCCAGGTAGTAATGGGAATTAACTCTTCGTGGAAGAACGTGCGTGCCTACTAAAGTGTTTCCTATTAATTAAGCCCAAACACTTACGCTAAACCTCCTTTTAAATAAGCAACACACTTTCAAGAAGTTCTTCACAATAATTAAATTCTTACCTTTGAAAGGATGTTGTGCGTATTAAATGGGAATTGGAGTCTGACCAATGGTGCAAATTATGGTGGTTTGTTACCCCATCTCTTGTGAATTGCGCTTCGTCAGTCCACAGAATGTTATTGAAGAGGTGTCCGTTTTCTGCTTGTTTGCGCAATAGCCATTGGCAAAATTCCACTCTTCTTTGCGCATCTCCTGGTAGTAGGTGTTAAATTGCCGTGCCGGTGTTAAATAGAAAGTGTGTAATCTATAACTCTGTAGAGTTCTGTGAATCCCGGTTCTGGGAAGTTCCAACTGCACAGCTAGTCTGCGGATGCTGACTGAAGGCTGAACTTCCACAGCACGCAAAATCCCACTCTCAACTTCTGCCGCCGCTGCGTCGGAATGTCGTTCCCTTTTATTTGGTGCAGCTGACCCAGTATCAACAAGGCGCTGATACGCATCAGCGAACATCCGACTACATGGTGTTCTACGATTTGGGTATCGTCGTTGGTACTCTAATCTTGCCAATGAAGCGTTTCCATTGCAGAACCCGTATACAAACACTATTTCCGCGTATTCATGTTTTGTATACATTTTGTGGGGATCGACTGTTACCTTACAGAGCAAAATGTCAATTGCAAATCAGTTGAAACAAAATTACGGTTCATTTGCAAATCTGTGATAATTCTTTGTTACGCTTGTTTTTTTCCTATTAGACAATTAACTGTTAACTGCATTGCTCATAGGTACGTTAGTTTATTATTCTCACTTAATTTTGTTTGACCATTTTTGTCTGACTTTTACTACAATTTCTGTTGATCGTACGTAAGAAAGTTGCTTAACATCATTTTAAGGAAAATTTTCAACGATAAAAATTTAATAATCAAAAAAAAAAAAATATTAAGTAAAAATTTTGAGAAAAATGCATTTTAAGTGAAACAATGGAACAACAAATTTTCTTTATTTTCAGTTTAAGGAGCCATAACTTTTTTGTAGCTGCACAGCTGTACCCAATATGTTTAAAACTTGTATGCGCTACTAAATTGTCTTTCCAAAATGTATAAAACTATTTTTGTACCTATAATAGTTTAGAAGTTATAGTGTTTAAAGTGGTTACAGCTCCAAATAAGAGGTCACCCACTTTGATGGGCTATAACTTGAAATGTGGTGAGAATAGAGCCCCCCTGCGTACAATTTTTTGTTCGGCGGAACTTCAGGTATCTCCTCTTAAAGTATTATACTGCTTAACTGGGACACCCTGTATAGCACCACCTTTCGCAGCTTTTGTAATTTGCTGATTCCAGCGAAGGTATGGGCTTACATGCATACCAAGCATTAACAAGCCATTTGTTTCTTCAACGTCAACTCCATTCATAGTAGTGTCCTATTTCAGAGATAGGAGTCATCACTCGGTTTTCGATTATATTATACATAACATCAATGTGACTGCATAACTTGGGGCCTTAGCTGCGGTATCGTTAATGAATTGACTAAGTCAAGAGTGCTATCATCCGCGAAGGAACAGATTGGGTTGGAAGTACTAGGTAGAAGGTCATTTTAATGCGACAGTTAATAGCATTTTAATTGAAAATGGGGAATGATAGGTACTATTTGCATATTATTTGCATGTTATTCCAACCGAAAAGATCTCAGAAAAGCATGAAAGGATGATCCGAAGCCTTGTGACACCAACCATATGTAGAATTTGGTGGCCGAAAAACAATGGATAGTTGTGGCCTGTAGCTGTGGCGGTATTGCGCGTAGTCAAAAGCTGAAATGCACACAAAATTAATAGCACGAACACAGTGGGTAGTTATGGCTGTCGCAGTGTATGGGTTGGTTTGCTTTTAAAACTTGACACCACAGAAACAAAAGATACGTTGAAAAATTTATTCGGTTTATGAAATGGTGACAAATTCTCTAGAACCAGTGACAGAGGGCGCCGTGGCGTAAGTGGTTAGTGTGTCGGATCACTACGCATGAGGTTCCAAGTTCGAATCCCAGAAAACACCAAAAAGTTTTTTCACGGTCCCACCTCTCGCGAGCGTCTGACAAACATCTGAGAGTATTTTTGTCACGAAAAAGCTTCTCAAATCGCCGTTCGGATTTGGCATTATACTGTAGGTCCCTTCCATTCGTGTGAAAAATATAACGCACACAACATGAGTGGTTGCAGAAGCTAGGCCCTGGCACTTTAAAGCGCTGTTGCGCCAAATATTTATTTTGTAGTGACAGTGAACGTCAATACAGTTTTGTAATCCATAAAACTTATACACAATCAGCTGTTTAATTCATATAACGGGTGGGCCATCTAGTGATTTCTTTTTAAATCACAGACAATCACTGACAGCTGTTTCCCGCTCGAAATCTTGACAGAAAGTCAGTATCATACCTCTGCGGAACGAAATGAGTCGCTTTACGCTTGAACAACATTGGGAAATATTGAAAACTTATTTCCAAAGTGAGTGCTGTGTAGGCCAAACAGTGCGTTTTTTTAAAAGAAGTTTTGGCCGAAATGAAGCACCCACCGCGCCTGCTGTACGCAAGTTTGTGCAAAAAGTTCGTGAGACTGGTATGCTAGTAGACAACACTCATGGTACCCGTCGCCATACGGTGCGCACAGACGAGAATGTGGCTGCTGTAGCCGAGAGTGTGAGACTCAATTCACGAACATTAACTCGTCATCGATCTCAACAGCTCAACATTTCACGCACTAGCCTGAGAAGAATTCTGCACAAAGATCTGGGATTATTCGCTTACAAGGTCCAATTGATTCAGCAATTGAAAGCGCACGACCATCCGTTTTGTTATCGCTTTGCAGTTTGGGCCTTAGAGCAGCTTGAATTGGACAACGATTTTGGGCGAAAAATCATCTTTTCTGACGAGGCACATTGTCATCTCGGCGGCTACGTTAACCAACAAAATTGCCACATCTGGGGCTCGGAAAACCCGCACGTTATTGTCGAGAAGCCAATGCATCCACAGAGAGTGACAGTTTGGTGCGGATTGTGGAGTGGTGGCATCATTGGACCATTTTTCTTCGAAAATGAGGCTGGGAACAACGTTTCGAAACCATCAACAAGGTCTTGGAAAAGTGGAGTGATAGAATGCGCTACTGCGAGGCCAGCCGAGGCAGCTACTTGAACGACGTTGTATTCCTTAATTAATGGGAATGTTTGCTCTTACTAATAAAGTCATAATACATGGAAAAAATTCAAATCATTTTGCTCATTTTATTGCATTTTTAAAAAGAAACTTGTAGTTGGCCCACCTTGTGTAGACCGCACGACTGTACTGTGGACATATATTTGACATCTCGTGATACCCTTTCTACTATCGCCACAGCGACAGTGTGTTGTATTCCGGGAGTAATTGCGAACTATGATTTCAAATTCGTCAATCTGTCCAAAGTGGAAAATGATTCACAGTAGCCATACTGAATGCGAATTGTGTTAATACTAAAACTATCTATGTATCTAAACTCAATTTTAGCAGTGTTTTTTAAAAGTTCTGTTTCTACTTTATATAGATATAAACTAATAAATAATATTAATCAATTAAATTTAGCTACATATAAAATACTTTCATATAATATATCAGGTTTAGGGAATAAGTCTTTATTTAATGATTTTTATAATTTTATTTATGAATACGATATTATATTTTTATTTGAGACCTTTGCAACTGCAAGTAACTTCGGCTTCTTTGAAAACAAATTTTCGAAATATAATTTTAAGTGGATACCAGCGAGCAGAGTACATGATAGAGGAAGATCAAGTGGAGGCTGTCTTTTTGGATTCAAGAAAAAACTGGAAGGAGTCATCTGCAATTTTCAAACTGTGGGTGAGAATATAATTTTGAATCTGGAGTTCGATGACAAATTATTTCGAATCGTGCCAGCCTATATCAACGGCAACCATTGGGAACTGAATTTCCGAAACTTGGAAGAGATCATGCTATGCCATTTTACCTCGAACATTGCAATTATAGGAGATATTAATGCTAGAATTGGAGAAGATGCAGGACTCGAGAATTCCTTAGCCGGCATATCCAGAAAATCGAAAGACGGTATCTGCAATGCTAGGGGCAGAAAGCTCCTGGAAATGTGTAACACATTTGGACTTCGAATTTTGAATGGAACAAGCGAAATGGACGCATGCGGCGAATTCACATTTGTGGGGCAGCAAGGAACCTCAGTCATAGACTTGGGACTCATAGGAGGAGACTGGCGCAGCTATGTGTTTGATTTCGAAGTGGGGCAAGTTCCGTACTCAGATCATCAGCCGATAATAATAACCTTCGGAATTAATGTACAGGAGAATAACATCCTCTTGAAAGAAATGGCTCTCCTGCCTAAATTAAAATGGAGGCAACAGAGAAAGATTATATATAATCAGAACCTTGATCGACTTTTGGAAGAAAGGCAGCCTATGGATGTCGGTCAACTGGGAGATGTCATCAGGGCGGCATACCAGACAAGCATACATAACATAGGAAATAGACCAGCTAACGACAAACCATGGTTCGACGAGGAATGCAAAAGAGCAAGAAAATACTCATTCGTTTGGCTGAAAATGTTTCGAAACTCTAGCGAGGATTTTTTCCAGAGATTTTATGTAGAAGCAAATTCAAAGTATAAGGAGCTATGCAAAAGAAAAAAGAAACTGCATTATGAGGCGGAAGCCAAAAAGCTCTCCGACTGTAAAAATTCAGCTGATTTTTGGAGATGCGCTGCGAAGCTTAATGGGAAAAAGTTCATCATCAGTGAAACTTTAGGGACCGATACTCTGTTTCAGCACTTTAGGCAACTTTTGAATCCAATAACTGATCCATGCAGATTCCACTTTGCTCAACCGGCCTTCGACAGCGACGAATTGGATGCACCAATTACGGTAGCGGAAATAGATGTTGCATATAAGAGTCTGAAAGATGGCAAAGCACCGGGATCGGATGGAATTCCTACGGAGTTCTATAAATATGGAACACCTGAGCTGACTAAGACACTGGAAGGCTTATTTAATAACGTTTTGGAGCATGGTGTGGTGCCGCAACAGTTCAAAGAAGCATTAATTTTCCCCATTTTTAAGAAAGGTTGTAGGTCCCAGCCTTACAATTATAGGGGCATATCATTTTTGAATGCATCTTATAAGATATTTACAACCGTACTCCAAAAAAGATTAACCTCATGGATAAATAATAATGGTCTGCTTAAAGAATTCCAAGCTGGCTTCAGGGCAGGATATTCCACCGTCGACCACATTTTCGTACTCAAAAGCATTGCGGAAGCCTATATAGCGCAACGTAAAAAGTTATATGTATTCTTTGTGGACTTTAGAGCAGCGTTTGATTCGATAAACAGAGGTTCCTTAATGTATAAACTCTTTGCCAAAGGAATGTCTAAAAAGTTTGGGAGGGTAATACAAAACATTTATGAAGAGACGCTGTCAGCTGTATGCTTCTTCTTCCTTTTATCAGCGAGGCTATGATCCGAAAACAAGGGATCACAACCCTCCCACTTCACCGCATTTTTACTGATCCGCCTGTGGGGTTCGCCTATTTGACCTCAGAAAATATCGGCAGGCCTGCCGATTTTGGATCACTCGGTTACTGAGGCCAATGAAATGCCGATGTCGTGGCATTTGTCTGATCCAGGCGTTTATAGGCCTGCCTTTCCTACATCGCGATGTCTTTGGAACGTGCATTGATATTGCCTTTTTAACAGGGTTCAAATGATCTCTTCTTTGAACGTGGCAATACCAACTGAGCCGGTCACGCTCTATTTTTTGTACGATGGTTTCCTTGATGTGAAAGCTTCCACGGATCTTCGAACTTCTTATTCGATCAAGCTTTGTCACTCCTGCTGTCATGCGAAGCATCTTCATCTCAGCTGCCGTTAATTTACTCTACTATACGTTTTGTACATCGTCCAACATTGTGAACCGTATGTGAGCGCTGGACGTACAACTGCGGTGTAGAGCCTTCCTTTCAACTTAGGGGACATTTTTCTGTCACAAAAGATAGCAGAATTTTCTCGCCACTTCATCCACCCTACGCTTACACGATGATTGATGTCGTCATCACAAGTTGCTTTGCTATTGATCATAGATCCCAGATATTTGAACTTTTCGCACTTGGGAAGCACTGTTCCACTCAAATAAATGTCTGGAATAGGCCTGAGTGGATCAGAGAACGGGCAGCGCAAATACTCTGTCTTTTTTGAACTAATGCGATACCCATTTCCCTCCAAAACGTCCACCCACACATCAAGTGCTCGTTGCAGCGATATAGGATCCTCACTTATGATGGCTCCATCGTCAGCAAAGAATAACTGATGTACCTTGGGGTCCATCACTTTACCTTCAAGCAGATAATCAAGGACTGTAATAAAGAGCAAAGGACTTAAAACGCTTCCCTGGTGTACCCCGACTTTGATTGGGAACTCTTCGGTTACTCCAGCGGGGCATCTTACTTTTGTCTTTGCTCCTTCGTACATGTCCATAATCATCTGCACATAGGTTTCTGGAACCCCTCGATGTCTTAGCGCCACCCATATCAGATCTCGTGGTTGTCTGTCGAATGCCTTTTCAAAGTCAACCAATACAATATGCAAATCCCTTAAGGAATCGCGATGTTTTTCCATTATGATCCTTATACTTTGGATTGCATCTGTGGTTGATTTACCCGAGGCAAACCCGCACTGATCATCAGATAGCCGTATTATTTTTCGCAGTCGGCCACCTAATACCCGCTCAACGATCTTCATGGTGTGTGACATCAGCTTGATCGAACGGTAGTTATCACAGTTTCGCGTATCACCCTTCCCTTTGTAAACAGGGAGAAGGTAACTTTCCCTCCATTCATTCGGCATTGGATCACCTCTCACGAATTTGGAGATGAGAATTCTGAGCCATCTGAACCCGATGTCTCCCATCTTTTTCCAGAACTCAGAGGGTATCTCGTCTGGGCCAACCGCTTTTCGTTTTTTGGAGTATTTGACCGCCTCACTAACTTCTTCGACTGTAATGTCGGGTATTTCTTCACAGTTAGGGGTGGCTCTTGGAAAGTATAGCCGGGGAAACTGTTCATTCAAAAGCTCTTCACAATACTGCCGCCACCTCTGCAGAATTTTGACGTCATCCACAAGAAGCTGGCCATGAGCATTGCTAATGAACTTTGGCGAACGAATCTCCTGAGCATTCTTCCTTCTTTGGGCGGCTATTTTGAAGATAGTGGCACTCTTGTTCATATTGTGTCTTCGCAGCTCCTGGATAGCCTGGTTTGCATCAGCAACCGGGGAAAATATTTTCTCCAGCTCCCGATACAGGCCCTCCGTACTCTCTGCTTGAAGCTGAGCGCACCTCTTCTTCGCTTTTTTCTTGCAGCATCTGTATTCCATTTCGAGGCGAGCTTTTTCGTCACTATTATTAGAGGGGCACTTTGACCAAGCTTTGAAAGCCGTTTTCTTCTCATTTATCACTTTCTTAGCTTCATCACTCCACCACCATGTTTCTTTGGCATGTTGATGGTGGCCTTTTGAAGCTCCTAGCAGTGATTTGGCCTTCTTTAAACAAGTTCGCTGTAGGGAATCCCACATATTTTGTGCTCTGCACTCTTCATCCTTAGCTCCGTTGATGGTGTGAGAGAGGTAATTTTTCATTACGAAAACAAAAGCCTCGCCTTTTTCTTTGTCCAGATTGCACCACTTGATTTTCTCAGATACCCTTGTTTGTTTGCTTTTCTTCGGTGTTTTCATAAAAATTTCTGTTAGCAGGAGACGGTGTCAGCTGTATGGAATGGAGAAAATGCGTCAAACTGGTTTAAAGCGAGCACAGGAGTTAGGCAAGGATGCACTTTAAGCCCATTGCTATTCGCACTATTCATAGATGACATCATCGAATCGCTACCTGGAGGTGTTGAGTTTGCAGGGATACTGATAAAGGCGCTCCTTTTTGCAGACGACATAGTGTTGATGGCGAATTCCCCGGAGACATTGCAGCGCATGATTAACCGTTTGCATGAGTACTGTAAAATGTGGAGCCTAATTATAAACCTGGAAAAATCAAAGGCGATGATCTTTAAAAAAAGTGGGGGAAGGATGTGTAGCGCCCCCCTGGCAGCTGACCTCCTCGTGGTGGGGGGCGGGCAACGTGACTGGGATGTGCGGATGGGGTAACTTAAATAGTTATTCCCATCCATACAACCCAGTCACGGCTAACAAAGCGCACACCCCATGATGACACGAAGAAGACGACCGGCCTCGGATATTGCCAAGCCTGGTAAGCCAGGGCATCCTTTGGAGCCAGGCCTGAAGGGTGTCAGGATGCGAGCGTCTGGTGGTCGGCTTGTCCCGCTCGGCAGCCGGCCGGGTCAAACACGAAATGGCTACGAGCTTCCTGTCAATGGTCTCGCGAACCATTACGGGGGTCAAGGGGTGAACGCGCTGTGCACCGATAGGGGCACAGATGGACTTTCTGAGATTCGACAACGGCATCGACTTAGGATAGGCACATGGAACGTCTCATCGCTCACAGGGAAGGATCTTGAGCTTGTTGGGGAGGCTGTTAAAATTCGACTAGATATAGTTGGCGTCTCTTCAACAAAGCAGAGAGGTTCTAAAACTGTGGACCTTTCGGGTGGGTGGAAGCTCTTCCTGTCAGGAGTCGCACCCTCAATGTCTGCTCGGGCGGGAGTGGGGATACTCACAAGTCCCAGGTTGACAGACAGAGTATTGGAGTGGATACCATTAGGAGGGAGAGTTGCGATCTTAAAGCTCAAGCTTGAAAGATCAACTCTGGCATTGGTGCAGGTGTATGCACCGAACCTTCTGTCAGAGTACGCAGCTGTCTTAGATGAAGTTGATGTTGCCCTTGAAAAGGTTGCAGATATGGATTCTTTTGTCCTGATGGGTGACTTCAATGCTCATGTGGGTGTAGATGTTATGACATGGGGGAGTGTGATTGGGAGGAACGGTGATCCTGATCAAAACGCGAACGGAGAGAGGTTGTTGGATTTTTGTTGTGAAAATGGCTTATCCATCATGAACACCATCTTTCCACACAAAGACATTCACAAATACACGTGGTACCGTCAGAGTCTTCAGCAGAAGTCGCTGATCGATTTCTTTGTGGTACCATCGTGTCTGAAGAGAATGGTTTGTGATGTTCGCGTATTGAGAGGGGCCGAACTGTCAACTGATCATCACTTAGTGCTGTGCAAATTGTATCTTAGCGAGAGAGTGCCTCCCCTACCAAAGCGTAAACCAAGGATGGTTACACGCATACGATGGGAGAGGTTACAGGACGATGAGATACGGGAGACATTTGCACGGCAAATATCTGAAAGGTTTGAACGAATTCCAACTGTTCCATCAAATGTAGAGGAAGAATGGCAACTGTTTTCAACAGCGGTTATTGCCTCTGCGGGAGATGTTTGTGGAGTGAAGCGGCTTGGTGTGGCGGTTGGTAGTAAGAAAAGAACTGCTTGGTTTAAAACGCCCGGAGTTCAAGAAGCCATCAGAGAGAAGAAGAGAGCCTTTAAGGTGTGGATTCACTTGCGGAACTCCGATTCTCGAAATCGGTACACTGAGGCGCGAAGAACTTGCAAATTAGTTGTGAAAACAGCGAAAGAACAGTCTTGGAAGGAGTTTGGCGAGAAATTGGAACGTGACCACAGATCTGCAAATAAGATGTTCTGGCAGACCGTCCGCCGACTCCGAGGAAAAAAGTTGAATATCGTTGAAGGAGTCAAATTCAAACACGGTATACTTCTTTCCAATGAGGAGGACATCTTACGCAGATGGAGCGAGCACTTTTCAGAATTGCTCAATCCCGAACAGGGCACCGAAGATGACAGACCTATGGTCGAGAGTTGGGCGGAAAGTAGTCCTACGGAAGAGGAAGTAACTTTGGCGATAAAAGCGCTAAAAGTTGGCAAATCTGCTGGTGTGGACGAAATTCGGCCAGAAATGCTCAAGGCTTTAGGTAAAGAGGGAGTGCAATGGCTCTCGCGTGTCATTAAAGTGGCCTGGGAATGCGGTGAAACACCTGGTGATTGGCAAATGGGGGTGATAGTTCCTCTTTTTAAAAAAGGGGACAAAAGAGATTGCGCCAACTACAGGGGTATATCTCTTTTAAGTCTCCCTGGAAAAGTCTTCGCTAAGGTGCTAGAAAAGCGTTCCAGAGCTGTGGTTAAGGACAGTTTGGGGGATGAGCAGTGCGGTTTTCGTCCCGGTAGAAGCACAACCGACCAGTTGTTCACTCTCAGAATGCTTCTTGAGAAGGCCTAGGAATATGCCAAACCTGTCTACACTTGTTTTGTGGATTTGGAAAAAGCATATGATAGGGTTCCTCGAGGCAAACTCTGGAGTGTTCTGCAGGAGTATGGGATTGATGGTTCCCTGTTAAGGGCGATTCAGTCTTTATATACAAACTGTAAAAGCTGTGTTCGGATAAACGGTGTTAAATCAATACCTTTCACTGTGGGCGTTGGATTCCGCCAGGGGTGCGTTTTGTCACCTCTCATCTTCATTATATATATGGATTGGATGTTGCAGCGCAGCCGTGGCGGGGAATGTTTCAAAGTGGGAGACCTAAGGATTAGTCACCTGCTCTTTGCGGATGATTTGGTCATCCTTGGGTCCTCTCAAACCGAACTTCAGCGCGCACTCGAAAGGTTTGTAGCCGTTTGTGATGATGCTGGAATGAAGATCAACGTGAACAAATCAGAAGTAATGGTCGTTTCCAAAAAACACAGTCAGTGCACTCTGCATGTTAGTGGAGTCCCACTGAAGCAGGTGGATAAGTTTAAGTACCTCGGGGTTTTATTCACGAGTGATGGGAGGAGCAATGCCGAGTTATGCTGTAGAATTGGTCAGCCTGGATCAATTTTGAGAGAGCTTGGCCAATCTGTTATAAGGAAGGCCGAACTTAGTATTCAAGCTAAGCTATCGGTTTTTAACTTGGTGTATGTTCCAACTCTCACCTATGGTCATGAAATTTGGGTAGTGACCGAAAGAATAAGATCGCGGATACAAGCTGCTGAAATGAGCTTTCTTCGCGGTGTTGTTGGAATAACTCGTAGGGATTGAGTGCGCAACACCAGAGTACGCGAGGCGCTCAACGTTGAGCAGCTACTTCTCCGAACGGAACGATCTATGCTTCGATGGTTTGGTCACGTAGTGCGTATGCCCCCAGACCGAGTTCCAAGACGCGCCATGGTTGCCGTGCCATCAGGTAGACGACTTCGCGGAAGGCCCAGAAATAGATGGTTGGATCAAGTCCGACATCTCTCTTGGAGCCGCTTAGGGATTCTCCCTGATGAATTGGAGTCAATGGCGGAGGATCGAGAAGGATGGAGAGTCCACCTGAGCATCCTACCCCCGCGACCCTCATGAAGGATTAGCGGGTCATTGAAAATGAATGAATGAATGAAAAGGATGTGTAGCAACGAGAAATGGTTTTTGAACGGCGAACAGATTGAGACCGTCAAAAAGTATAACTACCTGGGTATGCTTTTCACGCAAAACTTGAGCATGGAAGAACACCTGAAATGCAAGCTACAAAAGGCCAAAACCATGATAAATACAACTTGGAGAAAATGTTTTGCCAACAAATGCATAGTACATAGCAGTAAGTTTCGTGTTTTTGAAGCGGTTGCCGAGTCAACTATGTTGTATGCGGCCCAGGTATGGGGCGGAAGGCGGTTTGAGGAAGTGGAAAAGCTATTGAGGTTTTATATTAAAAGGATATTCCGTTTACCACCAAACACCCCAAACTATGCCATAATGCTAGAGACTGAACTTTCTCCACTGGCTATAAAGACGCTGAAACTGCAGGTGGACTATATTTTAAAGGTATTCAATATGCCTTTGGAAAGATTACCACGAAAAGTTGCACTGGAAGCACTACGATGCAATAATGGTTGGTACATAAATTGGAACGAACTAGCGCACGAGTGTGGAATAAGCTTGGATTTGGATGAAGCAATCACGGAGTCATGGAAGCCAAAGCTATACCAGTTGTTAGCAGCAGTAGATGTTAACTTCAGACAAAAATTTGAAAGAGAAGCATTAGAGTCACTGCATCGATCTATTTGTAGGCAGTTGGATCATAACAGCAGCAGCATATTGGGAGACCGAAACTACTTTCACGATAGTAATAGCTGCGAAGAAATATCACTTATGCTAAAACTGCGAGCTGAACTACTTCCACTAAATTATCAACCGCATATGGAAGATCTATCGGCCTTGTGTAATATATGTAACATGGCGGAGAGGGAGGATATATTTCATTTCGTGGGAAGATGTCCTACGCTCCGGGAAACTAGACGGCACTTGTTTGAGTAGATGAAATTTCCCATGAAGAAATCATAAGTAAGCTCAACGAACCGCAAACGTCTCTTCTGGTAGCGTACTGTAAAATAGCCCTAGCCTATCGGCGAAGAATTATAACAGAAAGTTTCTAATTTTAAAGAATAACGGTTTTCGTTTATTAAATTGCAATCCATAAAGTAGTAATGGTTCTTTAAAAAATTGTCAATCGGCAGACGGCTTATTGCCATGCTTTTTTGATTTTTCGATGTTTGTAAAGAATTGTAATTAAATTGTGAATTAATAAAATCTAATCTAAATCTAAATCTAATCTAGATATAAACTATATTTTCATTGGGTCATGTGCGTTTGAAAGTGTTGTAGCCATTGTACTGAAGAACTAGTACATTGAAGAACTAGCAGCCGTGAATTTTGGTAGCATGCGAGAAGACGAACAATAGAGTCATCGCATGATCACCAGTGAATAGTAGCCTTTTTGTTGTTTTGTTACCTAGCTTTTATTCTCCATATAATACGAGTAAAAGTAAAATATTGGAATACTCTATGTATACTTTCTCCTCTCCAATCTAACTCTGAGGTCTCAGATATTAAGGCGTTTTTGCCCATTTATGGGCTATTTAAGCGGCAGTTAATTTTTTTTTCCTCAACCATCCACAGAGGAATCACACTATTGCGTTAAAAAAATTGGCGATTCTCTTGTCAATGCATTAAATAATATGTGTAGCTTTCATTAAAATGAATAATGCATTACAATTAATAGTTTTTAGGATATTATTATACGTACCCATAATTAACTCAAACACGTAAAGTAATGTAGGGCACATAATACTTTTAATTATTTATTACTAAACCGTAATTTAAAATAACCGTCGAGTGAAAAACGATGATGGGCTAATTATTTATTTGGAGTTTTTGAAACAGGTCAGAGAATAGCTATGTCGATTTTGCTAGCTTTGTCTTCAAATTTCTCGCGAAAACTTTCATAAATTCAACGATAATTAGTTTTAATCACAGCTTGGTCAGTGTTGTTCTTCGGGTGTAATAAGAAATGCGTTGATCGGTCGCATTGCAGAAAGTCAAGATCGAAGATTAAATTGTTCACGCATTCGGGAGGTTCAGATTCGAAGATACTCAAACGATTGTTAACAAGTACGGCTTATAGCATCTGAGACCATGTGCAATAATTGCTGTGCTTGTGTTTTTCTTCTGTACCAGCGGTACACAGTAATTGAAGAAAAGTAGTTACGTACAAGCCTGTGACGAACTTATCAGGTTTGCCACCTTATGGGTACTTAGTTTCATGTTTTAAGGATTCAAACCTTTTAAGACAAAGACTTTTTTTTTAGACGTGTGCGTTAAACGCAATCTTGGAAAGAAAAGACGGAAGTATCTAAGATATCTCTAATATTAACGTCAATGTCAACGTCACAGATAAACCTCTGAGATTTTATTGCTAAGGATAAAATTCTCTAGAAAGAAAATTTTATTGATACTTTCGCAACATAAACTACTAGAAGCGGAAGACGTTTCCATAGGAAAACTAAAGACTTGCTATCTTATACGATTGGACTAACGAACCTCAGGCAGTTTTGTTTAGTAAGTTGAGACTGGCGTAGATTCGAAAGTAATTTCTTCAAGGAAATTTATCTCTTAAACTACCTCGACAGTAATGACTTTCTTATATGAGTATGTCTAGGTATTTTAACGATGAAATCTCTGTCAGTATGTACTTCAGTGGTATAGGTAGAGATCTTCCTACCTATAGAATTGTGCATATATGGAAAATGCACTCTTACATAAAACAATAAAATTTTGTAACTCTCATGGTCAGGACTCAACTTCCGTTTCTAGGATTTGTAAAAGTTTTGTCTATCCATCTGCATGTATAGTTGAGTGCAGACTTAACGGTTGAGCGGATTTGGTTCAAACTTCATATCTGCGGTCTGTGTGTTACGAGTATATTGAGCGCAGAAATTGGTATTTAAGGCTGATATTGAAAAAAAAAACAGGATTTGATCGAAAACTGCTTTAACATTTTTGTTTAAATCTAATTTTTGGGTTAGTTTAGGTATTAGAACTTTACAAACATCGAGTAAAGTTTTTATACCTCTTCTGATCTCTCATCGATCTTTTTGACAATAAGTGAAAGTCTAGTGAAAAGGAGGAGTCCCTTGAATAAGTAGCAACAAAACTAACTGGGAGAGCCTTAGAAAAGATTAGAATTTAAATATTATTCTGAATGTGTCACTCGAAACACGGTACGCATTAGAAGACGTACTTGGTAGATCAATTGAAGTCCTACAAAGCGCTGCGTGGATCAACACTGCGCATAGAAGAAAAGAATTCATAAATAGCGAAGTTAAAGATCTACCAGAAATAAAAGAACTGATAAGAGAGAAGAGGGGACCACGCAAATGATACTAACAATCCCGCGCTCCTCAGCAATCAAAATCTGTAAAATAACAAGACTTGAATATGATTAAATAACCAAACAAATCCTTAAGGTATTGCCAAAGAAACCTATTATAAGACTTCTTTATCTTATAAATGTCGCGCTAAGGCTTTCAAACGTTCTAAGACAATGGAAAGTTGCCAAAGTTTTAATGGTTCTCAAACCAGAAAAACGTCAAAGCGATAAAGAATTGCTTTTCTTGATATCCCTCAAGCCTTCATCAAGGTATGGCATGAATGCTCTTCCAGAAAAATTATACAAGATTTTAGAATCCTATCTTGCGAAAAGACTTGTCCATGTCAAACATTGAACGAAATACTCGAAATTTAAGGAAATTGATGCCGCAGTTCTGCAAAGAAGTGTTCTTGGTCCAGCTCTGTTCTTATTATACGAGTACACTCGAACTCGAGACATTCCTTAAAAGGACGGCACCGATGTAGCCCCGTTTGTGGTTACACATATGTACATTCATTCATATTTGTCGCAACAGCCCAGTAAGGGCCTAGACTTAGCTTCTCGCAACCATTTGTGTTGTGTGCGTTATATTTTTAGCACGAATGGAAGGGACCTTCAGTTTTGTGTCGTATCCGAAGGGCTTTTTCATGACAACAATACTTCTGGATATTTGTCAAACAATCGCGAGAGGTGGGACCGTAAAAAATCTTTTTGGTGTTTTCTGGGATTTGAAGATTGAACCTCACGCACAGTGGTCCGAAACACTAACCACTGCGCCACGCGCCGCCGCCACTTTTGTGGGTAATACGGCTATACTGGCAACAGATAACTCAGTGTGTAACCGAGTGATCCAAAATCTGCAGGCTTGCCGATATTTTCTGAGGTCAAATAGGCGAACCCCACAGGCGGATCAGTAGAAATGCGATGAAGTGGGAAGGTTATGATCTTTTATTTTTGGAATCATAACCTCGCTGAAAAAAGGAAGAAGAGGAAGACTGGCAACGGATAACTCAGTCAAATCAGGAGCTGCAAAGCTCCAACGAGATTTGAATAAAATTTGCGAGTGGACACAGATTTGGCATAATGTTCTTAATCAGATCAAATCAACACAATGTCAACTTTACTTACTCGGTATAAATTTCGAATGCAAACGAAGCAAAATATCTAGGAATGGCACTAGAGGCGGAGCTTAAATGAAAACCACACGTTAAAAAGCAATGCGATTAGTTCGGAAATGGATTCGGACAAAAGTATTGGCTACTTGGAAGATATTTCAAGCTAAGCATACGAGTATATGTATAACAAACTGCAAGCAAGTGCTCAAATCTATTTGTACGTATGGTATACAACTTAGGTATTGTACTTAACTAAGCAATTGAGCTATTCTACAATTAGCAAAACAAAGTACAGAGAGCAATCGTGAATGCTTCTTTGTATATTAGATACATCCAAAGAGACCCATGAATAGCTACTCGTAGGACTCGATCAATAGAGAACAATAGATGTATGTACATATTAAGACAAAACATGAGTTAGGGCTGAACAAATATCTAGTAAATGTTGTTAATAAGCGTACAGATACTGAGGCGCAAATCGAAAACAAAACAAAGCTGTTACAATAGACCAAAGCAAAGTATTCAAATTAATTTGTTTTCTTTCCCTGTCAACGCTACTACTGCTTCATTGATTGTTATGTCTTATTTTTCTTTTCCAAAAGAAAGTGAATGTAGATAACAACCTCAACTAGCCGAATTTTATGTATTAGAAAAAACAAGTGAATGTGAGTCGGGTTCCGCGCAAAAAATTCCGGCCGATTATTTTAACGTTGATCACTAGTTTTACAAATAAAAGGTTTTCTTCGTAAATTCACTTTAGTACCGAAGCGGCTTAAGATATTCAAAGAAATTGGCATGGCATTGAGGCATTTATTCCTTAAGAGTACTTCTTTTTCTTCTTCCTTTTATCAGCGAGACTATGATCCGAAAACAAGGGATCACAACCCTCCTACTTCACCGCATTTCTACTGATCCGCCTGTGGGGTTCGCCTTATTCCGAAGAAGTACTATTAGAAGGAAAGGTTAAGAATAGCAAAACTAGTGCTCTCCTTGCTGTAGGTTAAGCTTTTAAGGTATTTCGTAGGGCATGCTGCGTGGAGCCTACCTATATATGTACATAATTTGTCTAATGGTCCGGATCTATAATACTGATTCAAAAGATGTGACTTTTTTCGAATTGAATAAGTGGAACCGATGTGGAAGAGCAGAAGCCGTAGAAATCATCGACTCTTTTTTATTCATTAACAAAATGCTTTTAGTCCTTTTTTCCTTCAAAATTAGCCATAAGCTGTGAGATATAACACAGTCAGATCCGATTGCCAAGGAGGTGTTGATATTTTCTCCTGGTCTATTTTTTCCTTCAGTACACCAATAGGGATAGCTATTGTGATCCTATTGTGATCCTAGACGGGCTTAGGTTTTATACGTGACCTCGGCTTGGAAGATACCATAGTTACCCGGGAGTTTGTATGAATCGCTGATGTTGAGTGATTCGCAGAATCGTCTATGTCCAGTCCATTTGAGACCCGTCAGTATAGAATGGTGCACTGGTTAATGTATTGAATTCCCACTCCTTTCTTCCGGTAAAAACAATAAAGTATTTTTGGTAAAAGTCTATGTAAGGTACAACACAGTCTGCTGTTCTATCGAGATCAATGGATTTGTTGCATGTGCTTACTTGTCTAAGACGTATCGGCAGCCGTGCTTCGCATGAACTCATACAGAGGAGGAAGATTAAGTATGATTTCCAACTCTGCATGAGGCGTTGATATCTGTGCTCCTGTTATGCTAACACATGCTAATATTTTTACCTTCAGAAGATTATTGAGGTAGCTAGATTTGTCTGTTGCTTACAATTATACCATAGGTAAGTATGGGTCTTATGATCGCAGTATACATCCAATGGATTGGTGGCGGCTACAAGCCCCATCATTTACAGAAGATTTTCTTGCACGCGTAAAACGCACATAGGGTATTTTTTATTCCTTCTTCTATGCTTACAGGAGCTTTGAATTAAGCCAAGATACTTGGCTTCTGAGGGGAAATTCAGAGAAAATCCGTTTAACTTTCAAAAGTTTCGCCCATAAAAATAATTCTTTTAATGCGAACTCTATAATCTTGCTGATTGTAGGAAGATGTTTTCCACCGATCATGATTACTACAACGTCTGCGTATGCCATTGGTTTTATTTTTTTGGATTTAAGAAACTTCAGAATTTTGTTAACGACAAGAAGACACAGCAAATGATAAATAACTCCCCGGTGTGGATTTCTTCTCGCAACCGTTTCCCTCACGACACTCTTCGCAGTCTGGGCTGGTTAGTCTGCTGTTAAGCACTTCATCGATTCAATTTGTTAACTTCGTTTTTACTCCTAATTTAATTAGTGCTGTTTTAATTGAGTTCGTACTCACGTTGTTAAATGCTCCTTCTATATTTAAAAATGTAACTAGAGTGAATTTCTTGTAGTTATGGCTTTTCTCGATTTCTGAGACAACTTCGTGTAGGGCTTTGTCCACTGATTTCCCCTTAAGGTAGGCGTATTGGGTGCTACATAGGCTGTGTTCATCGAGTAGGTTCTTCACATGCGGTCATCTTTTTTTTCACTCTTCTTTGTGGTGAAGTGTCTGGGCCAATCTGTATATATCCGTATGACAGTCTGTGTTATGTACATTCTATGGGTCATCAGCAATTTCGCGAATGTATTTGTTCTTGAACGTTTGTATTATTCAGGCATTCGTTTTCTTTCTATAGCCCCATAATTGGATGTCATACGTTGCAATTAGCCTTAGTATTTGTTTGTACAGCATAACACCTACTGTCTTTCTTTGTCAACTTTGCCATAACATACACTGATCTGTTATGTATATGTATAATATCTCATTGCACTGTCTAGGTAGGTCTTTATGTAATTTGGACTCTAAAGCTTTTCGACACGGAAAGCCTGCGCACCATCTAAAATGAATGCGGAACAGACTAAGTTTTCTTCAAGTACTTTTTCCACTAAATCATGGTTTACCGTCGAATAATTATTCCTAGTTCCTTACCATTTTGACTGAAACTAAAAAGGCCAGGTGATATAAGGCCTGGGGTGGTGAGCATGTAAGTTCTGGTGAAGCTTTGAACTCGTTCTAGTATTGATACTTCGTTGGCCATCGTTCACTAGGGCAGTCGATTTAATTATCGCCTAAACAGAAAAAAAAAAAACAGATTTTCTCAGGCTAACGCACTACGTTTCTAGCTGTTTCAGACCAACACCTTTTCGGTTTATCTGAAACAGTGTTTACTTACCCAATAGCTGCTCAAGAGACTCTAAAATGCAAAATAAGTAAAATATATAAATAAAAATGAGTCAACTGGAAGCATATGTCAGATGTATTTTTGCGATCTGATTATAACAAATCAATTGTGCAAAACATACCACGTAACTAATTTATTATCGCACCATATACAGCTGGGGAATCGTGCACGTATGATTCAAATATTTATTGCATGTATAAATTTAAGCTTGTTTAATGTTTATTATGAACTTGTAACGTCAACATTCATAAAATAATTTGCATTAGGAAAGTAATTGAATAGCAATTAAGCAAAGCCATAAGGTTGCAATTTTATATATTTGTTCACGAAATGTAAAATATCACCCTTAGTTAATTAGTACTAACCCTTGTTCGACATATGAACAAAACAAGCTTGCCCGTTATTTAGAATATCTGTTATTTGAATCATTATTATAAATAGTTTCAAAGATGATGCTTTCACGTACACGGTTATGCTATGTTCAATAGATAACTAGACGCGTCCTTGTACGCTTGTCAGGATACATTGTGCATAAAATCCTCATTGCTAAAAACTTTCCGTTATGCATTTTACAATATCCATGGTTACAATCCATCTGAAATGGATCGTATGATAACATTTCCCTTGTGATTTAACTACACCTTATTAATATGGGAAAGGGTGTAAAGAAATAGAATTTTATTTTATGAAATATCATCGTCGTAGCCCGAGGTTTAATTAATTTAAATGTGGATGCGCGAAACAACAATTTTGTTTACTTACTTAAGGTAAAAGCTCTCTTTCTGTCTTCCAAATCATTGTAGCGTGTTCCAGGCGGAGATAATGGCGATTAAAGAAGTCTAATCTTGCCTTAAAAAAACGTGATATCTGCTAGAAATTACCGCATCTTTTCAGACAGCTAAGCAGCAATCAAGTCCCTGGAATCGACCTCTATAAATTTTTTAGTACCTCTAGACTTCCCATCGTCTCTTGTGGAGATGGTTGAGCAGTTCAATATTTACCTGTGTTGGGTGCTGGGGCATAGGGACATTCCAGAGAATTATAAGGCCGATGAACTCGTCAGAATATGAACAACTATATCCATCCTGCCGGATAAAGGCACCTTAGATATACCAATCGCTACTTGAAAACTTAAATTTAAGCTGGATGCTGTCGAGAGTACAAGTCTTAAGTAGACAAGTGGTCCTACATGTCTAGCGACAAAAGAATTTGGCCAAAGCTAGACCTAAAACGCTCTAAGAATTTGATTTCTCTCAATAGATTGCATATCGATGACAATAGGTGTCATCACTGGATACTGTCTAATAAGCAATCATGCTACAAGGATGGGCGTTTTTGCAAACGACTTTTGTAGAAGCTGCATGGATAAAGAAGAGGAAGGAACTATTCCCCACCTCTATTGTTTCTACCCAGCTCTCTTCTGGAAGAAGGAACTTAAATAAAATAAATAAATATTTGGCGCAATAGCTCTTTAAGTGCCATCACCTAGCTTCTCGCAACCACTCATGTTGTGAGCGTTATATTTTTCACACGAATGGAAGGGACCTACAATTTAGTGCTGTATGCGAAGGGCAATTTGTTTTCACTTAGGAGCCCTTATTACAACGATATAGGAGAGCTAAAAAACACCGACATTAAAGCCTCCTACGCTTTATAAGAACCACAAAATGGTTTTAGCGAGTAGGTAGAGAGATCCACGTGGTATCACAATTGACCTATTATTGGTCTAAGTGTGTTGGCGATTCTCAGCTGGCAGCCACTTCAACTTAACCTAATCTAACCTAACGTAAAATGTCTTTGTCCGAAAATTCCTGTAATAGTACTTTATTCATAAATCGGTTTTTTTGAAAATCAGCTGCTTCGATTTGGCTCAAAATTAAGATCTAAGGAAGATATTACGTGTGCATGCCCGTTGCGTACTAATTTCTGCAAAACATATTTTTATTTTTTTTTTTAACAGCTTTTTCAATATTGGCATTGAGAACTTCCCATACAGTGACGCTCAAGACCATGCTATACCCCTGCCCTATCGACACCGTCGGCAAACAAGCTGCTGCCAACTCTGCAATAAGACTGAAAGATTCCAAGCAATAGATCTGATCACGCCATCTTCCCAGAGTCACAGACAGACTGCCCGTCGAGGTGGTTTTCAATCTGAGCTATAAATAGTCATTACCGGACAAAACAGAGTAGACCCAACGCGATGTCCTGTACAACGAAGCGATGTCAATTTTTACGGATGGGCTTAAAACCTCTCAGTTTACCTTCTGACTCACTGTAGCGTTTTTCAAGCCGAGTTAACCGCTATTCGGAAAATTATTTAGCGGTTAATATTGCATCGCAGATAGATAAACAATACATTGGTAATCAAGCAGGTATCAAATTCCTTGCATCCAGCACCTTCAGATCGAAGGCAGTGAAAACTACGGCGTATCTCTTAACGAGATAGCTGGACAGTACAACTTCACCGCCTGCTGACCAGAGCACTTAAACATATCAGGGAATTGCAAAGCTAATGAGCTAACTCGACAAGGCTACTCCGCTACAAAAGCACAAGTGCGAGGCGCTAATGTCCTTTACTAAATACCTCATCTATGCCGACGCGGTTAATGACGCAAATCACCGATGGTACCACTTAGACCAATGCAACACCGCTAGACTACTCTGACCTACACTAAAGAGAAATGAAGTTCTTTCTGACTTCTGATACACAGAAGAAGAACTTTCTCAAAACTTACAAACGTTTTCACCGGACACTGCATCGTAAGAAAGCTCGTGCCCTGAGAACAAGTATGAGAGTTATTGATAATCCCATTGGCGCAGGCAAATTATAAAAAAAAATAATTTTACGCATTCCACACAACGTTTTTTGCAGAAGATACAGGGATGAAGAAGAAGATGGGACCATCGGTTATCTCCTGCGTACGTGTCCTGCATACGCCAGTATTAGAAAGGCTACATGGGGGAATACCTCTTCAATGATTTAAACGATTCCTTCAACGCCTGCATGGTTAAAACCAGTAAACTCATCACCAAATGTGAATGGTTCCAGGAGTAGGCGGCGTGATCCATCCGTACTTACCCATTGGGAGCACAATGGACCTTCTGTAAACTAAGTGTAGCTCATCCAAGGTCATTCGAAACCAACCAACCAAAGTAGGTTGGTTCATTTGGGTGCTCTGAAAAGTGGCTGCCAATAGCAATTGCTGTGATAACATGCTGCTGGGTGCTTTAACTGGGATCACCTAAGTCCCTACATGCAGGTGGTCTTCGTTGGACATTCAAATTTTTATCAAGCTCATGGATGAGTCTTAGCATGATTAGAAGTTCTTCCAGTGTGTGTCGTGGGGATCAGATTGCGGCAGCATAGTTGAAGACTGAGCAGCCAATTGTTTTGAAGGTGTCGAGGAAAGTTTATTTATCTTATCCCCAGTGCCTCGCTGCCAGTAAGGTGATTTCCGAACTTAACATCTTCGACGGCCACTTGGGTAGGCAGGAAGGTAGATCTGGTAGTACTTCTTAGAAAACAAGAACCCAATAAGCATTAGTTTTGATACCAAAAATTCATGTAATCCGGATTTGAAGGTGTGTTGGTGGGGAGTCTCTAGGTCCAACCTGTGGAGTTAAGGAAGATTATTAAATCCTTGATGTTTTTCACTGAGACTTCCGCAAGGGAATTGAAAAAGAGTTTTCCTAAAGCTCGTTGTCTGGTCTTAGCTAGTGCTGGACAGGCCCATAGAAAGTGGATAAGGGTTTCTTTCTCGGTTGCGACACTGCAACTGCGATGGTGTGTGTTGTGTGAGATGCCTAGTTTGACTGCACGATCTCCTATAGGCCAGTGATCCATGGTCATCGCTGTTATTCTGGCGATGTCCCTACGCGTTCTGTTTAGGAAGTCAGTTGTTTTCGTGTTGTTATCGTTTCTAGTCCATCTGAGGTTGGCTTTAGCAAGGAATTTTGAGGTGATTTCTCCTTTGACTCCTTCAAGCGGAGTCTGAAGTGATTCCGCAATTGAGCCTTGCCTATCTAGTTCATCAGCAAGTTCGTTTCTATAAACGTTACTGTGCTGTGCTGTGCTGTGCTCATTTTGGCATTTAAGCACCAGCTTGGAGGATGTAGTAACCGAGGCAATGGCTTTGATGGCAGCTGGGCTATCAATAAAAATAGCGATCTTTTGCCTTGGCGTTATATTTGTGCGTAATTGGATATGGCGACAGGTTTCCCGGACAGCAAATAATTCTGCGTCGAATACTGTGAATAGATACAGGGTAACGACGATTAGTTAGCGGCTCAGCAAGCTTCCGTCACTGAATTTTGGCTGGACGATGTTATGCTAAATTGCTGAATTGCGGGAGGTATCTAAAAGTTGTTATTTTCTTCGTCTAGAACATTTCAAAGATCATTGACAGTTTGCAGCACTTTTTCGATTTGGCAAACTGAAGAAATTATCATAATGAAATAAACGGAAAAGGTAAGTATATAAATATTTTAACACGCCCCTTAGAGCCCACAATGGTAGTCTTTAGCCTCGTTATAGCCTCTAGTATTAATTAAAAGCGAGTATTTTAGATTTTAAATTGTTAATATTCACGCGAATTTTAATTAACTCAAAGCTGGCTTCCTGGAATTTAGCTTCAAAAAGGAGTTGCCACTAATTATTTCGCTACCCAAATCAGTCAAAGTTTATAATGAATAAAACACAGTGCGAACAACCACTGTTACTGTAGAAGAAAAGTCCTTTTGATGGACGTGGATGAATTTCTCAGAATCCATTGCGGTAATAATTTGAAATTTTTTTTACTCAGGTGAATTAATTTCTAAGATAAAATAATTTTTCTGATGCTACACGAACAGGAACAGTTGGTAGATAGGGTTGTGCTTTATGCGTGGTGATGCTTTTATTTCTACCTAACTGCTTTACATACTTATTTTTCACATTTCTTGCAATTACTATAGGGTTCGATGGCTTTCAAGAACTCTCTGATCTTTGGCATCAACAATAGGATCCTTTCCTATCGTATTGTTGGACCTTTCTTAGAGCAGGTCGAACGTACTTGACTTACTAATCCAAATATGATTTTGAAAAACACAACCACTTAGACAGTGTAAATTAGCTTTATTAAGACTTAGTTTGTACAGCATGTAAACCTATTCTGAACGGATGATTAACTGACTGATGTCCTCGCAGCTGAAAGGAACAATGGATTAGAATCGGGAGGTTAATTTCGTAAAGTTTTGTACCTTCTAGTGTTCCTGCAATAACAGGGCACGTGAACTCCTTCGTTCTATAATCAATTTCTTTGAACTCATTCAGCGTCGACCAGTACAACACAGATCCTTTGGAAATGCTTACCCTCATTTGAAGCTGAGGAAATGCAATGGAACCTCCGAGCCTTGGTTCATTCAGCTATCAAAATAAAAAAATTATAACTACCAAGGACATAACATGCAACATCATCGCCAACCTGAATCCATACAACTCCAACACTCTTCTCCTTCTCTACCGCCATAGCATTTATGCGAAAATCAATTTCATCATAAAAATGGTTCCTTATTGATGTCCAATTTCCGAAACACTTTACCTTATGACCAGTCACCGTCTCCAACCGTTCACCGTACTCTGTCAAGATTTCTTCCTCTCCACTGCCATTCTTTAGAAAATCTTTGAAATACTGAATCCCTGCGTCACCGAAGATACCGTGATATATCGCGATGAAAGGATCTACACTGACTGTTTCCGATTTAAGAGGAGCAATCTTTAGAAATGGAAGGTTTCCATCAACGTACGTACAGGTGCGAGGAAATGATGATGAGGTGTATTGTTCGGAAGTTCCACGGCAAACTTCTTCAACGAGAAGCTCGTCAGTGGATTTTTTTGGCTGTGAAGGGCGGAAATTAACGAAAGTATTCAAGTGAAGGGATGAATCGCTCAATGAATGATGGAAGAAAAACCCAGAAGCAATTTGTAAAATTCAATGAAGGCCTTTTTAAAATATGATGAGCTATGTTTGTAAGCAGTGTTTTATTTTGCGTTTGAATGAATGATTACAGAGGTAAGGTTAACTTAAATCTAAAATCCCCTTGGGAATACCTTCATTTGTTTGGGCTTCAGTGATTTTTTCTTTAGTTTTTCCTTGAATGTTGCTTGTGCTGCAATTGCTCGCTTGTTTTTAGGATTCAGTTGCAGTATCTGTTCAGTAATTCCAATCGCTTCCTTAATGTTTCCTGAAAAAAAGAAAAGAAAAATATTAATCATTCCTTCCAGTAGATCGTGAGGCTTGTCATTGAAAGTTTCGTAGATACATGACCAGCCCCATTAAACAAGTAAAAGTTATAACGGCTTAGTGTAACCAACTAATCGTGTCCAGGGTATATGGATAAGGTAGCGACAAAGATTGGATCATGTGTCTTGTACAAAGATGGAAATCACTCTGGTGGAGCTGAAAGTGTCAATTAATAGAGAAGTTTTCAAACTCACTAGATCATGGTTGCAGCATTAAAGGGGCCACCCGAGAGGTAGAGATGGACATTTATTTATTTCAAGTCTGTGGAGCAATAAGCATTGACATACTCGTAACATAAAAATCTCCAGTGCGAACTTTGCTTAACTAAATAATCGAACCCAAGGAAACCATGCATTTACTGGGTATTATAGTAAACCTTGTAGTTACGAGACCACATATCCAACATCGGAAAATCAGCTTCCACCAAGTTGATTTGACTTTTCAAAGCAAAAACTACTGCATACTACCGCTCACGTTTGGGGCTCGCTCCCTCAATACTTGACAGGATCCAGAGAAGGGCAGTTCGTTTAATAATAGATTCAGCACTAACGTTCAACCTTCAATCGTTGGCGTATCGAAGGCAGGTGGCAGACTTACGCCTGTTCTGCAGATACTACTACGTATTGCAGATGTTTGCATGATTTCAACAAAATGATCCCTCGAATCTCGGCTTTTCAAGGTTCTACCAGGCAGGCCAGTAGAGCACACAACTTTCATGTTCACTTGGCAGCCGCAAGAATTCTATCAAAATTCCGTTTGTTACAGGACAAGCAATCCCAGGTGAAAATAACTCACACTCAGATGAAATATTTCCATCCATAATCTGCAACAATTTATAAGTAGAATGAAAAGACAACTGTAGACATATCCGGGCGTTGCTGAGCGTTATACTATAGGCTCGCCTTTCCCTAGAGAGGTTTATAAAACAAAAAATTTCTTTAAATATGGGAGTAGGTAAGCGTGCAGCCTCGAAACTGCATGAAGGCAAAACAACATTTGGGATCAGACAGGGCAAACAGACTACTCGTAGAGTATACCGTAGGCACTTCACAACGATTTTGAGCTGAAAAGGCAGCAAGAAAGTTCAAATTTTTTACGAAGCTCTACTCGTAAATATCGAATAAGTACGAACATTTTGGGGAATATGATATATAAATAGCTACGAATGTTGAGTTTGTTTTACTAG
Source organism: Brachypalpus laphriformis (assembly GCA_945910035.1). NCBI lineage: Eukaryota > Metazoa > Arthropoda > Insecta > Diptera > Syrphidae > Brachypalpus > Brachypalpus laphriformis. The sequence goes on along the minus strand of OX246754.1, from coordinate 282,515,979 downwards.
ACCCAAGCCAGTACTTCAACCATAATAGAAAGTGAAACTCACAACGGAGAAGTAATTTTTTTTTTTGTGCGCACGCAAGGGGTTATGAATACCCTAAACATGTTTACACAAAGTGCGGGCGTTGGAAAGAATAGATAGAGAGAGAAAGATTTTGGTGTAGTGGTTTTTGAAGCTCAGTTGTTTATGCTTCAGAGAAACTCCGGGGGTGGCATCCAGATAACTGGCGAAATTTTTGATATATTTTGTCTTTTGCTTCTGATTCACAGTATTTTTTTCAAGATAACCAATAAAATACGCAAATCATCATCAGCAGAGCGAACCATTTTTTCCAGCCATAAGACCAAGCTACTGCCCATGTTATGCCTTCGCAGTAGTGTTCACACAAGCATTCGCAATTGATCGGACTGACTTTATATATTTTATGAGAAATAAATAGGATTTGAATCATGAAAAATTAGCCTGGCAATTAACGATGTTACCTCAAAACCATTGCCATCCCCGTATAGATAAAGGAAGAGGAAATAAGCTTATGGTTCTTTAAGCATACTTAGCAAAATAACCAATTCATACAAGTAATAAGCAAGAAAATAAAAAGATGATCTGATGATCTAGAACTGGATGGGATTATCCCAATCATGTTGCAAAAAAACTACACCGATAATTATCCCAGTACTCAAAGAGCTATTTGCTAGTAGTCTTAAACAACGTCACATACCAAGAACATGGAAGGAGGTAAATGTGATTTTTATACCCAAGGCGGCCAAGGCTAGTCACACCACCACGAAGGACTTTAGGTTAATAAGCCTTACCTCGTTCATCCTGAAAACACTTGAAAGATTGATCGACATTTACATATGCAGTAATATACGTCCGGGGGACTTATCCTCAGCCCAACACTCATACACAAAGTGTGGAAACTGCCCTACATCATGTTGTCGGCTCTATAGAAAAATCACTTAAACGTAAAGAGTTCACCCTAGCCTCATTTTTGAACATTAAAGGAGCCTTCAATAATGTAAATTCCGAAGCGGTTAAAATAACTCTAAGAAACCTAGACATCGACATCAGTCTAAGTAACTGGATTGTTAGCATGCTCGATGAAAGACATATAAGTACCGAACTTAAGGGTTCAAAGCTCGAAACATACGCTTCTAGGGGCACTCCTCAAGGCGGGGTAATCTCCCCACTGCTTTTGGTCATTGTTCTTAATGAGGCACTACAGCAACTAACGTACAGCGGCGTCAGAGTTATAGCTTACGCGGACGATGTTGTGCTGTTTGCAACATGTAAATTCCTACCTACTATTAGCGAACAACTTAACGGAGCCCTAAATTCTCTTAACATATGGGCCAGGAACTGCGGTCTAACGGTTAATCTCCCTAAAAAATGGACTAGTACTTTTTACGAACAAAAGGAAGATACCAGAGTTTAGAACACCTTCTGTTGATGGTATCCCACTCAGATTGTCTGATAGCGCATAATTAAATATAGAGGAAATAATTAAGAAAGCAACAATAGCTTTTTATTCATGTAGTAGAATTTTTGGGAGAACCTTGTGACCCTCCCCCAAAATCATACTATGGATGTACACGGCAATAGTTAGACCTATACTGACTTACGGTAATCTAGTATGTTGGCCAGCTGTCAACAAAACCACCAACTTAAGGGCTATCACCAAAGTCCAAAGACTAGCGTGCATTGGCATTACCAGTGCAATGAGGACGACCCCGATAGCAGGACTCGAGGCTATTCTCAACCTCGTTGTACATTCGGCATTTTTTCCATCTGCGTAATATCTATTCAGGTATGCTCTTAAAAATAATTTATTATGATATTTTTCACTCAAAATTACAATATGGTATTGTTTGCTGAGGATGTACTTTTAAGAATAAAATATGTCCTCTTTGATCTTACAGAAATATATCCTACGAAAATTATCCTGTAAATCTGTGAGACATCCTAGTTACCCTTTGTTCTGTGACTTAAAAATTCTTCCTGTTCGTCATTTGTATTGTTCTAAGGCGTTGAAGTGTTTTTTTATGAAATCTGGTAATCGTAATTTCCGATTAATTTCAGACTATAACTTACGTGAAAAATGTTCGTACTCTGTATTTGTTCCTACCTTCCATACTACTACTACTATCCATATCGTAAATTTTATCACATTTCATCTCATCGTTTATTCAACAAACTTCCTCAGTCGTTCAGTACAATCACTTTACCTGGAATGTATCTTAAACTAGTAAAAAATTGGCTTCTTAAGTTCAACTTCGATGGCATACAATCTATTCTTTCTGACTATCTGGTTTAAATTAAATCTTAAGTTTGTCTTGCACACTATTTGATGTTATAGAGTAAATATTTTCTTTTATTCTTCTTAATATTGTTTAATAAAAATACTTATTTTTGTAATTTTCTTCAAGGATTACCCCACCCAAATAAACTAATTTTTGAAATATCTAAAATGCATATTAATGTGGTACGCAACACTATTTTCATTACTTTCGTATAAACAATACAGAATGCCAAATGAATTTCTTATACTTTATATCTATTGTAAGTTCTATTGACATGTTAATTTTTCGACTTGTGAAGTAATACTGAATTTAAAGAATTTTGAATAATAAATCTAATAATAAATTCAATCTAAACCGGCTACCGCTAGACATCTTTATACGCACGTCAGCAGCCATTAATGCTATGAGAATTAGCCAGTCAGCAAACTGGAAACCAAATGCAATAGGTCACTCGATGATCCTACTTGATTACTTTGGCCTCGTGCCCATAACGGACTAGATGACGCCATATTTAGACTTTATAAGGCCAATTTTTTAGCGTCGTATACCTAACGCAGAATCTATAGCCATCTACACAGATGGTTCAAAAATGAGCACTGGTGTAGGATCAGGCATCTTCTCCGACCCTATAGGGATATCGAAACCCATACGAATTCCAGACCACAGCAGCGTCTTTCAAGCAGAGGTCTTAGTAGTGGCAACAGCCACCCGTGAGTCTGCGGTAAGGGTAACAGCCAGAGGGTAACAGCACCTTTATCGACAGCCAGGCAGCTATAAAAGCGATTACTGCCATAGAACTTAAATCGAAGTTTGTGAGTGTTGTCGAGAAGAGCTCAGAGATCTTGGAACACAGCACAATGTACCGTTCTGCTGGGTCCCTGGACATGAGGGTATCCCTGGCAATGAGAAAGCTGACGAGCTAGCATGAATCGGCTCAGCAGCCCTACTAGAACTAATTGACCCCCCTGTGTGTATCCCGCCTTGCACACCCAAGCTCGTTGCAGGGAATAAAGCCATTAGAGAAGCGAACGCAAGATGGACCTCCATGGAAACTTATGCACCCACCAGGAAGCTATGGCCATCCTTCGACAAAGCATGGACCGAGAGAATTACTCGAAAAGATAGGAAATCCCTTTCCGCCCTCGTGGGCATCAACACGGCGCACAATACTCTGCGGCACGACTTGAAGAAACTACGCCTGACGGAGGAGGAACTCTGTAGAGGCTATGGTGACGAGGGAGTTTTTGAGGACACTACCCACTTCCTGTGCCACTGTCCGGGTCTTCAACACTCCAGGAAAAAGTTCCTTGGTAAATATTTCTTCCAGGATCTCGAAGAGCTCTCTGGCGTTTCGACAGGAAAGATGCTGAACTTCATAAAATCATCAGGGTGGTTTGTATGCAGAAACGAAGTAAGTGATTGAGTTTTGTACAGTTTTTTGCCGGTTTTAGCTAGGTCTCAATGGGTAAGGAATTACTTTTTCCCCTATGAGTATCACAATCCGCAAACGCTGACCTGAGTGTGGCAGAGAACGTCTCTCCCTGCCAGCCCACATATCTAATCTGATACAAGGCTGATGCGAACGAAAATATCCTTCATGCCTGCACTATCAACCCTAAATGCCCCAACTACAAAAAGAACACCCCTGCAGTTTACAAAAATAACGATGACATATCCTTGTCTAAGTCGTATGTCACATCGTTTCCTTTGTGTTTGGCGAACGTCTCAAGCCTTTGACCAAAACACTTAACGCAATATAATAGCGTGACTCAAGGTCTGGCAGGTAGTACAATGGACCAGTTATGTCTGAGTGCTCCAGTCCAGTGTTTCCTATCCCGACAAAAAAAAAAAAAAAATGGCTATGACAGACAACATTTTTACATTGTGACAACTTGTGGAAGACTCTCATCACTTTTCCGTAAACTTTCAGTTGCCAGACAGCATTGATCTTCTAAAATTTGGAATATCGTCAAAACTGATCTAGGTGCATACATATGTCACGCAATGGAGTTGAGTGCTTGCGATATTCTATCGATATTGATATTAATGGACACTCCCATTAATATCAATACAAATACACTCGGGGTGTAATGATATATCGCCTCCTCGTGGTACACCCTGAATAACGCTAAATGATATCGCCTAAGGAAGCCAGACAACCAAGATAAACTCTCCTGGTCATAATACAAAATAATAACCTCTTAACAAAACAACAATGACACAAAAGTTAATATTTCCACCATGCCCAACACAGCCGGTGCTCTTCAGACAAGGCGTATTGGACCTTCTGTTCGAATATATCAACTTAATATCGAAGGTATAAGCAAATCCAAAAGCGACTTCTTATCAAAACTATTACTGACTAACAACATCGATGTAGCCTTCATCCAAGAAACGCATACTGCATCGGACGCTGCTCAAAAGGCTAAAGGCACTGTTGCCAGCTACTCTTGCATCGGATCTACCTTCCACCAATCATATGGAATAACAACATACGTCAGAAATGGCATAGAGGACGTAAAATTGATAAGCGTAGGGTCCAGCAACAACATTTTTACAATTACTATCTAAATTGGAGGCATTTACATTGTAAACATATACAAACCTCCAGGAACACAATGGCCGCCTAATGTTCTCGAAGTATCGGATCAACCCACAGCTTTCATTGGCGACTTCAACAGCCACCATAATATGTGGAGATATGAAAATAATGATGACAATGGTGAAATGCTAATGGAATGGGCAGACTCAAACCGCCTGCACCTAATCTCGACGCAAAGGATAGATCGACCTCCACTCTCGGAGATGGCGAAGAGGCTACAACCCAGACCTCTGCTTCGTAACCTGTGACGCGGAACACCACCCCCTCTCTGCTTCCAGAACTGTCCTACCGCATTTCCCGTATAGTCAGCACCGCCCAATTTTGATCGATATCGGAATCCAGATTCCTCTAACTGCTTCCATACAAAAACCGCGTTGGAACTTTACCAATGCCGATTGAAATAATTTCTCTCACGAGCTCGACTCATGCTTAAAGTTTATTCCACCGTTGCCCCAGAATTACGATAGATTTGTAGGAATGGTTACTTACTTACTTAGGTGGCGCTACAGTTCGGGGTGAACCTGGGCCTCAACCAACAAGCCTCTCCATTTAGCTCGGTCTTTAGCTAATTGCCTCCAGTTGCGCACTCCAAGTTGGTCGAGGTCCCCTTGAACTTGTGCGCGCCACCTACGGCGATGATTCCCTCTACTGCGTCGTCCCTCGGGGTTAGATTCGAAGACTCTGCGGGCCGGAGCGTTTGTGTCCATTCGCTCTACATGTCCTAGCCATCTCAGACGTCCAATACGCAGTTTTTTGACTAGGTCGATGTCGCTGTACAGCTCGTATAGTTCGTGATTGAATCTTCTCCTCCAAAACCCGTCAACGCAAACGGGACCGAAAATCTTACGAAGAATTTTTCTCTCAAAGCGACCAAGGATATCTTCATCCTCTTTTAATAAAGTCCATGTTTCAGCGCCGTAAAGCAGGACTGGGATGATCAAGGTCTTATATAGAGTCTCCTTAGTTGTTCGAGATAGGGCTTTACTGTTGAATTGCCTTATAAGCCCAAAAAAACAGCGATTGGCAAGAGTTATTATTCGATTGATTTCTGCACTGATTTTGTTAGTAGAATTTATAGCAGAGCCAAGGTAGACAAAGTCCCTTACTACCTCGAAGTTATAGCTGCCCACGGTGACGTTTTGTCCAATTCGTCGGTGTTGGTTTTCCCTTCTAGTTGACAGCATATACTTGGTTTTGCCCTCGTTTATCGCCAAACCCATTTTGGCCGCTTCCGCCTCAATGCTTGCAAAAGCACCGGTGACAGCCCGCTGAGATCTTCCGATAATGTCTATATCGTCGGCGTATGCAAGCAGTTGTACAGACTTGTAATAGATTGTGCCTCCGGTGTTATGGTTACGGCAATTGCCAAAAAACATATACACCGAGGTTTTCGCAAGGAGTACATTCCTGGTTGGACCGAAGGAAGTGAACTACTGTACGACAATTTTAAGGTATCTGGAGACCCTCAAATAGGGAAAGAACAACTGAGATCCCTTGATGAGACACGCAAAAACAAATGGATATCAACGGTCAACAGTCTCAACTTCAGCCACTCTAGTAGGAAAGCATGGAGCCTACTACGCAAACTCGGAGGGAGTAGTAGCTCTAAGACCACAAGCTCTTGCATGGACAAAGTGGCCAATAGCATCGTAGATGTTTCTCATGCCCCCGTAGACAAGCAACACACCATCACCATAAAGCGAGCCCTGAGAAACCTCAAGACCAATACCCCGCTGACATCACAGTTTACGGACAGTTTTACATCAGAAGAGGTTAGCAATGCTCTTTCGGCAGTAAAAACAGGAAAGGCAACAGGCTTCGATGGCATATAACCGGAATTTCTTGTACATAGCGGGAAGAATACAAGGCGATGGCTAGCGAAATTCTACAGCAACATACTCGATTCAGGCATAATCCAACCGGCGTTTAGGCGAACGAAAATCATAGCCATTCTTAAGCCCGATAAACCTAACGATGCACCAGAAAGTTATCGTCATATAGCGCTCTTGAGCACCTGCTATAAATTACTCGAACGCTTTATCTACAACCGAACAAACCCTACGATCAACGAGCTCATACCTGTCGAACAAGCCGGGTTTCGTGCGGGTAGAAATTGTACGGACCATGTATTATTATTGACGACACATATCGAGGCAGGATTTGGGGATAGGCTAAACACATCCGTTGCGTCAACTTAACCGCAGCGTACGACATCCATCGTGGAAGGATGGTCTCATCTTTAAGCTACTGAAAGCAATCCCGTGCCTGAGGATTTCGCGCCTTATCAATAACCTGCTTTCAATCCGCCTATTTCAAGTCTTCATCAATGAAGACAAAAGCAAAATAAGAAAGCTCAACAACGGCTTGCCTCAGGGCTCCGTTCTCGCTCCGTTGCTCTTTAACCTCTACATAAGCGACATGCCATCAAGGAAATTTGGATATGCAGATGATCTGGCAATCGCCACTCAGGACAAGGACATAGCGAACACAGAAAGAACTCTAACTCTAGACCTTGAGCAACCCAATATATATTTTAGATAATGTGCCCAAGCATGACTAAAACAGAAGTTTGCTGCTTCCACCTTACCAGCCAAATAGCAAGTTATAGACTGAGTGTCAAGTTAAAGAACACCCTACTTAACCACAACCGAAACCCAAAGTACCTAGGCGTAACCCTAGACAGATCCCTTATATATAAACAACACTTAACAAATGTTGCTGCAAAACTCAAAACTCGCAACAACATCATCCAAAAGCTCACTGGATTGACTTGAGGGTCTGGTGCATCTACGCTTCGTATTGCCGCACTTGCTCTTGTATACTCCACAGCGGAATACTGCGCCCCAGTCTGGCTGAATAGTGCACACGTACGCAAGGTGGACACTCAACTCAACAACACCATGAGACTTATATCCGGAACCATAAAATCCACACAAACACGATGGCTTCCTGTACTATGCAGCATTGCTCCACCTCGCCTGCGCCGTTTAACCACACTATTGAGGGAGCACACAAAAGTATTGGCGAACACTGAACTGCCCATCCACCACGACATTACTATGCTCCTGTCACGGCAGCAGAGACTAAAGTCCCGGCACCCAACTACCAAGCTTGCTGAAGAGCTTGCGCGTGATGAATTCGATCTGAACTCTATCTGGTCAGCAGATTGGACAGCATCAATGCAAGCTGATAATATCCCCATCTTGAACCCATTATGCCAGCCCTTCGCGTTTGAATTACCAATTGAAGATGCGCAGACTCCCTGTTCCGCTGGGGAATCGCTGATTCTCCCGCCTGCGATTGCGGAGCCCAACGACAGACTATCCATCACATTGTTGCAGAATGTAGCAAGCGGTCCTACCCTGGTGATCAATAAATATTAGTTATTTAGAATAATTTTATTTGTTGTTTAACTTGTAAGTGCAAGTTTTGTTATATGTAATATGTAAATCCATACGGTAAATAAATAAATAAAAAACTCCCAGTATGCAACAATGAGGTATAAAATGAAGGATCAAAGGATATGAGTTGGTCTTGAAGTGAATGAGGAACTTGTTTCAGCCTGAACAGATATTCATTTAACTCTTATTTGTTGTAGATGTTTTGAATGTAAACCGCATCTACACTCAATTTCTAGCAGAACCTGGTGGGTTTGTCAACCATTATGAATGCACTTTCCGGTAATCGCATTAAAATACGAAGGGAAGTCTAGAACAGCCCATCAATCCAAACAGTTGGCAAAAATAAAACTGAAGAGAATATTTTCCTCCAAGAAAACTGCATGAAAAGTTTCTGCAGCTTATAGATCTATTTATGCGAGATAAATGCTCATGTCCTTGCATAATCAGAAGAGTACCGCTTGAGGAATATTTTCTTAGTGAATTATGTTCAAAGCCACCGAAAGCCATTCTAAAACTCATTCTAAACATGAGATGGCTCAGAAAGGATACCAGGAATTGATGAGGATGTTTGTTTCATTATCCAGCGTATCCTTGTCGGTAATCTTTGCAAAAAAATATTCCTTTGCAAAAAGCAAAGCAATATTAGATAGAAGTAAGTCATCCCGTTCTTGATTAAGGATTGGTCTGAATGGGTTGCGCTTGTGATAGTGCAAAACTGAAGAGTGTGATATTTAAAAAAAAATTATTTTGTCCCTCTTATGAGGAGCTAACTAAATGTTTGTTAAGAAAAATTACCGAAGAAATATGAATATTCCGATCTACCAAATCTAAAATAGTTGATTGCTGCAGAAGATACTTACCACTTTGGTACTCTGAATTGGCCATTGTTTCCAGGATCTCCGCTTTTGCCTTGTTAGTCTGTGGGTTGACTGCATTTACTGACAACTTCTCTAAAGCAGTTTGCAGCCACACTTTCGCCACTAGATGCTCGCCTTGTTTGAATGACTGTTCTCCAATAGCCAAGCAGTCACTCCAAGTCATCTGAGATCTAAAAACATGAATTACCATCATCAGAATTTCTGTAATTTTTTTGTTTTCTCATCCTCCTCCTCACCCGAATTTCATGCCATTGAATTCCCCCATAGCCACTTGGGATGATTCCATTTGATAGACATCTTGAATTTTCAACAACTTACCCACCGCTTCATCCAAGTCGTCCTCGGTGGGGAAAGTCAAAATCTCACTGAACTCGGTAATGTTTTCAACGATACCTGCGAAATGCCATTGAATTGTGAAAAGTGAAAGTTGGCGAAAAATTCAAATCCAATTCATATTTACGTCCTGTCACATCTTCCCAGGCGAGATCCCTTATCGCCACCCACTCGTATGTCACGCGTTTTATTAAATTGAATGTGTTGATGGGATTTCCGAAATATTTGCCCGTGTCATTGAGAGCGACGTTGTAGATACCTCGTATCTCCTTTGTCTTTCTGTAAGGAAAATCAATAAGACACATAAGTGAGGATGTATCCAGAATGAAACGTGCACGAATCTTACTTCTTAATGGCGGCGATTTTGTTGTCTAAGGCATTCACATAATTCCTCAGATTCTCTATAATCACCGTTTCAGTATGCAGCAAATCGGCTAATTCCATCGAACTTGGCCAAACTTTGCCGGTACCAGTTTCAGCAGAGATCATAGCGGTGGTCGTGGCGATGATTAAGAGTATCGCCAATGAATGCTTCATTGAATCTGAGGTCAGTGGCTTCATCTTGGGCTTTGGTCGAATGGCGCGCGTCTTGTTAGTTTGGATTGCTATCGATCCGGTTTTTAGCTGTTGTACGAGTACGATAAATTTCGAGATTTGGTGGTAAGGTAATCAAAGGTTATTAATCGTTTAGGTGTTTTTGGAAGTCAAGTTCAAGTGAGTTTTGTCTATCTTACGTGTATCTATTTATGGTTTTATGCGATAAATGGTAATGGGATAAATATATATGACAAACTTAGATGGGTAGATACTATTGATGGGTGGAGTTGGTGTATAGTATAATATGAAGGAATACATTAGATAAAATGGATTTAGGTCAAGGAGTTTTACTTAATGTAGCTGTATTAAATAATGATCAGTATCTCTATTAAAAGGACTGAAGGTAGATATTTATATGCGACGGTCAAAAATTTGAATAGTGGAAATCCTTTGTAAAACCCTACGAATACGCCAGTATATGTGTATGCAACCTCTTATGTTACAACGCTCAATATGCAACTGAAGCTTGGACATGTAGATCATCTACTTAGGACTGATAGGCACATGGCCGCCAAATACTCGACATCTTTATTGACTCAATTATAAGCCAAGGTTTGATTGCGTCGTTCTGATGAATGCAATATCGAGAGGATAAGCTTAGTTAATAACGTGAGAACTTTATATAGACTGAAAAATCTGCAATTTTAAAAACTAACCATTTATTTGGACCCAAATGGCTGCAAAACTGAAAAACAATCTGCACCAAAGGAAGCAGAATAGTTAAAGAAATGTGTGAACAGTAGGTATTCGTTTTTTTCTTGTGTTCTTAAGAATCAATTTTTGTTTTTGTTCATGGAAAACATGGAAAATTTTAATTTTGTCACGACTTTTAGCATTTGGCACCACAGTGCGGCGCCCACACCCAATACACAATACGATAGAGTAGAATTTAATGAATTCAAAACACAATGCTGTCTCTCAAGCAAAACCAAGACCTTCAACCATCATCCATGAATGGAACTTGCATCGCTGAATCCGAAAGATTTCCCATTCTCGGTGTATGTATCAATAAACATCTTCGATGGAACGATCACAAATTCAAAGTCCCCAAAAATGCTGCAAAATGTTCACAATTCCTTAAGCGGTGCATAAAATATTTTACCCCGTCTGATCTAGCCTCAATCTACAAGGCATTCATCAGTCCAAAGCTAGAATATAACGCCCGCATCTGGTCTGGTGCACCCAAGGCCGATAGGATACAGAATCGTGCGTTTAAACTTATATGTGATAGAGACATTGTGAACTCTTTAGTCTCACTTGAATATCGTGGAAATGTCTCGTGTCTATCCCTAATTTATCGCTTTTTTTTGTAAAAAGTGCCCCAGCGAAATAAACAGTTGCATTCCTCCTCTTCAAAATTTCACCCTCAATACGCGTAATGCTTATCAGTTCACACTCAAGCCTAACTTCGGACGTACTGTCAAATACAGGGATTCGTTCATAAGCAGAACAACACGTTTGTGGAATGAACTACCAGGCTCTGTATTTCCTCATCATTACAACCTACTCAAAGACTTAAAGCTAACGCAAATCGGCATCTACTCCGTTCTTGGCTCAGGACAGTTCCACAGAAGGTGGGTTATAGACTCTTCCTATTCTCTACAGTTTCTACAGAAATCATTGAAAGGAACATACAGTCTTCTGGCATGTCTGCCTATCCGGCCATGCCCCAAGAGGGCGCCGATTGTAGAACTAATGTTTTTCCTACCTACTGAAATTAATTTAGTTGTCTTCCTATGCTTTAGGTTAGTTGCAAGTCAAACAAACCGCGTGCTCTGTCAAACAAATTTATTTCAGTCTCAGTTGTCAGTTCTTATGTTACCCACTAATAAAGGTTCTGCCGGCGATAAAATGCAAATACCTGAACAGAGGTAGGACAAGAACAACCCGATACTCGACAGCAAACAAGCAACTCTGTTGTTGCTCTTTAAAGGGTTTGCTTAGTCGTTCTGTACCCATTCCATTCTTTGAGGACTTGTTGTGGATCAAAATGAAGCGGCACTAACCAGTGTGAACAAAGATTGGACTAGTCATCTATTTGCGGGCGTAGCCCATATTTTTTGATTGGTGAGTAGAGGGTTCTGAGTGTGTAGAAGAATGCAATGCATCCATGGTTTTATACTCGTAAGAGAAAAAAGTTAATATTTTTTATTTTATTTATTTTTATTTATTCATTTAACGATTTGCTACACTGTAAGATACAATATCTTATATATAGTAATAGCATTCAATAGTTCAAAATATTTTAAGAAAGCTACGTGAGTTGAAATTGACTTAATATTATAAACATGAGGAAAAGAATTAACTAAAAGAAAGAAAAGAAAAATAACTAAAAGAAAAAAGAAAAGAAACCAGAGTTGAGAGTACTAGCGTAAATATATTCTTAGTTCCCTTTTAAATTTTGCAGTGTTGTCTATTCTTCTAAGACTACGGGGCAAAGCATTCCATAAGCGAATGGAGTTTATAAAAAATTGACGTTCCGATGTCAGGCAAGTATGGCGAGGAAGAATTAATTGCCAGGATCTGTTTGAGGAAGAAAATCTGATTTTTTCGTAAAGATAGGAAGGCTGATGGGAAAGTCGGATATCCGCCAGAAGACATAGGGTGCGAAACTGGAGAAAGTTATCAAATGTCATGTTCAACAGGTACTTAGTATAGCGAGAAATTCGGTCATGTCGTCGCAAACCAAAGACGTAGCGTAATATATTGTTAAAGGCCACATTGAGTTTCCTATTGGAAATGTAGCTATAGTTGTGAAATATTTCACAGCCATATGTAAGTATAGGTACAGCAAGTGTTTTACCGAGTAAGGTTCTTGTTTTAATTGGGGTGAACGACTGGGAGGCCCATAGCGTACGGAGTACATCGTAGGTTTTACCTACGACCAGATTGACATGATTGTCCCAGGTTAAGTTCCGATTGAAAATCATACCGAGATTTTTTACTGAATCAACATACTCCATCATGGCATTGTTCATGGTGAGGGAGGGGAAGTATAACAGATCCAATAGCGTTTTTGATATGACAATATACTTTGATTTTTTGGGATTTAGCAGGAGACCATTTCTATTTGACCATTGTGCTATATCTGCAAGATCATTATTAATGTAAGTCGCTGCGTGTTCTATAAAGCCCAAAGGACAGCTTAAAATAAACTGTACATCATCAGCATACATGTTTATTATGCATATGTGTTAAATATAGTGCGGAAGTTTGTTAACATATAGGGAGAAAAGTATCCCTAGTATGGACCCCTGCGGAACACCACGGGAGTTAGGGAGGAACTCGCATAGAACGTCTTTTATTTTTACAGCTTGCTTTCTGTTTGTCAGGTAGGACGATATAAGCTTTACAGCGCAATGCGAAAAATTGTAGAGCCGATGCAACTTTTGACATAAAATAGCATGGTCAACTGTGTCGAACGCTTTGGAAAAATCTAATAGGACTAAAAATGACACACTTCCTTCATCCAGGGCACACCGTATGTCTTCAGAGACACCTATAACAGCTGTGGTACAGCTATGTTTTTGCCGAAAAACTGATTGTTTGGGAGACAGAAGGTTGTTGGTTGTGAGATACTGACCAATCTGTTTTTGCATAATTTTCTCAAACGCCTTTCACAAAAATGGCAGGATGGAGATTGGTCTGAATTCATCACCTCTAGGTGTCTTAGGAATAGATATAACTTTGGCCAATTTCCATTGCACCGGAAAGATCCCTTTCGTTAGAATTGAGTTAAAAATATGCGTTATGTAAGGCAATATAACCGGCAAGACAATTTTTAAAAAAGATGGATGCATCTCATCAAGGCCAACAGCATACGATTTGATACTGAGTATGCTTTCCAGTACATCGGCGCTATGAACTCCAGAAAAGCAGAAACTAGGATAACTAACAGAAGTAGAGGGGTTTTCTGATAGATGGAAAGTACCATTGTTGTTATTAAAAGTTGTTGAGGTTATAAGCCGATGGTTGAGTGCGTTCGGATCCATCCCATCAATAATGTGATTCTTTGATTTACCGATTCCAACACTACGCAGATTCCTCCACAAAAGTTTACCGCCCATAGAGGCATCGAATCGTCTTGAATAGATATGCAATTTAGCAGCTTGTATCTCAGTAACAACTTTGTTGCGGAGCGAACGGTAAGCACATTGATGGTCATCCAGGCGAAAACGCTTCCAACGGCGGTATGCATAATCACGCTGTAGCATGAGTAGGCGAATCTGATTTGTGAACCAAGGTGTTGTGCTAGACGATACGGTTTTAGTTTAAATGAGAACATGATTATTATAGAGGCGTACCGTATTATTATTGAGGAAAACAACTTGATCATCAGGAGAAGGAAGGCAGTAAACAGTGCTCTAGTTAATATTTCTAGCGTGTTCCTCAAGAGCAGAATAATCTATATTTTTTAAAATCCCTATAACTAACTGAGTTTGCAGGGGTTGCAATATCAAAATCGAAAGTTAGGAGGATTAGATCGTGTTTTGAGAAGGCTGGTGCTGATAATTGATCATACAGTAGGACTTTACTTGTGTGACAAACTAAAAAGAGATCCAATAATATTGAAGATTGTAGAAAGAAATGGGTAGGAACGCTTGTATTGACTGGAAACAAGTTATGCGATCGCATTTCATCTGTGAGATGGTTATCTTTGAGGAGGTTGCTATTAAAATCGCCGCAGAGAATAATATTGGGACAAGTTAGACAAATTTCCTATAATGCAGTGGTAAATGGAAGCAAGCTGATATTACTATTTGGTCTGTAAGCAACACCAATTAGAAGTCCAGTCTCAATATAATATGCAACATTAAGTTGGTAAATAAGCGGTGAAGTATGAAATTTAAAAACAATTTCGCAGAATATTTTAAGCGAATTAAGATCTCGTGTGATTTCTTCAACCTCATGTTGAAGCAGCAGAGTAGATGTTAATATAATTTTCGCCACCAACTTCATTAGGCAAACCCAGCCACCGTAGCAAAGGCGGCTTCTACAGAAATTCACAATCCAAACCAGAACCAAATATACCTCGTCAACTACTAGTTATGTTTGGCACAACTTAAGCTTTACTTGCCTCTGGCATTGCTCGGCAAAAAGGCTGCATACACCGTACGTATATTCTTCCGATTTCAGGAGTTCAACGGCTAGTTCTGTAGTCACAGGGTAAAACCGCCTAAGTTGACTTTCACAGATTTTCAGAAAATACATTGGAAATTTTCGTTTTTCCCGAAAACGTATGGGAAATAGAGTTTGGATCCCAAGATTTTGGTAGTAGTATTTAAAGTTGAATGTGGTGAAGTGCCAAGTTATCTGACAACTGGAGTCAGACGTGTAGAAGATGTTCGGCCATACCCGCTGCGAAACGAAAATGATTTCAGATTGCGACGTCAAAATTAATCAGCTGCTCAAAATACGCTCCAGTATAAGGGCTTTCAATTATTTAATTTACTACCAGATGATGTTAAAAGTGAAACAAATTTTAGATTTCGTAAAAAGAAATGTTTAAAAGAACTGCATTTAAAAATGAAAAATTATTTAATCAAATAGTAGAGAAACTATAAATATTGTTGTAGGTATGTAATAATAATACCCAGTGATATAACAGAATCTTTCTAAGTTTTCGTATAGGGGAATTCTTATACCCTGGCCATTAGCCCTAGTCTCTGCGGTAATCTCCCACGAAGTATGAAACCTATGGTCCCCCGTCACCCGCTCCACACGCCAGATGGTGCAAAGACTAGACTGTGTAGGGAGGTAGCTACTACTCAAACAACCAACCAGGGTATATTTGGTCGCACTGCTCCGGGGGTCATTTCCTGCCTTTCCTCCCCCTTTGCTTAAAAAAAAGCCCCTATGGTCGCCACCCTCCTGCTCCTGTAGTAATCTCCCATGAACTCAAAACAGTCTCGGCAACATCCCTGTGCCTCTTTTTTTTTTGTGTCGGAAGGTGGGAATCTTTTGAAGACGAAACTTAGCCGATACTCTGTGACAGTGTAGGATTTCCACAACTAAACCCATATCCCCTTCTACCCCTGGTCCCCGCGCCACTGCCGTTAAGCATTTCATCGCGAGGTGGGTCTTTAGCTTTAGGTACTCCGCTCGTATGTGTTGACAGCCTCCTGCGCTGCATTTAGTTGTCGCTCGTGTCTTCGTTGTTCCTTCAGAATGGTTGCTTCAGTGTCGCTAACTGCTTCCCAGGCAATTTCCCTGCTCCCGATCTGTCTGGTGATGTTGTCTGGGGTTAGGTCCTCACCCAGTTTGTTCACCAGCAGGTTTCCCTCTTCATAATATCTTGGACAATGGAACATGATATGTTCCGCATCCTCCAATGCTTCCGTGCACGTTGGGCAATGGAAATTGTCGTTGAGTCCAAACCTGTAGAGGTGGCCTCTGAAGCAACCATGCCCGGTAGGCTTCTGGGTCAGGTAGAAATCCACCACCCCATGATTTCTACTGATATAAGCGTTTGTATGTGGGATCAATCGTTGCGTTCACCTGCCTTTATCAGAATGATCTCTCTTGCCATTCATCCAGACTTGTCCTTAGTGGTGCCTCAGTGACACTTCGACTCGTCGCAGTTGGTGCCGCTGTCCTGCTAGGGCTATATTTCCATTGGGTTTCTTTAGCCAGTAGGTCTATTGGTACCATACCAGCCAGTGCACATGCTGCGACGTAGGAGGTTGTTCGGAAGGTGCTGCATACTCTGAACCTTCTGTTTCTGTAAGCTGTCTCCGTGTTCCTTCTTTATGACTGCGTCTTCGTGGCACAAGCCCATACTTGGGAATCGTAGAGCATTATAGATTCCGCAACTCTCCCTTTCTCCAGTCTCCTTTTTTGCTTTGGTCCGCCGATATTTGGCATCATCCTTGCCAGGTCAGCCGTTGCCTTTTCTGCCCTTTCAGCTGCATATTGTAGATGTTGCTTATGGGTTACTCTTGCATCTATGGTAATGTCAAGGTACTTCAGCTCTGGTTTGGAAACTACCACGTGATCACCCACGGCTACTCTTATAGTTTCTATGACTTGCCTGCTACTTATGAGCAATACTTCTGTCTTCTCCTCTGCAAGTTGTAGGCTCATGTGTACTAGCCAGTCCTGAACCATCTCGATAGCTTCATTGCAGTCATGCTCCAATCCATCAAGGAATTTGGTCACTACAGCGATTACTTTATCGTCGGCGAAGGCTATTACTTTCGAGGACCTCGGGATTCTAAGTCTGAGAACGTCATCATACATTAGGTTCCACAGTAGCGGACCTAGTACGGACCCTTGGGGCACACCGCCTGTGGCGTTATACTGTCTCGTTCCATCGTCAGTGTCGTAATGTAGTATCGTATTTCTGAAATAAGCCGTCATTATCTTCTGCAGGTATTCTGGTACTCTCTTTGCGGTATGTACTCGCACAATATTTCTCCAGTCTGCGGTGTTGAAGGGGATTCTTCACATCCAGCGTTATAATTGCACAATACTGTTTACTCCCGCCCTTCCTTCGATCGCTTTCTTCGCCGTATTCATGACTTCGTCGATGGCGTTCACCGTGGAACATGCCTTACGGAACCCATACTGGCGATCTACGAGGCCACCTGCCTCCTTGGCTGCACTCTCCAATCTGTCACTATGATGCGCTCCAGTAGTTTTCTTAACTGGCTACATTTCACATGCCGCATCTTAGCAGGAGTATGTTGTAATATGATAAATTGTTAATCTATTTATGGGCGAATAGACACCAATGGCCCGCAGAGTCTTCGAATCTTACCCGGAGGGACGACGCAGTAGAGGGATTATTGGGCTTTACTTCTTCGAAAATCAAAATAAGAATGCAATCACGGTTACTGAAAAGCGGTGTCGGTTCATGATTGAAAATTTGTAACGATCTGCTGTTGAAAGTAGGGCTAAAATGTGGTTTCAGTAGGATGCAGCCAATGCTCTTACTGTCCGACTCCGTATGGCTCTTTAAAGGCAAAGCGAATAACTTCGAAAAATTCGGAAATTAATTGCCCATTTTTTCCTTGGGGTTATCTAAAAGAATGGTTGTGAGTACAGTGCATGAAATAAATATAGCGTACAAGACATATTTTAATGTAACTCATTTTTATATATTTATTTTTCATTTAATTTTTTTTTATAAACTTAATAGCAACAAAGCAATATAATAAAACATTAAGTTTAAAGATTCATCAAAAACTTGACACAAAAAAAAAAATATTGCGATTTAGTTCAAACGAAATAATTATAGCGTACAAGTTGTACAAGTTGAAAAAACAATGTTTTTATTAATAAAAAACTAAATCTTTTATTTTTAATAATCAATATGATCTCCATTCTTTTGAATAACATAATTCATGCGACGAGGCATTAAGTCAATTAAATTATTTAATTTTAAAAGGTTGATTTTTGTACACTCCTCGTTAATAGCGATGCGGAGCTGCAGTAAAGTGTCAAATTGACGACCATTTGCATAAACTTTTTGCACCAAGATGCTCCAAAGATTTTCGATTGGGTTAAGATCAAGACTAATGGCCGGCCACTCCATTAATGGTATATTCCTTGACTTTAAGAAATCTTTGGTAAGTGCGGCGCTGTGTATGGTTGCATTGTCCTGCTGAAAAGTCCAATTATCCCCCAAAATATTTTCTTCAAAATGAATCAGAACAACGTCCAAGAGTTCGACATACTTTTCTAAATTTATCTTATGGGAGATAAGGCATATTGGAGACTATCCATGGTAGCTAAATGCAGCCCATACCATAAGTAAGCCTCCCTGCAAATAACGCGATTAACGAGTTTCTCGCTCAGTTCTTAGATCCCTCCAATATTTTTGGCAGCAATCAGGCCCATCCATATTACATTTTTCCTCATCACTAAAAATGATGAATTTCCGTTGCTCTTCCCAAAATGCGAATTCCAACTTCTTTGTCCTGTGGCGTGTCAAAAGCTTAGGTTCATGTGCCCTTTTTTTGGTACTTAAGATTGTCATCCTTTTTTAGTATCTGTTGAACTCTGCTTGTTGTTACCGGAAGAGATAATTAGAGCCTTATTTAAGATGGACTTATGTTTTTATTGACTGCCAGATGTTTTATTGCCCGAATGTCCCTGCTGTTAATCATGGGTGGCCGCCCGGATCGTCTTCTTTTGTCGTAATTTTCGCTATCTTTTGGAAAATTGCAAATTTATTCTTTTTATTTCGGTTTAATTTTACAGCGATTTCCCTACTTGTCTTTCCGCTGTCTCTGTAAGCAATCATTTGAGCGCGTTCTTCAAAAGTCAATGTTGGTCCTCGTGGCATTCTTAAGAATGACGTCCTAAAACTGATTATATCTTCACCTTAATGAATCACTTTTTACATAATTAATAGGATCACTTACCACTAAAAACTTTTTAACAATTTAAAAGAATTATCAGCAAAATACCCTTCAATAACGGCAATTAAACGCCATGTATGCTTTATTTATTTCGTTCTACGCTAGAAAAATGTTCAAGAAAATGCCAGATAACGGTACATGAACAAAGCGTCAAATGCAGAAAATAATTTTTTTCGTTCATTCATGCATATATAAACCTAACTTACAATTTAAAAGCAAAGAAAAGTTCTTAAATTTCCAAAAAAGAAATCATGTTCTTTTGTACGCTATACTTATTTCGTGCACTGTAGGACCGACACAATCCCCGAACCCAAGGCCACCATTGACGCAGCACTTTGAGTGCTTAAGCCGGAAACTTTGGACAATCTTGTCATCATTGCAAAGCCATAAATGGCAGTCATTTAGCTGATAATACTTTTCGTAATTGAAGTTGAAAAAAAATTCCCATTTTGTGTGTTTCGTAAAACAATAAACAATATATGATAGTGTAAGCGACAAATTTATTAAATTATTAAACTCCATGGTGACTTTTGGTCCATCCTGCATTATGCGTATTAAAAAAAGATATTCAGAATGATTTATGAAACAGCTCTTACATTTCAACAAAATACATAATTCTATCACTTTCCGTATTTCATTTACTTACAAATATTTTTTTAATAATTAGTAGTAAAAAAATAAATACCTCTTGATAAAGATATATGCTTATCTCTTTAGTTATTCAGCATTAAATAGGAGAATTTTATTTATTAATTTACCGACTTATATATGCGGATCTGGGGGACTGTTTGGGCTTTCTGGGGGTTTCACTTTTCATTAATGTTTAAAAGTTTCTTTTTACCAAACTAAATTACGAACTTTTATTTTCATTTACTTTCCAGTTTGTTCTTTTTTTTTTACTTTTCAAATGCATACACTAGAGACACGAACCCAAATCAAACACAACCAATCTGTCACTAAATTGTATAAAAACTCATTCTACCGAGTCAAAGGATAGTTTTAATTTTCCCCTCTTCTTTTTGAGGAAACTTTTCTAAAATATTAAATGGTTTCCAAAAATCTCATTTCCATAAACCTTTAACAAGTTCTGAGCCCGACCATCAGATTAGACATCGAATAAAAGAAAATCAAGGTCAACATCCTCCGGGATGAGTGAATACAAGATTCATAAAAAAAAAAAAACCTGAGTTGCCCCTAGGGACGAAAGTGGAAATAAAAGAGAACCAGCAGTAATTACATAATCATCAAAAAGAGAAAATTTATGCGAATACCTACCTGACGCGTCTCACGCAGTGATAAGAAAACAAGAGATATTCTGATGGAGTTTTGAGATACATACATACGTACCTGTGTATTTTATTTTTTTATATGTCAGAGATGAAACGACAATCGTGGATGATGAGGTATATGTATCTTCTTGTTTTGTTTTATTTTTTATTTTTTTGTTTTTGCTCTACAAAAGAGTGGGTATTGTGATTAATAATTAAGAATTAGCATATTTTATATAAGAATGTGAAGACATTAGGTACAAGACAAAATACAAAAAATATTCGCTTCCAAAACATTTTACATATACTTAATGATGTTGAGAGATGTGTACTTATAAACTTAACAACTGAGTACGTTACGTACATATGTACCTAATTGGTTTGTTGGTATAAGTCGCAATTCATATGATACTGAAGTTGCCTTGGGATATCCAAAAAATCTACTCCATGCACGTTCGGGTACTGATAATGTTGTGTAAAGTATATGGTTGCCGTTAAGATGGAAAATGTCTTATTTAATTGTACAAATTCATGAATTCGCTTTATTTTGAGTTAATTACCTTTCACATTGTATTAAAAGCTTATTCATTTATCTTTTTTATTATTGTATAAACTTGTTACTATACGAGTATACATATCTATTGACACTTATTAAACATTAAAGTGTTTCAAAAATGTAGCATAAATAAAATAAATCAAATATAAAATATTTATATTCAAGCAAACAATGCATTTAAGAACTTATGCAAAGATAAACAGATCCGATTTTATGAAACTGAGGTACTGAAGCTCACGTGTTGCAAGGATTCGAACGAGTTTTGGAGGGCGATAAAAATAATCAATGGGAAGAAATTACAAATCAGTGTAGAACTTAATACCAATACACTTCTAGATTCATGAAACAGCCTTTGTGGAAATTTCAATGCAGATTTGCTGAAAACTAACTTGCGTGTCTTCTAAATTTACCTCCTAAGGAGGGGGCTTAGGACTCCAAATAGTTAATAACTGTAATCCAACACGTTTTGCTAATAATTCCACTCCAAGTCTCTTTGATCTCATAATGGTTTTTAATCCCCTATCTGTACTTCTCTTCGACCAACTCTCGTTGGACTACATTTCTGACTATGATCTTGTTTTCTGTACGTATGATGTTAATATTTCTCATTCTATTCTCATCCCTTTGTCATTTACCTATAAAGATTTCAGTGCTATAAATGCTCTTGCATTACAAACTGCTCTTAGCTCAGCTCTTTGGTATCGCTGTAGACTTAGTGCCAATTCAGACAAGAAATTGAACATCCTTCAAGAGTTGGTGTGCTATTTGTTTGACCAATTTGCTCTCTCTAAAACGGTCAACGTTTGTAATAAAAGCTGTTCTTGGTTTACGTCGGAATTCATTGTCAGAATAAAAACTCGTAACAAGTTATACACCAAATGGAAATGCAACTCTTCTCATACAAACTGGGCTGCTTACAAAAAGGCACGAAAGAGTGCAACTGATGTAATTCGTACTGGTAAAAGGAATTATTACTCTTCGAAATTGAATACATCACTGCCACCTAAGCAACTTTGGAGTAATCTCCGTCTTCTTGGTGTTTGTTCCTGTATCGCCAAATGCGATCTTGATCCTGGTGTACTCAATGATTTTTTCCTAGGGAATAGTTTAGATGTAACTTGTTTTAATCTGGATGCAAATGCTGAACTATCAGCTCGTAGATTGTCCGATTTTAATGTGGTGACCAAGTGTTTGACATTAAGTCCAACTCTGCTGGTGTGGATGGGGTGCCTATTCGCTTCATTAAGCTTATACTACCCGAAATCATAAGCCACCTTACCCACATTATTAACCACTGTATTATAATATCTACTTTGCCTCAGTCCTGGAAAACCGCTAGAGTCATACCAATTGCCAAAAAAGCAAATGCTAACTCTGCCCGTGATTTTAGGCCCATCAGCATTTTACCGTGTTTATTTAAGGTCTTTGAGAAACTCATAGCTAAACAAGTAATCCATCATCTGTCCTCAAATCGTCTGCTGAATCCTTTTCAGTCCGGATACAGAACCGATAATAGTTCCTCCTCGGCTATGAATAATATCCTAGACGATATTAGGCATGATTTTGATGTAAGTAATGTAACACTGCTTTGCCTGCTTGATTTCTCAAAGGCATTTGACAGTGTCAATCATGAAATTCTATGCTGGAATCTTAAAAATTTGTTTTATTTTAGTGAAGATGCTGTTCTGTTAAAAAGCTATCTCTCCTATAGATCGCAATAAGTTGTCATTGGTTACAAATCATCGCCTCTAAGATCCATCATGCAAGGTGTACCTCAGGGATCAGTTCTAGGTCCTATTTTGTTTAGTGGATTCATTAATGACTTGCCTTCAGTGTGTCAACATGCTTCAGTTCACCTTTACGCTGACGACGTCCATCTGAATTTGTCCCGTCCTATGAACTCCATTCTTGAACTGACGATTAAGCTAAATGAAGACTTGTCTGCATTGTATAACTGGTCGGTGTTAAATGGACTGTTGCTTAACCCAGCTAAGTCACAAGTAATACTCATTTCTAACCAGACCTTAAATGCTAATCTTCTATCTGATTTATGGCTTTCGGACCAAAATTCAATTTCAATTTTCAATTGTAGAATCTTGTAGAATCTTTAACAAGTCTCGGTTTCGTCATCGACAGGAATCTTTCTGGGTACAGCCATACCAATGTTGTCATAGATCGTATCTACGGACGCCTCTGCCCCAGTCCATCAGGGGTGTTTCAAATGCTATAAGCTTTAAAAATGCAGTCCTACAGTTCTCTCTTCAACCATAAATTCTTTCTTCTTTCACCTAACTTTTTGTTTCTGTTCTTCGCTGGCTTTCTTTTTTTTTATAATTTGCGCGCACTCAAAGGGTTATGAATACCTTTAACATGTTTAACAATGCGGGCGTTGGAAAGGATGGATAGAGAGAGAGAGAGAGAGAGAGATAGAGAGAGAGAGAGAGAGAGAGAGAGAGAGCGAGAGAGAGAGAGAGAGATAGAGAGAGAGCGAGAGAGAGAGAGAGAGAAAGATTTTGGTGTAGTGGTTCTTGAAGGGTGGCGTCCAGATAACAGGGGACATTTTTGTTATTATTCCCATTGCTTCTAATTCACAGTACTTTTTTCCCGATAATCTTTCTTATCCTTTTCTTTTCTTCCTTTCTATTTTCTTTCCTTTCTTTTTAATTATGTATTATTTTATTTTATATAATTAAATTAAGGATGCACTTTAAGCCCCTTTCTAATTCTACTGTTCATCGCAATCTTATCTAGTTTTTACCGGGAGGAATAGAGTTTGCAAGAATTACGATCAAAGCAATTCTGTTTGCAGATGATGTGGTACTGTTCACGAATACACCTGAAAGCCTTCAACTCATGATAAATCGACTTCAAGACTACTGCCAGCTATGGAATCTTACGGTGAAGCTGTACAAATCAAAGGTGGTGGTCTTTAAAAAGGTGGAGGAAGGAACTGCAGGAACGAGAAGTGGTACTATAATGGAGAAACCATCGAAAGAGTAAAAGCATATAAATATCTGAGGGTGACAATAACTAGCAATCTGAGCATGGAAACACGCTTAAAAGATCAGCTAGTAAAGGCAAACTATGCGATCAGTGCTACTTGGAAAAAATGCTTCTTTAATAAAAAAGTTGCACATAGCGTGAAATACAAAGTATTCGTAGCAGTGGTCGAGTTCATATTGTTTTATGGAGCGCAAGTCTGGGGATACCAAAAGTAAGAAGAAGTTGAAAAACTACTTCGGTATCGAAATGGGATTGTCGCCACTTTTTGTGAAAACTCTTAAGTTTCATGTGAACTACATAGCCAAACTTCTAGAAATGTCAGACGAAAGACTTACAAAAATGTTAGCGTTGTATACGATTAAAAAGGAGAGCTTACGGTATGAGAAACTAAAGGACCTAGCAAGATACTCTGGATATAGTTTCCATTTGTTGGAGGAAGATAGAAAAATACACTATATGACCCCGTATCTAAGGAAGATGAACAATATAGACAAGACTGCATAAATCAGGCTACTTTATCCATCAATCAATATACAGACGCCTTTACCACAAATTATGCGAAAGAAATTACTTCCACAGTGAGCACAGCTAAGAATTGATTTCATCAGTATTCAAAATGAGGGTTGGATTGGTAAAGTTCAATTATATGCCACACCGCGAAGCATTGCTCATATATTGCAGCATGTGTAAACTCTCGGAGAGAGAAGATATAATCCATTTTACAAAAAAAAATGTCTGATACTAAGTGAAACAATAAGAAATCTCCTAGACAGTAATATCAAATCTGAAGCTGAGATATTGGACCTCCTGAACTGCGAAGACGACATATCTAAACGTTTCCATTATTACCAAATTGCAATGGCTTATCGAGAACGAATTATAAGCGAATCCTTCTAAATTTATTGTCTCTACTACTGTAGCAACATTAATTATTTGCTATTTGAATTGTAAAACAAATCTTTAAAACTTTTTCTTATATTTTTCTTCTACTCGTATTTGATATGATTAGAAAAAAATGTTCATTTTTCTTTTGTATGATTAAGAACAATTATCAATCTGGCAGACGGCAAAGCCATGCATAAACGATTTTTATAAAAAAAAAACAGTTTTTTGTTTTTGAAGGAAAATAAATCGAAATACAAATCTATCTATTTATCTATGAATAAATATGCATTTATCATGACTTTTTGATTTGCTTAGTTATTGATATATTTATTTTCTTCGTTAATAATTTATTCATTAATTTGTTTGTATATTAATTTGTTTGTGTATTAACTATTCACCCACCTATATTCTTTATGGAATTCTTCGCATGGAGATGCCCGAAAACACTTTTTTGGTCGGCTATGCAGACGACATTGCTGCATTGATCACCGCACGGGACACTGAAGACGCTAAGAGAAGACTAACTCA
Organism: Brachypalpus laphriformis; assembly: GCA_945910035.1. Taxonomy (NCBI): domain Eukaryota; kingdom Metazoa; phylum Arthropoda; class Insecta; order Diptera; family Syrphidae; genus Brachypalpus; species Brachypalpus laphriformis. The sequence goes on along the minus strand of OX246754.1, from coordinate 282,490,266 downwards.
AGTCATGAGACGGGAGCACATATGGATGGAGGACCACGGCTTAAGCTTAGCTGTGGGGAAAACCGAGATAGTGCTGCTGACGAAAGCGGATACCCACAATAATCGAGCTCCAGCTGGGTCTGGATGTAATACACTAAAGAAGCAGTAAAATATCTAGGAGTTAGGATAGATACGAAGCTCACGTTCTGGGAACAAATTAAGTCCGCATCCAAAAGAGCCACGAAAACATGCCTATTGCTAAGCAGACTGATAGCGACCATAAGAGGTCCAACGGCCAAAAAAAGAAGACTCCTGATGTCGGTTACGCACTTAATACTCTTGTATGGCTCCGAGATCTGGGCTGACTCGTTCAAAAAGGAGATATACAGGAAGAAAGTTGCCGCGGTGCAACATCGGATAACGAGTTCATACCGAACAGTGTCGGAGCCAGCAGCCTTAGTAGGCGCGGCAACAGCAGCTACAGCAGTGAAGCAACCCTCGAAGCAGAAATGGCAAAACAGATGGAACGCCGAAACAAGGGGAAGGTGGACCTACCGGTTGATCAGAGACGTTGCTGAATGGGCGGAGAGGGAGTACGGTGAAGTGAATTATTATATCACCCAGTTCTTTACCGGATATGGTTACTTCAACCGGTACCTGCACAAGATGAGAATAGTAGGGAGCGCAGCCTGCCAATACGGGGACTCTCTGGAAGACGATGAGTATCACACGGTTTTTATCTGTAACAGGTGGGCAGCAGAAAGAAATAGTCTAGAGTCAGAGATAGGCAACGTTTCTCCAGAAAATGCCGTAAACAAGATGGTCTCGAGTATCGACACGTGGAATAAAAAATGTTTATTCATTGAGACGGTACTCAGATCGAAAAAGAGAGAGGAGGAAGTAAATATACCCTCAGTAAGTTTCCCAAATAGATGAACGCCTTACCGGCAAGATGTTATAAACCTGCACCAGGAGAAAAATGTCTGGGGGTGGCAATGGTGTAGTGGTAACATCGTCAATTGCCACGCTAATGGTTCATGGTTCAAATCCTGATGTCAGCAAGCATTTATTTATTTCTCATGAAATATATAAAGTCAGTCTGATCATTGGTAAAAGCTTCTGTGAACACTACTGCGAAGGCATAACACTGGCAGTAGCTTGGTCATGTGGCTAGAAAAATTGTTCGGTCTGTTGATGATGATTTGCCCTTGACATCGATTATCGGGAAAAAAGTACTGTGAATCAGAAGCAATGACAATAATAACAAAAATCTCCACCCCCGGAGAATAGCTGAAGCATAAACAACTGAGCTTCAAGAACCACTACACCAAAAATCTTTCTCTCTCTCTCTTCTATCCATCCTTTCCAACGCCCGCACTGTGTGTAAACATGTTAAAGGTATTCATAACCCTTTGAGTGCGCGCAAATTATAAAAAAAAAAAAAAAAAAAAGCCGGTCCCCAAAGGGGAAAGAAAACGACACCTCTTTGAAGTAATGGTAAAGCGGTTCCGGAGTAGATGGTGTCAGTTGAAAAGGGCTTAAAGGTGTTTTTTTTAGTGAGTAGAAGGAGTAGAAGTCTCATACTACTTGGAACAGAGCGGGACCGTTTCTCGTACTCATTAGCGTGTGTCCACTACCCCTTAGGCAAAAAAAAAAAGAAATGTCTTTATGTATAAATTTCTCCAGTACTAACTAATTACAGAATAAGTCTTATTTTTGAAATCATGTTTTTAAAAATAATATATCTATTATATCAACTGGTTTAAGCTTAATATTTAACAAGTTATTGTCTCCTGTTTCGTTCGGAACATACGCTCTGTCATTCAAATATTTGCTAACCCTTTTATTGCCATTAAAGGGAAAAAAAAGTTAAAAAAAATTTGAATTCATTTTGATATATATTTAACAGTTTAGCCAGAGAAAGCAATTGAAGAAGTTAACCAACCGGAATTTTTTCTAGTTGATAAGTTCAAATACCTCGGGGTCTTATTCACGAGTGATGGAAAGGCCAATGCTGAGTTATACTGTAGAATTGGTCACGCTAGATCAATTTTGAGAGAGCTTGGTCAATCTGTTATAAGGAAAGCCGAACTAAGTGTTCATGCTAAACTATCGGTTTATAACTCGGTGTATGTTCCAACTCTCACCTATGGTTATGAAATTTAGGTAGAGACCAAAAGAATAAGATCGCGGATACAAGCTGCAGAAATGAGGTTCCTTCACGGTGTTGTTCAAATAACTCGTAGGGATCGAATGCGCAACACCAAAGTACGTGAGACGCTCAATGTTGAGGAGTTATTTCTCCGAACAGAGCCATCTATGCTTCGATGGCTTAGTCACGAAATGCGTATGCCCCCAGACCGGCTTCCAAGATTGCCGTGCCATCAGGTAAGCTATCCTTTGGTAGGGTAGAAATAGATGGTTGTATCATCTCTCCTGGAGCTGTCTAGGGATTCCTCCTGATGAATTGGATTCAATGGCGGAGTAAGTAGAAGGATAGAGGATCCACCTGAACTACCTACCCCCGCCACCCTCATGAAGGATTAGCGGACCATTGAAAATGTATGTATGTATGTGTGTATTAGGAGCGTAGTGTAAGGTCAGCCGAGAATATCATCGCCAGTGGATGGTAAGCGTCACCGCATTTCTGATCCTGATCCTTTCAATGCAGCTGGTGGTGAATTGGTAGAGAGCATATCATCATCATCTCTATGATTTGGATTGATTGCATGACTGATGAATTGAAAATCAGCATCGTTTACCCGATCCACAAGGGATCAAATACAAAGGATCTACAAATCATTCCATATTGACGTTCATGAAGGTAGGATTTGATCCACACGATAAACCCAGACTGGAAACCGAGTGCTTTGAGTTTCAAAAATACAATTGCGTGCGAAATTTCATCGAAGGCTTTGCTGAAATCGGCATCGACTTTCTTGCCATCCTCCAATGCGCACAGGGTGCTGGATACGCATTTGGTTAAGTTTGTGGTCGTTGACCTTCCCTTTAAGAAAACGGGTTGGTTAGGGGAAAATACAGACTTACAATGGAAAAATATTGTATCGTAAACAATACTTTCAAATAGCTTGGGTATGCAGGAGATTTTAGCTATATGACGATAATTAGAAATTTAATTTTTCGGACCTTTTTTTATGGAGGGAAACAATAAAAGTGCTTTTCCAGGGCATAGGGCAGACGCTCAGAAACATTTGGAACAGAGCCGTAATGGGTAAAACTAAAGAGTCTACACATTTTTTTTTTAAACTACGGCAGGTACGAGTATACCGTCCGAACCAGTGAAGTATTCGCATTTAAGTCTTTCGATCTTTTCGGTCACGACAGCCACTGTTATATCGATTGAAGTGAATGAGGTTTGGGCACGATCTCTCATGTAGGAGAAGTAAGAATAATCGGACTCTGACTTGTATTTGGAGAACGATTGACTAAAGAAATTAGCGAAAAAGTTTGCTATTATTTGAGGATCGCATGACGAAGTATTGGAGAACTAGTCGAACCATAGATAAATTAACATTCACGCATACTCTAATGTACAATAGCCATCCAGTACGACCTCGTCTAGACAAACGCACAGTTTCGTGTAGTTAGTACACAGGTGGCACCATTGGTTTTTTTTTTTTAAATGAGGGCGAAGCTCGCGTTAGGGTCAATTGAGGTCACTATCGGACCATGTTTAACGATTTTTTTTTTCAAAATATAGATGAGATTGATCCGGACAAGATGTGGTTTGGACAGGATGGCGCTAAGTGCCATACAGCGACCGGTACCATCGACTTTCAGAAATCAGAATTTGGCGAGAAGCTGATCTCATGAAATGGGCCCCCGAGATTAAACGATTTGACAACTCTCGACTATTTTCTTGTGAGCCACCTGAAAGCATTGGCTTATACGGATAAACGAGCAACTATTGACCACTTGAAAGCCAATATAAAAATAAATAAATAAATAAATATTTGGCGCAACAGCACTTTAAGTGCATGGGCCTAGCTTCTCGCAACCACTCATGTTGTATGCATTATAGTTTTCCCACGAATGGAAGGACCTACCGTTTAGGGGCAATTTATTTTGAGAAGCTTTCTCGAGCCAACGATACTCTCGGATGTTTGTCAGACGTTCGCGAGAGGTAGGAAAAAACTTTTCGGTGTTTTCTGGGATTCGAACTTGGAACCTTTCGCGCTGTGATCCGATACACTAACCACTTACGCCACGGCGTTCATAAATCAATATTACGATTGCTATTCATGATGTACAGACGGATTTACTCGAAAAGTGGTCGAAAATTGGACCAAATTGACCTTCGTTAAACGTAGTTTTGATGGTCATACGCTCGAAATTATATTCAAACATTAAATGGAAAGAATTTCTTAATTTAATAAAATAAGAACATGGACATTTTACTAATTTTTTCGCGTTTCGTTTCAATTTAAAGTTCTCTCGCTTAAAAAAAAACACCCTTTACACAGGCAGACAGACTGAGCGACGGACGGACATGGCTCTATCGACTTTGCTATTGATACTGAGCATTTATACGTATATACGCACATGCACTTTATATTGTCTGTCTAAATAATTTTTCTATGTTACAAACTGTCTGTAGGTATTAATATGTACCGATATGTACTATAGGATGGGGTATAAAAACTGCAGGTAACTATTTCATGATGACCAAATAGAATTGGACCAAAACAGATAAGATCAAAGCAGGCTTATATGGATTTTAAGTGTACATGCGATTGTCTGCTTAACTGGCGACAGTATCCCTTTCAAACAAGAATGGATGAAGGTGTAAACAGCCATTAGCAAGAGTAGCTCTGCATTGATGACCGCATTGATATAACCTATTATCATTATGGTAACAACATCTTTAACTACCCTGATGTTAATTACTGATAACGTAATGTAGGTATTAAAAGCAATACTCACTGTTATATTCATTACAATACTTTCTCGCAGATTTGGCAAGGAGGTGATGGCGCGTATTTCTACGCCCGTAATATTATTTGTAGAATGAGATCAAATGTGGAAATATCTCCTAAGCTGACCTTATGAGTACATGTCACGAAAGATTCGCTCTTAGTGCGAAACAGGTTCTCAAATGCGATATAAATTCTGAGGCGATTGGCACTCATAGTCGTACGTACCCATTACGATCAAATTGAAGTAGAAGTGTGAGCATAGTTGGGTGGGTAACCAGAAAAAATAAACACGTTTCTGACATCACTCGCATATAATGGAAATGGAAAACAAGTACATGGGTGGCGAAGAAATTATCATCTTCACTACTTTAAAGAGTAGTTTCTTCTTTTATATGCAATAGGTATGAATTATCAACATAACCCGTGACATTTACTTGATTGGAGAAATAAAAGATTGTACAAATCAAGTTATGCAATGGAATTGCACTTGCACGTATCTTCACCACTAAGATAGGATATATTTTCGTAGCGACGACGATTTGTAAGTATACAACATCGAAAATGGTTATAATGCTTTTAACTACATGCTCGTAGTTCCGCAGTTCATAGGCGAATTGAGAAAGGCTCCAGAAGTTGACTATCTACTTCCAAGATGGCGCTGCTCATAATTATTGGTTTCATTTTGGCTATAAGGAAATTTTGTTGGAAATTTTTAAGTTCATTTCTAAAGATACACCTCGGGCATTGGCGCTGTAGAATTTAAATTTAAATGAAGTTTCGCATGCAGAGCGGTAACCGGATAAGAGAAACCATTGCACTATTTTTTTAGTTCTGACCACGACAGATGCTATTCTTAACTGTCCTCGCTGACATCTTCAAGAAAAGTTAAGGACTTAGGTATAGACGTCACGACAAGTTAAGGTCGCTCAGCTCAAACCAAAATATATCAAACTGTGTGGTTGCGGGACAAAAAATATAATATATGGGTGAAACGCCTGGGGGCTATGCTGCTTGTTTTCAGAGCTAATAGGCATTCAGACAAGGGAGAGAGGATGAGGAGTATTTAAACTTTCTTTGAAAGTTCGTCAGCTCTTCCATTACCTATGGGTATACATACATACCGCGGTACCTAGCATAGAGTCATCACATTGGTTGTGATACCCCGCTTATGTTTGCAGGTTCTTACAAACGTTGATCCCAATCACTACAGAATCCACAGCCTCTAAAGCTGCCTGGACTAGTTGCCTTTATTGTTTTCAATGATGGTTTTCGAGGACTAGACAGTGACGGCTGTGAAGGACACTTAAGTCGTTAATTCTAAAGGAGCAGCTGACTAGAAAAAAATTACAGTAAACCGAAGTTACTCTCCTGACATTTTAAACGACACAAAATCTTCTTCCATTAGACATATATTGCGAAAACTCGACAGCTAAGTCTACATTAAGCCAAGGGCCGCCGATCTTTGGGCAGCAAGCCCCTATGGTTAGGCATCAAATCTGAATCTGTGGAATATCTCGAGACACCGGACGAACTCGTACTACATACTATACATACATACTTACTTACTTAGGTGGCGCTACAGTTCGGGGTGAACCTGGGCCTCAACCAACAAGCCTCTCCATTTAGCTCGGCCTTTAGCTAAATGCCTCCAGTTGCGCACTCCAACTTGGTCGAGGTCCCCTTGAACTTGTGCGTGCCACCTACGGCGATGATTCCCTCTAATGCGTCGTCCCTCGGGGTTAGATTCGAAGACTCTGCGGGCCGGAGCGTTTGTGTCCATTCGCTCTACATGCCCTAGCCATCTCAGACGTCCAATACACAGTTTTTTGACTAGGTCGATGTCGGTGTACTGCTCGTATAGTTCGCGATTGAATCTTCTCCTCCAAAATCCGTCAACGCAAACGGGACCGAAAATCTTACGAAGAATTTTTCTCTCAAAGCGACTAAGGATATCTCCATCCTCTTTTAATAAAGTCCATGTTTCAGCGCCGTAAAGCCAGACTGGGATGATCTGGGTTTTATACAGAGTCTCCTTAGTTGATCGAGATAGGGCGTTACTGTTGAATTGCCTTATAAGCCAAAAAAAAAAAAAAAAACAGCGATTGGCAAGAGTTATTCTTCGCTTGATTTCTGCGCTGATTTCGTTAGTAGAATTTATAGCAGAGCCAAGGTATACAAAGTCCCTTACTACCTCGAAGTTATAGCTGCCCACTGTGACGTTTTGTCCAATTCGTCGATGTTGGCTTTCCCTTCTTGTTGACAGCATATACTTAGTTTCGCTCTCATTTACGTTAAACCCATTTTGGCCGCTTCCGCCTCAATGCTTGCAAACCCACCGGTGACAGCCCGCTGAGTTCTTCCGAAAATGTCTACATCGTCGGCGTATGCAAGCAGTTGTACAGACTTGTAATAGATTGTGCCTCCGGTGTTGGCTTGTGAGTTCCGCAAAATCCGTTCAAGTACAAAATTGAAGAAGGTTTCAGGCGTTCACGTAATATCGCAGAAAAGATCTTGTATGCGATGTTAAGGAGACTGATGCCTCTATAATTGGCGCAGTTGAGGGGGTCTCCTTTCTTGTGGATCGGTTAAACGATGCTGAGATTCCACTCATCAGGCATACACTCGTCTGACCAAATCTTAGAGATGAGTTGGTGTATGCACTCTACCAATTCATCCCCAGCTGCCTTGAAACGTTCGACCGGGAAGCCGTCAGGTCCAGCAGCCTTGTTGGATTTTAGCTTGGATATTACTATCCTCACTTCGTTTTGGTCAGGTGTACGGAAATTTTGACTATCATCGTTCATTCTGCCTGACAGCGGGATGTTGGTCTTGATCGCCGTTATACAGTCTGCATGAGTAGTTTTTTACCTTTTGGTAAAACTTCCGTACATTGTTTCTGGAGTATAAACTCTCGATATTCTCAAACGCGCGCTTCTCATGCTCTTTCTATACTATACATACTATACATACCAACTCTCAGATTGCAACCGGCTATGACGGATCCAAAATGGTTAACGGTGAGGGAGCGGTTGTCTACTGTGAGTTTCGAGATATAAAACGCTCTTTTAAACTAAGGAATGGTTGAAACATATTTCAAGAAGAAGTTCTCACAGTAACACAAGCTATGGAAATGATTAAAGAGGAAAATATTTCAGTAAAAATAATCAACGTCTTCGAGTATATTGACAGTCAAGTCGCTGCAATCAACATTAGTAAGTTCCACGCTTGTAAAACTTTGGGAAACAGAACTAGGGAGATATCAGCTGTCAACGAGACAGCTTACTGCTGGGCACCGGAACATATGGACATATCCAGAAACGAAAAAGGCTAGCAAGAAGATCAGACCTGAAGCCCTCACATGCTCCAGTTAGGAGATAGACACATAATCTCTCAAGAAGGCTTGTGAACGCTGGTGTCGGTTAGAAACATCTGCTTCAGCTGGCCATACGGCCAGTCTATGATAACAAGAGATCTATGAATCTACTCAAACTTAGCCACAAAGACATCCGAAGTATTGTCGGCGTCCTGATTGAACACTGAGTTTTATAGGCAACCACGCAGCCCGGCTCTACCCTACAGCACTACAGTGATTAGTGCAGAAACTGCAGAGACGAAGAAGCAATAGAATCTATTCGCCACCTACTGTGTGAGTGTCCTGCACTGGGCCATAAAAGAAGCGGCAGCTACTTCTTTTCAGTGGTAGATGAGCTACGAAACACAGAGCTAAACAAACACCTGACGATTGGAGCTAGATTCTCCGCCCAAGCCCACTTTGCTTTTGGAAAATTAAAACAAACCACATACTTGCTATTAGTATAAAAATGTTCAGTCTATTTTGAATTGTTTATGCACATACAAGTATTGGGTAACAGGACTAGCCTTGAACCTCAAGTGAGCCTTCAAATGACCTGACGACACTAACGCATTAGTGATTGTATTGCAATCTGTGTTGTCTGTCAAGTTGCTCTTCTTCTGTTGGATGAGCTTGAATGTATTCGATGGACTTTGCAATTTCATCTGGAATTGGTGGTGGAGTTGGCAAATGACTACCCTGTGGGTGGAATCCATGCGCATCAGCGGTATATGTCAAATGGATCTTTTCACCTTCAGGCGAAATATAATGGAAGCCACCAGTAGCATATTGTCCTCCAACACCTGACTCCTTTACGCCTACTCCATTGTTCAACTCGTATTCATGGACGTAGCTTCCATCTTCATTGACTTGACTGGCTAGACGAGTAACTAGAGGTTCTTCGTGCTCGTGTCCATATCCTGGTGGTAGGGCAAGAGTGACACCCAAAACAGCAGCAACAACCAACTGTGTAAGAAAAAAAATAATATGCAAAATTAATTCAAAGGATTTAAGATATCTCTAGATTGCATGACTTACAAACTTGAACATTTCTAAAGCCAAATAGGGAGATCTACCTACAAGCTAACGAAAAGTGGAACTGATGCTTTCAATTCGGTGAGCAAATCTTTTATACCCCGACAAACGAAACGCCTTTCAATGCAATATTCCATAACTTTCCGTTTTTGCATAAATTTATAAGAAAAGTAAAAAAAAAATGTGAATGCTACTTTTTTGTTAATGAATGAATTAGGCCAAATATTTAAATAGATAACTAAATAGATACATATGAGAAATGTATCGCTCTCGTACACGTACGCAGTATGCATTTAGAGTTGAATTATATGGCCTTGAGTACATGTGTGATGCAGCCAACGGTTCTGATGACTTCGGGCATGCAGATATGAAAGAGGATAGGATATTTCAAAGTGCATGTTTCATACAGAATAAGCACGCGGTCAGCCAAACTTCGTGCAATACCTGTTTATCTGTCCAACTTAATAGCCGCGTTTGGCCAAGTGTGGCTATGTAAGAAGAATTTCTACCCACAATGTAAAATCTTGGCATTTTATTTGTACATGGTGGGCCATAAGTCACTAATGAGTTTACAAACTTAATAATTTAATATGTATTTCTTTACACCTTTTTTTTCGGCTAGTTACACCTTTGTAATGATGGGCCCGATTTAAGACATTTTCCGTAACATTTTTTAAAGTTTTTGGCTAAAACCCTCGAAGTTGCGCGTCAATGTTGGCCTTGAGCTTGGTTTGGTCTCGGGCAATTTGAGATAAACCCAAGGAAAAATGTTGGCCGTGAAATCTGGCGAACGGTGGTGGCTCGGGCAATATGAGCAGTGGTTCCATCCTGCTAAAAACCCATCTCGGGTTTATTTTTAACAGCAAGATTAAAAAAAAAATCAATTACGAACCGATACTGCTCTCCAGTAACCGTGACAGAACTTTTATTTTCATTTTCGAATGCTTAAGGCCCAATGACCCCGTCAGATGTAATACCACACCATCACGTACATCTAACAGGGTGCAATTGATGCACACCAAGATTACGCTTAATCAGATATACGGAGGGACTAACAAAAGTTCGCTTAGTTGGTGTCAATTTAGTAGTTTTTGAAAAAAAAGATGCACTTCTATAGCTTATAATCTAAAAATATTTATTTCCAAATTTCAAAACAATAGATAAAAATGGAGACGAGAAAGAGAACACTTAGTGACGTAAGCTCGGTTGAAGTTCCACCGCCAACACAGGAAGAAATTCGTTTTGCCATTCTCTTCGGATTTCGACGTCAACTCACGCCAGTCAAAATTCTGCACGAATGCTAAAATGCATACGGAATAAATGCACCATCTCCTGTTACTATTTCAAGGTGGTTTCGAAGATTTCAGACTAGCCATTTTTCTGTGGAAGACGAATCTCGTGAAGGTCGGCCCAAATACTCGCCCGACGATACAAACGTGGCCCTGGTGAAGGCTAAAATTGACAAAGACGTCAGGATGATACAGGAGATGATATCGGATGAACTGGGCTTGAATGCAATGGCTGTGACACGAATTTTAAATTATCTCCTTAAATATTCGAAGAAGTCAGCTCGATGGGTTCCAAAAATTTTGAATGGAGAGCAAAAAAAAGGCTCGTGTTCGTTTTGTTCAATATTTCCTGGATAAGTTTGAAAATGGAGAGTCAAGTTACTTGAAACAGATCGTTACAGGTGATGAATCTTGGTTTTACAAGTACGACTCGGAAACCAAACAGCACTCCATGGTATGGAACCCAGAAGATGGAAATCCTCCAGAAAATTATGTCGATGTACTTTACCAGGGCGAAAATGGTCGCCGTCATCCCGCTTAAAACTGATCAGACAGTCACTGCCAATTGGTATACTGAAACTTGCTTACCACAAATTTTCCAAAATTTATTAGGACACCAACAAAAAGAGGAGCTGCGCCGCTACTTTTTGCACCACGACAATGCGCCTGCGCACACTGCTGAAAAAACCAACAACTTTCTTGTGCTCTCGGGCATCAATGAATTTCGCCCAGTACCTTATTCTCCGGATCTAGCGTCGTGTGACTTTTGACTGTTTCCGAAATTAAAAAAAGATTTGAGGGGAAATATGTTCACATCTAATAAGGAGATTATTAATGCAGTCAATGTCGAAATCGAAAAGCTCCAAAAAGAGGATTTTGAAAGCTGTTTTGAAAGATGGATCTATCGGCTGAAGAAATGTATTGAAATAAATGAGAATAATGTGGAGAAATTAAAAAAAAAAATGAAGATTAAATATCTAAAGTTAAAATTATTTTTGTGTTTTATTATTCAATCAACTAAGCGAGCGTTTGTTAGTCCCTACGTATTCCATAGTTTTCTGATATTCTTGAATGCCGCAACAGCCGTGGATCTACCAGAAATGATTGCGGTAATAGAGCATCTACGTTTAAATATATGAAAGATAGAGCTGACGAGTATGATCTATGTATAATAATATGTTAACTGATTGAGTCTTGTTATGGGTCGTCGGGTACTGAAGTAGAGTCGCAGGGCTATGGTAAGAAGGAACAGGTTTTTAAAATACCAACCCCTTACAAGCGTGCACCAGTGCACCACATTATTGTACAATACAAACAATTTTGAAATTACTAATTATAATACAGCGTAGCGTATACTGCCTAAAATTGGTGGATCTGGATACGTCAGAAGCTTATTACTCTCTAGAGATATCACCTCAGTTCTGTTATTTGGCACTCCCGCTTGGGGAGAGGCACTAAGAACGAAGAAGACCAAAAGGAGACTATCGTCAACATACAGATTCTGCGCGGACAATCAGTGACTTTTAAACCGTTTCGGATGAAGCTGCATTTGTTATAGCTGGTATGGCCCCCATAAACATCCTTGAAGATGAGATGTTCAAGATATATAACAGAATAGCCAACACGACGCCGCTGGTAAAAAGATAAAAATTGAAGAAAGAACAGCATCAGCAGCTATGTGGTAAGCTCATTGGGTTAATACCGCAAAATGCAGACGGACATACAAGCTGATACCGACAATCCAAGACTGGATAAGTCGAAAGCATGGAGACTGCAAATACAATCTTACGCAGTTCCTGTTTGGTCACGGAGGTTACCGCAAGTACCTCCATCCATATAGATATGACAGCTCACGATTCGGCACGGAATGTCCAGATGAAGATCAAGATACGGAGCTTCACGGCAAGGATAATTACTCTGCCCAGTCCGTCGGTATTCCTCGATTATACGAGTATTTTAGGTTCGGAAGGGAATTAGATGGCAATCTGCAATTTCGTAACAATTCTTCAAAAAGAGCTGCGAAGAATACCTATAGAAAAGCTAAGAAGATCAACGGAAGCAGCTGACATAAAAAGCATGTCATGAACTGCAAACCAGCCCCGCGAAGTAATACCTAAAAGCAGTCGCATGGAGCGACTGGTGGAAGTGTGCAGGGTGTGGATTAGTATGCAGTCGCGTTCCTGGCATCGGTTTTTCGGGCTTTCGAATCGTGTGCAGTGATAGCTCGGGATAGATTACCACATCCCTTGGCGAAACCAAAAAAAGAAAAGATAACTGCTGTAGAAGCTTACGGGGTAGTAGTGGGAGTGACAATATTTTATGTACTTGAAAACGTAAGAATGGTTAGAGACCAATAGAATAAAGTCAGATCGCGGTAGTGATTTTAAATGCCCTACCAAGAGTATAGAATATGACGACATATGTAAACCAACATGACCGCGTTTCTTCAAGTAGCATTGGAAATATTGAACATCTTCACCTATTTTCAGCTTGTTATTGGAAATGTTCGGTCTTTGTCCAAAATTTGTGTAACTTTCCTGTAGATACTATAAACATCGACAGAATGTCAAAAGCAGATATGATTGGATTGAAATGCAAAAGCTTTGTATTTCACTTGTTTACCTACATATGGTAAACTTCCTGAGTTTTGTATTCCATGCATTTTTTTTCTCTTGAATAAACAAGTGATTGTATAGTGCCTTTGAGATGTCTGTGTTGGAAAATGTGTGTTTTTTTTTTATATGAAGGTAGTCAACCGATGATTTATGTTTCTGTATGACTCTTATTTACAGCAATTTTTTTTTTTTATTGAGGGGCAGATGAACAACAACTCTGCCACCTATTGTACCAACCCATTGGATTCTGGAGTATATTGTTCACTTCACAGGGTGTCAGGAGATTTATAAGCTTCTCTGGATGTATCGCTGTGAGACGAATTCGTTGTCAAGAGTCCTCTTCTTCACTTAGATAAAAGTGATTACATGAATAAAGGTTTCCTTTAGTCTACAGATATAGTCCAATGATTTATTGAGTTTATGGAGATGCGTCTTTATAAGGCAGTGGTCATTGATGGTAGCAGTTATAGCTTTAACATAGTTTCTGCCCAGATTTTCTTGAAACTAAGATTTCTAAAATGTCAGACAAACCCAGGAAAAAACTTAGAGCATTTCTGGCCTTGGCTGTCAGTCTAGATCGAGTTAGACTTACTTTGGGTCTGTCTCATGGTGTAATCCTTGAAAATACCCTTTCTTTCGCCGGATAAGGGCTCAGTGTCAGCGAAGGGGGATGCTGTTCCACTCAGAGTCAGCTATTTCATTATCTTAATGGCGTCCATGTGCAGGGATCCAGCGTGGAATGACAACGTTTTTCTAGCTAGTTCTGTAAGCAATTTTACTGTCTCTAGAATAAGCTTTGATTTCATCGATGCTGAGTCAAAAGCCCTTAAAGCAACTTTACTGTCAGAGAAGATAAATATGGTCTTGCTACAGATGTTGAATTCTAGGTTTAAGCCTGTGCGCTGTTAAATAATATACATTTCTGCTTGAAAGATTGTTAAGCCAATGCTTACTTGGAGTTCGGCTCCTATTAATTCATCGAATATTACAGACCCAGATTCGCAGAGCATTTTAGAACCATCCACACTAGATCACGTTCTGATGGGTAGGGTTCTTCTTTTGAAGCATGTCGTCCAACAGCATGATGAGTTCATTGCTTTGCTCATGAGAGCAAACGGCTAAGATGACGTAGGTGCCGTGACATAACGCCAAATATTAAAATTTCACACTTTCAGTGGGAAATAACTTCACATCATAAAAGCGTTTTTTTTTTTTTTTTTTTTTAAACAGGTGTGTGGCCACGCCCAAATGGCGCGTAGGCACTGCGACCAAGGAGATCTATTGTGCCATAGGCCACTTTTAGGGCAGCAGTACTTCTACTCTCCTTATGAAGGCTATAATTACGGCTGCGGAGGAGTTCCTTAGATCTTTTGGAGATATGATCTCTTTAGGGAAAAAGCTTCTCCTAGTGCTACACAGAGCTACACACTCACATAGTATGTGTTCTGCGGTTTCGTCCTCTTCTAGGCAGAGGCGGCAGGTGATATCCTCCGAAATTCTCATTTTGTTAGGGTGGTAGAGAAGTTGGCAGTGACCGGTAAGGAAGCTCACAAGCCTTCTTATGTCATTTCTGCCGTATTTTAGGATATCAACTGCCTGTCTTTGGAAGGGTTGGACGGCTCTTTTAGCTTGCCTGAGACTTTGGGAGTTATTCCAGTGGGAGATGCACATGTTGGGTTCCCAAATGTTTAGGGTAAGTTTGAAGGCGGATTCGGGTATCCCGCAGAAGGGTTCAGGTCCAGTGAACAACTCAGAGGAGCCCTTCGTAGCTAGCAGGTCTGCAGTTTCATTGCCGACAACGCCTACATGACCCGGTACACACCACAATTTTACTTTAATGTGTCGGCACAGATTTTGTAAGCTGTCGAACCAGCTTAGAACTGATTTTGAACTGATAAAATGGGAGATCAGTACTTTGAGCGCCGCTTGGCTATCGGTGAGTATATGGATAGAGGCACCTTTGACACCTGAGTGCAGGTTAATGTTAGCACAAGTTTCAGTGGCGTAAAGCTCGGCCTGGGAAACACTAGGACTCTTTCCGAGTGATTTCGAAATTTTATGGTTGGGTCCATATACACCGGCGCCAACTCCTGAATCCATTTTTGATCCATCGGTGTACCACACTATACCTTTTGGATCAAGCGACGGTCCGCCATTATTCCATATATCACGGCTTGGGATCACAATCTCAAACCTTCTACCAAAGTAGAGTGATTTAGGCGTAAAGTCGGAGACCGTGCTGAACATGTCTAGCTCGGGGAAGTCGGACAATAGCTCCATGAGATCCACGTGATCCCGTGTACTATTAGCATCTGATTTTCTAAGACTAACTGCACTGCGGATTGCCACTTTTTTTTATAAATATATGTAACGGAGTAAGTCCGATTATGGCTTCAATGGCTGTTGTGGGACAAGTGTCCATAGTACCTGTGATGCCGAGGCAAGCTAGTCTTCATTTTTTTCTTACTTGAGGTGAACTTAATTCTCATGTGAAGTCAATTCGCGTGAAGTTATTTGCCTGCACCTTTTGAAATACACAACAAAAAATCCTTAAAAATGAATTCTCCATTTTTTTTTTTAAAATGGCGTGTCATGCGCTTTTGAGCTCAAAAAATTAAACATCAAATATATATCTCCCGATCTTAACTACGAAAGATACAAAAATCTATCAGAAAGTCTTATTTTTGTGAAGAGATATCACAAACGTGGAAATTTATAGCTGTGATCAGTAAAAAAATCATGGAAAACACACTAAAAATCCATATGTCTATTAATCTACACCAAAGGGCAGACAACGTAAGTTTTTTTGAGGATGAGATAAAGGTTAAGTAAAGTGTCATTTATACTGGGATTAGAATTAAAATTTAAATTTAGCTTCACATTGTGACCACAAAGAACCCAGATATGTAATTTGAAGAGAATCTGCCCAGTCATTTAGGCTGCAGTCAGATACAAAAACAGATGTACAGACAGACAGACAGACAAATATACATAATTGGCGGACGTACTTTAAACCCTTTAAATCGCAATGTGTCCGAATTCAAATAAAAGTAAATTTTCAGTTTCCTCTGTGCTATATATAATAATCCGATAAATAAAAATGCACTAATATTATTTGTTTATAACTCTGTGGCCAGAAGGTATAACCGCCTAAGATCATTTTCACAGATTCTCAGAAAACAAGTTTGAACTTTTGGTTTTTTCCGAAAACGTATGGGACTTTGGGATTTTGGCCTTGTTTCTTTGTCCATAACTTGGTAACTACAACAGAGAAGAAAGTAAAAAATGATAGCATAAACTTTGATTAGTGGAGCATCTTCTGGCATCCTTAACTCAATTTTACCCGAACTCGACTTAGGCGGTCATGCATTGTGGCCCCAGATATGTATATTTCCAAATTATTTCCCAGAAATAGGAAAAATTTATATAAAAATGTGAAGTGGTCTGTGGGTGCTTTTAAAATTTGTTTACCTTTCGCATCATAAGAAACAAACATATTGAATTTCACCTTTTTAGTTCAAAATTTAAGGCGCAAAAAGTGCTGGCTGTGACGTACAGATGGACAAATAGACGATCAGCTAAATTAATTCGGCTATTGGGGGTCTATCTTAATTATTGTTCTCTATTATAAGCTTTATGTCAAATTTAATCTTCTCTATATCTCTATTTCGAAGCCATATTTTGTGTTTGTCATTAAAAAAAAAGTAAGTTGGCTAACGAAGCCCCAAAGCAATTATATATCAATCGATTTGTCTCGAAAAGGAAAAGGACCAGAATTAAATTCCACAATCCAAAATCTTATTTTTTCACTTGTGAATAGACTTATGCAACCCTTAGAGCACATTTTTCATCTTAGACGTCTCTAACTTAAAAATTGCGAAACCAATTTAAATATAATTAAATTTTCTGATTAGTGAATTAATTGGTTAAGAGATTAAGTTATAAATTTAATTAGTCTGTGCTTCCTAGGACCGGGGTAGAGAGGAAAAAGGAAAGGAAGGAAGCTTCGCGCGTAATCGAAAAATCAAGGCACCACTGGCTGATTGTACGTATACATACATACATATGTAAGTGCACATGTTCATATGTACGTGTTTCTGTTCTTTTTAATGTTTTTTTTTATTTTTATTTTTTTTTTTTTTGCCTTTGGTTTACATTCTGATTCGAACACTTTGTACATTTTAATTGTTTTTAAGAAAAATTGCAGTTAATTATATGCATTTTTTATATATTTTTTTTAATGTCTATGTACAGTGGTGGAAAACTAATTAGAAAGGCTTTTTTTACACTGGGATGCGGTAATCTTTGAAAGACAAAACTGAGCCCGTACTCAGTAGCAGTAACCATTCTCCCTTCTTCTCGTTTTCGTTACGGTACCGCCGTCTTACCATTTTATCACAGGGCGGGGAGGAGTCAGCCTTCCAATTATTGCACCTAGTCGTTAGACCAATCAGTAATTTGTCTTTCATACTGTGACCGTCAAAGAAAGTGTACACCTGGAAGCGGTACGGTTGATCGCAAACCAAAATCTCTAATAACGAAATCTCACATTTTTTTAATAAATCCCGAATAACAAAATCTCGCATATTCAAAATCCCGCATTATCAAAATTGACCAGCAAGGCCATTCATTTTGCTGTGTTCTCCCGATTGAGTGCGCAGATAACACCGAGAGCCATAAGTAATCGTCTCCTAGAAATGAGATTGCGGGGGTGCATTCCTTGCAAAAATTGTCACGTTTCACAAAAAAAAATTTAAAACGTCGATTGCGATTTGCAAAAGAGCATGCACAAAAACCGCACTCGTTTTGGAAAAGAGTACTCTGGAGCGACGAATCGAGATTCAACATTTTCGCTTCTGATGGTAAACGGTATGTGCGACGGCGCGTATATAAAAAACTAGACCCTACGTACGTAATGGTGTGGAATGCATTTCCCTGATACGGCGTTGGTCCTATTGTCCGAATTTGTGGACGTATGGACTAACAGGGGCACAGAGACATTCTAAATAACCATATGGAGTCATACTTATTTAAATATCTACCGTTAACGTTCGTATTTCAGCAGGATAATGACGCACCTAACGACCTTTGAAGAGCTGGTTTTAGGAGAAAAAAACTAAATGTTTTGAGTTGGGCAGCGCAAAGTCCTGACCTCAATCCTATTGGGCCATCGGACACTGGATCAATGTACCCGGGTTATCCTTACGCTAAATGAATAATGGCGGCGGAAAATTTTGTATACATGAACCGATTTTCATTGTAGTGGTATGACATACTAATTTTTTTGCATCTACCAATTGAGAACTTATGTGTGCTACTAATGAACCCCAACTTTTTAAGAATATCGAGAAGGCATGGCCAAACATTCCTCTAAAGAAATCCCAGGATTTGGTAGGCAGTTTATCAAGACGACGACTGTCTGCTTTTGAAATGGAGGTTACCCTACCAAATACTATTTTTTTAAACTTATATCAGGCATAGCAAAAAGAAATCCATTATTTTTCCAACAGATGGCTTTAGTAATTTGTATCTCGCGTTGTATACGTCCTATCGGACGTACATTAACAGGCGTTAGAAGATGACATTTCATACAAAAAAAAACTTCTCTGACAGTAGTTTTGTTTGAGCGCGCGTCAAAGATGGACACTAGCAAAGAGAAAATACGCCATATTTTACAGTTTTTCTTCGATAAAGGCGAAAACGCAAACCAGGCGGCTAAAAATGTGAATAGTGTTTATGGTCCTGATACTGTAACAGCCAATCATGCGCAGTTTTCATTGCGTCAATTCCGTTCCGGTAATCTCGATGCCAAAGATGTACCACGCTCTGGAAGGCCAATTGTCGCAAATGTCGATAAAATCATGGAAATCGTCGAGTCTTACCGTCATGAAAGCACTGTTTCGATTGCTCAAGAGCTAAACATTGCACAAAAAACCATTTGGAACCATTTGAATAAGGCTGGATACAAAAATAAGCTCGATGTATGGGTGCCACACGAGTTAAAGCAAAAAAAAACATCATGGACCGAATTTCCATCTGCGAATCGCTGCTGAATCGCAACAAATTCGACCCATTTCTGAAGCGAATGTTGGCTGGTGATGAAAAGTTGATCACCTATGACAACTTAAAGCGAAAACGGTCGGGGTCGAATCGCGCTGAGCTGGCGCAAACGGTGGTCGATCCAGGATTGACGGCCAGGAAGGTTTTGCTCTATATTTGGTGGGATTAGCAGGGAATCATCTACTATGAGTGGGGCGCCGTGGCGTAAGTGGTTAGTGTGTCGGATCACTACGCATGAGGTTCAAAGTTCGAATCCCAGAAAACACCAAAAAGTTTTTTCACGGTCCCACCTCTCGCGAGCGTCTGACAAACATCCGAGAGTATTGTTGTCACGAAAAAGCTTCTCAAATCGCCGTTCGGAGTCGGCATCAAACCGTAGGTCTCTTCCATTCGTGTGAAAAATATAATGCACACAACATGAGTGGTTGCGAGAAGCTAGGCCCTGGCACTTTAAAGAGCTGTTGCGCCAAATATTTGTATTTGTATTTAGCTGCTCCCCTACGGCAAAACTCTTAATTCGGACCTGTACTGTCAACAGTTGAACCGTCTGAAGGAAGTAATCGCCCAGAAGCTGCCAACTTTGACCAATAGGAGAGGAATTGTGTTCCATCAGGACAACGCCAGGCCACACACATCGATAGCGACTCGCCAGAAGCTCCGGGAGCTTGGTTGGGAGGCTCTTATGCATCCATGTTATAGTCCGGAGTTCGCTCCAAATGATTACCACCTGTTCCTGTCCATGGCGAACGATTTTGCGAGTGAAAAATTCGCCTCAAGAAAGGCTTGTGAAAATCGACTGTCTCAGTTTTTTGCCAATAGGGATGAAGGCTTCTATGGGAGAGGCATAATGGAATTACCTTCAAAATGGCAGCAATTTATCGAACAAAACGGTGCATATTTGACCTAAATTGGGTCATTCTAACTATGCTAAATAAAGCCTTTAATTTCATGCAAAAATAATGGATTTCTTTTTACTACTCGTACACTTACGAGTATATTTGCATTTCATTGTGTTTTTATTCTTTATTTTGTACCAACTTTGTTTTTGTTTTTAAATATAATTCCACTCCTTGAATGTATATTTTACTAAAATTCCTTTATTTTGTTTAATTTTGTTCTATTTTCATCACTTTTTTGATGAATTTATTAAGTGATTGTAATAACCATTCCAATTTGAGTTCAAATATCATTTTTTTAAGAGAAATAAAAAATTTATTTTTAATTAGTTTTTCACCACTGTATGTGTATTACTGACATACGTACAATGAAAATTGAGGTCTATATTTTTTTGCTTTAGGGTAAGAAATTTGAAGAAGTTGCAGTTAATAGTCCTTAATCAACGACCGGCTTATATTTTTGGGTGCGGAGGACTGTGGGTGGATCACAACAGACGCAAATGCCTTATCTAAAAAAAAAGGACTAGGAGTATTCTTAAGAAGTGTACATTTAATTACACATGAAAAGACCCATATGTATATACTTTAAATAACAGAAAAACAACCGTGAATATGTATGCGCACATTTATTGAGATGTGTGTACAATGTACATACATATGTAAAGATATCTCTAATTTTGGTTTTCCATTGTACCACACGTGTAATATCATAATTGTACACCCGCTTACCAGTTTCTATTTCTGTCATTTCAATTAAACGTAAAACAATGAATAAATATTCCCTCTTATCATTCGGTACCACAATATTGTACGTCTTACATTAGCAAACATTTAACCGTCATCAAATCAATAAACGAAATTTAGTCGAACAGATAACCAAAAAAAACCAAAAGCTGTTCAAATAACTACGCTATGCTACTCACATCACGTAGCCAACTTACCTTTTTTTCTTTTTTTCGGTAACACACACAAGCCAGTGTTCGAAAGAATTTTTCCGATAACTTCTCCACAATCGCAACCAATTAGTCACAAATTGATATCGGTCCATCAACGTATAGGAGATTCACTGTGATAATGTCATTCATCCGTTTCACTTATCTCCTCATCCTTTTTGCCAAACATACTGTTCATGGTTCAGAGTCGGAGCATGAAGACTTCTACACTTCCATATCTGGCATGGAGAGTCTCCTTGAGCTTGAAAGTCATTTGCTGGATAATTTAAAAGATTATGTGGATCGGGAATTAGCCAAACACCAGCAGATAAATTTGTGTGATTAGCAGAAAACTTCCTTCGTGGCATCGTTGCTAATGAATTCCTTGAAACTTTCATAGGCTTCTGGATGATTTCGAGAATGAAAATGCGAAAGCCCTTCGTAACCCTGAGAAATACTTTAGCAATCCAATTAACGTGTTTAGGGCGATTAAACGTTCGGTGGTGGATTTCAAGGATCTGGAGAATTATATCCTTGAACGGAGTAATGAGGAAGGTGAGTTGTTTAGCTTGTGTTCTCAAAGAGAATTAACGATGAGTATGTATAATATCCTTCTTGAGAATACGCCATGAATGTCACGAGAATAGAATCCGAATTGGATTTACCTGCAGCTAAGGAAGATGATCTAAAGGGTGCCGCATTGGGTTTAGCTCGTCTGCAGAAGACATACAAGTTGAATGCTTCTGATTTGGCGGAGGGCAGAATCTTGGGTGTCAAGTATAGTCCTGCGTTGAGTGCTAGTGATTCGTTTCACATGGGATTGCAGCTCTATGAAGCGGGAAAATATGAGACGTCTTTTGAATGGTTCTCAGATACACGAATGAGACTTGATAGTCAGACCGTTGACGACTGGGATTTCATAGATGAAACAAAGCTTTTAGAGAAGTATGGAGCAGCTGCTTATGCATCAGGTGGGTGGTTTAAGGATGAGATGCAACAAATATTAATTTATTTTATAGGAGAACTTCATATAGCACGTAATCTAACGAAGGAGCTTCTACTAGTCGACCCAACTAATCCATTTGCTTATGAGAATCTAGATATAGTTGAAATGGACATATTTATGGAAAGGAATACTCCGAAGAGGCCACAGAGGGCGGAGAAATCAAAGGTTAGTAAATCATTGTCGTTTGTTATAAAATAGGTCAGCATAACGCTAAAAGATTAAAATCTTAAATCTGATGAATGATTGCAAAGAAACATCGAGTGTGTGAGAGGGTGAAAGGTTGACCTCAAATTTGCAGACATTATAATACGAATAAGAAATTCGTGAAATTTATGGCTTTTCATCTGTCTAAGTAATTTATTGGTTATCAGACTTTCTGTACAAATGGTTAAATAGCTTTAGCAGTTTGCATTTAAACACTGTGAATGAAACGTCTTGTTTGCAGTTGCGATAAAATAAGAGCTGTCGTTGCCCGCTGGTGATAGTCTTATCGTGGAGATTGTGAACAGCTCCCGTGTCTTCATAGCGAGATCCTAAAACGTAGTGGTGACTTCTATGAAAAGTATGAATTATTCAGAGTGTAACGTAAAAAGAATCCCCTTTTGTTATTATTTATGCAAAATTGGCGTCTGTACTTCCTCTCCTTAGCTTTTCTTTCTACCCCATGGGGTACCTTTGTATTCATTTTGATACACAGCTTGTAACATAGAGAACGTGCATAATGTTTATCTGCTCTTACGTTAATGTTCAGCGGGGACCAGTACCACCGCTCATGCACATGTTTTGGCAACAATTCTCAAAGTACACTATGGTGTTCAAATTTTCAAATTATGTCAAGGAAAGTAGTATTATCTGTTCGATTATATTGATTGCCATGCAACGGCTGTGTACCTACTTTTAGCACAACTCAGCGCTCATTTGAGAAAACTGCTAGAAAGTAGAATCAAATGAAAATATTCCAGATAACTCTACCAGATAATTTCGGACATATCCCATGGAGTAAGCATGTACTGAAACCTTACATCAACTGCTCTTCAAACCAGCACTGTACCAAAAAAGAAAAAAAAAAACTGTTCCTATTTCTACTCTACATTTCGAACTTACGCTGTGCAACTGCATGAAAAGAATTATTGAACTCTTCGACATAAGCCAAGAAAACTAGAATAAAAATGTAGAAATATACAGAGAAATTCTTACACACACTCTATCCGACTATGATTATACCCAAAGTGAATTGGGAAGATATCAGCTTCAATTTGTATAGCAAATCTTAACAACATTCATTTTTTTTCATTTTTTCATCCATTTCGATTTTCCATTTTGTGATATGATTGCATAAGCCTTTCAAATTAGCATTTATATTATAAATCGCCTAAAACTCGAACTAAACGAAATTTGGCCGGTTTTCTAAAACTTGTTTTTTTAGGACGCATATTTTTAAGGAAGGAGGGTGGAAAATCCATGGAATTCATTGTTGGGGAAATCTTACTAAAAAAAAAAAAAACTAAGCTACGTGCCTAAATATTCGAATGTCATTTCCCACGTATCCCCACAATATCATCATTTTCCACATTTTCTTTTTTTCTATTTTTCCCTAATTTGCGTTGTACTAACATGTACATCTATCACTAGCAACTCGCAAATACTTTCGGTAAATGTAGGTTCCTATTGGTAATGCTATGCAAGCAAATCTTTCAAACAAAACATTTTGTCACGTATAAGCTCTTGCTGCTCCATTTGATTGAAATGGCTCGGGTGCTGAATTTGAAAGCTCCAATTGGAATAAACAATTCAATTTTCAGATTGATGATTTTTAAATTCAAACGGGTGTTGCATCACCCTTTCAAACCGCCAAATTTCAGTGAATCTGCACTGGGTTTAAGAATACTTATAAGCAATAAATTTTCATTAAAATATTTCTTAACTCAATCCTTTCAGCAACCGCTTTTGACATCTACGAAAAAACATGCCGTGGAAAACTGCACCAAACCGCGTTTGAGATTCCTCAAAATTGCTTCATTATATCTGTACCTATACGCCTCCTTCAGATGTTAAGCTGGGCCTTGTCTATATCCACCACGTTGATTGCAATCAGCACCAAACTTTTCGTCATGAATTTAGTAATATGTTAAGAGCCTATATATAACATATGGACAAGAAGCACTGAAAATTGTTTACATGCACACTTATGTATGAGGAGGTCAGGTTAGGTTAGCTATGTGGTCTGGCGCAGGGGATAGAGAACCTCCACACCACACTCAGGTCAATAAAGACCCATTGTGATACCCATGGCGGGAAAGGAGAGAGATTACAGAATCCCTTCCTCGTGAAAAGCTGAAAAAATATCGTCTTTGTACATATCCTAAAGAAAGCATTTAGTACTTACTGTGCCCGAGATAGAAACCACCCAGAGGATTTGATGAAGTTTGCGATGCCATTTATCGGTCTGCTTTCCTTTAAATCCTTAAAGAACTGTTGTCTAAGGAACTTATTTCTCAAATGATAGAGGCCTGGGCAGTAACAGAGAAAGTGGGTGGTGTCCTCCTGAGCCTCCTCGTCACCGCAGCCTCTACAAATGTCTTCGTTCGTCACACGTAGTTTTTTCATGCGGTACCGCATGGTGTTATGCCCGTTATGACTCCTATTAGAGTAGAGACGGATTTTCTATCCCTCCGTATGAGTCTATTGGTTCTTACTCTATCGAATGCAGGCCATAGCTTCCTCGTGGTAACACAAGTATCTAAAGACGTCCACCTGTTGTTAGCCTCCGTTAGGGCTTTGTTTCCTGGTTCGAGTTTGAGTGCGCAAGGCGGGATGTACACCGAGGGGTCAGATTGGTCCAAGTATAGTGCTGAGCCTCCTCTAGCCAGTTCGTCGACTTTCCCATTCCCTGGCATGCCTTCATGACCAGGGACCCAGCAGAGCTTTACCTCATACTGTGTTCCAAGAACCTTGAGCTCTTCTCAACAGCATTTCACAAGCTTCGTTTTTATTTCTATAGCAGAGGAGGTCATGTATGAATAAAACCGATTTAACCTTATTTATTTGATTCAATGAATCCACATAAGAACTTCGGGTTTTTTTATAATTAACATCAAAATGTACCAGGAATTGATCAATAAAACACCAAATGTTTACTATTCATCCAAATTTATTGTATCCCTTTCAAAGTAGCCCCCTTCCTTTGAAAAAAAAATAACAAAATATTTGCCGCAACAGCTCTTTAAGTGCCAGGGCCGAGCTTCTTGCAAACACTCATGTTGCGTGCGTTGTATTTTTCACGCGAATGGAAGGGACCTGCAGTTTAGTGCCGTATCCGTAGGGCAATTTGTTTTGAGAAGCTTTTTTGAGACAACAATACTCTCGGATGTTTATCAGACGTTCGCGAGAGGTGGGACCGTGAAAAAACTTTTTTGTGTTTTCTGTGATTCGAACTTGGAACCTTACGCACAGTGATCCGACACACTAACCACTTACGCCACGGCGCCCACACAATACGCCCAAATAATACCTACACTTATGCCAACGAATAACTCAAGCATCCAAAAACATTTTTTAAACGCATTTTTTGGAATCGACTTCAATTCCCGCCGCGGATTCCTTTTTTATGTCTCTATCGACTGAAAACGAGTGCCTCGAAGTGGTTATTTGAGTTTTGGAAAGAGAAAAAAGTCAGCCGGAGCCATATCAAATGAATACGGTGGGGTTTTATGAATGTCGGGTTGGAATTGACTCGTCCTACATGTCTTCAGCGACCTTTACGCGATTGAGTTTCTGAAGAACATTCAGGTCTTTCGGAACTAGTCGAGCGGCAACACGTTTCATGCCTAAACGATGGTTTAAAATGGTACGAATTGATTCGTGAGACACAGAAAGTTCAGCGGCTATCTCTTTCAAACTAAAATGACGATCTTCAGTCACCATTTCCATCACTTTAGCGATGTTAACATCAGTTGAAGACGTTGATGGGCGACCAGAGCGAGGCAAATCTTCCACTACATCTCGGCCACTTTTGAATGCACTGTACCACTCATATGCACGTGTTTTGATAAAGTCGATTCACCGTAAGCCTTCTGTAACATTTTCAGCAATTCCGCATACGAAATTGCATTTGCAATGCAAAATTTGGCACAAATTCTTTGTTCGATATTTTTATCCATTGTAAAAATAGTAAAACACATTTGAGATGAACTGACAAAATCAAGCACTGTAACAAACTAAATGAAAGATCGCCCTCAAACTCCACGTCAGTATAGAGGACCGTTGTGCTAACTTCGCAACAAAAATAATTTTAATTAAATTTAAATTTTGATAATCCTTTTAAGCGGGCTTTTTAAATGATCAATTCCCGGTACTTTTCTGACAGAATGTAGATACATACATAATTGGCACAACAGCCCATAGAGGACCTAGCCCTAGCTTCTCGCAAGCACTCGTGTTGTCAGCGTTATATTTCTCGCTTGAACGGAAGGGACCTACAGATTTGTGTCGTATCAAAAACGTTTGGTGTGTTCTGGAATTCGAGCATTGAATTTATCGATTCATCATCACTTACTTTACTTAAACTCATAACCTTTAACCCCTCGGGGGGCATAGCGCGTCAACCACGCCTGCGCGCCATCCTGTTCGGAGT
The DNA here is from genome assembly GCA_945910035.1 of Brachypalpus laphriformis. NCBI lineage: Eukaryota > Metazoa > Arthropoda > Insecta > Diptera > Syrphidae > Brachypalpus > Brachypalpus laphriformis. The sequence goes on along the minus strand of OX246754.1, from coordinate 282,463,532 downwards.
TCTGCAACGCGTTTGAGCTGCCTCCAACTCATTCCTAAAGTGCTCGATTCCTCCTCTACTGTTCTGCGCCACGTTTGCCTAGGGCGTCCCGCTATTCTGCCTGCCTGGGTGAGCGGATTCCACTGCATAGCGTATTTCGCAATGGAGTTGTATTCGCGCCGTAGGGTGTGTCCAATCCATTGCCACTTTCTTCTTCGTATTGTAATGCTTATAGGTTCTTGGCCCGTTCTCAGATAAAGTTGTTCGTTGGAGATGCGGTTCGGCCAAAAAATCCTCAAGATGATTCTTAAGCATTTGTTTACGAAGACTTGCAGCTTGCGTGTGTTAATGGTGTCCACCTTCCAGGTACTGCACCCATAAAGCAGCATTGATTCTACGTTGGAGCGGAACAGCCGTAGCTTGGTTCTTAAGCTAATAACATTGCTTCTCCAGATTTTGGACAGCATTCCGAACGCAGCTTTAGCCTTCCCGATTCTGCTGCACACATCCAGTTCGGTGCCACCGCGATTAGCCGAGACGACACTTCCTAAATATAGAAAGTTATCAACTTTCCGGCAATGTTAAGTTGAGCGCGGGTATTAGAAGTACTCAGGGCTTTTGTTTTGGCTGTGTTTATTTTTAGCCCCACTTTGTTTGCCTCAGCTTCTAGATTTTGGGCTATCAAATGAAGATCCATTATCCGATGTGAAAGTAGACAAACATCGTCAGCGTAATCTAGGTGTTTAAGGTAAGATGTCATAGTCCAACGAATTCCATAATTAGCTTCCGTCAATGCTGCACGGAGTACATCGCTGATAACCACCAAGAAGAATAGTGGTGACAGTATGCACCCTTGACGTACTCCACTTTGGACTTCAAAATCGTCCGACACCTTACCATTGTGCACGATGTGACGATTGCCGCCCTCATATGTAGCCTTGATAATAGCTATAAGCTTTTCTGGAATGCCTCTCCTGCGCAAGGCCAACCAGATAGCATCTCGATTCAAGCTGTCGAAAGCCTTCTCGAAGTCGATAAACAGTTAATGTAGCGGAGATCTATTCATCTCAACGCATTGTTCGATTATGATCCGTAAGGTGTTTATGTGGTCGATGCAGGAGGATCCAGGGCGAAAGCCTGCCTGTTCGAAATCGAGAGTTGAATGTTAATGTTCTTTAATTCGTTCTAGAATTATTCTAGCTATTATTTTGGCTACAGCTGGAAGAACACATATACCTCTCCAGTTACCGCACTCCATCAAGTTACCCTTCTTTGGAAGCTTAATGATCATCCCCCTTTTCCATTCCTGTGGAAATTGTTCACTATCCCAAGCTCTCCGTATTAGCGGATGCAGCAAATCTGCCGATGTATTTGGCGCCGCTTGAAATTGCTCGGCAGGGATGCCATCAATACCCACCACTTTATTCTTCTTGAGGGACTTGATTGCTGTTATTATTTCAGTTTTACTGGGAGGTACGGTGCGAATTCGGGAATTTGTTGCTTCGAACCGCTCATTCGAATTCAAGATCATACCGCCATCGTCTAAGTGATTTTGCACTGTAGCAAAATGTTCTCTCCATCTAGTGAGCTGATCCTCATCCGAAATCAGAAGGTTACCGTCTAGACTCTTCACTGGATGTTGTTTGGAGTTTCGACCACCAATGAGTTGATCTTGTAAACAGTCCTACTGTCGCACCTATAGCCCTTGAGGCCTTTGAGTTGACATATTGACGTTTGTCACGTCTCACACTACGCTGCACTTCTTTCTTCTTCGCACGGTATTGGGCTTCAAGCTCGGTTCTCTCTACTGCTGAGGCCGCTGCAATCCGAGCCTTGATTGCTGTACGCTCATCGATCCGTCTCCAGGTGTCTGTAGAAAGCCATGTGCGGTGGTGTTTCTGCTTTTTACCGACATACGTGCGTGCCCCAGTCGCAAAAGCATTTTTCACAGCACTCCAGTGGTCATCTATGTTCTCTAGCAATATGCTGCTGATTGCTTTTGCTTCTAAGGCAAGATGGTCCCTGAACTGCTGGCGCACTTGGGGAACCTTGAGCCTGTCGATATTAAACCTGGTGATGTTAAGTAGGTTTGAGCGGTTGCTGTTGACGGATGAAGTACGAAAGCGTTAATGAGCTACCATAATATGGTGATCCCGTTCTTGTCCGACGTCAGCTCCACGTCTGTTTCGGACGTCCAGGAGACAATTTTTAAAGCGGCGACTGATCGCAATATGGTCGATCTGGTTGGATGTTCGTTGCCTATCAGTAGAGACCCAACTGATCTTATGGCAGGTGTTATGCTTAAACAGCGTACCTCCGATGACTATTCGGTTGGTATTGCAGAAGTCCACAAACCGCTCACCATTGTCATTACGGTCTCCCACGCCGTGAACTACCATCACGTGCTTAAGCATGGTGTTGTCGCTACCCACCTTGGCATTGAGATCTCCCATTACCATTACGATGTCCCCATTAGGCGTTTGGTTGTAGGCGGCGCCTAAGTGGCTATAAAAATCATCCTTTTCATCCTCAGTTGCGTCTAGAGTCGGAGCATAACACTGTATGATGGTCATTTTTCTAACTCTACTCTGGAAGCTAGCCGTCAATATCTGGTCACTATGAGGTTTCCAGGATATGAGGCTACTACGTGCTGCTGGAGTTAGCATGAGTCCTACGCCGGAACTCCGTGCACTTCCAGCTGGATTACCAGGGTAGAGCATGACAGTGCTTTTTGTTGGGGAGATGTATTCCCCAGCATCGTACCATCTTATCTCGCTCAGCCCTAAGATGTCGATTTTATACCGTGCGAATTCGCGCTCCAATTGGAGGAATCTGGCATTATATGGCCCTTCCTTGAGTGAGTCCAGGAGGGTCTTAACATTCCAGAATCCGATCGTTGTCCTTGTCCGATAGCCAAAGGTCGTCAACAAATTATCCGTCCTTATCCGAGGCGATTGTTTCCGTTTCGGAGCAATAGTTTGTTTTACAGTTGCGGCTCGCTGGGCCACAGACCAACTGACACTTATCCTGTTTTTTGGCGCAGGAAGCTCCCCATTCGTCCTCTCTCGTTAGCAATTTCCGAAGAAATTCCCAGATGACACCACGAGGAGGTTGGAGTAGGGCTTACTAACAGAGCTGCTAGGTTTTCGGCTGCAATGGCTCCTTCTCGTTACTTAGCGGACCAGTACCTATCAGGAGATGCTGCCCCTGCGAGGCTTTTGTTCGTCGTTTGCCATCCGATTCATCGTCGGTCGCAGCAATTAGGGTCGTCCGTCTGTTCACTAAGTGCTAACTTTTGCGCACATATCTCGTTCTACAATCGTATAAGATCTACGAGTAGATTATTTCCTGTGGGGCTGTGCGAAGTAACTGGTTTATGCTGATAAATTGTCAGCAATTGGAAGCCGAATTGCTCGAAAAGTGATCCAACATTAGATGGACAGAATGCGCATCTACGAGTATAAGAACGACATATCAATGTCATGAATTGATCTTTAAAAAAATAAAATATTTTTTACAATAAGTTCAGTTTTTGCATTATCTGTTAAATTTTATCGGGCTTACAAAAAATAGGCTATATATTGTTACATATACATGAATTCATAAAAAGAAATTTATTAAATTCATATGTATAGCGAGTTAGAACTTTTCAATATATGACCCTCCCGCTTGAATACACCGTTGCCAGAGCTTTTTCCGTTGTTCATACGCCCCCTGGAAGTCGGCAACTGCAAGGCTGTCAGCGTTGCCGGTTTTACTTCAATCGAAGTATTTTACTTCGTTTTCATAGACAACACTTCGACACTTTCTTTCGCAAAAACACTTCACTTTTTGTAGACTTTATGATTTCCCTCTTAATTGCGAAACTGCATTATATATTCATTAATGAGTAGCCAAAAATCGTATACGCGAACACATCCATTCGATAACTACATCGATAACTGCAAGTCTACAATTCTACCCAAAGAAGAAAGTCTTTAAGTCTTTTGGCATTCTGTCTTCTGCATCAAAAATGCCTTGGGGCAGATTATGCACCCTCATTTAAAAGAGTTTATAGGGGCCTTGTTGTGTCTTCCTCATAGTAGTGCAACTACTGGTAGGGTGTTTTCCCAAACTAAATTGATTAAGAGTTTCGGCCGAGACAACTTAAAGGTTAGCACTGTTAATTCGCTGATGCTTGTGAAAGGAATTGCTTTTGAAAACGGTTTCAAGAACTGGGTATCGCCAAAAGATGTTGTATTAAGATACCGCAAAGCTAAGATTAAAGCTCCCTAATTTAAAAATAATTATGTTTTTTTTTTCAAAGAAATTCAACTTTTATAATGACACTTCACTTTTCAGCAAAACACTTCTATTTTTTTCCTGAAAACACTTCACTAAAAAAATGGCAAACGGCATCACTGCCCTTGTGGAGTACACCATGTGCGTAAAAATCCTGGCTCTCTCTCTCCCAATACATACGAGTATATGGGAAATCATCCACTCTTCCTTCAACTTAATCACCAATAAAATAATATTGATGAAAAAATGCAGCCTTGTCTTACCCCACTTTCGATATCGAATTCCCCAGTCAACATTTGGACCCATGGTATGAATTTATCGGAATAGTTTTAGATTCCATAGTTTTAGAAGGCTGCGGTGCGGTCTAATGTACATGTGTGGATTTGAGGACAAAGAGTAATAATAACATATACGATAGAGTCAGAAAGCTTAAGTTAGAATTTAACTTAACTCCGTAAATAGTGTGCAATGCCTACTCGAAGTATTATACTTGTACAAGATTTTTTGGTAGCTTTGATTCCTACATGGCCATTAAGTTTAGATAAAATAGTCTTATACTTTTGAACACTGACTACTTATTTAGCCTTAAATGCAATTACTTTATCAACTTTAGCTGCCCAATATCTCCAAACTTTACGAAGCAACTTGCCGCGGTGAATTGCAACGAACTCCATCCGAAGAACGTCCGCTACGTTGCATGTACGTCAATAATAATGTTCCATTTCTTAAGATTGCTCCATTCAAAATGGAACAGCTGAGCCTAGACCCCTTTATGGTTTACTACCATGACGTAATTTACGAAAACGAAATTGAAAAAGTTCTCGAAAATTCCTCGCCACACATCTTCAGATCCGAAATTGGCGATGGCAATGAATACCAAGTCTCTTCGGTTCGAACTAGTAAGAACACTTGGTTGGAATACGATGAGCACGATTTCCTAAGTAATATCGGCCAGAGATTGGTTGATATGACACAGATGAGCTTGGAAACAGCTGAAGCCCTGCAGGTGGCCAATTACGGTATTGGAGGTCATTATGGTCCACACTATGATTTTGATCCGGTAAAAATTGATTTGTGGATATTTACCTAATTTATTTTTGAATTATAAAACACTTTGCTTCTAGTCTCCGATCCTTGCATTTGGGGCATGGATGGGGAATCGAATAGCCACCGCACTATTTTATGTAAGTAGTCTTTTAAGAAATCCATGATATCCATGATCTTATTAGATCTTCCTTAGATATCGGATGTTGAGTTGGGTGGAGCCACGGCTTTTCCTATCCTAAAGTTGGCAGTCAAGCCTATTAGGCGAAGCTTGGTCTTTTGGTATAATTTGCATAACTCGACGGAACCAGATTATAGAATGATTCACGCCGGGTGTCCAGTTCTTAAGGGATCCAAATGGAGTAGGTGTATAAAGAGTTCGTAGTTCAAACAAATTCAGAAATGATTCTCTTGATTTCAGTTCTCAATGAGTGGTTGCACGAGCGGGGTCAAGAATTCTTACAACCATGTGGATTGCAATCAACGACAGAACTTTCTGCCGAATATAAAACTTTTTGAACTGAAAAGTCTAACACAAATGGTCACAAATGGTTGGCCTCTAAAAGCCTTTTAAATGCACAAATTTTCATATGCTTACACCAAGAAAACAAATAAATCTAAACTTCTGTTTGCACTAGAAATTCTGCACTTTTTTTTTAACTCAAAACAAAACTTCTAATATTTTCAACCCAGATATGTTCTTTTGTTTTTTAAGCTACTCGTATTGCGAAAGGTCAGACAATGATACGAAATTTTATACAAATTGAATCATCATAGCGATAGGGCATCGTTTCAAAATCTTCACAGCGAGTTTGTCCAAAACGCGTACAACACTCGATATTATGAAGCAGTTGCAGAAATTGTTGCCCACATTATATTTTATGCCATCTTGTCTACAATGCTTTTTGATTAATATGCTTGTTACATGCGGTTAGCAAGAACCCAAGGTACTTGAACTCGCGGACAACCTCAATACCTTCTCTTTCCGACCATCAAAAATCATACCCTTGCTCCTGACAAGATTCATTTTTACACTCCAGGTTTGACAGTTTATATGTAACTGAAGAGCGAAAGGATATTCAGCCAACAGTACTTAGCCATCAAAGAAAAAGCAGAAAATTGAATAGGGTGCCTGCGGAGAGTACTCCGCCCGGAAGGATATCACGTAAGCTGCCAATAAATAACACAACGAGATTAAGGCGGATGATGCAACCTTATGTTAGCTGTCGTTTCAAACCGCTGCACAAGTAATGACCGTAGTGAGCACTGGGTGCCTACAACATTGACCCGAGAAATGCGTAACCAACCCTGTTTGAAGAATTTTTGGCGGCAGCAGACGAGAGAGGGAGAAGAGTGCTTTCTCACTAGAGCACTTTTTCTTGTTCCAGACGGCAGCGGATGAATTCCCTAGATGGAGCCAACGGTGGCGTCTGCAGTTCCAGTTAGGTTAAACTTAGTGAACACCATCCGCGAGTTGCCTGGACGTATTCGAGGAAGAGAAGCCTTCAAGGCTAAGTTCGGTTATAAGCCTTGTATGTGCTCATGACCCCACGGAACAAAGGGCCCTTGCCACCAAAGACTGTTTCTACGAGCTCCTCGACAAAAACTATAACCAATGTCTTAAATGCGACGTTAAACTCGTATTGGGCGATTTTAGCGCCAAAATAGGAAAGAAGGATATCTTTGGCAGTCAGGGCAGTCGATAAACATAGCCTACAGGATATCACGTCTGACAACGGACTAAGGTTAACTGATTTCGTTGGGGAGCGGAACGTAACTATAGCAATCATTGGCTTCCTCACCTCAATACTCAATATTCAAATTGATCATATTGCGATCGACGCAAGACATGCTTCCAGTATTCTGGATGTTCGGACCTTCCGAGCGACCAGCATATACTCGGATCATTACCTTGCTGTAGTCAAGGTACGAATGTGGATATTCTAAACTGAGCAAAAAAGAAGAATCACTGTGAGAAAATTTAAAGTCGAAGGTTACAACCGCAAGGAACCAGAATCTTCGCTGATCGCGTATCGCGTATCTCAATCACCCCTATTCCGGCAGCCAGCATCAATTGTTGAAGACCAGTGGCAACGCTGCCAACATGCCATCAGAAACGCCGCGACTGATACGCTGGGTTTCGCTCGCACACCACCTCGAAACCCTTAGTTTGACGAAGAATGCCGGCGAATGCATACAGCAAAACAAGAGGCATATAAAGCGGCGCTGCAACGGAGGATGAGAGCTGCTCATGAGCTCTTCGAGCAAAAGAGACGGAGAAAACATCGGCTTCTCCAAAAGAAGAAGAAAGAGCATGAGAAGCACGCAATCGAGAATACTGAGAGCTTATACTCCTGGAACAATGTATTGAAATTTTACCAAAAGGTGAAAAGAACGTGTCAGAAAAGTTAAAGTTAAAAGTTAGTCGGTGCTGAGATTATGAAAAAACTACTTCTGCAGACTGTATAACGGCGACGAAGACCAACATCCCGCTACTTACTCACTTAGGTGGCGCTACAGTTCGGGGTGAACCTGGGTCTCAACCAACAAGCCTCTCCATTTAGCTCGGTCTTTAGCTAATTGCCTCCAGTTGCGCACTCCAAGTTGGTCGAGGTCCCCTTGAACTAGTGCGCGCCACCTACGGCGATGATTCCCTCTACTGCGTCGTCCCTCGGGATTAGATTCGAAGACTCTGCGGGCCGGAGCGTTAGTGTCCATTCGCTCTACATGTCCTACCCATCTCAAACATCCATTACGCAGTTTTTTGACTAGGTCGATGTCGCTGTACAGCTCGTATAGTTCATGATTGAATCTTCTCCTCCAAAACCCATCAACGCAAATGGGACCGAAAATCTTACGAATAATTTTTCTCTCGAAGCGACCAAGGATATCTTCATCCTCTTTTAACATAGACGATAATAGCTAAAATGTCCGTCCACATGACAAAAACGAAGTGAGGATAGCAATACCTAAGTTGAAATCTAACTGCTGGACCTGACGGCTTACCGTCTGAACTTTTCAAGGCAGCTGGTGATGAATTGGTAGAGAGCATACACCAACTCATCTCTAAGATTTGGTCAGACGAGTGCATGCCAGATGAATGGAAACTAAGCATCGTTTGCCCGATCCGCAAGAAAGGAGACGCCCTCAACTAAGCCAATTATAAATGTATCAGTCTCGTCAATATTGGTTACAAGATCTTTTCTGCGATATTGTGTAAACGCCTGAAACATTTCATTAACATCTGGATTGGCCTTTATCAGTGCCGTTTCAAGCCAGGAACGCCCACCATCGATCAAATCTTCACACTTTGGCAGATCCTGGAGAAAACCCAAGGAGTCCAAATCGATACTCATCATCTCTTTATCGATATGAAGGCCCCCTATGACAGCATAGAGAAGAGCTATATAGAGCCATGTCTAGTTTTGACGTCGCTGCCAAATTGTTCGTCTGTGCAGGATGACGATGGAGAACGCTCGCTGCTCCATCAAGGTCGGTAAAGACCTCACCGAGACCTTTGATGTCAAAAAAAGGTTTTAGACAAGGTGACGCGCTGTCATGTGACTTCTTTAATATTGTACTTGAACGGATTGTGGGGAATTCACAAGCCAACACCAGAGGTACAATGTATCAAAGTCCGTACAACTGCTTGCATACGCCGATGATACTGACATAATTGGAAGAACTCAGCGGTCTGTCACCGGTCTGGTTACAAGCAGTGAAGCAAAAGTATCCAAAATGAGTTTAGCGATAAACAAGGGTATATGCTGTCAACAAGAAGGGACAAACAACACCGACGAATTGGACAGAACGTCATAGATATCCTACCTACCTACCTTGGTTCTGCTATTAATTCTGACAATGATACCATCGCAGAAATGAAGCGAAGAATAACTCTTGCCAATCGCTGTTTGACATCGACCTAAATAAAAAAAAACGGAGTATTGGACGTTTGAGGTGGCTAGGAGCCGATGGACACCAACGCTCCAGTCCGCAGAGTTGAGCACCATATGATTGGTATGCGCTTCATTTTCAAAATATTTTGAATACTATAGCCGGCCACGTCGGCTTATCAGTGACCGTGGCTCATGCTTTACATCACTGGAATTGGGCTCTTTCCTTTTAACAAATAACATTATACACGTAAAGGTGGCTGTGGCTTCACCGCAGGCCAATGGTCAAGTGGAGAGAGTCAATCGTACATTAACTAGCATGCTAAGTAAAACAAGTGAACCAATACAGCATAGTGATTGGGTAAAAATGTTGTCTCGAGTCGAGTGTGCTCTTAGTACCACTGTTCATCGAACCACCGGGACGACTCCCAGCAAACTCTTATTTGGTGTTGAGCAACGAGGTGTCGTCATCGGTGAATTGCTTGAGCACCTTGACTCAAAAGAACTACATGTCATGGAACGAAATTTAAAACATATACGTCATCATGCAGCCAAAAGAATACAGGTAACACAGGAGGCAAGTTTGAAGCGTTTTGAGGAGGTTCATTGACCACTTCGTACGTATTTACTCGGTGAACACGTTGTGCTTAGGAACATTGACACTTCTGTTGGAAATAAGAAGCTAATAGCAAAATATAAAGGTCCGTACATGATAAGTAAAATATTGCCGAACGATCGATACGTAGTGACAGATATCGAAGGCTGTCCGAACACTCAGACCCCATTCAATGGTATTGTCGAACAGACAGTGGATACAGTCAGACTTGGCTAAAACTACGGCTAGTAATTTGGTGCAATAGAGGCACTTTCGTGGAGACCTGGCTCTCCGAGCCTCCGCTCATTTGTTTAACGTAAAATTATTATTTGTAGTTCTATAGTATTATATAAATCTATCATGACCGATCGAGGTCGATCGAAAGATCAGGTTGGACGAGCTGTTGCGTAACTTGTACTTTATAAATTAATTACTTTGATTCTTTATTAATCTAAGTCTACATTTTGATTTGATAGCTTTATTCTAATTTCTCATTATTACTTTTTGTAAAAACTATGTTATTCTTGATTTGATCGTCGAGGCGAAAGTATTTAATGAATATGTTAATATAAAAATATACGCTGTGGTATTTCAAATAATAGCTTTATATAATAGTAAGAGAAAGGTTCACAAAAACAAAATAAAAATTGCAATTCTAATAGTGCACAAAACTGTAGGTCCCTTTCATTCGTGCGAAAGATATAACGCACACAACACGAGTAGTTGCAAAGGGCTAGGCCTAAGCCCTTCATGGGATGTTGGCTCACGAATATGTATTATAGGTGTATTATATATAGGGTGTTGGCCCTCTCAGCGATCATATCGCTTCATTTATTTTTGCTTTATGGGGCGTCAATGCTAATTTGGAAATTTTGAGCACAGTATACCCCACTCCGATTTCGAGATATTTCTGTCTCCATGATATGGTTAAGAACAGTGGCTAGACCTAGGCAAAGAGTCTGTAAAATATTGGATTCTATTGACATTGGAGCGAGTTGGTTGTAGAAATACATAATTTTCATGGTTCAACCCCTAGATAAATTTTAGACATTCGTTTTCTTTCGTTTTTAAATTTGTGTCCAATTTATTTAAAATGTTTTGCAATTATTAATACGGATCTTAACAGTCCAGTCCACATGAACTTTATGAAGCAACTTGCCGAGGTGAACTGCAACGTGCCGCATGGGAAGAGCGTCCACTGCGGTGCATGCACGTCAATAATAATGTTCCATTCTTAAAGATTGCTCCATTTAAACTGGAGCAACTGAGCTTGGATCCATTAATTGTTTACTACCATGACGTAATTTATGAAAACGAAATTGAAAAAGTTCTCGAAAATGCGTCGTCACACATCTTCAAGTCCACAGTTGGTATTTTTAATGACTCACGAGTATCTACAAGTCGAACTAGTAAGAACACTTGGCTGGATTTCAAGGAGCATGAATTCCTAGACAATATCAAGCAGAGAATAATAGATATGACACAGATGAGCTTGGAAACAGCTGAGTTTTTGCAGGTCGCAAATTACGGTATTGGAGGTCATTATGGTCCACACTATGATTTTGAGCCGGTAAAGGTTGATTTGTGGATATTTATTTATTTTATCCCTAAATATCCTTGTGCTTCTAGCCGCCGATCCATGCATTTGAAGCACGGATGGGAAATCGAATAGCCACGGCACTATTTTATGTAAGTAGTTCTTTAAGAAAACCCATGATCTAATTAGATTTCCCTTAGATATCAGATGTTGAGTTGGGGGGAGCCACGGCTTTTCCTATCCTAAAGTTGGCAGTCAAGCCTATAAGGCGAAGCTTGGTCTTTTGGCACAACTTGCATAACTCGACGGAACCAGATTATAGAATGGTTCACGCCGGGTGTCCAGTTCTTAAGGGATCTAAATGGAGTAGGTCTATAGAAAAGTTTTGGCTAAGCAAGTTCAACAACAGTTCTCTCGTTTTCAGTCCTCAATGAGTGGTTTCATGAACGAGGTCAGGAATTCTTGCGACCATGTGGATTGCAGTCAATGGCACACCTTTCGGCCGCATATAACAAGATGTGAACCTAAATCTTTTAATTATTTACGTATCTAATAGATCCGCTCTCGCCAGTGAATTCAAATAAATAGACTTTTTACTTGCACATAATTTGTAGTTATTCAAAACATAAATATTGGTTGTCCGATTGAGATTCCCTTAGAGCTTAAATTTCTTATTCTGTTACTTAATATCCGTCAGGTTTTTAGTATTCAGGCTGTTTCGTAAGGCCGGGCCGCTTCTATGGGGTCTGCTAGAGCATTCAATTTCGAGCACAAAGATGTTGTGTGCTTTGAATATCCGACGAATAATCTTCCTCTCTCGATTGAAATTTAAATCTGCTTTAGTTTTCCTCTTATTGCTCAGCACTCACTGCGACTACATATTTACTTAGATGGCGCTACGGTCCGAGGTGGACCTGGGCCTCAACCAACAAACCTCTCCAGCTAGCACGATAACGAGCCAGATGCCTCCAGTTGCGCACGCCAAGTTGGTTGAGGTCCCCTTCCACTTGTTTGCGCCACCTACCGCGAGGTCGTCCTCTATGGCGCCGTCCATCCGGGGTGGATTCGAAAACTTTCTTAGCGGGAACGTTGGGCTCCATCCGCTCTAAATGACCCAGCCATCTTAGTCGCTGTATGTGAACTCTTCTGGCTAAGTCGATGTCCTTGTACAGGCCGTATAGCTCGACATTGTACCTTCTCCTCCATTCACCGTCTATGCAGACGGGACCGAAGATCGCTCGAAGAACTTTTCTCTCGAAATAACCAAGGGCATCGTCATCCGGTTTTGTCAAAGCCCATGCCTCTGCGCCATACAGCAGGACTGGGATGATTAGAGTCTTATAAAGAGTGACCTTAGTAGTTCGAGATAGGGCTTTGCTGCTCAATTGCCGTTTTAGCCCATAGAAACAACGATTGGCAAGAGTAATTCTTCCTGTGATCTCCCTACTGATGTCATTTGCGGAGTTCACCATAGAGCCTAGGTAGACAAAATCCTTTACTACCTCAAAATTTTATCTGTCTATTATGGCGTTCTGTCCAAGACGCCGATGTTGGGTGTCCTTTTTTGTAGACAGCATATATTTTGTTTTGCTTTCGTTGACCGTCAGACCTATCTTTGCTGCCTCGATCTCAATACTCGTAAATGCCCCATTGACGGCCCGCTGAGTTCTTCCGATTATGTCAATGTCATCGGTATAAGCGAGTAGTTGTACAGACTTGTAAAAGATTGTACCTCCGGTGTTGGCTTGTGAGTTTCGTACAATTCTCTCAAGTACTGTGTTAAAGAGATCGCATGATAGCGCGTCACCTTGTCTAAGACCTTTCCTGACATCGAACGGTTCGGTGATGTTCTTACCGACTTTGATGGAGCACCGAGAGTTCTCCATCGTCATTCTGCACAAACGCACGAGCTTGGCAGGGATGCCAAGACTAGACATGGCTCTGTATGACTCGTCTCTATACATGCTATAATAGGCAAATTTGAAATCGATGAAGAGGTGGTGCGTATCGATTTTATATTCATGGGTTTTTTCCAAGATCTGCCGTAGTGTGAATATTTGGTCAATGGTGGACTTTCCCGGCCTGAAACCGCACTGATAAGGACCTATCAGTTTGTTGGCGCTCGGTTTTAGGCGTTCACATAATACGGCAGACAGGATCTTATATGCGATGTTGAGGAGACTTATACCTCTGTAATTGGCGCAACTCAGAGGGTCTCCTTTTTTCAAGATAGAGCAAACGATGCTGAGGTTCCATTCATCGGGCATACTTTCGTCCGACCAGATTTTACAGATGAGCTGGTGCATGCTCCTTACCAACTCATCTCCTCCTGCCTTGAGAAATTCTGCGGCAAGGCCGTCGGCTCCAGCAGTTTTGTTGGATTTGAGTTTAGATATCGCTATCCTCACTTCATTCTGATCGGGTTACCGGGAATCATGACTGTCATCGTCACTGTTGAATGGCTCATTCTGCCTGACAGTGGAATATTGGTCATCATCGCCGTTTAACAGTCTGCAGAAGTATTCCTTCCATATCCTTAGCACCGACCGCGATTTTACTACTATGTTGCCATTTTCGTCCCTGCAGGCTTCTGTTCTAGCTTAAATACCCTGGCATGTTCTTTTAACCCTTTGGTAAAAATTTTGAACATTATTCCTACAATAAAGTCTCTCAATCTCCTCGATCGAGCGCTTCTCATGCTCCTTTTTCTTCTTTCTGAGAAGTCGATGTTCCTCTTTTCTCCTGCACACGTAGAGCTCGTACGCAGCTCTAGTCCTTCTATGCAGCGCCGCTTTGTACGCCTCTTGTTTTGCTGCATGTGCTTGCCGGCATTCCTCGTCGAACCAGAGATTTCGTTGTGGTGGCCGAGAGAAACCCAGTAAATCAGAGGCGGCATCTCTGTTGGCTTGTTGGCAACGCTGCCACTGGTCTTCCGCATTTGCTGCTGGCGGCATAGGACTTAGATTGAGATTAGAAGAAACACGATCGGCAAAGGTTCTGGCGGTCTCATGCGATTGTAGCCGCCCGCCGTCAAATTTCCTCACAGTATTTCGATGATTTCGCTCCGTTGTGGATATCCGCATTCGTACCTTGGCTACAACTAGGTAGTGATCCGAGTCCACGTTGGCTCCACGGAAAGTCCGGACACCCAGAATACCGGTAGAGTGCCTTACGTCGATCGCAATGTGATCGATTTGGTTGACAGTTCTTCGATTAAAGGAGAGCCATGTTCCTATGTGAATGTCGAGACGTGGGAACCGCGCACTAGCAACGACAAAGTTTCGCCCCGCTGCAAAGTCGATTAGCCTGAGTGCACATTCCACGTGCAGACACGAAGATCATTGTCCTGTTTACGTTTGTTTGGATCGTCAACAGTAAATTCATCCATATCCGAGGCTGTTTGTTGCTTCGTAACCGAAGGTTTTTTACGTGGTAGGGAAGTTAACCCGACGGCACAACCCCCAACCTGGAGGACCAGATCCTTTTCTAGCAACCCCTAGGACGAGGGGCCGGATACACCGATGTCAGTAACCCACTTCGGGGATATGAGCGCTGCCGTTGGCCCATTAAGGGTTCATCCGCCACCATCTCTTTTTCAATACCCTGACGTAGTATTGAAAATCCTTACAGACCTCAGCTTCAAATATGTCGAAGTAGCTCCGGTAAGGTTTCCTCTGGCCTGTAGACGTCACCGTTGATTCCATCGAGAGAATTCATCCGCCGCACGTCCTCCTTCTGAGGACCTCTTGTTAGACTTCTGAGACGCATATTTCAGCCGATCAGGTCAACAAGAGATGCCTCGTCCGGTTAGACATATGCGCGCTGAAGTTCACCCAGATGTGCTTACGCAGGTCTGAGTGTTCAGCTGCACATATATCGTCAGACTCAGCATACGCTCATCGTTAGTTCACTATCAGATAGCTATCCAGCGGGCACCACGGGGAGGTGATGATGCGATTTTGCCCACCACTCACTGCGATTGGAACTTGTAAAATCAACTATCTGTAAAGCATAACAATAGGCTGAAGGGTAGTTTTCAGTAAGTAGTACAGGCTTAAGGAAAAAAGCAGATAAGGCCAGTAGTGATTTAATCGCTATTACGATCACAGTCCGCGTTTACTTGCTTTGCTCTTTTTGCTTCACAGTACAGGATGCAATTTAAAATAAAACAAAAGATTCACAACTGACAGTGAATTAGTGAATAATCAAATATAAACACCGCAAATGGAAACAAACGTAAGACAAAATCAATACGAATGTAAACGCAATCACAACTATACTCTGTGATTCGGTATTTATGTTGCACTGAGCAATCGCAACCATGCATTACTCAGTACGATAAACAGCCATACAGAAGTTCGAGCCCGTTGGGAGTGTACATGTGAAGACGAATCCGTTGCATGTTAACTATAGTTTCGTAGTTATATCTCTTGTCGACGTTTCTGGAAAACAATGAGCAGGCATTACGTTTAAATCACAATGTAAATCACAGTGATCAGCTGAGCACCTATTCTTTATTTTTTTGGGATAGGAAACGCTCGACTGGAGCACTCAAACGCAACTGGTTCATTGTACTTGGTGCCGAGCAGTTATACTACAGAACAATCGCAACTACTTCTTGCATAAGCCGTATTTTATTATCACTTATGATCCATATGGATCATTGGTTTCTAAGCAATGCAACAACAATACGAGATCTTGCTTTCTATCAGGATCAATTTCGTGATCTAGAATTTTTTTTTATTCCTTGGTAGGTTATACAACCACACTATAATACACAAGGAAAATAATTCGTTGATCCAGATCAGGATCGTTTTATTTTCGTCGTGTGATCTATATGGATCCTAGGTGATAATAAAATAAGGCTATAGTAAGAATAACACAATGTGATAGCTAATATTGCCTGTGGGGAAGTCCACCAGCACCCTGACATAAACCTTGTTGAGTATATGGCTTGGCTTGTTCTTTGGCTTGCCCAAACCCTTATATTTTTTCCCACTGGGTTTGATGGAGAGTGAATTAGATGTTTTCACTTATTATTCGTATTTATGGCTTATCCTCATTTACCGCAAATGGCTTTACTGATCGTGATTTAGCCATTTCATCAAGTAACTTATTACCTTGGTAACCAGGGCTAATTTAGTTTAACTTTATTGTGTCAACCAAAGGACTTCAAGGCATTTATGCAGCACTTCACCTGTTTGGAATTAATAAAGCGAGGCTACAGCGCTTTGAGTGATGCTTGACTCTCAGAGAAAATGAATACTCGCACAAAATACAATTTTCTTTAACTAGGTTAATTCGTGCGTAGATTTCATAATTTCATAATTTAGAACTAAGAAGTTCAATCAAAAGATTGTCGATGACCAGGGACCACAGTAAAGGAGAGAGAACTCATCCATGGAAACAGAATAGATTAGAATATTATATGCGACACCTACAGGGATGCGAATTGATATTCCGGGCAAGCCCTATGGTGGCCTTTATTATGGATGGCATATAAAGCTGATGCTGCGTCAGAAAAGATTTGCTGGTAGATCATCAAAACTGGTGAATTTGGTGCTTTCTTGGTAATAGCTGAGCTATCATGTTCCTCTTGAGGAGATACTGTACTTTCATTGACTAAATTGACACCTATTTTTCAGTTGTCAGGGTTCCTGTATTTACGAGTACGAATTCGAGGAGTCTGTGTCCCGGTACTTAGGACTTGGCTTCCTATAAAAGTTCGGGATGTACCTTAAAGGCTCTTTCCCTTTCTTGGATTCTCGAAATTTCCGCGACTTCTAGTACTAAAAAGTATTATTGTCTAGCCTAACATTAGTCTGTCTGTGCCGTTCGCGAGGGGAAGGGCTTTATTTTGACATATTTAAAAAAGTATAAAGTTTGACAAAAGATCGAAAAGAGGATATTTCCAATATAGGACGCTCAACCAACTAAAGTAATTCTTCTTTTGTTAGTCTTTTAATTTTTGGCTGTTTTTCAAAATTTCGTGAAACATTTTATAATCGCAGAGGCAAGTTCTCGATGAGCTCTACGAAGCAACCTGCCGTGGGGAGCTAAAGCAATCCCCATCTGAAGTTCGTCCACTACGTTGCATGTACGTCACTAATAACGTACCGTTCCTCAAAATCGCTCCATTTAAACTGGAACAACTGAGCTTGGAGCCATTAATGGTCTATTACCACGACGTGATTTATGAAAATGAAATAGAAAAAGTTCTCACAATTGCCTCGCCGCACATCTTTAGGTCGAGGGTGGTTAACGAATTCAATGAATCGACAGTCATATCGGAACGTACTAGTAAGAATACTTGGTTGGATTTCGATGAATTTGATTTCCTTCAAAACATAAAGCAGAGATTGTTTGATATAAACCAGATGACCTTGAAAACAGCTGGAATGTTGCAGGTAGCAAACTATGGCATTGGAGGTCACTACGGTCTGCACTTTGATTTTCATCCGGTAAAAATTTATTTGTGGTTACGTTTTACTTTTACTTGAAATTATATGATTATACTCGTAGTTTCCGGACATGGTTTATGGTGAATGGAAAGGAAATCGCATTGCAACGGCATTATTTTATGTAAGTGAACGTATGAGAAGGTCCATAATGTAACACGGTATCCTTTAGATATCAGACGTTGAACTTGGTGGAGCGACTGCGTTTCCAATCCTCAAGTTAGCAGTGAAACCTGTAAAGCACAGCATGGTCTTCTGGTATGACTTACATAGCTCGGGTGATCCCGATTATAGAACCAGGCATGCCGGGTGTCCGGTTCTCAAAGGATCCAAGTGGAGTAAATTTATAAAGTTTTTCTTTTCCTTTAAAAAAATCTCATCTATTTTCCTATTTCTAGTTCTTACAGAATGGATACATGAACGAGGGCAAGAATTCGTACGCCCATGTGAACTGCAATCAACGGCACACCTCTCGGCTGAATATATAGATACGTAACAACCATAAATGAAACTGTAAACCATTGAATAGAAGTCATATATTTTGTTGAAAACCTTTTAATTATAGACTTATCAGGCTCCCACCCACTTGAAAAAAGAAATCAATTAAAGCTGTACAATGTACTTTAATTCAGAACATAATCGTTTTCTCCATATAAACAAGGCAATTGGAAATGAAATTGTCTGTCATTCAAATATATATCGACGAATAAACATTTTCAAATAAACACTCATACATAGGTACTCCATTATCAGCGAGTATACACACCTTTGATATTGAAAAATGAGTTGTGGAATGGTGAAGGAAGACAAAATTAGCCATAAAGATAAGGAGACCACCGCGCCGTTGAAATTCACAAGTGAAAGGTTTTGTGGCAGTTGCAATAATTATAGATTAGATACAGACTGTTAGATACGTAAATCAGTCATACAAATGTTGCTTGTGTCAGGTATGTAGAGGGTTGTAGGAATTTGGTAGTGAAAGGTTTTGGTATTGTTTCTATTTCGGACGTGTTAAGTCACTCTTACCATTACTAAATGGAATTTCAGTTTGAGAAGGTTTCTCATAACAAGTAGACTCCCATATATTTGTTAAGTATTCAGAAGTAGTGGAACTACAGATAAACTCAAATCATGAACTTTCTTCCGGGCAGTAGCTGAAAATGCAATACATTGACCCCCGAAAGGCTACGAATATGAAGCATAAGAAGGCAATTCGATCATAGATACATACGATGGATGGAATTTCGAGCCTGCTGTAGCTAAGATAATAGCTAAAATCACCCTGGAGCGAATTAAATAACATCTCGAAGACACACTCGATGCCGAACAAGCAGGTTTCCGCTCTGGATCCTCCTGTGCCGATCACATCAACACCCTGCGGATTATCACCGAACAGTGTGTTGAATATCGATCACCACTGCACCTGCTGTTCATCGATTTTGAGAAGCCGTTCGATAGTGTCAACAGAGAGTATATTTGGCGTGCCTTACGCAGGAGAGGTATCCCCGATAAATTAATTGCTATTATTAGAGCTACATATGAAGGCTCCAAATGTCACGTTCTACACAGGGGGAGGTTGTCTGAGGAATTTGAGATCCAAAGTGGGGTAAGACAAGGCTGTATGCTTTCACCAATATTATTCCTATTGGTGATTAGCGATGTGCTTCATGCAGCTTTGTCGACGGGAAACGGAGGAATTCGATGGACTCTTACGTCTCAACTGAAACATCTTGACTTCGCTGACGATGTATGCTTACTCCCCCAGAGAATTATGGACCTCCACCAAATGACAGCAGATGTGGAGAGGCAGGCAGGCGTCGTCGGGCTGAAAATGAATACGGCAAAAACTAAAATGATCAGCCTTGGAACAAACTCATCGGCTCAAATACCATATGCATTGCTGGACAACCGGTAGAGAGAGTAGAGGATTTCCAGTATCTTGGGAGTATTGTCTCGACCGATGGTGGAACCGAACTGGATATAGCCAACAGGATCGCCAAAGCAAAGTCCGCGTTCGGGATGTTGTCCAAAATATGGCGAAGCAATGCAATCAGTTTGAACACCAAGATAAGATTATTCCGCTCCAACGTTGAATCCGTGCTGTTATATGGTTGCAGCAGGTGGAGAGTGACCACTACTATCACCAGAAGGCTGCAAACGTTTGTTAATAGGTGCTTGCACAATATCTTAAGGATTTTCTGGCACAATCGTATCTCTAACGAACACCTTTACGAGAGAACGGTTCGCGAACCAATAGGCACAACCATCCGACGACGGAGTGGCAGTGGATTGGTCACACGTTTCGAAAGGGTGACCGTTCCATTGCGAACCACGCTTCGCAAATGACATCAAAGGGGAAATTAGACGAAGAATTACTCTTGCCAATCGTTGTTTCTTTGGGCTAAGAAGGCAATTGAGTAACAAAGCCCTATCTCGAACTACTAAGGTAACTCTTTATAACACACTAATCATCCCAGTCCTACTATATGGCGCAGAGGCATGGGTTTTGACAAAACCGGAAGAGGATGCCCTTGGTTATTTTGAGAGAAAAGTTCTTCGAGCGATCTTTGGTCCCGCCTGCATAGACGGTGAGCGGAGGAGAAGGTACAATGCCGAACTATATGGCCTATATAAGGACATCGACTTAGCGAGAAGAGTTCACATACAGCGACTAAGATGGCTGGGTCATTTAGAGCGGATGGCGTCTAACGTTCCCGCCAAGAAAGTTTTCGCATCGACCCTGGATGAACGGCGCCATAGAGGACGACTTCGCGTTAGGTGGAGCAAACAAGTTCTTCTCTATAGATGCTGTCATAGGCGGCATTGAAATCGATAAAGTGATGGTGGGTATCGATTTGGAATTCTAGGGTTTTCTCCAGGATCTGCCGAAATGTGAAAATTTGATTGATGGTGGACTTTCCTGGCCTGAAACCGCACTGATAGGGTTCAATCAAGTTGTTAATAAAAGGTTTCAGGCGTTCACACAATATCGCAGAAAAGGTCTCTATAATTGGGGCAGTTGAGGGGTCTCCTTTAATGTAAATCTCGATCGCAGAAGGTCTAACGGAATCATCAGCTAAGGCAGAAACATGTATTGCCAACTGACGAACTTTCTCAGTAGACTCTAGAACGTCAACGGATATGCAGATTTAACGGTGAAACCGAAGCATTTGCTGGTAGGAAGCTGTCGTTTAGAGGAGGGAAATTAAACTGGAAAAACTCCTTTAGTCCTAGCCCACCTAACAGCGCTGCAATTCATTCATCCTTTGTTTATATCCATTGGTTTCATCATTAGCTGAGTTACTCTAGAAATTCCTTTTAGAGGTTGTCACATTCTCTCTCTATCAAGTTATATATTCTTTTGGCAGCAGGAAGAACCCATCGTATGTCGGCCTTAAGTTAATGAAAATAAAGCAGTCATTTCGTCTTAAACTTTCCAATTATAAGATGATTTCGAGAAGAACAGGTCGATACTTGTACAAGGCGATAAACCAGAGGTCTGTTTTGAACTCCGTTCTTTATCTGGGAGACTCGGAGGTATCTTTGCAGAAACCTTTCACGCGATGGAGTGTCTACTGGTAGGAATAAATTCAAACAACAGGCAAAGGATAGAGGTCCTAGTAAGTAAGGACCTTGCGTGACTGGACAAACATCCGCAATTAGTATGAATTTCAAATGCAAGTCCTGTTAGACAGAATAGATTACGCTCCACTTCGTGCATGGCTATTATCCCTCAATTATTCCACTCATGTATCTAAACACATAAATATGTATAGTGATTACATAACCACTTTTCCAATTCGCGGAACAACGCCCATTACATGATTTCCCGAATCCATCATTTTCTCTAAGCCACCTGATCCTGGTTGTCCGATATCTGATAAAGTGTAGTAACGTGAAAGAGGTGAACGAACATTGCGTGCATTTGTGGTTATCAGTACACCTACTCTCCCTACTCAATCACCATAGAGGTAATAACAACCGCCCAACCTACCCCACAAGCTGCCATTTTATCAAAAAAAAAAAAAACCCGATAGATAACAGATATCAATTAAAAAAAAAATGATTACATGTGCTTCACTGTTATCTTAGCGTAGCCGATGTGAAAAGGTCTTGAAAATGATTTCAACAATCGACGGTTATAGTCAACTTCGCGATGGTTCGCCGAACGGAAGTATCTTAGACGGCGTCCTCGGTTTAGATTGTTTTTTGCTATTTAGACACACTTTTGAAATTGCAAAATCCGTGCCAACATGAAGGCGTACGTGCCTTTAGCGTTGTTGCTTCTAATTAATCTTTTCGATTGCGTGCGGCCGGAAGCTCTAGCGTTATCCATTGCCGGTATGGCAGATCTCGTTGCAAAGGAAAAGTTTTTAATCGATAACGTGGAACTTTATCTCGGTGCACTCGAGAGAAAGGCCGAAGTGATTCGAAGGTAAGCTCAAGGATTACGCCAACATAGCACAGTTCTACAAGGGTCACATTCTATTCGTATAGTAATCTGCAACGCATGAGAGCCGAGAACGAAATGGCTCTGCTCGATGTGGATGGCTATTTAATGAATCCGCTGCAGGCGTTCTCCTTGCTGCGTCGCATGCACTCGGACTGGGTACAGTGGGAGGTTTATATGCAAAAGCCCGTCGGAGATGGTATGAAACGGGTGTTTTGTGTGGCGTTTTTCTTTTCTGCTTGAGTATTGAAATGGTTTTTGTTTCACATAGAGTATGTGAGTAAAATCACAAATGAACGACGCAGTATACCAACGGAAGAGGAATTCCACGAAGCGGCTGATGCAATGTTTCGGTTGCAGGATACGTACGCTTTGAATCCAATTGAAATGTCAGCTGGAAAGTTAAATGGAGTCCAATATGGGTATGAGAGCGGAGCAATTGGAATATGTGAGGACTTCGTTAATACGTATTTTTTCGGAACAGTGCTCGTTTGTCTGCGATTGATAGTTTCTCGATTGCGTACTATTTGTATGGAAAGGAACGATATGATGACTCTATATTGTGGTTCCATTCGGCAATGAGTTCATTCAAGGATGACGATACAATGAATGAAGTTCTGGATTTTAACCTGAGTAGGATTTTATATTTCTATGCACAGGCTTTCGCTAAAGAAGGTGAGTTTTCAATGCATGTTCTTAAAAAATAGAGTATGTCAGCAATTTGGCGGGCATTTTCTACAGTTTGTAAACTGATCAGTCTTAGCCTAGCTTTGTATGGGGGCAAGTTATATCTGTCAGCCCCTAAAATACCACGTAGCGAGAAACGGATGAACGTACCAGCGTTCCATGAAATCCAGGGTAGAGCTGGCTATATTGATGATAATATGATCTATGTGCGAACGGGAGTTGAGCTGAGATTGAATTGACCGAAGGGTTTGGTGTGATATAGGAGATGAGGAAAGTGTTTACAGGAGAAGGTGAAGGCTTTACGCTTACTAGCATTAAGCCCTAGAAATTTTATTTGTACCATGTGAAGAACGAACTCATTTGGCCTTGCAGTGAGAGAAATTTTGATGGGTAAGAAATTATTTGAACAAATTTTTGTTGTCTGCATGTATGGATGGATCAGAGTCATTTCAGGCGAGACCGAAATCATTTCTACAAACATACATACATTTTCGATGGGCCGCTAATCCTTCATGAGGGTCGCGGGGGTAGGATGCTCAGGTGGACCCTCCATCCTTCTCGATCCTCCGCCATTGACTCCAACTCATTAGGAGGAATCCCTAGACGGCTCCAGGAGAGATGTCGGACTTGATCCAACCATCTATTTCTAGTCGAATACCTGATGGCACAGCAATCATGGCACGTCTTGGAAGCCGGTCTGGGGGCATACGCACTACATGACCAAGCCATCGAAGCATAGATCGTTCCGTTCGGAGAAGTAGCTGCTCAACATTGAGGGCTTCGAGTACTCTGGTGTTGCGCACTTGATCCCTACGAGTTGTTCTAGCAACACCGCGAAGGAACCTTATTTCGGGCGCTTGTATCCGCGATCTTATTCGTTCGGTCACTACCCAAATTTCATGAGCATTTATTGTGTAGAAATTATTTATTGTTTAGAAAAACACTTTAGGGAAACACTGAATGTAGCGTTAGTACGGTTAGATACTAAACATCTAAAGACATCTTTCTACTGGCGTCGCTCTAAATATGACCAAATCGAGAAAATATAATACAAGATTGTGGAACACAGAGAGCTTTGAGTTTGAGGTAGATTTTGTGAAAAGCATGGGTGCAATCGGTGGTAGTCATAACAACTTTATTTTCATCCTCTAATGCACAGATTGGTTGAAAACGAAATTGTGTCAGACTTATCGTAGTAGATATACATATGTATGCACATACATCTTAGGAAACCATGCTGATTGTTTCCAAAGGAAGTTTGGGGATGAATGAAAACTTAGCGATAGGACGGTAATAAGCGATCTTGCTTATTAAAAATCCACCCATACATCCAAGATATTTAAAATATTTCAGGCTAGCTGAACCCGTGCTCGCCTTGCTTCGCCCTCTAAAGGCTTCCTCATGCGTATAAATATAAATGTCAGACCGAGTAATGAAACATCAAAGTATTTGTCTAAGTCCATGAAATTGTTGTGTACAATAAATTTTGCGGATTAATTGTATTTTATCAATGACGTTCCAATGGGTAATTTTCAGCCCCTAAGTGCAGATTTCATAGTTCTCAAAAACCAACATGCTCTAAAAAAAAAGAAACTGGAAAATTGTGGTGGTGGTTTGCGAAAAAAATAACATTCCATGTAGACTCTATTGAGGATTGATATATAGCCAGAAAATACATATGTAAATACACTCACTGAGGGGAAACACCAACTATAATGTTTCAACATTATGTGAGGCAGAACAGATTTTCACTAAACTTGACGGAAACAATTTTTACTCACACAAAGTGGAGTGTTTCTTCCAAAAAACTGGGGAAACACTTGCACTCCATTTGTATTTACACCACTGCAAAAACTACTAAAAACTGCAAAAACGCTCCCAAAAGGTATGCTGGACAAAAAACGACATAGCCTATGTCCTCCCCGGAGTCTTAAGAAACATTTGAAAAAAAGTTTCATCCAAATCTGTCCAGCGGTTCTCACGCCATTAGGTAACAAAAGAAAAACCCTACAGTTTTATTATATGTATAGATGTTTTCAATAGAAATTACTTCGTAATTCGTACCTCGTTTTATAGATCTGCCTCAGTGGTAAACTTAAACTACGAGTATACCAGTAGTTGAGATGTGAATCACTTCAGTGGGTTTTGCTGAAAGATAACGGTAAATATTAGCTTGTAGTCCTTGTAAAGGTCAAACTGCATTCCTTCAAGTAAGCTTTGATATTGTTTCACTACTAAGCATGCCCTGAAGTCTCTGGATCATAAGCACTGTACTTTGTTCTTGTAAAAAAATCTAGTAGTTCCCACTCTAGAACTATTGCTTGAAAAGTGGTAGGGTAAGGCGGGGCTAGTTGGGCCACTTTCCACTTGAAGTCGCATCAATATCAACCTACTCATAATACAACTATGAAATTGGAATCAATACAAAGAATGGATATCTTGCTTCTAAATGAAATTTGAAAAAAAAACTGAAAATATGGCACAGAAGAATAATATTATCCCAAATGCGACAGGTCCAATACCCCATCTTGCCCCACTATCGGGACAACTCCTTGGTTATGCAGAAAAAGATCCATTGGCCTATGCGCAGCTTAGAGCCATTCAAACCCCCAGGACATAACGGTATCATTTCTGCTGAGATTCCACAATGTGAAGACATTGTGCTTCCATAGCTCAAAGTCTGTCTAAATCTAGTCTACATTCTCAAATTATTGACCGAGGTTGATGTCGTCTTCATACCTAAGGCAGGAAAAAGCTAGCATGTGGAACCAAAAGATATCCGACCTATCAGTCTATTATTCTACTGAAAACGTTAGAAAGGTTGGTTGATATGCACCTTCGACAGAGCATTAGCCCGACTTTGCGCTCGATGTCCCAACATTCGTACTGCAAACGACAATCTGTAGAGACAGTCTTAAGCTCGCTTGTACGCATAATCGAAAAATCAGAGAGCATTAAGGAATACACAATGGTGGCTTTCATTGACATTGAGGGAGCTTTTAACAATGTCAAATCAAAGGCAATTACCGACGTTCTTCTGAAAGTGGGTACTTCGCTCGGAATGTTGATGAATCATGCTCACATGCAGGTTTATTAACACACAGTTGG
Organism: Brachypalpus laphriformis; assembly: GCA_945910035.1. NCBI lineage: Eukaryota > Metazoa > Arthropoda > Insecta > Diptera > Syrphidae > Brachypalpus > Brachypalpus laphriformis. The sequence continues at coordinate 282,437,500 of OX246754.1, read as the reverse complement.
GTGGAGCATCGGCCAAAAGACTTGCCTGCTGCGGAACACCCCAAGTTGGAGTCTTGTCACCTCTTCTGAATCTGATTTGGAAAAGGCAGGTTACAGAGTGATTGACAATTCAATTCAAATCTTTATTGAAGCTTTTTGAAACACATCATTTTTAAAAATGTGTGTTCAGTAAAAATAATATGTAGCCAACTTATTAATTATGCATGGCAAATTAATTCAAAAATATATTTTATTTTATAACCTTTACTCATGAGTTTAAATGATTGTGATGTAATAATGGCATGAGTCAAGTGACATACACATTGATATAATGTAATAATGGCACGGGAGAATTATGCCAAACAATTAGTCCAACAAATTTCAATCACCTTTGCGAGCATCAAATGACATGCACATCGGCAGCGGCATTAGTGTGTCACCTGTGTCATTTCACAACATGCTATTGTTTATTCATGTTCTTCTTTGATAATAAGTTTCGTATAATAATTAGTTTAGTCATTTGACTATTGTTTCGAATTAAGATAGAATAAGCATAATTTGTCAGTTCAAAATTGTATAAATACCCAATATTTAGTTTATCAATAAAAAGTCGGTCTTAGCAAATCTCTTGTTTTGACCCTATTGCGGCGATATCGCCTCCCCATTCAGCGTGCTGCGCCTCGTCACACTGGAGCTGTACACAAACCATAACATGATATAAAATTAATTTTATAGCAAATTAATTTGTATGCCTGCTCCCGGCATACTTTCTCAGAGTGATTGCCTATGCAGATGGCATTACTATTGCTGCCTCGGGCACATACCCAGAAACTCTCAAGGAAATCCTCGATATGCTCTCCTTCGCCTCCAAATGTGGACTGGGGGTAACCCTCATAAAACAGAACTCGTTCTTTTCACGAGGAAATATAAAGTTCCCCTCATAAACCCTCCAACGATAAATGGCACCAGTCTCATCTTCAAAGGAAATGCAAAATACCAGGGTCTTATTTTGGGCGGAAAACTAAACTGGAAAGTTAATCTACTATACGCGTAAGGAAAGAAAATGTAGCTCTTTATTCCTGTCAAAAGGTTATGGGTAAGAGCTGGGGTATGAAACCCCTAATCACTCGTTGGCTGTATGTATCCGTCATCAGGCCTATACTACTGTATGGCGTGATCGTATGGTGGTCTGCTTTTGATCGGACTGTGCTCCTCAATTAACTAGCTAAGGTGCAAAGATCTGCATGCATGTGTATCAGGGGTGCACTGATGCACTCCCTCTGTGACACCCTCTGTGACACTGCCTTTAAATATTTTCGGCAAACAAATGGCTGCCAGTGCGGCCAACTAAAAGCCTCCTCGCAGTGGTCGAGGTATCACATTGGCCACTCCTCGATCCTGGATCTTCTTAGTTTCACCCATTTTTCATGGGACGGACTACACCCCACCGAAACTTCCATACGAGTATCCCTGAACGGGATGAATGGGACAACTCTCTCCCTGTTGATGGTAGTTCGGTTTACTTCTTTACAAATGGCTCTAAGACCTAAGGTGGAGGTTGTGATGCTTTCTTCGAAGAGCTCAACCTGAGCATATCTTTCCGCCTCCGAAATCACTGTAGCATTTTTCAGATGGAAATTATGTCGATTAAGGAAGTCCTGTCCTGGCTGAAATCGAATGTTTTATCTGTCAGGGATATTAGCATTTTCACTGACAGTCAAGCGGTAATCAAGTCCCTGAAATTGTGCTCCTTCACTCCAAAGACCGAGTTGAATTGCCGTTTGTCTTTAATGTAGATGATAGAGCAGTTCAACATTCGCTTATGCTGTGTGCCAGGTCACAGGGATATTCCGGGAAATTGCAGGGTGGGCGAGCTCGCCAGACAGAGTACAACTCAAAGGATTCTGCCTAATAGGAGAGCCCTGGGTATGGCCCTTGCTACATGTAAGCAACTACTAAAGCTGGGCGCTATTAGCAATACTAACCACAGATGACAGAATGGCTCAACGTGTCATATTTCGCGGCAGATCTGGCCGAAGCTGGACCAGAAACTCAGCACCGGGTTTGTTTAAGCTAAAGCGATCACAGATCAGTTATCTTATCTGTGTCTTCGCTGGACACGGTCCTATAAGCCAACATGCCAAATGACTTGGTTTCTTTTCTAGCGACTTTTGTACGAGATGTAGGTATGAAGAGGAGGAGGAAATCATCATTCACCTCTTATGCACATGTCCAGCTCCATCTAAGGACCCTTTTCCTTGTTAACCTTGGCAGTTTGGCGTCATGAGTATCCATCGCTTTATCAAAAGCTCCGGTTGTTCTTAACTAGTCCCTGAGTGGTCTAATGGTAGACCCATTTTATTACAATGGAGCTTTACTGGTCCAAGTGTGTCTGCATTCTCGTGCAGACAGCCCAACCTAACCTTATGCTCCGGCTAAGAATTGACTGCTATCCTATTGGTCACCAATGTTGATGCATAAAAAATAGTTAAATTCCAAAATCAATGACCTTGAACTTCTGAAGGTCTTGTACAACAACTCAATTTTTTTAATAACTTTCCTTTCCTTGTGTTTTCCAGATATTCTGGAACGGTCCATTCATCTGCTCAGCCGATTGATAAGCATTGATCCTAAGAATGCTAATGCCATCCGACAGAAAAATCTCTGGGAAATGGAAATCAAAGCTCGGGAGAGCTTCCCGAAACTTCCACCGAAGGTGAACCTTTGAATTTACTGAAAAGTTCTCGTCCGGAGTTTTACTAATCAAACCAACATTCATTTCAGATAAAACCAGTTACCCCAGCACATCTGCAATATCAAATGGGATGTCGTGGACAATTTGAACAGCGTACTCCTAATCTCTACTGTATCTACAACACCACCACAACTCCTTTTCTCAAATTGGCACCATTCAAAATGGAAGTGGTTAACTTAGACCCTTATATGGTTCTTTTCTATGACGTAATCTCAGATTTTGAAATCGAAATCCTTAAGAACTTGGCCAAGCCCAAGTTGATACGTGCCACAGTGTACAATGCTGAAAAGCAGAGGGCTGTGCCAGTTTCAACTCGAACGAGTAAATTTGCTTGGTTCCCGGACAGCACGAATGAAATCACCGAGAGGATCAATCGAAGACTTGCTGATATGACTGGCTTCGATTTAAATCGAAGCGAACAGATTCAGGTGATGAATTACGGTCTTGGAGGGCACTATGACACCCACTATGACTTTTTCAACGTTTCGAGTGTGAGTCGTTGAATTAGATATATATATATATTTTTTAATGCATATCCTTTCCTATATCAAGACAAGTGAAGTGGTTAGGCAAACGGGTGATCGTATAGCCACAGCGTTGTTCTATGTAAGTCCTTGATGATTTTGAATGCTTTCTATTGAAATCTTATTCATTCCTTGATTTAGCTGAGTGATGTAGAACAAGGCGGTGCCACTGTATTTCCCAACATCGAAATCGCGGTTTATCCAAAAAAAGGTTCTCTCATCCTTTGGTATAACTTGAATTCCAGGGGAGAAGGTGATGCGAATACCCTACATGCTGCATGTCCTGTTATTGTTGGATCGAAGTGGAGTAAGGATTGTAATAAATCTGATTGCAGTCCTTTCATATCTTTCATCCATTTTCAGTTTGTAACAAGTGGATACGTGAAAGAGAGAATCTTTTCCGACGTCCTTGTCTGCCGGAGTGATGTTCTTCAAATAAACGCATAAGACTTTTGTTTGTAAATAAAACCATATAGTATTTTTTATGTAATTTTAAAAAATCTTTAATTATTGAGAAACCTCTGTAGATAAGATACTTGTCCAACTTAAGGTTGTGGGAAATCAATGCTATTACAGGATAAATTGTAAACACATAGAAAACCAACCTTCAAGAAGACAACTGTTAAACGTACTCGTACGCAACAAGTTAATTTAAGAAATCAAAGGCAGGATGTTAAGTACTTTTCTTATCGTGTCAATGTGAAGGAGACACGTTCGAGGGTGATATTGATAAAGAAAAAAACCAAATGCAGACATTAATGAGAATTCAAGGTCATGATTATTTTTTTTCCTCCACGTGCTGATAAAAAGTTGAGTTGATTTCAAATTAACTGATTAATTGAAGAGCAGATAAATTTACTTAAAATGCAAAATGATAACGCAGACATACACAACTGTTAGATACAATTATGCCAGCATCTACCTTGTCTTCCATTAAATGTAAGTGAACAATCTATGATACAAGCTTTTTCAACAACTTGGTCATAGATACGGATTATCTCAAGTGTTTTGACCAACATCAAAGTCTGACGCATCTTTCATAGCAAAATGTAAATTAATAGAGCTACTTATCGATAAAAAAAAGGTTTCATGTTACGGTTTAAGAAATAAGCATGCTTTATTTAATCATCCTTTCAATGGAATGGAGTTTAAAAATCCTTTTTGAACTTTACAAGCACGACATACTTCGCAACGCCTCTTACATGATTTCCCATGTGCATCGGTTTCACTTTATCAAACACTGTGTTAAGCAATGTTTGACATAGTATAGTGGCAGTAAAAACGTTGTTTGCGTTCATGCACAAGTTATCAATGTCACCATTAACGTTGGCATTTTTAAGCATTTTAGGTACCTACCCATGCAAGTTGGCAGGATGGTAGAGTTTTTCTAACAGCGCTTGTGCCCCACATGATGTCAATTAGAGTTGTTGAATGTTTTAAAACAGATTCTGTATTTTCTTGAGTGTTCCAAAACCAAGGGGTATCGATAGTGTAGAGGGTAAAGTGTGGCAAAATATATGCTCTTAACAAGACTTTCAATATCGAGCACGTTTCATAGGTCCCAAATCGCAATGCCACAAACAAGTACAGAAAGAACAATCAGCATACGGAACCAATACGTTGAACGTATATAGCGCCTTTCGCAGGGATGCCTAGTTAGGCAAAGGTAGGCACACAAAGTCGTGCCAACACAGATACATTGATCAAGCATTGACCTAAACATATCTCCCCAGGTTTGGGCATAATGATAACCTATATTGGCCAACTTACACGGAAACAGACGTCATGCTTTATTCCCTGCGGCACCAAGAAGAACAACATCTACTGATGGAGAAACTGTTGGAGGACTTAACCCCAGACAACATAATAAGACAACATGAGTAGGCAGATGATGAGCACGAAGGATGACTGGGACTCGGGGATGACTGGGACTCGGGGATGACTGGGACTAGCGAGACTGTGACAAAAATCAGGAAGAAGCAGGAGCGACAGCGACATGCAGTGCAGGAGGGTGCAAATGAAACCCAGCTGAACACCTAAGGCTGGAATCCACCCCATGAAGAAATGCTTGACGGTAATCCCGCAAGGACAAACGGCAGGAAGTATGCGGGGTTTTTTGTTAATAGGAAACCGACATAATTATTTGGACCGACCCTTCAATATCTTCTCACTTGGCCACACAGGTAGAAAATCGGGTCGTCCTTAGGAAATAAGGCGGAGAATAGATGAGGTGGAATCTAAGGAGGTTTTAAGGAATAAACTGGGGAGATTTTAAATGCATTGCAGAACTCCGAATAAGATGCCACACAGGCGTTATTGAAGTCCTATGTCTCTTGAGTGCTGAATGGATTTAAGTAAGTAAAATAAACACAGCATTTTCCTTCTCAATGTACGGAATTAACTTTTGTATAGATTATATTGGGGAACATATTAAATTAAAGTAAATGAGAGAGCGAGCTAGAGTCCCTATATCGCATGAAGATGAGAGAAGCTCAGCGTAGCGTGCGATGTGACTGGCGCAACTACATCCACGCGTTGGCTACAGAAGCATAAGAAGCTATAAGGAGGTGCGACAGCAGAAACGTTTGCAGAATCACCAAATAGCTGATAGGTGGCCGCAGCTTCAGTCAACACCCAATGAAAAGCCTAGACGGTTTCTTTCTCATTTCGGATGAGGACCAGGTCAAGAGATGGAGGGAGCATTTTGCTACGGTTTGAAACGCGTATTCGTTAGAGATATGCACCCAAATCAGACTGTGGTGCCCGAGGTGAGATAGGCCCAAATAAGCACTACGAGTCCCAGTAAGGATGAAATCACTACCGCGATCAAAGCACTTAAAACCAAGAAGGTAGTAGGACTTGACGGTTTTTACCACAGAACTCTTACGAGCAGCGCCAACAAAATCGGCTGAACTTCTGCTTCCACTTATACCGAGAGCTTTCCTGGCGAGTTGAAAAAGACAATGATTGTCAAGCTTCCTAAGAAAGGAAATTTTGACGGAGTGCGGAAACTGGAGAGGTATCTAAGTATGTGCTGCCTGCTGTTGCTAAGAAAATAGCTAAAATCATCCTGGAGCGAATCAAACAACATCTCGAAGACACACTCGATGCCCAACCAACAGGTTTCCGCTCTGGATCCTCTTGTGTCGACCACATCAACACCATGTGGATTATCATCGAACAGTACGTTGAATATCGATCGCCACTTCACCTGCTGGGGTATTTATTTGACGTGCCTTACGCAGGAGAGGTATTATCTATTATCAAAGTTACATATGAAGGGTGTAAATGTCACATTTTGCACAGATTGAGGTTGTCTGAGGAATTTACTCTCCTACAGAATTATGGACCTCCACCAAATGACAGCAGATGTGGAGAGGGAGGCATGCATCGTCGGGGTGAAAATGAATACGACGAAGCTAGAATTATCAGTCTTGGGACAAACTCATCGGATCAAATATGCATTGCTGGACAACCGGTAGAGAGAATAGAGAATTTTCATATTTCTTTTTATTTGCGCGCACTCAAAGGGCTATGAATACCTTTAACATGTTTACACACAGTACGGGCGTTGGAAAGGATAGATAGAGAGAGAGAGAAAAAGATTTTGGTTTAGTGGTTTTTTTGAAGCTCAGTTATTGCTTCAGAGAATCTTCGGAGGTGGCGCCCAGATAACTGGGGAGATTTTTGTTATTTGTTGACTTTGCTTCTGATTCACAGTATTTTTTTCCCGATAACCGATGTCATAGGCGAATCACCATCTGCAGAGCGAACAATTTTTCCAGGCATTTGATATGACATATTATTTCCAGTATCTTAGGAGTATTGTTGTTATTGTTGTAGCAGCTGTGTAGCTGAGGTTGACGATCCTTGGTCCAGGTATTGTGCTAGAGTCGCTCCGGTACGTAGAATCAATCATCGTGAGAGCTCGTTGGTGCAGTGTTTGGAAAAACGTCGATGGTATTTTTTTTTCTTTTTATACTCGGGTGGCTAATGATTGCTGTTCCCCGCTGGGGCTTGAACTTGCACACATCGGCTAACGAGCAAACATTCTATCCACTGCACCATTGCAGTCTCGACCGATGGTGGAACCGAACTGGATATAGCCAACAGGATCACCAATGCAAAGTCCGCGTTCAGGATATTGTTCAAAATATGGCGAAGCAATGCAATCAGTTTGAACATCAAGCTAAGACTGTTCTGCTCCAACGTTGAATCCGCGCTGTTATATGGATGCAGCACGTGGAGAGTGACCATTACTGTGAATAGAAATCTGTAAACGTTCGTTAATAGGTCCAATCGTATCTCTAAGGAATGGTTCAGGAACCAGTAAGTACAACAGTCTAACGACGGAAGTGGGAGTGGATTGGTTACACGTTCCGAAAAGGTGGCAGTTCCATAGCGAACCCTTTAACCCACGATGGCAGAATACCTGGTGGTCCGAGGAGAACGTGGTGCAGAACAATACTCGTAGAAAAGGGGAGATCTGAGGCACGTTGTCAGAAACCGTACATGATGGCGCGTAAACGTAGTAGAGGCCCTAAAACCCACAAGGGGATGGAGGACATAAACAAAAAACGTCTTTAGATCAGCCGCATTTCTGAATCTCCCAGTTTAAGGTATGCGCATAATCTACCAATGAGAAACTAGATACAAACAACTCGAACACATTCTCAATTTAATTTCAGTCGAACAAAGGTGTCCAATCATACTCCTCTTTAGCGGTTGTTTCAAATCCATCCTTTTTGCCAACTAGATGAAGCTGTTTCATTCAACAGTGAAATTAAGAATATGATTGAATAGAAAAGAAATCGAATCGATGTTTTGAAGTTTTATCTCGCTTTAGAGAAACTAAGGCGATTGACTAGAGGGAAAGCTGGAGGACAATCTGTTAAAATTTTCGTAGAGGACCAGTTTTTTCCCGAGTAATTGGAAATACAGCACAGAACAAAGAAATTCAGTTGGATGTGGATGCCTATTCTATGAATTCGCTCTAGGGAATCACCTAGAGGCACCGCGCCAGGACATATGGTCTATTTGTGTTTGGTGGCTTACACACAACGATTTGTTGGGGATTGGGAATGAGGAATTCTTTTTTTGACGTTGAAAATGGTTTTCTTCGTGAACAATTTTACCAGCGGATACCGATAGTTACCCACCCAAAGGTAACTATAGGTACGAATGTGATATAGGATGCAAAACGAATAAGAAAAAGAAAAAAGAAAAACAACTTTGGTCAATGTTTTGAGAATCATTTGGGAACGATATCCTGTGTGATGGATTTTCTCTCGAAGGGATTTTAAAGGTTTTTTAGAGAAAAGCCATTTATCTAGGCAGATAGGATGCTTTTAGAAAGTTTCATCAATTGGGTGCAGTATTTCTTACCTAATAGACTTATAATAGTTGAGAGTGTCGTTCGTCCAAACAATAGGTCCTATCACATTTTGTCATCATTGTAACAAAGTGATAGGTTTATGAGCCCAGTTTTCTCCTGCCACTTAATACGCGAATTACATCGTTCAAAATTATCCCTGCATGATTGTACTGACAAAGAAACAACGCAAAAAGTTTTTAGGGATATTTCAGGCTTCTCCTTAAAATTGAAAGGGAAAAACAATAATTATAATAGTCAAAACACATACTAGAAAATATTATGAAATAAGTAAAGAAAACCTTTCAACAGACCGGTTACTTAAAGGCACTAACATAATTCTAGCTTAAGGTAGATAGGTAGATAAAAGTAGGGGTTTATTACGAACCAAATTAGAGTTCAGATGCGCTGACAGGAGTGTTGTGAGGGATACGTAGCTTGGCTGCATGGTCTTCTATTATATTTTCTAATGGCCTGTGTTTGAATCTCAGAAAACACAAGAAAGTTTTTTCGCGGTTCCAAATCTCGCGATCGTCTGATAAATATTGTATTGCTGTCATGAGAAGCTTCTCAAAAAATGAGATTAAAATGGCATTTCAGCCTTTCGGATACGGCAGAGAACTGAAGGTCTCTTCCATAGGCCCTTGATGGGCTGTTTGTGCCAAATATTTAATTATTTATTTGATGTTACTGTATCATGCAACCCAGATGAGAGTGACTCTTGTTTAAAAGCATAATATCAGTTCGGAGAATTTAGTATCCGAACCATAGCGACTTGGCTATAAGTAAAAAATGGAATATTCACCCTTACTCTGAGAGGCGTTTTACTTGCACGACGTCTATCGCCATTTGAGGCATTTTGTTTTGCTGAAGTTATTCCGTCTCTTCGACGACATGGTATAACGTCGTCGGTAAGCAGTTCATGACCACACGCAGAGAGTATCGCTTCTCGTCTAATCATCGAAATCAAGCAGTGTCGGTCGCAGTTAGTACTTGGATGTAGAACCGCTTGGGAACACCGCGTTTTGTTGGCATTACCATCATCATCATCAACTTCACGGAAGAATTCAATTGCCTCTGGCGTGCTATTTTTACACCAGAATGTAAGATAATTAAATTTAGTTATTTGAATCAATTGAACATTTAAAAAAAAAAACATGAATATTCAATTGTTTTCCACTATTTGGCGATCACTAATTTACTAACGACAGTTAGCGTCGTTTTTCATGTCGTTTTGTGACGTTTAACTCCTTAGGTTAGGTTAGGTTAGTGGGCTGGTGTAGGGACGGAAATCCTCTACACCACACTCAGGTCAGTATAGACCCATTGTGATACCCATGGAGGAAAAGAAGATAGAAAAAAGAAAAGTGAAGAAAAAATAAACGTCTCTGTACGTAGCCTATTAGAAAGCATATAGTACTTACTGTGCCCGAGATACAAACCATCCAGAGGATTTAGGATTTGCGTTGTCGTTGATCGCTCTGTTGGACAATTCTTCTAAATCCTTAAGAAAGTATTCTCCAAGATATCTATTTCTAAGGTGGTAGAGGCCTGGGCAGTGGCAGAGAAAGTGAGTTGTGTCCTCGTGAACCTCCTCTTCGCCGTAGCTCCTACAAAGTTTTAACGCCTTAAAGAAAAGAAGCTAGATTTCGGACATGGCATTTGTCGTACACTAATGGGTTTCACAAGATCCATAACGACAAATTGCGTTCAACGCCATTCGTAATTGTAAATTGAAATTGTCGTTGTTTAAATCGTCGTAATCGCCACTCGGAATAAGGGTGATCATGTATGGATGCAGCCAGCCAATATACTAAGCTTGTTTAATTTCGAGCCGTCCCACAGTGTCGCGATCCGTTACGAAAAATCCAAAATTTTACTTTTAATAATTGAATTCTCTTTCTACAAAATCAATATATGAAGAAATTATACTATAAAAGAAGATACTTTTAAAATGATCTGCTTAATAATAAATGTATAAGCGGCCACCAAAGGTAAGGAATTTGCCATGTGTCAACAACTTAATGAAACCATGTCAGTTTGGCATTTTGCTTTGTTTTGTTACGGTTACTGAAATACATTATTATTATTTGTTCTGTGTTCACTGGGTATTGTTTTATTAGTGCAAAGTTAATTTTAATAAATTTTCTTCATAATGTGTAAGTTATAGAATTTTTGTTTTTAATACTAGTAAAATGCTCAAATCACAACTTTCATTAAGCTTTAAAAAAACGCATCAGAGCACATCGACAATTTTTTTTGCATTATTTGACGACGACAAACTTGTGAAAGTTTCAATAGCCTACGATTGCCTTGTGCTGAGAAAATTTATTTTTTTTTAACTTAGGTCATCAACTGGAAAATGCTGATTGTTTTCAGAAGTGGCTGCAAGCAGCGCTAAATTGCAAAATATTGGCAACTTATCAGTCTCTTATCTGCTTCAGACAAATTTTATGTCTTTGGCGACTTTAACCAAACAAAAATTGAATGGGCTCCTGGTGATATGGATTGTACGTTTCTCACCCCTGCCAATACCTTATCGACTGTTGGTGCGGAAATCATTGACCTTCAATGCCTTGGACTGCTTCTACTCAATCCTATTAAAAACCACCAAAATCGTTCGTTGGATCTTATATTTCCAAATCACAATGATGATAGCCATGTCACAAGCCCACTGACCCCACTGGTTCCTGAAGACATCTACCATCCCTCACTATATTTATTTTGTCATTTGGATTTTAATTTAGTTCTTACAAATTTGATTTTAAAAATGCAAACTATAATAATATTTGTAATGAGCTTTGCAATTTTGACTGGAGTCCTTTCTTATCTTTAGAAATTGATGATCTTTGTTCAGTATTTGATCGGGTTATTAATAACTTAATTTTTGATTTTGTTCCTATTGTTCAAGTTAATAACTTTTTTAACAGTATTTGTCCTTGGGACAATGATATAACACGAATAATTAAGATTCTTAAAAATAGAGCCTATAAGAAGTGGCGCTCTAGTATGTTGAATGAGGACTACACTTTGTACCGTGCGCTTAGAACTGACTTTAAAACTTCTTTACACCATACCCACTCAGCTTACATTAATGATATTGAATCCAAAATAAAATCATCGCCAAACAATTTTTGGTATTTTATAAATTCTCAAAAAAGCACTGATGGTTTTCCCGTTTCTTTCTTCTTCGAAAGTAAGCCAATAAAAAATCGCCGCATTATCTCTCACAGTTTTGCTTAATTTTTCCAATCAGTTTACTCGAACGCTGAATCAAATAAAAACGACAATTTTTTTTCCTATTTAGGTGCATCCCCCCTTATTTTCAGTCGTATTGAATTTTCTGAGGACATTGTCCTTAGTCGACTCAAGCGAATGGAATCCAATTTTAATCCTGGACCCGATGGCATTCCGTCGGGTTTCTTAAGTGTGTGTGCCTTCCCTTTACAAACAATTTTTTTTTTTTTTTTTTTTTTCATTTTCATTTCATTTATTTTCAAACGGTTTATACAAGTAAGACATAAAGTCTTTTATAGTACAATAAAGGGATATTACACAAGTGGTTTGATTTAAATACTAATGAATTACAACTAAAAATTCAATAAAAAATAATAATAAAAATAAGATCATAGAAAGGACATAGGAAAATGTGGGAAGAAGACGAAGAAACAGATAGAGAAAGAGAGATGAGAACTAACGCTGATTAGAAAAATATTTAAATATATAATTTTTAAAACTTGTGAAACCTCTAATTTGTTTGATGTTTACTGGCAACGAATTCCAGAGGCGAATACTATTAACATAAAAGAGGCGCGATGAATTCAGATATTTAAAGTCAGGAGCTACTATGTTGAGTGTTCTCGTAGACTGGCAGAAGATAAATTTGTTGTGCAAATAACTTGGTGACTTTGTATGGATAATTTTGTGGAGAAAAATGCAATTTCTTGCACTGTTGTACTGCGAGAGAGTACAACCTAGGATATTGGTTTGGTAGGCTGATATGTGGTCATATCTCCGCAAGCCATAGACATACCGACTCATATCGTTGAACGCCACAAGCAGTTTGTGTTCAGAGGCAGAGTCCAATCTTGGATACACAATTTCCGAATAGGTAATTAGGGGCACGAGTAATGTTTTGACCAAGCGAAGCCTTGTTTCAGTTGGAGTAAAACTGCTAGACATCCAGAGTTTCCTCAGAGCTCCATAAATGCGCCCAACAATCAAATTAACGAGTAAATATGTTTTTGACGTTTGAGTTGAAGTGCTTTTCTTAGAATACACCGATTTCGTCCAATAAGACAGTCGTGCATGAATATCGGTCGATTCACATGAAAGCCGATGTCGGATTGGCAAAAGTGTCGGGAGTTTATCTTCCTAAAATCAGCAAGTGCTTTCATGATGGTTCGTTTGTCGTGAGCGGAAAAAAACTTCACTATGATGACGGCATCACTTGTCTGCTTAACACGAAATATTCTGCTGATGGTGGGTGGTTGCTTACAATTTAATGTGACACATAGTCTATTAAAAGTGCATTTTATATTTTCATCTGCAAAAAATGGAACACCAACAAGTATAGCATCAGTTTCGATATTTTTCCTGTGCAGTTCCTCAACTTGTGCCTTAAGCTGTGATAGTTCGTCAATTCTACTATGCTCGGGGTGGTTCAGCTGCTCAAGCTTTTGTTGTAGTTGTTGTTTACACTTTTCAACTTCCATTTGCAAGTGGCTGAAATTTCCTGAGCAGTCTTCTAAAGCAGAAATACGGTGTTTTAAACCATTAACTTCGCTGTCAATTGCATCAAGTTTCGCATTAATAGTGTTTTCAATGGTGGTGATTCGCGATGTTAAATTTTCTTCAAGTGCAATCAGACGGCTCATGATCAGGTCACCTTGCTTTTCAATTAGATTTGTCAGAGAAGTGAGTTGACTTGTTTTGTTGTCTGACGTCACAGATGAGGGAGAAGGCGAATGAACTTTAGTTGAGGGTGACTGTTGTCTTGCGGATGATGATGAGGGTGAAGCTGTGTGCTGGACCAACTGTTTCATGAGATTGGTCTGTAGGCGTGTTACCTTATCGTGTGTTTTAAAGTTCGACATTGTGTAGGTTGAGTGGGTTTTTGTTTTTAAAAGCTCTTAAGACAAAGCCGAAAGATCACACAAAAAATATCAAAAATCAATTATTTTCTTGTAATATATAACTAATTTCGCGCACTTTTTCATAAATCAATGACAACAATTTATCACGAGAAGGTCAGTGAATAGCCCTTAAGTGGTTATAGGTATTAAGGGGGAAGATTAACGTGTTTAAAGTAGAAAAGGTAAGCCGCTTAAAGAAAACACGTCTACTCCATTCAAGCGAGAGATTTTATTTTGTGCCACATATTTAACTTATCGTTAAAGACTGGACTCCAACCATATGAAAAAACTCTTTTATAGTGCCAGTATTTAAATCTGAGAAATTAAATTTTTTTTGTAAAAATATGATTTGCAATAACCAACATGGCTTTGTAAAAAACAGATCAACAGTTACATATCTTCTCCTTTTTACAAATTTTGTAGTCAGTGAGATCTGTAATGGTAATCATGTCGATGCAATTAACACCGACTTCAGCAAAACATTTGATCGTGTTGACCACAGGCTTCTTCTCTACAAACTTGAACGACTTGGATTTCCTCTAGTTTTTCTAAAATGGCTTTCGTCGTATTTAAAAAACAGATACCAATTTGTGAAGTTTCGATGCCAAATATCTAAAGAAATCGTGGTAGCATCTGGTGTCCCACAAGGAAGCCATAGAGTTTTGTGGTGCTCTAAAAACTACTTATCTCTTAATATTGGTAAATGCTCGGTCATTACTTTTTCTCGCCGTATCTCACCATGTATTCATGATTATTTCATTGATCATAGTGTTATCTCTCGTGTCTCTTTAATAAAAGACTTGGGTGTTATGTTGGATAGTAACTTATCCTTCAATAACCATATTGAGCATTCAACTAACAAAGCGAACAGAGCATGGGGAATGTTAAAACCTTACTCTAGAGTATTCTCCGACCCTAATGCTCTAAAAAGGTTATACGTATCGTTTGTTCGATCATTGTTGGAATATGCATCGGTTGTTTGGTATCCCTATTACAGCACTCACATCGCGAGAATAGAAGCCATTTAAAAAAGATTCCTAAGGTTTGCCCTCAGGGGTCTTCCTTGGTTTTTTTTTTGCATGACTTACCCCCCTGTTCAGATCGATTACACCTAATTAGTCTAATATCATTTGAGGTTAGAAGAAAGGTGTAAAGAGTTGTTTTCCTTCACAGAGTACTGATTGGCGAGATTGACTGCCCGGAAATCTTAAGTCTTGTTAATCTTAATGTTCCATTTCTCAATTTGCGCAATAACAGATTCTTTTATGTAGCCCGTTCTCGTACTAATTATGGCCGATCGTCTTCTATTAATGGTTTACTGTTATTGTATAATGTTTGTGCGTCTTTAATTGACTTTAATATGTCGATATCTTTAATAAAATCAAATTTGATAAAATATTTTCAGTCATAATTGTTTGCTCAATGTATTAAGCTTTTTTTAAACTGTTGCTTCTTTTTTCTTTTTCTGTTCTTTTCTTATTTTATTGTTTATTTATCTTTATATTATATTTAACAAGTATTATTGTATTAACTTTTTTTTCCACTTTCCGTAATTCTAATGTCTTAGAAAGCCCATGTACTTTGTTGACAATGATACAAATAAATAAATAAATATGTTCTAGAATTTCATGGCTTAGAAGATTCATCTGAACCAGTCAAAAAGAGTGTCAAGAAATCTGTTAACTTGTTTGGATTAAGGGTCGTTAGTTATTGGAGATCAAGTAGCCGAAGTCAGAGTGTTATGAAAGAAAAATATAGCATGTGGTTAAACAATAATTGTAGAAGATGTTGTAATTATGTATTTAAACGGGATATCGACTTCACCAGAAGCTAGTACCTCCAAACGAGGAAGACCTTAGAAAGAATTCAAAGAACTCAATCTTGCGTCAAAGAAAAGAAGAGTTGCGAAATTAGTACAAACTGTGGATGCTGAGGAATTATCATTTGCTGCTTCTTGTATATCGCCAGATAATAGTCATGTGAATAATAAATGCATACCTCCTTTAGAAGCCTTAGCATTATATACTGATCTGTATTTGTCTTACCGGAAATATATAAGGTTGCGAAAGGTTATCAATGAATTGCATCCAGATACACTACCAAGCTATTACTCATAAATAAAAGCCAGAACAAATTAGTTACAACGAAACCCTGGCAGAAGTTGATTTGCAAGAACTGCTAAATAAAACAACATTGTCTATTATAAAATCAGTTAAAAATTATGATGACGTTTTCACACTCTCTTCTCCTCTAAAGTTGGTCTGTAAGTGGGGATTTGATGGCTCATCGGGCCACAGTAATTATAAACAGAAATTCAACGATTTAGCCCAAACCGACGAACTTTTATTTTTAACTGCTTTCGTGCCCCTTCAACTAGGTGATATTGATTCTGGGGTAGTTAAATGGAATAATAATACTCCTTCTTCGATATTTTTCTATCGTCCTATTCGTTTGTCATTTACTAAAGAGTCAAGACACGTTATAAAATTTGAGCAAAATAGAGTTACGAATCTTATAAATAATTTAGAAAATACAACTTTAACGTTACAAGATCCACCATGTATCAATTTCAATTTCAATTTCAAATATATCTTTTGAAATGATTTTCACAATGGTAGATGGCAGCGTTTGTAATACTATAAGTAGTAATAATTCGTCTCTAGCCTGTTACATATGCGGCGCTACGCCAAAAATGATGAATCTTGAAAATGCTTTGAGTCGTACACCAAATGCAGATGCATATAAGTATGGATTATCTACACTACATAATTAGATTCGAAGTTTCGAGTGAATTATACATATTGTCTATAGACTGCCCCTTAAATGTTGGCAAGTACGAGGAGGTAGTAATAAACAAATATTTGACGAGAATAAAAACACAATACAGAGGGAGTTTAAAGAAAAACTGGGTCTCCATGCTGATAAACCCAAGCCAGGATATGGATCATCAAATGATGGAAATACTTCTCGAATATTGTTTAGACGCAGAAGACTCTGTGCACAAATTACAGGTGTAGATGAGCGCTTAATAACAAAATTTTCTGTTATTAATCGAGTATTATCAAGTGGGATCAAAACAAATGTAGAAAAATTCAAAGAGTTATTGAACGAAAGTTAGACTTAGGTATAAGTTTATATTCTTGGTACTACATGCCGACATATATTCAAAAAATATTTATTCACGGAGCATATGTGATCAATTTTTTTGATTTGTCTATTGGACAATTATCTGAGGATGCCTTAGAAAGTAGACATAAGGATGCAAGGAATTTGAGAGAACATCACACAAGGAAATCTTCTCGATCCAACACAAATCATGATCTCATAACTATGATGCTGATGCTGTTCATTTGCTCATTAAGAATTCAAATAAGATCCGCACATCCGAAGCCATTAGATCCTGACATCACAGAATACTTACGAGTGGATCTAAGTAGTGGAATCTAGTTCATTATAATATTAAAAACGGTTATAAATACCTAACAAATAAAAAAATATATAGATATATTTATTGTAGCTAGAATAATACTATAATAATTTATAGACTAAAATTGCACAATTTTTAGAGATTTGGTTTATTGCTACCTTACTGCTGAAAAATTCATTAACAATTTCTACAATTATATCACATTTTCATTCATAATATTTTGGAAGGAAAAGCTACATTAAAAACCTTCATTAAATTAAAGTACATACTACGTTACTAGATATATGTACATAATGTTTGTATTTCGAACTTGAAAAGAGAGAAGGGGAGAAGGTAAGAACCGATGCAGTAAATATATTCAAACTTCGTTGATTAAATATATAACTAAAATAATAAATACAATGAATAAATTAACAAGTAATCAATAAATAACAAGTAATAAATAATAGATAATATATAATACATAATAAATAATAAATAAAAAATAATAAATAATAAATAATAAATAATGAATAATAAATAATAAATAATAAATAGTAAATAATAAATAATAAATAATAAATAATAAATAGTAAATAATAAATAATAAATAATAAATAATAAATAATAAACAATAAATAATAAATAATAAATAATAAATAATAAATAATAAATAATAAATAATAAATAATAAATAATAAATAATAAATAATAAATAATAAATAATAAATAATAAATAATAAATAATAAATAATAAATAATAAATAATAAATAATAAATAATAAATAATAAATAATAAATAATAAATAATAAATAATAAATAATAAATAATAAATAATAAATAATAAATAATAAATAATAAATAATAAATAATAAATAATAAATAATAAATAATAAATAATAAATAATAAATAATAAATAATAAATAATAAATAATAAATAATAAATAATAAATAATGAATAATAAATAATAAATAATAAATAATAAATAATAAATAATAAATAATAAATAATAAATAATAAATAATAAATAATAAATAATAAATAATAAATAATAAATAATAAATAATAAATAATAAATAATAAATAATAAATAATAAATAATAAATAATAAATAATAAATAATAAATAATAAATAATAAATAATAAATAATAAATAATAAATAATAAATAATAAATAATAAATAATAAATAATAAATAATAAATAATAAATAATAAATAATAAATAATAAATAATAAATAATAAATAATAAATAATAAATAATAAATAATAAATAATAAATAATAAATAATAAATAATAAATAATAAATAATAAATAATAAATAATAAATAATAAATAATAAATAATAAACAATAAATAATAAATAAATACATACAATAGAATAAATAAATAGATTCTGCGATAATTTAACCAACTAAGTTTGAAATCAGGTTGTTATCAGATGAAATGCAAGATGATATGTGACGGTCGCGTAATTTAGTAATTTTGATCGGAACTTTATCTACATTTGCAATTTGGTGCAATTCTTCGGTAGAAAAGTACCATGGTAAACTTAATATTAATTTCAGCAACTTATTTTGTGCTATTTGCAGTCTCCGAATGTGCATTTTTGCACATGTACCCCAGACAGGTGACCCGTAAAACATTATAGCTTGAAATATAACTTTAAAAATGATAAGCTTGTTTTCGTTGCTCAATTTTGATTTCCGATTGATGAACGAGTAAAGAGTTTTAATGGTGATGTTTATTTTGTTTATAATTTCCTGTATATGTACGCTATACGTTAATGTCTTATCAAGGTGGACCCCAAGATATTTAACGTTCGACTTCCACTCTACCTGAGCACCAGCAATAATAAGTCTACTGCTTGATAAGAAACAGGTTTTTCTTTTTCTTGTAAAAAAGATAGCGTGTGTCTTAGAAGCGTTTATTTTTACTTTCCAATTATTGAAATACGTTTGAATTGTATTTAAAGCGGATTGCAGATTAGTTTCAATATTGAAACCAGCCGCATCCGACGAATAAATACATGTATCATCTGCGAAAATAGCTGTTTCACAGTTTCTTAATCGGGGAAAGTCGGACGTATACATATTAAATAAAATTGGAGCAAGGATCGATCCTTGAGGTACACCTGCATCGATAAAAAATACATCAGATAGACAGTTATTGACGGACACTACAAACGATCGAACAGTTAAAAAGGACAGTATCATTTTCACAAGGTATGTTGGGAAGTTAAAATTGATTAATTTATGCAACAGTCCAGGGTGCAAGACTGTGTCAAATGCTTTCTCTACGTCGAGTAGCACCATACCCGTGCTATTACCCAACAGAAAGTTACTTTTTATATGTTTCGTTATACGGTGGATTTGATGGACCGTATTATGGCGCTGTCTAAAACCAAACTGTTCTAGTGGCAAGATGTTATTGGCGTCAATGTGATCATCTATTCTCTTTTTTATTAATTTTTCTAAGCATTTGCTTAACGCACTTAGTAGACTGATTGGCCTATAACTTAAAGGCATATTGGCATTTTTGCCCGGCTTTAAAATTGGAATAATTTTTGCTCGTTTCCAAGACTTAGGAAAATACCCCAGTTTAATGCAGCCATTAAAAATATCTTGGAGGAATCTTATTCCAGCTACAGGTAAATTTCGTAAAAATAGATTTTTGATGCCGTCTAAACCCGGCGATTTAGTTGGTTTAAGAGAACGAAGAGCCACTTGCACTTCATTAAGTGATAAGCTATCAGTGTTGTCCTCAATATGGTGTGAAAGAAGGAAGTTCATGGATTGCTCCACTTTAGATTGAACACTGATGCTACCAATAATGCTATAACCTATTGAGTGGTTTTCCAAAAAAGCGTGGCCTAGTGCGTTCGCCTTTTCAGAGTTCGAAAGCAGTACTGTGTTACCTGTATTGAATGCAGGAATATGACTTTGTTTTCTTTTGATTACCTTTACTATATCCCAGAAAGGTTTGCTTGATTTATCTAAGCCCTGTAGTTTACTATTCCAAGCTTGATTTCTGAACGTTGCGATGGATTCTTTAATCAATGCGTTAAGGAGTTTAGTCTCCGAAAGATAGACGATATTTCGTGTTCTCGTCCACCAAGACCTATATCTATTTCTAGCTCTAATAAGTTGTATTATATAAGGTGGGAGCACGTTAGCACTATTGTGGTCTTTTGTAACAATAAATAAAATAGTTCGAAAATATGTAAAAAAGTATTTATGATAAACATTCGTATGAACTCGCGACACTGTGCGTCTGTGTAGACCGCTGTATCAAATTCTTTCGTTGGGAGCTCAAATAAAAAGAATTTTCTTAGGAGTCTTGAAGCCAGTCGAAGATAAGAGCAATTTGTTTAGTATCGGTGGTCCAGCCATCACCACCACCATCCGGTGCATCGGTGATGTCTGCATTTATCGTTCCCTACCTTTAAACACAATTTTATTAAATGGCCATTCCCTGCAAATGGCTGAAGGGAATGATTGTCAAGCTAGCAATGGAAAATACCTTAGTTAAATGCGAGAACTAGAGGAGTATTCGCTTATTAAAAGCACCTTCGACAGTAAAGTAGCTAATTTCCGATTTCGGTCATCCTGCGTTGGGCACATCAACAACGCCTTAGCGATCACCAGAAACCAATGTGTTGAGTATGGGTCTCCGTTACACCGGCCTTTGCTTAATTATGAAAACAGGAAGTGTGTAGGAGAGGTTTCCCACGAAATCTGCATAGGAGTAGGATGTCAGAGGAATTTGAGATCCATATCAGACTCTTTTAACTTCCTATTATTTATTTCTTATTTCATTCTCTAAATCAATGCTGTAGTGATAGTAATTAACGCATTAAATAGTTGAAATATATATTGAGAAGTGTTCAAGTTTTTACTTTAATCCCATTCCCCGATCTGATTTCCGCTGAGTAATTTGAAAATAATAAAATATGCATTTCAGCTGGAGGTCCTGTTAATCCAATTAAATGCATTTAAAGCAATAACAATCTTCGATGAACGCATATTGATTTTTCTGATGTTTGTAAAAGTGTGATATAGTTTCGTACAGTTTAATGCTTTTCGAAATAAAATGCATACGCGAGCACGTACTCTGACTATCCTGTCAATAACATTAATGCTTCAATTATGAATACAAAAGCTTGCTCCATATACAGAATACTTGTATATACATAATTTCCCAGGACAGTATAATAGGTCTTCCAATTTGTAACACAAATTGCTTTGTGTTTGCGTCAATCTCTCGTAATAGAGTTTATTTTTTGCTCACCATTGTCGTACTTGTTGTCATATCTGTTTGGGATGAAAATGTGTAGGTAATGCAATTTTAGCTTATTACGAGTATATCATGTTTTCACTTGTGTTATGATTTTTTGTTGTAATTGCCTCATCGGGATGGTCAGAAAAATGAAATCAGAACTACTCAGATGGAAAAGACAATTGATCATTCAGTTTATTTGATTTCTGAGTTCCATGGCTACATACTTATTGCCCATCAATTTTCATTTCAATCGCTTTTGTTTTGATTGAACTTTCCCAATACGACGATTGTTTGTATTCTTCGACAGTTTATGGAACGACATTTGCTCTAACACATCAAATGTTACGAAATAAGTTTACGAATAATCCCACTTTACTGTGAAATTTTATTGTTTTTCATAAGAAAGTTTTCCCTACAGATATAGCAAAAGCTGCATAAGTCTTCATACTGGCGAAATCCAAATGTATCTCAGTATCTGTATTGGAACCTGTGCAATGGCCTTACTTCATCATTGAACAATTCCTTAGCAAATTGTTCATTCTTTAATATAATACAATGAGCCAGATACATATACCTTATAAGTTGTTCAATTTATGTTACATATACCGAGATGAAGATACTCGTACACCAACTTTCTAGTTCAATCCTAAAACTGAAGTCGAAGGGTAAAAGTTTTTGTTTTCGTTCAAGCTTAAATTCTTAACACTTATTTTCGAGATAGTTCCCAAATTGTTAGCAACATGGTTTTAAGCAGACCATCTGCACAAATAATAATAACGAACTCCTCAAAATTGATTGCACAGAGCAAACTCCATTGGGCACTAAATACGTTCAAACCATATAAACCCACGGGACGAGACGGCATAATACCTGCCGAGTTGCAGAAGTCATTTATTTATTTCATTTTATTCGACTTGAGAAAATTTTAACAATATTTTTGACCTGCGTAGCCGCATGGCTTATGAGTTAAGACTTCGAAGTTGTTAAGGAAGATTATTGAGTATAATAGGCACGATGTACTTCAGTATTCTCTGTCCATATTCGTTTACGATGCCTGGAAGTTGGAATAGACCCTCAGCTCGTCTTCTTGTGTTAAGGTGGTGTGTAATTTGCGATCGTAGATTTGTGTAATCGTAATACTCCAGGACTGCACTCATCTCGTAGATCTGCTTTACTTGAAGGACCCTTATGCTGTTAGTTGTGATATTACCTCCTGACATCAGCTTTAACGCCCTATCTTGAATCCACTGTAGCTTTTCTAAGTCTGCTGCACCTCCCCAAGCTAATATGCCATACCGCAACCTGGACTCTATTAGCGCATGATAGACTTGTTTTTGCACACAAGTAGTAGATTTGTATTTTAGACAGGCTAGCGCAAACAGTAACCCCTTCAGATTGTTTAGTAGATTGCTACTTTTTGGATAGCAACAATTAATTTGTTATGGTCAAGGGTATCAAACGCTTTACTAAAGTCCAGAAAGAGAACTAGAGCATGATGACGTTTTCCCAGGTTGGTGCTGATCAGATTTGCAAAATCGCCAAGAAGCCGATTAGTGCCTTTGCCTCTTTGGAATCCATACTAGTATTTGCTTAAAAGGTTATGTTTTTTGATGAAGTCGCACATACGATCTGATACATTTGTTCCATGATCTTGTCGATGGTTGGTAAGATTGCAATCGGAGGATAGTTCGGTGACTGCTTTTTGCTACCTCTCTTATAAACAGGTCGAACAACTAACTTTTTGAGTTTTTTTGGTACCGTCGATGTACTAAAGCTGAGGTTTATAAGTTTAGTTATTATAGGAGCAAAGTTGATTAGATCTGGTATATATTTCAAAGATATGGAGAAAAGTTAAAGTTGTCTTCCTACCCAAAGCGGGTAAACGCTGGCAAACAAATCCAAAAAATTTCAGACCTATTAGTCTATCATCATTCCTCTTAAAAACATTAGATTGACTGATTGATATCCATTTACGTAATAGTATTGATAAGAAACTACTGTCGGCGGCCCAACATGCATATTGCAAAGGTAAACCAGTGGAGACGAAATTACACTCACTAGTTCGTAATATCGAATAGTCCCTATTCCATCAGAAGTATACAATAGTCGCTTTTCTGGATATAGAAGGCGCTTTCAACAATGTCAATACATCAGCGATAGTAGATGCACTATCAGACCTGAAGGTCGACAGCTCACTTTGCGAATTGATAAATCTACTGCTTAATGGTCGAATTATCAACTCTAAGCTGGGTGGGACGTCTATTGGAAGATCTGTCAGTAGAATCACTCCGTAAGGAGGCGTTCTATCCCCTCTTTTGTGGAATTTGGTGGTCAATGAACTACTAATAATCATGGAAGGTGATCGCTTATGCAGATGATGTTGTCTTGGCTGTTTCGGGAAAACACCTAAATACTCTAAAAGACCTCCTACAAAACGCCTTAAATAAGTTCACTAAGTGGGCAGTTCGGTGTGGTTTGGGTGTAAGCCCCAACAAAACTGGACTAGTACTCTTCTCCAGGAAATATAAAATTCCATTAGTCGACACTTCCTCTCTTACTGGTATCAGCTTAACTTTCTCTGACACAGCAAAATATTTGGGTCTTTTCCTGGATAGGAAATAAATCTGGAAACCAAATATTCAAGAAAAAGCCAAGAAACCAACTGTAGCATTTTCCTCATGCAAATATTCGAAATAGATGGGGTTTACGACCCCGAATTACTCACTGGCACTAAATCTCGGTCATTATACCGATACTCACATACGGGATAATTGTCTGGTGGACAGCCTTAGAAAAAGCTATAAATCGCAATTATCTGAGTAAGGTCCAGCGTACAGTTTGCTTGCGCATAAGCGGAGCACTACGTTCAACTCCCTCTATGGCAGTGGACATTATGTTTCATTTGATACCCCTCGATATATTTAGCAAGCAAATGGCAGCGAATGCAGTCGTTCGCCTTGAAGCTACCCAACAGAGGTTAAGAAAAGAAATCGGACACGCTTCATTCAAAATCTCTCCCGAAAACACGGACTACACCATCCCCCGTCTAAATTTTGACAAGAACTTCCTCATCACCATCCCTTCCATATCACTGTAATGATGGTGTATTTTTAGAGGATGGATCGATTCACTTCTACACTGACGGCTCAAAAACAAAGGAAGGAGTTGGTGGAAGTGTTTTTTCTGACAGGCTTAATCTTAAGCTCTCTTTCCGTCTACCAAATCATTGTAGCGTGTTTCAGGCGGAAATAATGGCGATTAAAGAAGTCGTACCTTGGCTTAAGAAAAACGTGATATCTGTTAGAGATATCCGTATCTTTTCATACAGCCAAACAGCAATCAAATCCTTGGAATCGACCTCTATAAATTCCTTAGTAGCTCTAGACTGCTGATCGTCTCTTGCAAAGATGGCTGAGCAGTTCAGTATTCACATGTGTTGGGTGGCGGGGCATGGGGCGATGAACTCGCCAGAATAAGAACAACTATACCCATCCTGCCGCACAAAGGATCCAATCGCTACTCGCAAACTCAAATTTAAGCTGGATGCGATTGAGAGTACGAATCTTAAGTGGACAAGTGGACCTACATGTCTAGCGACAAAACATATTTGGCCAAAACTGGATGTAAAACGTTCTAAGAATTAATAGGTTCTAAGGAAATAGGTGTCATCAATGGGCACTGTCTAATAAGCAAGCATGCTACAAGGCTAAGCCTTTTTGCGAACGATTTGTGCGGAAGCTGCATGGATGGAGAAAAGGAAGAAACTATTCCTCACCTTCTGTGTTTCTGCCCAGCCCTCTCCCGTAAAATAAAGTTTCACCTAGGAGCCTCCTATTACACCGATATGTGCTACATGAAAAACATCGGGATTAAGAGCCTCCTACGCTTCATAAGAAGCTCAAAATGGTTTAACGGGTGGGTAGGAGAAACCTTCTCCTATGATCCACGTGGTATCACAATGGACTTATTATTGGTCTAAGTGTGTTGTCGATTCTCATCCTAACCTAACCTAACCTAAGTTCACATTCGCACTAAAATTTTTCACATACAAACCTACGAAAATAATGCTTCAAGAGCTATGAGAAAATGATCAATATTTTTACGGGACGACCCAACCTGTAAAAACAACTATTAGACTGGAAAAGATAAAAAACTTACCTGACCAGTCGATCATCTTTCCAAGGAAGAACTTATATACATTGTACTTATTTTTTTATTTTTTTGCCTTAGTGGAAAATGCTACTGGTCACGAGAAACAGGCCCATCAACACCGGAACCGCTTTTGCATTACCTCAGAGTTTTCTTTCCCATTTCGGGGCCGGCTTTTTCATATTTGTCTTCCCTTGCGGGTTAATTCTTTCTTGCCCGTAAGGTTTACATCAGGCTTACATAAATCTCATGAGGGTGATTATTAGGTCTTCCTATCTTTTTTTTGATTTAAGCACTTTTTAGGAGCGTACTTGATTCCAACTCTGGTCACTCATTGACATTTTTTACACTATGTTTTCCGGGGTGATGACGCTGATTAGAGATTCTAGCGCCCTCCTTTCAGCTTCCCATCTGTTTTTTTTTTTTTTTTTGGTTGCGCCTGGAGGTGCAGGTATCTTCAAAATATACCAATGGTCCATACCATTGGTTATGCCCGATTTATATATCTGACAATGCCATCAGTGCTAGTCAGTATATGCCTACGGGCTAAACCTCACCCCCTCAGAGAGGCACTATGAGAACCGGCTGCGCGTACTCATAGTAGTAGGAAATTCGTTCCTCTCATTTTTTCATTTTTGTGATGACTACGACTAAGTTGCCTTAACGAGTAGTTTACGCTTCTGTAGTGTTAATCGCGTTAGGTAGGTAGCTTTCCAGTGAAGGCACCTACTAATACCGTCATTACATGCGGTTTTTCCTTACGGCGCTTGGTCGAAAGGTCTTGTTCTTTGTAGTCGGCGCTCAAGGTTTGTCACGTCCATAGTACGGATTATTTCATTATTGCAATGAACATGAAGACGGGTACGAAGTTTGCGAGCAAAGTTTGTTACTTCGTCCCTCACGGTAGCAATTCCTAGATCTCTGTGAATATCACTATTTCTTATATACCAAGGAGCATTCACGATTGCTCTTAGTATTTTGTTTTGAAATGCTTGCAGTAGAGCCATTATGCTTGGCTTGGTACAACCCCAAAGTTGTATACCATATGTCTAAGACGGTTTTAGCACTTGCTTATACAGAAGCAGTTTGTTGTATACGCTTAACTTCGAGTATCTTCCGAGTAGCCAATACATTTCTCTAAATCTGATTTCGAGCTCTTTGCGCTTCTTTTAACGTGGGGTTTCCACTTAAGTTTTGCATCTAGGGTCATTCCTAAATATTTTGCCTCGTTTGCGTACGGTATTTGCACCGAGTTAATGGATATAGGTAAGTTGTTTATCTTCCTTAACGTAAAATTGACATGCGTTGATTTTGTCTCATTCAGGACTATTCGCCAGGTTTTTGTCCATTCGCATACTTTGTTCAAAGCTCGTTGGAGTTTTCCCGTTGATGATTCGACTGACTCATCCGTTACGAGGATAGCCGTGTCGTCTGCGAACGTTGCTACAACGGTCCCTTCATCTTGTGGTATATCTCTTGTGTAGAGCAGGAATAGGATTGGACCGAGAACACTTCCTTGTGGAACACTGGCGTAGATTTCTTTGAAATCCGAATATTCACTCCCGTGTCTAACACGGAAAAGTCTGTTTTCAAAATAAGATTCCAATATTCTGTACAACTTTTCCGGTAAGATTACCCTTAGCTTATATCTTAGGCCTTCGTGCCATACATTGTCGAAGGCTTGCGATACGTCGAGAAAAGCGCTAGATCATATTTTTTTCCCTTCTAGAGCTTTTTCAATCTCGTTCGTTATTCGATACACCTGATCGATTGTGGAATGTTTGACCCGAAAGCCGAATTGATGATCCGGGGTCAAGTTCTCGAAGACCTTAGATATTATTGGCAGAAGTGAAATGGGTCTATATGATTTCTTGTCATTTGCACATTTTCCCGGTTTCGGAACCATAATAACTTCGGCGACATTCCATTGCCTTGGAACATACATATAATAGTCTTAAAGAAGCATTTATAATGTAGAGCAGCTTAACCAGCACTTTTTTCGGTAGCTCTTTCAAAATTTCGCCAGTGATTAAATCATATCCCGGAGCCTTGTTGTTTTTCAATTTTTTTATTGTCGTTCGAAGTTCGGACAGGGATACAGTTTTTACTTTAAAGTTGTTGGGTGCCATATTATCATTCGGATCTTCGATCAACGGTTGTCCATCGAACGGCTTGAACGTTTCCTCTAAGTGATCGGCAAATAATTCTGCTTTCTCTTTGTCTTCTTTTGCCCATTCCCCGTTAGCTTTAATAATTGGCGGCGAGTGTATTACAGGTTTCCTTATGGACTTCAAGGCTTTCCATAGAGAGTAGTTTGAATACTTATCAGCGGTCAGACCCTCGAGTTAAGTAGAAGTCTCGTGATTTTTTAGGTCCTGCAGCACTTTTTTAAGCTTGTTACAAAGATGGTTCAGATAAGTTTTATCCGGTGGCGCGCGGGATTGTTGCCATCTCTTGCGCGCTTTCCTCTTTTCTCGTATGAGGTCTTCGATTTCAGGCTGGTATTTGACTTTATTGTTCCGTGCTTCTGTCTTTAGCAAAGGAGTGTTTTTCCACGCTGAGCTCTGAATGGCTTCGACGAGTTTGTCGATTTCTTCTTCTATTTCGAACGGTGTCTTTAGCGGTACATTTAAAGCAACATTTTCCTTGCAGTCTCTTCTGAAAGCGTCCCAGTTAGTTTTGTTACTACTTAACCAAGGCGGTCCTTCTTTTTTTACTAGACTTCCACCTATTTTCAGAGTGACGGCTGAGTGATCAATGTTATTTTTCCGTAGAAACACTTCTAACTCGTCGATTTTTTTCAGAAGGCCGTTTGCGTTCCACGTTAGTATCTTAAGTAGCTGTTTCATATTCATGTTTTTTTGATTGTCTTGCGAGGTTTGAACTCGAGCTTGCTCAATTTGTCAAGTATAATTTTATTAACTTTGGTTTGCTCCTCAAATTTTTCCAATATAATGGTAAATATTTGGCTAACCGGATCTGTTGTAGCTGATCTTAATTTGTTTTCGTTTGACGCGACTTGCGCGTGCGATCTCGCGTCAACCTGTGGCGGTTTTTCCGCTGCACTTGGACCAGCGACGTTCTCTTGCGGAATTTTTTCATTTCCCATTATCGGTCGCGTCGTTTTGACTGGCTTAGCGGTCTTAGGCTTATCGGTTTTACGATCTCTTAAGCTTTGCGTTCCCATCTGTTGCACTCGAAAAACGTGTGGTTTGCATCGTCCAGTTCTGAGTCGCCATATTGGCAAGCCGGGCTCCCTGTTTTGCCCATTCGGTGGAGGTAGGCGTTGAAATAACCGTGACCGATGAGAAATTGGGTGATGTAATAATTTACCCGTGATTCTGTCTCATCATTGAGCAATGTTGCTGATCAGCCTCGCGGTTCATCGTCCTCTGCTTTCTGAGTTCCATCTCTCCTGCCACTTCTGTTTGGTGAGCTCCTTCACCTCCTCGGTTCCCGCTTCCACTCCAATTTCCGCCTTTTTGGCGTAGACATACTTCCTCTCTGCCGCAAGAAGATCAATAGGGTTCACTCCCGCGACTATGATGACGACTGGTTCCGACACCGTTCGGAATGAACTTGCAACCCGTAGTGCGGCGCGCCTTTGTACTGCGACCATTTGTTTCCTGTATTTCTCTTGTCGTAGTGCGTCAGCCCAGCCGATTAGTGCCTTTGCCTCTTTGGAATCCATACTAGTATTTGCTTAAAAGGTTATGTTTTTTGATGAAGTCGCACATACGATCTGATACATTTGTTCCATGATCATGTCGATGGTTGGTAAGATTGCAATCGGAGGATAGTTCGGTGACTGCTTTTTGCTACCTCCCTTATAAACAGGTCGAACAACTAACTTTTTGAGTTTTTTTGGTACCGTCGATGTACTAAAGCTGAGGTTTATAAGTTTAGTTATTATAGGAGCAAAGTTGATTAGATCTGGTATATATTTCAAAGATATGGAGAAAAGTTAAAGTTGTCTTCCTACCCAAAGCGGGTAAACGCTGGCAAACAAATCCAAAAAATTTCAGACCTATTAGTCTATCATCATTCCTCTTAAAAACATTAGATTGACTGATTGATATCCATTTACGTAATAGTATTGATAAGAAACTACTGTCGGCGGCCCAACATGCATATTGCAAAGGTAAACCAGTGGAGACGGAATTACACTCACTAGTTCGTAATATCGAATAGTCCCTATTCCATCAGAAGTATACAATAGTCGCTTTTCTGGATATAGAAGGCGCTTTCAACAATGTCAATACATCAGCGATAGTAGATGCACTATCAGACCTGAAGGTCGACAGCTCACTTTGCGAATTGATAAATCTACTGCTTAATGGTCGAATTATCAACTCTAAGCTGGGTGGGACGTCTATTGGAAGATCTGTCAGTAGAATCACTCCGTAAGGAGGCGTTCTATCCCCTCTTTTGTGGAATTTGGTGGTCAATGAACTACTAATAATCATGGAAGGTGATCGCTTATGCAGATGATGTTGTCTTGGCTGTTTCGGGAGAACACCTAAATACTCTAAAAGACCTCCTACAAAACGCCTTAAATAAGTTCACTAAGTGGGCGGTTCGGTGTGGTTTGGGTGTAAGCCCCAACAAAACTGGACTAGTACTCTTCTCCAGGAAATATAAAATTCCATTAGTCGACACTTCCTCCCTTACTGGTATCAGCTTAACTTTCTCTGACACAGCAAAATATTTGGGTCTTTTCCTGGATAGGAAATAAATCTGGAAACCAAATATTCAAGAAAAAGCCAAGAAACCAACTGTAGCATTTTCCTCATGCAAATATTCGAAATAGATGGGGTTTACGACCCCGAATTACTCACTGGCACTAAATCTCGGTCATTATACCGATACTCACATACGGGATAATTGTCTGGTGGACAGCCTTAGAAAAAGCTATAAATCGCAATTATCTGAGTAAGGTCCAGCGTACAGTTTGCTTGCGCATAAGCGGAGCACTACGTTCAACTCCCTCTATGGCAGTAGACATTATGTTTCATTTGATACCCCTCGATATATTTAGCAAGCAAATGGCAGCGAATGCAGTCGTTCGCCTTGAAGCTACCCAACAGAGGTTAAGAAAAGAAATCGGACACGCTTCATTCAAAATCTCTCCCGAAAACACGGACTACACCATCCCCCGTCTAAATTTTGACAAGAACTTCCTCATCACCATCCCTTCCATATCACTGTAATGATGGTGTATTTTTAGAGGATGGATCGATTCACTTCTACACTGACGGCTCAAAAACAAAGGAAGGAGTTGGTGGAAGTGTTTTTTCTGACAGGCTTAATCTTAAGCTCTCTTTCCGTCTACCAAATCATTGTAGCGTGTTTCAGGCGGAAATAATGGCGATTAAAGAAGTCGTACCTTGGCTTAAGAAAAACGTGATATCTGTTAGAGATATCCGTATCTTTTCATACAGCCAAACAGCAATCAAATCCTTGGAATCGACCTCTATAAATTCCTTAGTAGCTCTAGACTGCTGATCGTCTCTTGCAAAGATGGCTGAGCAGTTCAGTATTCACATGTGTTGGGTGGCGGGGCATGGGGCGATGAACTCGCCAGAATAAGAACAACTATACCCATCCTGCCGCACAAAGGATCCAATCGCTACTCGCAAACTCAAATTTAAGCTGGATGCGATTGAGAGTACGAATCTTAAGTGGACAAGTGGACCTACATGTCTAGCGACAAAACATATTTGGCCAAAACTGGATGTAAAACGTTCTAAGAATTTGATTTCTCTCAACAGATTGCATATCGGCGCTAAAATAGGTGTCATCAATGGGCACTGTCTAATAAGCAAGCATGCTACAAGGCTAAGCCTTTTTGCGAACGATTTGTGCGGAAGCTGCATGGATGGAGAAAAGGAAGAAACTATTCCTCACCTTCTGTGTTTCTGCCCAGCCCTCTCCCGTAAAATAAAGTTTCACCTAGGAGCCTCCTATTACACCGATATGTGCTACATGAAAAACATCGGGATTAAGAGCCTCCTACGCTTCATAAGAAGCTCAAAATGGTTTAACGGGTGGGTAGGAGAAACCTTCTCCTATGATCCACGTGGTATCACAATGGACTTATTATTGGTCTAAGTGTGTTGTCGATTCTCATCCTAACCTAACCTAACCTAAGTTCACATTCGCACTAAAATTTTTCACATACAAACCTACGAAAATAATGCTTCAAGAGCTATGAGAAAATGATCAATATTTTTACGGGACGACCCAACCTGTAAAAACAACTATTAGACTGGAAAAGATAAAAAACTTACCTGACCAGTCGATCATCTTTCCAAGGAAGAACTTATATACATTGTACTTATTTTTTTATTTTTTTGCCTTAGTGGAAAATGCTACTGGTCACGAGAAACAGGCCCATCAACACCGGAACCGCTTTTGCATTACCTCAGAGTTTTCTTTCCCATTTCGGGGCCGGCTTTTTCATATTTGTCTTCCCTTGCGGGTTAATTCTTTCTTGCCCGTAAGGTTTACATCAGGCTTACATAAATCTCATGAGGGTGATTATTAGGTCTTCCTATCTTTTTTTTGATTTAAGCACTTTTTAGGAGCGTACTTGATTCCAACTCTGGTCACTCATTGACATTTTTTACACTATGTTTTCCGGGGTGATGACGCTGATTAGAGATTCTAGCGCCCTCCTTTCAGCTTCCCATCTGTTTTTTTTTTTTTTTTTGGTTGCGCCTGGAGGTGCAGGTATCTTCAAAATATACCAATGGTCCATACCATTGGTTATGCCCGATTTATATATCTGACAATGCCATCAGTGCTAGTCAGTATATGCCTACGGGCTAAACCTCACCCCCTCAGAGAGGCACTATGAGAACCGGCTGCGCGTACTCATAGTAGTAGGAAATTCGTTCCTCTCATTTTTTCATTTTTGTGATGACTACGACTAAGTTGCCTTAACGAGTAGTTTACGCTTCTGTAGTGTTAATCGCGTTAGGTAGGTAGCTTTCCAGTGAAGGCACCTACTAATACCGTCATTACATGCGGTTTTTCCTTACGGCGCTTGGTCGAAAGGTCTTGTTCTTTGTAGTCGGCGCTCAAGGTTTGTCACGTCCATAGTACGGATTATTTCATTATTGCAATGAACATGAAGACGGGTACGAAGTTTGCGAGCAAAGTTTGTTACTTCGTCCCTCACGGTAGCAATTCCTAGATCTCTGTGAATATCACTATTTCTTATATACCAAGGAGCATTCACGATTGCTCTTAGTATTTTGTTTTGAAATGCTTGCAGTAGAGCCATTATGCTTGGCTTGGTACAACCCCAAAGTTGTATACCATATGTCTAAGACGGTTTTAGCACTTGCTTATACAGAAGCAGTTTGTTGTATACGCTTAACTTCGAGTATCTTCCGAGTAGCCAATACATTTCTCTAAATCTGATTTCGAGCTCTTTGCGCTTCTTTTAACGTGGGGTTTCCACTTAAGTTTTGCATCTAGGGTCATTCCTAAATATTTTGCCTCGTTTGCGTACGGTATTTGCACCGAGTTAATGGATATAGGTAAGTTGTTTATCTTCCTTAACGTAAAATTGACATGCGTTGATTTTGTCTCATTCAGGACTATTCGCCAGGTTTTTGTCCATTCGCATACTTTGTTCAAAGCTCGTTGGAGTTTTCCCGTTGATGATTCGACTGACTCATCCGTTACGAGGATAGCCGTGTCGTCTGCGAACGTTGCTACAACGGTCCCTTCATCTTGTGGTATATCTCTTGTGTAGAGCAGGAATAGGATTGGACCGAGAACACTTCCTTGTGGAACACTGGCGTAGATTTCTTTGAAATCCGAATATTCACTCCCGTGTCTAACACGGAAAAGTCTGTTTTCAAAATAAGATTCCAATATTCTGTACAACTTTTCCGGTAAGATTACCCTTAGCTTATATCTTAGGCCTTCGTGCCATACATTGTCGAAGGCTTGCGATACGTCGAGAAAAGCGCTAGATCATATTTTTTTCCCTTCTAGAGCTTTTTCAATCTCGTTCGTTATTCGATACACCTGATCGATTGTGGAATGTTTGACCCGAAAGCCGAATTGATGATCCGGGGTCAAGTTCTCGAAGACCTTAGATATTATTGGCAGAAGTGAAATGGGTCTATATGATTTCTTGTCATTTGCACATTTTCCCGGTTTCGGAACCATAATAACTTCGGCGACATTCCATTGCCTTGGAACATACATATAATAGTCTTAAAGAAGCATTTATAATGTAGAGCAGCTTAACCAGCACTTTTTTCGGTAGCTCTTTCAAAATTTCGCCAGTGATTAAATCATATCCCGGAGCCTTGTTGTTTTTCAATTTTTTTATTGTCGTTCGAAGTTCGGACAGGGATACAGTTTTTACTTTAAAGTTGTTGGGTGCCATATTATCATTCGGATCTTCGATCAACGGTTGTCCATCGAACGGCTTGAACGTTTCCTCTAAGTGATCGGCAAATAATTCTGCTTTCTCTTTGTCTTCTTTTGCCCATTCCCCGTTAGCTTTAATAATTGGCGGCGAGTGTATTACAGGTTTCCTTATGGACTTCAAGGCTTTCCATAGAGAGTAGTTTGAATACTTATCAGCGGTCAGACCCTCGAGTTAAGTAGAAGTCTCGTGATTTTTTAGGTCCTGCAGCACTTTTTTAAGCTTGTTACAAAGATGGTTCAGATAAGTTTTATCCGGTGGCGCGCGGGATTGTTGCCATCTCTTGCGCGCTTTCCTCTTTTCTCGTATGAGGTCTTCGATTTCAGGCTGGTATTTGACTTTATTGTTCCGTGCTTCTGTCTTTAGCAAAGGAGTGTTTTTCCACGCTGAGCTCTGAATGGCTTCGACGAGTTTGTCGATTTCTTCTTCTATTTCGAACGGTGTCTTTAGCGGTACATTTAAAGCAACATTTTCCTTGCAGTCTCTTCTGAAAGCGTCCCAGTTAGTTTTGTTACTACTTAACCAAGGCGGTCCTTCTTTTTTTACTAGACTTCCACCTATTTTCAGAGTGACGGCTGAGTGATCAATGTTATTTTTCCGTAGAAACACTTCTAACTCGTCGATTTTTTTCAGAAGGCCGTTTGCGTTCCACGTTAGTATCTTAAGTAGCTGTTTCATATTCATGTTTTTTTGATTGTCTTGCGAGGTTTGAACTCGAGCTTGCTCAATTTGTCAAGTATAATTTTATTAACTTTGGTTTGCTCCTCAAATTTTTCCAATATAATGGTAAATATTTGGCTAACCGGATCTGTTGTAGCTGATCTTAATTTGTTTTCGTTTGACGCGACTTGCGCGTGCGATCTCGCGTCAACCTGTGGCGGTTTTTCCGCTGCACTTGGACCAGCGACGTTCTCTTGCGGAATTTTTTCATTTCCCATTATCGGTCGCGTCGTTTTGACTGGCTTAGCGGTCTTAGGCTTATCGGTTTTACGATCTCTTAAGCTTTGCGTTCCCATCTGTTGCACTCGAAAAACGTGTGGTTTGCATCGTCCAGTTCTGAGTCGCCATATTGGCAAGCCGGGCTCCCTGTTTTGCCCATTCGGTGGAGGTAGGCGTTGAAATAACCGTGACCGATGAGAAATTTGGTGATGTAATAATTTACCCGTGATTCTGTCTCATCATTGAGCAATGTTGCTGATCAGCCTCGCGGTTCATCGTCCTCTGCTTTCTGAGTTCCATCTCTCCTGCCACTTCTGTTTGGTGAGCTCCTTCACCTCCTCGGTTCCCGCTTCCACTCCAATTTCCGCCTTTTTGGCGTAGACATACTTCCTCTCTGCCGCAAGAAGATCAATAGGGTTCACTCCCGCGACTATGATGACGACTGGTTCCGACACCGTTCGGAATGAACTTGCAACCCGTAGTGCGGCGCGCCTTTGTACTGCGACCATTTGTTTCCTGTATTTCTCTTGTCGTAGTGCGTCAGCCCATATCTCGCACCCATACATGAGAATGGCGTGGGTAAATGTCATCAGGAGCTTTCTCTTGCTAGCTGTTGGCCCTTCAACGTTTGCCATTAATCTGCTCAGTGACATTGTGACCTTGGCAGCTCGTTCCGAAGCAGATTTGATGCCAGAAAGTAAGCTACGTGTTTAGGGCCATCCCTAGGTGTTCACCGCTTCCTTGCTGGTTATTACCTCAGACCCGACTTGGAAATCGGCATTAGTTGGAATCCTCTTCTTTGTCAAAAGGACTATCTCCGTCTTTTCTGTGGCCAAACCTAAACCATGTTCTTTCATGCAGAGGTGCACCCGCCTCATCACCTGGTTGAGCTTACCTTGCCCGCTCTCGGTGTCTCTTGCCGTAATCACCAGGGCGATATCATCTACATACCCTACCAGAAACGTGTAGGTATTCGGGTATTTCTATACGAAGGATGCCATCGTAGGAGATGTTCCAGAGATCGGGTCCCAGGATTGAGCCCTGCGCTGCTCCAGCAGTAATCTCCTTTATTCTAGGTCCTTCTGTGGTGTTGTATAACAGCTTCTGGTTCTTGAGATAGTCCTTCACCATCCGCAAGAGATATTCGGGAATATCAAAAATGCTTTCAAGGGCGTTCAGCATGTCGCTTCACACATATCGCTCCAACACACATTGTATACGTACATAAGTACATATTAATAATAATAAAATAAGGAAAACCATGGAGTTACTATTTTCACATGCTTCCACATACTTTAAATCTTGTGGAGACACAGCGTATTTTTTTTTTTAAATAAATCTCCTTAAATCAAATCGTCCAAGGACAAAATAGTATCTTAGATATGTAGTTTATCTTCAATTAGGTGCTGCTAAAAGTATAATTGCAAGACCTCATTAAGTTTTAGACCACATTTCCTATCTGTCAAACTAGACAGACGACAAACATCACTTGAATACTTGTATAAAGGATCCACAACACGATTATGAAACAACAAGTAACCTGTGTGGATTAAGTACAAAGTACACTTTGAACTCCCACCAGCTTCATTCGGATTAAATAAGTCCAAATGACCATAGTAGGTATCCATCAAACCTGAACTAGAATCCTTAATAGGGCAACTCTAAGCCGATTTGGAATACATTTGCTTCTATATATTTTTCATTTCTCCATTCTCCTATAGCAGACCATGTTGCATGCGACTGCAGTTGGCACGAAAGTTGATGCACACAGCATTCACATTACAAAAGGTTTATAGGCCAACATTTTATTCACAAAACTGGAATACCATGTGGACATTCGACAGGCATTGTAAAATTTATTACATCCCACATTCCTATTTCTTTCAAATCGAATAGTTTGTCCCCTAACTACCATCGAGATACATATGTACATACATATGTACATAGAAAGGTTGAAACAGAAATCAATAAAAATGAACACGCCATCACCCGGGGGATACTACAGGTTTTGATTACTTCTCTGACCTAGGTCATCCAACCCCGACTATTCTTATCACCGATGACCAAACAGTATTCAATTTTTCGTATGGTTGTCACTTCTTTAAACAAAAAAAAAAAAAAAAAACTTGGTTTTTGAATAAATTACGTTAATCTATCCGACCGGTTGGAGAGAATCAAAAAAGGAATGTATCTAATTCTCGGCGGTGCTTGATGGTCCGGCAAAGGGTTAGATCTCACATCACTTTTAGTTCCATTTCATTTTCTAACCAAGTTTGACGATAAATTTTTTAGAAAGAGAAATTAAAAGCAAGACCCAGCTCATCGCCCGGAAGGAATAAAAGTCCAGAAAATGAAAGGGAATTCATTTAGCTATGTAATCCTATTAATTTGCCTAGCAGTGGTTAGTTGCGAATTCTACTCGTCGGTACACGAAGTGACGAAGTTGGTAGACTTGGAGCGGCTGCTTTTGGGAAAAATGGAAAGATACGTTACACTCAACGAGAATAAATTGGATTATCTAAAGGAGTGAGTAGATAGATACTTTTCCCTTTCTTTGTTCCACAAAAGGAAAATTAAATTAAGCAAAGCACAGAAGAAGGGATCAAAAACAAATAACGAGCAAAAAAACAAAAACTCGCAATATTTTCAGAAAGCTGGCAGAGTTTGAGGGGGAACGTGAAGACGCTCTAGAAGTCGGCGAGGAGTACTTTGAGAATCCTATTAACAAGTATTTGCTGACGAAACGTCTCTCGCTGGACTGGGAGAAGCTGGATAATTTCTTAGATCATGAAGTGGGCACAAGTGAGGACGAGCCATGCGTGAGTGGTGATGAAGCGCCTTTAAGCTGTTCCTTTTTTTTTTTACAGGCATCCTGAAAAGTATCGATAAATTCAGGTTGAATTACACATTCCCTGGAGAGGATGATTTCAATGGTGCCATTGAGGGGGTGTTGCGTCTGCAGATGGTTTATCGATTGAAGACAAAGGATATAGCGCAGGGAATACTGAATGGTGTCAAATATTCGTAAGGAGATGCGGTGTATATGTGGTTGTGTTATGGAGAGAGTGATTCGTTTTGTTTTTGTCGTAGGACGGAATTGTCAGCGAAGGATTGCTATGATTTTGGGAAAGTCGCACTGAGGGATAATAATTTGCTGGCGGCACACGCATGGCTCTTAGAGGCCTTGGAAAGGTTTGACACGTACGAGCAAAATGTAATCACTGGGAAATTTGAAAAACCTGATATATTAGAGCCCCTAGCGGAGGTGCAATTTAAATTGAGTAAGTGGGAAGCGTCTGCGGTTTAGTGGCTTGACAGGAAAACTAATTCCTTTTTGTGTTCAGGTGATTTTAATGGTGCCGCTGAAATGGCGTATGCACTGAATTTATGGCGCCCTAATAACACGAGACTTCTGGAGTTGTACAACTACTACACTACGTATGCATATAGTAGGCCATCGTATAAGGTTGAAACTGAACATGAGGTAAGTGTTTGAGTTATTATTAATGCTGTAGTAGGCATCCCTTAATGTTTATGTCTTGTGACCGAAGTCGCTTCAGAAGCATTTCCTTTCTTTTTGCTTTAGTTCGGGATAAATGTGGGCTGTTTCATTTATTAAATATACTTTTCTTCTAAGTACATGGATGGAGATTTGACATATATTGTATTTTATGGTTACTCTTTAAATGCTTCACATTCGCTTGCTGGAAAGTAGGTAACTGATATACGTTTCTCATAAGCTAAAGCCAAACAAATTTACATACCTAATATCTTAATAGATATACAGTAATCAAAAAAGGTATTCGACATAAGGGTACTTTTCCATAAATCCAACAAAAAGTGTATAAAAAATAACAAAATCAATTTCTTTAAAGCAAAATTACATATTAGTCTTATTTATTTTTTATTTCAATTCATAATTTTTTTAATTTCTCGCATTTAAAAAAAAAAAAAAAAACTAAATTATACAAAATGAAGAGAAATTCATAACCAAAAAAGTATTCGACATTTAAGGAAATTAGACGAAATATATATTTTTTGAAGCACTAATATTTAGTAGCTTATCCTTTGTGTCGTTTGACCTCTCGTAGATGGTTTAGCATCGATTTGACCAATGTTTTAGTGTATTCAGGATCAATGTAAGTCCATGACCACAGTAAAGCAGTTTTCATTTGGTTTCTGTTGTTAAAGGTGTGTGTTCGGAATTTTTTTCCATATGACCCCATATTTGCTCTAAGGAGTTCATATCGGGTGATTGGGCAGGCGTTTTAATCATTTTGGGGCAGTTGTACAGAAGCCGAAGTCTTCTATTTACAGCGATGTGCTTTGGATCATTATCTTGATAGAACTAAAAATGTTATCCAAGTTCTAATTTTTCTGCACTAGCGAGTACATTTTCTTTTAGAAAATTAATATAATATACATGATTTATCATTCCGTAAAAAAAAGCAATTTTCCCATATCCGAAGCCGCCATAAACCCCCATACACTCTTCTTGATACAAACAGTAAATGTATGTTTTTGCAGTAGTTATTTTTGATGATAGTGCAATTTGCTTCTGAATTTATTAAGTTGCAAATCTATCAAGATCTTTCTGAAATTGAGTTTAAAAAGTGGGGAATATGACAAGAAATAAATTGCAAATAGCTAATGACTTCTTTTATTTCTAAATCTAGCTAGCCAGTCGTTTAATAAAAACCATTCCCACTCTGTTCTGTACATTTTTGTATTGTATTTTATATATGTACATAGGTTGTTGTACTTACTATCGACATTCGCATAGGTGTTTACGTTTGCTAAACGTATTGACGTAAAATATCTGCATAGAGAGCATAATAAAATAAAAATATATTTGGTGCAACCGTTTTTTACGTGCCTGGGCCTAGTTTCTCCCAACCACTCGTTTTGTGTGCGTTATATTTTTTCACACGAATGGAGGGGGCCTAAAGTTTAGTGCCGTACCCGAATAGCAGTTTGGTTTTGAGAAGTTTTCTCGTGACAATAATACTCTTGGATGTTTGTCAGACGATCGGGAAAAAGCTTTTCAATGTTTTTTGGGATTCGAACTTGGAACCTCACGCGCAGTGGTCCGACACACTAACCACTGCGTCAAGGCGTCCACTTCAGCATAATATTACGGGTTAAAAATATTTTCTTAAGCTGACGGCTTTTCCGTAGATGGCTGTGGCTCAACAACTTAAAAACAAAAACATGACGTAAGTTGGAACGGAAAGACACAGAGAGAAAGATTGGTGTAGTGGTTTGATACTGAGGTGATATTAGGTTTCGAAAAAACTCCACAGGTGGCGTCCAGATACTGGAGAAATTTTTGTTATATTTTGCCTTTACTCTGATTCACAGTATTTTTTTCCCGAGTATCTGATATCATATGCGAACAGTTTTTGCAGCCATATGACCAGCCTAAAACCAGCGTTATGCATTCGCAGTAGTGTTGGCATAAGCTTCCCTACTTGAGCGGACTAACATAATATTTCAAAAGAAATAATATTTTTTTTATAATTTGCAAGCACTCAAGGGGTTACGAATACCCAATATACACTGCGGGCGTTGGAAAGTAAATTGAAACAGGTAGATATACTTGCAGCGTTTGTAGCAAATGTATAAGTATAGTATAAATAGGCGAACCCCACAGGCGGATCAGTAGAAATGCGGTGAAGTGGGAGGGTTATGATCCCTTGTTTTCGGATCATAGCCTCGCTGATAAAAGGAAGAAGAAGAAGAAGAAGTAGCACGTGTATAAGTTAATATAAGATGTACATAATTGCAAATGTAATGATGAGGAATTGCTAGTTATTCATTTCCAACACCACCCAGTGCGAGCTCCTCCCGTTCGTAAACATCTCGTACAAAATGCATCTTTATGTCGATGTGCTTGTTCCTAGCTTGAAAGACTGGATATTCTGCCAACTATTGAGCACTCAAGTTACTGGCGTAAAGGATTGTTGGTTTGGTGACTAAACTATTAAAGCGTATTTCACTAATGAGGTTACGCAGGAACATGATCTGCTTTGATGCTGAATAGAGCACCATATATTCCACTTCGGTACTACTAAGCGCTACTCTCGCTTGCTTTTTAGATTCCCAAGACACTGAACTGCTAGCCAAGAAAAAAACATGACCTCCTGTCATCGATATTTCCACCCCAATCGGCGTCAGTGTAACCATATAAAACGCGCCCAAATTTCCTGTAAATAATCCAATAATTTATAGTATTAGAAAGGTATCTAAGTAAATGTTTCGCTGCAGCAAGATGTTCGATGTGTGGGTTCATATTATACTGTGACAATTTTATGACCGAATAAGAAATATCGGGTGGTGTGGTAATGGTTATAAAATTCAGTGAGCCGATTAAGGATTGATACTGTGTTTTATCCAGTCTTGGAACAATTTTTGCAGCCATCACATTTTCTCAATTGCGTTCCAGGATCGATTGGTGTGCTCACTTTCCTGCAATCGCTCATGTAAAAATTTCGTAAGAGGTCCTTTATAAGCTTTTATTGGCCATGGTAAATTGATGGCCTTGTATCATGTCTTTCAATTTCTATCCCTAGAAAGTGGTTCAATGGCCCCTTGTCGACAATGTCAAACTCAAATATTATTTGCTCTTTAATTGTTTTCATAACACGCTCCGCCTTACAGGCGAGTAAATTGTCATCAACGTAGACAACAATATTGATAGTACCTGCATCTTTATTTCTAACATATATAAAGCTATCGTTGACATAAGGAATGAAACCCATCTTCTTTAGTGCCTGATCTTATTTCATATGCCACTGCGTCCCCGACTGATTAAGTCCGTATAAGGCCTTCTGAAGCTTCCTCACTTTGTTTGGATAAGATTTATCATCAAACGCTGCTGGTTGCTCCACATAAATATCTTCATCTAAACCTCCATTTAGATACGCTGAAGTTACATGAAGTTGGTGTAATAACAAACTATATTCAACAATCACTAGACGTATATTCGAATACCTAGCCACAGGAGAAATTGTTTCGTAAAAATCAACGCCATATTTTTGTCCGCAACCTTTGGCTACAAGCATAGCTTTATAACGGTCACTGTGGACGAAAAGGCGCTTAATAATCAACTACCTATTCTCTGCAGAAGGTTATTAAATACCTGCCATTGAATCTAGCTAACATTAGAAGTATGTATTATTCCATAGGGTAAGGTACAACCTCCTTAAAAGAATTTCCATGATAATCTGAATTCTAAAATAGTGTTACAAAAGTGCAGGGGCCAACGCTGAGTGTACCTGAGAAGGAGAGAAAACAAGTTGAAAGCCAGTAATTTGTGGTTCCTTAGAGGGTTTAATTTTTTTTATGTAAAGAAACTATTGTTAACAATTTATTTTTAATTGCTCGTTGTTCCGTGCTCCACAACCAAATTGTTTGTAACCTCCAGTGGTTTTTTATAGGCCCATCGCTACCTTCCAGGGGCCTTCAAGTCTCCATCGTCGTCACTCTGGAAAATTCCGCATGTCCGCCATCTTGGTTATATTTACCACGCCTACCTTACCGCCCACGCACATTTGTCAGCACAACCGTCGCATTTTTCCGGGTTCGTCGCAAATTTACCTTTCATTTGGTTTGCGACATGTTCACAGATGCCTTATTAAGGCCGATATTCACCGACCAATTTTAAACTAAGAGCTTCATAAACCTATTCACCAACCAATAATAGTGCAGATTTATTAGCGCTCATAAGACTTATGAGTGGTCCCAACCACTCTTAAGTTATTAGTGCTCATAACTCGAAATCATCGAAAATTTTCGAAACCAGTTGTGAACTGTCACTCAGACCAAACAAAGGACAAGCTGCATTGGCGAAATGCAAAAGAAGAAATGCCGACGAATTTAATGCCTCCAGCATTTCCGTCAAAAGAACTGCCAACCAAATAAAAAATAAAATGTGACGTGATTAATTCTGACTAAAATCAGCAAAATACAATGTTTTGCTTTTCATTGGCATTTCTCCCAGTT
Organism: Brachypalpus laphriformis; assembly: GCA_945910035.1. Lineage (NCBI taxonomy): Eukaryota > Metazoa > Arthropoda > Insecta > Diptera > Syrphidae > Brachypalpus > Brachypalpus laphriformis. The sequence goes on along the minus strand of OX246754.1, from coordinate 282,394,502 downwards.
CGAAAGAGAGTTCGAAAACTCATTTTAGAACGCGTTTGGAAATCCGAAAATTAATTTTTCGCATATTCGAATTAGCATGTGTCCAACCCGGTGTGAACACCGACAATGCAGCTGGCCTGTGATCGCTTTAGCAAAACCAGCTTAGTCTATATCTGTCTCGACGCGTTAAGCCCTTTTTCCATCAAGGGTTAGTTCTGCTAATAGCATCAATCTTTAGTAGATGTTTACATGTAGCGAAGGGCATAGCCATCCACCATTTCGGCAGAGAAGCACCCTTCATGAAGAGGTCTTCAGTCTTACAGTTACCCGAAATATATTTGTCGCTTGGCACCAGTGTTGCTAAGTCATTCTGGCGTTTGAGCACCGTTCTTAAAATGTTCAGCGTTAATTTTGACCTTTTGGGCACCAAAATTATCATTTTATCAAAAACATCTTCGAATTACAATAAATTTAGGGTTATTCAATAAGAGGTTCCATTTGTGTGCTATTCTGCCACCCGACAGATGACAAGTAAAAGCCACGCCATTAATAAAAATGGGACAATACACGCTTCAACGAACACATTCAAGTTTTTAAAATTCCCTGCAAACATGACGAAAATTTCGCTGAAGCAGTTCGAAAAGTAAAAAGCTTTTTTCGGTCGGCGTGAAGCGCCTCCTCGCCCAGCTATTGCTAAATTATTTCAGAAATAAGAACGATTGGATGTGAAGAACTAGAATCATGCCCATCGTGCAAGAACAACTGGGAATATTGCTTCTGCAGCTCGGAGTGTGGCCGAAAACCCAGGTTTGTCGATTCCTCGTCGATCTCAGGAATTGGGCATATCACGAACAACACAACAAAATTCGCATAAAGATTTGGATCATAAAACCTAAAAGATTCAGTTGACGCATGAACTTAAGCCTGCCGATCTAACGTAACTTTGCCTATTGGGTATTGGAAATGCGTGAAATTAATCGAGAATTTCACAGAAAATTCATTCTGAGCGATGAGGCACATTTCCATCTTCTAGGTTTTGTTAATAAGCATTGGTGCTTTGAAAATCCAAGAATGATTGTTGCGAAAGTGTTAAACATGTTGGTGTTCGCGCGGTTTTTGGGCAGGTGGCATCATTGGGCCATATTTGTTTGCAAATGAAGCGGTTGCGGCTGTTATGGTGAACGGATTGTACTATCGAATCATGATCATGCGATGTTTATTTCCAATAAGAAGTCACCACATGCCACACAAGTGGCGAAATTATTGGTCCTTTGCGAGAAAAGTTTCCTGGCAGAGTCATTTCTCAAAATAGTGACCAAAATTGATCGACGAGATCGTTCGATTTAACACCATGCGACTTCTTTCTTTGAGGCCATGTGATAGAGCAGGCTTACGCCAACGCTCACCAACAATCAAAACCAACATCCGTGTCGTTTTCGATGAAATAGTTTCCCTAATGTACGAAAATGTGATGGAAAATTTCATCAAAAGAGCCTGGATGAGCAACTGAGGTCGTGGATATCATTTGGCTGATATGCTTTTTCATTATGTAATAAATATCAAGCCCCTTCTATCGATTAAAATAAAAATCAAATCTTGTTTCATAAAAAACTACGGGTTTTCTTCATAAAATTAAATAAGTAACTTATTGGAAAACCCTTTAGTACAAATTTTGGAAATTACTTTTTCAGGGATGATATAGTAGGTCGAAGAGTAATATGAAATGTCATTAAACTTCAAAAGAGATGGAATATGTATACCTAAGTAGCATAATAGGATGGTTACATTCGGTGAAAAAAGCAGTTTATTGCGTGCAGCTGCAGCGTTAAAAAAGCACTAACATATTTTTCTAAGCACTAAGAAAATGCCCAAGCACCAAATCGTCCTTTTCGGCACTAAAATTAAGTTTTGAGCACCTGCCTGGCACCCATAGGTGAATGTTCAACTGATTCGTCATCTTCATGAGAAAGAAACGGCAGTTAAAGGTGGCATTGAGGTGATTTAACGTGATTCACGATTCCAGGAACTTGATTGCCACTAGACTGTTAGTGGAAACGCTAATTTCACTGACAGATATTGCATTACATTTCAACTAGGACAAGGTTTCCTTGGTCGCCATGATTTCTGCTTTAAATACGGTACAGTGATCTGGGAGGCGGAAGAGATGCTCCAGTTGTGCTTGTTGAAGAAGACTCCACAATTCACTTTCGGTTTTGGAACCGTGTGTAGAAATGAACTGAATTACCATTATCGATAGCCAAGCAGCCATCAAAGCCATTGCTTCGGTCACTACATCCTCCAAGCTGGTGCTGGAATGCCAAAATGGGCTAGCTTCGCTAGATAGCCTATTCAAGGTAACCCTGATTTGGGTTCCAGGGCATAGTAACGTTTATGGAAACGAACTTGCAGATGAACTGGCTAGGCATGGCTCAGACCTCCACAGCTCTCTTGCGGAATCAGTTCAGATTCCGCTTGGGGCAGTCAAAGCAGAAATATCCCCTAAATTCCTCGCCCAAGCTAACCTTAGATAGTCTAGGCTAATAAACTGTGTCATATCTAGAAAGATGTGGCCAAACTACAACAAATCAAAAACAACCGACTTCTTAAACAGAACGCGTAGGGACATCGCCAGGATAACAGCAACCACTACGGGTCACTGGCCTACAGGAGACCATGCGGTCAAACTAGGTATCCCTCACAACACACACTGTCGCAGTTGCAATGACGCAACTGTTAAAGAAACCACTGGCACTAGCTAGGGCTAGACAACTAGCTTTAGGAAAACCCTTTTTCGACTCCCTTGAGGAAGTCTCAGAGAAAAACATAAAAGATCTAATAATCTTTTTAAACTCCACAGGCTGGATCTAGAGACTCCTCACCAACACACCATTTATATCCAGGTACACGAGTTTTGTGGTATCAAAACGGCACCTAGTGCTAATTGGGTTCTTCTTAAGGAGAGCCACCACACCTACCTACCTACCCTACCATCCAAAGGGGGAGCATTTCCATATTCACTGTGTTCAAGAACGCTCGTTCGGAAATCACGGTCAATGTCGCCTAAGTGAGTGTGATTGTTCGCAATGACGACGGGCCCTTTCAAGTACATTTTTCGTCTTTTATCTTCAAATATCTGAATTCAGTGAATGAGTTTCTTCCAGTGTATTGGTCTTCAGCGTACATGTCAATGTATGCTCGAAGACACATGGGGAAGTCAAGTCTTGCGAAAGTATAGGCTAATTGATATTAGGATTTCTTTAAGTTTCTCATTCTACTAAAATCGCTCAAGTTTTATTATTGTTCTTCTTCTTCTTCCCTTTACCAGCGAGGCCATGATCCGAAAACAAGGGATCATAACCTTCCCACTTCACTGCATTTCTACTGATCCGCCTGTGGGGTTCGTTCAAGTTTTATTCCTGTTCTTACCTTTTAAGCAAAACACTCTTCAAATTGTGTACCTAATTGAGTGTAATTGTTATTAATGAATAGTTCTTGGATTTTCAGTTGCCCATATTCTGTAATTCTGCTTATTGAGTGGGCCGCTTAAACCAAAACAAACTTCATCACTCATAATCACATTATCGATAAATTGATAGCTGGATTCTGAAGTATGATATTAAAACCCTTACATGCTGATCGATCGACTTCCAAGTGGCTTTTAACAACTAAAGAGAAAATCAATAAAAACTTGAAGAAAAAAATATAATATTTTGAAACATTAGGCTAATTATGTGACATCCATTTCTATTTTATATAAGCCGTTTATCTTTCGATTGTCTTATCACTTTATTATTTTCTTTATCTTTCCTAAACAATTTTAATTTCTGGACATTTTTTTTTTCCATATTAATTTTAGTTACAACTTATTTAACAGAGGAAAATGTGGTCGAAATACTTTTTTTCTATTCAACTGGTGAGGAGTTCAGACTTTACCGGCTAACATAAATTAGTTCATTCATTGGAATTTTCACAGTCAATACAGAATATTTAGATTCTACCTCGAGTTGATTACAATCCTTAGTGAATACGGTTTATTTTGAAATGAAAAATTCCGGGAACTATCCCAATACCTTAAAGTTTAGTTGTCCCCCTGCATGTTTGTGTAGATATGTAGAGTTCAATGCGTACCGGGCTTAAGAAAGACCTTCAAGGCAATAAGTACAGGGTGTCCCGAAACTTAAAATCTCTTTTGTTTTGCTTATAGATATTTTTATGTATTGATGAAAATATAAATAAGTAAAAATTTAGTACTTTCATTTTTATATGGCCTCCTTTGAGTCGCATTAGAGAAAAATCGATTAGTTCCGAAACACGCAAAGAGATAAGGTGCTTAGTTTTGGGATACCCTGTAGATATGTACACTTGTACCTCTACACATACTCGTACGTATGTTACAGCAATTTGGTGGAAAATTCATATTATTTCTAAACAAATAAAGGGAACCCATCCTGTAATCTTGGAACAGGGCCACCATCACTGAACTTTGAACAATTCCTTTCAAATCAAGTTAACTTGCAGAAAGCGCTTTGTGTTTTGAAAATATAAAGTTCATTAGAATAACTGGCTCCACTACAGCAAAATCTAGGTCGTGGGCCGGGCCAGTAAAAGGCGACATTTAGAACCGCATGTATTTGCGGACCCTGGCAATAGAAGAAGTTAAAAATAGCACATTTGAAAACTCCGAAAAAACTTCATTGCTAGTCTTTTGCTTACCGAGAGGTTGAATTGTTTTCTTTCTTGTATCGGTTTTGTGTCAAAAAACTTGTGACAAAATAGAATGTAGTTGTAGTAGTAGTAGTAGTTGTGATTTTTATTTAACAATAATTCACAGTAAATGACATTGGCAATTGCCGTCAGCCGAAAAAAAAGAGAGAATTCTAATTCATATTTATAATTAAAAACAAATTTTTTCCAATAAAATCAAAATACAGTTTTGGTTTTATGAATATATCTAAAATGCTTCGTTTAGTATTTGTTGACGATATTTTGATGCAGATCTAATATAGTTGGCTAACAGATTCCAGTCTTGGCCATTTAATTGCGCGATTACCTCATTTTCTGCTAGTGTATTTTTACCCAAGTGCAGTCGCCTAATCTCCTTTAATACATATTCCAATAAAGTGAAGAACGTCTTCTTTCGCACCAAGGTTGCATATAGCGCATTCCTCATTCCCATCGCTTACGTAGGGCATAAAGTTTAGTCGAAGAAGTTCGCCTCTGGCCTTGAAGATGGTGGAAATTGTATTTAGGCTGGGTTGCGATCGTGGAAATAATTTCTATCCCCCAGACATTGATCGAGTAAACGATAAGTGATTCTCGTCTCGCTATGCTGCGCTTTCACTCTGAATGCCGCTCGGGTGGAATCTTCAATATTCGTCAACAGCTCCTGTAGGGTACGCTTCCATGTTTCCGTGCTATTTTCCTCTATGGGGAGATTGTATTCTCTGCTTAGCCTAGACCATTCGCCGAAAAATTGCTGTTTTCGGTGTATCAGGTGTTTTGCGATAATATGGGGAAGGCGATGGCGGGGGAGCTCCATAACTTTTAGAATGTAAAGGAAGTGCAACCTTAAGGTAAAGACATATAAAGGTGGTAAGCCTGTTTCTAGAGGACGACCTCGCGGTGGCGCAAACAAGTGGAGGGGGACCTCAACCAACTTGGCGTGCGCAACTGGAGGCAGCTGGCTCGTAACCGTGCTGGCTGGAGAGGTTTGTTGGTTGAGGCCCAGGTCCTCCCCGGACTGTAGCGCCATCCAAGGAAGCCTGTTTCTAGATGCAGCATATAATTCGGAGTATTTTCCGGCAATCTGAAAATCTTTTTTAGAAAGTATCTAAGCAATTCTTCTACTTCCTCCTACTGAGAGATACCCCAAACTTGGGCAGCGTGGCACATGATCGATCTCATAGTTGCTTCAAACATTTTGAATTTGGTGCTTACGTCGTTTTTTCCGAAGATGCCCTTCCAGCTGCAATTCATTGCCCTTTTCGCTTCTTTGAGCTTCTCTCTCAGATGTGTTTTGAACGACATTTGGGGGGTAATAATTACCCCAAGGTACTTATATTCCTTCACAAGTTCGAGTAATTCATTTTGCCAGGTCCATTTCTCCAGCCTTGAATACCGTCCAGTACCATTTCGAAACACCATTATTTTTAACTTATTGGTATTCACTGAGAGATTCCATAACCTGCGATATTGTTTTAGCTTATTAATCATTATTTGTAGCATTGTTGTGGATTCTGCCAGAATGACAATATCATCCGCGTATAACAAAACCTTTATATGAACTCCACCAAACACTAGACCTCCCGGAAGAAACGTTGTGAGGTCATCCAAAAATATGGAGAAGAGGAGAGGACTCAAGAGACAACCCTGTTGGACATTTTGTTTCCATCCCATACTGCGATCTTATTATTTTCATTAAGGCTTTGTATTACTCTAAGCACTTGCGTTGACATTCGTAGGTTACTCAACTTATAGAAAAGAGCGTTCCTATCAATTGTGTCGAAAGCCGCCCTGAAATCGACAAAGAACGCGTCTAGTTAGAATGTTATGGCGTACAAAATGTTCACGCTGAATATGCCCATTTTATCACTCACAACTATTGTCGAAATAAATAGGCGTCTCGTTTAGCCATTTTACTCCAATGTGGACGAAATTTCACGTTTGACATCTACCAATATGACAAGAGCAGACGGTAAGAGATTCTAGCATGTGCAAACATAATGCCAAGATTTGAACTCAAGAAAATCGTCATCAGTCAGTCTGATACATGCAGGCTTTGCCTTGAGGACACCGAATCTGCCGAGCATATTTTATGCGAATGTCCTTCTATTGGTCGGACCAGAATTAAATACTTTCAGAAAGGGTTCACTTCCCCATTTGTCGTTGTCTCTTCCTCAGCCTAAGAAATCGTTAGCTTTCTACGTGAACTTGATTTTAGCTAGAAAGCAAATTTACACATTGCGTCTTTAAAGGGGACAGTACAAAAGATTTCAATGAGGTCGAGATGCTCCATCTGGATTTTCTATGGCCTTCCACCTCATTCAATTCAATTTTTATTCATCTTTGATGAGTAGTGTTAACATTTTGTTTTCTTTATACAATTAATTTTAGAGTTATAGAAACAAGTTCTTTACAACTATGATTTTTATTTTTTTTCCTCTTGTACAACCCATGCCCGCGTGGCAACGACACTGCGACCTGAAAGATCTATTGTATCGGAGGGTTGGAGTTAATCTAACAGACGTACTACCTCCCTTATGAAAGTGAGTATGTCCTTAGTAGCGGAGCATTTCAGTTCCACTGAAGTAAGTATCTCATTGTGGAGAATACGTTTCCTTAACCAGTGTAGTGCCGGGCATTCACAAAGAATGTGTTCGGAGGTTTTATCCTCCTTTAAACAGAACCGACAGTCCTTCTCTTGGCACAGGTTCATCTTGTTAAGGTGGTATCTCAAGCCGCAATGGCCAGTAAGAAAGCTCACAAGCTTCTTAATGCTTTCCCTATCTAAGACAACTATGATACTTAATGTATGGATATAATGAAAAGTATATTAATATCAATTATAATTTATTCAACAAGTTAAGGGAAAATACTACAAAACAAAAACCCTTATTTGGCTCTTATAACTAAACAACACTTAGAACTAGTTAACAAAATGGGAGAAGAAAGTTTGTACATTAATATAAGGAATTCATTTATAAGTTGTAAAATAAGTTCATTATCGGAAAAAGAACATTTGTCAGTAAAGTTTGACTGAAGCTTTTCTATTACAAATGAGATAAGTTTAACTTTAGCTCTTTCATGTAACTGGGCTGTTGAATAGTACCATGGTATATTATTTGTAAAACTTTGTTGTGGCGAATTTGAAGTTTGCGCTTGTGATTATTAGCACAGTCATACCAAACTGCTGCACGGTATGTAAGAATTGCTTGGAAGATTGTTTTGAAAATGATTAGTTTATTATCAGGACTAAGGTCAGAATGCCTGTTAATAAACGGGTACAAGCTTTTAGTAGTTAGATTAACTTTGTGAATTGTCCTAGCTACATGTTTTTCAAACGTTAATTTCTTGTCCACAGTAATACTTAGGTATTTACATTCATTGCTCCAAGCAATATCTAATAAATTTATTTTTAATTTTGTTGTGGGATAAAAGGATGGCTTTTTATGTGTGGTAAGAGTTTTCACAGCATTAACTTTCATTTTCCATCTGTGAAAAAAGGCTTCTATAATGTTCAAGGAATTTTGTAAACTTTGTAATACATCAAAAGCCTGAATATGGAATGAATACACAGCTGTGTCATCTGCAAACAATGCCAACTGCATATTCAGACTTTGTTCTGTGATATCAGAAGTGAAAATATTAAAAAGAATAGGCCCGAGCACAGAGCCTTGAGGTACACCAAATGGTATGTTCTGCAAGGAGGATCTGCCATATCCTAGGTAAACGGCAAAGTATCTGTTTTGCAAGAAACCTTGAACTATTTTCATAACAGGGATAGGGAACCTGCATTTCAGTAGTTTATGTATTAATGCATTATGCCAAATGGTGTCAAACGCCTTTTCAATATCTAAAAGAACTAATCCTGTAGATCTTTTGGAACTGAATCCGTTTTTGATATGGTTTTTTATGCGAAGTACTTGGTGGCTCGTTGAATGGCCACTTCTGAAGCCAAACTGCTCGTTAGGATAGATGGCATGTGATTCGATATGCAAAATAGGTTTACATTTCACTATTTTTTCAAGAATTTTTCCAACGCAACTTAATAAACTTATTGGACTATAATTAAGAGGGTTTTCTTTCGACTTCCCAGGCTTAGGTAATGCAATTACCTTCGCATTTTTCCAGGCACTAGGAAAGTAGCTTAGTGTGAGGCATGCATTAAATATATATAGCATTTGCAAATTTATTTAACCTAACAGCAAATAAGTTTAACCCAAACACAAATATATTTAGCCCTTTAGCAATTAACTTTAACCCAAAAGCAAATATATTTAACCTTTTAGCAAATAGGTTTAACCTTTTAGCAAATATGTTTAACCAAAGAAAAAATATATTTAAACGAAAAGCAAATCATTTTAACCAAAGCACAAATTTATTTCAACGCATCTGCAAATTTGTTATCGTTTTTAACGTTACTCTAATTGCAGCAATTAGTAACCAAGGAATAATGCATTATTAGATTTTGACAAACTCCACTTGCAACTCTTACAAGTTTTGTTCATTTCTCCATGAACTGAAAGTACACCCCTTAATGATGGCTTTTTAATTATGGATAACGCTAGAATCCATAAGATACAAGAAGTTTGGATTTTTGCCTCCTTACTCTCCCATGTTAAACCCCATTGAAAAATCTTTTTCTAAAATGAAGACACACGCACATCAAGTTTTAACTAACGTCAGCAGGGATCATAACTTGGTTGCAGTTATTGAAGATAGTTTGCAACAAATTACACAAACCGATTGCACTAATTATGTAATGGATATGGTTTTACTCATTCCAAAGGCAGCGAATGGACTAAATATTTTTTTTTAAATATTAATTTTGTTTTAGAAGGCTTCTAAGTATTTATACAAGTATAAGTTGAAATAAATTTGTGTTTTGGTTAAAATGATTTGCTTTTGCTTTAAATATATTTGTTCTTTGGTTAAACATATTTGCTAAAAGGTTAAACATATGTATTTGCTTTTGGGTTAAAGTTATTTGCTAAATGGTTAAATATATTTGTGTTTGGGTTAAACTAATTTGGTGTTAGGTTAAATAAATTTGCAAATGCTATATATCAGGTATTCCAAACGTTTATTGGGTAAAGCTTTAAGAAGTCTATTGGATATCCTATCAAGCCCTACTGATTTTCTGCTTAGGGTAGAGTCTATTAAGCTTTTGACAGAAGCAACGTTGGTTAAGTAACTGCAGTCTATTTCAGTTGTTATTCTACTTAGTTCAGCAGTCGAATTTTCAACTTCTTGCACTGTTTCGGCATTGCCTATGAGATGATTATCCCTAAAAGTTTTTGCCAAAAGATTTGCTTTCTCTTCCTGTGTGATATGCAAAGTATCATCGTGTTTGAGTGGTGGAATAATGGAGCCATTTTTTCGAACTATTTTCGCCATTTTGCAGAAAGGTTTCGAGCTTTTAGTAAAGCTTGATAACAAAGAATTCCAATTTTTGTTTCGAAATGCATTTACTTCGCACTGAATTTGAATATTGAGTAATTTAAATTCTTCTTTGCAAACATCTTGCCTATATCTAATCCATTGCACATCAATTTTGAAGTCAGTGACGTACGAGATCTCTGATGGCGGCGACTCGGCCGATTGGTTGCACGAAAGATGGCAGGAAGTGATGATTATCTGTTATAATGACCGATTCCGGAGTCGTCAGTCGACTGATGAGCGAGACAGCTAATTAGATGCGGGTGTTGGTAGCCCCGGCGATTGACCTGGACGGTGGTCAATACTGCTGCAAAGATCTTCGCGGTGCTGATCACCTTGAAATATGCCCTCCGGAAAATGAAGTCGGTTGAGTAGATGTATAAAGCCTTTTCTTTCACAGGCGACTGCTACTGCAGCGAAGGTAACCTGTTGCGGACGTTGCTAGTATGTATCTTTTATTCTTGAAACTAGGGCTCTTGAAGCAGATATTGTCACACAAGTTGCCTTCTATCGATGGTATTTCCAATTCCAGAGTGAGTGGTGGGTGGCTATCTCTTATAGTATAAATGTGTAGTGTAGTCGTGGTAGTAGTACTTCGGTCGACTTGGCTTTGTTCAGTACTTACACAATTTGACTGAGTCCCTTTTTTACATATTAGATGATTTCTTCCTCCTACAGATTTTCTGTTACATTTGGTTGATCTTTCTAAGTCGATTAGTCAACATCAGCTTATTTTGAAGTTTCAAGACCTTTTCTATGATAATATATACGTTTCTATCAAAATTCCTCTTAAAATTCATAATTCGTATAGCCAATATTGCCTCCACTGTCAACGCTCTTTTCAATTTCAGCCTATTCCCTCAGACCTGGATTTTCTTGATGAACAACTTGCCTATCAGTTCACCTGTAGTGGGCATATTCATCAATCACCGTCCGATGAACGTGGACTTCGATGTGGTTATCTAACCGAAACGCACCCATTCCTATTGATAGCTCCGATCAAAGTTGAAGAGTTATTTATGGATCCTTTGCTTCTAGTCTTCCATGACGTCATATATGATTCTGAAATTGAAAAAGCTATCGAACTAGCAAACGATAGAATACAACGTGCCACAGTGACTAATGGAATCGAGGCAATTGTATCAAATGTCAGAACCAGCCATTTTGTATTTTTCCCAAAGGAGGTGGACAAAGTCTTTGAAACCATCGACCAAAGAGTAACCGATATGACAGGCTTAAACATGGCGGCAGCCGAGCAACATCAAGTTTCAAATTATGGCATAGGGGGGCACTATGGTCCGCATTTCGACTTTTTCACCGAGCTCGTGAGTTTTGTGGTACCTAACGTTTTGTACGTAAATTTCAAAGTTCAGACTTTCAGAACAAAGGGACAACCTTCTATGAATTAGGCAATCGGATGGCTACTGTTTTATTTTACGTAAGTGCTTCTGATGTACTTTTCTATCTCTTGTATATGGTCTGATTTGAGCTTGTGTCTTGTTGACAGCTGTCTGACGTTGAGCAGGGTGGAGGCACTGCTTTTCCATATATGAAAAGGCTGATAAAACCAAAGAAGGGTTCCGCGGCATTTTGGTACAATTTGCATGCCAGCGGGGATGGCGACAGTTGGACACAACATGGAGCTTGCCCTATTTTGGTGGGATCTAAATGGGGTGAGTCTTAATTGCCCGAAGGTATAATGATCGTAGTTTTGATTTGAACTTTTTTTTTAGTACTAAACCGATGGATACGAGAGAGGGGTCAGGAATTTAAAAGGCCATGTGATTTACACAGCGATACGCTTGGGGTTTCAGTTAAGTTCTAGTGCTCAATCATATGCATTCCTATAAATAATTTGTTATTCCTAATAAATATATATTCAAAAAAAATAAAAAAATGGTTGGATAGAAATTGTTAAAAGGACTTTCAGTTTAAAAAATAAAATAAAAATCCGAGTCGGTCGTAAAACAGCTGTCTATGTTTTGACTAAAAAACTTATGCACTGAGCGTTTCTCTACTTCAACGGCTTTTTAGTGTAACAAGTATTTCAATACAAATATTTTTATTTTATTCTGGTTATACTGGTGTGAGTTATTCATAGCTTAGTAGCCCGAAGACGGTAGTAACTCTTAAGATATTCGCCTGCTAACAAATGTCAAACAGCTCTACGAAATGAATTTCGCTTATTCTTTTGATAAAACCCAGCTTAATGTAATTTTAAACTTAATAACCAGGCAATACTTGAAAATATACTAATGATACATAAATGCAAATTTGTACATACATATTTTTAAAAGCTTTGCATTGATTAATGTCAAAACAAAAGAACTTTCAATTCAAAAAAAAACAAAAAAACTGAGAGATTAGTTAAAACTCGTCTCCCACAGAGATGTTCAATTACCCGTGTTGGGTGCCAGGGCACAGGGACATTTCAGTAAATTGTAAGGCTGATAAGCTCGCCAGATTAGGAACAACTATACACATCCTTCCAGATAAAGGTATTATACGTACTCTAGGTATAGCGATCGGTAGTTTCAAACATATATTTACGAGTAAACTGGATGCAAAGAACAAAGTTTAGGTGGACAAGTGGAACAACGTGTCTACCGGTAAAACAGATTTGGTACAAGCTGGATCTAAATCGCTCTAAGAATTTGATTTGACTTAACAGATTGCATATTGGCACACAATACTGCCGTGTTAACTTGAAACGACGCACTGTGGCACCAAATGCTAAAAGTCGTGGCAAAATTTAAATTTTCGATGCGTTAACTGAAAAAAAAAATTGGTTTCTCAAAGGAAAATAAATAAAGCTCCAAACACTAGAAAAAAATAGTTTGCTTGGATGAGCCATATGAGCTCTAAAGCTCTTCAAAAGTTGGGTGACTTTGAACTTCGGTAAAAAAAAAAAAAATAAGATATGATGTCCCATATTTCCCCGTACAAATATCACATATTCACCAAGCAATATAATTTTCTTTAATTACAGTTCGGTTGTGTTGTTCTTTAAGTAAATTAAAATATTTAAAAAAAGAAAAGAAAATGTCGCTTAATATTTTTAATCAATTTTGTATTATAACATATTTTTAAGCAAATTTTTTAAATTTTCATAGAGCTGCAAAAAAAAAGATAACTAAGGCAGGAAAAAAATTTAACCGGATCTTAGACTTTAGCTATTGTTAAACGTTGTGCAAAATCGCAGCTGCCAATGCTTGCATACGCCGACGATAAAGACATTATCGGAAGAACTCAGCGGGCTGTCACCGGTGCGTTTGCAAGCATTGAGGCGGAAGCGGCCAAAATAGGTTTAGCGATAAACGAGGGCAAAACCAAGTATATGCTGTCAACAAGAAGGGAAAGCCAACACCGACGAATTGGACAAACATCACAGTGGGCAGCTATAACTTCGCGGCAGTAAGGGACTTTGTCTACCTTGGCTCTGCTATAAATTCTACAAACAAGATCAGCGCAGAAATCAATCGAAGAATAACTCTTGCCAATCGCTGTTTTTTTTGGGCTTATAAGGCAATTCAACAGTAAAGCCATATCTCGAACAACTAAAGAGACTTTGTATAAGACCCTGATCACCCCAGTTCTGCTTTACGGCGTTGAAACATGGACTTTATTAAAAGAGGATGAAGATATCCTTGGTCGCTTCGAGAGAAAAATTCTTCGTAAGATTTTCGGGCTCGTTTGCGTTGACAGATTTTGGAGGAGAAGATTCAATCACGAACTATACGAGCTGTACAGCGACATCGACCTAGTCAAAAAACTGCGTATTGGACGTCTGAGATGGCTAGGACATGTAGAGCGAATGGACATCAACGCTCCGGGCAGCAGAGTCTTCGAATCTAACCCCGAGGGACGACGCAGTAGAGGGAATCATCGCCGTAGGTGGCGCGCACAAGTTCAAGAGGACCTCGACCAACTTGTAGTGCGCAACTGGAGGCAATTAGCTAAAGACCGAGCTAAATGGAGAGGTTTGTTGGTTGAGGCCCAGGTTCACCCTGAACTGTAGCGCCACCTAAGTAGTAGTAAGTAAGTTTAAAAAAAAACCCACGTGTATTCCATACCCATTTTTTTTCTCTCTCTCTCACTGGTGAAGTGCAGCGCTGTGAAAAATTATAGACACAAATTAAATCTTGTAAATAACCCATTATTTTAAGTAGGTACTATAGAAGACTAAGTCTTATTTGTACACCCAAACTTAAATAAATTGAAATTGAAATTGAAAATTGAAATTGAAAATTGAAATTGAAATTGAAATTCAAGTTGTTATTTTTATTAGAATGAGTAATAAACATTTATTATTGGTTTTGTTCCAAATTATCGTTTTATAATTACAATTGGGCTTTGTGTCTACAGGCCAAAACAAGGATTTGGAAATACCAATGATGGAAATACTTCAAGTAGATTTTTTCAAGAATCTGAGGCAACAGCTCGTACGAGTATAACTGGTGTCAATAGAAAGGTTATAACGAGTCTTGAAGTCATACTTAATGTTTTGAATTGCAGGGAAAAGGTTAACACTGTCAAGTTTGGGGACTATGCCAAGAAAACAGCAGAGTTATTAAAGCAAAAATATCTCTAAAAACAACTCACACCTATTCTTCATAAAATGTTGGCTCATATTTAAAGTATAATCGAGTATCAATCGTTGCCACTTGGAGAATGGTCAGAAGAAGCTCAGGAATCCAAAAAATAAATATTACAGGAAGTATAGATATCAAAATACGTGCAAGTTTTCAAGGATGCGACCTTTTCAACATGCTTGCGGCCTCATCGGACCCACTCATTTCTGTGTTAAGGCATGTCAGAATCGAAAAAGATCTTAAAGCAAAATACTCTCGAGAAATGATAAGTTTATTAAACATTACTCAAGATGTTGACGAAAGTTTCCAAGAAATCTGATTATTTTTTTTGGTCCGCTTACTTTTTTCTCCACTGTTTGACTTGAAATGAGTCACTGAAATATTTTATTATACAATCTGATGTGCCGCAAAATAAAAACATTCTCTTTTGATACACCTAAAAAAAACATTTAAAAAATGGTTCATTTACTTTTTACACCACTGTTTTGCTCGGATTAGCTTTTATACACCCTGATATTACTTCAATCATGAACTTTGGAATATTTTAATAGTAAAATATTACGTTTATCCCCTGTGGTGAGAAAGTCTTATTTCAACAGAAGATTCTCAAAATACACGAATTTCATAGCACTGCGAATTTCTTTTCATGATATCTTTATTCGTTTAAGAGCTATGATTTTCGCAAACAATAAAGTCAAAATGAGCCACTGTGCGACGTATCTACATTTTTTGCGTTTTTGAGTTAGTGCTCTTTGACATCTTGGGATGGTTATTATTTAATTTTTTTAAGAAACAAAGCGGTATCTCGGTTTTTTAGCGGTTAAAAACGCTTAAGAAATATGACGTATGTACAATGAAGCATAGTATTTTTAAGAAATATTGGCGTGTCTTCACTTTTTAATAAAAAACGACGTAACTACCATAATATGGTATTTGCAGATACGGCAAATAATCTTAACACAAAAAGACAAAAAATGAAAATACGTTGTGTTCTCTTCGAAATGGTGAAAAGTATCTGTAGGTACAAAACAAAATTTGAAGCCTGTTGCCATAATATGTCATGTAGCTATTTCAGGAAGAAGAAGAGGATATCATGTTGTGATACGTTGGCTGGATTGTTCAGCACAGAACAAAAATTGAGCTCTTTTTACGTCTTCGCTCACATTAGTAATTCCACCGAAATTTCAACGAAACAAATAATAAAAAAATAATTCTGGAAAGAACTACCAGTGCAAAACATAATAGAGTTACTAGCTGACGATGTCAGAGGTGGCGACCAAAAAAAATATAATTTTTAATTTAAACTTGGAGATACCCATTATTATTTATCTATTTTTTTTTATTATAAACGTAAAAAACAAATTTAAATCGTTCTTATTTACGTTTAAGTTATTTCAAAAATATTTGAACTTATAATAATAATAATAAAGCTAAAATCAAATTAAAAAAAAAAAATTCTTTAACACCATGAGAATGCTTTAAATGAAAATGTCGTAACTACACTAATAGCTTGAGACAAAGTGTCGTATCTACTAAAACCTTGTTAAGAATTCAATATAAATAAATGCATTCTTATTCGAAAAATAATAACTACATTTCTTATCATATCCTCAAAATGTGAGTGACATTGGTCAAAACATAAAAAAGTTGCAGATAAAAACAGAAAACCGCATTTATCTTAAAATGAAAGTGTAGATACGTCGATTCAACTTAACACGGCAGAATAGGTGTCCTCACTGGACATGCATGCATTAAGGCCTGGCGTATATTCGGACGATTTTTGCAGAAGCTGTATGGACGAAGAAGAGGAGGAAACCATTCCTTACCTTCTTTGTACATGCCCAGCTCTCTTCCACGGAGGAGGGTATACTTAGAAGCTTTCTATTACAACGATTTATGCGACCTGATAAATACAGATATTAGAAGTCTCTAACGCTTCATCAGAAGTTCAAAATAGTTTTAACTAGTAAGCAGGCATAACATAATCCATGCCATGTGTTGTCGAAAACTGACAGCTGCTTCAACCTAACCTAACCTAACCTAACCTAAAACGCATTTAGAGCGGATCGTGATATACTTCCTACCTTATTTCTTAACTGAACTAATTTTATCGACTGAAATTTTGTAACTTGGTAGCTTCCTTTAAAATTGTTTCAACATTTTTAATATATGTGGACGTTTCTTGCCTATTTCAATCCGCAAAATCTTCCACAATGCCGAATCTCTGTTTAGGTAATAATTTCCGGGATTTTAAAGATTCATTCTCAGATGGTGACGATGGTGTAGTGGCTTTAGCATCCCTTGGACTGATTTTCGTGAACCAGAAGATCGTCCACATTTTTGCGAATAATGAACATAGGATAGAGAACGGCAAAGCTATCAACGTGTGCACAGTACTATAATTACAGGAATGGTTAATTCCAAGCTTTAAATATTTTTTTCTTACTGATGTGTGACTTGTGTAAATAGATGATAAATGCTTACTGACACGTTTGGGAAAAGGAACTAAAACTCGCTCATGACTATGCGAATAAAATATAGGTACAATGCACGTCTCTTTGGCCAGCTTTCTAAGGGTCGTAATGGATAACATTTGCGTGATATAAATATTGCTCCTTCGCTCAAAAACCTGAAATAAACTTTCTATAAGGTTGGGACTTTGTTGAATGGTCTGTAACGAGCTAGCATCCAAACCAATTAACTGGCACTCCTTCAAGTATTAGGACCTATGTCTACTTCATCGGTGATTCGGTTGGTACGCACTAATTTCAATATTAGAGCCAGCTTTGCCACCATTTTTTTAAGCACGCCTCATGAGGGAATATTATTTAGATGTAAAAACATTTAAGTTTCGATTGATTGCATATAATAACTTATGTGTCTCCTTAGATAGATAGAAATATGTGTTGTTGATGTGGTGCAATTTGACCTCAACAGATTCACTGCATTATTAGAGTACTTCTTCGTTCCAGTGCTCTCTGGTAGAAGGTAGGGTCCCAAGTGTTTGCGGGCTAGTGCTTCGCACTCCATAACAAGTTTTTTTTTTTTTTGTGTAGGAAACTGTGTTCGTAATCAGTAACAGTGAGTGATTTCCACCGACGACCAGCTATTTCAGAAATGAACTTCGTTGGAGGCTCCCCTACTCCTTTCTATTCGCCGAACTTCCTCCATAACAGTCACTGCTATGCCTGCAACTGCGTCCTATATTTTGCCGATTAAAGCATCTGTGCATCTGTTGACATCTGCCCTATTTTTCTGCACAGGCAGTCGGTCGTGCTGATGTCACACACCATGAAGATCGTTGAGCGGGTATTAGGTGGCCGACTGCGAAAAATAATACGGCTATCTGATGATCAGAGCGGGTTTGTCTCGGGTAAATTAACCACAGATGCAATCCAAAGTATAAGGAACATAATGGAAAAACATCGTGATTCCTTAAGGGATTTGCATATTGTATTGGTTGGCTTTGAAAAGGCATTCGACAGACAACCACGACATCTGATATGGATGGCGCTAAGACATCGAGGGGTTCCAGAAACCTATGTACAGATGATCATGGACATGTACGAAGGAGCAAAGACAAGACTAAGGTGCCCCGCTGGAGTAACCGAAGAGTTCCCAATCAAAGTCGGGGTGCACCAGGGAAGCGTTTTAAGTCCTTTGCTCTTTATTACAGTCCTTGATTATCTGCTTGAAGGTAAAGTGATGGACCCCAAGGTACATCAGTTATTCTTTGCTGACGATGGAGCCATCATAAGTGAGGATCCTACGTCCCTGCAACGAGCACGATGTGTGGGTGGATGTTTTGGAGGGAAATGGGTATCGCATTAGTTCAAAAAAGACAGATTACTTATGCTGCCCGTTCTCTGATCCACTCAGGCCTATTCCAGACATTTATTTGAATGGAACAGTGCTTCCCAGGTGCGAAAAGTTCAAATATCTTGGATCTATGATCAATGGCAAAGCAACTTGTGATGACGACATTAATCATCGCGTAAGCGTAGGGTGGATGAAGTGGCGAAAAAATTCCGCTATCTTCTGTGACAGAAAAATGGCCCCTAAGTAGAAAAGAAGGCTCTACAGTGCAGTTGTGCGTCCAGCGCTCACATACGGTTCACAATGTTGGACGATGTACAAGAAGTATGAGAGTAAATTAACGGCAGCTGAGATGAAGATTCGCTTGACAGCAGGAGTAAAAAGGCTTAATCGAATAAGAAGTTCGAAGATCCGTGGAAGCCTTAACGTCAAGGAAACCATCGTACAAAAGATAGAGCGCGACCGGCTCAGCTGGTATTGCCACGTTCAAAGAAGAGATCATTTGAACTCTCTTAGAAAGGCAATATCAATGCATGTTCCAAAGACATCGCGATGTAGGAAAGGCAGGCCTATAAACGCCTGGATCAGACAACTGCGACGACATCGGCATTGCATTGGTCTCAGTAACCGAGTGATCCAAAGTGGGCAGGCCTGCCGATATTTTCTGAGGTCAAATAGGCGAACCCCACAGGCGGATCAGTAGAAATGCGGTGAAGTGGGAGGGTTATGATCCCTTGTTTTCGGATCATAACCTCGCTGATAAAAGGAGGAAGAAGAAGAAGGCAGTCGGTCGTGCTCGTTTGTGAATCTGGAGCAGTGCTATAGGGCATGCTCTGCATTTTCTTGATCTTCGCCACAGCAGGCGAATAGCGTAGAGTCACCATATGCAGGAGTAGGAAAGCACCCATGACCTGTCGGTGTTTGGCTTAGGCAGAATTCTATTCCCCATAAAGTTGGTTTATTCCATAAGTGACAATGTACTCGAGTATCGTGTTTTTCAATGACGACTTCGCTTGCTTCGTGTGCTTTATTTTCTATGTTTGCAAAATTTTTTCCAGTATCTTGCTTGTTGTTGGGCTATGCATACATTCAAATTATATTTATTTTCATTAGTGCCCCTCCTCAATGCCTTACTCAATTTCAGCACATTCCCCCCAACCTGGATAATGTTGATGAATTTGTTGCCTATCGACTCACTTGCAGTGGTCATATTCATCAATCACCATCGGAAGAACGTGAACTACGCTGTGGTTTCATAACCGAAACACATCCCTTCCTACTACTCGCTCCCATAAAATTCGAGCAGTTATCTCTAGATCCTTTGCTCCTCGTCTTCCATGACGTCATTTACGATTCTGAAATTGAGAAAGTTATCGAACTAGCAAATGGTAAAATAGAACGAGCTACAGTTCTAAGCAAAGACGGCTCAATGGTGTCACCAGTTAGAACCAGCCATTTTGCATTTTTTGAAAAGGACGCGGACAAGGTTCTGCAAACTATCGACCAAAGGGTGGCCGATATGACCGGATTGAACATGGATTCGGCAGAGAAACATCAAATAGCAAACTATGGCATTGGGGGGCACTATGCTCAACATTATGACTTTTTTCATAATCTCGTGAGTGGTATGGGTAAAGAAGTTTGCAGGGTAATTTCAACATTCTAACTTTCAGAATAAAGGAATTTCCGACTATGAACTAGGGAATCGGATAGCTACGGTTTTGTTTTACGTAAGTGCTTAGTAGATGCTTGCAGATCCGGTTGATGCTATTTTGATCTTTCCCGCAGCTCACAGAAGTCGAGCAAGGTGGTGGAACGGCTTTTCAATATATGAAGAGGTTGGTGAACCCAAAGAAGGGAGCTGCTGCTTTTTGGTACAATATGCATGGCAGCGGAGATGGTGATGGTAGGACAAAGCATGGAGCTTGCCCACTGTTGGTGGGATCCAAGTGGGGTGAGTGTAAATTTGGTGTATGTTCTTTAGGGAATGTTTTGAAACGATATATTCTATCAGTACTAAATCGATGGATACGTGAAAGAGGTCAGGAGTTTAAGAGACCTTGCGGATTAACCAATGATGCGCTTAAGACTGCAGTGATGTTCTAGTGCCATAACATAAATATTTTTGTAATAAATGTGATTTGCGTGTTTTGATAAAAATAAAGATTGAATGTAACCATATGAATATCGTTTCTCTATGCACTTCATTCTGGTGGAGGTATAGAACTCTGATTTAACTTTAGTTTTGGACTTGTACCTGCATCCTGAGTTTTTTCTCGGAATCTGCTTGTTCTACTGCTTTTTCGTTTTCAGCCCATGCCCTTTGATTTGAATACTGTTGATGAATCAATCGGCTATCGACTCACCTGCAGCGGACACATCCATCAGTCACCGTCGATGGAACGTGAACTTCGCTGTGGTTTTATGAACAAAATGCATCCTTTCCTTTTGTTGACTCCCATAAAGTTTGAGCAATTATCTGTAGATCCTTTGCTCCTGATCTTCCATGATGTCATATACGAGTCTGAGATTAAAAAACTCATTGAGCTTGCAAGCAATAAAATTCAACGTGCTATGGTGCTTAGTACGAAGGGAAAGGTTGTGTCTTCTACCAGGACAAGTCAGCATGTATTTCTTCCCAAGGAGGTCGACAAAGTTCTTCAAACTATTGACCAGAGGTTGGTCGACATGACGGGACTGAACATGGATACAGCAGAGCAACATCAAATTGCAAATTACGGTATCGGAGGGCACTATGACGAGCACGTTGATTTCTTTTATAAAAGTGTGAGTTTTGTGGAGTTAAATTCTTTTTTTCATGCCCCTTATACTTGCATACATACATACATACAAAATACAAGTATATTATTTTTTCCAGCATAATCTAAATGACTCTCATCTAGGGAATCGAATAGCAACTGTTTTATTTTATGTAAGTGTTTGTTCATGCAGTTGATCCGAATTCATTTTGTTGGCCTTGTTGGTAGTTAACAGACGTTGAGGAGTGTGGTGGAACTGCATTTCCATACCTTAAAAAACTCGTGAAACCAACGAAGGGTTCTGCTGCATTTTGGTACAATTTGCATGCCAGCGGTGATGGTGATAGCCGAACAATTCATGGAGCTTGCCGCATGTTGCTAGGATCTAAATGGGGTAAGTCTAGACTTAATTGATGAAGCACAGATCTCAGCTTTTTATTTCATGCATTCTTTTAGTACTAAATCTGTGGATACGAGAGAGGGGTCAGGAATTTTCTAGACCTTGTGGTTTGAGGAGTGATACGCTTCATACATCTGTTATGTTCTAACTTCGTAGTATTTCAACATATGGAATAAATTAATCTTTACTACGTAAACAACACCTACTTCTGCATTTTAGTTTTAATTTAAAATTATACTATATAAATATTTTTAAGTTGACTAATTAAAATAAATATACCACGTCTTTAAAATCTTGATAATACAAGGTGGGGCAGAAAGGACTTCCCGATTTAAAGAGAACGTAGATAAGGTTAGGGTGGTGATAGCAAAGCGCGAGAGTTGGTGACACACAGCGGCAGTCGTGCGTTTTTCAGTTGTCATAACGGTTTGGACGGGAGTACACCGTGCGTTGTTGTCGAAGAATTCATTAAAAATGGCAGGTTTTTTTTTTTTTTGAAGTGAACGGCGTTCCCGTTACTGTAACTTCCGAACGATGTTGTGCAATGCTGGAGAATTTCCTTTGGCCTAAATTGCGTGATCTATTCGATCAACATAGACAAGAATATGTGCGGTACTTTGGAAGATCTAAAGAATGCAATAACACAGGAAGTCGCTATCATTCCGCCTGAAATGACTCGCAGCGTAATGGAATACTTCCGAGAGAGGGTTTCTCAGTGTAACGATAATGGAAGCCGCCACTTGAGTGACGTAATTTTTAAAACGTAGTTTAAAAACCCCATTATGTGTATTATTTAGAAATAAAGTTATTTCTTTGATATCTTGTTTGTTTTTTGTTATATTAGCATTCCAAATGGGGGAGTCCTTTCTGCCCCACCCTGCACAGCACAATACAATTAGACGGTTTTTTTCTTAAATTTAATGGTATTCTTCCAGAAAATTAAGCCAAGGGCGATTTCTTAACTATATTTGGCTTGTGTATCGGATCATTGTCTGGATGCAGCACGAAACTATTTCCGCGATTAATTCATTTGGCAAATCCATGCAGATCTTGTCACAATAAGTTTAGATACTTTAAGTTGTCCAATATGCCTCCTATTATTGCTAATTGTAATACACCAGTCGGCCCACAGACCCCAAACTATCATACTACCACCACCATGATTTGTTCTTGAAACACATTTTGTATAACCATTTCATTGTCCGGCGTTTGGGCGCCATCTGCCATAAGTTTGTGCGTGATAGCTTTGTAAACAAGTCAGTTTTGTTGTGCTCTGCGAATTTCGCAATGTTAAATTTAGTTGAGCAAAGAGTTTGCCTGAAATTTTGTGTTTCTAATAAAGTATCATGTGCGGAAGCGTTGAAAATGTTAACGGTAGCCTACGGGGACTCGACAATGTCGAAAATACAAGCGTACGAGTGGTACAACGAGTTTAAAGTAGGTCGTACTGTGGTTCATGATTTGCCTCGTTCCCGTCGTCCATCCACCAGTGTGACTGACGAAAACATCGTAAAAGTTAAAAAAAATTGTCCTCGCAGATCGTCGTGTGAGCATCAGGGAGATAGTAGCCGATCTTGGTGTCTCGTTCGAATCGGTGTAGAGCGTTATTTATGCACGATGTTTTGGGCATGAGACAAGTAAAGCGCGGCTTGTGCCGAGAGTGCTGAATTTGTTGCAGAAACAACATCGCATTGATGTCGCTAAAGAAATGCTTTTTTTGGGCCAAAATGTTATCGATGGCAACATTATCGGTGACGAGACATGGGTCTATGAATATGACATCGAAACTAACCAACAATCATTGAAATGGCGCTTCTCCAACGAGCCAAAACCCAAAAAAACCTCGACAGAGTCGATCCAAAATCAAGACTTTGTTGACCGTTTTCTTTGATTGTCGTGGTGTGGTTCACTCCAGACAGTAAATACGACTTACTAGTATCACGTGTGTTCGAAATTCGACCGAGGGAAAATAAACAAAGCTGTGTATTTGTTGTAATGTTCTCCCGTGCAAGGAAGGCAAAGTAATATACGCTGATAGACGTGATCAAAATGCTTTCATTTAATTGGTTATAGCGTTTTCTATGGGCAAATCATGTGTATATGGTCACTTTATTTTATCTGACTTGACGGTTGCATACGCACATGATTTTTGCTTTCTGCACATCTATGGTACAGCACCTTTCAAATGATATAAGTTTCATCTGCCTCCTTTTATAATAAATACTAAAAAAACGTACGATAAATTTCGTGTTTACGTATTAATATATAATATTACGTGAGCGTATTAAAGCGTTTGAGGGAAAATATTCGTCACAAGAGGCCAGAATTGTGGAGAAACAACTCGTGGTTGGACTTTGTCGTATATTTAGATATTCCGATGAAGTAATATATTTATAATATTGTTTGGTTAACACTCATACATGTAAGGTAAAAAAAAAAGTATAACACGGCAAAATAAACCGTGTTGACCAGTGTAGATATTCTTTTCCTGTGATACACTCAAATATATTGCGTAAGTTCAGGCAGTGATGTTGCTGTTTTTAAGCTCCTAAATCTAGGCAATGGAATATTCGCCTCGCACCAGTATATTTTCTGCGATTTAACTATTGTACATACATTGGCCTTGTATTCGTATATGAAACTGCAAGTTATTGCAATATTCCTGCTAGAATTTGTAATAATAAAACCGTCTTCTGTGTACTTAAAATATTTATTTATAAACAAGTTGTTGGCTACACTTTCTATATAATTATAAATAATTAAATCACTCTATTCTTTATTATTCTCAACTTGAACGAT
The DNA here is from genome assembly GCA_945910035.1 of Brachypalpus laphriformis. NCBI lineage: Eukaryota > Metazoa > Arthropoda > Insecta > Diptera > Syrphidae > Brachypalpus > Brachypalpus laphriformis. The sequence goes on along the minus strand of OX246754.1, from coordinate 282,369,999 downwards.
CTCTATCCGTAGTACCTTATTTTGAAATGTTCGGCATGTGCATGCCTATAGCTGAAGCCCGTAGGTCAGAACTTGGTTATAAAGCGGTAATTTATTGTAATTGGACAAACAAGTGTATTTCCCTATAAGCCAATACGTTTTACCGTAGCATATGTTCAGTTTCCCCCTTTTTTTCTTTACATGCGCTTTCTAACCCAGTTTTGAATCTAGTATCATACCTAGATATTTGGCAGTGTTTGCGTATTCTACTTCATTATCATTTATGAATACTGAGATGTGCTAAACATTTTAATTCATAAAGTTAATATGGACCGACTTTAGGTCATTTAATTAAATTTGCCATTTTCATATATTACGAGTATTCACTGCCTTCTGTAACTTTTTCCTCGCTACTTCGACAGTTTCTCCCACACAAAGGACAGGTGTATCATCTGCAAATGTTTTCTAATGTTGGATATTTTTTGTCTCATATTTTTCGCCTTTTGTTTTTTTCTTTGAAATTGTCCTTTTTTAATGAAATACCAGAGCACTCAAACTCTCCGGTCCATTGTACTATCAGGAAGGAACATTTTTCAGTAGAGTGGTTGAAAAACCTTCGATGTAAATTGTTTTCTTTTTTATACTCGGGTATCTGATTATTGCTATTCCCCGCTGGAGCTTGAACTTGCGCACATCGGTGCAAACGAAGGCAATATCAGTGAACGTTCGAAAGATACAGCGAAAGAAAGGCAGGTCTAAAAATTCCTAGATCACACAAATGCAACGACACCAGCATCCGGTTCGCCTCAATAACGAAATGATCCAAAATCGGAAGGGCTGCTGATATTTTCTGAGGTCAAACAGGCGACCCTCACAGGCGGACCAGTAGAAATGCAGTGAAGTATGATTCCTGGTTTTCAAATTTCACCTCGCCGAAATAGTAAGAAGAAGAAGACACATAAAATGTAATACACCCCTTATGTACTTCGCACATGTGCAGCCCTTATGTCGTATTGTCACTGTATCAGGGAAGCGTCTTTAGTCATTTGCTCTTCATTACAGTTCTTGACTGTCTGCTTAAAGGTTAGGTGGCGGACCCAAAGGTACATCAATTATTCTTTCCTGACGATGGAGCCATCATAAGTGAAGATCATACATCCCTGCAACGAGCGCTTGATGTGTGGGTGGACGTTTTGAGGGAAATGGGTACCGCATTAGTTAAAAAAAAACAGAGTACTTGTGCTGTCCGTTCTCTAATCCATTCGGGCCTATTGCAGACATTTATTTAAATAGAACGGTGCTTTCCAAGTGCGAAAAGTTTAAATATCTGGGATCTATAACCAATAGCAAAGCAACCTGTAATGATGACATCAATTATCGCGTAAGCGTGGGGTGGATGAAGTGACGAGAAAACTCCGCTATCTTCTGCGACCGAAAAATAACCCATACGCTGAAGGCTCTACACCGCAGTTGTGCGTGCTGCACTTAAATACGGTTTACAACGTTGGACAGTGTACAAAAAGTATTAGAGTAAATTAACAACAGCTAAGATGAAGATGCTTCGCATCACAGCAGGAATGGCAAAGCTTGATCGAATAAGAAGTTCGAAGATCCGTGGAAGCCTTCACGTCAAGGAAACAATCTTACGACAAATAGAGCGATACCGGTTCAGTTGGTATTGCCACGTTCAAAGAAGAGATCATTTGAACCCTTTTAAAAAGGCAATATCAATGAACGTTCCAAAAACATCGGGAGGCAGGAGAGACAGACCTATAAACGCCTGGATCACAAATGCGACGACATCGGTATTTCATTGGCCTCAGTAACCGAGTGATCCAAAATCGGGAGGCCAGTTGATATTTTCTGAGGTCAAATATGCGAACGCCACAGGCGGATCGGTAGAAATGCGGTGAAGTGGGAGGGCTATGATCCCTTGTTTTCGGATCATATCCTCGCCGAAATAGGAAGAAGAAGATGAGGAGCGCGGCGGTTGTTACTTGATTCACTTTCGGTTATAGGGATCTCAGTTTCAATACCAAGGCAATAGTCAACATTTTTGAAGTAAAAGCACAATGCACGCAGTACACCACACTATCAAGAACCTCCTCAATAAAACACAAAACAATTTGGTATTTTTCGGAGCTTCTTGTCCACTCCACCAATTTTTTAATTTCCTTTATTTTGTAATCCATCAGTTTTTACATAAACATTTTTTTTTTTTTTTGTAAATTCAATTTAATTTTTCTTATATTTATAACATATAGATATATAATTCTTTTAAATTTATCTTTAGTTCTTATCTTTGATGATTTTTTTTTTTTAATTTTATAAGATATCACACATATATATTTTTTTTGGTTTTGTTTTTTCATATAGCTTTTTTTGTAAGAAGACATCTTTCATAACATTTATTATAAACTGTTAGTTTCTCGTGCAATCATTTTCTTTTGTGTGAAAGAAAAGGACACCAAGTGATTGAGATAATATCCTCATTACATGTAAGAGCTTATAGCTATAAGATGAAAATTGATATATATATATTTTTTTTTCTTGTTTTTTATGAATTACATTTAATACTGAATGAATTTTATGTAAATATGTGTTTTTATTTTCACTATGCTTTAGAAACCTTTTTGTTTTTTTGTTTTTTTCTGTGTTATAATGAAGAAATAAAATATTTTTTTTTATGTTATACATACATATATATAATTTAATTCATATTCTTTTGAGCATATTTTTTTGTTTTATTTGTTTAAGGGCATTTTGTTCAGGGAGATTGTCTTATATTATTAATTTTTTGTTTATAGTTTCTTTGTAAATCCATTCATCTCTTTCTTATTGAAAGGGTACTTATATAAAAAATATATAACTAAGTTGTTTATTAACTTATGATATACTTTTTCCCTCCTCTTCATTCATTGAAATTACAGTTTCTTAATATTTTTTTTTTTATTACATTTTCTTAAACATTGATTATACATTTATTCATATATTTATTTTTGTTAAAGTATTAATAATTAACATTGTGACTTATAGCTATGTATGCATTATGTTTATGGTATTTATAGTTTTGATATTCTTTTTGTTTTTTAATGTATATATGTATTGCACATATATAATATCGTGTTATGTATGTACTTTGATTAGATTTTTGTTTGTTTATTTGATATACATAGTACACACAAGTCTTCTACGGTTCACATTAAAAACACATGCTTGTCAAAATTTTTATTTCAAAAATTGGTTCATTTAGATGAAAACAACAATCAGAAAATATACACATAAGATAGTACTTTTATAAATATTTTTTTTAGATACTTCTTGCACGTAAAATATTTTTTTTTTTCAATATAAATTCCAGCAATTACATTTTTAGATAGGTTTGGAAAGAACAATAGTAGAAAGCATAACAAAATACTCTTTTTTTCTAAAATTTCGGTGGAAAGATTTAGATTTCATAGTTACGGAACTTGCTGGCAACTTCAGTGTTGTCGGTTCCCCATTCAGATTTACGGCTGCCGTAGTAGAGTGCAGCACCGCCCTCTGATGCACGACGATGAGCTGGATTTGGTGCAGCAGCCGAAAGGCCACTAGTGGCTCCAGTAGCTCCCCCGGTCTCTTGAAGCATACGATCCTTGGTTTTGGGTGTGGCCCAGTGCATAGACTGTAAGTAGAATAGAAAAATTGTTAACAGTCGTTAAATGTATCATTTCATAAGAACATTGTGTTTTTTTTTACAAAGAAGTAGTACGTAAAACGGAGTGCAATGGCTTTCGCGTGTCATTAAAGAGGTCCGGGAATGCACAAAAGAGATTGCGCCAACTACAGGGGTATATCTCTTTTAAGTCTCCCTGGAAAAGTCTTCGCTAAGGTGGTAGAAACGCGTTCCAGAGCTGTGGTTGAGGACAGTTTGGGGGATGAGCAGTGCGGTTTTCGTCCCGGTAGAAGCACAACCGACCAGTTATTCACTCTCAGAATAGTTCTTGAGAAGGCCTTAGAGAATATTAAACCTGTCTACACCTGTTTTGTGGATGTGGAAATATCATATGCTAGGGTTCCTCGAGGCAAACTCTGGAGTGTTCTGCAGGTGTATGGGATTGACGGTTCTCTGTTAAGGGTGATTCAGTCTTTATATACAAATTGTAGAAGCTGTATTCGGATAAAGGGCGTTAAATCAATACCATTCGCTATGGGCGTTGGACTTCGTCAAGGGTGCGATTTGTCACCTCTCCTCTTCGTTGTTTATATGGATTGGATGTTGCAGCACAGTCGTGGCGGGAAATGTTTCAAAGTGGAGACCTAAGGATTAGTCATTTGGTTTTGCGGATGATTTGGTCCACCTTGGGTCCTCTGAAACTGAAGTTTAGCGCGCCCTCGAAAGGTTTGTACTCGTTTGTGATGATGCTGGAATGAAGATCAAGGTGAACAAATCGGAAGTAATGGTCGTTTCCAATATACCCATTCAGTGCACTCTGCATGTTAGTGGAGTCCCACTGAAGCAGGTGGATAATTTAAAATACCTCGGGATCTTATTCACGAGTGATGGGAAGAGTAATGCCGAGCTATCCTTTAGAATTGGTCAGCCTGGAGCAATTTTGAGAGATCTTGGCCAATGTATTATAAAGAAGGCCGAACTTAGTGTTGAAGCTAAGCTATTGGTTTTTAACTCGGTGTATGTTCCAACTCTCACCTATGATCATGAAATTTGGGTAGTGACCGAAAGAATAAGATTGCGGATACGAGTTGGTGAAATGAGGTTTCTTCGCGGTGTTGCTGGAATAACTCATAGGGATCGAGTCCGCAACACCAGAGTACGCGAGGCGCTCAATAAAAGAAATAGATGGTTGGACCAAGTCAGACCGTCTAGGGATTCCTCCTGATGAGTTGGAGTCATTGGCGGATGATCGAGAAGGATGGAGGGTCCACCTGAGCATCCTACTCCCGCGAGCCCCATGAAGGAATAGCGGGTCATTGAAAATGTGTGTATGTATGTTTGTAGGTAATACGTTTCTTAGTAGCGTAATAGTGTTGCAATGTCGAGCTTCCTAAGAAACGAAATTTAATGGAGTGCGGAAACTGGAGGGGTATCTGCGTGCTGCCTACTGAAGCTAAGAAAATAGCTCAAATCATCCTGAGGCGAATCAAACAACATCTCAAAGACGCACTAGATGCCGAATAAACAGGTTTCCACTCTGGATCCTCCTGCGCCGACCACATCAACACCCTGCGGATTATCATCGAACAGTGCGTTAAATATCGATCCCCACTTCACCTGTTGTTCGTTGATTTTGAGAAGGCGTTCGATAGTGTCAACAGGGAGTTTATTTGGCGTGCCTTACGCAGGAGAGGTATTCCCGATAAACTAATTGCTATTATCAAAGCTACATATGAATACTACAAACGTAACGTTCTGCACAGAGGAAGGTTGTCTGAGGAATTTTAGATCTAAAGTGGAGTAAGACAAGGCTGTATCCTTTTACCAATATTATTCCTATTGGTGATTAGCGATGTGCTTCGTGCAGCTTTGTCGACGGGAAACGGAGGAATTCGATGGACACTTACATCTCAACTGAAACATCTTGACTACGCTGACGATGTATGCCTACTCTCCCACAGAATTATGGACCTCCACCAAATGACAGCAGCTGTGGAGAGGGAGGCAGGCGTCGTCGGGTTGAAAATTAATACAGCAAAAACTAAAATAATCAGCCTTGGAACAAACTCATCGGCTCAAATATGCATTGCTGGACAACCGGTAGAGAGAGTAGAGGATTCCCAGTATCTTGGGAGTATTGTCTCGACCGATGGTGGAACCACACTGAATGTAGCCAGCACGGTCGCCAAAGCAAAGTCCGCGTTCGAGATGTTGTTCCAAATATGGTGAAGCAATGCAATCAGTTTAAACACCAAGCTAAGACTGCTCCAATATTGAATCTCTGTTGTTATATGGATGCAGCAGGTGGCGAGTGACCACTACTATCACCAGAAAGCTGCAAACGTTTGTTAATAATTTAACTCAGGATGGCAGTAGACCTGGCGGTCCTAGGAAAACATGGCGCAGAACAGTCGAGATGGAGGCACGGCAGTTGGGGAAAAGTTGGGAGAACTCAGACACATTGCCAGAAATCGTACACGATGGCGCGTAGGCGTAGTAGAGGGCCTAGGACCCACAGGGGGATACAGGACATAATTAAGTAAGTAAGTAATCAGTGGAAATACATATGCTTTACTCTCTCCAATGAAATGTACTGGAAGATAAATGTCGGAGAAAGAATTAAGAAATCTGCAGCATAACACATGCACCGCTTGACGGCAAGTCGTCTATCTGTGTTGTATTGAAATACATTGTACTGTTCCACCTGTGTGGACGGCGGCGACAGCATTTGGACCCTTAGAATCAGTCGAAACTTGTTATAAACCGCTAGAGGCAGCTAGTGTTATCGTTAGCCAATTCACTTAAACTGGGTAAAAAAAGGTTCCTAGGTGCAATCTTCTACATGAGGAGAGATCCTGATACGAACAAGTAGATGTAGTATGGTTTTCTCCTCTTCCTCGTCCATACAGCTTCTACAGAAGTTATTTGGACTTCACTGCAACAAAAGGCGGCCGAATTAGCCAGGACCGAATCCAACCAAAGTTCAAGGCGGTCAACGAACCGTGCTGCTACAAACGAGTGTGTTAGTTTGTAAAGTAGTGGTCCTCAAATTGTGGAAGATGGCAACAGCTATGTACATAAACTATCTGGTCAAACACATTTTGACCCAAATGATTACATTGAACCAGATTTCTTTTTGTCGGGGTATTGTTAGCCACACGTCGTTAAAATCAATCCGACCAATATTAATGAGTTCAAGCTAGCGGTCAGAGTGTTTGTAGTGACAGTCCCGCTGCGCTTAAGGCCTTGTTTAATCCTTTAACTACTTCCAAAATAGTTCGTGAATGTAAAAGCTCTTTGAGCTCTTTCGCAAGGTTGAATTCTCTGATTCTGGTCTAGGTCCTATATCACACTGGCATCATGAGCAATTAGATCTCCAATGAGATTGCTACGGAAGGTTCACAGAAAGACTTCGAGGGACCTAAACCTTCGTTAGGTCTCTCTGCGTCGTTGGTTAGGGCATCCATTGACGATTGGGCTTTTCACGAACATCACTGACCCAACAGACGCCCTCGGATGCCTTTAATAAATCCATGGCATTCTTGATGCCTCTCAGCAGAAAGGATTGTAGATAACTTACTGAAATCCTTACAGGGCACTTGCTATTGCTAAAAATTTTCTGAGAGAATCTTTGAGGCTTTCTTCTTCGAAAATGAAGATGAAAGTGCAGTTACGTTCATTATTGAACATTTTTTACGTCCTGCTATTGGAAACAGGCTTGCAATGTGGTTTTAGTAAGATGGAACCAATGCTCATGCTGCCCAAGCCATAGAGGTAATGGCACATTTATGGCTAATGTTTTTTAGAGCGAATAAATTGGCCCATATATGCATATCTAGCGGGTAATTGGTAGGGAAAATTCCATAAATGGTGGCCAATTAAAAACGAAATTCCATTCTGTTTTAAAAAAATCATTAAATAAATAAACAACAAAGTTATTAAGTTCTTTTAGCCCCATGCTGGTGCACGCATTACGAAAAAAGATATTTGAGTTTGTTTTGTGGCAGAATTCATTTACCATATTCACAGTATCAGGTACAAGGCTCAACGCATCAATATCGAGCATAACATAGAAAATTGGAGAACATATCTGAATGTAGCAAAGAGCACGTAGGAAAATTTCAAACCAGAGCCCTGTAATCGAAGTTTGCTATGGCACAAGTTGTTGCCTCTTAACAGATGCTCGATATCCGTATCAACCAGAGTGGGAATGGGACTCAAATTTCTTATTAAACAGTTCCCGTGAATGGGAATCCCAAATCGACACACATATGTGCCTCCATAAATCTCAAGAGTCTGAGATGATAAAGGGATCCTTCATTTCATGTGCCAATGTCTTAGCATGGGTTCCCCTTGAGAGCTTCTCCTATGGATACAACTTTAAGGACGGGTAAAATTTTCGTTAAAGACAATCCCTCTCGCAATCCCAAAATTGAATCTTCTAGTTTTTTCTGTCAATTTCTACTTTCAGGCACTCAGGATAACGCTCAGTGAGCGCCGTGCGAGCTGACATCTATGCCTACAATATTTTCGCTGTCATTAAGTTTATATCGAAATTATTGCACATTTGATGCATGGGTTTGAATGACAAATACAAATTTATTCGTATCGAACCACAAAACATGTATCCATGAGCGTTGGTAAAGTGGTTTCGTGTCAAATTTAGTTACTGGTTACATTGAACCCCACAGCCTTCTGTACTCAACTCTCCATCTATTTCACTTTCCTGACATCTGAGTGGTCTCATGGAAACTCTATTTTCCAAAAATTATGAGTATGCGGTTGTGGTGAAACACAATATCCATTTTGGAAGAGTAGGTGGATGTAGGTCAAAAATACTGATACGGAAGAGCGATAGCAAAAACGAAATTATGATCGGTTATTGGATGCGGTTACAGGATGCAGGGAGTCGTTTCACATCCTGCGACTGACACTATTATTTGACGTGACACTTCAATTTGATTGCTTTTGGAAACATATGCGTAGGTGACCTTTGCTCTGGTTCTGAATACAGGCAGGTGAATTGAATTTTGCGTACTTGTCTAATGCATTTTCAAATTTCACCAGCTACACTCATCGAGTAGGAGTAGATGTAGAGAAATGCAATTAAAACTATGGTTTCATGGCACGCTTGAGGGGTGTTGGAAATATCCGGATGGAATTAAGTTGACCTGTCCTCTAGTAAATTTTTCAAGTCCAGGTTTTTTTCCTAAGAACTAGGACCTTTGGCTTTTAGGCAATCTGTTACACCACGTAAAGGAGTCTCAGGGGACGCATTACTTTGCGGTAAGTAATATTTTTCTGCAGGGAAAATTAATTTACCACCACAAGAACTCTTTAATTTCCCAGAAACCAATTTCGTACGGTTTGGGGTTTTCATTTACCTCTTTCAATAATTTCAGCAGGGATATCTTAGCATAACTGGGGAGACTCGCCCCGATTTTTGCAGATATTTCAAAAGCTTTTTCTATCCAGTCCATATTTTGTATTTGAAATGCTTGCAGACAAACATAGAAATTCACATGGTGGAGCAATAATAGCAAGGATGAGGAACTCTAGCGAATGAACATGTACACAGGTGAACATTGTGCTTAGTGAACATTTTCAGTTGCATTTCTATTGTAGTTGAAGTACCCTTTTAGGGGAGTACGCATTTTTCTCTTGGATTGCTGTGGCTGTGTGTTTATTTAATGGCCCGTAGAATTAGTTGTTCCAAACAACAGAATGGCATGGTATAATAGAGTGGTATTTGCATGTTGGAAATGTGTTTAGCAGAAAGATAAAACCGACTAATTGAATATGTGCAACATCACGGTAGTTTAATGATGCTTCGAAGTGACACTATATATATAGGTACAATGCACACTGCAGTTTGATTCAAATAGGCAACAGTCTGGAAGAAAATTTAGTTATTTGGTAGTAGCTACTTCGAAAGTTTTAAATTACCCGGTTTAACTTATAAATTTAAACCGTTTACGTTTAGCGCCATATGTATCAACATACTCGTAACTTGATTACTTTATGTTAAGCTTTCGAAAGAGAATTGCAGATTTTTGTAATATATATTTTCGAAGCCAGTTTCAATGATCAGTATTGTGCAGCTTCCCCAGAAGTGAGTTCCTTTGATCGTCTCTTGCGCTATTTTCAACGTCCTCAACTTGGCTGTGTAGGTACTTTTTGGTAGTTGCTTGCCATATTTTTTCTAGGTGCCGTCTTGGAAAGAAGAGACTTAACCCTCTACTGCATGAATTATTGCGCGTGCAGAAAAAAAAAAAAAACAAAAAACGCTTAAAATAGATTCTTTTCGTTGTAAGAATAACTTTTATTTAAAATAAAAGTATAAAAAAATATTTGTTAAAGAAATAAAGGACCAAGAAATTCAGTAATAAAATTGCTCGCACAGCTAAACTAATACTTATTTTTTATTCAAAATACTTGTATAACAAACACCATTAAATACACTATTCAAATGTATTTTTCTTATTTATTTTACTTAACGATTAGTTGCAGTAATTGACATTTGAAATCGGCTGTCGCTCTTTTTCACTGTTTTTTTTAATGCACTAGCGTGATGGACTTGACTGCAAACGTAAATATCCTCGGCAGTCGTTTTATGACAGACACAAAAATTATCCTTTTCTTTGTCTAAGGATACATTCTAAAGTAATCTTTTGTGTTTTTATCACTGTGAATGATATAAGTTAGAGAAAATAGTCAAAAACATGCAAAGCCATATATAGCTTCGTATGCAGTAGAGGGTTAAGTAAAGTTTTTTACGAATATCTCGCTCAATATCAACTCTGCCGAAAAACCTCTAGGGACTCTATTGTTCAGTATAAATTGTCTTAAAAAAAGATTTTTCGCAATATATTTCCTAACATGGACCATATACGAGATATATGAGTAGCTGCTAGAAATCTAAGATTTTTCGATCAATAAGCCCTTGAAAAACTTGTTATCTTATAAAGGGATTTCAATTTCAGGCAATCAAACTTTGGGAGGTTAAGGGACTAACAAAAGTTCCCTTAGTTGGTGTCAATTCAGTAGTTTTTGAAAAAAAGCATGCATTTCTGTAGCCTATAATCTAAAAATATTTATTTCCAAATTTCAGAACAATAGGTTAAAATTGAGACGAGAAAGAGAAAAATTAGTGACGTAAGCTCGGTTGAAGTTCCACCGCCAACACAGGAAGAAATTCGTTTTGCCATTCTCTTCGGATTTCGACGTCAACTCACGCCAGTCAAAATTCTGCACGAATGCCAAAATGCATACGGAATAAATGCACGATCTCCTGTTACTATTTCAAGGTGGTTTCGAAGATTTCAGACTAGCCATTTTTCTGTGGAGGACGAATCTCGTGAAGGTCGGCCCAAATACTCGACCGACGATACAAACGTGGCCCTGGTGAAGGCTAAAATTGACGAAGAAGCCAGGATGACACAGGAGATGATATCGGATGAACTGGGCTCAAATGCCATGGCTGTGCCACGAATTTTAAATTATCACCTGAAATATTCGAAGAATTCAGCTCGATGGGTTCCAAAAATTTTGAATGGAGAGCAAAAAGAAGCTCGTGTTCGTTTTGCTCAATATTTCCTGGATAAGTTTGAAAATGGAGAGTCAAGTTGTTTCAATAAGATCGTTACAGGTGATGGATCTTGGTTTTACAAGTACGACCCGGAAACCAAACAGCAGTCCATGGTATTGGTCACAGAAGGTGCAAATCCTCCAGTAAAGGCCAAACAGCAAAAGTCAGCGACAAAAGTTATGATATCGATGTACTTCACCAGGGCGCAAATGGTCGCCGTAATCCCGCTTAAAACTGGTCAGACAGTCACTGCTAATTGGTATACTGAAACTTGCTTACCACAACAAGTTTTCCAAAATTTACTAGGACAACAACAAAAAGAGGAGCTGCGCCGCTACTTTTTGCACCACGACAATGCGCCTGCACTGCTGAAAAAACCAACAACTTTCTTGCGCTCTCGGGCATCAATGAAATTCACCCACCCCCTTATTCTCCGAATCTGGCGCCGTGTGACTTTTGGCTGTTTCCAAAAATAAAAAAAAGATTTAAGGGCAAAAACTTCACATCTAATGAGGAAATTATTAATGCAGTCAATGTCGAAATCGAAAAGCTCCAAAAAGAGGATTTTGAAAGCTGTTTTGAAAGATAGATACATCGGCTGAAGAAATGTATTGAAATAAATGGGAATTATGTGGAGAAATTGAAAAAAGATGAAGATTAAATATCTAAAGTTAAAATTATTTTTGTGTTTTATTATTCAACCAACTAAGCGAACTTTTGTTAGTCCCTACGTATATGTTTACTGCATCTTTCATATTAATATGTCGTTCAATGCACATCTTTCAAGAGGTAAAAATCTTAGTTTGTCCTACATTTTTTGGTTTTCTCAAAATCATTTTCAATAGCAGTATAATGGGTTACCACTCACAGACTCCTAGAGCAGTGAACAGCTGCCCCTAAATAAAAATCAAAGCTAGGATTGCTGATGGTAGATAGGTAGGTGGAAGTGGCTGTTCTTTTAAAAAGAACCCAATGCCGGTTTGATACCATACCTCGTGTAATCTGCCTGTTGTGGTGTATAGGTAAGAATTCTCTTAATCCAACCTATGGCATTTAATCAGGTTATTCTTCAATACTTTTCCCTGGGACCTTCTCATGTGAGTTGAAGAAGGGTTCGTCTAAAGCTCGTTGTCTGGCCCTAGGTAGTGCCGGACAGGTGCATATATAGTGGATAATTGTCTCTATTCAGTTTCGACATTGCAACTACGGTATATGTGGATACCTAGTCTGACTGCATGGTCTCCTGTCGGTTACTTACCGAGATGATCACTGTTATTCTGGCGATACCCTAATGCGTTCTGCTTATGAAGTCGCCTGTTTTTGCCTTATTGTAGTTTGGCCACATCTTTCTAGATATGACACAGTCTCTCAGCCTAGTCCATCTGAGTTTTGGAGTTTCAGGAGATTTTTGCTTTGACTGCTCACAGAGGAATGCAGACTAATTCTGTACATGAACAGTGGAGGGCTGAGTCTTGCCTGACCTGGTCGTCGACCTTTTCTTTTCCATAAACGTTACTGTGCCCTGGAACCCAACTCAGGGTTACCTAGAATTGACTGTCTATCGAACTTTGTTCATTTCGACATTCTTGTACTAGTTTGCAGGACATAGAAACCGAGGCAAAGGCTTTGATAGCAGCTTGGTTATCAATGAATATGGCGATCAATGAATATGGCCTTGACGATATGTTTGTGTATAGTTTGATCTGGCGACATGCTTCACGAACAGCTAGTATTTCCGCCTGGAAAACACTGGCAGTGCTCGGGAGGCTATTTGATTTTGAGATGTTCAAGAATTCAGAAAACACACCTGCACGGACTTTTTAGTCCATCTTTGAACCATCTGTGTAGATGTTAGATTGAAATTTTTAATCACCTGTCCTTTGCGCCATTCTGTTCACGTGAGGAATTGTACGCCAAACGCTTGTGAAAATCATTGTGGGGATATGTTGGAGTCGAAACAAGTTCCCTGGGTAGAGAATCTAGAATATTACTGTGGCCGTACGGTTTCATAGTCCAGCACCCAGACTCTCTGAGTCTAATGTGCTGTAATGTTTGTTATGTGCAGATCTAGGGATAAAAGATACAGGCAGGCTGTTTAAAGGTCTGACGGAATTGAGCATCACCGATACTTTTGAATGTAAACGCAGTTTACTTGCCTCCTCTAATTAGTTTCTGAAATAGGAATCATTCTGATTGCTTATGGTTAGGTCAGCGTCAAGGAACAGCTGTCATACCCAAACGGCACACCCGAGACGCAGTTTGATTCTAATGTTTGGTGGAGTGTTTTAAGGTACCGAAAATCTGACATTCACGACTCTATGTTTGAATTGAAAGCGGTTGAAGAGGAGAATTTGAATAGTGCTTAAGAAGACCTCAATAGTCCTCACTTTCTTTTTTGAAAAAACGTCAGCGGTCTTCCCTGATGAGGGACAGCAACAACGCCATCGATTTTATCCACGAGCGCCTGTTAAGTCTGCTTGCATCTTCGAGAGTCCTGCTAAACACAGCTTTGTTCGTAAAAAGCCCAATCTTGAATGGAAGCCCTGATAGGGAACGTAGGAAGACCCAACTTAGGTTCAGGTGCTGACAAATCCTTCTCTGAGCCTTATCTACTAATCTCATCGGAGGGACATTACTAATAATTCCATTTCGTTGAAGCTTAGAACTATAAATGGGATAGGGGCTTTTTCATACTGTTGAAATAAAAGGAAATATTCTATGGCTACAGAGCTGCAATTGAGCACAATAAAACCAGATGTCATGGAAAATCCAAGATATGGATGCTTTGATTCTTTAAAACAAAGATTGCGTACCTTCTTGGCCATCGACATCATGAGAGTTTCGATTCACTCTCTGTCCATAGCCAATTATCTTCAAAGCGTCACGGCTACAAAATTGGTTTATTTATAGACAATTTTTCGCGTCTGGCTGCTGGAAACGTGTAGAGCACCGTAGTTGGGAGAACAAAAAAAGAAGAAAGCTGATAAGCACTAAGCGCTCCGAATGGCAACAATTGCGAATAGATTAATCATCCTATTCTAGTGTCTTTCAGATAAGACTTTTTTAGTACATACAGTAAAGACTGCATTACAAATCTATTTATACAAATTTACAACCGCATCTAATGCATATTTATACTGTCCACTAAATTCAAAGCGATATGCAGACTCAAAAGCATCTAAAGCGCTTTAATAGCAATACTTAATCATCCTTAAGACTTTGTACCTTTACATTTCTTTGAAATGTGAATCAATTTATCACATTCCAACATCAAAACGTTTTAAATAAAAATAACCCCAGTTCTCAATGCCACAACATTTTTCAAATCAAAGACCATCTGTCCAAGCCAACCCCGACTAAGGTATGAAAAAATCAATGCTGCCCCCTTTTGCTGACGCAGAAACATGTACGAGTCGTAAAAAATATTTTTTGGAATAATTTCTCGTCACTTACCTGTCCGACATGCTCCTTCATGCCAAGCCAATTTTTGTAGCTCATTGCTATGCCGCTGTTGCGCCATTTATCGTAATTGGCACGCTTCTCAGGATCGCAGAGCGTTTCCTTGGCCTCCTGTAAGTAAAGAACGAAAAAGAGATGAAACATGATAAATATGCCCGGCGCATAGCATCCGTTGTTGCTAAGAAATTTTTTAATTAACAAATTGTGGCCAAGAGACTTGTACCCTAACTTGTGTGTTCATGTGTGTGTGTGGCAGTGAATATTATCCCCCGGAGACTAATAACTCAGGATTAACCGAATCTGATGCTCATTATCTAAAATTATGTTTAACAACGTGACAGCACTGGTTAATGTTAAAAGTATCTAAACAGCGAAATTTATGTTTCGTTTAACTTGTCAAAACCAAGGCTCTTTTTTTATTTATTCATCCGTGACTAGGAGTAACGTTATATTACAATTACATTTGAATAAAATTTTGTGGGATTCACAGATCAATGAGTCTTGGCTTTCATTTCGAAAAAAGGGTTGAAATAATCGAATCTGTGTAGCATGGTATGGCAGTGAAAGGAAGTGATTGGAAAATGTAAATTTTGAAAGAAATACCCGGTAAATCAGGTCGGCGGCGAAAGGGTTTGGGGTTGTTTTTCCGTCAGATAAAAGCAATGGACTAATAAAAATTGCTCAAGTGTAATGCTTTCATCATCGTAAGTAGTCCGCTCAAGCAGATACTTCGATTTGATGAATTTTAGAAAATTCTCTCGAACATCTGGTTTTATTATGCTTCTATTTATGTTCAGTGTTTTGTGACAGCTTTCTTATTAGAATTAAGACCATTGATGATGTTATTCGAGTTTAAATGGTTTTAATACAAATGAGAAGAAGTTTTTTATGAGCGGATGTTTCGAGACATTATTCGCCTGAATAACAACAATTCTGCCGGTTGTCTATCTGAACTTGAAGGCTTGTCAAAAGAAGAGTTCACATCCATTCCGGTGGGATTCGTTCGACAGTCCACCTTGCGCCTGCACATACGGGGAGACAAAGTTGAAAGTTCTTCACGATGCAGACTGATATAGGGACCATGATGGGGACACATGCCTTTTAAGTAAATTTTATTAACATTTGTTATAGGTAAGCCTATTTCTTTCCTGCATCGGTCATGTGGCATACAATTTGCGACTCTGCACAGAATTCAATAAAAAACGTAAACTGCGCTTGAAGTGAAGATGTTAGCATACCAATCTTGTTCTCTGAGGGTGAAACTTGATTGCCTGAATTCGAGCCTCAGTATATACATTTTTCTTAAGACTGATTTCTAAGACTAAGATATATATAATCATAGCCATCAGAGTATAAAGGGGAACGAATTACATCGAAGTTTTTCCAACCACTGCACCAAAGGAAGGTTTCTGCCCGATAATACAATGGACCGGAGAGGCTGTGTCCTCTGGGATTTGGGTTTCCTTTTTTTATAAAAAAAAGAAGAAAAGGGTTTAAGTAAATAAATTGTGGGCGCTGTGGCGTAAATGGTGGCGCATGAGGTTCCAAGTTCGAATCCCAGAAAATACCAAAAAGTTTTTTCACGGTCCCACCTCTCGCGAGCGTCTGACAAACATCCGAGAGTATTGTTGTCACGAAAAAGCTTCTCAAATCGCCGTTCGGATTCGGCATTAAAACGGTAGGTCCCTTCCATTCGTGTGAAAAATATAACGCACACAACATAAGTGGTTGCTAGAAGCTAGGCCCTGGCACTTTAAAGAGCTGTTTCGCCAAATATTTGTATTTGTATTTTTTTTTTTTGGTTTTAATAAAATTCTGCATATTTGTGGAAAATTCGGACCAAAAGATTTCGAAAGCTACGATTGTGAAGACACAGCCGGTGAATTTTGATCAGCTAGTCTAAAATCTTATAATAGCCAAGATGGACGGAGAGAATCGAATAAGTTTTTTTTTTATTAAAGCCCCACCTTTTATCCGAAGCTTATGATCATCTAAATGCTAACCCAATATGTCAAAATTACGGTACAGACAGACGTTGATAAGGGTCAGAGCTAACACATATCTTCAGCTAGTTTTGTAAGTGTCATAGTCAGCTTTGAAAGTGGAGTTTGTTGATGTCCCTTATGGTGTGCAGGAACATATCAGGAAAAGCCTGGGGTTGCAGCCCAGCCACACTGAGATGGCTGTACATGATGATAGTAAGACCCACCATCACATACGGGGCAGTGGCATGGGTTAACCGAACAAGGTTAACTCCGACGAGGACATCGCTGAGCAAGGTGCAAAGATTAGCCTGCGTATGTACAACAGATGCCATGTAAGCCTGTCCCAGAGCAGCACTAGATGTGATCGTAGGTATACCTCTGCTACACATAGTGCTAGAGTGAATCGCCAAGGAGCCACATTGAAAATAAGCAAAGAGGGCATAGGGAAAGGAACATGTGTCGCAAACAAAGAGCGAGTAACCCTATCCAAATCGGCGCCGCTTCTAGACAGGCCCAGAGGCGATATGGTCAAGAAATACTGCTTTGAATGAAAGTTCGAATCAAAGCTGAGCAACAAAAAGGATTGGAGCAGGCAGTCCGATAAGTATTAACTCAAACAACATACAATTAAATGGTACACGGATGGATCGAAAACATCTACAGGCACTTGGGCGGTGGTGTACGAGCCCAGGACCATATACTCAGAATCACTGGGAATATTCCCCAGTATATTTCAAGCAGAAGTTCACGCGATCGTAAGATGCGTGCAATTCAACATAGACATTAATTATCGCGGGAAGGACATCGCAATACTGTCAGACAGCCAAGCCGCTATCAAAGCACTGACCTCACACGACATCACATCCAAACTGGTATGAGAATGCCTCACCAGGATCAACAAACTGGGAGAGCCAAATAAAGTAACTCTCTACTGGATACCAGTTCACAGAGGAGTAGAGAGAAACGAAGCAGCTGATAAACCTGTGGGAAACGGTTCAGACATGTCATTCCTTGGCCAGAGCTCTTTTCTGGGATAGGACCCCACAAAATAAGGTTAGACTTAAGGAAAGAGGAAGAGAACAAAGCAAGCATTAAGACGATATCCCCCAACTAAGGCAGGCGAAAGAACTTCTGGAGAAATACAACCAGAAAATAAGTATAACCTGCCTAAGAGTCAGCAAGAACCGACTTCGCATCTTGACGGGCATGCTAACGGGTCACTGCAGACTCAAGGAGCACCTCAGGAAACTAGGAATAGAGAGGGACGGATGCAGATTCTGCAGAGACTTCGTAAGAACATCAGCGCACCTTCTCATGGAATGCAAAGCACTGATCCACAAAAGAAGAAATCACTTAGGTGCATACATCCTATCAGATATCCACTCAAGATACTCCGGTTCATAGCAGCAGCTGGACTGGAGAAATGCTCTAGACCGAGCATATCATCGACTAGAGCCTTAGTTTGAGGGGCACAATATATCTGCTAAAGTTCGCAGTGCACTTGCACCTCACAATAATTATTTATCTATCTATCTATCTGATGTCCCTTCCAACTGCGCGTCACCTTAGGTAAGGTCTTATTCTACTTCTCGTATATACGTTTTCTCCCTCGGCCATGTTAGCCACTACTAGATGAGAATAATTTTGATAGTGTATATGATGCTATATATTGCATATAGTTCTCCAAAAACTTTTCTTTGAAAGTAGTATAAGAAATTTTCATATTAGATACTCATGGACTAGAAATCACTGCGATATCCGTAGACATAAACAGCCTAAAAAGATCTATTGTGCCACAAATTCAACATTTAACCAGGCAATATTCCACCATCTTAATGAAATTCAGAATAATTCCATGCGGATTTATTTTTTTATAATTTGCGCGCACTCAAGCAGTTATGAACACCCTTAACATGTTTTTACACAGTGCGGGTGTTGGAAAGGATAAATAGAGCAAGAGAGAAAGATTTGGTGTAGTGGTTTGATGATCAGTTGTTTATGCTTTAGATAAACTCCAGGGGTGGCGTCGAGATAACTGGGGAGATTTTTGTTAAATTTTGCCTTTGCTTCTGATTCAAGTGTTTTTTCGCAATTACCGACGTCATATGCAAATCAATCATCCAGCACAACAAACAATTTTTCCACCTATATATGTATGACAAAGCTACTACCAGGGTTGTGCCTTCGCAGTAGTGTTTACACCTGCTTTTGCAATTGATCGGACTGACATTGTATATTTGATGCGAAGTAAATAAATGCTTGCTGATGTCGGGATTTGAACCATGAACCATGACAACGTTGCCACTACAGTATTGCCACCCCCAATTGAATACGATTAAGGAATATTTGCCTCCTTATACTACACAGAGTCACACATTCAAACAGTATGTGTTCATAAGCAGAGGCGTCAGGCATTACCTTCAGTTGTCCTCATGTAGCAGTGACTAAACCGGAAGCTCACAAGGTTCCTAATGTCATTTCTGCTGTATTTAAGGATAGGTCTTGCCTTTTAGTAAAAAGGATAGATCACTCTTTTGTTCTGTCTGAGTCCCTATAGGTTATTCTAGTAGAAAAAAGTATATTATTATATTAGGTGCAATATCTCCTTACTGTTTAAAATAGTTGTGAAAGTGGAGTCTAAGATTGCAATCTCCGAATACCTTTACTATGCTTGGCGAAGTCTTGTAGAGTGATAAAAAGCTCAAAATGGATTTCAAATTGAGTAAGCAGGAACCTAAAGTCCTAATTGTCGCTTGGCTATCGATTAGTAAATAGATGGAGGCACCCTTAATACCTGAGTTCAGGATAATAGTAGCACTTATTTAGATGGCATGAGTTTGGCTTGGAAAATACTCGGATTTTTACCAAGTGCTTCTAAAACTTTATGCTGAAGCCTAAAAACGAACAACCTCCTAATCCATTTTTGATTCAACCATTTACCACACATTTCTCTCATGATCAAGCAGCAGCCCATGAATCATGGCTTATGATCCTCAATCTCAAAATCTGCTAAAGCAGAGTGACTTGGGCATAAAGTCGCTGCTACTTTCGTTCGACAAAGCAACTAGGCTCTGAGTTCTTGCCAGAGAGGCATAGGTAATACTCCATGAATCACTGATTCTGTCAGTTATGTTATTTTGTGCTGAATCTTGGAAAGAGTGGATAATTGAGTTGATAACTTTCTATATTTAGGAAGTGTCGTCTAGGCTTATCGCGGTGGCACCGAACTGGATGTGTGCAGCAGAATCGGGAAGGCTAAAGCTGCGTTCGGAATGCTGTACAAAATCTGTAGAAGCAATGTTATTAGCTTAAGAACCAAGCTACGACTGTTCCGCTCCAACGTAGAATCAGTGCTGCTTTATGGGTGCAGTACTTGGAAGGTGGACACCATTAACACACGCAAGCTACAAGTCTTCGTAAACAAATACTTAAGAATCGTGTTAAGGATTTTTTGGCCGAACCGCATCTCCAACGAACAACTTTATCTGAGAACGGGCCAAGAACCTATAAGCATTACTATACGAAGAAGAAAGTGGCAATGGATTGGACACACCCTACGGCGCGAAGACAACTCCATTGCGAAATACGCCATGCAGTGGAATTCGCTCACCCAGGCAGGCAGAATAGCGGGACGCCCTAGGCAAACGCGGCGCAGAACAGTTGAGGAGGAATCGAGCTCTTTAGGAATGAGTTGGAGGCAGCTCAAACGCGTTGCAGAACTCCGAACACGATGGCGCGCAGGCGTGGTTGACGCTCTATGCCCCCCGAGGGGTTAAAGGATATAAGTAAGTAGATATTCCTTTTGCATAGGGGATGAATAGAGGAGAAGATATAAATCAAGATGCGGATTTAAACCGAAAGATTCGACGACTGCATTGACACATCGAGCGGATGGACGAAAGCGTTCCAGTTGCCAGATTCATCCTCCGTTTGAAAGACCAACCCATCGCGGACTCCAGGAAGCTTCGTCTGATGAACTGAAGACAAGTGAAAGCGGTGCCTCAGTCAGAGCCACTTTGTGGTTTAGGAGCCCGTTATGTATGTAAGTATGTACATACAACGTAAATATTTCCAGTATAAAAACAAACATTCATATATTTCATGCATCAATTTGAACCAGACAAAATAGATAAAAGTACTTTAGAGCAGAATTCAACATGCACTTTGCACCAACTGACCTCGTTTTCTTGCCAATGTATCGGTGTGTGTGTGTGCGAAATAAAAATAAAAAATTTAATTCACGTCCACAGCGACTCTAGACCAAATTACACTCTCGTTAATTTCGAAAGAAGGCATTAAAAAGTCCCTGTCACTCGACATGACAAATTGTGCACCAGAATGGTGGATCCAATTTTTCAGAATAATTGGATTGATATGACATCAAGTGCTGACACTAATTGAAGTTATGCACGACCCTGTCATTCAAATTCTGTTAACAGTAATTTGCATATTACCAGAAAATAGCCAGCCTTATTGGTAGCCTTTCGCATGGAATACATCTATCTGATTATCAGGCGAATAATGAATATTCATCATGGGTGGCGGAAGGCGGCCGGAACGACGAAACAAAGGTAAATATGTACACAGGTAGATCTCTGAATCTGAATCTCATTATCTGTTCCAACGAACACACAAAAAGTAGATTTTAACTGAGCAAAAGCAATTTCAGGTGGAAACAAGGACTCTGCCTATGGCCCCAGCTATCTGTTGATTCCCAACCAGCATTGATACAAAAAAGGTCGCTTTGTAGAAAAGCACTCAAACACCCACGGAGGATTATTATCCACGAACAAAATTCTTTAGGACGATTAATCCACATGAAATACAAAAGCCACATGAGGTGCTACATGGAGATATTTTTAGCAAATGGGAAGCACTACTTGGATTGGAGTGAAGGCCCACAAATATGGAATGGCGGTGTACTAATCAATTACATTCTCTCCGTTGAATATTTGGGTCGGAAGAAATAAGGAAAGCTGAGTTAATTCCTTTCTTCTTCTTTAATTTTGTTCCTCCCCGGGAAGGTACATAAAAAAAACGGATTAAGGACCAACGAAGTTCCACGTCGTTAGTGAGTTGTAAACATCTGAGGCCCGTCTTTTATCCTCTTGGATAATTCTTCTTCGTCAAATCAGAGTCTGTAGGAGGATTGTGAAATACCACCCCCAGCTTATGGCTTTCAGTTTAAAAATAAGAATTACTTTGAGATGGGTCCTTGGATTCTTTTATACCTTTTCCCTACTCAGCAAATTAGAAAAAATATAAACAGCTGTGGTAGTAAGGAAAGGAAAAGTTGGTGGTTTAGCTAAGAATGAAAGTCATCCTGGTGTCATTTGGAATAATTTTGAGAAATAGCCGAAAGGATACGTTACCAAGGTGAGTTTTATTCTGTAGATACAAGCCTTTCATATCTGCTCATCACAAGGTAGTACACAGCTGCACAGTATCTATGATCTCCAATGTAGTCAATGGAGAGTCAACGGCTACTGGCCATGGCTTGACGTAATAGATACCATGGCAGTACAGCGAAGTGTTGATTGCCGATTATTGGGGTGGCAATGGTGCAGTGGGTAGCACGTTTGCTTGTTAACCGATGTGTGCAGATTCAATACTCAGCAACAGAACTACAACCAACAGCCACCCGAGTGCAAAGGGGAAACGAATACCATAAAAGAGTCTGAGTGCTATGGGCTTTACGTTGATATATTTCATAAAATTAGGACCCCCATGAGGGTATTATCGAAAAGTCAAATTGATTTACCTGGAAGCTGTCTCTGAGCAGGAATGGAATAATTAAGCAGCTTTAGGGAAATTACAGATGCAACCAGTGCCTCTGAATGTGACCTTCGCAACTAGACTCATAAGGTGTCTTGTATCTCTAACCATAACACATAGGCACAAAACTGTCTTTCTAATGACATACCTTTACTTAGACCAGCATTTTTAAATGAATCCCCCTTTAGGATATTGGGGCGGCGCGTAGGGAGTAAAAATAAATTAAAGAAAATAACCACTTAGCCCAAACAGCACATAAAGGGAATAGCCACTAGCTTCTCGCTATCATGGAAACGACCTACAGTATTATACTATACCCGAAGGAAAATGTTTTCTTTCAGAAGCTTTACTATGACAAATATGCTCTCCGATTTTCGTCAGGCATTCACTGCTTACGCATAGTGGTCCGACATGAAACACAACACCAAGCTGTCCATGGTGTATGGGTCTGTTAGTTCCAAACATCTTCACTGATGGTTAAACAATTAAAGATAGTGAAGGCTCCACAATTGATTGGATGGATAGGCCCATTAGGGCTTCCAAACCACGACATTGTACTTCAACATTGTACAAGCTACTAGGAAACACTTTGATATTTTTCTAAGCTAACAAATCCATTTCATCTATAGTAACCAAAACAAGTCTAATTAAATAATGTCGAGGCAAGCTTTCTAGCCTAATCTTAACGTCACACTATGTTATATCTTGCAACACAAGGATTTCTTCAGAAATGGGAAGGTCTCTGACCTGGGAAGCAAAAATTGTATCAATCAATGGTCGAGCAAGCGAATTCTGACCCCATGGCACTCCTTAATTTCAAATTAAACAAAAATTCTGTGCACCAGGTAGCGCAAAACGTCACTGTCCATAACTACGGCCCTGAATTAGTTACCACGAAGTAAACGTAAGATCGACACACGACACGCTCGTGGAAATCTAAAAAAAGATTGACTCTGGGCTAAGCAAAACAAAAGGGTCCAGAACTCCTCACTCTTAACGCGAAGGACGAGGCTTACACTCTTCAAATCGTTGATCCTACCAGGTCTGGTGTATGATATGGAATGTTGAACTTCTTTAAAAGAAATATATTCCGTGTTCAAAAAGCCAATATTGATTGAAAAACGTCTCCGCTTCTTGAACTGAAAACCGATCGCAGACGTGAGAAGGTTTGGAATTATTTAAAATCGTAAAGGTGAAAGAGTGGCTGTGTTTCAAGCAAATGCTTTTTATTGATAGGAAGCGCCCTAGAGTAAGTACATAAGTAGCCCAAATATAGGATCACTTTTTTTTGATCATAGAGCATGCGTCTTTTCAGACAGTTCGCTTTGCCTTTCGCATTATAGGACTGCAAAGCGAATGTACGGTCAAACGTTTCGCTTTGAGACCACACGTTGCTTCCCCCTAACTCTCCCTCTTCAGCACATTCTGACACGAAAGCCAACATTCTGAGCAGGCCAGTGCTGTCGTTTGTACTACTATTGTATTATTTGTACTACTTGTAACAGGTGGGGCAAAAGTAATGTCATAATGTGAATATGCCATTATTTTTGCAAATGGCGTCAAATGCCATTGAGCTTTGACATTTATGTTGTAGAAATATAGGGACAATAAACAATCGAGCGATATACATCTGAAGAAGGCGAAAATATTGTTACTGCTTATTTGACCAATTTCCGGTCGCTTGTTTTAACGCAGCGTGAATTTCGTCATCATTTTCCTCGTCGTCCTACACTATGTGCGCGAACAATTAGGCATCCGCTAGAGATGTCGCAAGAAGTGGCCGGCCCCATATTGCTTGTTCAGCCGAGAATATTACTGCTGTGGCCGAGGACGTCCGAGAGAGTCCACAAACATCGACGAAAGAACGATGCACACAATGTAGCATCAGCAGACGTTCGTTGCGTCGAATTTTGGTGAAAGACCTAAAGATGTTCCTTTATAAAGTGCAAACCGTTGTCTGCTGACCGTCAAGTGAAGTTAACTTACTCCCATGCTCTGATAAACCTGATGCAAGAAGATTTCGTATTCAAAATCATAATGAGCAACGAATCCCACTTAAGTGGTTGTTTGAATAAACAAAGTTTGAGTTTCTGGGGTACGGAGAATCCACATGAAATGTACGAAAAGCCATTGCATCCCCCAAAGTGACTGTTTGGTGCGGCATTTGCAGTGAAAAGTGATTCGACGATTCGACACCACAGTAACCGTAACTGGTGAGTGCTACAGACATAGTTAAACGAGTTTTTTTTTGCCGCAAGTTGCTGAATTGGATCTTAAGCATTGTTGGTTCGAGCAGGACGGAGCAACATCTCATAGCTTGGGAAACGATGGAGATTTTTAATCGCCAATTTCAGGGCCGTATGATCTCCCAGTTTGGCGATTTTAACTGGCCACATCTAACGGCACCAGACTTCTTCCTTTGGGGCTTTTTTAAATCTCGCGTTTACCACAATAAACCACAAACCTTGCAAGTCTTGAAAGCCAACATTGAAGAAGAAATCAAGGGAAAAGGAGACCCGGTCACCACATCAGCGTACAGGCCCCTATGCCTGTTGGACACCACTGGAAAGCTGTTTGAGAAGATGTTGAAGCCGCGAATCACTGCGGCAATTCAGAGAGCAGGAGATCTTTCTGAAAGAGAACTGGGCTTCAGGAAAAACCACTCTACAATATGAGCTGTGAAAGAAGTGGTTAGGGCTGCTCAGAGAGCTCAGCAGGGAAACCATCACTCCAGAAAGATATTATAGTTGTGTTAGCAACGCTAGACGTGAAAAGCGCCTTCAATTCTGCCAGATGGACAGAGTAAACGCTCTAGAAGGCATTTTCAAAGTACCGGAGTATTTACTAGGGATGGTAAAAGACTACCTCAAGGGCAGATGGCTCACCTATGATACCACGGAAGGACAACGTAGAAGGCAAATCACCGCTGGAGCGGCACAGGGTTCCATCCTGGGACCTGATTTGTGGAACATCTCTTACGATGGGATCCTATGCATGAAGGTACCCGACGACAGTCTCCTTGTCGGCTACGCGGACGACATTGCCGTAGTGATTACTGCACGAATTACAGAGGATGCACAAAGGAGGCTAAAGCAAGTCATGAGACGGGTCAATTCCTGGATGGAAGATCACGGTCTAAGCCTTGCAACAGAGAAAACAGAGATATTCATGCTAACATGAATACGAATACCTGCTATTTCTGAGTTCCAAGTGAACTCGGAAATAATAACAACAAAGGACGCAGTAAAGTACCTGGGACTGAGACTGAACACAAAACTCAACTTTCTGGCAGCACACTAAGGCCGCGGCAGAGAAAGCCGAAAAGGTTACCACATCGTTAAGCAGATTAATGGCGAACGTTGGAGGCCCCACGGCAAGCAAGCGAAAACTTCTAATGTCGATCACACATGCCATACTCTTCTATGGCAGCGAAATATGAGCCAATGTGATCAGACAAGAAAAGTATCGGAAGCGAATGGCAGCAATACAGAGAAGAGCAGCACTATGGGAGCAAGCTCATATCGCACGGTGTCAGAGCCTGCAGTGCTCGTAATCGCAGGAGTGACTCCCATCAATCTCTTAGCAGTGGAAAGAATGCATGTCCACTAAAAGAAAGCTGAACTTGGAAAAGATGCAGCGAAAGCTGAAGCTAAAGAGCTCACCAAAGAACGCTGGCAAGGACGTTGGAACTCCGAAACCAGAGGTATTGTAGATGGACAGCAGGATTAATCAACAACGTTGC
This sequence comes from Brachypalpus laphriformis, assembly GCA_945910035.1. Taxonomy (NCBI): domain Eukaryota; kingdom Metazoa; phylum Arthropoda; class Insecta; order Diptera; family Syrphidae; genus Brachypalpus; species Brachypalpus laphriformis. Next base: position 282,343,816 of record OX246754.1, on the reverse strand, counting down.
TGAATGGTCGGAGCGAAGCTATGGTGAAATAAACTTCTACCTAACAAACTTTCTTACAGGGCACGGATATTTCAACGCGTATCTGAATAAGATGGGAAAAGTGAGAAGCCCAGCTTTCCAGTACGATGACTCTCCACATGACACCATAGAGCATACGATGGACAGCAGGGAGAAGCATGCTGAAGGTCGAGATAGGCGATATAAGCTCAGAAAACGTAGTGGGAAAAATGCTATCCAGTAAAGACAAATGGGATGAAATATACTCCTTTGTCGAGGCAGTATTAAAGGCAAAAAAGAGAGAGGAAGATCAAATCATACCATCACAAGACATATAAGCCTGGTGAAAACCTCACCGGCAAGAAAGAATAAACCCACAGAAGAAGATAAACATGAAAAAGCCGGTCCCCATAGGGGAAAGAAAACGACCCCACTCCGAAGTAATGTATAAGCGGTTCCGGAGTGAATGGTGTCAAGTAGAAAAAAAGGGTTAAAGTTGGTTTTTTAGTGAGCAGTAGCGTTTTCTACCAGCCCTTAGGAAAAAAAAAAGAAAAACTTATTTTGCCCCAAATTTTCTCGTTTTTGACAAATCCAGCTAGTTTTCTTATTTCAAAATGTCATTGGCGTAGAAAGGATATATTTCACTCCTTCGACTTATGCTTTGTCTCACCTGTTGGTTCTTCATTCTTTTTAAGGATATCAGCTGACATCAAAAAATAAATAAGTATTTGGCGCAACAGCTCTTTTAAGTGCCAGGGCGTAGCTTCTCGCAACCACTCATGTTGTGTGCGTTATATTTTTCACACGAATGGAAGGGACCTACAGTTTAGTGCCGAATCCGAACGGCGATTTGAGAAGCTTTTTCGTGACAACAATACTCTCGGATGTTTGTCAGACGCTCGCGAGAGGTGGGACCGTGAAAAAACTTTTTGGTATTTTCTGGGATTCGAACTTGGAACCTCATGCGTAGTGATCCGACATACTAACCACTTACGCCACGGCGCCCACATCAGCTGGACAGGATATAAATTAGATGGTGGTTTTTTATTTCTGCAAATCCCAGCAGCAATTACAGAAGTTATTTGAGGCATCTACTCAATCTAGTACAACTTTGCCTAAATATGTGTTCTGTGCACTCGTACATATAATCCTATTTAAATGTCCATTTAAGCTTTTTGCATTACCAAAGTAGCATAAAGCTCTTCGAATTAAGTAATTTTCGAAGTATCTAGCCGAAGAGAGTCCCAGAAATGTACCATATTAATAAGTTTAAATGATACCAGTACATATTGTACTACTTTTATAGTTGCACAAACGGCAGCACTGGAGCAGGCTTAATGAAAAAACATTAAGCAGAAACATCAAGTGGCCGAAGGTTAGGTTAGGTTAGGTATGTGGGGTGGCAGGGAGCGACGCTCTCTCTAAATATGGCGTCATGTAATCCGTTACGGGCATGAGGCCAAAGTAATCGAGTAGGATCATCGAGTGACCTGTTCTGCTTGGTTTCCAGTTCGCTGACTGACTTATTCTCATAGCATTAATGGCTGCTGATGTTCGTGTAAAGATGTCTAGCGGCAGCAGGTTGAGGATAGCCTCGAGTCCTGCGGTTGGGGTTGTCCTCATTGCACTGGTGATGCCAATGCACGCTAGTCTTTGAACTTTGGTGATTGCCTTTAAGTTGGTGCATTTGTTGACAGCTGGCCACCATACTAGATTACCGTAAGTCAGTATGGGTCTAACTATAGCCGTATACATCCATAGTATGATTTTGGGGGAGGGTCCCCAGGTTCTACCAAAAATTCTACTACATGAGTAAAAGGCTATTGTTGCTTTCTTGATTCTTTCCTCTATATTTAATCTCCAGTTGAGCTTTTTGTCAAGTACAAGGCCCAGGTATTTTGCGCTATCGGACAATCTGAGTGGGATACCATCAACAGAAGGTGTATTGAACTCCGGTATTTTCCTCTTGTTCGTAAAAAGTACGAGTTCGGTTTTTTGGGGATTAACCTTTAAACCGCAGCTCCTGGCCCATATGTCAAGAGTATTAAGGGCTCCGTCAAGTTGTTCGCTGAGGGTAGGCAGGAATTTACCTGTAGCAAGCAGCACGACGTCATCCGCGTACGCTGTAGCTCTGACCCCGCTGTACCTTAGTTGTTGTAGTACCTCATTAAGAACAATGACCCAGAGCAGTGGGGAGATTACCCCGCCTTGAGGGGTACCCCTCGAGGCGTATGCTTCGAGCTTTGAACCCTTAAGTTCGGTGGTTATATGTCGTTCCTCGAGCATGCTAGTGGCCGAAAGAGTGAACCTGAATCCACTTCAAATCGAGTGGCACTTCAATCCTACACGAATGCTTTCCTCGTCTATGCATGCATAAGAATATCTAGGTTAGCCTGCTTTCGTGTGCTACTATTCCACCAATAAAATGCCTACACATATGCATACGATGCAGGACTGTGTAGACAATGCCTCGTAGAGAGAGAGTTACTTTAAAGTAGTGGTTTGAACCTCAGGCGGTCTTGGCTTTCAGTGCATAATCAAGCTATGGGTAGTGTACGTACTAGACGGTAAGAATTCACTGTGATTTTTGCGTTCGGTTTTGATTTTCAGCATACGTTTCGAGTGCATATTGGTTAACCCTAGGTGGAGTGCCATTTTAATTTTATTTTTGAACTTATTGAATGGTTATGGTTTGTACTTGAACCGATAACTTACCCCCCAACAAGCGAAGTCGTTTCCACTCCAAGCCATGCGCAATCCTTTTGTCTATTCAATTATAAATAAATTCAAATGTCCTTACAAAAACCACTTCCACTTATAATTTTTACTTTAAAATTTGAATAAACTTTGCTGTTCTTTTGTTTAGTATTAACTAACCACCACGAAACTATTTGAAATTATATACAATAATTGTTTGCATAGTGCAAACAAGTCTCACCGTTTCCCATATCTCTCAATTGGTTCTAAAGCAAAATCCCAATTAAAACTATACAAAATGCTACACTATATAGGTAGACACTACACAAACACACGAATTGCATAGTTTATTTAATTAATTACGATTTATTATACATATACATGTATGTATGTATTCTGTATCTGTCCGATAAGCATTCAAATGAAAACGCAAAGCTTCGGCTTGGAAGGATACCACTTAATGCGAGTTAAACTTTTCCCTGTTTTCATATGATTAAACAGTGCTTCATGCGCAATTGTTGTACGTGTATGTTCTGTTGATTTAAGTAAATTAGTTTTCGGATCAACAGTTTCGTATTTGAAAAGAAAGGTTTTGGGTCAAAGTACATAGTCTAGGATCCAGTTCTCATTCCACAAGTGGAGTGTCTGTTTTTGCTCTCCAGTTCTCTTTTATGTGATATTCCTTAAGTAAAGCAAATATTTAACTGCGAAATTATATGTATTTTTTTGTTTATTTATGGGAAATTAATCTAAGTTCCCTAAATCTCCACTTAAATGTAACAACTAGTAGAGACAGCTGAAATGCTAATGTCCATCGAGAAATCAATATTTGTCACTCACCCCTCGAATATCTTAAGGATACTCCATCCACTTGGCACATTGATCGATATATCAGAGACGTAAACATGTCTACATTGTTTACTAAACACAGTGGCACCCCCAAGAGATACGGCCTTATCAATCAATTTCAATACCCACTATACTTGACCTTAATTTAACGTAAAAATATAATAAGAAACGCAATCGATAACAAAGGACCAAACAGCTAAGCAAAATTACGTTTAGCATCAAAGCCGACACTCGACAAAACTGTCATTAGTGTCAGAGCCAACGTCGCAGTCAATAAAAGTGTCCTTCGCTCCTTGAACGAACCACTTTGACTGACAAGATAATCCGGTCTTCTCATCTCACTTCAGGGTATCCGTCCCGTCTCCTTCTGAGTACTTTCCTCCGGCCGGAAACTTTGTCGTTGTCCCAGAATTGAAAGCGCGTACTTCAAGTTTATAAGCGCGGGGTAAAGAAATTAAAAGTTTTTACATTACTCTATAATTTTTTTAAATTTATTTTGCAAAATAAAAGACACTTTGTGCTCATTTAGATGAAAGAAATGGCAACGAGGAGGGGTTGCTTAATGTCGGTGTATGAATTATTCAACGCAATCCGTAGCAGGAAAGCGCTTGTATTAGTTGGTAGAAAGCGGGTTTGAATAACCTGCGTTGGATCTTATTTCCTTAAATAATTATCAGTGCGCATTAGATGTTGCGCTCTCTTACCAATTAGTGTATTTTGCCAGTAAATTGTTTATCTTATAAATCAGCTTAACAGGCAATTAACGGCAAGAAACTAAATTTCTTCTTCCTAATTAATGGGTTCCTTTGAGTCATTTAATAAGATAAACGGTCGTAAGAAGACAGAAGGTCGGCAGAGAACTAAATAACGAACTTGAGATCGGAAAAAGGAGAGATGGTCGGCCAAGCTGTTATAGGACAGAATATTATAAACTTGTTGTAGAAGAACAAATATCTGAAATCTTAATTATCAATTCGATATTAAATGGCCACGACAGACTATTACGGACACTTCTCCCAACCAATCGACCGTGACAAAGTTAACTTATTAATTGGAAAGTCAAACACATGAATAACCTAACACCTGATCGTTCTTTCCTATTATTATGGTGACTGTTATATAAAAGAAGCAAACTCTGTTGCGCACAGTATAATGGGCACATTTTTGACATAAAAAGGCATTCGAGCTAACCAAATTAGGTTTTGACCTGTGCGCTTCAACAGCTTAAATAAAAAAAAATAGGCTCCTCTGTCATATACAAAATAATAAATACTAATATCGCGTGTGGTCGACCGAGGGGTATTTACCTAATTTAAATGTTACATAGGCACATGATTTTTGTTTCTGCACGTCTATGAGACAGTACTTTTCGATTGATATAACTTCCAGCCCCCTCCTTTTATAATAAATACTAAAAAAATGTACGATGAGTTTCGTGTTCACGTATTGAATATATAAGATCAGACAATATGTAATCCCTTGTTTTCAGATCATAACCTCGCCAAAATAGGAAGAAGAAGGAGCTGACAATATGTTTAAAGCAGATTGGAAAAACTCTACTCATTAAAGCTGAAGTTAGATATTCCCACATCTTAAGAAATTATTGGCAAACTCTCGGAATCTTGTATGAAGATTTGTCTTCTAAGACCGAGACAAACTGACTGATATACCACCTCCTTGATCATGGGACCTGCAGAAGGTAACGATGGACCAGTTTTATTCGCTAAAACTACTTCAAATAATCAATTCTAAATATCCCTACAAACAGGTACATGTATATTTGTATTTGTATATACTCGCATACATGTACAAAAGTCTAGTAGATCAGCTTTGATGAAATCTACACACAAATCCGTATTTTAAAGAAGACCCAAGGTATCGAATAATGTTGTATTTCGATACGTCTAGTTATGTAATTCATAATAGACTCAGAAACGATAGATTGCCTACACGTGGTGCAACCTGGGCAACACCAAAGATCTACGAGTATCAATAACGGAAGCAAAACCTGTTTATACTCTCCTGACTACTATTACATGAGATCAACTTTTGATGAATACAAACAGCTCTAATACTCGTACCGCAACATGTAATTTTCAGTGGTATATGACAAAACATATCGCTCCGTCTGTCTGCCTATGTCAATTAAATATGTATTGAAAGCATTAGTAGGTCAAATTGTGACCATCTCTCTAAACTATTATCAAGCAAAGAAGTTGATATAGTATCTATTCACTAAACGCATGCTTCAAAGGATTCGAAACTCCAATCAAGAGGTTCCATTCGTAGGTACTCTATGGTTTGCTCTAGTTTTCATCATGATCAGCACAAATTCCAGTGATGGCGTATATTTCATAACCGTCGATGTCGCTGGAATTATATGAATGTTGTAAATATATATAAACCTCCGACATTTCTTGGCCAAATAATGTTCCTAAAGCCTATAAAAAACCAACTGTCACGGTCCCACCTTTCGCGAGCATCTGACAAACATCCGAGAGTATTGTTGTCAGAAAAAAGCTTCTCAAATCGCCGTTCGGATTCGGCATTAAACGTAGGTCCCTTCCATTCGTGTGAAAAATATAACGCACACAACATGAGTGGTTGCGAGAAGCTAGGCCCAGGTACTTTAAAGAGCTGTTGCGCCAAATATTTGTATTTCTATGTAGACGATTTCAACAGCCAACACCACTTCTAGAGTTGTGCCATAACGTTTTACTCACGCAGATGGAAGAGGATTCAAACAATAACCTTTGTTTCATCACATGCGACAGCAAAAATTGTCCACTTTCTGCGAGTTAGGTTCCAAGTTCGAATCTTAGAAAACACCAACAAGTTTTTTAACGGTCCCAGCTCTAACGGACGTCTGACATACATCCGAGAGTATTGTTCTCAAAATAAATTGCCCTTCGGCTACGGCACTAAACTGTAGGTCCCTTTCATTCGTGCGAAATATGCGAGTATATCGCACACAACACGAGTGGTTGCAAAAAGCTAGACCCAGGCACTAAAAGAGCTGTTCTGCCAAATTTTGCGCATAGCCAACACCGACCAGTTACCAAATTTTGCACATAGCCAACACCGACTAATTATCATGAAAATAGGCATCAAAATCACGTTAGTTAGCTCTGCCTCAAAGTCCCAATGGATCTTTCGCAAGAAGTTGATGCCTGCTTACGATTTGTCTCACTACTATCACAACTATACAACTATCGCCAAAAAACACATTCCAAAGAAAGTGCGCAACTGTATAGAGAGTTACAATTAGAAGAGTCAGTTAGCCCAGAAATAGCTGACAGCTTACTAAAATCACTAGACTAGAGCCAGACACAAAAGTGGATGTCAACGGTGGGAAGTATTTATAATAACTTTTACTCATTACAGTCGCAGGGCTTCGACCCTGCTTCATAAGATGGCTTAGACATTACTGCTCAGGTTGGTTTTGAAACCGATTTTAAGACTTCTGTGAAATTTATAGACCTTACAGTCTGACGGGAGGGACTAATGTATATTCAAACTTTGAAATGTCATATCATGCTTAAAATTAGCACAGCTTATAAACAACTTCCTGACGAATCGGGTACTATAAGTTATTGCAAATTAAAATCAGAGTAAAGCTAAGAGGTTACACAATGAGTTTCTATAAAGATCTTGTGCAACTTATATAAACCTAACTTGCCCGAAATACTCTTGTAGAAGCATCGATATGCAGACGATATAGTCATTGCAATACAGATCAAATTAATGTCAGATACAGGACAAATGGTTAACGATGTTAGGCTTGTATTTCCAGTTATGAACACAATGGAGATAGGTTCAAAGTATGCTATTTGCATCTGCCGATCCAATTAGCCAATTCTAAAACTACTGCCTCTTTTAACAACTCTGTTCTGAGTCATAATCCTCATCAAAAATTGCTACATAGGTGTAACACTAGACCGTTTACTAAGCTATAATCATCTTCTCATCAATGTAGCAATAAAGGTTCGCAATCATCCCCAAGCTAACAGGATCCTCGTGATGCACGGAAGCTACCTCGCTCCGCATTGCATCTCTTGCACTGGTTTATACCGGTTCAATAAAATCGACTTCAGTTCACTAGCTCCCAGCACTCTGTACTATTGTCCTGCCACAACTGCAAGAGACTACAATAAAATATTGACAAATGTGGAATTGTTGATACGCGATGATATTGGACCTCTGCAGCACTTACACCTGACACTTACATCGAGAAACCATGCTGTTAGGTTAGGTTAGGTTAGAGGGAAGTGCACCTAGATGCTTCTCACGGGTGCCAAACCGTCTATTGTGTTTCCCTTTATCTTGTGAAGTCTGAAAAAACTTACTCTTTCTATGTTTCTATCTATCGGCCGATCCATTGGCGAACCACCTTGAGCTCTTTATAAATCGTATCATGTTCTTTAGTGGAGCTTGCCCAAGATCACTTAGATCTTCAAAGAACCTGTTACCCATGTGATGTAGGCAGCATTTTTGTAGATTTGGGCAATCGCACAGCAAGTGTTTGATAGTTTCTATCTCTTCTGCGTCTTGATAGCTCCTGCAGTGGTCGGGTGAGTTGATGCCCACTCGTATGGCCATTTCCCCTATCGCGCAGTGTCCTGTAAGTGCACCTATCAAGATACGGACTTCTTTTTTATTCATTGCCAGTAGGCTTTTGGTTCTTCCTTCATTCAGTATGGGCCATAAACTACGAGATATGATACAGTCGCCTCTGGTAAACCATGTGGAGTTAACCAGTTCTCTTGTTTTGAGGTCAATTTTTCTCTTTAGTACCCCAATAGGAACTTTACCTGATGTCTGAATGTGTTCTATCTCCAATGCTGATCCCCTTCTGGCTAGTTCATTAGCTATCTCATTCCCTTCTACATTACTATATCCAGGACCCCAGCAGAGAGTTACCTCGTGGGTGTTGCATATATTGTTCAGTGAATTTCCGCATCTGGAAACTGCTTTTGATCTAACTTCCATGATGTCTAGTACCTTGGCTGCCACTTGATTATCTACGAAGATGGTAATCTTGGAAGGATTAAGTTTCTTTCTGTGAATGGTCTGTGCTTCACTTTTAATAGTGAAGACTTCGGCTTGGAAGATACTGCAGTCGACTGGGAGCTTGTATGAGTCGTTGATATTGAGTGATTTCCAGATCCAGTTCCTGTATCCATTTTAGACCCGTCTGTATAGATCTGAATTAGATAATGTGTTGGAGTCCCACTCTTGTCTTTCGGGAAACCATGCTGTTAGACAAGCAAGTGTACTGGCACCAAGCGGATACAGAATCCCAGATGAGTAGACAAGTCTATCGACATTCACATTCCATAACTCTGTTACTTGCACCCCAAATCCATCTTAGGGATTACCTAGCTTGTATCTGCTCAAACACTTCTGGACTAAACTCGAACACTGGTTAATGCCCGACTCCCTCTATAATTGGGGCGTATTGGATTTACTAACATAAGAGCGGCTCGGCAAACTATGTGTAACCCACTTCGTCCTAGAATGCAGTAAGCGAGCATTCCAAAGTACTCCTGGGAACTTCTATGAAGCAACCTCAGACGCTATAGAATGGCTACGTAACTTAGAGACATTGTGCAATATTTTGTTATTTCTGTAATAAATACATATGGTATAATGCTTGTAATTGTTAACTGTATACTCTTTTTCCAGATCAGCCAAACAGACCTGCTTCTGAGTTGGTCTTTGCAGCTGCGTGCATATGGTGACCGCACTGCCTTCGTGGGACAATGAAGCGAGTAGTTACTGATGCGCCTTAATGTCCTTTAAAGTTATAAAACCCAGTGCTGGGTTTGATGTAATATTAAAACTTTCAAAGATGTTGTTCTTCTTCCTATTTCGGCGAGACTATGATCCGAAAACAAGGGATCATAACCCTCCCACTTCACCGAATTTCTACTGATCCGCCCGTAGGTTTCGCCTATTTGACCTCAGAAAATATCGGCAGGCCTCCCGACCTTGCATCACTCGGTTACTGAGGCCAATGAAAATGAGGCCGATGTAATCGCATTTATGTGATCTATTCATTAGACCTGCCTCTCCTGCCTCGCGATGTCAAAGATGTTGTTATTAGTCATTAAAAGGAAAGAAGGCTTCAGACCTTCAAGAAGAAGTAATTCGATATTGGCAGCCGTAAAACACCTAGAGAAGCGATTTTATATGAAGAACGCTTGTTGGAAAAGCTCAAAGAATGCTGTAACTCCACATGGATGTCACAAACACTAACAGCCCGTTAACACAATAATCTTAAGAAATTAATACAGGTTCTTCAAAACAGAGAAGGAAATCTTGCCACAAATATGTACTTAGGTGTGCAAAGATGTGTAGCTGTTTAATATGTAGCAGATACATAGTACAAATACAAATATTTGGCGCAACAGCTCTTTAAAGTGCCAGGGCCTAGCTTCTCGCAACCACTCATGTTGTGTGCGTTATATTTTTCACACGAATGGAAGGGACCTACAGTTTAGTGCCGAATCCGAACGGCGATTTGAGAAGCTTTTTCTAGACAACAATACTCTCGGATGTTTGTCAGACGCTCGCGAGAAGATACATAGTAGTCGCATGGTGAAACAACAGAATTTAATAGATTTAACAGATTTTAGTATACTTTTCTGAAGCAAATGCTTCACACTATCAGAATATAAATAACAAGCTACACCCATAGGTCAGCACGCGTTTCAAAAAGGTATCGAATGCGTCGGGACTACGTATTTTACTACAGTTATCTACAGATTTAAATTTTATAAGTACCCTAAGCAATAAAATTGATTATACTGAAATTCGTAAGGCTACTGTGCTGTTATTTTGGTAGGTAGGGTATATGGGTTCCCGATATTGTATCGTTATATACATCAAACATTACTTCTAACATACAAATGCCATAAAAGAGTGAAACTCTATCAAAACTCGTTTAGTGGCTCTTACGGCCTACACATGCACTACAAACACTTGTATGTAGAGATGTACAAGTATAGAAGAACATTTTCGTAAAATATGATTCATAGCTGAAGTAAAAATATTTGCTAAAATATAAAAGCAAATTCCGAAAAAAAAGTCACAGTATACTAGTAGTCGGCGCAGCTATTCTTTGCTCTTCAAGATTGCTACCATCAGACCTCTACTGTGATGTATTCACAGAAAAAAACGACTCGTCGAAAGAATACTTAGTCTCGAAAAGGATCTTTAGTATGAGAACTATTTTAAAAGATACATCCACTGAATTTGTTGCTTTAGAATGCATTTTTCTTTCCGTGTCTCATGAATAGCGAACTCATTTCAATTTCAGCATATATTTTTCTAATGCCGCTTTGATACGCTCGAATTACTACACTCTTCTATCATACATATGTATATCAGAGCTTAATTTGTTCAGCATGACTTTCCTTATTCATAGACAACAGCGAACTTGCTTCATGCATCACGTCTTTGTCGTTCAAAAACAGCAGCAAGCAACACACACAAAAAATTACTTAACCAAATGATTAACCTGATTTGCGAACGAGCATCGTTCATGGTTCGAATGTTTTGTGCCTTGTTAGCTTGCTATTCATAATTTCTCAGCAATCTGTTCTGACTTGATAATTTCACATTTACTAGGCGAAAAAAATCCCCTTTATAACGAGATTTATTCTGAAAGATAATACGAGGACACCATCGTCATCTGGAGTATTTATAAACATGTTTCCCCCAGTCTTGGTGTTCTTAGTGAAACTTTGCATTAGAAATAGGATCGGTGGTTTTGCTCACCCCTACTGTGCTTACGTGCTGACATACATTCGAGGGGATGAGGAAAAAAGAATCACTTTAGAAAATCAGGACGTCAAACGCAATTTTTCAAATTTATTCCCCATGGGGATGGGCGGAATGGGCGGAATGGGCGATGAATTGGGAATTGATTTTATGCCTAACATGATGTTCGCCGCCCAACCTCTCTACCAAATATATTGTGTGGGGTTTTGACAGCTTGGGGTTTCAATTATATTAGTCGCTGAACAGCGCAACAGGGTAGTGGCTTTCCTCCATAGGCAGTATGTTCGAGTACATAGATTTTATTACGTCGCAGTTGGTTATTGTTATGAGTTTACCTGCTGTTTTCATGGCTTGCGGACAGAATTGGAAGCCCTACTGCGTCTGTTGACATGTTTTGTAAAGGGTTTTTGTATGCAGTTTATTTTAATCAATTTAAAATGTTTGAGGTAGGTATATATCTTGAATCCCCGATGAACCATACTTGAACCAGGAAAGCAAGCGATATGTTCTCTTGGTGATGGGTGGTTAAGTTGTTGTCACAGTACGCCTATGTACTTCCATCCACGTGATAATCGATTCTATGCATCTGGATTTATAAACTCAACATAAGTGTTCTTTACGATAATGCATAGTTTGAAATAGCATCAGAATTAGCATCAATTTGGTCAAACCTTTGTATATATAGAAAAAGTCTCGAAAAACTGTTTTTTTTTTTTAAGTTTCCAAACAAAATGATTTGTTAAGCGAATGAAATTTCTTATAGAATCCTTTTAGGGCGCATATCCATGGATGATAGTCTGCCTGTGGAAAGTGTGTATCAATTTATCTGCCCAACGGACGTTCACCATTAAAAGACTGCAGTTGCAAGGCCCTGCTAGAGAATTTACCGATCGCGTGTCCCAAGAACCGTCCAGAAGTCCAATTATAGCAATGGTAAGTGTAAAAGACCAATGTTAGCAGTACCAACGAGTCATAAAAAGCGCGCTAGGTTTAACCTGTCTACGAACTTGAAACTCCTGATTTGATACTAACTGATTTGAAATATTGAACCAATTAAGGCGTACAAAGAACCTCAACAGCTTTACGGGCTACAAAAAAAGGAGCAAAAAACAAGTACAAGGCCGAAGTCAATTCATAATGCTCACAGAAAGCCTAGATAGATAGATAGATTTATATTGTTGAGAGGTGCAAGTGCACTGCGACCTATAAAAGATCTATTGTGCCCCCCTTACTAAGGTTCTAGCCGATGATATACTCGGTCAGAAAGCCTAAGAGGAATACCTAAGGTTTTGCTGCCCAAACAGGTTCCGGTAAGAACGCGGGCGGAAAATCTTAGTACATACACAACCGGTGCTCTGAATATGACGAGAGAGTTTGTCCAAACTGATAAACGGCGATGAAACTCGAAATCCCGCTGTCAGGCAGTGTGATCGTTTTTATTTGAATGACGACTGTAATCTGAAACTACCCGACTGAAACGAAATGAAGGTGGATCCGTTATATGAGGATCAAGGTAAGACAGTAGGGCGGAGAGCCTAATTAAAGCCGTAAGAGATGCCTTCGTATAGAGCGCGCGCCAACTTTTTTGCAAGATGTCCTCTGATGAAAGTATGCCCGATTATTAGAATACAAGTACCATCTGCTTGATCAATAACAAAGGAGATCACCTTAGCTGCACTAATTACCAGCCTTCTAAACATCGCTTATAAAATCTGGTATAGTATGATCTGTGGACGTTTCAATGCATTTGTCGACGAATTAATTGTTCCGGATCAGTATGACTTTAGGCATGGAAAATTTACGCCAGATCCTGAAGAAAACTTCGAAGTTTTAAATTTAATACACACTACCTGTTAATGTTTGACTTTAGGATATGTGTCATTCCATGTCTCAATTCACTTTGCGCGTTAAACATATTACGATACAAAATGTTCTCTGCTCCGTCAAGTTCGAAAAAAGCACACACGATACCATCAGTACTACTACGTACTACTACCAACATCTTTTCCCCCTCTATCGTAGTAAATGAACTGCTGATGATATTGCGATATTAATCAGAAGATAATTCTAATTTCTCCAAACGGCCTTGAATCTTATTGCTGACTGGTGCCAAAAAGTCAGCCTTAACGTCAACCCAAAAAAGAAATTTCAACAAAAGAAGAAAGCGAGAAGATTAAAGACACTCACACTTTTTGGTGAAACAATAGAATTATCTTACGAGGTCACATACCTTGGGCTAATACTTGATGATAAAGTAGTGAGAAGAATACCACTGGCGTCGACTACAAAGAAACAAAAAACCACTGGGGCTTCAATAACTCGGGCAGACGTGGTAAAGGATCACCTTAAGGTGGCCATCATTAGATTGACCAAGAGGTCATAACCCTGACCTCAGCACTCAAAGTATCCTTTGAAAGGTTCTGCCCTTTAAGCTAAGGTAAACGGAAGCTCAACCCCACATGTTGATCTAGTGAGCTCTCAACCTTGCGTACTAATGTCAGGAAACTTTATAATATGACAAAGCTCACCAAGAATACCGCAGACTGGGACCGCTACAGAGAAAGTAAGGGAATCTTGAAGGAAAATACGATCTTCGCAAAAAGAGGTTCATGGAGCAAATTTTGCAGTGAGATTGAATCCACCAAAGACGCAGCGAGATTCCGGAAGGTCTTGTCAATGGATCGCTCGGTCCCAGGCTTCATCAAGAAACCAGATGGTACCTGGACAGAATCATGTGGCAAGACCCTAGAACTCCTCTTCAGGACTCACTTCCCAGGATGGGATATTGTAGATCCCAGTACAGAGGCAACAACAACACAGGACTCAGGACATAACGCAAATCACACTCTATTCGCCGCGATTGTGGATGATTATAAATTGAAATGGGCAATTGACTCCTTTTATTCATACAAGACGCCAGGCCAAAGTAGCACGGAATACGTCATTCCGCGGCTAGTGAACATTTTTCGCGGGTGCCTTAACTATAAGTATGTACCTAAAGCCTGGAGGAAAGTTAAAGCTGGTAAGCTGACTCGCAGGAACCCAACAGACTTCAGGCCGATCACCCTGTCTTCGTTCGTGTTGAAGACCTTCGAAAGATTAATAGATCTGCACATTCGCTGCAAATTAAGCCGTAAATACATATCCCTAGCACAACATGCCTATACAAAGGGCCGGTCAGTCGAATAGCCCTGCACGAAGTGGTAGCAATGATCAAGCAATCACTCTACCACAAAGAATTTACACTAGCGGCCTTTTTAGACGTGGAAGGAGCCTTTAACAATGTGAAAACTGAATCGAAAAAGCTATCACCAGACCGACTCAGAGTAGATTCCACACTCCCCGACTGGATAGAATGTATGTTCAAGACGAGCTACATCAACTCGGAGTTGGATGACGGCCAAGTAAATGCACTGGCCTTTAGGGCGACCCCACAAGGAGGGGTCTTATCTCCTCTACTATGGACTCTTGTCGCAAATAAAATCCTTTTAAAATTAGGACATAGCGGAGTAAAAATTGTTGCATATGCAGATGACAACGTCCTTTTAATGTCGGGCAAATTCCTAGGCACAATCACCGAACTTCTACAATCGGTCCTAAATAATCTCTATAATTGGGCAAAGAGTTGTGGACTGAACGTCAACCCAGCGAAAACAGTGGTGGTCCTTTTCACCAATAAAAGAAAAATTACAGCTTTTGGACCCCTATGACTCGATGACACTCCAATCCAAGTCTCGGACAAAGCACGGTATTTAGGGTACAGACTTGGCAGCAAACTGAGCTGGAGAGACAACACAAGTGAAAGAATAAGGAAAGCGTACATTGCGTTCTATGCTTGCAGCAGAATTTTTGGTAAAAAATGGGGACCCAAACCTGCCATCATCCACTGGATGTACACTTCCATAGTCAGACCCATTCTAACACATGGGTGCATTGTCTGGTGGCCAATAGCAGAGAAAGTCACATATCTCAAAGAGCTAACAAAAATCCAGAGACTTGCTTGCACAGCATCCACTAGTGTCATAAGAACCACCCCGACCGCAGCCCTTGAAACAATTCTCGCACTGATTCCACTGGACTTATACGTTAAGAAATCAGTCGCGATGAGTACCCTACGCCTAAAAGAATCCAACTTGTGGAGAAGGGGCCACTGAGCCACCGTACTATTGCAAAGTAGACTCACCTGAACCCCACCACAGACTATCGTCCGCCATCCCCCGACTTCAGCCTAAATGTCAGAACGGTCATCCCTTCAAGAGAACACTGGGCAGACGGTGGGGCCATCAATCCGTATAGCACTTCTATCTTCACCGACGGGTACAAAACAAACGAAGGAGTGGGTCCGGGCATCTACTCAGCAGAACCCGATATTGCAATATCACTAAGAGTTCCGAGCCACGGCAGTGTGTTCCAAGCGGAAGTCCTAGCGATAGCTGAGGCGGCACGAGAAGTTTCCGTCAAGTTTCCTACTAGAAAAGAGATTGACATTTACATAGATAGTCAAGCTGCTATAAAAGCCACGGTAATAAAATCAAAGCTAATAAAACGCTGCCGCGAGGAGCTTAAAACGATCACCGACAGCCATTATGTTATACTCTGGTGGGTCTTAGGACACAAAGGAATTCCAGGGAATGAAATGGCCGACGAACTAGCAAGAAAGAGATCAGAACAAGACCTGTCAATGGTGCAAAACTCAGTCCTTCCTCCCCTAGCACTTGACTTCAAACGACTAGCAGACGGCGGAGAGCATGCCGCGTTTCCAGAAACATTTGGACAAAACACGACAATTTGAACACTAAACTCATCCTCATCTAAAGCAGATTTGGCGCTTTTCATTACCAGCCACAAGCTACTGGCGCCCCACCGAATAAGAATGCGGCTAAGCACAGATGAACTTTGCAGAGGTTGCGGCAAGACGAACGTAGAAGAGGATACGGATCACTTCCTATGCAAATGCTCTAGTCTCTGCAATACCAGAAAGGCAGGCCTCGGAGAGTATTTCTTCAATCAGCTGGGCGACTTGTCTGATAACCCACCAATCACCATCCTGAAATTCATAACGCTTTCAGAATGGTTTAGAGGTTTCTTTTTTCTAACTTTTCAGTGTTTCAGCCAGGAGTTTCCAACTCAGGCGAGCACAATGGATCTTTTTGAGAACTGAGTGTAGGCTGCACCAGTTCCTTGCAGCTAACCCGTCTAACCTAACTTAACCTGATGATAAACTCACATGACATTCTCATCTAAAAAGCCGTAGACAAAGCCAGGACCAGCAAAAGTGTCATTGGTGGAAATTGGGGCCTAAACCCCAAGATGATGCTATGGCTCTACAAGGCCATAGCAAGGCCAATTATCACAGATTATATGTCACCTTAACTGTCTAATTAGAACACGTCATCGTTACTGATGTAAATTCTACTTTGAAGTAGAAGACCTATCTGCAAGTTCACTCAAAAGTATAGTATCACCAAATCGGGCATATTGAATGAGCTTTAAGATTAGAGGAAATCGCGATAGGCCCAATATGGCTGCAGTGATAAGAGGACATTAGCCCCAAGCGATTTTTATTTTGTTCCTTTAGTTAAAAGTTCAAGAAGGACAGAGATTTTCATAAAATAAGGAGACCATCACCTCCGTAAAGAATTATTTTGCAGAGAAAGATGTCGAGTACTATTTGAGCAGGTGAAAGCGATAGGAGCATCGCTGGGAGGAGTGTGTAGACTTACAAGGAGACTATTGCCGTATTTTTTTTGAAACCTAGACAGCCAGTCGTTCATTTAAACGATTTGCCAGCCAGCCAAAGCCAGCCGATTCTATACAAACATATCTCTAGGAACCAAGCAACCTCGCAGTGACATCACCAAAAAATAACTAAAAAACATTCGTTTTTGCGCCGCATGAAATTAGGCATCACGAAATTCCCAGCCAGTAACTTTTTGCTGGGGATAAAATCAACAGTAGTAGCCAAGCCAGCCGGTTGTTGTATTTGTTTTATGTGTAAAATTTTACTTTACTAGCAACTACTGACTGGATGTAGAAAAATAGAAATAAATTTGAAAAAGAAAAAAAAAAGTATTGTAGGTATCTTTGTTAGATCGGAAACTTTTCAGACCGCCCTCGTATGTACTGTACGTTTTCTTTAAACTATATTGTTTTAATATATTTCGTGGGCGCCGAGACACAGTGGTAAGTGTATTGGGCCATTGTTGGTTCAATGTTCGAATCCCAGAAAACATCAAATTGTTGTTCACTGTCCTACTTCTCCCGAACGTCTGACAAACATTCGAAAGTATTGTTGTAATGAGAAAGTTTCTCAAAAAAAATAGAATAAAGAAATATTCATCTTCGGATACGCCTTTCATACATGCGAAATACATACATATATAACGCACACAACACGAGTGGTTGCAAGAAATTAGGCCCTAGACTTTTCATGTTTTTTAGTTTGTTTCTTTTATTCACTTTATTATGACATCCAAAATGAACTCCTACTTTAGACACCCTTAATATTTCTTGGGAATAAATAAATGCTAAACCTAACCTAAACCTCTAATTGGGGACGATTTTTTCATTAGCAAATTTTATTTTCTACAATTTATTATAAGAGGTACTTACCACGACCGTAAATACTTATTGCAGAGCCATAAGAAAAAGTTTTTATTCCTAAAACATAATTCGCTTCGGCATATAAAGAAAAGTTTGTCGACTGCTTTATGAAGGCATTCTAGGGTGTAGTTATTTACGAGTAAAGTGTACCCAAAAATCAATGGCACCATAACCAAGAGGCAATTAACTTCAGAGAATTGTAACGCAATTACTGACGGAATTAGTAGTGAAGATTAAACTTTAATTCTAATTAACTCACCTTCAGCTTTTGGAACTTTCCCTCAGCCTCCTTATCGCCACTGTTCTTATCCGGATGGAATTGTAGGGCCAAGATCTTGAACTCCGCCTGAATCTGTTCAACCTGAAATAAGATGAAAAGAAAATTTAATTAAAGGAACTTCCTCAGGCTGTACAACAAAAAGTGGTCACAAGGAACAATATTTGGACTTGTGAAAAGGTTTTTCAGCATTTACTAGGGAATAATGTGTCGGGGGATTGTAATAATATGGAATTATTTTGAATTGTCCTCGGGCTAACAAGAAAGGTTGAAATGTATTCAGAAACAATTGCAGAGATAAAGAAGAAGAGAATGTGTGTAGGTATGTAAGAAATGTGTTTAAGGCAGCAAACATATCCAGGTTTGAGAGGATTTAGAAAATTCTGAAAAGGTTATGTGACAGCCACATTCACCACGTCCACTTAATTGCTATGCGACGAACTTTCTTACATTGGAATAAAAATGATAGAGTGAGATAGATAGGTAGATAAGACTTATTTCAAAAGCAGTTGGTTACAATTTATGTTTACTTTAAATCTAGTTCGGCGTGGCCGGAAGAACCGTCAGCCAGATGACAGCTTTATAAAATTCACTTTATTACTTTAGCTTTATCGGTTTAATAATTATTTAAAAATCCTCTAATCTTCTCTCCGTTTAAGATTGCAATAACCCCCGCTCGATCAATATAGTTCTTCCCCCAAATGTGTCTTCTTATTTCCACCACAATGAGACATTTAGCGATGAAATGTATTATATTTTCTCTTTGACCGGTATTGCATAAGGTGCAGATGTTATTTAAATCGGCTCTGTGTGGCACATAGTTCAAAGGCAGTATTTCACCTCTTGCTCGGAATATCATTGATATTGTTTCTGTGCTGAAGCCGTCACGGAAATAATTGTTTTGATTTAGGTTGTACTGAAGAATAGAGTATATTTCTCTGTGCTGTGAATTCCTTGCTCTTTCAATATATACTTTCCTAAATTTAATATGCAGTTTTTCCAACAAGTTGTATAGGTACGGTTTCCACTCTACTAGGTTTTCCAGCGTTAGATTAAAAGGCATGCAGCAAGCTTCGGCGAGATGTTTCCACTCTTCAAACCATGCACTTTGGGAATTTATGACGGCTATTGCAATCTTTTCAGCAACTTTCTAGTTGTGGCTATACAGTAACTTTACTATGTAATCAAAATGAAGCTTTAGTGAGGTGAGGAAAAGTGGCGACAATCCGGTTTCTACTTGCAACATGTAGTTTGGTGTGGTATTTGGAAGTCTGAATTGCCGTTTTTTATAGAAACGCAGCAATTTCTCCGCAGTCTCATACTGCCGCCACCCCCACGACTGCGCAGCATAAAGCATAACTGCTTCAGATGTTGCTTGAAATACTTTATATTTCGAGCTAAACGCTAAGTCCTTATTTCCATATATTTTTCACCAAACTGTTCCGATAGCATTTTTCGAGGCAGCTAGGTTTTCGAGAAGTGTTTTTCCATGCTGAGGGTGCTTGTTATAGTTACTCCAAGATATTGGTACTCTTTAACTATTTCTACTTGCTCTGATCCATACAACCACCATTCATTTGCAGCCATGCGTCCTGTTCCTTTGCGAAAAACCATTGCCTTCGATTTAGTCTAGTTCAAAGTTAGGTTCCAGTTTAGGTCACGTAGTCTATTAATCATTTGGAATAAAAAAAAAAGCTTAAGGACATTCCGTTCGTAACTAGCTTGTTATTTAAAGCGTAAGGCTCAAGCAACTAATTCGAAAGACTTGCACCCAGCTTTCCAAGGGGTAGTACAATTACACCTATACACATGCAAATATATAGGCTCAATCTGTGAGTGAGACCAGCAGAGCGCATAGGACCACCTCAAAAAATACATCAGATCGCACCCGTCATGTAAATGGACTTTCTGGATGTATGCAGACGATTCGGTGAAAGCAAGGCACCCGGGTTTGATGGCATACGAAACAAGGTCCCTAATTTTAGCGTAAAAATAAGCATAGAACCATAGAGCTGTATAACAAGTGCCTAATAGAAGGAGTTTTTCAAGACCAAGAGATAAATCAATTTCTAGTGCTACTCAGTAATTGAAGTAAATCACTAATACACTGGATGCCCTTAGGCCAAAATATACACTGGATGCCCTTAGGCCAATAATTGTGCCATGGCTCTTAAACAAAATAGTGCAGAGCTACTGCAGAGTTCGTTGCATGGATTAAATCGTACCTTGAAGAGCGGCAATACAGAATCCTATTTCGGTTTTCTGTATCTGATTCCATTAAAGCCAACTCCGAAGACCTTCACGGTGGCCATCTTGGTCATCTTTGATATTCATCCTGTCAATTAATGACGTTGACTGTGTAATTGAATATTTTTATTTATTATTTAAATGCGGCCTCTGCTACCGACGGAAACCGAGCTAGTCCTAAGAAAACACAAACTCCCTGACTTCACTCCCCAAAAAAAAGGAAACAATCTTAAACTTTCAAATAGAGCTAGCTACTGAGGCCTAAACCGCAAGCTAATTTGGAAAGATAATGACGTCAAACGAGCTAGAAAATCGCTAGCTGTCGTATACATCTGCAAGAAGGCAGTAGGCTTCACTTGGGGTCTACAACGAAACATCATGCACTGGCTATATACGCATGTAATAAAACCGATTCTTATGTATGGGGTAATGGTATAGTGCCCCGCCTTGGACAAGAAGTCCAACCTAACCATAATGAAAAAAACTCAAAGAGTTGCATATCTCAGCATTATCGGTTCACTGAAAATTTCTCCAACAGTGGCGCTCCAAACCATGCTCCACCTACTTCCGATTGATATCGTCAGCAAACAATTGGCTATCAGCACGGCAGTTTTTTCACGGTCCCACCACTCGCGAGCGACTGACAAACATCCGAGAGTATTGTTACCTCGAAAAAGCTTCTCAAAACAAATTACCCTTCGGAAACGGCACTAAACTGTAGGTCCCTTCAATTTGTGTGGAAAATATAACGCACACAACATGAGTGGTTGCCGAGAAGCTAGGCCCTGGCACTTAAAGATCTGTTGCGCCAAATATTTTTTTTTTTTATCAGCACGGCAATAAGACTGAGAGGCTCCAAGCAATGGGGCACACCAAAATACATTATTTGCACCGTCATCTTCCCAATTTCACTGACAACCTAAATACTAAGTATGACTTTAATAGGGGCTATATTCACCCAATACCGAACAAAACTGAGTTGGACGTAACGTGATGTCCTATACGAATGAATGGCTGTCAATTTTTACGAATGGGTCCAAAAAAAAGGACGGAGTCAGTACCTTCCAAACCATTGTAGCGTTTTTTAAGCGAAATTTACCTCAGTTCGCCAAACCACTGACAGGCTAGCGGCTAATGAATTAACTTCATCAGATACTGCTGTTTACATCGACAGTAAGGCAGCCATCAAACAGTGCTGTATGCACTACAAGATCTAAGGATGCCGCGTATCTCTTAACGAGATGGTTGGACAGTACAACCTCACCTTTTACTGTGTAGTAAGTCACTGTGACATACCGGGGAATTGTGAAGCTGACGAGTTGGCTCGACAAGGCTCCTTTGGTACAAATAGCATAAGCAATACCGACATCGAGGCGATAATGTCTTATGTTAAGTACTCATCCAGACCGGTGCGGAAAGATGGCAAATTATCGATGGCAACATCTAGGCCAATGCAACATCGCCAGGCAACTTTGGCCAACACTGAACGAAACTAAGTGCATCGGACCTGCATTGCGATTGATCGGGAAACTACTGACTGCCCAAAACTTGGCTTGGGCCAGTAGCACAACAATCAAGTTCGTGATGAAGTGCTTACTTTACCTCCTAGTGGTGGTCCCCGGGCCACGTATAGGCCAAAATTGTAAGTGCGGGTTGTCTAGGGCCTTGATTCTAGGCTAGGTAACGTGGGCCAGCAACCTGCGTTACCGAATATTGCCCGCTACGGAAACCGACACTATGCCTCGGATAAGGAATGATCACATGTTGACGACTTTTGGCTATTGTACCCGGACAAAGATAGGTTTCTGGAATGTAAAGACGCTCCTCGACTCGGGAAGAGAAGGTCCTTACAATGCCAGATTCCTCCAATTGGAAAACGAATTCATGCGATATAAACTGGACATTTTGGGGGTAAGTGAAGTAAGATGGTTAGAAGCGGGCGAGTACCAGTCTCCAACGCGTAACACTGTACTACTCTATTCTGGAAGACCATCCGGAAGTCCGCGGGAATATGGAGTCGGACTGCTGCTAACAACAACAGCACGCAAGGGCCTAATTTCCTGGCAGCCTCATGGTGATAGGATTTTGACGGCCAGATTCCGGACTAGAGTACGACGCGTCACCATCATACAGTGTTACGCCCCAACGAATAGTTCGTCTGAGGACGAAAAGGAGAGCTTCTACAATCTCTTAAGCGCCGTCTTCAACACAACACCAAATGGAGACATTGTCATAGTGATGGGGGATTTGAATGCCAAGGTAGGCAGCGACAACGAAGGGCTCAAACATGTAATCGGGAAGCATGGACTAGGCAACCGGAATGACAACGGCGAAAGGTTTGTGGATTTCTGCAATGCCAACCGCCTTGTGATAGGTGGCACCATGTTTGAGCACAAAACCTGCCACAAAGTCAGCTGGGTTTCCAATGATAGGCAAGCAACCTCCAACCAAATTGACCATTTTGCTATCAGCCGCCGCTTTAGAAGTAGTCTCCTGGACGTCCGAAACAGGCGAGGGGCAGATGTGGGGATAGTACGTGATCACCATCTTATGATAGCTACTCTCCAACTACGCACTGCTGCAGTGCGGAAATCTCACGATAACACAAGAATGCCCAGGTTCAACATCGATCGACTTAGTGATCCCTCAGTGCGTCAACAATTAAGGGAGCACTTTTCGCAAGGTGTGGAAGCAATCAGCAGCTCAATGCCCGCAACCATCCAAGACCATTGGTGTGCTGTGAAAAATGTTTTTACATCTGGTGCTGAAAGAATTGTCGGTCGATCGCAGGGAAGACATAGGGCGTGGCTTTCCGAGGATACCTGGAGACGGATTGACGAACGAAAACAGCTAAAAACTCGCGTTGCAGCTACCCCAGCAGCAGGGAGAAGCGAGCTAGAGTCCCTATATCGCATGAAGATGAGAGAAGTTCAGCGTAGCGCACGACGTGACAAGGGCAACTACATCAACGCGCTGGCTACAGAAGCAGAAGAAGCTGCGCGGAGGTGCGACAGCAGGACCGTCTACAGAATCACGAAGGAGCTGACAGGTGGTCGCAGCTCTAGCCAACACCCAGTGAAAAGCCTAGACGGCTCCTTGCTCATTTCGGATGAGGACCAGCTCAAGAGATGGAAAGAGCATTTTGCTACGGTTTTGAACCGTCTATTCGCTAGCGATATGCTCCCAAATCAGACTGAGATGCCCGAGGTGAGAAGTACCCGAATACGCACCACGACTCCCAGTAAAGATGAGATCATTACCGCGATCAAGGCACTCAAAAGCAACAAGGCGGTAGGACTTGACGGTATTCCAGCAGAGCTCTTACGAGCAACGCCAACAACATCGGCTGAGCTTCTGCTTCCACTTATAGATAGAGTTTGGGAAGCTGAGAGCTTTCCTAACGAGTGGAAAAAGGGAATGATCGTCAAGCTTCCTAAGAAAGGAAATTTAATGGAGTGCGGAAACTGGAGGGGTATCTGCGTGCTTCCTGCTGCAGCTAAGATAATAGCTAAAATCATCCTTGAGCGAAGACACACTCGATGCCGAACAAGCAGGTTTCCGCTCTGGATCCTCCTGTGCCGACCACATCAACACCCTGCGGATTATCATCGAACAGTGTGTTGAATATCGATCGCCACTGCACCTGCTGTTCATCGATTTTGAGAAGGCGTTCGATAGTGTCAACAGGGAGTTTATTTGGCGTGCCTTACGCAGGAGAGGCATCCCCGATAAACTAATTGTTATTATCAAAGCTACATATGAAGGCTCCAAATGTCACGTTCTGCACAGGGGAAGGTTGTCTGAAGAATTTGAGATCCAAAGTGGGGTAAGACAAGGCTGTATCCTTTCACCAATATTATTCCTATTGGTGATTAGCGATGTGCTTCATGCAGCTTTGTCGACGGGAAACGGAGGAATTCGATGGACTCTTGCATCTCAACTGAAGCATCTTGACTACGCAGACGATGTATGCTTACTCTCCCACAGAATTATGGATCTCCACCAAATGACAGCAGATGTGGAGAGGGAGGCAGGTGTCGTCGGGCTGAAAATTAATACGGCAAAAACTAAAATTATCAGCCTTGGAACAAACTCATCGGCTCAAATATGCATTGCTGGACAACCGGTAGAGAGAGTAGAGGATTTCCAGTATCTTGATAGTATTGTCTCGACCGATGGTGGAACCGAACTGGATATAGCCAACAGGATCGCCAAAGCAAAGTCCGCGTTCGGGATGTTGTCCAAAATATGGCGAAGCAATGCAATCAGTTTGAACACCAAGATAAGATTGTTCCGCTCCAACGTTGAATCCGTGCTGCTATATGGTTGCAGCACGTGGAGAGTGACCACTACTATCACCAGAAAGTTGCAAACGTTCGTTAATAGGTGTCTGCGCAATATCTTAAGGATTTTCTGGCCCAATCGTATCTCTAACGAACACCTTTACGAGAGAACGGGTCAGGAACCAATAGGCACAACTATCCAACGGCGGAAGTGGCAGTGGATTGGTCACACGTTCCGAAAGGGTGACAGCTCCATAGCGAACCATGCTATGCAATGGAACCCTCTAACTCAGGATGGCAGGAGACCTGGCGGTCCGAGAAGAACATGGCGCAGAACAGTCGAGAAGGAGGCACGGCAGTTAGGGAAAAGTTGGGGAGAACTCAGACACATTGCCAGAAACCGTACACGATGGCGCGTAGGCGTAGTAGAGGCCCTAGAACCCACAAGGGGATACAGGACATAAGTAAGTGCATCGGACTCCTGAAACACAAGAGAACCCTCTCCAAAATAATAAACGTTCTTACCGGACACTGCGATATAGGAAGACATGCCCGGAGACTAGGCATCCCCTTGGTACAACGACTTCTGCAGAAACTGTAGGAATGAAGAGGAAGAAGAAATCATAATTTCATATGCGTATGATCTGCGTACGCCAACAGTAGGAAGACTATCCTCGTGAATACTTTTTCAATGATCTAAATGATCTCGACAACGCCTTTACGGCTAAAATCAACTCGTTCATACAACGTAGTAAACGGTTCCTACAGTAAAAGGGTGACCCACCCACTTTACATATCGGCGGTACAATGAACCTATTTCTGGTCTAAGTGCATCCTCATCGAGGGCCGATCCTAACCAACCAACTAACTAAGACACCTTCATTTAGATTCAACGATAAATATGATATGAGCTCCTTCCAAGCTATATGCAGCCTAACGAATTAAGACACGTTGACTTAATTGGCTTGGCCACATCGAGTGAATGGACAACAATGCTCTAGCAAAGACAATCTGCGGATCAAATACCCTAGGTTTGAGATGACTGAAAAGACCTCTGATATAAACATTAAGTAACCGTGGATGCCAGGGAGATTGATCTACTAAAACGGAAGCAGCATGTCCGTAAGTATTTCTATTGTATGGGTATTGTACTCGTATTATGTGGGTATATGTTAAGCTTAAGTGAATATTTCAATTATGGGACAAGTATTAGATATCAAGATACTAGCGAAATGTTGACCCTAAAAAAAATGAGTTACATAATAACGCAAAAACATGTACAAAAACATCTTCTACTCCATTCAATTTTACAGCGCTGGAAGCTCTTCTAAAATCTTTTATAATTCAAGTCTTGATTTTATTTTTTCGCTAAAAGCACTCAAATTTTATTTGCCATCAAATAAAAGCAGATAGAATACTGTCAAGTACCCAAGCTAACCACTCTATTTGTCCCAAATAATTCAACACCATCCTCTGTTGAAGCACGAAACCTTTCACAAGAATTCCATTTTCTAATCCTTGGAGGATTTATTTTGCGGAATTTATGAACTCTACCCCTAATCCTATTACAATAAAACCATCACAAAAAACCATTCAAACCCAACTGTAAATAGAGCAAAGTATTTCGAATAACGTAATCCATTCTAAATGAAACATGGATTGTTCCAGGATTGACACCCAGGCAACTGAAACTTCAACAACTGAACTTTCGTTCGAAAATTCAATTGGAAGCAATAATTAACCTCCCTTTCTGTCAAGATGGTGGCACCTTCTTTGATTTTCCAAGAGATCTCAACCACAACGACAACAACCAGGATCAGCAGGAAAACAATTTCATGTTTTTATTGAAATTAAAATTCCACTTTAATCCCTTTGCGAATGGATGTGACACGCAAGGAGATTATCTTTGCTTTTAAGGATCGGCCGGGGGCGGTCGGCCATCCAGAGTTGCGTTGCGTGGGTGGCAACAAGTGTTACAGATACAAAAACCACACGTTAATGGATAAATGATGATGATGATCAAGAGGATGATGATGAAAATGGCAAAAGTAAATTGATGTTGGTCAACACAATATGGCAATCCACTGCATCACACATTCTTCCTGAAGATGAGGGTGGACAAAATCTATTTTGATGTGCGGATGCGGTTAACTGCTTTTGCTGTGGTTGCATGGTTACTTAACTTTGAGAGCTTTATTAAATTGCTGTAGTTGACAGAGTGGGCTAGTTTTTGTTCTTCTTTAGCAGCTCGGTTACGTAATTATTATTTTGTCCCAGGATTTGAGGAGGAGATTGACGATGAAAGGACGACGTGCTTTAAAGGACGGTGCTTTAAAGGATTAGCTCATATAAGTTGGTTGCGGATTTTTAAAATCTTTAATAGTTAGCTTAACGTGAGCTCCATTTCAAATCCGACTGCCATTATTATGTAAGAAAACCAATGCGCTTCTATGGGGAGGCATTTGATGTATTTTTTACAGCATATTAAGTCAAAAACCTCCTCTTGGTCGACGAAAGACAGATTTTTTCCTTAGAAAGATTTCGCTATCATTTTGTTGGAACATGAAAGGTCGTTATTCTCAAGGCCTAGTCCACAGATTCAATTCGATAAGTACAAGTATAGCGTAAGCGTTTTTACCTAAATCGCTGAAATGACTTCAAGTTGATTTCAATGGGTTCGTGTGAGCTGGGTATAGTAGTTTGGTACAATCCTAATTAGAAGTGGTTAGATGAATAAGAAAATTGATTCTTTGGCTGACTTTGGCTTCTGCTGGATCGTTGGAAGGGTTCACAGCAAAGAGGGAGAAAAAAACGTGTCTATGTAAGAATATGAGTATTGTTATACCGTAGGTGCTAGAGACAACGTTAGCCTTTGCACAAAAAAGAACGAAGACGACAAGGAATTTCTATAGATATTCTGGAATCAGCTCATGCCTCCATTGTCATCCATCGGTATAGCTTATAAAGCCATTCTGTAGTAAATGGGGTTTTCTCTTTCCCAGATGTTCTTCGGGGAATATTGCTGAGTTGTATTTGAAGACATTTTTGGTCAACTTGTCATCCAAGAACGTCTTAAACGTGCTTTAGAGCCCCTTATTCATTCCATTGCCAAGCCAACAAGTCCGGATCAACAGGCTCATAATTACTTTCAAAATCTGTCATATTGTTTTTGTGAAAGCATAATCTATCCTATATAAAAAAAATGAGGTAGATTAAGGTGAAAAATTTGCCTATATTTTGATGTAAGTCATGATGTATGCATAAAGCATTTCATATCTTTAGAAGTAGATTATCTAAGGCTTTGTTTGAAATTTATTTGCTTGCAGGTATACATTCATCCGGTAACATAATTAAAACTGAACAAATTATTGAAAGGAATATCAAAATGGTATTAGTCCAGAAGTGTACAGTTTGCTCTGACTTTCAACTGCCGGAGGAAGTATGTGCGGTAAGAGCAGCTTAAAGAGTCATCGATTTTGCACTTTATCATATTTCTAAAAGTGAAAACATTCAATTAAATCATAAAAGAACAAGAAATACAAGGGTCATAGTTTGTTGGAAAAATTCCTACAATGCCAATCTTCATTCGAAATGTGGGAACTAAGTGAGGAATGTTAGCTTGTACAAACTTTTTGATTGTTGGTCAAGTGTAGATTGTACAGGGTGGGCCAACTACAAGTTTCTTTTTAAAAATGCAATAAAATGAACAAAATGAAATTTTTTCCAAGTATTATGGCTTTATAAGTAAGAGCAAACATCCCCATTAATTATGGAATACAACGTCGTTCAAGTGGCTGCCTCGGCTGGCCTCGCAGTAGTGCATTCTATCACTCCAATTTTCCAAGACCTTGTTGATGGTTTCGAGCTGTAGCTCACGGATTGCCTGGATGATATTGGCCTTAAGTACTTGAGTCGTTTCCGGATTGTTGGCATAACATCGGTCCTTCACGGTTCCCCACAAAAAAAAGTCCAAAGGGGTCAAATCGCAGCTCCGAGGCGGCCAATTGACATCGCCAAGACGGCTGATAACGCGATTTGGGAATTTGGTGCGCAAAAGACCGATTGTGGCATGGGCTGTGTGGCATGGCGCGCCATCCTGCATGAACCAGAGGTCGTCCAAATCCATGTCTTCAATTTCAGTAAAAAAAAAGTCGTTAACATGGCTCTGTAACGCCGACCGTTGGCCGAAACGTTGTTCCCAGCCTCATTTTCGAAGAAAAATGGTCCAATGATGCCACCACTCCACAATCCGCACCAAACTGTCACTCTCTGTGGATGCATTGGCTTCTCGACAATAACGTGCGGGTTTTTCGAGCCCAGATGTGGCAATTTTGTTTGTTAACGTAGCCGCCGAGATGAAAAGCATTTTTCGCCCAAAATCGTTATCCAATTCAAGCTGCTCTAAGGCCCAAGCTGCGAAGCGATAACAAAGCGGATGGTCGTGCGCTTTCAATTGCTGAAACAATCGGACCTTGTAAGCGAATAATCCCAGATCTTTGTGCAGAATTCTCCTCAGGCTAGTGCGTGAAATGTTGAGCTGTTGAGATCGATGACGAGTTGATGTTCGTGAATTGAGTCTCACACTCTCGCCTACAACAGCCACATTCTCGTCTGTGCGCATCGTACGACGACGGGGACCATGAGTGTTGTCCACTAGCATATCAGTCTCATGAACTTTTTGCACAAACTAACGTACAGAAGGCGCGGTGGGTGCTTCATTTCGGCCAAAACTTCTTTTCAAAAAACGCACTGTTTGGGCTACACAGCACTCACTTTGGAAAATTGTTTTCAATATTTTCCAATGTTGTTCAAGCGTAGTGCGACTCATTTCGTTCCGCGGAGGTATGATACTGACTTTCTGTTAAGATTTCGAGCGGGAAACAGCTGTCAGTGTCAAAATAACTTATGATTTAAAAAGAAATCACTAGATGGCCCACCCGTTATATACATAAGCTTTATGAAGAATGCTGAAACTCAATTTCGAGTAAGAATGAAAATTAACAGTTTAAGGTTTCTTAGTCAGGAAAAAGACATTTTTCGAAAAGGCTGCAAAAATATGAGATCAAGACTGACGTTATCAAAAATGTGCCGTGGAAAATTGTCATCGGAATTCGAAAAAGAACATGCAAATAAGGTTTAGGAGTACGCCTTTACCATCCTTGGAATATTGTATACGCCTAGTTACGAATCGACTGCTGTTATTTTTTCAATCCAAAAAATAAAATTTGTATCATAAGTTTAATTAAGATAACGAATAGAACGAGATATATATGGAACAAGGAATATGGATAGTTCCAAAATGTACAGTGGAGCTGGGTTTGGTATATTGAGTGAGACATTTGTAATCTGTCAATTATTCCCGCACATATGTGACAATGTACCAGGTAGACAATTTTGCCACTAATCAGTGCACAGGACTAATCTTGCAATCCCACACCAGTGATAAAACTATTTAAATTTTATTTAATAGTCAAGTTGCTCTAAAAGCCTTAAATTCAGTTATGACAAAATCAAATCTCATTCTGGAAACAGGAAATGGTCTTAGATCTAGTCAAAAAAAAAATCTGGTAGTTCTGCTCTGGATCTCTGCACACAAAAGTCACTCAGAAAATGAAAATACAAACTAACTGGCTAAGATTGGTGCAACCGCCCCCATTTGAGGATCCGGAACCATTCTGTGGAGGAAGCAAAGACTGTGTCTAAATCCAACTATGTTTGGACTGACACCTCAAATCAAAACTGATCGAAGTACTTCTTCCCTGCACTGTCACAAACGAAACCTAATTTCTTTTTTAAACATGAGCAGGAACCACCTTCGAATTTGGACTGGTATCATCACTTCCACATACTTGTAGACTATGCCTTGAGAGTGATGAGTGATACATATTTTCACATAATCAAAGAACGATCAGATCTCATACAAATAAGATATCGGACTGTAGGCTGGTCTTAACAACCTCAGATCCACTTAGCGAAACTCTTGCAGTTTCTGACGGCTTGCTAGCTTAGGTGGCGCTACAGTTCGGGGTGAACCTGGGCTTCAACCAACAAGCCTCTCCATTTAGCTCGGTCTTTAGCTAATTGCCTCTAGTTGCCTACTCCAAATTGGTCGAGGTCCCCTTGAACGTGTGCACGCCACCTACGGTGAGGAGGTCCTCTACTGCATCGTCCCTCCATTGTAGATTCGAAGATTCTGCGGGCCGGAGCTTTGGTGTCCATCCGCTCTACATGTCCTAGCCATCTCAGACGTCGCAGTTTTTTTTGACTAGGTCGATGTCTCTGTACAGCTCGTATAGTTCGTGATTGAATCTTCTCCTCCAAAATCCGTCAACGCAAACGGGACCGAATATCTTACGAATAATTTTTCTCTCGAAGCGACCAAAAACATCTTCACCCTCTTTTAATAAAGTCCATGTTTCAGCGCCGTAAAGCAGGATTGGGATGATCAGGGTCTTATATAGAGTCTCCTTAGTTGTTCGAGATAGGGGTTTGCTGTTGAAATGCCTTATAAGCCCAAAAAAAACAGCGATTGGCAAGAGTTATTCTTCGCTTGATTTCTGCGCTGATCTTGTTTTCGAGTTGACTGACTCTGACTGCCTCTAGAGTAAAAATTTGTTATTTTGGAACTGGCTCCCGTATAAGCAGAAGTAGAAGTATTGTTGAAAAAAATTGTATTGCCGGAATAAATATGGCAACCTATTATTTATTTACTTTGTTCTTTAGAATTTTTAGTTTAAATAATTTTTTTTACTATTTTAACCTTCGGACTCTGCCATTGTGTATGCAATACAACATCGGTTAAATAGCCGCCACGAGAATGTTTGCAAAATTCAATTCTTTGGACGTAATTTTCGATGTCTTTTTGGCAGATTTCTGGCTGTATTGCTGCCATAACTTCACGTATGTTGGTTTTTAAGTGCTCCAAAGTTTGGAGGTCATCTGCATAGACACTGTCTTTAGTATAGCCCCACAAGAAGATATCCAATAGGGTCAGAAATCTCGAAATTAAAAGACCGAAGAAAGTTTTGTGGAAATGAATCAAATTTGCCTGTTTTTTGTGGCACGAAGCCCGAACCTATTCAAACCACATATCACTCACATCAATGGCTTCAATCTCAGGCCAATAAAGTTGGTTATCATTTGACCACAGCTTCGAATTTTGCGATTGTGTTTCAAATAATTAAAAAAGATCTAACAATAAACTTTCCGACGAAACCATTGCAGGTGTTATAGAACATATTCTTTCATTTCCTTCCTATGAATCACACTATATAAGGAGGACGAGTAAGAAAAAATATTTGCCATCTCACCTCAATATACAGAAAATGTATTCATTATATTGTGAAAAAGTACCCGCTCCAATATCAAGGAAGATTTATTCCAGAGAATTTCGCAACCAAAATCTGAGTTTTAAGATTCCGCAAGTGGATACATGCCATACATGTGAAACTCTAGCAATGAGAATTAAAATTGAATCTCAGATGCAGCTGAAGGAAAATACATAACCGATTTAGAGGAACACCACGATCTTGCGGATGCAGCATATAACTCCAAAAGAATTGACAAAGAGCGAGCAAAAACAACACCAACTCTACGAACTTTTGTTTTCGATCTACAACAATGCCTTCCCACCCCATATCTGAATACATCTGTTGCTTTTTATAAACGTCAACTATGGGCTTTTAATCTGACTGTTTATAACCTTGAAGGGTATGAAGTTAAGTGTAACATGTGGAATGAAGCAGGAGGACGTGGAGCTAATTAAATAGCCACTGCATTATATGAGGAGCTCATAAATTTGCCTGATGAGGAAGATCATGTTGTATTTTATTCTGATGCATGTGGTGGTCAAAGCAAGAATTCGCATGTTGCAGCTTTTTTTTACAGCTATGCAACACAAAACCGCATTAAAAATCATTGATCATAAGTTTATTATCAGTGGCCATAGCCATATGGAGTGTGACATAGATTATGGCCTCATTGAAAAACAAAAAAATAAAAAATACAGAATATCCTATATCGCATCCATACGACTGGTATCAACTTGTCAGAACTGTTGGAAAAAGAAAAAGTTTGCTCTTAATGAGATGATACATGACAAGTTTTATGATTACGCATCATTGCTAAAGTCCGTACTGGTCTTAAGAAAAAAAGATTCGACCGGTGAGCTTTTTAAGTGGCAGAAAGCAAATTCGTTACGATATACTAGGTCACCTGGATCCGATACTGCAACCAAAAATATTATGCACTGATACTTTGCCTATTTCAAAAGAAAAGAAAAAGGACTTGATAAGTCTTCTGCCGCTCATAAGACCTGAGTTTCATGAATTTTACACCAACCTTAACACTGAGAACTCTGCAGTTAATACACTTCCGGATATTGAAGAATTTGAAGAAGAAGATTAGTTTTTAAGCACGCTCATTCCAGCATTCGTTTTTGTTTTGGTTTTTTTTTTTTCCTATATAAATACTTCATTGAAATAAAAATTGATTACTTTGATTTGTTATATTGTTACTTGATTTTACCAGTATATGTCAGCTTTCGAACAAAAGCTTAATGATCAAATGAGTACAAGTCACCTTATTTCCTTATTTACTACATAATATTAAAAAATCTTTTTGTATCTTTTAGTCTGGTACAAAAATATAAATTCACAGTTTAAGTTAAAAAAAAAATCGGAAAATTGAAAGCTTTATTTAGTTTTATTCCTCTCCTGAAAAATTGCATTTTTTGATTTATACTCCTTCTACCGCGCACCTTAGAATTGTTTCTTCAGTCGGATGATCCTGACGACTATAATCTGTTCTTAAATCCCGATACGCAGATACAATATATGCAATATATGCAATAATATAACAACTGAACTGTTATTTTTGTAGTACGATGAGACAATTTTAATGCATTGAGCGGTTATTAAACGATCCATTTTGTAAAATGGCAAGGTGAGAACTAGCTATATGTCACTATAAATGATAAATAGATTTGACCGATGCCATATGGTAGGAATGTGAAATCCCAATGACGAAATGAATAACCCTTTATCTGTTACGTAGTCGTAAGTATCTAGGTATGTACATACGTTTAGGTATTGCAATGTGAATGTAAATAAAGAAAGATCAAACGGAAGATCAAAGAGATCAAAGGAATTACTCAAAACGCAAATTTAAAGTACGGTCATTGTAAAAGATAATTCTATCAATTACGCATAATGGACATCATAGCATTTTTAAGTTTACACTTTATGAAGTTCTATTCGCACCAAACTGGTGCCTGCGAAATATAAAGACGATATATTCTGGAAATTTCGTGTATATTTGTAGCTTACGTACGTATGTATGTATATTGCAATTAGTGAGTTTCTGTTAAGAAAAAAAATTTTTTTTCGAAAATCATAAAGACGGCTAATTAATCTAATTGCTTTCCGATTCTGACTTATTACTAGTTCACCGCATTTAACAGGAAAATTTAATTAACCCAACCAGATCTCATTTTATTAATTACATTTGTTTTTCATAACATTTCATCAAATCTATTTGTTCTTGTCGCTGTGTTGTTCTAATAGAGATGCCTCATGAAGCCAGGGAACATTTAGCTAATTAATAGTGTTGCTTTGGAATGACGCATGAAATGTTGATGTTTGTAAAGATCACACAGCAGGTATTTAATACGAATTGAACTGGGGATTTTCCAGGTATTTCTGGTACACGCGTTCGAAATGCGTACATTAATTGATGACTGTATTAAGAGTTCTCTTCTTGATTCTTAATTTAATTGGAAATAAATTTGTAAGAAATTACTCTAAAACGTTCAGGAATTTCTCACATGTAAATTACTATGCTTTCGAAATACATAGTTTTAAGCAGTAGTACATGCATACGTATCTACAAAAGTTTCACCATTGGATTTATTTTATTTTATTTTACATTTTGAATAAATTTGAAGTGAAACCGAAAAAAAGAAAAGGAGGAAACATACATAATACAGAACCTGCATGCTTCTCATGTGGAATCCAAACCGTTTAATCAATTATTAGGTCTATGTCATTAAACTTTTGCCAGTATGGGTATTGTAGCGATGTGCCGTGATGGGGAGTGCAGGAGATTTAGGAACAAATCCTTTCTATTTTCAGATATTTTTAGGAAAACCAATGCTATGGTAATTAAGTTTCTGCATTCTGATGCAAACGAGGCCTACAGACAATTATGCAAGGAAAAACAAGCAGAATATAATATACACCCGATTTCTAAATTAGAAGTCGCTCTGGGCGAATGTTACGTGGTAGCAAATCCACGGCGCCTTTTTATAATATATGATTTAACACTGAAACAATATCAGAGATATTTCTAAAATCAATCATTTTCACTATATTCAAGAAAGGTGACAATAGTCTGCCGGGAAATTATAGAAGCATGTGTTCATGGTGGAAGCAAAGAAATCTGCACACAAATTGTATACCGAAGGTTGACAATCTGGGTACAAGCCAATAACCGCCTAAGTATTTTTCAGGCTGGCACCGAGCTGGTTTTCTGACGATTCTTAGATTTTTTACGTACTGAAACAGGTGTGCCTCAACGTTGTGTTTTGAGTCCAATTCGGTTCTCCATCTACATATTTTGATGACATAGCTTATTGTTAGCCTCGCGAAGCTAAGATCAGTGATGTAGATGTTAAGGTTATTCTATATGCCGATGACTGATTGGCTAAAAATCCACGTGCTCTTCAGTTACAAATAAATAATTTAAAACTCTACTACGACCTTTGGGATCTTGAGATAAACACCTCTTAGTCCATTTTTGCTCAGAGAGAAAGCTCAAAATAAACGAGACCAAATGCGAAACTATACTGTACCGCACACCAGTAAGATTCGGTAATTCAGATTTGAGACGCAACTGGAAAAACAGAAAAAACTTGCAAATAGCGAGATCTAATGGTCTTCTTTAGGTGTTTATTAAGATAAGTTTTTGTACTACAATGTGCATTTAAATATGCAGTTACAAAAAGTGAGAGCGGGATACATGTATCTCTTTTAAACGTCTTATCTATTCTATGTGTAGTTCTAAGTTTATTTGAACTATTAATAATTATCTTAGTTGTATGAGTAAAAAAATAAACGATAACAAGGAAAAAAACCTCTAAGATTATGACGTTCGGACCTGCAAGCCGTAGGAAAGCACTGATAAAGAACTTTTATAGGAAAAGAGAACCAATTGATGTTTTTCATTAGTTTAAATATTTGGGACTTCCTCAAACATCGCTCACATTTTCACGAAAAGTCAGTAGCGGCTAGAAGCCCATACACAAAAACAGCTGGTTTTGGTTGGTCTATGGAAATGATTTATGACGATTTCTATTCTGAATGAAAAATATTGACTTCAACAGAGACACAACTGAAAGAGTTCAATATTATTTTTTTTTACAGTTTCTTAAGTTTGTTCTCCGAAATTTTGAGAATACGTATGAGTACAAAAATAAAAATTGTTGTTACATTTTCAGGCTTTCTCCCGCGAAGAAGTTTTTTCAGACAATCCGCTATAAGTCATTAGTTGTTTTTTTTTTTTAATTTAGAACAAGGCAATGTAACCCACTGTGGCTGAGAGATAGTAAGTTCCATTCAATACTCCATTCATTTTTGATATACAAAAATCATCAAATACATAAAAAAACAAACAAGTGCTACTGCTCACATCGAAAGAAAACGTTCCCTGCTGAGAACTTCTCATAAAAACCACAAGTTGGTCCAATCCCATGCATCACACAGGAAGAGGTAAAAGTTGCAATAAAAATGATGGCCAACAGCAAAGCCAAATGACCGAATTTCTCAGTAATATTCTCACTGAAACGATACGCGATGAGTGAAGGAAAAGCCAATTGTCCTATTTTATGAAAACAAGGGATATCTGAGGCTATGTAGGAATTACTGAGCCATACAACTCATATAGCACTCTATCAAAATATGAGAGCTAGGCATCAAGAGAAGACTACTTCAACTCACGGAAGTGACCAAGAACCAATGTGAGTTCTTCGCAGGAAGATCCACCACAGTTATCCTTCACTCGGTCAGGATCATAATGGGGACATATAATGAAGATCTTCATATGATATTTATTGATCTCAAAAAGAGTTCGACTGGGTGCCAAGGAAACTCATCTCGCAAGCAGGATCGCAGACCACTATATAAACCTTCTTATCGAAATGTATCACCCAGCTAAAATGAGTGATGAGTTCAATCTTCTTCTTCCTATTTCGGGGAGGTTATGATCCGGAAACAAGGGATCATAACCCTCCCACTTCACCGCATTTCTACTGATCCGCCTGTGTGGTTCGCCCGTGTGAGTGTGTCAGTGATAAGTTCAATGTGGCGGTTGGAATTCACCAAGGTTCGGCAATAAGCCAGTTGCTTTTCAATTTTATCATGATTGATTTGCAACGCCCTCCTTCGTGGAACATTCTGTACGCGTATGACATCGTCTTTGCTAATAAGGACCCGAAAGATCTATCATATATGCAATATATTTCGTAAGAGAGGATATTAGCACTCTGAAAACTCGGTATACATGTTAACAGAAAACTGAATACATGACGTGTTATTTCAGTGGCAACTATTGCTTTTGCCGCGCTTTCGATTTGCAAGATATTCACGATTTTAAGCAACTTGACTCTATTGTAAGCAACGATTGGACCATCCACGTAGACGCCACTCACCATATAAATACCAGATGAAGCTCTCTGGGGTGCTGTATGATGAGAGAATGCTGCTTTCCAACAAAGTCAAAGTCTAAAAGGCAACAGTGTGCTCCTATGACATAAGGTGCCGAACGTTGGGCGCTCAAAAAACAACAAGCCAATGTGCTCCACAACAGAGAATAGAATGTTGAGATGGGCTGGCGGCTGACATTGTTGGACCAAATTACCAACAATTACATAGGTGGCAGTTATAGATTTAGAAAGCCGACCAACGTCATGAGGAGACCGCCAAACCCAGGCTCATGTGGACGTCAATTATTATTATTATGCTCTCAGTCCTTTATTATAGCACCGAAACACGTACTTTTTCAATGGCTGATTCCCATTTACTTGGGGATAGTCTCTCCAGTCCTTAACCATGCACCACTTAAGAGTAAGAGCATGCCCGTACATCACATCCCTGTTTTCGAAGAATTTTAACAGAGTCAAATACAATATACATAATACAAATACTTTTATAAAGTAAAAACAAAAAAAAATCCAGGGCTTCTTCGGTCAGTTATTTACTTTTACTTATGTCCTGTATCCCCTTGTGGGTCCGATGGCCTCTACTACGCCTACGCGCCATCGTGTACGGTTTCTGGCAATGTGTCTGAGTTCTCCCCAACTTTTCCCCAACTGCCGTGCCTCCTTCTCAACTGTTCCATGTTTTCCTTGGACCGCCAGGTCTTCTGCCATCCTGAGTTAAAGGGTTCCATTGCATAGCATGGTTCGCTATGAAACTTTCACCCTTACGGAACGTGTGACCAATCCACTGCCACTTCCGTCGTTGGATGGTTGTGCCTATTGGTTCTTGACCTGTTCTCTCGTAAAGGTGTTCGTTAGAGATACGATTGGGCCAGAAAATCCTTAAGATATTGTGCAGGCACCTATTAACAAACGTTTGCAGCCTTCTGGTGATAGTAGTGGTCACTCTCCACCTGCTGCAACCATATAACAGCACGGATTCAACGTTGGAGCGGAACAATCTTATCTTGGTGTTCAAACTGATTGCATTGCTTCGCCATATTTTGGACAACATCCCGAACGCGGAATTTGCTTTGGCGATCCTGCTGGCTATATCCAGTTCGGTTCCACCATGGGTCGAGACAATACTCCCAAGATACTGGAAATCCTCTACTCTCTCTACCGGTTGTCCAGCAATGCATATGGTATTTGAGCGGATGAGTTTGTTCCAAGGCTGATCATTTTAGTTTTTGCCGTATTCATTGTCAGCCCGACGACGCCTGCCTGCCTCTCCACATCTGCTGTCATTTGGTGGAGGTCCATAATTCTCTGGGGGAGTAAGCATACATCGTCAGCAAAGTCAAGATGTTTCAGTTGAGACGTAAGAGTCCATCGAATTCCTCCGTTTCCCGTCGACAAAGCTGCATGAAGCACATCGCTAATCACCAATAGGAATAATATTGGTGAAAGCATACAGCCTTGTCTTACCCCACTTTGGATCTCAAATTCCTCAGACAACGTCCCCCTGTGTAGAACGTGACATTTGGAGCCTTCATATGTAGCTCTGATAATAGCAATTAATTTATTGGGGATACCTCTCCTGCGTAAGGCACGCCAAATATACTCTCTGTTGACACTATCGAACGCCTTCTCAAAATCGATGAACAGCAGGTGGAGTGGCGATCGATGTTCAACGCACTGTTCGGTGATGATCCGCAGAGCGGAAACCTGCTTGTTCGGCATCGAATGTGTCTTCGAGATGTTGTTTGATTCGCTCCAGGATATATTTAGCTATTATCTTAGCTACAGCAGGCAGCACGCAGATACCCCTCCATTAAATTTCCTTTCTTAGGAAGCTTGACGGTCAATCCCTTTTTCCACTCGTTAGGAAAGCTCTCAGCTTCCCAAACTCTATCTATATGTGGAAGCAGAAGCTCAGCCGACGTTGTTGGTGCTGCTCGTAAGAGCTCTGTTGGAATACGGTTAAGTCCTACCGCCTTGTTGGTTTTGAGTGCCTTGATCGCGGTAGTGATCTCATCATTACTGGGAGTCGTGGTGCATATTCGGAAACTTCTCACCTCGGGCATCTCAGTCTGATTTGGAAGCATATCACTAGCGAATACACGGTTCAAAACCGTAGCAAAATGCTCTTTCCATCTCTCTTCGGTCAGTTAGGTTGCCCACGACTCTATGGAAATATATTACCTTTAGTAAGTAGGTGATTAGCAAATCCGTCAGGGCCCTTATTTTACGTTCTGAAGCGCATTCTTTATTATGAAAATATCATGTCAACTGGGCTTCTGTTCACATTACTAGCTGTATCTGCCAGAAGCATTTTCTCTACCTATGTATATGGTATTGGGATTTTGGCGGATGAGGAAGGGATTTAGTTTCTTAAAAAGTAAAGAAATAAAACAAAGGCGGATTTGAT
The DNA here is from genome assembly GCA_945910035.1 of Brachypalpus laphriformis. NCBI lineage: Eukaryota > Metazoa > Arthropoda > Insecta > Diptera > Syrphidae > Brachypalpus > Brachypalpus laphriformis. The sequence continues at coordinate 282,303,956 of OX246754.1, read as the reverse complement.
CGACGACCGATATAGTATGCGAATTTAGTTATAAGCTGCTGGATTAATTTTATATGCAGCAAATACAAGAAATAGGATCTTGCGATCTACTTGTGGACCTCTTTTCAATAGCACAGGTAGTTAAATGCTGTTTCCTTCAACCCGATCAGAATAACGTAAGGATAGCGATATCTAATCTTAAATCCACAAAGCTGTTGGAGCCGATTGCCTTGCCGCCGAACTTTTCACAGCAGGAGAAGATAAGCTGGTGAGGAGCATGCACCAGCTCATCTGTAAAACCCCCGTATCGCTTACCCGATCCTGAAGATCCTCTGAACTGCGCTAACTACAGAGGTATAAGTCTTCTTAATATCGCATATACGTATAAGATTCTGTCTGCCGTATTATGCGAACGCCGAAACCCGATCGTCAACAACCTGATAGGTACTTTTCAGTGCGGTTTGAGGCCGGAATGTCCACAATTGACCAAACATTCACACTACGGCAGATCTTGGAAAAAGCCCACGAATATCAAATCGATACGCATCATCTTCTCATCGATTACAAAGTTGCCTATGATAGTGTGTATAGAGATGAGTTATACAGAGCCATGTCTAGTTTCGGCATCCCTGCCAAGCTTGTCCGTTTGTGCAGAATGACAGTGGAGAACTCTCACTGCTCCATCAAAGTCGGAAAGAACACAATCGAACCGTTCGATGTCAGGAAAGTTCTTAGAGAATGCGCAACACTATCATGCTATCTCTTTAACATACATTGTACGGAACTCACAAGCTAACACCGGAGATACATTTTTTTACAAACCTGTACAATTACTCGCTTACGCCGATGATATTCACATTGACACATCGGAAGGACTCAGCGGGCCATACTGTGGGGAGATCAAACAAAAAATTACTCTTGCCAATCGGTGTCTTAAGGGCTAAGAAGGCAATTGAGTAACAAAGTCCTATCTCGAGCTACTAAGGTAACTCTTTATAAGACACTCATCATCCCAGTCCTGTTGTACGGCGCAGAGGCATAGACTTTGTTAAAATCGGATGAGGATGCCCTTGGTTACTTTGAGAGAAAAGTTCTTCGAGTGATATTTGATTTCGTTTGCATAAACGGCAAGTGAAGAAAAAGGTATAATGTCGAACTATATGGCTTATATAATACAAAGACATCGACTTAGCCAAAAAAAAAGGTTTTTTCACGGTCCCACCTCTCGCGAACGTCTGACAAACATCCGAGAGTATTGTTGTCATGAAAAAGCTTCTCAAACCGTCGTTCGGATACGGCACTAAACCGTAGGTCCCTTCCATTCGTGTGAAAAATATAACGCACACAACATGAGTGGTTGCGAGAAGCTAGGCCCTGGCACTTAAAGAGCTGTTGCGCCAAATATTTATTTCTTTTATTTATCGACTTAGCCAGAAGAGTTCTCGTACAGCGACTAAGATGGCTGAGTCATATAGAGTGCAAAGAGCCCAAAGTTGCAGCCCGGAAAGTCTTCTAATACACCCCGGATGGACGGCGCAGTAGAGGACGACCTCGCGGTAGGTGGCGCAAACAAGTGGAGAGGGACCTCAACCAACTTGTCGTGCGTAACTCGAGGCAGCTGAGAGAGATTTGTTGGTTGAGGCCCAGATTTACCCCGGACTGCAGCGCCACCTTTGTAAGTGAGTTTAATGTTGTAAGAACACAAAAATACTTGTTTCATCCCACAAATACATTTCTTTCTTTGATCTAGCTCGTATCATTAACTCTTATTAAGCTAATGTACCTCGTTGTTCCGAGAATAGAATTCAAATCAGTTAATCTCCACCTGCGCTTCTAAACCTCTTTACATTGAATAATTTTGTAATCGTGTCTTTACATGCATACGAAGCGATCAAATCACGCACACCATTCCCCATGTCACTGCATAGTTCAACGTTTCGTAATAGCATCAGAGAACATTCTTCCGGAAGAATCAACATCGGCTGTGGGTTTCATCGGTGGGTATCTATGGCTTAGCAGCTGGGTTACGCTGAGACGGGTGAAAATTTAACAGAACAACCAGAGCACGTGTACCTCTAGGTGTGTAGCATGCTATGGATCCAGCGAATTGTTGCCACATGGCGGACATCGTATACGTGTGGCTAACAATTCAAAACTTTGCCAATTAAAAATAGATACTTTCAAACGTGTGTGGTGTTGATTAAATACATTTTCTTTTGTTCCTTGTAACGAGGTGTAAAGATGGACGTGTTCAGTTTTTAAATGAGGACTCAACCTTTTAATTAAATTTTGTAGAAACAATAAAGTTGATGTTAATAGCATTGTTGAAGAAATTTGTTCGGGCTAAGTTCCGTTTCGATTAATCTTTTGTTTCCAAAAATATCTGCCAGAATGACTGTTTCGTTTAATTTGCAGCGATGCATGACTTTCCGGCTGTTTTTCAATTTCAAGAATATTAACTTTTAATTTAATTCTAAGAATAAGAAAGAAATGCGTCAAATACTCTACGTAAGTGTATACATATTCACATTTAATCTGCTTATACATCCCCTACAGAGTAGTTGAACTTGAGGTCATCATATTCGAGATAAATCTCGCAGCTGATTTAAAATTCCTAGTCATAGCCCACAGTGGAACGTAGAAATTTCGTGTATCTTATGTATTAGCACATTTCTCTTTGTTATAATTTCTAAAATAGTTGGGAGAACTGAAGTAAAATCGGAATTTTCGTACCAGAAATAGGTCGGCAGTCTTTACATTCCAGGGCTACTGATTTTTGTGAATGAACAAGGGAAACTCAGTTTGGCAGTTTAATATGAACCAGAAAATCCATTCCTTCTTTCCCTCTAGCATTCTTTTCTCTGTCTTCTTTGGTGGGATATTTATTAAGAAATTTTTATTTTTATAATTAGATGTTTTTTTTTTTGTTTGATTTTGTCAGAACCCTTTCATGCAATTGCCTTAGGCTATCATAACAAGAAGGAGTAATAAAAGAGGACTGAAACGGTTAACATTTCGTTTGACCGCCAGTTGTGCATGTATAAATTTATCCTGTCAAGATTTTTTCTTGCTAGATGAAAGAAGTAGAATTTATTCAGTGCCTTAGGAGGTATTTTTCCTTTGAATAGTGGGTGGAAAATAGGTCTAAAAGAGAAACCAAAGCGAAAACGTTTGTATTTCAACGCCAACACACAACTGATTGTAACCAGAAGTTGCAACCTCATCATGTCTTGAGGATAGAAAACAAAATATCATAGATGAAGGAATTTAATTAAGGGTTTATTTACAGTGGCTTGAGAATACTTCACCTTAAATGAAACAAATCTGAATAACAGGATGAATGGTTTCATAATGGAATTCGATGTCAGGATCCTACTATTCGTATGTACGAGTATGAAAGGCAAAACTTATATTTATTACAGTTGATTGTGTAATGCACATCAGGCAAAAGACCTGGCATACAATTTTATTTAACATTATCCCTAGAATTCACGGAAGTAGAAATGATTGAATCACATCTCCTAGATTAAGTCTGGTTTATTAAGACTTTCATCTTTTCTCATGGGAGTCGTTCCATTGCACTGCTGTTTATGCAAACGAAATTTTGTTCAGGGTAAGTAAGTATATTGATTACGGCTACGCTGTGAAAGCTGGATTACCACAGGAATCCACACTTTCAGCAATCTTTTTTCTACACCAATATAAGATACTAAATAGAATGAACAACGAATAAGATGTTTACTACTTGAATGTAGACATCTCTCCTCTTCGGAGATCCAAATATATTCCCTCATTACTTGACTTCAAAATGAAGAAAATGAAATTCGCTGTCTTCTAGCTTTTCACATCGACGCCTAGTAATCAACTCGAGGACATTTTTGTAACATTTTAATATCGTATGATAATACATTCAATATCGCAAAATCAGTGTCTATGAACTTTAGATCGCTGTTTGTAGAAAAACGCTATCATAATTTTTTTAGAAGGCAATCATTTTATGACGAATATTACTCTTAACTTGTTCCAGCTATTAGGTAATAATTACTCACTTACTTACTTACTTAGGTGGCGCTACAGTTCGGGGTGAACCTGGGCTTCAACCAACAACCCTCTCTTCAACCAATTGCCTTCAGTTGCGCACTCCAAATTAGTCGAGGTGACCTTAAACTTGTGCGCGCCACCTACGGTGAGAAGGCCCTCTACGGCGTCGTTCCTCCGTGTTAGATTCGAAGACTCTGCGGGCTGAAGCGTTGATGTTCATTTGCTCTACATGTCCTAGCCATTTCATATGTCCAATACGCACCTTTTTGACTAGGTCAATGTCGCTGTACAGCTCGTATAGTTCGTCATTGAATTTTCTCGTCCGAAACTTGTCAACGCAAATTTGACCGAATATTTTACGAAGAATTTTTCTCTCGAAGCAACAAGGATATCTTCATCCATTTTCAGTATATTCCATGTTTCAGGATGATGAAGGTCTTATATAAAGTCTCCTTAGTTATTCGAGATGGGGCTTTACTATTGAATTGCCTTATTAGCCCAAAAAAATAGCGATTGTCAAGAGCTATTCTTTGCTTCATTTCTGCTCTGGTATCATTGTCAGAATTAATAGCCGAGTTAAGGCAGTCCTTTACAACCTCGAAGTCTTAGCTGTGCACTGTGATGTTCTGTCTAATTCGGCGGTGATGACTGTCCCTTCTGGTTGATAGCAAATACTTGGTTTTGCCCTCGGTTACCACTAAACCCATTTTAGTTGCTTCCGGTGCCTGTTAACGCACTGGTTATAGCCCACTGAGTCCTTCCAATTATGTCTATATCGTTGGTGTATGCAAGCAGTTGAACATATTTTTTATAGATTGTACCTCCGGAGTTGGCTTGTGAGTTTCACACAATGCTTTCAAGTACAATATTAAGGAAGTCACATGACAGCAACCTTGTCCAAAACTTTTTTTGACTTCAAGAGTCTCGGTGAGGTCATTACCGACGTTGATGGAGCAACGAGCATTCTCCACCGTATTTTCCTGGCCTGAAACCGCTCTGATAGGGGCCAATCGGGCTGTCGATAAAAGGTTTCAGGCGCTCACACAATACGCAGAAAAGATTATGTTTGCGATGTTGAGGAGACCGATCCCTCTATAATTGGCGCAGTTGAGAGGGTCACCTTTCTTGTGGATCGGGCAAACGATGCTGAGATTCCGTTCATCAGGCATACACTCGTCTAATCAAATCTTAGAGATGAGTTGGTGTATGCTCTCTACCAGTTCATCACCAGCTGCCTTGAAAAGTTCGGCCGGTAAGTCATTACATCCAGCAACCTTGTCGGATTTCAGTTTGGATATTGCTATCCTTACTTCGTTTTGGTCAGGTGGACGGAAATGTTGACTATCATCGTCTATGTTGAATGGTTCATTCTGCCTGACAGCGGGATGTTGGTCTTCGTTGTCGTTATATAGTCTGCAGAAGTCATTTTTTTCATTTTTTCAGCACCGACTGTAATTTTACTACTAGGTTTCCATTTTCATCTCTACAAGAATTTTTCAATTTTTATTTTAAGTATTAAGTCTCCAAAAATCGCTTGTTTTTCTATGTTTTATTAAGAGACGGTAAGACTTAGCTTTCTCACTATTCATAACCCTCCCACTTCACCGCATTTCTACTGATCTGCCTGTGGGATTCGCTTACCTTTCTTTTTTCCATTGGGTAAAAAGGAGTACTCTTTTTGTGTTCAGCACAGAAAAGCACTCCCAGTCATGTTCCATGTCGTTTCTATTAGGCAAAAAGAAGCCATTTGTTGCTTTGTTTTTCTGTGAAAAATGTTAACAAAAAATCAGACATTCACCAACACACGCAGAAGCAAGCAGAAAAAGATTTCACACGTTCCATTGGAATAAAAAGTAGTGAAATCGGGAGTGAAACCAATGGAAAACGACATTAGTTTTTGAGCATATCATAGCTATAAATTTCAGTCTACATAAAACGGGTGGGCCATCTAGGGATTTCTTTTCAAATCGTAGGTTATTTTGATACTGACAGCTGTCTCCCGCTCGAAATCTTGACAGAAAGTCAGTATCATACCTCCGCGGAACGAAATGAGTCGCTTTATGCTTGAACAACATTGGGAAATATTGAAAACTTATTTCCAAAGTGAGTGCTGTGTAGCCCAAACAGTGGGTTTTTTGAAAATAAGTTTTGGCCGAAATGAAGCACCCACCGCGCCTTCTGTACGCAAGTTTATGCAAAAAGTTCGTGAAACTGGTATGCTAGTGGACAACACTCATGGTACCCGTCACCATACGGTGCGCACAGACGAGAATGTGGCTGTTGTAGCCGAGAGTGTGAGACTCAATTCACGAACATCAACTCGTCATCGATCTCAACAGCTCAACATTTCACGCACTAGCCTGAGGAGAATTCTGCACAAAGATCTGGGATTATTCGCTTACAAGATCCAATTGATTCAGCAATTGAAAGCGCACGACCATCCGCTTTGTTATCGCTTCGCAGTTTGGGGCTTAGAGCAGCTTGAATTGGATAACGATTTTGGGCGAAAAATCATCTTTTCTGACGAGGCACATTTTCATCTCGGCGACTACGTTAACAAACAAAATTGCCGCATCTGGGGCTTGGAAAACCCCCAAGTTATTGTCGAGAAGCCAATGCATCAACAGAGAGTGACAGTTTGGTGCGGATTGTGGAGTGGTGCCATAATTGGACCATTTTTCTTCGAAAATGAGGCTGGGCACAACGTTTCGGTCAACGGTGGGCGTTACAGAGCCATGTTAATGACTTTTTTTTTTTTTATTGAAATTGAAGGCATGGATTTGGACGACCTCTGGTTCATGTAGGATGGCGCGCCATGCCACAATCGGTCGTTTGCGCACCAAATTCCCAAATCGTGTTATCAGCCGTCTTGGCGATGTCAATTCGCCGCCTCGGAGCTGCGATTTGACCCCTTTGGAATTTTTTTGTGGGAAACCGTGAAGGACCGATGTTATGCCAACAATCCGGAAACGATTCAAGCACTTAAGGCCAATATCATCCAAGCAATCCGTGAGCTAAAGCCCGAAACCATCAACAAGGTCTTGGAAAATTGGAATGATAGAATGCGCTACTGCGAGGCCAGCCGAGGCAGCCACTTGAACGACGTTGTATTCCATAATTAGTGGGAATGATTGCTCTTACTAATAAAGCCATAATACATGGAAAAAATTTCATTTTGTTCATTTTATTGCATTTTTAAAAAGAAACTTATAGTTGGCCAACCCTGTATAACCCAAAAGTGCCCAAATGAGGTAAATTATTCTCTATTGGGTATATTGGTTTTTGACGCTGAACTTTCTTCACCATTTAGTAGTAGAGCTCCTCCACTATGTTGTTCTTCTTGGCGAAAATGGTAATTTGTTCCCTTTAGTAAGCAGTACTAGCCTCTGATGTTTCCACTGATCAGGGAAGACTTCCTTCTTCAGGCACAAAATGTATATTAAGGTAAACGTGTCTGAGCGTAATTATATTGCCGTCTTGAGCGCTGTATTTGGAAGCAAAGCAAGAAAATAAGCAAAGAGCAACGGGCAATCAGGTGCATCGAGTTGATGAACACCAATACATCTAAATGCCATTGGAATGTGTTTGAGTGACGTAAATGAATAAAAAATGCAGGCAGCCGACAGGAATGATCTGAATCACATTTTTCTGTACTTGACAGAGGAATAGTAAGCTCCTTCATATAAATACATATATGAAATGGTGGAAAAAAATGCTAGCAGGTCTTGTCAAAAGAGATATCCTAACCAAAAAGCGAAGAAGAAAGCCACCAGATCATTTTTAAACAAATGCGAGCTTCACCCAACCAAGAAAAAGTCCAGAGCACTGGACTGGTTAAGATGATGAAGGCAAAAAACCCCAACGAAACGGCCACATCGATATCGCTATGTCGATGCATTTTGAGAAGAAGAAGGAAAAGGGGAACCAAAGCGAGGCAGTAAAATAATGTCCCTATTTAGATTTTAGTCGAACTCTTGGTGCGGTAGGTACAATACTGATAAACTTCTACATAAGGCCCCTATTTGATCAGCACTTGGAAGAAAAGTTTCGATTTTGTATTAATATCTTTCTCTGCATTAACCTAAAAGCATATCTAGAGGCCATACCTACATCAGCAAAGATCTTACCAATCTAAAGTAATAGCCTTTCGTGCCCCCGAGATAAAAGCTCTATAAAAACATAAGACTCACTTCTCTAGAGGGAATATACTTTCGGATGTATTGCCGGTTCTTCAAAGTTGTGCATACATCAGGGAACAGGAGCTACTCCCATGTAAAAGTTACCAAGGCCTACCAGCAGTTTTCGAAATAATAAAGTCCAAGTCCATAAAACACCATACCGTCTGCCAGAACAAAATATACAAAACTCCCTAGGCAACATGTAAGGTTTCCAAATTGTTTTTTCCTCAAGTTCCCCTTATCCTCCAGCAGTTGTCATCATGACAACCTCAAGTACATATAGAATCTCTCATGTGAAAAATCACTTTTGCCCAATTTTGTAAGCATGAATAAGACGCATTATTTATATTCTTCTAGGGTGTGGTACACAACGAAAAAGATTCCTAAACGATGTTGCTCTAATTCGTTACGAGGAATAATTTAGAAAAAAAAAGAAGCCAAAATGTCCTGAAAATTTCGTGTTGTTAAACAAAATTTTATTTCCCGGCAATGACATTGACGCAAGGTGGTGCCACTTTCTATACTTTCCTATATTCGAGAGCGATGACGATGTTTGTGTAATCACCCAACTGGGTGGTAGGAGTGTTCCGAGTTGAAAGGTGAAAAAAGTTGCACGTAAGGAAAGAGATTAGGCACACCTTGGGGCATATGCTTTATTAAGCAGACCATTAACTGAATTATATTCCCTCTGACTTTGTACAACAGCAACAACGGAAGGAAGGAAATATGCCCGAAGGGAGCTCGAGAAAGATCCATCATGCGTTAGAGTTTTTCCATCCACTAGCATCGCATCTTCCTTGTCGTCCACCCATACTCCGAAAGCCCTTGACAGATGAAACAGAAAATCACTTTGTTGTAGATGAAATTAAATCACCTTGACATGAGCGCTGTGTTGTGTACGAGTATAGTGCATAAAGTTATCCAAGGCATATGGAGATTGTTTTCTGGCAGAGTATTTGCTTTGCCCATATTTTCCCTCAAATGAAGTTCTTTCCCACATACTACACTTGTGTCTGTATATTTATCAAAGTCCTTGAGAGCGATACATACTGATATGGTAAAAGTCTAAAGGGAAATTTAGTTCAAATATTTTGAGAAAGTTTTTGTATTGTTTGTAACTTGGAGATTGTTTCTGTTCCCTTTTGCCTCGTCGTTGTTGTCGTCCTTCTATTGGGTCTTGTTTGCTTAGTAAGGAGGGCTGCTGTCTTATTTAAATACCTTAAAATGTTGTAAGCATATGTGTGTGAATAGGAGAAATTTTTGGGAAAGTTGCTTAAAGAGAGAGAGGGAAATTAATACGCATTGTTGTTAAAGAAAGTTATTTCATTTATATTTATTAGATTGATAAGGAGTCATTATGAGGGTGAAAATGTATATGATCCTGCGGTTGAGATTATTACTTTAACAATTGTGTACGTGGGGCTTATGTATGTTTAATACGTATCTGTTACATGCAAGACAGAATGATGACAAGAAATGAAATTTATCTGAACTTCAGCATCACGAAACACAAAAATAAAGGAGGAAAGCAGCAAAGCTTACGTATAATAAAATTAAAACTAGGGTCGTCTTTGGGCAAGTATCACGCAAAAATTAATTGGCAGAATTTAGTAAAGCTTTGCTATTCTATACCTTAGAGGCTTGGTCCTAATCGTAAGTTAGAATTATGAGAATATTTCTCAAGGGGATTAAGATATTAAAATAAATAAACGCAGAGACTAAAAAACAGGCAAAACCGGGCGTTATAAAACTTTACATTGGAAAAGTTTGGGAAGTACTGATTTTTTTGAGTACTTTTGGGCGCAAAATAAAATAAATAGACCTATCGATCTATTTCCTTGCCTACCTATAAGCAGCACATTTATAGCTACATGTGTATTTCGACGCAGGCGACCACACAGCTTGAAGACCACACAGACAAGGTCGATGGATCTGCTAGTAAGGAATAAATTGTCAGAAGAATAATTTCCAGTTGGGAGTCGTAACAGAAAAACACACCTTTTTAATAGAACATATCTGGTTCATAGAAAATGGCAGCAAAATTCAGGAGTGCGCTTTCAAATGAACTCTTAGCGGATTATTGGAATCTAAAAAGACTACTGGGCCCCATTACTTATCCGTATGTCATACAGTAAGACGCATAACTCAGATATATACTCTTAAATCCTCAATCAAAGCATTCGACACGCCTCACACCAACACTTGTGAATCCGCGTAATACGACTTTTTGTTTTTTTATTATTTGCGCGCACTCAAGGGGTATCGAATACCCTTTAAATACTTTGCATAGTGTGGGCGTTGAAAAGGATAGATAAAGATTTGATGTATATGTTTGAAACGCAGTTTTTTATATTTCAGAGAATGACATTTCAAATGTTCAACTCCTTTAAGGAGATCAAACACAAAACTTTCATACCGGCTTAGACATGGAACGTGGTAGTATATACTGTAGCATCCACAGGAAGTACCATCGCACTACATCACGAGCATGGTTTGTGTTAATACTATCAAAGACTGCCATCTGTCGGCCTTCTGTCAGAACTGCCATTATGGACATCAGCTGTGTATTGTGTTATTGAAAAAAGGAAAATGGTTCGCAAATTGCTGGATGATTTGTCATTGGTACAACTAAAGGAGTAATGAGCCAGCGGGATCAACCTACGGCTGCAATGAAAAGAGAATTGATTATTAAGTCGCGGAAAATAATGACGAACGAGGGTGGATATCCTGATACGACTTTGTTTGGCGTCGAAGAAGAAGAAGTAAGTACGACGAGTGACATGTCGGCTTTAATGAGATTGCTTTCCGAAAAATTCGATGTACAAAATAAAAAGTGAGATGAGCAAAAGAACTCTTTAGATGTTAAGCTCGATGTTCATAACAAAAAGTTCGAGATGCTCAAAAATTTCTTGACTGAGCAAAAGAAGAAGTTCAAAATTTTGGAAAATTAATTGGATGATCAAAAGAATTTTCTAGACGCCAAGCTCGATGAACGGTATAAAAAGTTTGAGAATTCTCTAGATGCTAATGGATGTGCGAAACAAGAAGTTCGAGATACTACGAAATTCCTTGGCTGAGCAGAAGAATACTCTAGACGCTAAATTTTGAACAATTCGAAAACACGCAGGCCAAAATTGAGACACTTGAAACAGCCGTTGAAGAAAGATTCGAGAATGTTGAAACGAAATTCGAGAATATTCAAATAAAAGTTGAGGCTTTTGAAAGAAGATTCGAGAATCTGGTGAAGGAACTAGATCGCGTGAAGAAACAGAAAGTTCGTGAATACTCAACCGACTGCCCAAGAAGGGAAGAGATGCAGCCTCCCGTCTTCGATGGTCAAATATCATGGTCCATATATGAAAGGTAGTTCGAAGCACCGGCAATGACGGACAAACAACGTAACTACGATTCACTGGTGAAAGCCATTGAGATGCGATTTGGGGACGACCATATGCAGGAAGTATTATATATAGGGTCCAGTTGTGCAAAAGAGTTCAGGTGAGAGGAGAAACGTAATTGCAAACAGATATCGAAAAGCTGGTTTATTTTTCCTATCCAAAGCCGGTGAGGAGATTGTAAACGAGATGGCGACCAAAGCATTTACCCATGCCATAGCTGACACGAAACAGTTCAAATACACAAAAGGCGGTTTTATTATATCGAAAACCAGCAAGAATATTACAATACGATGCATTTGAAAGTGTCACGCCTTAACTGATTTGAGAAAAATGCAGTCTAGCATTTAAAGTGGGACATTGTACTACAACACATCCTAAAACCATCACAAATATATAAGTGGAATTGAAAGTGGAATAGCTCTTGAACTTCCCCAGTCAATCCGAACAGTGCCACTTTTTCTTGTGAAATTTCCAGTTTATTTACTGTGGAGCTATGGGAATATTTCATATTTCTGTATTTTGATGGTATCTGCTTAGCAAACCTCATTAATTATTACTGGTTGATTACTATTAGAAATCCTGGCTCTAGAAGATAGTAACGGATTTCTTCAGAAAAATGATCCTGATATATAACACAGACGATGGTCCCAAGGAGTATACCGTCACAGGAGGCGTGCGACAGGGTTATGTCTGTCGGTATACTCAACCTATCAGAAGAAGCTACGATTGTAGGCCTGTGGCCAAGCTACTGAAAGAAGTGGTCCAAATACGCAACGACACAATCGGGATCGTTCAACGCTGGCTTGAATCTGTGGGTTTAAAATTAGCCGAACATTAGACAGAAACGGTACTAAGCCATAGCAGATAGGTGAGGGAAACGATTACTCTTACTCTAGGGTCTAGCTTCTGGCAACCACTCGTGTTGTATGCGTTATATTTTTCGCACGAATGGAAGGGACCTACTTTGTTGTGCCGTCTCTGAAGGATAACACTCACGCCTCACTGAACTTCACGGGCAATGTTCCGACACACTAACCACTGCACCACGGCGCCCACCGCTTTCGCATATGATTTGTTTATACTAGTATCGCGTATGGTCGAAATTCGACTGACGGAAAATAAACAAACATGATTTTTCTTTTCTGCACATCTATGGCACAGAACCTTTCGAATGATATAAGTTTCATCCCCTTCCTTTTATAATAAATACTAAAAAACGTACGATAAAGTTCGTGTTCACGTATTAATATATAAGATATATAAGGTCTATTAAGCATTAATAGACCAACTCCATTTTGTAGATAACAGGACTCTTGGTTATTGAAACGTTTTTAAATCACACGGGGTCGTCGTAAAAACTTCTCGATTTATTTTCATATCGACGGTATTAATATCCTCACCTAAACAAAGCTAATCGGATTAATCTCAATGTCTCAAAGGTTTGTTGTTGCTTAATAACAAGGGCAATCGTAGTCCTTGGTATTTTAAACTATGAGAAAAATACATTCAACCATTTGCTACCCGTAATGCGGTGAAAGTCTAGCTTCTCGATATGTACCATCCTTCTTATGCGCATTTTATTTTCGCACGAACGGGAGGGACCCTTAACTTTGTGTTGCTTCCGAGGTGCAACTTCATTTTGAAAAGCTTTTTAATGAAAGGAGTACTCTGGGATGTTTGTCTGAAATGGGACTTTGTGTTCAAACTTTTAATCTCTAGAGCGCAAATGTAATGCTGGTTGTGTTTCCTTGATCTGTCTTTCTTTATTTCCATGGCCACTTTTTCAATGAAATCTATTACCTTATTCCTTTTTTGTTTTAGACAATGCAAAGGTGACATCCAATGTACACTATTTTCTATGGAAAGTCTATTCGCTTTTGAGTGAAATATAGAGATTCTGTCGGAATGTGGAGCAGACTACCATCTTTTGTTATTCCATTATCTTACCCTCTTTACCTGTTCAAATACGTTATCAACGAACGTTTAAGATACTTTCTCATCCCTCCCTTTTCTACTTCATCTGTGCTTTAAGCATCATAAGGTATTTCCGAAGTCGTTACCAAAACACAAGTAAGTAAGTAAGTTAGTAAGTTGCCACATTTAGAAATGCTACAATCATAGTTATGTACGTAACTAAAACCTTTTAAGGCTCAATAAACCTACGACTGCTCAACACTACGGGAGAGGAATACAGGAACGAATATGGAAACGAACTGCTCTGCATACGAATGTTTACTTAAGTTTTTACCCAATGTGAAGGTACCTCAATGATTGATGTGTACTTGATTAAGCATTCGATAAATATTAGCCAAAAGTGGATGATGATGTTCAGTTGTTTTAAGTTGCATGTATTGGACCAACTTACACTTACAGGGTGAAGAGCTATTTGCAGGCACAGTTAAACTTTGATCTTCAGTTTACCTATTTCGCTAATGCTATCGACTGAGTGTATTTGAATTAAATATTCAGAATCCAAGTGAGGAATAATATCTATGTCCAAAACAGCAAATTTCATTTATAGATCGCCAGCTTGCAACAGTCCAGCTTCAGAAAAAAAGTTCATAAAAGCAAAGGTTTTGGAATATAGAAGAAAAGAAGTAACTATCTGGAAATTTGCAGATTTATTTGATTTGGCGAACTCTGGAGGTCAGCATTCAGCATTCAGAAAGTCTTCAAAACTTAAGCCTTGCAAAGGTATGAATAGAAAATGTTATGAAGTGGTTTTGAGAGTACATGGGCACCACTTTATTTCTTCAGGGATACAGAAAATTTTTATGAAGGTCTAGCATCAGTATATATTTCAAATTCAATAATTGTTCGAATATTTTTGAAGAACCCTTTTGCTTGATTTTTAGACGATGGCGATTGACTATCAATTGTGAAGAAGTGAAACGTTACTGCAGTCTTATAGGCAAACCGACCTATTAAGCACAGCTATAAGCACAGCTAAAAGCACAGCTTACTTGCTAGGACAAATCATTTAAAATTAAGTAGAGAACAGCATCAATAAATGAGACTCCTTAAGCACCCCATATATACGAGTACAGACGGATCAACACATCAACTTCGGTGCTAGTTCTGTCGAGGGTTAAAGTTCTTTCGAGCAGGTGAAGTTTAAGTCCCCTACAAGTTATCAGTGTTGCGTTCGATACCTGACATGGTACGAATTTTAGTCTCAATATGAACTCTAATCCGGCGGCTAGAGCGACTGAAGCAATTCTGAAGAAATCAGTTCTGCCTACTCGGACTTGTTATCATATACGGTACTGATTCACCTCCAGTCAGACAGTACTGAAGGCAAAACTCACATTGTATAGATGGCTATGTTGAGCTGCATCACTGAGTTTTACTACTAACAAAACTTTAATGGATATGGTTGGTAATTGAACTGACAACCTTCCATACAGTAGCAGAGCACATTACTATTACACCGTGTCAGCCACAACCTATTCAGAATGAAGGATATAAATGCTTGCTATACACTATCCTCCCATTGGCCTGCTGCTCATGTTATCTCCGAAGTGACAATATGAGAATGCTTTAAATAATATTGTATTTAATATTTTTAACATATCTTGAAATTGCTGAAGTGGTCCTTAACAGATGTGTATAAAAAGACAGTGACAATCCCCTGGTAATTAGGTAGATGCCTGTGAATATACGTGCATATGTATGTAGTACATATATTATTAGCACTGGTAATTATCTGCTACTTAATTATTTAATATTTTCTATAGATATTAGTTGAGAAAGCTTACCATTCTGAATGGCGTGTTTGAACTTACTCGTAATTGTCTTACTTAGATACTCCCAATCTCATAAACACATTTCTAGACAATAACCAATTCTATCCGATTGTCGTGCTCCAAAGTGCGTTCTATTATACTATGCATTCTCTATTTGAGAACAAGAGATACGAATAATCATAATAACATTGTTTGCAAAATCCCAATTTCCATCCTGATTGCATATGCCTAACCAGGAGATAAATTCATCTAAATAACAAAAGCTGATTGGATTGAAGACCAAACCAAACCAACTACTCGAATTATTCGTAAATTGTTATGTTAATTCGAAGCCTCTCCAGGAACGAACATAACAATGGAATATCCAATTTCGAATACATACTGCTGTAATGCTTCGCCGAATTGCATAATACAAACTCAAACGCGGTTTGGTCCGCATTTGATTTATGAAACGTGCAGAAGTTCGCTGTATTTGATTTTAATTATGTACATTGCAAATGCATTATAAATTTTAATGAGTGCAACTTTGATAGATTTCCATTATTCTTGGAAGTCTAGCGCTGCATACATCAGTTAGTCGTAGTTTGTAGATAGTTACGGCGAATGTAATGTTGGCCCGAAAGGTACTCGCGGTGTCGTGAGCAATAAGACTAATCACCTGCAAGACGAAGTATGAAATAAAATCTAATTGCTGCTAATTGGTTATATGCTAAATGATGGTTTAATTATACTATACATGAAGTTTATTG
The DNA here is from genome assembly GCA_945910035.1 of Brachypalpus laphriformis. Classification (NCBI taxonomy): domain Eukaryota; kingdom Metazoa; phylum Arthropoda; class Insecta; order Diptera; family Syrphidae; genus Brachypalpus; species Brachypalpus laphriformis. Next base: position 282,287,865 of record OX246754.1, on the reverse strand, counting down.
CTTATAAAGGAGTTGTTGGCGTAAGTAACATAATTTCTTCATTTTGTTGCAGTTTAATGAGCGCAGATACTTGTTAGATACATACGTAATATGCAGAGGTATATTCCAATCTTGTGTTATAACTTTGATACTTATTACTTCATCAACAGACTTCACATATTCTACTTAATCGAGTGTAATGAAATAGATAAACTTAGGTTCGATATACGAAAATAGTATCTACTACAAGGGAAATAAAAAGAGGTAAAGTTTAACGAAGAGAAAAACTCCTAAAGGCCAAGGAAATCACTTTTGTATCCTGTATAGTTTTCTATTTCCTATTTTTGGCATAAAGGGTACGCAGTTGACATTTTAAGCGATAGCTTCTGGTTAGATTTTGTTTCAATAGATCCTTCCTCCTTAGGGTTCAACGTGTGATACTCGTATACTTCTATATGAGAGTATATATCTATCGATCTAAGGGAGGGAAGTGGTTTCTTGAAAATAAGAATATCAAGTTCTTTCAAGTTTTCTCTTTATTCTTGGAATCATGTCGGGTTATGTGAAATCTGTAATTCGATTTCGAAATTGGAAGTTGACATAAGCACGTACATATGTCAGGTCTTTGGTATAGAAGGACAACCTCAAATTACAACTTCATCATCTTAGGTTTGTTGGTATATGGTTGGTTAGTATTCATGTCTTGAATATTTCTTAGAATCAATTTCAAAATTTCATTTCAAAAAGAAAAAGAAAAAGAAAACATTGAACAATGGATTATCTGATTTTACTGAACTGGAAGAGTAATGAAATATTACGTATTTCCAAATAACGAGGTCACATGGATTTATTATCCTTTAACTGGAATACGCCTTAATGGCAGGTTTACTTATGTATTATTATCAAGTTTCATATGAGAAAGGAGTTCATGAGTAGCAGATATATTATTCATTTTCTTTTCCCAATGGTGCTGACATTATTGTGATTGGAATTTCCTGTCAGTTATCTTGGGTGTGAGTTTGGTGTAAGGGGCAGACTTTGACAAAAAATCGAAAGTCTTTGGAAGGTTACCGATCAGTCCAAATCGCCCGCAGACCAGAAATACTATACTGCTATCAGAAATTGGTAACGCTTCTACAAAAGATGGGTCCACTTCAATTTCGACAGGAAGCATCGAGGGAATAAATCATAAAGTCTCTAAGATAAGATCCAATCTAGTTTGCGAATAACTAACTAAGATCAACAGGACCAAGCTAACAAAGTCCCCGTCTACTGAGTACCAGGATACATACGGGTATAGGGGAATGAAACAATTGGTGCACAAGCAAGAAGCGACTCGGAAACTATTCCCTTTGGATCCCTTTTTTACAGGTTGAGACCGCACAAAATACGCGATTGGCCCAGAAAAGAAAAAGAAAGTAAATAAGGTACGTTTTGAGATGATGATGAGAAGTAAAACCTGCCTAGGCGTAAGCGAAATTTGACTTCACATTTGGATAGGCATGCTTATGGGTCACTTGAGACTTAAGGAATATCTCAGGAAATAGAAGAGCATATGCCGCGCTAATTCTGCAGCGATTTCGAGAAACGCCAGTGCATCTTCCTATGGAACGAAAATTACTAATCCACAAAAGAACCGTCGGGGGCCCGCCTTTTATGAGAGATGGATCTACCTTCGCTATATCCAATTTAGATACTCCGGTTCATCAAATCAGTTGTACTAAAAGAATTGCTTTAATCAGAGGATCTCATCGACTAGAGCCCGAGTTGGTGGAACAAAATTGACTAATTTAGGCCGGTGTTCACTTTGACTTACCTGCATATATATGTAACTACATTAGTTAAATGTAAATAGCCAAAATTGAGGCGCGCTACACCATTAACAAAGCCACTATCAAAAAGCTAACGCTTTTGCAAGGAAATATTCAGTTACCATCTTTGTTGGCCCACAACCTTCTATAGGTTACTACTCATCGATTCACAAACAGGAAATGACTGGGCTGTTACGTCTCCAACACTGCGGGTACTGGCGCGGACTGAGAGCATGTCGGCATTCGAAGAGGCTTTTAGACAGAGCACAAAGGGCACGGTTAAATACCAGTATGGATTGAACAGACATAACTTGCGGACTTTCGCAGGTATCTTCACTAGAAAAATAAATATGTGGCACAACAGCTTTTTAAGTGCCCGGGCCTAGCTTCTCGAAACCACTCATGTTGTGTGCGCTATATTTTTTACACGAATGGAAGGAGCCTACAGTTTAGTGCTGTATCCGAAGGGCAATTTGTTTTGAGAAGCTTTTTCGAAACAACAATACTCTTGGATATTTATCAGACATTCGCGAGAGGTGGGACCGTGAAAAAACTATTTGGTGTTTTCTGGGATTCGAACTTGGAACCTCATGAGCAGTGGTCCGACACACTAACCACTTAGGCCACTGTGCCCACTAGGCTTAGTTAATTAAACAAGAATATCAACATCATTAGTATAAGAAACTTGTGTCATTGTGAATGTTGTCTTGAAACGGGCGAAACGGCTTTTTATTTTATCTGTAAATATTCAGTCTTCAGCTAAATAAAGACGTCTGTTGTCCTTCACTTTTGGTTGGTTCGGTGCACAATTATTGATCAACAGCGAATGGGACTTGTTAGTTGTCTTCGGATGATCCCCGTAAAATGATAATAATGAACGACTAAGGTACATTGTTTTTTTTTAAGGTGGTAATGATACAGTGGATAGTATTTTTGGTTGTTAACCGATGTGGTCAAGTTCAAGCCCCAGCGGGGAACAGCAATCATCTGAGTAGAAAAATCAAAGCAAATGCACCAAAGCATTGCACCAAAGAAAAAGGTTCTTGCCTGGTACTACAATGGACTGGAGAGTCTGAATGCTCTGGGAGGTACAAGTTTCGCCTTTATGTATATGGGTCAAAAAGGGAGTGGGGAAACAGGTACTCAAAGTCAAGTCCTGGAAAAGACGCAACGATATACAGTCGACACCCACCACCTGTTTATCGATTTCATGGCTTCATTTCATTCATCGGATGAGGTATAGTGTGCCATGTCAAGTTTTGTTCTTCTTCTTCTTCCTTTTTTATCAGCGAGGTTATGATCCGAAAACAAGGGATCACAACCCTCCCACTTCACCGCATTTCTACTGATCCGCCTGTGGGGTTCGCCATGTCAAGTTTTGTTATATCTGCTAAAATCATTAGAGTGTGCAAGAAAACTTTTGCTGCTCTGTTAATGTCGGGAAATGTATAACTTTGCACACAAACCCAGATTTCAGACAGGGTAACTCTCCGCATTTCTCCTTTTCCATCTTTTAGCGCGAAATATATTACAAAACTCGCGGGCTAATATCTAAGGCACTAGTTCTCATGATTCAGTGCACATTATCGGAAGAAAAAAGCGAACACTATCTGGCCCCTTCGCTAGCATCATATTAGAAGCGGTCAAGATGGGACTTGTTATAAAAAAAGGAAATACCTTATAATACTCACCACCGATTTATTTGTCAAAGTATTGTCATGTGCAGCCAAAAGCGCGACGTAGTCACGAAATTTGTTTGCCTATGTTCTGCGGTCAATTCTGATATCAATATCAGCGCGGAAGAAAAACTAGAAACTTTATAAGACTCGTCATGTCAATCCTGTAATTGATGCGGAAACTTGGACTAAATTAAAATAAAAGATAGAAGAACTCTTCATGAGGTTTCGCGGGGAAGGGAGTGAACTCTCCATTCTTCTCGATCCTCTACCATCGACCCCAACTTGTCAGTAGAAGTCTGCAGACATCTCTAGGAGAGATGTTGAGCTTGATTCCACCAGCTGTTTCTAGGCCTAACAAGGGGTCACCTGACCCCTCGTACCTGATGGTACGACAAGCAAAACAAGTCTTGGATGCCGATGTAATGGGGCGTGGAGAAAGAATTGTAATTGCAGCTAGAAATTTTACTGCAAACATCATATTTCCGAAACGATTACACTTGCAAAATTTACGAGTACTCAGAAACATGAACATATTTGGAAAATCAACTCCAAACACCATTTCGATTACCTTTCGCAATGGCGCTATGAGCTTTGTATTCTTTATGAGGATGAGATAAGCATGTTAAAGACTCGATAAAATACTTTAGGTAATGGTAGAGTCTTCTGAACTGTCAGTCAACGTATTAAATTCTTATTTATGAACAGAAACTTTGCTAACGATTGCCCCTTCAGCCGTTTTCGAAGCCTTCAATCAAGCGTTGACCTACATCACTTGTCATTTTTCTCCATTATCCTGACATTTCTGATGTTTCCTGTAGCTGGCGTGGTCACTTGATGCAGTGTATAAAAGTAAAGGTAAAGTGGGTAAGCAATTACGAGTATGTAAATAGTTCGTAAGTAGTGTACGAAACAGGCATTTGATGTTGTGCATTTGTTCTTTCTTAAGAGAATCTATTTTCAAGTTGAAATATTAATTTCTGCCGTCAAATTGAGTGATTGGTAATAGTTGGACCTGAAACCGTAATCTGCTGGACCATGAGCGTTTGTGAGAGCAGGTAATACTTGAAAGTTAAAAATGCTTAAATCTAGTCAAGAATGCTTTAGTATATCTTGAATATCATGAAATCATGAAATAGTAACAGACAGACCGAAATTGAAAAATAATGAACCTGGGATATGAGGTTGACACCAAGTTTCTATGATATAAAAACTTTACTTCCGCATCGCAATTTCCACCGACAACCAGGTAAAAGCCACAAGCGTAATCGCCTTGTCCATAAGAATCGCAGATTGTAGTGTCACTTAAGCCTAGCACATTAAGATGCTTGACGAAAGTAAAGTGGGCTGTCAAGATACCAATAAGTTGTCTGCAGTCTTTTCTGCTGAGAGACAGCAAGAATACTGCTGAATTTTTACAGACGTCCGGGGGCATTCGTTTAGTGTTATCTACATCCTGGAGAGTAATATCACACACAATTTTAATTGTGATACTCGGAACATTTGAAAACTGAGTTTGTTGCTATACGTATAGATATCAGTCAGCTACCGCTTTAAGGTGTCCAAGTATGATACAGAATGCAATACTTTACTAATTGGTGTCTGAAAAAAATACTGTGGATGATCAAATGAGCAGCTAAATACATACATATATATACATATTTATAGTGGGCGCCGTGGCGTAAGTGGTTAGTGTGTCGGATCACTACGCGTGAGGTTCCGAGTTCGAATCCTACAAAACACCAAAAAGATTTTTCACGGTCCCACCTCTCGCGAGCGTCTGACAAACATCCGAGAGTATTGTTGTCTCGAAAAAGCTTTTCAAATCGCCGTTCGGATACGGCACTAAACTGTAGGTCCCTTCCATTCGTGTGAAAAATATAACGCACACAACATGAGTGGTTGCGAGAAGCTAGGCCCTGGCACTTAAAGAGCTGTTGCGCCAAATATTTTTTTTTTTTTATACATATTTATATATATATATATAACGGGTGGGCCATCTAGTGATTTCTTTTTAAATCACAGGTTATTTTGACACTGACAGCTGTTTCCCGCTCGAAATCTTGACAGAAAGTCAGTATCATACCTCCGCGGAACGAAATGAGTCACTTTACGCTTGAACAATATTGGGAGATATTGAAAACTTATTTTCAAAGTGAGTGCTGTGTAGCTCAAACAGTGCGTTTTTTGAAAATAAGTTTTGGCCGAAATGAAGCACCCACCGCGCCTGCTGTACGCAATTTTGTGCAAAAAGTTCGTGAAACTGGTATGCTAGTGGACAACACTCATGGAACCCGTCACCATACGGTGCGCACAGACGAGAATGTGGCTGCTGTAGCCGAGAGTATGAGACTCAATTTACGAACATTAACTCGTCATCGATCTCAACAGCTCAACATTTCACGCACTAGCCTGAGGAGAATTCTGCACAAAGATCTGGGATTATTCGCTTACAAGGTCCGATTGTTTCAGCAATTGAAAGCGCACGACCATCCTCTTTGTTATCGCTTCGCAGTTTGGGCGTTAGAGCAGCTTGAATTGGACAACGATTTTGGGCGAAAATTCGTCTTTTCTAACGAGGCACATTTTCATCTCGGCGGCTACGTTAACAAACAAAATTGCCGCATCTGGGGCTCGGAAAACCCGCATGTTATTGTCGAGAAGCCAATGCATCCACAGAGAGTGACAGTTTGGTGCGGATTGTGGAGTGGTGGCATCATTGGACCATTTTTCTTCGAAAATGAGGCTGGGAACAACGTTTCTGTCAACGGTGGGCGTTACAGAGCCATGTTAACGACTTTTTTTTTACTGAAATTAAAGACATGGATTTGGACGACCTCTGGTTCATGCAAGATGGCGCGCCATGCCACATCCGGTCTTTTGCGCACCAAATTCCTAAATCGTGTTATCAGCCGTCTTGGCGATGTCAATTCGCCGCCTCGGAGATGCGATTTGACCCCTTTGGACTTTTTTTTTGTGGCGAGCCGTGAAGGACCGATGTTATGCCAACAATCCGGAAACGATTCAAGCACTTAAGGCCAATATCATCCAAGCAATCCGTGAGCTACAGCCCGCATTTTGCTATAACTAAAGTCTCCAAACAGAGAACATTAATGCCATAAATGGCATACTCGTACATAGGTAGTTGTATGTTTTGGTGTTAAAGTTTTCAACTGCGCTTGTTCAAGGTTGGTATCTACTTCCAAGCGATTTCTGACTTTTATTTTTATTGCATTATTTATGAAGGAAACTCGCTCATAACTGGCTAATACATTCTGCAAAGTACAAATATATCCAGAAACTTAATTAGTAAACCGGAATACAAGATTTCCGTCAGCTAATTGTTTAGTGTCAAATATACGTATAATAGGTCCGTTCCCGTACTTTCCGAGCCAAAAACTAATCAATTGTCAAACATGACATGATGAGATTAAAAACTCTCAGAGAGCGGAAAATCTAAGCAAAAGTACGCGACACAAACATTTTTTTATTTTCCTTCGATTGAACAAAAAAAAAAAGAAAAACACTAAAATTTCCAAATTATAAAAAGTGGTCAAAATGGAAATTAAAAGTTCAGTATGTCATCGCTGGACAAATGGTCTAGTAAATTAGTCTGCATTACTTCAAATACGGAACTCACAAGCCAACACCGGAGATACAATATTTTGCAAGTCTGTACAACTACTCGCTTACGCCGATGACATTGACATAGTCGGAAGAACTCAGCAGGCCGTCAGTGGGGCATTTGCGAGTATTGAGATCGAAGCAGCGAAGGTGGGTTTAGCGGTTAATGAAAGCAAAACAAAATGTGTGTTGTCTACAAAAAAGGACACCCAACATCGGCATCTTGGGCACAATGCCACCATAGACAAATATAATTTTGAGAAGGACTCTATCTACATTGTCTCTATGACGAGTTCCGCAAATGACACCAGTGGGGAGATCAAACGAAGAATTATGGTAGCTTTACCAGGCGCTCTTTTTATGTGCTAAGAACGAAAATGAGTAACAAAGCCCTATCTCGATCTTTTAAGGTACTCGTAACTCTGTACAAGACACTAATCATCACAGTCCTGTATGGTGCAGATGAATGGACTTTATCAAAATCGGATGAGGATGCCCTTGGTTACTTTAAGAGAAAAGTTAAGTATACAAAAGGACAGTATAATACAAGAACATTCACTTAGCCAGAAGATTCCACATACAGCGACTAAAATGCCTGGGTCATATAGAGCGGATGAAACCCAACGTTCCAGACCAGAAATTTGTCAAACCCACCCCGAGATCAAATTGACGTGCGCAACTGGAGGTAGCTGCCTCTTAACCGGGCTGGCTGGAGAGGATTGTTGGTTGAGGTTCAGGTCCAGACTGTAGCGCCACCTAAGTAAGTAAGAACAGACAATCTGGCAAGATCCTTAACCGCATTTGCTTTCAACTTTTCCTCACTTCTTGCCGATTTGAGTTTTTATTTTTACTGCGGGACATAATTTGTCTTCCTCTGTACTGAGTCGTGCTATCATTGATAAGGGTAAAATTTTTAAGTGTAGATTACTATTACCATTTCGACTTGTTTTTAGTCAAACTTGATTGAATTCTATCAATGTTGACTCAAAGAAAAATTTTAATTGAATGAATTTTTTTCGACTTGGTTCGGCATATATTATATTAATACGTGAACACGAAACTTTTTAGTATTTATTATAAAAGGAGGGGGATGAGACTTATATTATTCGAAAGGTACTGTGCCATAGATGTGCAGAAAAAAAATCATATGTGTGTGTAACCGTTAAGCTAGGTAAATTCTCCTCGGTCGAATTTCGACCAAACGCTATAGTAGTTTCTCTTAAAGGGTGCCCAAATAACAATGATACTTTCTCCAATTCTTACGTTTCAGCAGCTGTCAAAGTTACCAATGACATCCGGCTGTCAAAATATTCAGTAAGGTTTGCCATTTCATCATGCATCGCTTCACGCTTGTCGAACGTGCGGAAATTATTAAAAACTATCATCGAAGTTCCGGTTCAGTTGTAAATACGCAACGTGAATTTCATCGTGAGGTCGGTCGTCATCATGGCTTCTGCGTGCAGGCAATTTGTCGCACAGTGGAAAAGTTTGAGCGTGAGTACACTCTTTTGGACCTTAAGCCACCAACCAGATGGAGATGATGGAAACATAGGCGCCGTAGCGGCCAGTATCAAAAAAGACCCAGAAATGTCGATTCGGCGCCCATCAGCTGAATTGGGTATCGCCAGAGAGTCGACCCGGCTTATTTTGCGGTTAGACTTCGGCATACATCTATATAAGATTGTGCTGACGCAAGAATTGAAGTCCAACGACCATGGACAACTCCGTGAGTTCGAAAATTGGGCGCTGAAAATGTTGGCCGGAGATCCGGATTTTGGTAAAAAAATTATATTCTCGGACGAGGCCTATTTTCGGGTTAGCGGCTATGTCAATAGGAAAAATTGCCATTATTGGAGCGAACACAATCCACAAGTGTTCGACCAAGCATCAATGCATCCACATAGATTGACTGTTTGGTCAGGTTTATGGCATGGTGGCAGCATCGGCCCTTATTTCTTTCGAAATGCGGATGAAGACACCGTTACCGTCAATGATCACAGATATAGAGCGATGTTAACCGACTTTCTGTAGCCAGAGCTCGAGAACATCGATATATTCGAGCTGTGGTTCCAACAAGACTGTGCTCCATGCCATACAAGTGACGAAATGCTCAAAATTGTGAAGGAGAAATTTGGCGACTGGATCATCTCACGGCGAGCGTTCATCAATTGGCGGCCGGGATCATGCGACTTGACACCACTCGATTATTTTCTCTGGAGCTACGAAATCCTTAGTCTACGCTAACAAGCCAACCACTTTGAACGAGCTCGAGGCCAACATTTGAGACGCTAGTGTCAGAACAACGCCGTACATATCGGACCGAGTCATCAAAAATTGTACTGACCGCTTGAAGCACTGCCAGCAAAGCCGAGGCAGCCAATGACATATTGGCCTGAATGTAAAGCCAGAATCGATTTTATATCTCACACCGTTGTTGTTTTATTTCAATTTTTTTTCCTATTGTTCTTATCTAGTCAGCCGTTATAACTGAAAATTATACAGAATATATATTTATAACTAGCTGACTGATGTCCGCGACTTTGTCTGTGTGGTTATGCTTTTTTAATGATTGTGTTTATTTATTTAATATCTTAATCCCCCTGAAAAATATCTTGATAGTTCTAATTGAAGATAAGGACCAAGTTTCTAATGTATAATATACTATATAACGCCAAACTTTTATTAAAATCTGTAAAGTAATTTTTGCGTGATACGTGCCGGGACACGAACCTAATTATTATTTTGTTATATGTATAGATTAGTCTATTAATTAAATAATTATAATGTCATAAACTTTTAGTTATGTTAAGCACTCTACGAATTGGATCAAATATTTCTGTAAAGATAAGCATTGCGGCTTCTTACTTAGTTCATGTTCTCAACAATTTTTATTTACCCCTTTAAGACCTTTTTTATTTCTATTTTGGATATTAGATAAGATTTAAGCAGATTTTCTTCATGCTCATGATGACTGAAACCCTTTGAAATATTGAATAGGACTGCTAACATACGGATATCTAGCATCTGTGTGTAGCTGCCCCTACGAATGGTTTTCAGACCAGTTAAGTTAAATAAAGAAGGAGGAATTTGACTGCATAGGTCCTACAGAGACTAGTATAATTACAGAAAACCCTTCAGCCAGTAACTTTAAGCCATACTCGTAGTTTATGTTTATTGAAAAAATAATATATAAGTTGGGTTCCAGTGAATACATAGTCGACAAAAAAGTTCTGCTAAGGCCGAAGGTGAACACTTTTAATAAAAATATATTCAGATGCAAGTACAATTAGAACGGATACAGTTGTTGCGCAAAACTTTCTGGCTACCGGTAAGTGCTCGATTCGCATATAGCCACTTTGACTCATTAATGCTAGCAAACTTGTCAGTAGAAGTTGTGAAGCGAACCTCACAGGCGGACCAGAAATGCGGCGAACTGGGAGGGTTATGATCCCTTATTTTCGGATCATAACCTCACCGAAATAGGAAGAAGAAGAATGCTCGCAAAGTTGTTTTAAACATTCCAGGAGTATGAGCTAGTGTTTCGACTCATACATTCCAAATTTGTGGGTTCTACTTAAAAAGATATTTTCAACGATATATAATATTACCCCCTTCGGGTAGGGGTTAGAATATACCCGAGGTAGGCATGCCTGTCGTAAGAGGCGACTAAAATCCACCCTCCGTATACCGAGTATGGTGTATACAAAAAACATGCAATGAACAAAACAAAAGATTTAAATACCCCAGGTGGCAGTCCAGGTAAACTGGAAAATCCACCCTCTTCGGAGGTCGGCTCTACGGATTCTGGGGAGAGCCATTTATTGCACCTTATAAATCCCTTCTCAAAAAGTACAAGGGTATCTCGATCTCCACCAACAAGATCGAACGTCTCCGGAAAAAGAAGTCCGCCGGAAGCGCAAACGCGTGAAAAACGGGACTCAGCGAAATCTAAAAGCATTGAGGAGGAAAACGACGTACTCCGTACCAAGCTTAGCGAAATGGAGCTACTCTATCGTGAGCTCAAGAAAGAGGTAGATTTACTCAGGCAAGAAAATAATGCCCTAAAAAACACGTACCTACAAAAAGAAAATACAGTTAGCTCACATCGCTCACCTAGTCGCGAATACCAGACGGATGAAGAAGAGCTAACACGCGAAACGAATTGGGTCGAAAAGAAACGACCAAGCAAAAAACGAAAAGCTGGTTCCTCACCGGAAGTCGAGCCACAAAAAGATGAAAAGCGCAAGGAGATGCAAGAAAAGCAACAACAACCAAAATTACGTCCTCTGCCACCGATAAACGTCGTTGGAATTACGGACTATAATAAGTTGCATTGCCTCCTTAAAGGAACTCTGGCTTCGAAGTTTAAGGTGACATCTCTGCGAAACAATACGTGGAAAATCAATGTCGATGATGCCGACGGTTACCGATCAGTATCTAAAAAATTGAATGCCGAAAAGATTCAGTGGTATACTTATGAAAATAAGTTAGAAAGACCACTGCGTGTTGTAGCAAGGGGACTCCACCCCTCGTGCACTAAAGAAGATGTAATGCACGACCTTCAAGACATAGGCTTTAAAATTCTTGATGCCGTCAATATTATCAAGAAGGAGAAACAACAGTCGGAGGGAGATCATGAAAAATTGGTAAAGCGCGGTCTTCCACTATTCATGCTCAGTTTTGATAAAGACGAAAATAAAGATATTATATATGGTATCAAGACTATTCTAAACATCGTGGTCAAAATCGAACCCATGCGTAAGACCTCCAGATCGATCCCGCAGTGTAAGCGCTGTCAAGGCTTCAATCACACGCAGACTTACTGCCAGAAAGAGCCGCGATGCGTCAAATGCGCAGGTAAACATCTCTCGGAAGAGTGTCACCTAAACAAGCAAACCCCAGCCACTTGTATAAATTGCAAAGGAAAACATCCTGCGAACTATCGAGGTTGCGAAGTGCTTCAAAAACGAAAGAGCTTCAAAAACGCCGCGATACGCTAAAAAATTCGATGCGTCCGAATATGAAACCAATCAAGAACAGACCCAAAATAGCTACGAAAAAAGCAGCGAAAGATAGAAAGTCCGTCAATATTAACTTAAGATCGGTTAATGATAAAAAATCCGAAAGTAATAGAGATAAGGTAACAGAAGCAAAATCTCCGAATATTGGCGTGCAGTCTTATGCTCAAGCGGCGAAGACAGTTAAGGGTACGTACACGACCGACAACTCACGGGAGATCAAAGCAAGAAACCGTCCAAACTTTAATGTAAAAACTCCTTCTCAAGTTGCGACATTGAAAAATAGTGATAGAGGTAGTTCAGAAGATCATGTATCCAATGTTTTTTCCCTAATTCTTGCGAAATGCAAAACAAATAAACTAATTTTCGAGAGACTAGTTGCACTAGAAAACAACATTCATAACACGCGCACTTCAACCAGAATATGAAAGAAACGCTTAAAATTCTTACTTGGAACGCTAACGGGCTCATACAAAGACTCGACGAGTTAGAAATATTTATGCGAGAGAAAGATATTGATATATGCTTGGTCTGTGAAACTCATCTGAAAAAGCAATCGAATATTAAGATAAGGGGATATAGCGGATATCACGCCTTTCACCCATCGGAAAGAGCCAGAGGCGGATCATCTTTGTTTATAAAAGAAAATATCGAACACTCAGCGGAAATAAAAATTGAATTAGAAGCAATGCAAGTAAGCACGGTACGCGTTAGAAATAGACATTTTGCTTTCAACATTTCGTCTATATATTGTCCACTGCGATGTAAACTTGAAGAAAGTGATTTCACAAACATCTTCAACTTCCTTAAACCAAATTTTATTATTGGTGGTGACTTCAACGCGAAACACCCCTTCTGGGGCTCAAGATACGCCTCTCAGAAAGGTAGAAAGCTTTATAATAAAAAAAAAAATAAATAAATATATGGCGCAACAGCTCTTTAAGTGCCAGAGCCTAGCTTCTCGCAACCACTCATGTTGTGTGCGTTATATTCTTCACACGAATGGAAGGGACCTACGGTTTAGTGCCGTATCCGAACGGCGATTTTGAGAAGCTTTTTCGAGACAACAATACTCTCGGATGTTTGTCAGACGCTCGCGAGAGATGGGACCGTGAAAAAACTTTTTGGTGTTTTTGTAGGATTCGAACTTGGAACCTCATGCGTAGTGATCCGACACACTAACCACTTACGCCACGGCGCCCACTAAAAGCTTTATAATGCGGGTATGCAATTCAGTTGTGATTTTTACTCGACGGGTAAACCAACATATTGCCCAACTGATAGAAATAAGATACCAGATCTGATTGATTTCTTTGTTGTTGAAGGAATATCTAGCAACTGTATAAAAGTTGAAGAAAGCTTTGATCTCTCCTCTGATCATTCTCCAATCATTATGACGATAAGCGAAGCTTTGATTAAAAAAGTAGGACCGGCCAGATTAACTGGCGCGAAAACTAATTGGGACGGCTTTAAAAAAGATATTGAAGCAAATATTGAGCTGAGCGTATCACTTAAAACGCCCTATGAACTTGAAGTTGAAGTAGATCACTTCGTCGAAATCTTACAGGATGCCGCGTGGAAGAATACTCCCAAACTAAAGAGAACCCCGGCCAGTTACATTAAAATTTATCCGCAGGAAATAAAAGAGATGATTAAGGAGAAGAGAAAAGCGCGTAAAAGATGGCAACAAACTCGGGCTCCGCAACATAAAGCACATCTTAACCGTTTGTGCAACTCACTAAAACGATCTATTAAAGACCTTAAGAATAATGAAATACAAACTTACCTAGAAAGCTTAACGGCAGAAAAAGATTCTAACTATTCGCTTTGGAAGGCTATAAAAGGTATTAAAAAACCTCAAATTCAAGCCGCGCCAATTAGGAAAAATCAAGACGAATGGGCCAGGCATGATAAAGAGAAAGCGCAAGTTTTCGCCGCCCACCTGGAAGAAACTTTCAAACCGTTTGATGGACAAGCACTTATTGAAAATATAAATACGTCGTATATAGACAATAGCGTAATAAGAAATGCAACGCTTACCGAACTTAAGGAAGAAATAAAGAAACTTAAACCTAAGAAAGCTCCTGGATACGACCTAATTACGGGAGAGGTTCTTAAAGCACTACCAAGAAAAGCTCTAATTAAGCTTCTGTTCATTATAAACGCCGCGATAAGACTAGAATATGTTCCCAGTCAATGAAAAGTCGCCGAAGTTATAATGGTCCTTAAGCCTGGAAAACCGCCGAATGAAAAAACCTCTTATAGACCGATTTCGCTTCTTCCAATTATATCCAAAGTGTTCGAGAGAATATTGGTTAGGCGAATACATCCGGTTATAGAAGAAGGGCATCTCATCCCTGATCATCAATTCGGATTTAGAAGTAAGCATTCTACAGTTGAACAAGTACATCGAATAACACATGTAATCGAAAAATCACTTGAAGAAAAAAAGATTTGTTCAAGAGTATTCCTTGACGTTTCTCAAGCCTTTGACAAGGTCTGGCACGAAGGCTTAAAGTTTAAATTACGACAAGTTCTGCCAGAGCACCTATATAATATTTTGAGGAACTACCTTACGAATAGGCTATTCCGCGTCAAATGTGGAAACGAATATTCAGATTTTAAGGAAATAATGGCTGGGGTGCCGCAAGGAAGCGTTCTTGGTCCAGTCTTATATCTATTATACACTCGTGATATACCGCAAGTAGAAGGCACTGAGCTAGCTACATTTGCCGACGACACTGCTATCTTGGCAGTAGGTAAAACGGTTGAAGATACTACAGAAAAACTGCAAGAAGCTTTGAATAGAGTAAATGAATGGACAAAGATTTGGCGAATCGCACTCAACGAGACCAAATCTGTTCATGTAAATTTTACTTAAAAAAAAAAAAATAATTTGCCGATCTTTTCAAACTCGGTTCAAATCCCGTTTGCAAACGAGGCTAAGTATCTTGGAATGACACTTGATACAAAGCTGAAATGGAAAACGCACGTTAAGAAAAAACGAAAAGAACTAGATAACAAATATAGAGAAATGTATTGGTTACTTGGAAAATATTCCAAGCTTAATATAGAGAATAAACTGCTTTTATATAAGCAAGTGCTAAAGCCTGTATGGACATATGGTATACACCTCTGGGGTTGTACCAAAATAAGTAATATTAAAATTTTACAAACTTTTGAAAACAAAGTGCTAAGAGGTATTGTAAATGCGCCATGGTATATCAGAAATAGCGATATCCACAGAGACCTTGGCATTAAAACAATCGAAGACGAAATTCAAACCTACGCGAGAAAGCATAGAAGTCGACTAGAAAGTCACGTAAATATTACAGTCCTCCAACTTTTGAAAGAAAGAAATTTACTGCGCCGTCTACAAAGAACCAAACCTTTAGACCTAGCGCGATAAGTAACCGCGTCTAAACTGCGGAGCTGGCAGGAACTTCTAATGGGAAGGTACCTGCAAAACGTCATTATTTCGCGAAACGAAAACTACTTGATAAGTCGAATACTTAGTTGTAGTAAAAATAAAAACAAGTCTGTTTTGAAGGGAGGTTTTTTAGTGGGTAAGAATCCCACACTACTATGAGCACGCGCTGTCGATCCTCATAGTGTCTTGTTGAAGATTTTCACCTACCCTCGGAAAAAAAAAAAAAAAAAAAAAAAAAACGTATTTGTTCGAGGGGAAAAATATGTTGTCGGTCCTTTTGCTTATACTGCAGCTACTACCAAAATAAAGGTTGCAATCATGCATGTAGCATGTCTTATTCTTCCTTTTATCAGCGAGGCCATGATCCGAAAACAAGTGATTATAACCCTCCCACTTCACCGCATTTCTACTGATCCGCCTGTGGGGTTCGCCTATTTAACCTCAGAAAATATCGGCAGACCTGCCGATTTTGGATCACTCGGTTACTGAGGTCAATGAAATTCCGATGTCGTCGCATTTGTCTGATCTGGCCTGCCTTTCCTACATCGCGATGTCTTTGGAACGTGCATTGATATTGCTTTTTTAAGAGGGTTCAAATGATCTCTTCTTTGACCGTGGCAATACCAGCTGAGCCGGTCGCGCTCTATTTTTTGTACGATGGTTTCCTTGATGTGAAAGCTTCCACGGATCCTCGAACTTCTTATTCGATCAAGCTTTGTCACTCCTGCTGTCATGCGAAGCATCTTCATCTCAGCTGCCGTTAATTTACTTTCATACGTTTGCACATCGTCCAACATTGTGAACCGTATATATCAATGCATGTAGCATGTATTATATATTATACTATATATGCATTCCATATTTTTCGCATGCCTAGCAGTAGTTAGTATGAACTAAGATTTTTGCCGATATTCTGAGACACTAAACTGAGTTTATAAGAATCCCAATTCACAGCGCCGCTTATTAAATTATTTTATTTATTTTTACTTAAGTTTTGACTGTGGCAGTATTTTAATTTGACTTAACTTTCGACTAAATTATAGAATTTTAAATTAAGCCAAGAAGTCAAGTTTGACATATATTTCTTAGTGGCAACACTGGTGTAGATGGTGGTGTTATGGTACATACTCGTAAATTCACACTATGTTAGTAGATCAATGCTATTAATCATTTGTAACAATTCCAAATTTACATTGTGTGAGTGTTTACTCAGAACTTGAAAAACGGGTTATTTCTTATGAAAGTCGTCAAATCAAGTAAAGTCGTTACATATTACTTTCATTTTCATTCGAAAGTACGCCAAACATCAGAAAATGCATATATGCGAAGTTCAACAACCTAATTAGGCTTTGAATAGTGTATTCGTAAACGGGATTTTCATCACTAGTACAGATAATTATTTAGACAAGTAATCTAGGACTGTCAAAGAAAACACTATGTGTCTGTAAGTATTGTGCAATTCAAATAGAAAAATGGTAGGATAAGTCTCGCTGGGAAGCACGAATTGATCCACTGAAACTATGAGGTACCTAAAGAACTAAAACTATACGAGACTATAATACAATGTATTATACAAGTTATTGCGACAGATGAGATATCAATGTCGTCGTGACGTTAATAGCTAAAACCGCAAAATTCTAATCTACCAGTGAGTAATTGTTGTCACTTCAACCAATAAGACCTTTAATATGAACCCACTATGGCAATTTATTTGTCGGTGTAGAGGTTAACGATTTCGCTAAGCCACGAACTGCTTTGCCTCGCAAACTTAATTAACGTCGAAGTGCAACAGTTGCTGTTTTTTTGTGCTAATAAGGCAATTTAACAGTAAAGCCCTATCTCGAACACCTGACGAGACTCTATATAAGATCCTAATCGTCCCAGTCCTGTTTAACGGCGCTGAAGCATGAATCTTTTTGAAGGCTTATTCGGTCCGAGAGAAAAATGTTTCACAAGCTATTCGGTCCCATATGCGTTGACGGGTTTTGGAGGAGAGGATTCAATGACGAACTACACGAGCTGTACAGTGACATCGACCTAGTCAAGAAACTGCGTATTGGATGTTTTAGATGGACATGTAAAGCGAATGGACACAACCGCTCCGGCCCACAGAGTTTTTGAATCTAATCCGGAAGGACGACGCAATAGAGGGCTTCTCGCCGTAGGTGGCGCGCACAAGTTAAAAGGGACCTCAACTAACTTAGAGTGTACAACTGGAGGCAATTAGCTAAATACCGAGTTAAATGGAGAGGCTTGTTGGTTGAGGCCCATGTTCACCCCGAACTGTAGCGCTACCTAAGTAAGTAAGGACTATACGAGAAAAAAATCTGGAAAGCAATACTGAAATATGACATCGCAGTACCGCTATCTTTTGATCTGGAACATGTCTTAGGTTAGGTTAGGTTGAAGTGGCTGCCCGCTGAGAATCGCCAACACACTTAGAGCAATAATATGTCCATTGTGATACCACATGGATCATGGGAGAAAGTTTCTCCTACCGACTAATTAAACCATTTTGAGCTTCTTATGAATCGTAGGAGGCTCTTAATGTCGATGTTTTTCAGGTCGCCTAAGTCGTTGTAATAGGGGGCTCCTAGGTGAAGCTTCCATCTACGGCAGAGACCTGCCAGAAACAAAGAAGGTGAAAAATTGTTTCTTTCTCTTCTTCGTCCATGCAGGTTCTACAAAAGTCGTTCGTAAAAACGCCCAGCCTTGCAGATGCTTGCCTATTAGACAGTGTCCAGTGATGACACCTATTATAGCGCCGACTATGCAATCTGTTGAGATAAATCAAATTCTTAGAACGTTTTAGATCCAGCTTCGGCCAAATTTGTTTTGTCGCTAGACATGTGGGTCCACTTGTCCACCTAAGATTCGTACTCTCGATAGCATTCAGCTTAAATTTAAGTTTGCGAGTAGCGATTGGTATACCTAAGGAGCCTTTGTCCGGCAGGATGGGTATAGTTGGTCACATGTTCTTAAAGTCATCACATTTATTTTAACGCAGCGGTTGATCGATAGTGTTGTGATTATTAAAAATGAGCCTAAACGATTTGGATAATAGGAAAGTTATTCTGTCCTTTTACGAGAAAAATTAACGTTTCACGCGGAATGAAGTGGCAAAGCAATTAAAAATTCCGAAATCAACGGTGTCATAAATAAATTTGAACAACGTTTAAGTGTCGAACGTGTAGCCGGATCTGGTCGTCCAAGAGCCCCGTAGTTCCCAGAAGTTCGAAGGAACATCCTAAGGGAGTTTAAGGAACACTCTAACACCTCAGTAAGAGACATGGCGGTTAAGTTCGGAGTTTCAGCATCGACTGCCCAAAAATACAAAGCTGATGCAGGGCTGAAGACATTTGTGGCCTAGAGACTTCCGAAGAGGTCGGAAAAACAAGAGAGCATAGTTTGCCATATTTCGATGGCATTTGAATGGATGACGAAACATACTGCAAAGTGGATTTCAAACAATTTCCAGGCAAACAATTTTACACCGATACAAAAAAAGGAAATTTTAAACAAAAATTTAAAGAAATTAAGTGTAAAAAATTTGCAGGGAAATATATATGGCTTGGCAAGCAATATGCTCATGCGGATTGAAAACAGACACTTTTGTAACAAATGGATCAATCAACGCCAGCGTCTGCATTAAGGAGTGTTCACAGAAACAAATTTTACTTTTTCTTCAACCTCACAGAGGATCAGTACTGTTTTGGCCAGATTTGGCAACATCTTATTACGCAGGACAGACTATAAAGTGGTTTGAGGAAAATGGTGTGCAATTTGTTCCCAAGGACTGCAATCGCCAATCACTCCCATGCTAAGGCCTATTGAACGATGTTGGGCGCATATGAAACGTGAACTAAAACAAAGAGGAGGAGTGGCTAAAGACATCAAATATTTTAAGAAAAGATGGAATGAAATGTCTAAAACCATCGACGAGATGACTGTACAAAACCTCATGAGAGACATTAAGAAAAATGTTAAAAAATTCTATATAAATAAAAAATAAATTATAAACTATTTGATCTAAAATAAAGTACACAAATACTAGTTAAAAAAAATATGAAACATGTCCCGTTTTTTTTTAACATTAAACATTTTCAGGTCTACTTTCTCTTTCCGGATTTTTTCTCGAACAGTCCTTAAGTAAGCAATAAATGCAAGATCCTAGAGCACTTAATGCAAGTCGTTCGTAAATGCAGAGCTGTATCTTACGTTTGCCGAGTCTTGCTCATGAACGAGATAGTAACTACAAATATCGATTTTCCAGTCAGTAACAAAGATATTACATCACTCAATCGTCGAAGTATGTAGAGAACTTCCAAGAGTAACAAAATTTAGTTGGGAGGTAAATATTGTGCATTAAGCGTAACTTGGCAATTTTAAGTTTTAAATGTTTGACTTGAAAGGAATATAAAACTGATGTACTAGACACTAGTAAGAATTCGAATACCTACTTTTTGCCACTTTGTGTAGAGCATAGATAACTTTTATTTTAAAATTTTTATTTGTGTAATTTGAAATTATTTGGCTAAAGTTGAGGCACTTTCTGCCAATATGCCAGTCGATCAATGTTGATAATAATGAACAAGTAAAAGTACTTTATAGTAGCGATAGGCGTAGTTACTTGAAATATTTTTCGTTCTATTTTCATTTTAACTGAAGTAATTAGGTACATTTTGGAATATGGTTTTTGGAGCTATTTATTGGGTGCAAGTATGTGTAGGAGTGGATGAATAATAAGCAACTGGTGCACTAGTAAGAAACTTTTTAGGAATTCCGTTGTTTAGGCTGAAAGGTTTCTGTGGGTTAAGATCGCACAAATGTCAAGAAGAATTGAGTAGAAAAAAAGAAGAAATGGGCCAAATATTGGGATGTTATCCCAAACGGAAACAGGCCCTAAAGTTCTCAAAAACTACAACTAGAAGAAAAGTAAGACCTAAGCCTTTGCAAAAATCACCTGGCATTCTGGCGGGCATGTTAAAGTGTCACTGCAGATTCAACGAGTATATCAGAAAACTGGGCGGTTAAGATCGCACAAATGTCAAGAAGAATTGAGTAGAAAAAAGAAGAAATGGGCCAAATATTGGGATGTTATCTCAAACGGAAACAGGCCCTAAGGTTCTCAAAAGCTACAACTAGAAGAGAAGTAAGACCTAAGCCTTTGCAAAAATCATCTGGCATTCTGGTGGGCATGTTAAAGTGTCACTGCAGATTCAACGAGTATATCAGAAAACTGGGCGTGGAAGAGAATGGACGCTGTAAATTTGCAGGGACTTCGAATAAACATCAGCACACCTTCTTGTAGAATGTGAAGCATTAATCCACCAAAGCATATCTGGAAGCATATCTCTTATCAAAGACGGATCTACGTTAACTGAAACCGCTTGAGGTACTCCAGTTCATCAAAGCAGTTGAACGCAGAAAGTGCTTTAACTCGAGTATCTCATCGGATAGATCTCTAGCTTAGGCGCGGAATAGTTCTATTTGGCACGCAGTACACTTGCACGCATCAACCACATATCTATGTACATCAATGAAGCCTAGAAGCAGTTTGCAGCTTCTTTGATACACAATCCTTGCCAATACGATCTACACTCAAGGCTAAATACATTTTTGGTGAACAGAGCATACAACTTACGGGTTCTTTCGTCGCTTGGGCAGTGACTTCTGGGAATAGTGGATTCAGTTGCATGGGAATTTAGGTGAACTGGGCTTCAGGTGACGGCAACTGGGTCGGTGATTTCTGGGAATTGCTTTGCATTGTCGGTTCAGGTGCACAGGCAATGCGATTCATGGATTGAACGAACTGGGTCATGTGATGAATTCATGACTAAGGGGTAATCAACTTTTTGAGTGTTAACTTAAGTGAGAATTTAAGGCGAACCCCACAGGCGGATCAGCAGAAATGCGGTGAAGTGGGAGGGTTGTGATCCCTTGTTTTCGGATCACAACCTCGCTGAAAAAGGAAGAAGAAGAAGAAGAAGAACTTAAGTGAGAATTTTGCTTTTCTTAAAATGAAGACATTGATGAAAGCTGTTATAATAAGGTCAGCAAATAAAGAAAAAGGTTAAGTATCGATCAGTGAATGTATGAGAGCGGATTGCATAATATTAAATGGAATACAATTTAAGTAAATTCCATGGATATTCGCAAAACCGTAACAAACCGTGTCTTGAATTTTTAAGTATACCTAGCAGTATACATACAAATGTTTAAAGTAGATGTTAATAGAAATATCTAAATGTGATAGAAAATTTGAGTTGTTGCTTTGAAAGTACAAGCTTATAACTTTTTGAAATACATACGCGGTACAACACGTAAGTATGTCTTTGCATTTTTGGCCTTATTTGTCCCAGTCAGTATCTTTTCCAACAGGTCCATAATTTGATATCATCGTTTAGTCTGCTTGCATGTGTATAGGCACGACATAGAGGTACGATGTATTTGTTGTTCTAGAACACACCATTTCCTTTGACTAGCTTCTATTTATCTAACCCAACATTTTAATTTCGAACCTGCTATCCTAAATAAATATTCAAGTAAATCACTTTTTAAGGACACAACTGTTTGCTGTTCAACCCTTTCACTAATATCTGAGCAAAGTTTTCTCTACCTCCAGTCGCATTTTTCCTTTCATTAACTTGAACTTCATGGATGAGGAATTAAAGTTTACCAAACCCCCAACCAATTCCATTATTATAACGATGTCCTCAGGAAAAGTTCTCAATCACCCCTACCCACCTAATTAAATACTTTTCACTCCAATTATATCAGAGCAAATAAAAAACCGTGGATGCAGAGAACGTAAGGGATACTTAATAAGAAACAAAAGGCACCACCATCACTAATTAGCGGAGCAGTTAACCGTACCAACAGCAATTGCTCCTTATTACGCGTACAAAATCAATAAAATAAATATTTTAACTCAGAGCTACATATGTGACGCAGATAGATTAGATATTGTTTCACAGATACATTCCATGTCAAGTGGATATTCAATTTCTATCGGTGTTATATGGTCATTAATTTTCATAACCCGAACGTAAACAAAAACAAAAGCCACACTATCTATCGGTTGTATCTCACAATCCTGTTGTTGTGGTTAGACGCGGTAAAGTGTCTATCACCAGTTCACCTTGAGATTTCGATTGAAAGTTTAAGAAACCAATAAAATTAATATGTCTCACGAGCAACAGATACAATTTGTACTTACGGATGAATTCTCATCGCAATTGAGCATTGCATAGAACTCCTCATCTGGGTTGCGCTTGTAATTGATGATATTATCGACTCCTCCGCTCATCTTGATGCTCGAGTTGCAAGAAAACTTTTTTCCAAAAATAAAAACACAAACTCACAGATACACAATGACCGATATAGATTCAACTGTATCTCATGCACTAGTTGAGTTACAAGTTTATCAGCCGCACTTTCACTTATTCCGGCTTGAGTTACGCGCGACACAGTCAGCTGTGGATTGGGGGGGAGCCCGTTTAACAGAGAAAAACCCCGAAACCGAAAGAAAACTCAACAAGAAAAGAAAAACTCAAACAATGGTCACGGCTGAACGTTCAATCGTGCGCCGGTTTGTCTGATTTGACCGTAGAGGTGGTGGTTATCGCTGGATAGCTAGTTATAGTGATGGCCTCGCTGTACAGATCTGAACTGTAGAGCGGTTCGTCAATGACTAAATCTGAGTGGCACTGGTTTGTGAGCTCGTTTACATAAAATTCAAAAACTTTTTTTCTTTATTTTTTTCCAATTTGATTGGGGAAACTCCCGTGTTTTGATTTCCGAGAGAGAGCGCGTCGACGACGATGACGATAATGATGGAGTAGAATGACTGCCTGTAGCTGTGAGGCTTCTGATGGGGATTACGTGCAAAGTTCGTGGAGTGCTTTCAACGGACAGACTCATTGATGTGGGCTTTTTCAGAGGGTTTTTCCATGGAGTCAGTAGGTACCCAGATATGTCGGGGGTTTTTCTTGGTCGAACAACTTCACGTGGGTTATTCAGTCTGCCGTGGGATTATAGGTATCGGCTGGAATTGGGTGGCGCTTGTGGCTAAGAAGTAGGTTAAGCTTTTGATGGGCTTTCGGGAGAGAGATGTGCTCCCAC
Organism: Brachypalpus laphriformis; assembly: GCA_945910035.1. NCBI lineage: Eukaryota > Metazoa > Arthropoda > Insecta > Diptera > Syrphidae > Brachypalpus > Brachypalpus laphriformis. The sequence goes on along the minus strand of OX246754.1, from coordinate 282,264,203 downwards.
GTCGGCGCCATAGCGGATGCTGAATGTTGGAAAAATGTGCTTTCGATACATGTTCGCTCTGCTGAATGTTCTGCTGGGAGGGTGAATGTATATATGGTTGTTTATGATTCCGATGGGAGACACCTGTTAAACGTAAGTAATGCTGTGTCAAAAGATTCTCCGATGTGTGTTAATGGGGGATAAATGGTAATGCGGTTTTTATTATTCATTCCAAATGGATAAAACCTTATCGATTTAACATGGGTATAGTGAAGATATTATTTACTTAAACGGATTAAACAGTAGGGTGGACCTCTGGCACACAATTTTAGTATGCAGTGCATGTTGCAACAGTGGCAGGTGTTGAAAAGCCGCATAGCTATAGCTTATTGAAACTGGTCTACTCTTACTAGTCATTCCTTCGACAGAGCTAGCGAGCGAGTCTAGGGCAAGATGCATTGTATATTTTCCGGCTTATGTTCGCTTCGTTGGCATTAATCGTTGCATGGTATGTTCGATTATAATGTTGAACTCCATGATAGAACATATTTGTGTCTTGGTGCAATAACTGCCAATGTCATAATATCTATCTACTGACATTGGTGGTTCTTGCACCAAGCTACAGATATATTTTTACAGAATTTTATGATTTTATCCGTTAGGAACTATAATATTTATATAAGATTGCTCATCACAGCTTGCCTTGTTTCCCAACCAAATTAATGAGCGCAACTAGAATGATTGCATCTTGTGGTGTATTCCCAAGTGAAGCAGATACCAGAGCTAGAACTTTTCGCTTTTCAGTTTTAAGAGGCAATTCACTCATGTTGCAACATAAAATTTCAGCAATTGTTCTGATGGTGGATAATTGTTTCAAAATTTTCAAAAGCTTTTCGGAAGTTCCAGCAAGGCGGATTTTGAATTGTTTGATTGAAATTAGCTTTTTAGTTTGATTTTTGATCGCCACATATTCGAAATGCATTTTTAAAGTGCTTAAAAACGTAGGCGGAGTCCCAGTCTCCAAGTGCAACATATAGTTCGGGGAACTAACGGAAAATTCATTTTAGAAAGTACCGAAGAAACTTCTCGACGCAGTCATAAGAACGGTAACCCCAAGCTTGGGCACCATATAAGAGAATGGACGCTGCAGTTGTGTGAAACAATTTTTGTTTAGAGCAATGCGTTATGTATTTGTTTGTGATACAGCGGCCCCAAACCGAAGAAATCGCGCGCTTAGCTTCTGAGAGTTTAGATTCAAGATGTTTGTTCATACTATGGTTGGCTAATATCAACACTCCCAGGTACTTGTGTTCCCGTACAATCTCAATTCCTTCACCATTGTATGTCCATTGTTCACTTCGTGAGTATCTACCACCACCGCTTCTAAAGACCATCATTTTAGATTCATTTAAGTTAACGCTCAAGTTCCAACGTTGACAATAATCCCTTAGCCTATTCATCATCGACTGCATACCTTCGACTGTATCGGCGAGAAATACAATGTCATCCGCAAACATCAGACAAGGAGTCCTTTCCCGGTTGAACTCTATTCCGCCTCGTACCGCCTCCGTGATGTCATTGATAAACAATATAAAAAGAAGCGCACTTAAAATACATCCTTGCTTCACGCCCATTGTCGTTGCGAACTCATCGGGTAGAGTTTCACCATCCCACACATAAGCTAGATTATTGTCGTACAATGCTCTTAAGATATTAACGACTTTGTTTGAAATCCCGATCGTATGCAATTAGTAGAAAAGCGCTTCTCTCGGTATTGAGTCAAAAGCTGCGCGGAAGTCTACAAAAAATACGTATAACTTTTTGTGACTTCTCTTGTAGGTTTCGGCGATATTCAATACCGTGAATATTTAATCGACCGTTGAGTATTTTTTCCCAAATCCCGCTTGGAATTCCGACAAAAATTCGTATTCATGATCCAATGGTTAAGCCTGTTAAAAATTAAACCTGCGAATATCTTAGCGGAGGTATTCAAAAAGGATATTCCCCTGTAATTTGAGGGGTCGTTGCGGTCTCCTTGTTTGTGTAGGGGGAAGATTAGAGCCTTTTTGAAACTTTTTGGGACATTGCGTTCAAGAATATTCGGTTGAATTCGAAAGTGAGAGCAGCTACGTATTCCATTGTACAATTCTTATAAAATTCAAAAGTAATGCGATTTTCTACTGGGGCTTTCTTCATTTTGGCTCTGTCAATGACTTCATGGACTTCCAGTGTTGTAAAGGGCGAATCCAGAGAATCGTCTACTATCATGGGTACTGCATAATGCATTGGTGGAGAACTCAGTGGGGCATTCAAGATGTTATTAAAATGTGCCTTAAGAAGAGGCGCTTTCATGGATAAGGATATTACATTTGCTTGGCCTTTAATATAGTTTGCTGCTCTCCAGAACTCAGCAAAAGATCTTGAGTTGTTGTTGCTAGAGTTATTATTTCTTAATAATCTTAACAAACTGAATGATTTATTTCTAGCTTTCTCTCTGTCAAACCATTTTTGTTTGTAAAAAATATTGTGTTTTGGTTCTCTGATGGGTGGCGTCGCCTTACTTATTATTTCCGTGAGCACATCGATATCCGACGGTGAATCCGATAAGTTTAGGTTGCGAAGTTCAAAGTTCAAGTTGTTTTGGAACATAACTTTTTTACTTTCGTTCCACATCAGTTTCGGCAAAAGTCCTAGCTTCTTTGTTGCACCTACATCAGCGGAACCCGTTACTTTACATGTAATCTCTAGTGGCATGTGGTCAGAAAAAGTCTGTAAGCCTACGCGAAAATCGTTCAGAAAATGGTTCCAGCTACCAGAAACGAAGCAATAATCAATTACTGAGCAAGCTGTTCCACGAATAAACGTCAACTCCCCACAAGCATCACCTTCACAGCTTCCATTCAAAAGACTACAATCGAAAGCATCGGCAAGCCCTAGTATATTGGTACCATTATTGTCACAAACTGCATCTTTAGATTTGCGGTTTGGGAGTAAGATTCCCGGATGATATCCACTTACAAAGTTGTTTTGCATCGGACCAATTCGGCTGTTAAAATCTCCTAAAAGCATACGATCAGTTGTTCTTAAATTCAGTAACACGTGTCTATAACGTTACTATTGTAACCGGTGGTTTCTATATAGTAAATGTGTAGAAGCCACCCACAATATACTGGCCTGATCATGTACTTGCCACTTATAAAAAATTCACTATATTTCTAGGAGACTTTAATAGTCATCACAGCCTCTGGAGGCATTGATGACAAACTTGTTTACTAGGCAGAAAACAGTATTCTTCTACATCTACTTAGTTTTCTATGCTGAAAACATGGCTCCGTTCTATTCACGACGCTATGCTTCGTTAGCTTCGTTAGCCATGACAACCGGCCAATCTCGAAATATGCTCAAGAATTTTCCCCATAGCCAACATCGACCGGCCATAGCCGAAGTAGGGGTCCAAATAAACTTAGTGAATTCCAACCAAAGCCCCGATGGAACTTTCAAAAACCTGACAGGAGTTCTTTTGCTAAGGATATTGACGCTTGTATACGCTTCGCACCTCCAGCAGTAAAAAAACATGACAGATTTGTTGGTAAGGGTATTCATAACACCTTGCGTGCGCGCAAATTATAAAAAAAAAATAATAATTTTAGCGGTTTCTAAAAAACACATCTTGCGAGAATACCGAAAAGAATAAATCCCCGGATGTTCCACGGTAAGTGAACACCTGTACAGCGAATTTGAGAAAAGTGGGGACCCACATATCGTTGATTAATTATTTCAATCTCTAGACTAACATCGTAAGTAAAAGTAGATATCAGCTTTTGAGAATATGAATTTCACTTATTCCAGTCGTAATGCTTGAAATTTTCTTCGTAAAATTGGAGGAAGCAATTCTTCGCCAATAGCAACACCACCTATTAATCCAGACACAATCGCAAATAGAATCATTTATGTATTCTGAGCTTCTACTGATAAAAAGCATGCCGTTGCTGTTAAACGCACCTTATGCCATCATCCATCTTCACCAATTGTTTTACTTCCAATGAGATCGGCAATGCCATGAAATCAGTAAAAAGTGTAAAAGTGTCTGACTTTAGTTATATTTATCCAGAACTCATCACACACTTAGGAAAAAATGTCAGGAAATGGCTGGACTAATTTGATAGTCAGATTCTCGCCTCAAGATACCTCCCACCTACCTTTAAGAGGTATGTGGTAATGATCTTGCTGAAAGCTATCGCCCTATAGCGCTTCTAGGCTGCTGCTTTTAACTCCTGGACTTACTGATAGTAAACCGCATCAGTCCTACTACTGATGATGGATGGATGAGCTGGTTTCCGCCGATCCATGGGCGAAGTTGCGCAGACCAAATACGAGCTTTAACAACCCACCTCATGTGTAGTATACTAAATGCGGTTAATACATAGGTATTCATATTTCTCTAGCGCTCTCTATCTCTTAAGTAAGTAAGCATTGGTTTAAGTAGATTAATGTGTAATTGGGTCAGTCAAGAAAGTGAACTCGTAACTGAAGGGCTTCTTTAATTTAATAGTGCGAACACCACATGCCAAGGCTGGCTTCAAAAGGTTCTCAAAACTTCAGTAACATTCGTTGACCTAACCGCCGCGTACGATGCTTGAAAATATCTCGCCTTATAAACAACTTCCTAACGAAGCTTATATTCTACGTTTTTATCGACGATAAACACAGCAAAACCAAAAAGATGAACAACGGACTTCCTCAAAGCTCGGCGCTGGCCCCAATCATCTTCAACCTCGACACCTTTGACCTTCCATAAAAAATATCAAACAAATTTGGATACGCGGATGATTTAGCCATTAGAGAGCATTTAGCAAATTAGAGAGCAATTACTAACCGACGACCTCTGCAAACTATACGCATATTTTAAGAAATGGCGATTCCACCGAATCTCAGCAAAACGTTAAGTGCGCTGCGTTAGGTGAAAACCAGTCAGTTAGCTGGCATTAAATTCGAGGTGGTTTTTAACAATACTGTGTTCAGGCAAACCCTATGTTAGATAAATCCCTAACATACAAGAAGTACATTATCAATGTCGCAGCAAAGCTACACACGCGAAATAATATTGCTCAGCTCACTGGAATATTATAGGGCGCGTGTGCTCTCTCACCACCCATAACATCTCTTGCACTAGTATACGTCGCAGCGGAATACTGCGCTCCGGTTTGGATGAACAGTGTACACTACACTATGATAGATACCAAGTTAAATGTCACTATGTGACTAATAACAGGCACCGTAAAACCTACGCCTGTACATTGGCTTCTGATCTTTCTGAGCAGGTATTCCATACACTTTGGGAGTAATTGATCTAGTCGTATGTGTAGAGAGTTTAAGACTTGTTCAGTAGCTTTCAGTGTAACATAATTGAACGATCTGTGAATGATTTGTATATTGCATTCAAATTGGTCAAATTCTTTAAATATAACATCTAGTTGCGATGTTCTACAATGTCCAATACGGCTGTACGAATATCCGCCCAAAACATGCCTTGTTATGCGCTATACTATGGGGGAGGGAACCATAGGTCTTCCAAGTTACACGTCAGTGTCAGATTCTTATTGATCAGATCTAACCTCCGTTAGCTCAGACCCTTACCCTTCGAGACCACCATCAGGTATTACTTAACGGGGCCGGTTTCCCGCATTATACGGCTGTCATGTTTTGTGTTTGCAGCCTCCTTCTCTGGCCTTCCAACTGCCTGAGCTTAATTGTGTGCAAACCGCTTCCCAAATAACCACCGATTTAAGCATCTCTGTTATTATACTTGGAGCATCAGGTGTGATATTTAATTAACTTTCCATTCGCTTTTCTTCGACTGTTCAGGAAATACAACGAAGAGTTATTCAAGGAGCTATACTACAGAGTCAGATCTCACTATAAGTGTCTATGCAAACTTAAAAAGTCGCAATATTTCTTCAAATACAGTTCAGATGAATTTTTAGTCGCATTAACCACTGTTTTTAACAATATATTTGAATCGGGTAGCGTGCCGGAAAGCAAAGCAATTACCGTGGGATATCAATCTTAAACGCTTCTGCAGAAATCTTCACAAGTGTTCTACATTGTCGTTTATCGCGCTGGATTCAGGAAAATGCGCTCATAGGAGAATTCCAAGCAGGTTTTCGACCTGGATATTCAACGGTAGATCATATCTTTGTATTATATAATATAGGAGAGAAGTTCATAGAACGCAAACACAAGCTGTATGCTTTTTTTATCGACTTCAGAGCTGCTTTTGATACCATAGACCGGCAAAAATTATTCTACAAGCTCTATCAATACGGAATATCTCATAAATTTGGAAAGATTATGGAAAATATATACGATGGCACAAAAGCAGCAGTATGGAATGGAGATGGGTTATCAGAATGGTTCGTCACAGAAGTAGGGGTTAGACAAGGTTGCAACGCGAGCCCATCACTATTTGCCCTTTATATCGAAAACATCATCAGTTACCTTCCAGGAGGAATTTCATATGCAGACATCCTTATTAAGGCTCTCATGTATGCTGATGATGTGGTCCTGTTAGCAAATTCACCAGAGACCCTAAAACTCATGATTAACCGAGTTTATGATTATTGTGTGCTCTGGAGTTTACAAATCAACCTGATGAAATCAAAAGTGATGAATTTCAGAAGAGGCGGGGGTAGACAGACAAGGGCGGAAAGTTGGACATTTAATGGCGATAGCATTGAAGTCGTAAAGCAATACAAATACCTTGGAGCTATAATTTCAAGCAATTTAAGTATGGAACCGCATTTGACTGAAAAACGTCGGCAGTCTAAAAGTACGATAACCTCAACATGGAAAAATTGCTTTCAAAACTGCAGCATGCATCACAGCCTTAAATATCGGGTGTTTGAAGCGGTTTCAAAGTCAATACTCCTGTACGGGACACAAGCATGGGGTCATAGGTGCTATGATACAGTAGAAAAGTTGCAGAGATTCTATCTACGGAGAACATTTCAATTACCTACAACTGCACCTAACTACATGCTGTTGATTGAAACAGAACTCGCCCCGTTGTTCTTACAAACACTCAAACTGAATATTGACTATATTCTCAGCGCACTCAGGATGGGGGAAGAGCGATTGCCAAGAAAGGTTGTCAAATACGCAGTACATACCCGAAGTCAGTGGTATAAAGAGATGATCAATTTGGCGGAAAATTACGAGTACCATTTGGAATTGGACTGGAATGGGCGAAGTAGATGGAAATGTTTTATTTATTTTGTCTATTTATTTATTTATTTGATAGCTTCAACAATATTCTTTACATTTGGGTGTAATCGCACAATTTACACAGAGTTATGATTGTATCTTACTGCTGAATAAGGTTATAATATGTAATACAAAATATAGTTTAATGAATATATGTATTGAAAGGAAAATGTTACCTCTATGACTTTCTGTCGCAATTAGATACACAGATTCGGCAAAAATATATCGAGCAAGCGAGTGTGTCAACCCATAGGGAGATCTACAAAGAACTACAGCTGAACCTGAGCTCTCTAAACTACTTTAAGGACTCGAATAAAATAAGATGCATCTCTATAATCTTTCGTGCAAGGGGAGAGCTACTTCCACTAAACTTTATACCGGTTTTATGTTCATTGTGCAATATGTCACAGAGGGAGAACGTTATGCATTTCATAGGGATTTGTCGAATTTTTCGTGATATTAGGTTCCACTTTGGGAAAGCCAGCTTGCTATCTGAAGACGTCAAGGCATTGCTAAACGAGTTCAATTGGAGAGCTCTCACATCACATTGCGAAATAAGTTTAGCTTACAGAAATAGAATTACGGAGGAGAATTTTTAAATTTTCTCACGTGAATCAAATGTAAAATTATGCTGTTAGTCTTTGGCAGACGGTTTTTAGTCATGTCACTTAAGATAGATTTAGTACTTTTATTGTTTTTGTAATGAATTTAAGCTAATTGGAATTAATAAAATCTAATCTAATCTAAAAAAACGAATCTAATTAACTTTCCAATCTTTCCAGTCTTACATCACGGAATCTTAGGCCATTAAAAGCGACATGTTTTGGGTCTTCGTCATATCCAGGAAATGCTTAGCATTCTGGCGAGTCGTCGAGTCTAAGCCGATGGAGGTATCGGCTATAATCACCATGGCCTGACAAAAATTGCATCAATTGGTAGATTACTTCCCCATGACTACTTTTTATCTATGGTTTTATCCTGGCAATTAGTCTGTACGTCCACCTTTCCTTGTGTAGGGCGTCCTATCTTTGTTGCACAATTCTTAGTAATATCGTCTTCTCTTGTCTTCTAAGTTCTTTAGAGTCCATGATATTTGCTCCTATAAGGATCATATCCCCGATGACGTACACGGCGCCGTCTCATCCAAAATATCCTTATTAGCCGATAAAACTTAAATGTGTATATATGTATCTATCTGTTTATCTGTTTATCTACATATGTGTCTATTCTCAAACGCAAATGGTTCTAGAAGTAGGCAATGTGATCTACCCTCCCATATTAAGAACCAGCACAATGGACTTGTTTTTGGTCTCAGAATATGTACCTTATCTCCTGCCGCTCTAAACTAACCATCAAATTAAAAATAAATTCTATATACAAAGTACACATCCTATATCAAGTGTAAAGAATACAATAACTTTTCAGAGCTCTACCATTAAGTTGTCTACCATGCCAATATCTTGACGATTCTCGATCTATTTTGTGAAAACGAAAACTCTTCAACGATTCGTGCGTTGACCCTTCAATTCGCAATTTACTTGTCTTAAAATCCACTTTCTTGAAGATTTTAGTTTTGTAACTGCCACTTATTAAATGCGCTAATTGCCAACAGACAGCAGCCGTCCACAATTCGCTTTACCTACTTGTTTTCTTCCATTTATACGACAATACTACCTCTAAACCGCCGCCGTAAAATCTGTAAGACGTCGTCTAAAGTGCTACACCAAATAAATGTCATTGAGAAAATTTTAAATTTCCCCAGCACTCCAATATCGTTTGCTACGACCTGAACAATAATAGACTTAGCCTAAGACTATGCTCCCATTTCTGTTTATCGCCCCCCATTTAAAGCCCGCAAAAGTAATTGTTGCCTATTTTCCGGAGAGGAAACGATCACACTCCATTTCTGTTTGCGCCATAAAAGAAAATTCGTTTCTTGTTTCCGGGGCAGAAAAAAAAACAAAATCTCATCAGTCCATTAGCGGCAATGTCGAACCGGCCCCATCGTTCGCATAGTCGATGACGTGCCGTACGCACTCAAGACTTGTTCTCACCCTAGTACTCGCCCCTTCGTCATTGATGTTAGATGAAAATAGTTTTTTTATTTCGATTATTTTTTTTGTTCGGTGAACTCCGTGGTTGTTTCGCCCATCCACCCCACACTGTCACGTAAATAACTCTCACTCACTCTCGCACTCGTTTGCAGGGAGCGGGTGGCTATTTTTAGTCCCGATTTAAATGGAAAATCGGAAAATCTACATCTTTATCGCTCCTGCTCCTCAAGTGAAAGGTCAGCGCAGTGGGGGCGTCTGGCGGCAGTCGAAGTGAAAGGGGAAACCTTACGTTTATGCAGTCGTGCACTTAATTGAATGAACGTTCAACAAGTAGATTTTTATTCACGGTGCTTTGTTTTGAATTTTATTTCCCATTTTTTTGTTTTCCTTAGTCCACTTCTTGTGTTCAAGAGTCTGGCAATTTTCTGCCTGTTTACAAAGGGGTTTGGGTTGTGGTGGGGGGAATTTCAGCGGAAACTACAAAGACAATGGCCAATATTTATTTTCCTCTTGGTCCTTGAAATTGAAAAAAAGGAAAAAGGGGTGAACAAAACAAGGCGATTCCATGGAAGCTGCTGACTGTCTTTCTATTGTACTTGAATTTTTCGTTTTCGCTGTCTCGGAACAAAGATACAAATGAGATGTTAGCGAAGAGTTCATGACACAAACAATGCCCACGCATTCAGTGGACAGTGGTTTCCATTGAAAATATTTTCCATTACGCACTTTGTCTAGGTGGCGCTTTGTATTTGACAATATTTAAAGAGCTCATTAATCAATTACAATTTTGTTTTTATTTTTATTGATATAGAAGACTATAATGCGCACTTAAGAAATAAAAATAAAATATAAGTGTGGGAGATTATTTAAAATTCGAAATTTTCCTGTCTCTTCTAATATAAAAAATATGAATCTAAACCTCCTTACTGAGGTAGTCCGAATCGTAAACAATGTGGCACGCGTGGATCTTTTTTTATAGCAAAACTTATTTGAATGAATGCAATGAATGAATCTGATAAAATGCAGCAGGTATTTGAGTGTGGGGCTTTGCATGTATGATTCAGAAGAAACCGCCATTTTCAGCATTGAATAAAATTGAAAAAGGAAGAAATGAAAGTATTAAAAAAAAAAAAAGAGTTTCAACAGAATTTTTTTTTTTTTTTTTTTTTCCGAGGGTAGGTGAAAATCTTCAAGAAGACACTATGAGGATCGACAGCGCGTGCTCATAGTAGTGTGAGATTCTTACCCACTGAAAAACCTCCCTTCAAAACAGACTTGTTTTCATTTTTTACTACAACTAAGTATTCGACTTATCAAGTAGTTTTCATTTCACGAAATAATGACGTTTTGCAGGTGCCCTCCCATTAGAAGTTCCTGCTAGTTCCGCAGTTTGGACGCGGTTACTTATCGCGCTAAGTCTAAAGGTTTGGTTCTTTGTAGACGGCGTAGTAAATTTCTTTCATCCAAAACTTGGAGGACTGTAATATTTACGTGACTTTCTAGTCGACTTTTATGCTTTCTCGCGTAGTTTTTGATTTCGTCTTCTATAGTTTTAATGCCAAGATCTCTGTGGATATCGCTGTTTCTGATATACCATGGCGCATTAATAATACCTCTTAGCACTTTGTTCTCAAAAGTTTGTAAAATTTTAATATTACTTATTTTGGTACAACCCCAGAGTTGTATACCATATGTCCATACGGGCTTTAGCACTTGCAGTTTGTTCTCTATATTAAGCTTGGAATATTTTCCAAGTAACCAATACATTTCTCTATATTTATTATCTAGTTCTTTGCGTTTTTTCTTTACGTGCGTTTTCCATTTCAGCTTTGCATCAAGTGTCATTCCAAGATACTTAGCCTCGTTTGCAAAAGGAATTTGAACCGAGTTTGAAAAGATCGGCAAATTATTTATTTTCCTATAAGTAAAATTTACATGAATAGACTTGGTCTAATTGAGTGCGATTCGCCAAACCTTTGTCCATTCATTTACTCTATCCAAAGCTTCTTGCAGTTTTTCTGTAGTATCTTCGACCGTTTTACCTACTGCCAAGATAGCAGTGTCGTCGGCAAATGTAGCTAGCTCAGTGCCTTCTACTTGCGGTATATCACGGGTGTATAATAGATACAAGACTGGGCCAAGGACGCTTCCTTGCGTCACCCCAACCATTATCTCCCTGAAATCCGAATATTCATTTCCACATTTGACGCGGAATAGTCTATTCGTAAGGTAGTTCTTCAAAATATTATATAGGTGCTCTGGCAAAACTTGTCGTAATTTAAACTTTAAGCCTTCATGCCAGACCTTGTCAAAGGCTTGAGAGACGTCAAGGAATACGCTTGAACAAATCCTTTTTTCTTCAAGAGATTTTTCGATTACATGAGTTATACCATGCACTTGTTCAACTTTAGAATGCTTACTTCTGAATCCGAATTGATGATCCGGAATGAGATGCCTCTCTTCTATAACCGGCTGTATTCGCCTAATCAAAATTCTCTCGAACACTTTGGATATGATTGAAAGAAGCGAAATCGGTCTATAAGACGTTTTTTCATTCGGCGGTTTTCCGGACTTAAGGACCATTATGACTTCGGCCACTTTTCATTGACTGGGAACATATTCTAGTCTAAGCGCGGCGTTTATAATGAACAGAAGCTTCATTAGACCTTTTCTCGGAAGTGCTTTAAGAACCTCTCCCGTGATTAGGTCGTATCCAGGAGCCTTCTTAGGTTTAAGTTTCTTTATTTCTTCCCTTAGTTCGGTTAGTGTTGCATTTCTTATTATACGATTGTCAATATACGACGTATTTATATTTTGAATAAGAGCCTGTCCATCAAGCGGTTTGAAAGTTTCTTCCAGGTGGGCGGCAAAAACTTGCGCTTTCTCTTTATCATGCCTGGCCCATTCGTCTTGATTTTTCCTTATTGGGGCGAATTGAATTTGGGGCGGTCATCGCGTTGAGCTCAGATCGTAGATTCACACTTTTTAATAAACTGTTCTACCGCAAAGGTGTGATATGGGCTACTCCACACTTCCATGAAAACTGAAATGGCATCACTTAGAATACGAATTGGACTTAGCGTTCTGTCTTGATCTCTACCTCAGGCCAAGCCTCAGCCGTCTGAAAATGGCGATTTCTTCTGAATCACCCTGTATGATATATCATATCAGCACTCTGTTTCGCCATTCAGGGTTAGGTGAGTATATTGCTTGGTAAGGCATGGAACGTCACCTATTCGTAAAGTTCAACCAAACCACTGTCAGCCTGTTATAAAATAATACTAAAGTTCGCCTCAAGAAATGTTCCCTAGATTGTTGCTATTTCGATATAGATGCAGTAAACTTTTTCTATTGGAGCTGCTCAACGTAGTTATAGGAGCGGATTCTGATATATTTTCCTTTCTGTGCACGTATACCGCGGAAATTACTGCATGGACTTTGATAAAACTTGGCAAAGTGATATTTTATATTCCGCGTCAAGAATAAGGAGACTTTAAATCCCAGAAAATGAAAGAGCTCGTACAAGATGGTCAAAATCTCTCTATACATACACGTATGTAATACAATTGTACTCGTTCATCTAAAACTGCTACACGCACCAAGCAAAAAGTACTACACGAAACTGAACGGAGTTTTCGCAGTTGCATTGCTTAGAGTCTAGATTTTAAAATGGTGTATGCTTTATTGTGATCCTCTATCCAAAAGCCGAGATCTAAATAAAAATATATTTAGCAATTTTAGAATTTAATTAATTTTTTCTTGATAATGATCTCGTAGCTGCACTCAGTGAAGGTAATCATTTTATTTCATTTTTATTCTCTTTTCGCTTCTTCTTCTTCCTTTTTTATCAGCGAGGTTATGATCCGAAAATAAGGGATCACAACCCTCCTACTTCACCGCATTTCTACTGATCCGCCTCTGGGGTTCGCCTTTTATTCTTTTTTCGCTGCCTCTTCGTAATCTTTAAGAACAGAGCCGACCAGCTGATCAAAGGGGAACGGTACTCTTCACGTTTTCTTACTCTTTGGTTTCTTTTTCTCTTAAACTTGCTTAACGGGTTATGTGTTGTGTGCGGGTTTGTGTGTGCTCTGGTGCGGATTCCCACTGCGGAAGCTATATTAAATTGACACATTTTCAGGAGTCGAATCACCGTATCCCAGAACGTATAATGCGTCACGTAATTTGTATGTATGCTATTACTAGATATATGTACCAACAATACAATACAAAATACCTGACCAGTTATTGGTTTACTGATACGGAGATTTATCCCCTCTATTGTATTCCGTTGACAATTATATTTTCACAAATGAATAAGAGTGAACTAAAATATGGGCTAAGCAAAGCGAGCACGGGTCTACTAGTCGGCAATAAATGCCTTGTCCACAAAAACTATGAAAGATAAGACGCTTTTTTGTCTGGTTGATTGTCGATTTCCATTTGATACCATAATGTTATATAAACAAAGTTGCACGTACTTCAATTCCTTAGCAGTTCAATTACGAAATTAAAAACCATGATACCAAAAAGTTGTATATTCCGAATTATACCAAAGTTTTCCACAATGGCTAGCAATTTGGTCTCATCTAACCAAGAAACCAAAAAAAAATAAAAAATGAAGAGATAGTTCTAATTATCGCATCCACTTTAAGTTGCCAAATTCAAGAATACAAAGATAAACTTTAACCAAAATTTCAAAAACAGTAACCACCACCTAAAAACTTTTGGGCAGCAGTTATAGTAGTCTGCGTGACCTTCAGGCATGATACTTTCAAAGTAATGATAGAACCAAGTTCACTTGGTTGTTTGCTTCTAAGTTGCAATGCAACTTGTGCTACTTTCGCATAATTACTTTTCCCTTGACTTGTAAACAATGAGGTCCATATGTACTGTATAGATACATGAAACGAGTTTTTGTTCATCCAGTCTGCCTTAATTGCGAGTATACGTATAATAGACCCTCTTCATCCCGCTACTACACATGAATTTCTCCCTCTAAAGCCAACCTTGACTAATTCGCACGATAATACTCTCGGTTAATGACCATGCTAATATTTTTCAATACACTCAGGCAGGGTTTTCACTGTCGTACATTATTTTTTTCGGTAAAGGGGAATAGAAAAAGAATTCATTCACAATTGAAGCCATTCGACCAGAAACGGCATGAGTCATTATTTGGTACTTTTACAGGAAAGTGTAAAGCAGATATTCTTACAAATCAAAGTTAACGAGAGAGCATTGAAGATGACCCGCCCTGTGGAAAATCATCGATCTCAACTACAGAAAAAAACATCGAAAATGTTTGTGATCTGATCATGAGAGACCGCAGATTGAAGATAAGGGAGATAGCTGAGATCGTCGGCATCTTGTAAGAATAGACCCAAAACATCATTTAAAACCAACTTGGGTTCTCCAAGCTTTCTGCAGAATGGGTTCCAAAACTGAACAAAAACGCAATCGATGGACAATATGTACCTCGCGAGTGTGTGGAGCTGCTTAAAATCAATATAGAGGTAAATGACGGCAAATAAGAACTTGGTTCATTATATCCCTGAAACCAAACATCATTACAAAGAGTGAAGAAGACCTCAGCAGCCTTTCTTTCGGGCTAACGTTAAATTATAGGCGGATAAGATAATGGCATTCGGTTTTTGGGACTCAGAGAGGTGGAACTGTGAAAAAACTTGTTGGTGTTTTCTGGGATTCGAACTTCACGCGCAGTGATCCGACACACTAACCACTTGCACCAAGGCGCCCACACACCGGAGATTACATTCAGCTTTTGAGTCATATTCTTAACTTTTCAATTCATCTTCGTATACGTATACTCAAATGTTCTGCCTTGATTGCAGTTTGAAAGTTGGACGTGTTCAGAATTTTTTTTATTTTTAGGAAATGGTTTGAATGAGGAAAGTTTTATGAATGTATAGCTCATGTTCTCTCAACATTCGTTAGGATTTATTCCATATAAGCTGTTTGAGGGTTCCCTCCACTTGTTTGCATCATTTGTGGTGTCGATCCGCTCTATATATTCAGCCATCTCAGTTGGTGCATGCATACTTTTTCTGGTTTGCTCAATAGAGCTATACAGGCCTCACAATTATATTATTTTATCTCCTTTTCTACTCACCGTCTATGCAACGACAGGACTAAAGGTAACTTAAAAAACCTTTCTCTCAAAGAAATCAATTATTACCGTTTTTACCTTTTAGCCATATGGTAGGACTACCTAAGCTACTCGCAAGAGGGATTTAACACCCGCTTGCTGTCTTAGTGCAATGAAACAACAATTGACTGATTCTTTATTTGCTTTCCACCCTGATATCATTGGTCGAACTTATGGCGAAGCCTGGGTAGACAAAGTCTTAAAATACCTCAAAGTTGAAGCTACAATAAGAAGTTCTGTCGATGATAATTGCCCTTAGTTGCTTACAGCATGTAATTCGTTTAACATTCTTTGGCGTCTTTCGAAGGTTGTGCCTAAGTTGAGTTGCGCACAATACTTTCAAGCTAGATGTTGAAAAAGCGTATCGCTTTAGATAAACCTTTAGACAAAGTCCCTTACTACCTCGAAGTTATAGCTGCCCACTGTGACGTTTCGTCCAATTCGTCGGTGTTGGTTTTCCCTTCTTGTTGACAGCATATACTTGCTTTTGCCCTCGTTTATCGCTAAACCCACTCTGGCCGCTTCCGCCTCAATGCTTGCAAACGCACCGGTGACAGCCCGCTGAGTTCTTCCGATAATGTCTATATCGTGGGCGTATGCAAGCAGTTGTACATACTTGTAATAGATTGTGCCTCCGGTGTTGGCTTGTGAGTTCCGCACAATCCGTTCAAGTACAATGTTAAAGAAGTCACATGACAGCACGTCACCTTGTCTAAAACCTTTTTTGACATCAAAGGTCTCGGTGAGGTCATTACCGACCTTGATGGAGCAGCGAGCGTTCTCCATCGTCAGCCTGCATAGACGGACAAGTTTGGCAGGGATGTCAAAACTAGACATGGCTCTATAGATACTGTTATAGGCGGCCTTGAAATCGATAAAGAGGTAGTGAGTATCGATTTGGAATTCTTGGGTTTTCTCCAGGATCTGCCGAAGCGTGAAGATTTGATCGATGGTGGAAACCACACCATCCTGGCCTGAAACCGCACTGATAGGGTCCAATCAGGCTGTTGATAAAAGGTTTCAGGCGTTCACACAATATCGCAGAAAAGATCTTGTATGCGATGTTGAGGAAACTGATGCCTCTATAATTGACGCAGTTGAGGGGGTCTCCTTTCTTGTGGATCGGGCAAACGATGCTGAGGTTCCATTCATCAGGCATACACTCGTCTGACCAAATCTTAGAGATGAGTTGGTGTATGCACTCTACCAATTCATCCCCAGCTGCCTTGAAAAGTTCGGCCGGTAAGCCGTCGGGTCCAGCAGCCTTGTTGGATTTTAGCTTGGATATTGCTATCCTCACTTCCTTTTGGTCAGGTGGATGGAAATTTTCACTATCATCATCTATATTGAATGGTTCATTCTGCTTGACAGCAGGATGTTGGTCTTCGTCGCCGTTATACAGTCTACAGAAGTAGTTTTTCCATATTCTCAGCACCGACTGCGATTCTACTACGAGGCCATCTGCTCCAGCAAGTTTATTAGACGTAAGTGCGGATATTGCTATTCTAACCTCATCCAGGACAGGTGGTCGGAAAGTCTGTTTATCGTCATCCAGGTTGAGCTTGAGTAGTTAGCTTGATAAGGACTTGAATCATGCTTCTTTCAGGACGAATCAACACATTTATGCAACTTAATTCCTGGATCGAGCAGTGCAAATGAATTAAGATGTTTCCATTCCAAGGCATTGAAGAACATACAAATTGCTTATAAATCCCCTCGCTCCATTTCATTCAGCGTAAGTACTCGTATACCTCATTTAGATATGAAATCATAACGAAGAAGTAGGTTGTGGTTTACCATATAGTCTTGAGCGCACAACCTTTTGCGACAAGTCTGTCCATTGCCTCAGCTAATGTCGCTGAAACAGGTTGAGCGCCAACGGTTATTAACTGCTTTGGTGACGTTATATTGTTTAACTGAACGGTCGAGCTTGCCTGTGCGAGTAATTCTTGGACGACTCGCTCCTCTAAGGAAGTCAAGACTTTAAGTTTTTAACTCATCCTTTGGTAGTTCCTCCTCCTAACCGACCCATTGTGTCACTTGAGAGGATTTAATAGCCATACCTTCTCATACTAATACCTCTGTGATACTGGCAGGCACGGTGCGTATTCGTGATTTGTTGGTTCAGAAGGGTTATTTGAATTCGAGACCATGACGCTGTAGGTTTAGTGGTTTAGCACCGTTGCTGTCGCATCTGTTTGCTGCTTCTTCAGATTTTGAGACAAGTATGTTGATGTGCGTAGGCTTATCATGTCTCACAGTAAACTGCACTTCGCTTTGAATTCGCATCTCTCTATTGCTGAGGCTGATGTAATGCGAGCTCATCGCTCATCGATCAGTCGCTAGTAGTCCGCATATAGAATTTTGTTTTGTTTTGTTTTAATGCGCAAGTAGGGGTAAACATTCTTGATGGATACTTGTAGTCCATGCCACGAGCTATGCCCAACTCCATGCTCCTGCATGGTTACGTGCTAAGAAAACCCCTCCTATTTCTCTGTCCTGTTGTTCCCCTGAGGCGCCGCCAGTCAAGGCATTCTTTCGCAGGGGCAGGTTTGACATTTCGTTACTTCACATAAATAGCCATATACGGTGACTATTCTGTTGTGTACCAACGTACATGCGTTTTGCAAAAACGGTTTTTACAGCGAACCAATGATCATCTAACTTCGAGGTAGTAAGGGACTTTGTCTACCTTGGCTCTGCTATAAATTCTACAAACAAGATCAGCGCAGAAATCAATCGAAGAATAACTCTTGCTTTTCGCGGTTTTTTTGGGCTTATAAGGCAATTCAACAGTAAAGCCCTATCTCGAACAACTAAGGAGACTCTGTATAAGACCCTGAGGCCCAGGTTCACCCCGAACTGTAGTGCCACTTAAATAAGCAAGCAAGTAATAATCATCTAAGTTCTTCTGTACTATGCACAGGTTGTCCGTTTTTTTTTTTGCGCACATCCGGAAGCCTGTCCGTGTTATATCTGGTTATACTCCATAAGTACTATGAAAGTACAGATCACACCAGTATGAATTTAGAAATTTCTACCAGGCAACCCCTATCTACTTATTAATGTTTTGTTTATATTTCTATCTTCACTGTGATTCTTTCATTGCTTCAAAAGAAAAAAAATAGTTTTTTAAATTATAACTGGTATACCAATTTATTTGCTTACATGTTCTTAAAAAATTGAAAAAAAAATCAAAAGTTGGACAAGATTCGTTTGACGTATCAAAAACACAAAGCTCGCAGTTTTGTTGTTCGATGTGAGAAAAGTTTATATCCGCTTGACTATAAAATACGATGTTATTTTTCGTTCCGTACAACAAATATTTTCATTTATTTCCGCTGACATCAGCAATGTCAAAATGCAATTTATGGCTGTATATGCGGGAAATAATAAATTTTAATTTCCTATATAAGCTCAGAAATCTCCGCCACAAAAAACAAATGGAATATTGAATGTTTTCCTTAAAAGTCATTACGCCCTGGTCCTAGGTCAATATACTTCTCTCCATACCAGACATTTTTATAAAAATAGTAATCCAGCAAAAAAAAAAAGAGGAGTGCAACAACAAAAAATAAAAACCACCCTCTTTCCGCCTTCTTGCAGTAAAACACTGAAAGTATAAAAAAAAAGAAGCGAAGATCAAAAATTAACGATCAAGATAAAAAAAAAAAAAAAATACAAATTTATTTTGTTATTTGTTCGACCGCGAGCCGCTTTAAAAAAAATCAAAAAAAGGGGAAATTTTCCTTCGTGTTTTCAAAATATGTATATTTTGTATTTTTGTTGTTTCTCTATATTTCTTTTTTAATTTTAGACCAGGCCACCGCCACTAGCAGGAAAACCACAATGACGACGACAACGGTACGGACGCACACATGATTTTCAAAACATACATAAATGAATATAGAGTACAATGGAGGAGGAAAATTTTCAGCGGAAAATTTGTATTTTCCTTGAGGGAGACAAGGATGGGTAGACTATTTTTGTGATCGTGTCATCCGATTATAGGAGAGAAAGACTTTTTCTTTTCTCTCGTAGTAAAATTTTCGGTGAAATAGTGTGATATGCAAGAAGAACCACTACTTGTTCGAAACTAGAAAGATAAATTTCGCAAAGTTTCCATCCTACTGCCAAAAATTTCGGTCAGGAAATCAAAATACATTTTTTGGGCGACTAATCGATCTTGGAATATTCAATATGGTAATAAATCGAAGGTGGTTTCCTAAATTTGAATAGGATGAGATCAATACCGCGATCAAAGCACTCAAAACCAACAAGGCGGTAGGACTTGACGGTATTCCCGCAGAGCTCTTACGATCAGCCCCAACAACATCGGCTGAGCTTCTGCTCCACTTATAAAGAGAGCTTTCCTGACGAGTGGAAAAAGGGAATGATCGTCAAGCTTCCTAAGAAAGGAAATTTATTGCAGTGCGCAAACTGGAGGGGTATCTGCGTGCTGCCTGATGTAGCTAAGATAATAGCTAAAATAATCCTCAAGCGAATCAAACAACATCTCGAAGACACACTCGATGCCGAACAAGCAAGTTTCCGCTCTGGGTCCTCCTGTGTCGACCACATCAACACCCTGCGGACTACCATCAACAGAGAAGGAGGATTTTGACCGGTCTGACTCAGCCAGTGCTAAAAGGCGTCACCAGTCGCATTTCCAAGAAGCCAAATATTTCATTGGTCTAAGCACGTCGAGTCGAAAACATCCAAGGCGCTCTCAGTCTTCTGGCAGTGTAAGGGTGCTTTTGGCAAGATTTGGAGCTTATCACCGAATAAGGTTCTCTGGATCTACACGGCTATGATAAAACCATTCCTCGCATATGCGTCGGTTGTTTGGTAGAAGGGGCTTTCGCGTAAATACCATATGTGGTTGCTTTTTGCGCGAAACTCCAAAGAACGGCTTGTCTCGGCTGCTCGGGAGCTTCCCGAGTACGCCTGGCTCTGCTCTAGATGCTTTGCTGAACTTACCTCCCCTTGATTCTTATATCATGGGTTGCACTACCAAAGCCATCCATCGTCTTAAGCGGGGCGGTTTTTGGTATACTCCACACTGGAACTTTGATGAACTTGCGCGACACTTATCTTACGACTCCTGTCTTATATGCCGTCTGATGCAATGATATGCCGTCTGATGCAATGACACCAGAACTCCAGCTGATGCGCAAATTCAGAGTCGACTTTCCTTGTGTCCAGGACTGGCTTCTGTCAGAGTCTGAGCCGGGAATGGAATGTAGTCGTATTTTCACGGATGGTTCAAAAACCAGTCAAGGGTCTGGCGCTGGTGTCTTCGTGGAAGTCGACAACATTAGACTTCACTTTTCGTTAGGCAAATATGCGTGTGTTTTCCAAGCGGAAACTGATGCAATCCTAATTGCCATGAACTATGTTGTGAAGAACAAGTGGAAGGGACGTAGCATTTGTGTCTGTAGTGACAGTCAGGCTGCGCTTAAGGCCTTGCTTAACCCTTTAACCACTTCCAAAATAGTTCATGAAACCAAAAACTCTTTGAACTCGGTCGCAAGGCTGAATTCTCTGTCTCTTATCTGGGTCCCAAGTCACACTGGGATCTTGGGGAACGAGATCTCCGATGAGATTGCTAGACAAGGCTCAGAGGAGGCTTTCTCAGGTCCCGAACCCGCGTTGGGTCTTCCAACGTCCTCGGTTAGGGCTTCCATTAACGATTGGGTTTCTCACGAGCACCAATTGTGTGTGGCATGACTAACCAGGATGCAGGTTGACTAAACGCATGCTCCCGGACGTCTGTAAGAAAACAGCGGTATTCTTGCTGTCTCTCAGCAGAGAGACTGTAGAAAACTTATTGGCGTCTTGACATGCCACTTTGCTTTTGCAAAGTACCTTAACGTGTTAGGCTTAAGTGACACTACAATCTACGACGCTTGTGGAGAGAGCGACGACACCGCGGAACATTATCTCTGTGAGTGTCCGGCCTTTGCTCGTATCAGGTGGCGGATCTTCGGTGCGGATATGGTGAGTGCTGGTGTTGTGCTCCTCATCACTGAAGTGCTTGCTTGGCTTTCTTCGAAAGTCAAGGAAATTCCAATAAAATTGGTAAATCAGGGTTTTCTCTCTGGCAGTACAATGGACCAGTTGTGTCTGAGTGCTCCAGTCGAGTGTTTGCTCTCCCGACAAAAAAAAAAATAAAAAAAAATCATCAACAGTGCATTGAATATCGATCGCCACTTCACCAGCTGTTCATCGATTTTGAGAGGCATTTGATAGCGTCAAAAGGGAGTTTATTTGGTGTGCCTTACGCAGGAGAGGTATTCCCGATAAATTAATGGCTATTATCAAAGCTATATATTAAGGGTTCAAACGTCACGTGAATGAATTCTTCTGTACGTTACCTCGATGTTTGTTACCAGCGATAGTCTAAGATCTCTCTTCTTTTGCTAGCTTATGTTGAATTTCGATCTTCTTCCTTATCTGAAACTGCTTTGCATCTTCTTATTTATTTATTTAATTGAACACCTTATACACACTAAGATATAGTATCTTATAAACTAGTGATGGGCAATTAATTAGCATTATATGAAAGTTGGAATAGATCATTTATAATACATTATTTACAAATTTATTTCATTTACATTATTTACTACAATTCATTGTCTGAAAAAAAACAAAGAATGTATTTAGGTACTTAACTTAGATGACATATGATAATTATTAGGTAAAGTGTAGCTTTATTTCGCTTTTAAATCTTGAAACATCATTTATTTCTCTTAAATGGTGCTGTAGAGAGTTCCATAAAACCGTGGCATGAACAATAAATTGACGTTCTGATGTAAGGGAAGCATAACGCAGGTGAATTAACATTCGCCACCTGTTTGAGAACGCCATTCTTATTTCCTCATAGAGATAGAGAGGTTGGTGGCTATGCAGAATGTTTAAGAGCAGAGTTAGTATGTGCAACCGAAGAAAATTGTCAAAGGTCCAGAAGACTTTTAGAAAGATTTTACACCCTATCATATTTTTGTAAGCCAACAATGTATCTTATTAGGCTATTAAATATGATATTGAGTCTTCGTTAACTTACAAGGTCACAATTTGAATAAATTTCGCATCCATAGATCAGGGTGGGTATGAGTAGCGTTTTCGCCAGCATAATATGCGTTCTTATGGGAGTGTAAGGCCGGTATTCACCGACCAATCTTAAACTAAGAGCTTCTTAAGCCTATTCACCAACGAATATTAGTGCACATTTATTAGCGCTCATAAGACTTATGAGTGGTCCCAACCACTCTTAAGTTAAGAGAGCTCATAACTTAGGGATTTAAAAAAATTTCGAAATCAGCTGTGAACTGGTTCTGAGAGCAAACAAAGGACAGGCTGAGAACTGCCAACCAAATAACAAATAAAATGTGCCTTGATTAATTCTGACTAAAATCAGGAAAATACAGTGTTTTCTTTTTCTTTGACATTTCTTCCAGTTCGAAAGAGAGTTCAGAAACTCATTTTAAAACGCGTTTGGAAATCCGAAAATTAATTTTTCGCATATTCGAATTAGCATGGACACAAACCTATTAGTGCTTGGTGAATACACAGCAAAAATTTGAAACTAAGAGCTTCATAAAATTAAAATCGATTTAAGAGCGCTTGATAATTACCGGCCTAAGAGTGTTACCCACATAGTCCGAAGAACCCCATATGTCTTCCCCACTGCGATGTTTATATGGTTGTTCCAGGTAAGTGTAGGGTTAAAACCTGGTTAGATAACTTTTTCCGACGACTCTCTCTCCTTCCATATTGGGTTGGCAGGGTCACATTGTCCATTGCATAGCTTGGCTCAAAATACTTCTTTGGTCCTTCAGAGGCTCCAATGATTCCATCGCCTCTTCTAAATCTGTACAACTGAATCAATACGTTCTTAATGGCCACGGGGAAGTGTTATGGTAACATGTTTATTTATAGGAAGATATGCTGTCAGATCGGGTACTAGCTACAACAGTTACATTTTTTAAGCACTCAAATTAAACGTTGAAACACTTTAAAAAAAAGTAAATTAAAACGGAATGCAATAATACTCCCGCTTAGTTCGGACATAATCCATGAAGCATGCACTGAAACTCGATGTCACATGAGTTTTAACCCGATACACACAAAAATGTACATCGATTTTCCTATCATTTCCCCTTATTCTCATCATTCTCATCTATTCTCATCATATTCTCAGTGCCATTGCAGAGAAAAAGTGATGGATACTCTTCAGCGTAAGCTAATATGTATTTCAAAATAACTTCTCGGTCCTTTGGCTGATATACGGTATGTAGTTTTTGCTAAGCTTCGGATACAACGATATACTAAAATTGATCAGCCTTTTTTATGATAAAAGAACTCACCTTCAAAGTACTGAACCCATAAAGCCTTACTAATGCCGCGTTTGAGCGAAGTGGATGCAGCTTGTTCTTTGTGTTGATGGCACTATTCTTCCGAATTTTCGAAAGTATGCCAAAGGCAGCATTGCCTTTCCCCGTTCGAGTTCATATAGCCAATTCGGTATCAGCGTCAACCGCAACAATACAATACTCTCTAGATCTTGCACTCTGTTGTTCAGTTATCGAGCAATGTCTATTTGTAATCAGGTGTTCTTATTAAGACTGAGGATTTTTAACTCAGCTCAGCTGATGCTTGAACGCCTCTCTCACTAAATCGGCAGTCATTTCATGAAAGTGCATTATTCTATGATGGTCGACGGACAGCCTTGCCGTCAAAGAGATTTTGGAGATAGGTTACAAGTATCCATTCGATTTTAATACTTCCCGTTTACTGCGAAATGTATCACAGAGAAACAATATAGTCCATCTTGGTTTGACATGTGTGTACTGTACGTGTACACTATAACGATATCAGTCTACAATGTACCTATTAGGAGGCAACCAGACAATGATTTAGAGAACAGCAGGGACTTCGCTTTGAAAAAATCCGGTAATGCACTATAAACAGGAAAGTTAAAGAAGAGGTGAATGTCTATGTCCTTGAAGAGAAATCAGACACATATCCCCTACTTGATTACGAACATTATAAGAGGAAGCTATGTGCCCTGCTTTAAATCAAGTTCAAATTCAGTGTCGGTAACACTGCGAAGATGACCGCATATCGATTGTAAGTGTGTCCAGCATGCATTGCAGACCGGCTAATCGTTTTAAAACGATTCAAAAGGAAGGAGATCTTTCTCGTCCAATTTTAAAATGGAAAAGTTAAGTTATTCTTCTGTACGGACTGCTTCTACTCGACGTTTCGCTATATTATATATCCCGGTCGTTCACTTCTAGACCAAAAAATATAAAAGGGACGATCTCATTTTTCCAAATCGACTAAATTCAAAATATGCCTGGATATCTCTTGCATTCAATACTGTACTTATGCCTCAATGGAAACCTAAAAGTCGAAAAACAAACGAAAATCGGAAAAACGAAAGAAAAAAACAAACACTTTTTGTGGCGGAAAAGTTCAGACCTTTTTCGAGATCACATCTTACAGCATCCGCAAGTTGTGTACACAAACACATCCATAGGTATACGTGTAAGGCCCAATGAGCATTATTGCTCTGAAAAGAGACACGATTTGTTCTGTATCCCACTAGCGACATCTCGAGGAGCTCGGAAAAAAAGTAGGCACTGCTATAGGCAGCGTTGTGAACACTGCATGTGTGTATAGCCCGTACGAAATATCTCGATAGACATACATATACCATCAGAACTTAAGAAGTTCTCTGTGATCTTGCCATCTGATCGACGATCCTCTCCATCATCATATAATCATCCACGCCGTAGTCGTCGTCATTTTTGCAGCAAAATTACGTGCAATTAGATCGGCGAGCCGCGCGACAAATTGTGCTCTTAATAATTTTCAAAAACGAATTTTCATTTAAATGCTTATTTGGATTTCGACGTGATCAGAAATTTAGCATTTTCGTGTAAAAAAAAAAAAACGAAAAGGAATATCCCCCCCCGAGAGAGTGTGTGCGTACGTGAGAGACTGTTTTTGATACTTGTCTCCCATCTTAATCATTTTTATAAAAAAAAATTATTAAATATTTTTTATTTGTTGTTTTAGTTTTGTGTTTTCTGTTTTATTACCCAAGTGTCAGAGAAATTAAAAAAGATTTCTTTGGAGAAATTTTCTATTTAATCCAAAAGTGAAAGTCTTAGAGGAGAAATAACGAAAAAAGTGCGGAAAAGTGCGCGGAAAGGAGTACACACGAAAATAACCTCTAAAAATTGTTTACATAACCTAAAAAAGAATAAAAAAGGTGTCTGTGTGCAACTTTTACTTTTGCTCAACATAATTTCTGTGTTGTTTGTCGGTTAAATTTTTTGTGTAACAAATTGATTGAGAGTTTTTGAAAAAGCGCTTGTCAAAATGGCTGATACCGAAGTCATTGGGGATACTGCTGAGAAAATGTTAACCGAGGATCTTACCACCGAGGGCATTACCACCACCGAGGAGACCCCCAAGGAGGACATTACAGAGGAAGAAACTCAGCCCTCGAAAACGGTCAAAGAAGAACTTTTAAAGGAGGAAGAGACGGAGGAGGTACAACCGGATAGTGTCGTACAGGAAACTGTTGACGAGAATGGTGACGTTTTTGAAGAGACCACGCAGGTAACACGCAAGGTGGTCAAACGGACAATGAAAATCACAGAGGTGAGTTTTTGCACAGCAATATTTGCGATTTTTTCTCCTTCAATTCTCTTTTGATTTTTTTTTTCGATTCATTCATGCGATACAACACGATAGATACGGTTAAACGAATGTCTTAAGATTTATTTTTAAATGTGTTTTTATTTTTCATCGCGAGCGCCGCGAGGACCAGCGGCGGCGGGTTGGATTTTTGGGGAAAAAAGATACTTTTTCGAATATATACTCATGTTGTTCACATGAAATCATAAATTGTTTATATATGTTTATTTATTTTTTTATGTAATCAAACTCAAAAACATTTGCTCGCAAAATGAATAATTTTCTGCGAGGTCTTACTTGGAAACGCTTTTTTTTTGTTCTCTTATTTATTTTTAAGAATCATTTGATAAATTGATCTCAAGCGGTTTTTCAACTAGAAAATCTCATGCACTCAGTTGGGAATGAATA
The DNA here is from genome assembly GCA_945910035.1 of Brachypalpus laphriformis. NCBI lineage: Eukaryota > Metazoa > Arthropoda > Insecta > Diptera > Syrphidae > Brachypalpus > Brachypalpus laphriformis. The sequence goes on along the minus strand of OX246754.1, from coordinate 282,237,620 downwards.
ATGTATTCAAACTTTCGTTCTAAACAATTAAGTGTTTGCTATGTGGGGTGCAGTTTGAGTCATTCAGCAGCCAGTGGTGAAAAGCATCTTTCAGTTTTTATGTTTTTTAGTTCGATCACACTTTATTTGTACAAATGACGAAAGCTGTCAAAATTCACTGTGTACGTCTGTTATTGAAGTCTCAAAAACCGATTATGAAATTGCTAAAAGCATCCGGTCATAGTTCGATCAGTTCCGATATGAAATTGTTAATGGTGCAGCTTGCCGGGTATTCTGTGCTCTCCAGCGCATTGTATTTTTAGATAAAATTGAATGCCTAGACATTACTTTCAAGTAAAATTGAACAAAATAAATTTCTTTCTCGTGGAGAGAGACATTCATACACACGTCTGAAAATAAGTCTTTTCGATTCAAAAGCGTTCTCATATTTATGTAATTGGGTAGATTGTTTCATGAGCTGCATTAGCCGGAGGGAAGCGAAACTTTGAAATCCATTAGAATATTCATATGCAATTGTACTTGCGCTTGCTTTCTTACTCCGTATTTAAATAGAGGCTGATAATAAATACTAATGTCAGTCACGCCTAACAGAAAAAAATTTCATAATTAAAAAGTTTTTTTCGGCAAAACATCGGAAATGACAAGTCTAATTATCTCACGTATATCTGATCCCATTTGGCTAATTATATCATTTCCAGCAAATGAGATGCTTAGCGAGAGTAAAAAAAGCAAGGAAAACGTGGTATTATCACATATAATGGAAGAAAATTAAGGACACTTCGCTCTTAAATGAAAGAAGATTTAAAATTAGCAGTCTGACCGCTGTCACCCTGACACATTTAGTGGCAGAGCTACCGATATTGTGCTAACAAATCTAGAGCTGGTTACTTAAGGAATTGTCATCCTTGAGTATAAATGGAGTAAGTCCGTCAACATGCTGCTTCTGTTAAATCGCCGAACGCCCTTAGTTACAATTTGCACGGCAAAGAACAGTGGACACTACTGACAGTTGGAAAGTGCACAACAGTGTTGTCGCGAACCTAAAGTTAAGAACATTAGTAATATTATATTATTACTAATGTCTAAGTAGTATTTTCAATGAAATAGTATTGCAGCCAAAATATATTTGTGTGCTATTCAAAATATTATGTATATTAACTAAGTCAAAGTAGCTATAAATATATTATAGCTTAATGTCTTCCCTATTTGACAATCCTCCACTAGAGCTTGACTAAGAATGATGTAAATGAAAACAAAAAAGCTGACTCCTTAATCGAGGAGTGTGCCTATTCATTGGCCCCGCTGATGGAATAAGCATAAGCTACGTAAAAGCCTTGTCGCTTTCGCAGTGACTCACAAAGGAAGAAGGAAGGAAGAGTTCCTTCTACATATTAATTGGAAGAGTCTAAGAGTCGTGACAGAAATTGCAATTTGCAGTCTTTGCTCGAGACGAAAGTGCTCATTTTGCCAGAACGTCTAATACTCTTACGCCTTAGGGAAAGTAAATTTGGCAACGAGACCGTCCTCAAAGATAGTCTTACTGACTACAAAAATTCTTAATTTTCTAACAAAATCTGATGTGAGCAAAAACTGTTATCACGAGATATGGCCAAGTGGGTCTCCTATAAAACTAGAGTGCCTAAGCTTTGCCTAGATCTCCAATATACGTGTAATAATCTAATCTAGTCATTCCCTCTTCTTCTTCCTTTTTCAGTGAGGTTATGATCCGAAAATAAGGGATCATAACGCCCCACTTCACCGCATTTCTACTGATCTGTGGGGTTTGCCTATTTGACCCCAGAAAATATCGGCACGCCTGCCGATTTTAGATCACTCGGTTACTGAGGCCAATGAAATGCCGATGTCGTCGCATTTGTGTGATCCAGGCCTGCCTTTCCTACATCGCGATGTCTTTCGAACGTGCATTGATATTGCCTTTTTAAGAGGGTTCAAATGATCTCTTCTTTGAACGTGGCAATACCAGCTGAGCCGGTCGGGCTCTATCTTTTGTACGATGGTTTCCTTGATGTGAAAGCTTCCACGGATCTTCGAACTTCTTATTCGATTAAGCTTTGTCACTCCTGCTGTCGTACGAATCTTTATCTCAGCTGCCGTTAATTTACTCTCATACTTTTTGTACATCGTCCAACATTGTGAACCGTATGTGAGCGCTGGACGCACAACTGCACTGTAGGGCTTTCCTTTCAACTTAAGGGGCATTTTTCTGTCACAAAGGATAGTGGAATTTTCTCGCCACTTCATCCACTCTACGCTTACGCGATGATTGATTTCGTCATCACAAGTTGCTTCGCTATTGATCACAGATATTTGAACTTTTCGCACTTGGAAGCACTGTTCCATTCAAATAAATATCTGAAATAGGCCTGAGTGGATCAGAGAACGGGCAGCACAAGTACTCTATCTTTTTTGAACTAATGCGATACCCATTTCCCTCCAACAAGTCAAGTCAAGTGTTCGTTGCAGGGATGTAGGATCCTCACTTATGATGGCTCCAACGTGACACAGCATGACAGTATACCAGATAATACAAAAATTAAAACAGGACAAAACAGCATTAATATAAATTCTTATATAATGATATATGTATTGTCGTAAATATATTTTAAAGACTGACTAATAGAATTCAAATCATGAAAGACTTTTGTATTTGAGAACTCTAGAAGGTAATAGATTAAAAATTCGCGCGAATTTGTTTGAGTCTTGGTACTTCTGAGAATATAAGTATCAGATGTGTGAAAAACCCGCACTCAAATGAAGTAATATGAAAGAAAATTAGTAAATCTGATTTCAAGTCCACATTCAAAACTCTTCCTCAAAAGTTCAATCATATATATCTAGAAATATTAAAGTGTGAATGAATTGTGTGCGGCTTTATACACCACCCAATTTGTTTACAAATTTCGCGTTGGTACTAGCGCTCTGTTCATAATAGAAAAACAATTATTGTAATCCGACAGTGCACTCCTTCCCTCTTCTGCTCGATGCCAACTGACAAAAATTGGAACACTCTCTCGTTAACAACTGACAAAAAAGAAAAATTGCCAAAATCGATCTACATCTTTCTAACATCATATACTAGAGCATATATCAAGTCAAATACCTATAATTTGGCTTTGTCACTTATTTTAGCCTGCTTTATAACAGGCCGACAAAGCTCTCTCAAAATGAATCCAACTTAAGACATAAATTGAATAAGACTTCGAGGTACTTAAACTTATCCATCCCCTTCAATGAAATTACACTAACATACTGAGTGCACTGTTTACGAGTTCTGAAAACGACCGTCACCTCTGTATTCCAACACTGTGGGTAGTGTCCTCAAAAACTTCCTCGTAACCACAGCCTCCACAGAGTTCCTCCTCCGTCAGGCGTAGTTACTTCATGGGGTACCGCAGAGTGTTGCGCCCCATGATGATACCCAAGTTGGTGGAGGGGATTTCCTATCTTTCCGAGTAATTCTCTTGGTCCTTGCTTTGTCAAAAGATGGCCATAGCTTCCTAGTGATGGCACAAGATTCCATGGAGTTATATTTTGTGTTCGCCTCATTAATGGCTTTATTCCCTGCAGCGAGCTTGAGTGTGCAAGGCGAGATATACACAAAGGGTCAACTTGTTCTGGTAGGGCTGCTGAACCGATTCTCGCCAGCTCGTCGGCTTTCTCATTGCCTGGGATACTCTCGTGTCCAGGGACCCAACAGAGCTATACCTTGTGCCGTGTTCCAAGAAACTTGAGCTCTTTTCGACAACACTTCACAAGCTTCGATTTAATTTCTATGATAGTAATCGCTTTTATAGCTGCCTGGCTGTGGATAAAGATGGTAATACCTTCTGGCGGTATTGTCCTTACCGCAGACTCGCGGGCGGCTGTTGCCACTGCTAAGACATCTGCTTGGGAAACACTGCTCTGGTCTGGAAGTCGTATGGGTTTCGATATATCTAGGGGGTCGGAGAAGATGCCTGATCCTACACCAGTGCTCATTTTTGAACCATCTGTGTAGGTGCCTATAGATTCAGCATTAGGTATATGACCACTTTTCCATTCTTCCCTGCTAGGGTAGGCGGTAGAGAAAGGCCTTACAAAGTCTAAATATAGCGTCATGTAATCCGTTATAGGCTCGAGGCCAAAGCAATCGAGTTGGATCATCAAGTGACCTGTTCTATTTGGTTTCCAGTTTGCATTAATAGCTGCTGATGTGCGTATAAGGATGTCTAGCGGTAGCAGGTTAAGAATAGCCTCGAGTCCTGCGGTTGGAGTTGTCCTCATTGCACTGGTAGTGCCAATGCACGGTAGTCTCTGAACTTTGGTGATTGCCTTTAAGTTGGTGGATTTGTTGACAGCTGGTCACCATACTAGATTGCCGTAAGTCAGTATGGGTCTAACTATAGCCGTATACATCCATAGTATGATATTGAGGGAGGGTCCCCAGGTTCTACCAAAAATTCTACTACATGAGTAAAAGGCTATTGTTGCTTTCTTAATTCATTCCTCTATATTTTATCTCCAATTGAGCCTTTTGTCCAGTACAAGGCCCAAGTATTTTGCGCTATCGGACAATCTGAGTGGGATACCATCAACAGAAGATGTTCCAAACTCCGGTATTTTCCTCATGTTCGTAAAAAGTACGAGTTCGGTTTATTGGGAATTACCCTTTAGATAGTTACTGGCCCATATGCTAAGGGTATTTAGGGCTCCGTCAAGTTGTTCGTTAAAAGGGCAGATGACTAATCCTTAAGTCTCTCAATTTAAATTTAAAGCGCTCTCATTATATCGTAGTATATCGCATCCAAAACACTGCGGCTGATGCCACTTATTTTATATAGAACTGGCAGATTGAAGATTGGATAGCCGTCAGCAATTTACTATATTTATGTTTATCCGCAAATACTGGTAGATTCCAAGACCTAGAAAAGAAGATTTGTAAGATCATAGTTTCTATTCGCGATAAGTATAATATTAGTTATGATAATATCAAATTAATTTAAAATATTGTTAATCAGGTAGGTCAGATAGGCGACCCCGCGCTAGGCCTAGAAATAGATGGTTGGACCAAGTCCGACATCTCTCCTGAAGCCGTCTAGGGATTCCTCCTGATGAGTTGGAGTCAATGGCGGAGGGTCGAGAAGGATGGAGAGTCCACCTGAGCATCCTACCCCCGCGACCCTCATGAAGTATTATTGGGCCATTTGAAAATGTATGTATGTATGTATTGTTAATTAAAAGATAAACGCTTATTTACATTTATCACTATGAATATTCATCTTGGAGGAATCATCCAAAGTGATAAGTGTAGGTTGCCTTTCATTTTTGTTTCATCCAAAGTGTACACTAAAGATGAACGATGAAGCATATTGACCATCTACCAACTTTTAATGAAAGAGTCGTTCACTGAACCGATGATTCATCCAGAGTGAAAGCGCAGTGAAAAATGTAAACAAACGGTCCGTTCATTTCAGTCCTATTCACTATTTAGTTCACAACCTCCACCCGAAAGTAGAATCTCTGTCATAGTGTGAAAATTCCTGTTCTTGTTTTTGTTTGTTATTTTATACAAATTCATTCAAGTGGCAAGACAAGCATATAGAAATGTTTCTTGAAACATACCAGCAGTATGAGTGTTTGTGGAATACCAAATGCAGCGATTACAGGAATTCGAATGCGCGGGAAAAGGCCTACTACTCAATGTTTAATGCATTTGTAGTTTTATTTCAGGGCTCAAAGCTTCTCGGAATCAAATATCCTTTGTTTTAATAAGCGAAGTTACTTTTTCGAGAAGATATGGGAATTGGTCCTCGTTCATTCTTAAATGATTCCTGTAAACCTCAGAATTTTCCACTGCGCATTCCCTTAACAGCGTTGATGAAGCTTCCAGATTTTATCTCCTTGAAACTCATGGTTTCACCCACCGACGTCTTTGAATACGGCCAGTTGTAGATATAATTGAGTTCAATGCATGTATCAGTCCACGTGAAATTAAGTCAATTCCTCCGTTTATAATCCTTGCATTCCTTCTCGAACGAGACATCCTGGCATCTGACACCACAAGTTGTCCTAGCACCTCATACAGAATGACACAGAATGAAATGCGGAACTGTGGCAATGTGCGTAAAAAGGTGAAACCCCATAAACTGGATGAAAATATGCAATCACGGATCGTTTTTCTGGATGACTTCACTCTGAGTGATTCACTTTGGATATATGTACATCAAAAGTGAAATAGTGTAAATCTCGCTTAAGCTAGGAATGAACAAAATAATATGTGCGTTGCTTGGGCAACAACTATAACAAGATTCGGTTCTTTAATAGGTTTTGTTAGTATATAATCATCAATACCGTTAGCTTCAGAAAAAAAGCCGCCTCCACATAAAAGATTGTTTCTATGTTAACATCCAATTGATTGGTACCACTCTCATGGTTTAAGTCAAGTCATCCTCCTCACTTTCCTTGAAAGCTATTTCGAAATATCTGCACCTACAGCATGAAAATTAAATCACTGCCAAGTGACTATTCATGACCTTTTGCCTCCACACCATGCGCCCACAGAAATAGCAAACGCCAACATAAGTATGTCAGGCTCATGGGTGTTTATGTATGTATATAAACTAAAGGCACATCCCAGGCACCCACAGAACATATTTAATAGCCTCATAGTTTTGAATAACTTTCTAGGAATCTGCATAGAATTTTAAATATTTAGCCATGGATTAGCATCTCCTCCGCTTGTGCGTATCTGGTGAACGTGCTTCTGTCCAAAAAGAAGAAGATCCCTATTCCAGAATTTTTATTTTTAAAGCATAAAACTAAATGCCCGAGGTAAAGAATGTTAAGCCTATCAGATCGAATCCACCCCATTGTGGAATGTGTTCCTAAAAGCAAATTGCCGGGAATGTATCTTATTTTGGAGACGTTTCCTATTTATAGTGAATGTCATTAATTATATTTGAGGGCATTAAACTGCTCTATGTTTACATGCAACGGAAAGACAATGGAATATCTGTAAACGTTTGGATTTGAGTTCATTCAAGCTTTAGATACATTTTGATATTTTATAGGATATCGTTAAAAAGCACTCGCAATCCATTCATTTTCACGCAACAGTTTTTGGTCGTAAAAAAATTTTAAAAATAGAAAATTAATTTATGAACCTATAGTGTTACAATCTTAAAAATAAAAACTTATTGGTTTAATGGGTTTTAAAAGTTACACACTCAGTTTACACTTCTTGGATGCATTTTTCAACACATGCCAAGTAAGTTCCGACGAGGTGCAAAGGAACACTGTGTGTAAAGATTCATTCGCACGCAGCAGGATGATGGGAAAAACTGAAGATAGATGTTCGATGAAAACGATAAAAATTAATGGACGAGATTAATTAATTTTTCCCAAGTTTAATTTACGTTCATTTGGAACAATTTGTTGCAATTCTCAAATGAAAATTCGAAAATGTGTATACATCTGCGTGGTAGTAAATTATCTGATTCATTTATTTTTTCAATCAACTGGCAAACTGGTGTTGAATAGCCAGATGAAGGTCATTGATTTGACATTGGGATGGTTAGCAGTATTAGGGTTGTGATCTGCTTTTGAATCTATTAGATGAGCTTTCGAAACTCATGTACTTATACACGTTTCTGGGATTTGTCTAGGATTATAACAAGAAAAAGTATAAATTGTTTGTTCTTATTAACATCCTGACAACAATCGTGTAGAATCGGACATTAAAAACCCCTGCGTATTATACCATCGCGTGATTCACTCCCTCTAGCTCATTCCCAGGGTTCTTGATTTTTCTTCAACCTGCAACCTACTCTTCTACCTTGGGTAAGTAGATATACACCCGCACTTACATTTTTCGCCAATTTTTTTTTTCCTTGCTGAAGAAAATTTGATAAATCCACTGGCACTTTCTTTATCGAACTTTGATTTCTGCTGACTTCTGATCAGCTATCTATTCCAGATACGATAAGCCTATTAAATCCTTTATATTGTACAATGACTACAATCCTACAGTTGTACTGAACCAACCCTGGAACAAAACAGCCACAGCATAGTTTTTTTGCAGAAAACATAGATTTTACAGATTTCTTAAAGCATACCGAGCACAACTTTGATTTCCCGGCTATCCTGACCACATCCAGTTCAATGATCCTTTCCGTTGATAAGGGAAGTTATTAATCCAGGATGTAGGATAGTCAACCATTTAATGAGCAGACAACTTATTGCTGTCTTCACCGGCCACTTCGCTTTCGCCAAGCACCTTAATGGCTAGTCTTAAGTGACACTAGGTATACTCTGCGACGCTCGTGGTGAGGGCGATGATTCTGCGGAGCATTTTCTCTGCTAGCTAATTGCCGATTTTCGGTATTGACGTGGCTAGAACTGGAAGCTCCTCATAACTGAAGTGCTTGCTTGGCTTTCTTAGAAAGACAAGAAAATTCTAATAAAATGCGTAAACTAGGATTTTGCTCCCTAGAAGTACAATGCACTAATTCCTTCTAAGTACTTCAGTTGAGTGTTTCATATCCCAAAGAAGAAGTAAATTTACTGGCCGCTCATGGAAGTTAGGTTTGGACATGGTACATCTAATAAATTTGGCCAAGTGGACTACTCTGCACAAAGCATTTAGAATGTGATCGATTACTAATGATCGTTATGGTATTCAAACTCATCACAAATCAGGGGTTTGTTGCCTTCATCCTCCATCTCGTCGTTGAATAGTTATCTATCAGTATAGTAGTACCTCGTTACTGCCATTTATTTGCAACTTTCTTATTTTGGTTTGGGGTACTTTTTTGTCAGGCGACAGACATTGACTACATCCAAGGGCTAAAGGAACATTATATAATTACTACGCAGAGGTATAAGTATAAAAAAAATTGTTCTTAACCGATTTATGATACACTTCTTCTTCTTTCTATTTCGACAAGATTATGATCTGAAAACAAGGGCTCATAACTCTCCCACTTCACCGCATTTCTACTGATCCGCCTGTGGGGTTCGCCTTCACTTTATGACTTACTGAACATTCGGTGTGCGCAGACTATTATAAGAACCAAACGTCTTCCACTTATTCGCTAAGATATTTGAACGAAACTTACTTACTACTTATTTAGGTGGCGCTATAGTCCGGGGTGGGCCTGGGCCTCAACCAACAAATATCTCCAGCCAGCACGGTTACGAGCCAGCTGCCTCCAGTTGCGCACGCCAAGTTGGTTGAGGCCCCCCCCACTTGTTTGTCCGCTCTAAATGACCTAGCCTCCTTAGTCGCTGTATGTGAACTCTTCTGACTAAGCTGATGTCATTATATAGGCCTTATAGTTCGGCATTGTACCTTCTCCTCCACTCACCGTCTATGCAGACGGGACCAAAGATCGCTCAAAGAAATGTTCTCTCAAAATAACCAAGGGAATCCTCATCCGTTTTTGTCAAAGCCGCGGAGTTTACCATAGAGCCTAGGTAGACAAAATCGTTTACTACCTCAAAATTATATCTGTCTATTGTGGCGTTCTGTCTAAGACGCCGATGTTCGGTGTCCTTTTTTATAGACAGCATATATTTTGTTTTGCTTTCATTGACCGCTAAACCCATCTTTGCTTCCTCGATCTCAATAGTCGTAAATGCCCCATTGACGGCCCGCTGAGTTCTTCCGATTATGTCAATGTCATCGGCATAAGCGAGTAGTTGTACAGAAAGATTGTACTTCCGGTGTTGGCTTGTGACTTTCGTACAATTATCTCAAGTACTCTGTTAAATAGATCGCATGATAGCGCGTCACCTTGTCTAAGACCTTTCCTGACATCGAACGCTTCGGTGATGTTTTTACCGACTTTGATGGAGCAGCGAGAGTTCTCCATCGTCATTCTGCACAAACGGACGAGCTTGGCAGGGAAATATCGATGAATAGGTTGTGCGTATCCAGTTTATGTTGATGGGTTTTTTCTCAAGATCTGCCGTAGTGCCAATAGTTGCTCAATGGTGGACTTTCCCGGCCTGAAACCGCACTGATAAGGACCTGTCAGGTTGTTGACGAAAGAGAAGTTGGGACAAAGTAAGAGAAAATATTGATTAGCATAAGGTATTGATGAGAACTTTGAAAAATTGCTCGCAGTTAGTGGTGATCTTTCACTTGTGCAGCTTTTCCACTGCATCTTCATGTTTGCTTCTCTCCTTGAAGGGTTTGGTCCAGCAAAGATGGTTTTAGAATTCATCTTCAAGCATACGTCTTCTAAACGGAATTTTTTAATGCCAACGTGATTTAGTTCAATTGACCACTATGGAATCAGTGCAGTGTTAATGTATCTGCTTTATCGATGTCCAAAAGCGAACTTAGTTTCTCTGTATGCAAGAAGAAGACCGAAGACCTACCTTGGATTGACTCTATGATGAATTGATTCAACCGCATTAAATTCAACTTCAACTTTCTTTCAAATGTGCTATTAACGATGTGAAGAGTTTACTTTCTTGCATAAATCTCCCCGCTTTCACGATTGAAGGGATTTCTTTTTATCTAACATTGCAAGCTATTGGCAGTTTTCCGAATACTTCCTTTGCACAATATTTTACTGCTAATCTCTCTTGTTGTGCAATAGGATTCCAATGTTTATTCGAGTACAATCAGAAAAAAAATTTGAGAGCCAAATCTTCTCGTTATATCTTCTATGGTAAGTAGCACCGTCGCATGCCCATGCGTGGTATACCATATATACTAAGAGTACAAGCTATCTGATTTTTAAATATCTACTTTTGCTGCAGAAACAGATACAAGGTTAGATGACAAAGTCATGCCAATTCAACCAGCCCCATGGTATCAACTGCCGCTAGGACTTGTACTTTTGTGAATTTATTCTTTTTTGTTACAGTCCTCTGGACTAGAGATCCTTACAGTCAGATAGTTCTCTTGAAAACTGTACTCTAGTAATTTTGCTTTCCCTGGTTTATAGGAGAAATGCAAGGCCTACGGGTTTTCAATGACAAAGATACTCTCTACAACCCGAGGTACTCTTGGATTTTTGCAGATTTTCCTGACATTGATCCCCAGTAACATTAACCTTTTCATCCCATTCGCAGGCATATTTGCATTCCTGATTTTATTTTTCATGAAATCCAATATCTTCCAATGTCCGTAGCTGGTACCGCGCAGTTCCAATTACAGTGAAGGTACAACCGAAGTTAAAACCGCAGTTTTCTGCATCAACAAATTCAACAAATGAATTCCCAGATTCACTGCCTTAGTGTATGTGGATGTATGATTCTCATTGCACCTGTGATTTTTACATATGCCAAGCATTATACCATATACAAATGCTTCATTATGGTATTTTTAGATGATTTCGACCACTGTACCACCGTATGCGACCATGGGTCAAACTTCCATCGTGCACATCCAGTATTCTGGCATCGGTAAGACCCATATAATAACCTTTTAGTTTTTCGGACATTCTCTCCATACGTTATAACTCCAAGTTTGTGAAGCTTACCAAGTAGGGATACAATAATCCTGTGTGTAGTGTAGTGCGTGTCTTTTTGGGTAAACGGGCTCATGCTGGATTTCGTAATAAAAGACATCCAGAGGTCTTGCTGTTCTTCTTTTATATTGTTGAAGGTTACCATGTCAAGAGTAGGCGTGGCGTACTCTTAAGGCTTAAATGAACTTTCATTTTCCTGCACAATCTTGCTTGGTGCGCTTGTCACTTGCATGTGGAGCGTTGCAAAAGTTTTGCGGGATGGTTGTTCATCTTATGTGCAATAATCTTTACAGTATTTTCGGAAGATGCAACGAAAAACTTTAAGGGTTGTATGATTCTGTCTACGATCATGAAATTTGGGTAGTGACCAAAAGAATAAGATCGCTGATACAAGCTGTCAAAATGAGGTTCCTTTGCGGTGTTGCTGGAATAACTCGTAGGGATAAAGTGCGCAACACCAGAGTACATGAGGAGCTTAATGCTGAGCAGCTACTTCTCCGAGCGATCTATGCTTCGATGGTTTGGTCACGTAGTGCGTATGCCCCCAGACCGGCTTCCAAGACGTGTCATGATTACCGTGCCGTCAGGTAAGCAACCCCTCGGTAGGCCTAGAAATAGATGGTTAGATCATGTCTGACATTTCTCCTGGAGCCGTCTAGAGATTCCTCCTGATGAGTTGGAGTCAATGGCGGAGGATCGAGAAGGGTGGAGAGTCCACTTGAGCATCTTATCCCCGCGACCCTCATGAAGGAATAGCGGGACATTGAAAATGTATATATGTATGTATGATTCTGTTTTGTTCAGGATAAAAACCTCGCTGATATGTACCCGTATAGGAAACAGTCTAAGGACCGTTACGGGCTTGAATACCTTGTATGTGTCTAAAGTGAGAATCATAGCTTTTTTTACCCCAAGTGGCTATCAAACCTTAAATGAGCGTGAACTTCCATCTTTACGACGGATGTTGTTGAGTTTAATAGCTTTACAGCTTATTAACGAAATTCAACAACGGCTGGTTGATTTATAGTCGTTTCGCTGCAATGGTATGCAATTTCAGCAATTTAAAATCGAATGTTAATCGCGCCTGTGTAGGAATTTCTTATAAAATTCCTAAATATCTCAACACACCTCTTATTAAGCGAACATTAGAGGGACATTCAATGTTTACCAAAACATATGTCACTCATTAGACTACGCCTGCAAACTACTGACAGTCTCATCAAATCGAAATGTACGACGTTAGCCAAATTTGCAAATAATAAATAAAACAACACCCGTGTGCTGCAGGTTGCCAACCCAAACATGTATCCCTGTGTGCTTTGAAATTTATAAAATCTAATTATTGCATCGTCTTAACCATAAAGACTACATTTTATTATAAATATTCGCTGCATGTATGCAAATTTTGATTGCCATCCCCCGACTAGTTGTACAACCCCCAAATATGTGTTTTTTTCTGCATAAATTTAGTAGCAGCAAACCAAAAAAAAAAAAGAAGAAAATTCGCCACTTCAAACAAAATTCATTCAGTGGTGGCCCTGACTTTGACTTTGTGAGAGTAAGAAGATTTTCTAAAAATATTAGCTCAGCCAGATTCACCCGCTTTGCATTCACGCTTTAATTGAGCATTTCACGGTTATGTGCGTTTAACATGAAAGGTGATTAATTTATTGCGCTTGGATATACTTTGGGCCTTTTGTGAGGGAACGGTTCCCGAAAGAATGGTCATCCTGGCCAACAAATATTCATCACATTCGCGCAAAGTCACTGCGGATCGATGGGAACGTTTTGATGATAATTATTCGTTAATTGAGGCGTTGGTCTAGTTGGCAATGCCGGTTATGGTTATTGTTTGATGTGAATGACAAATGGAATCAACACCTTAATGCTTTTGTAAATTGTTTCAATGTAATTACCTACATTCTGTTGGTATTTTACTTATCGCCTCTGTAAGCTGAATGCTGTATAAATATCGCGCATAGTTAACCAGGGATTTCAGCTTACTTTGGGGATTAATGAGACTCCCACCGACATGAATGTTATTTATTCGTGCTTTCCTGCGAGATTCTCTGGGGCGTAAATAAAAATTAATGTTTCTCCATTTTTTATACAGAAAATGAAATTGTCATGGAAATGTGGCTGCAGTTATTACATGAGCTGCCTTGACCACAGGACAAGGTGCTTATTTGAGTAAATAGAATGCGATGATTGATTTAATCCTGGTAGATGGTGAATGGAATCATTTGCATGAATGCGTTGTGAAATTGGGAACTTAATGAGGTGCGTATGTTATGACAATTGGGCCTTATTAAGAAAAAAAAAAAATGGCAAAAGAGTCTTGTAACTCAAAGTGAGCATACAATAAAAGTTACTTATTAAGCTGCTTGCATATGGGTACATACATGCAAACATATTTGACGCAACAGCTTTGAAGGGTCTAGGCCTAGCTTCTCGCAATCACTCGTGTTGTGGAAAGAGTCTACAGTTTTGTGCCATATCCGAAAAACAATTATTATTTTGGTTTTGAGAAGCTTTTTCGTGACAACAATATTCTCGGATGTTCGCGAGAGGTGGGACCATGAAAAAACGTTTAGTGATTTCTAAGATTCGAACATTGAACGTCAAGCGCAGTGGCCCGACCCAGTAAGCACTGCGGAACGGCACCCACAAGCTACTTAGTGAATAAATAAAAGGAATCACTTTGTTTACACATATAGTATAAATGGACAAATCTGTTAAACGGGTTATTTTAGCGACGACCAACTTACTTACTTGAATCCTGTGTCCTCTTATGGGTCTTAGGACACTAACCACGCTATGCGCCTTCGTGTTTGGTTGCTCGCGATGTGTTTCAATTCCATCCAGCTTTTTTCCATTGTTCGAGATTCCTTTTCTCTGCCATATCATTCAAGGACCTCCTTGTAGCCGCTGTTGTTGCACAAGCGGATTCTATTGCATGAAATTGCAATTTACTACAGGATTTGGCCAGAATACTCTTATAAGATCTATTTATACTGTCAAAGGTTTTTCGAAATCTATGAGGAGCAAGTGTAGTGCCTATAGTCGACAGATTGTTCGACGATAATCCGTAGGATGTTAATGCGGCCAACGTAAGTGATACGGTCGATGTATGTGTACATAGTTGAAGCATGCTTTATTCATAAATGAAAGGAATTGAGTAACTAAACTATTTGAATTTATATCATAAATATATCGAAAGATCGCAATACCATTACCGTTTAAGATATTCATATGTACAAAGATATTTAAGAATGTTTAAAGTAATAGAAAATATGTCCCTATGATTGAAGCCGATCATATTGCCAGGTTTGCCGAACTGTGAAGTACCTAACACCGCCATCTCTATAGTTTTGAACAAATACAATTTAAATTGAAACCACTTCACACTTTAAAGAAAAGATAACTGAATAAAAGAAAAAAAAATATGGACACTTCCGTCTAAGCGTTCAAGTGAGACAGATCGCAAAAAAAAAAAATTGTTTTTTTTTATCCGATTACAATATCTAAAAATTTACGAATGTGACCCTTACAGCTCACTTTATTTCTTCAATTTTGTATATGCAGTGGTTTTGAAAGATCATACCTCCAATGTAGGCCCAACAGCTTTGATGAAATCACATGATATTCGTCACCTTCTTTTAGATCTCTTCTCCAAAAGCTTGAGTCACTGATCTTTATAGATCGGACGAATCTTAAGGGGATATCAAAACTTGGGATAGGTTGGCTCTCACAATCGACTAATATTGATGTACCATATTTGAAACTCCCAGTTATATGGTTGGTTAAGGCCCAGGTCCACCCGGAACTCTAGCGCCACCCAAGTAAGTAAGTAAGACAGTTATATGGTAGACTTTGTGGCCTAATGTAACGAACAAAAAGCTTGTGTTGTTCGTGTGATAATTTCTTGCACTAAAAATCGAGGAGACTAGTCTAAGCGCTGTTTGATTCAAGCTCGAATACTGGTACTTGGGTTGAACGGATTATTATGCGTAGTTTATAAAGGTCAGAGGCGAACCCCACAGGCGGATCAGTAGAAATGCAGTGAAGTGGGAGGGTTATGATCCCTTATTTTCGGATCATAACCTCGCTGATAAAAGGAAGATGAAGAAGATAAAGATCAGAGTATATCCATGCAATGAGTAGAGGCACTCTTCACGTTTTCTTTATCAGTGCTTATCAGCAAGTCACACAAACACGAGAAGTAGACGGCTATAAGAAGTGTTGTAGAGAGAGAGATAACAGAGGAGAAGTGTCTTTTCGGAAAATGGCACAGGGTGCCCCGTTAAAAAAGGCGAACATTCATTTTTTCATACTCTTTTATTAAAAATTATAGTCGCATGTGTGTTAGCCTCAGATACCTATTTTTGCTTGTTCGCTTTTTCATAGTTTTATTGAATTTTCTGATAATATGATACACTTGAGCACGTACATAATATTTTGCAACAAATTCTTTGATTTCATTTATGCAGTAAAAGTAATCTAATTCTTTATTTAGTATGTTATACATTTTCATTTCAGAATTGTTTAAGAAGTACAACTCTCTAACGCATCTAAAAATTCTTCTGGTGAACTTTTTAAATGCGCACCCTCATATTCTTTAAAATCTGTAAATAAGGAGGAAACACACACTAGGTTGCTGACTTAATTTCAAGTCACACTTATGTTTTTGTTGATATTTTTTTTTAAAGTAGCCTGCAAAATAGTAAAACACATATTCACTACCGAAATCAACAATTTTATAGTCAGATTTGGTTTTGAAAAAGTCAATCACTTCTGCTTTCTTCTTCTTCTTTTTTGGTGATTGTAACTGCGTTTTAATGTCGCAAAGCTCTAAATTTGCAGTTGGCTCACAGTTTCCATGGGTTATGTCCTCCATGTATTTTGCTGAAAAAGATATTTTAAACGAATAAATGACTTGAAACGCAGTCAGCAACTTATTATTTCCTCCTCGGTTGCGTAAAACAGCAAAGGTGTTTTCCAGACTATCTTGGTTGAGGTTTCTGGTTAAAAGAAACTAAACACCATCTGCACCTAAGTCCCTTGAAATACCAATAAAGGCATTTAGATTCTGCTGCCACCCTTTTTAAAATCAGCAGATTGGCAGACAGAAAATTTAATGTTTTGCAAAAAAATATTCGCTTCGTGTAAGAAATTAATTTGTTCTTAATTTTTTGTGGTTTTAAACTAAGAATAATTAAAAACGTCGTACAACTCGTCTCAATCTTCAATCATTTCAGCAGTATTAATAGTGCTTGAGGATACAGCACCTACACTAGCAAGAGTATAAATACCAGGTGAAATTGTTGCATTTAATGTTGCCGCAGCAAGGCTCACCCGCATCTTCTGGAAATTATTTGGAAAAATGTGTTCATCTCTCAATTTAGGAGCCAATCTGAATGATCAATTATTGTCCCATAAGTAAAAATTAACTACATCGTTCCAGTTTACTTTCTTGTTATAAAGTACATTATCGTATTTCATAAAATTACGCCGAAAGGATTAATAATAAATCGCTTTTGTTGGCACCAAGAATTGTCACGCGTCACCCAGTATTGTGTTTACATCTTTCCCACAACTGATAAGCATTCAAGTTAATACGCTTTTAAAAATACATTAGCAAAAAAAGGAAAGCAATACCAACCACAGCCTAATTACAAAATCAGTTTGATCAGTTACCACGAAAACTATCAATTAAAAATCAAGTAAAATTATTTTTATTATTACTTGCCGAACACTGGATTGCATTATCTTTAGGGAGGTCAAATTACAAAAGAAACATTTATTATCACATTTTAGATTGAAGGGTTAATGGTAAGGGTTCAAAATTAGGTGTAATTAGTAAAAAAAAAATAAAAATCATAAAACCATTTTCAAAAAAGGAAGACAGGTCACATTACAAAATACAAATATTTGGCGCAACAACTCTTTAAAGTGCCAGGGCCTAGCTTCTCGCAACCACTCGTGTTGTGTGCGTTATATTTTTCACACCAATGGAAGGGACCTACAGTTTAATGCCGACTCCGAACGGCGATTTGAGAAGCTTTTTCGTGACAACAATACTCCCGGATGTTTGTCAGACGCTCGCGAGAGGTGGGACCGTGAAAAAACTTTTTGGTGTTTTCTGGGATTTGAACTTGGAACCTCATGCGTAGTGATCCAACACTCTAACCACTTACACCACGGCGCCCACTACAGGGGTCACATTGCCCAAAGTTAAAACATCCACACAACGATGATCAAGTCGATACGCCTTTAAAAAAGCATTATGAAAAAACTCGCACTCATTAGTCTTACACACCACGGCGCAAGTAGTGGTATGGGCAAAATGTGTTGTGTAGCCTTTTTTTCACAAGTGGTCGTTGTACAAAGTTAAAATGTAACATTTTGACCTGCTTCCACTTATTGTAATTTTTTTTTTATCAATTTTGCTTTGTAATCGTAGGCGAGGAGTGTCCCTACTCATTAATGGATATACTCTGATAAAGGTGTCCTTCAAAATAATCAGCTGTGGCTCCACTTACTTCGGGCTTTCTTTAAATAAAAAAATGTACATACATATTTTTTTTATTTTTATTTATTGATAGCTTGAACAATATTCTTTACATTTGGGTGTAATCGCACAATTAACACAGAGTTATGATTTTATCTTACTGCTGAATAATGTTATAATATGTAATACAAAATATATTTGAATGAATATATGTATTGAAAGGAAAACGCTATAAGAAAAAAACCTTTCATTTAAATAAAAAAAGAAAAAGCTTTAGCAGTAATAAATGAACAACTAATCTGTCTGATAACAAAAGATTACGAATAGTAAAACATAAATCTATTATCACAGTTGGAAAAAATTAAAATAAAAATCTATATAAGTAAATAAATATTCAATAATTAGTTTTCAAATAAACGATAAATAATAATTAAATATATAACAAATAATAAATAAATATACACTAAATAGTAATAAATAATAAATAAATATATAAATAGTAAATAAATAAATAAATAAATAAATAACAAAATGAATAAGTACATAAATAAATAAGTACATAAATAAATAAATAATAAATAGATAAGTAATTAAATAAATAATGAATATATAAAAAATAAACAAATGGGTAACATGTAGGTAAATATTAAACAGGATGTTATCAGACATCTCACAACTTATTCTATATTTAACATTAAGCCTTTCTATTCTCATTGAAACAAAATCGATGTTGGCTAGTTCGTGAAGTTCGAGCGTCGAAAAATACCACGGAAGCTTCAGCATAAGTTTTAATAACTTGTTTTGCGCTATTCGCAATTTGTTGCTGTGTGTTTTTGCACATTTCCCCCAAACTGGACAACCATAAAACATAAAATAAAGGACCGAAAAATTACCTTAAAAATGATAAGCTTATTCTCTTGACTCAGCAGAGAATTTCTGTTAATGAGAGGATACATAATTCGTATCGTTTTATTTATTTTATCTAAAGTATTGGTAACCTGATTGCTGTATGTTAGTTTTTTATCTAAAGTTATGCCTAAGTATTTAACACTGTCCATCCAGGTTGTACTAACATTATTAATTCTCACATTATTGCTTGGTTAAAAACAACAAGGATTGAAAGTGGGTTCCAACTCCGGAACCAAGTACATCGGACGAATATATACACGTATCGTCGGCAAACATTGCAGACTCGCAGTTGGGAAGATGTGGAAAATCAGACGTATATATGTTAAATAATACGGGGCCGAAGACGGATCCCTGAGGGACCCCTGCAGGAGCAGATCTAGCAGAAGAATAAGCATTATTTACAATGACTGTAAGCATCTGATTATCTAAAAAAGATTTTGCGATTTTAATAATGTATTCAGGGAATTCATACGAAATCACTTTATATAATAAACCTGAGTGCCAAAGAGCATCAAAGGCCTTTTCGACATCGAGAAGTATTAGACTAGTGAATTTTTTCGAAGTAAATCCTTTTTTAATATGTTACGTTATTCTATCTATTTGTTGCACCGTGCTGTTGTGACATCTGAAACCAAATTGTTGCAGAGGTAAAATGTTTTTCTCTGCAAGGACTAAATCTATTTTATTCCTTATAATTTTTTCGTAAATTTTACTAATGAGCTTAGTAAGCTAATAGGTCTGTAACTGTTAGAATTGTTGGCAGGTTTGCCTTTGGGAAATGTTGCAATTTTATGCATGAGTTGTAAATAAACAATAAGGATTTAATTCCAGCTCTAGGTAAATACCTTATATATAAGTTTTTAATATCGTCAATACCTGAAGACTTACGAACCTTAAGCTTGAGTATTATATGCTTTAGTTCTTCAAAGGTTACATATAGACTTTCTTGCACAAATTCTGGTGTTGATCTTAAACTTGATATTGCATTATCAACTAATGCTTCCGTCGTTCTATTTCCCATTCCACTAGAAATTGCATGATTTCTAAGAAAAGATGATGCAAAAATATCGGCGTTTTCAGTACTTGTGATGGAGTAGACCTCCATTATCACATAGGAATAGGAAGGAATAACATTAAATTTATTTTTTCATTATTTTAGAAATATTCCAAAATGGCCTGCTGTATTTTTCAAGATTTAAAAGTCTATTATTCCACGTTTTATTGCGGAACTTTTGAATTTCCTCCTTGATGATATTATTGAGAATTTTTACGTTTTCAAAGAACTCATAAGTCCTAAATCTAAATCTAAATCAATTTCAAAATATTGTTTGGAAGGATTATACAATTTTGGAAGATTTTACTTTTTTTGGTACTGAAACATTTATTGCGTTCCGAACAGCACTTTCAAAGGTATTCAGACATTCATCCACATGAGTAGCAGCTGTGACGCTGTCGAGATTGATTTCGTGGCATCCCAAATAACTGCTGACTTCCCGTTTGTATCTCTCCCAGTTTGCGTTTTTGAGATCAAGGTAATAGTTATTGGTGTTGCATTCAGGCCTTTGAGGTATAGTACAAATTACTGGAAGGTGGTCCGAACATAGATCGTTTAGCACTGTTGGATAATTAAATAAGTGTGGAATGTTAGATAGAAATAGATCTAGGGTAGAATAGTTGCTTCTACTGTTATATGGGATATAAGTTGGTGTATTGGGATACATTATTTGAAATTTGTGACTCGAGTTAGGATCATGTAGGATGTTTCCCCAAGAATTGGCCCTAAGGCAACCCCAACTTCTATGGCGACAGTTAAGATCGCCACCTATTAGGTAAAAATTGGGAATGTTAGTAAGCTTAGTTAAGTCATTTTTCATTTTAGAGGTCATTGATTGATGAACTGTTGAGTACTAAATACCAATGCACTACATATTAATTGTAATTATACAATATTTTTTACAATATCAACTAGAATATAGGAAGATAAATAAGAACACCTTAAAGTTTCTAATAAGGAAGAAAAAAAGTAATTTATAAAAAAAATTAAGTTTATATAAAAAATTCGGTCTTTCACCAACAAATATACATAAATACTTTAACCTTCTATAAAAATACACTATTTTAAACATTTTTTATTTGTCTATAATTTGATTTTTAATATAGTTTTGTTCAGTGCTAATTTCCTTTCTTTCATTGAAAAATTTATTAAAACGAGGTCGCTGTCAAACCCATGTATCTCGTGTCAATTTGCCCTTTAAATATATAAAAAAAAGTGTTTATTCTTTCTATCTGATTTTCCGTGAACTACATTTCAATAATTTTAAATATTCATATATTTAGCATAAAATCTATTTTTAAATAAAACCAAACAACTCTTGCAGGAGCTTAATGATGCATTGACAGGCATTTTGTGTCGGACTGTATTTATTTATAATTCCGAAAGGTAACACATGTCATGCCTGCAAATTTTTTGATTAGTAATGAAAATGGTTTTTCTTATTTTTAGTGGACACCTTTCAAGAACGTCACTTTAAATGTGAAAGGTTTATAAATAGACAAGATAAAAGAAATAAAGGTGCAAAGTCAGTCATTATATTTTAGTTTTGATGAATGGAAGTCTTTTTTTTTAAATGTAGGTTGGGCTGGTTAAGATATAATATATTCAGGCGCAGATTAAGGTTCTGTTTTTAGGTTCGTATACATACATATACCAAATAACTTTCTGTGGCATAACACAGTGGATTGAAGTATGGCTACTTTGCTTGTGAAAATTAGTGATCTACTTTTTGTTCGAATGTCCTGAAGATAGCGCAACTTCTTAGAGTCTTTGACTATGACCGCACGTTATGACTACTGTGCATTGAAGTGACGAATATTTGGTAGGTAAATAATTCTTTCTGTAATAATTCTAGTTGAACGTTATATTCAACTCTCGACACACTCTTTTTAATACGTTGTCAGAGGCTAAGAATGGTGGGCAGTGGGTCCGGGATAAAAGTACAAAAGGTTTTATCTATGCTTTTTTTTTTTTTTGCGCCAAGGCGTGTGGTAATCTTCTAAAGATACTAGTAGCCCGGCCTATTAGCATGCACGATTCGCAAATCCGAATAATCGATGCCAGGAATGCGCCTACGTACTAATCCAAACCCTGCACACTTCTACCACTCTCCCCGCGGGACTGCCGTTAGGTATTACTTCGCGGGGCTGGTTAGCATGTCATGGTATTCATCACGCATGAGCCATTGCTGCTTCTTATGTTTCTGCTACTTTGCAGCTGCTCAATTTACACATTTCAATTTCCGTTACTGCCTGAGTTCACTTGTCATTATGTGTCTTTAACGTGTCACTTGCGTTACATTGCATATGTGGGTGTTTTTGTGTAACTTTGTCTACCTTCCAGTGTTTGTAGGATACTCATTTCTCCCTGCTGCTTGTTCCTCTAGACGTAGTTGTTGCATCTTGCTGGTGCTGATTTCATTCGCTGTATTCCAGGCTTTATTCATCGTCAGCATGAATTTTATAAGTCCTCTCGGAGTCACTTGGCCTCCAGTTTCTCTCTGTAGTAAGTTTTTGGCCGTCACGCGTCGTATACATCCGGCATTCCATTAAAACATGTTCCGCGTTCTGGATTTTGCCTTCACAGTGCGGGCAGTATGGGTCATCTACGTGTTTGTATTTGTAGAGATATTCTCGAAAGCATCTGTGCCCAAATAGGAACTGTGTCATGTAGAAGTTTACTTCTCCTTGTTTTCTGCTGATCTATAAGGTGTTCTACCTTAGTTCTGCTACTTTTTAGCATTGCTTTTGTCTTGTGATCTGCCAATTCCAGACCTGATACCTGTAGCCATGCCCTCACGTTCCTTATTGGTTGATTTCAGTTTTCGGACACTTGTTCTAGCGTTTTCGCTATGACGATTACTGCAATATCATCAGCGTAGCCGATTCGCTCGGCCTTGGCGTTCTTAGTATGCCATCATACATTATATTTCTCAGGGCTGGGCCTAGTACTAACCCTTAGGGGACTCCTCTAGTAATTGTGTACTTCTTAGGCCGCTCTTCCATGTCGCAATGAAGAGTTCTCTCACTGAAGTAGCTGCGTATTATTCGCAGCAGGCAGTGCAATACTGCTTGCTAATTCCTAGCCATCTTTGTCCCGCGATAGCTTCGCATGCAATGTTGCACACTGCTCTTACCGCTCCTATGGTGCTTCGTTCTTTCTAAAGCCGTACTGTCGAGAAGAGAGCCCTGAGTCTCCTTCCGTGTATAGCTCTAGCGTTGTACGTGTTATTTTTTCTAACAATTTCCCCAGTGGATCAAGCATGCACAACGGCTTGTACGACGACGGTTGCTCAGGTGGTTTATTTCCTTTTGGGATGAGGCCTAACCGATGCATTTTCCACTGTAGAGGGAAATTGCCTTCCGTTAGGCATGTCGTATAAAGGCGTGTGAAGATCTCTGGTCTTGCTTTAATGGCTCCTTTTAGCACGAAGTTCGGGATTCCATCCATTCCCGCCGTCTTGTTGCTCTTTATGGCTTCTAAAACTTCCTCTGTGGTGACTGCTGGTATTGTCCCTGTTTCTTCCGCTGTTCCTTATGGTAGGGTGAATCCATCATTCTTCGGGAGGTTTTACCATGATAATATGGCAAGCAGCTTATTTATTTTTCAATCAAATTGATTTTGATTGTATATGTGTTTTGAATATTTGAAATTTTAATAGAAGTCTCAGAACGGAAAAAGGATAAAACAAGAACCATATCGAGAGCATGATTCATTTTCTTCCTCGAAACTTGTATATCCCCTTTCGTTTGGTAGGTTGTGTGATTGGGAAGACGATAAGCTTAGACATCGCCTGTATCCTCAAATCAGATAACCTACTTCACGGATTACTTAATGTTGCTATGTTCTATGAGCATCGCTTGTAACACCTTGAGTTTCAATTGCAAATTCAATCATAGTTTTTAGAAACGGTTAGTATCAAATAGTATGATTTGAAAATAGGCAGTACCACCTTAATCGACCATATCTTAGTCAGCATTCCCCGAGAGCGCATGTTTTCGGGAGTTATAGAATGCGATATTTCTGACCATTATGCGACTATGTACGGAACCGGAGAAATAAATAAAGATAACGGCTCACAAAAAAATGCTATGCTGTCCATACGCACAACCCTAGTTAATAACTTAATCAACTCCACTGACTGGGGAAGCTTAATGACTGTAACAGATGTAGAATTACTTTACAACAAGTTCATCGAAAAAATGCAGCAAATATACCAAAAGGCAACTATAAGAAATAGTAACAAGAGCCGTGACCACAAGCCCTGGATAAACGCAGACCTAACAGAAAAATGTAGACGAAGAGATGATTTGTACCGTAGGTGGAAAAACAATCGCCTCAATAGAACCTATGAAAAGGAATATAAACAATACCGAAATTTTGTAAACTACGAAATTACATCAAGTAAGTCACAATAAATTTGCCCAATCGAAATCGGACCCTAGAAAGACGTGGAAACTTATAAATGAAATTATGGGAAGAAAGATACCGTCAGTAGATGACACCTTGTTAAAAAATATTTCGTTACATGGAGATAGGACCACACTAACAAACGAGTTCGCAAAATATTTTGCAAGAGAAGCCTCGAAAATAATCCATGATTGTGATGTCGTGACATCAGATCATTCACCGGATACTAACTGTCAGACAATATTCGTTGAGGAGACAAGCGAGCTGGAAATACTCACCATACTGCAGACACTAAACACGAATAAGTCACCTGGCATAGATAAAATAAGACCTGTTGATCTCAGAAACAATGCAAATGTTCTCGCACCGATAATAGCCAGAATAGTGAACCTCAGTTTGCTCCAATATAAAGTTCCCAGAGTACTAAAATCAGCCGTAGTACGACCAATATATAAAGGGGGTACTAAAAAGCTTATTTCAAACTATAGGCCGATCTCCATACTACCAGTCGTGGACAAATGTTTGGAACAAGTTGTTGTTAGAAGACTATGGGACTTTTTAAAGAAAAACAAAATCATACATGAAAACCAGTATGGATACCAAAAGAATAAAAGTACGAATAAATTGCTTGGTGAGTTTTCAAACATAGTAAATCAAAGCCTGAACAGAAATCATCACGTCCTAGTCATTTTTTTAGACTTCAGTAAAGCGTTTGATACTCTTAGCCACGAAAAACTATTAGCAGTTTTAAGCCGAACTGGAATAAGAGGGGCACTAGCTAGCTGGTTGCAGTACTACCTAAGCAATAGGAACATAGTAGTAAGGATTGGAGATGAATGCAGCCAAGAAGAGATTGTTATGCACGGAGTTCCACAGGGCTCACAGCTGGGACCAATCCTCTTCATACTGTACACCAATGAACTTCTACGTGTGTTAAAAAAAAGTAATGCTTTCGCTTATGCTGACGACACCGCTATCATAGTACGACACAAATCTTTGGAGACTGCAACATCAATAATGCAAAAGGAATTCAACGAAGTGGTAAAGTGGTGCCACGATATGGGTTTAGTTTTAAACACATCAAAAACTGAACTAATGCACATTCACGGACCTAGATCCAAAACTGGGAGCATTCGCATAAGGTACGAAAACGGGAGCTGTCCTAAGACGTTGGCGCAAGATATAGGGGTTGTAGATGAGTTCAAATACCTAGGTGTAATTATCGACAGTAACTTCAGATGGGATAAACAAATTAAAAAAATAAGAATTAAAAAAGGCGATTTTTGGAATGGTGTATTTGAGTAGGTATTCTACAGTGCAGGTTCTAAAACAGGTGTACTATGCACTTATAGAGTCAAAGCTCAGGTACGGTGTTTTGGCTTGGGGTAATGCAGCAACTGTGTACATAAAGGATTTGCAAAGACTCCAAAACTTCGCACTACGAATTATATCCCGAAAAAGACGACCAGGAAGTGAAAATTTCAATGTGCTGAATGTGGGTAATATCTTCAAGCTGACGGCGGCGCTGGAGTATTATAAAGATCAGCGGTTCCAATTACCTATCACCCACGAGGTCAACACAAGAAGACGTGCTCAAAATCCTTCTCCTTATGCCCAGTTTCTACAATGAGTATGGTAAAAGACAATTAGACTACGTAATACCTAAAATAATGAATAGTATACCACCAAACCTAAAAAATGTCATAAACTTGAATTTGAGAAAAAAAATATTAAAAAAACACTTTTTATCTTAACCCTTTTTTAAAAGAAAAATATGTTTATGTAAAAAAAAAAAAAACTTTAGCTCACTACGTTTTAAAAATATATACTTTGTAACACAACCTCCTGCAGATAAGTCTCTGACTTCGCGGGAAACTAAATAATTGTAATGAATGTTGAAGAAATAAAGAAAGAAAGAATTTGAAAGAAAGAAAGAAAGTATCAAAAAATTATTTAAATTTACATGTTTGTGAAAGGAGTTATAATACGTCAGTTTTTTGCAGTCTTCCACAAGAAAAATGTTAGCTGATAGAATAGAGTCCCTCAAACCACTCTTTGCAATGCAATTTCTAGGAACAATAAGAATATATGTATGTTCCCTCAAAAAAGGTAATTACAAATAATATCCATGTCCTTTTGCATCAGAAGCCGCTAGACTTCACTGTTCAGGAAAAACTGAGTCTGGCACGAAAGACATTATATATATATTCGGTAGAAGACAGGAAATGTATTTCCACGAGATGGTCAAATGGGAAAATCCAAATAAGCTTTTTCCGAATTTCACTGATGTGGTCTACCCTGGCGTTTTAAGTACCGCTTGTGGAACTGGAGCTACCATTTCATACTAAAGTTTTTGCCATGGCAGTTGCAAACTGGATAATTGGTGAGAAATGATGCGATAGAGGTATAAACATCTGGCTACACTCCTGGCACTTGAGACTTCTACAAATAATTCAGTGAACAGACTGAACAAGCTTTCAAATGAAATAGGATTTGCCTTATTTGAGTTCCGGATAAAAGCCGAATAAGAGTCGCTTAAATCTCCTATGTACTTGCGAAAGGGTTCAGAGACTTTTTCTCTAAGTCCGGAACCGATAATTAATGTAAGTTTGACAAATATTTTGTACTGGGTTGATTCTCATATAATATATTTCCAAAATCACAAATAGTCTAGTCAGAACTCGTCAGAGCTACCAAGTCTTTAGTGCAAAAGTCTGAGAAAGTACTTCAAAGTTTCAGGTCACTCTGAGCAGGAAGAACTGTAGAAATATGGTTGGGCTATTCAAAGAACACAATGCCAGTCATCATATGACCAATATAGGAATCCTTGCAGACCCTGCATGCAAGTCTTGCGTCAGAGGCGAAGATGCAACAGGGTACTTCCTCTATCAGTACCCCGAATTTGCAAGAACAAGACTACACATCTTAGATTTCGATGTTGTCTGTATTGGCTCAAAATATATAGTACGCAAAATGCTGATTTTTAAACTACAATGAACTGCTTTATGTCTGAGTGTATATAATGAACTAACTTTCATCCTATCTTCTTTATTTCATTTCATTTCATTTCACATGTGAGTTAAATTAAATGATTTGAACTCACAATGAATAATAGATTGTTCAAGGCAGTGGTGGTCTTTGCTAACAACTTGTTTTATTCTTTAACTCTTCACGTGAACATACAATGTTTTTCTTTTTAGATTGGAATTTTAATTTAACATTTTATTTCCTGCGGAAAAATAAAATAAACACAAAACAAAATTGCGTAGCAAAAGTCACAACAAAGAATTTTCAATTGATTTTACAAGACCAGCTGAACGAATCTAATAATAGAATCTACCGTCAGACACAAAACATTATAATTAATTTGAATATATCTCTGGATTGCGCTACATATATATAATTTGCACAATTGCATTTTCCCAATCATTCTCGAATCATTTTAATTAGTTTATGATTTGCAGCTATGTGCATCTACAGGAAATCCAAACCAACTCTTACCCCACAGTTTGCACCGGGGAAAATGTTCTTGACTGGCGATGGAAATGCATTTAAAAGCTTCGCTTTCTGCGCCATATCTAATAACTGACTTTAAATCTTTTTCATTTCATTTTGTAAAATGTGTCTGTCAAGTTGTAAGTCATTTCGTATGGTGTAGTCGTTTGGGTTAGGTTGAGTTGACGGCGCGATGGCAGCGCATTTAATGCGAAATAAATTTTATGCATTTCGGTTTCGGAAAACTCAGTCATTTGTCTTTCTCCCTGAGCTATCTGCTCATTTGTTTTCGAAAATTTATTTTTACATTTTCGAAAAAGCCACACAAAACGAACATTATAGTCGCTTTAGTTTTTTTTTTTTTTTTTTTCTGTCTTGTGTGTTCATTTGTACTGCGAGTTGGCACTGTTGTGATGCTGTTTAGCTGCTGCTGACCACCACTGGGGTGTAAAAATAGCTGCGCAACGACACGTCAATAAGACCAAGAGAAACATCAACTCTGGCGAAGATGGACGGCTTTTGCTTTCACGATGTCGACAACAACAAGTGATCCCACGAAATTCGCTTTTAAAAAAATTGATTCTCGTATAATGGCCGATCGTTTGGTTTGGGAGGCCTATTTTGTTGCATTTTGTTGCGTGTGCCATTTGATTTATGCAAGGGCGAGAACTGTGTGGAGGATAATAAGTTCGAGTTTATTTGTATTTAAGATGTGTTATGGGATTTTGTTTGCATCCGGAACACGTAGTGTTGCATATGAAAGGGTGGAGCGCGTCAAGCGATACAAAATGTTCGATAAGGAAAAGGTTACACATACGCCTCGTGTCCCAAAAATAGCACCCGTTTTAATAGCCATATAATATGAGTTTCATTTTATTTATTTTTCGGTTCACAAATTCAGTATTACATGTTTGACGCTAGACGGATTGATGTTAGTCGATTGTTTTTCTATTATGGCCTTAGAGAAGCGGAGGTGGCTGACTTGTGTTTTTAGGGCATGAATCAGGATTCTTGTGGGTGGGTTGAGTCAATTGATGCAATCGGTTATTGTTTGTTTTCATTGATTTGAGCACGAATAAATCGAATTATTAAATAATAAGGGAAACTCCCACTGATTATTCGTAGGAAACTAGCAAAGCGCACGTGCTATGTATACATTTTCAATCATTTTGCTTTATTGCGAAATAATTGAATTTTCTTGGTTTGTATAGAATTCCTTATGCATAAGGAGGCGTTATGTTCTATTACTTATAATGTTTCTACAGAAAATTCAAATTATTCCTTGGCTATGAGCACTAATCTGTATTGTGTTGAGTGTAGGTCCCTTTTTCTTGTTTTCAATATTCAAGCATGGGTAGACGTTTATTAAGTATTTTTAATCGATTTAAAGCATGTCTTTAAAGCTTGTGGGTTCGGTATAAGAACATTTAAATGACCCTCAGGTTTGAATAGCAAATAAGAAATAAATATAGATTTTTAAATGCGCATAGGTAAGACGTAATTTGCTAGTAATTTGAGCAAGTAAGGGCAAGATATGTAGTATTTGGCTCTTTGCCTAGTTTTTTGTGAAAAAAGTGTGGCACATTTCTTATAACAATAATCACTTTCAATTTTGTTCATGTTCTGCAAAAACGCTTGTGGTCAGTGTATCATTTGGACTTCACCAAAGTATAACTGTTTACTCTGCATTCCAGAAAACAACAATGATTCGCACGGCAATGTAAAGAAGCGAAATGTGTTAACTTTTTCCTTCTGATGTGTTTCAGGACGTCAATCGGTTGTATATTCCGTTGATGTCACTGATGATTACAGTATTTTGTCCATGGTTCCGAACTTTTTATTTTTCCTTAAAACAAAATTCAGCTCATGAAGAGGATTGCGGATTTCCCGTACACAGAATTCAGTGACGGTTTTCAAAATTTGTAACTTTCGTATGAAATTTGCTTTAGAAATAATGAGCTTACTCCTTCGAGCACATTGTAGTACAATACTGAAAGAAAGTAAGGGAGGTTTAGTTTTCCTTATGTATCTATTGCTTGACTTCATATTCTTCTGAGTATTTTGCTGTTGACTTTTTTCTTCTCTTTTCATTTCAACAACCTAGTCGTTATTTTTAAATTCTTTTTCGAACAAAAATGTTTACTTACTAAGGTGGCGCTATAGTCCGGGGTGGACTTGGGCCTTAACCAACAGATTTCTCCAGTCAGCACGGTTACGAGCCAGCTGCCTTCATTTGCGCACGCCAAGTTGGTTAAGGTCCCCCTCTACTTAATTGCGCCACGACGAGGTTGTCCTCTACTACGCCGTTCAGTCGGGGTGGATTCGAAGAATTTTTTGGCTAGAACGTTGGGCTCCATCCACTCTAAATGACCCAGCCATCTTTGTCGCTGTATGTGAACTCTTCTAGCTAAGTCAGTGTCACTATATAGGCCATATAGTTGGGCATTGTACCTTCTTCTCCACTCGCCGTCTATGCAGACGGGACCAAAGATCACTAGAAGATCTTTTCTCTCAAAATAATCAAGGGCATCCTCATCCGATGTTAACAAAGTCCATGCTGCTGCCACCATACAGCAAGACTGGGACGATTAGTGTCTTATAAGGAGTAGTCTTAGTGGTTCGAGATTATTCGGCTTTATTACTCAATTGCCTTCTCAGCCCATAGAAACAACAATTGGCAAGAGTGATTTTTCGTTTGATCTCCCCACTTGTGTCATTTGCGGAGCTCACCATAGAGCCTTGCTAGACAACGTCCTTTACTACTTCAAAACTATATATGTCTATTGTAGCATTCTTTCCAAGACACCGATGTTGCGTGTCCGTTTTTGTAGACAGCATATATTTTGTTTTGCTTTCATTGGCCGCTAATTGCATCTTCGCTGCCTCGACCTCAATACTCGCACACGCCACACTGACGGCCCGCTGAGTACTTCCGACTATGTCAATGCCATCGGCGCAAGCGAGGATTTGTATAGACTTGTAAAAATTGTACCTCCGGTGTTGGCTTGTGAGTTCCGTACAATGCTTTCAAGTACTATGTTAAAGATATCGCATGTCTAAGGCCTTACCTTGTATCGAACGGTTCGATTTATTTATGAGCTTAATTGTTTGTACCACGAGAGCTTTGTCAATCAAATTCGAGTGAAAAAAACTTCTTTCAAATTGGCGTGAGTATATTAAGCTCTGATTAATATTTCTGACCTATGCTGTAGGTGCCCCACGTTATTCATCTTTTAAGGAAGTCGGATTAGAAAGAACGTTTGACGTTTTTCTACGCAATTTTTCCAAGTTCATTTCCCTGCGAATACGATTGTAAGCATTTTTTGGTTGCTACTTAACTTTTGTTGTTACCTCGATTTAAGGGGTTTACACTTGTATCGATCCCACAATTAAAGAATGCGGTCAACCTATGAGCTATCAGGCCGCCCTCCCTGCGAATAGCTGTTAGCATGAAAAGAGTTTCCCATAAACTGATTAAATTTTTTCGATAAAGTAGAAAGTTAGCATGCATCTGTTTAAAAGGTGCAATTGAAACAACTCCCACCATTGCACTGGTTACAATGTTTCACCTCTTTTCCGTTGCTATTCTCGGGAAACGTTTGGCCACGATAGTAGCATTAGGACTTAAAGGAGCAATTGGTGTGAACAAATACCCGTCACCCGCGCATTCTGGATCAATTCGGCTATACATAATAAAACGGGTGGATTGTTCATTTTATGGTACTAAACTAGGATTCTAAGTAGATCTGAATTTGTATCAAGCAGAATTCTAAACAACTATGCGATAGATGTACATATATATTATATCTGTATATACCGATGGATTTAAAGCTACAGCTGGAGTCTATTCCCGTTCATCAGCTATAAACATGATAACAATTTGAGAGTAGAAGCCTGGCTTTTTATGAACACAACAGAAAACCTTACCATCGTTATGCACATAGACAGTCAGGAAGCAATAAAATCCTCGGAAACGCCAACGATAATATCCAAGTCGGTTAAACAATGCCCCACTTAATGAGATCTCAGACAGATGCGAACTTTCACTATGCTGCTTCTCAGGGCATAATTTTTATAATTGCTGGCATCAAGGACATTGCTTGACAGGAAGACATGTCAACAGATCTTTATAGAAGCTGTAGAAGAGGAAGAGATGTTGACCCTCTTTTTGTGCAATTGTAGGAAAATGTAAGCTAGTACCCGACCTTGGGATCTGCAAGATATGTAGATTTGCCTCCAGATGAAATTGCTTTCACTAAACAATCTCAAAGGATTTTTGAGATTACACGTCTATGGTTACAAGTATCGGAAAAACGGAATTTTTTTTACAATAGTATCCCATTGGACCAAATCTCAAGTCTAAGTATGCCCTTATTTTATCCGGGGTACCCATTTCTCCTTACCTAATCTAAGCTATAAAAAATTCAAGCCGGCTGCAGGTTCAAATGGCAGTTGTATGAGTGATGCTGAAAGTGTTATTTTTGTCCTTTCTATTTATACAATCGCCGAACAACATACTAGCATTGTTTGCAATTTAGAGCAACATCATCCCGAATCAGCGTCATCTGCAAGCATTAAACAAGTGTCAATTAGTATCTTAAAATAAATAAATGTATATCCATTCAGCAAAGTCAACGCCAGGTGAATGAAACAGTTTTATAAACACCTTCGATAATATTACACTACTCTCCTTCCCACGCATCTCTTTTTTTTAGTTGACCTTTGCATCCACTTAATATTTCCGAAAGCACACAACACAGAATGTGCAAAAATCTGTTTCCTTTTTTTCCCAAAAATAATTGCGTCAATTCGTAATTCATCGTGCCTTGTTACCCTCTTAAAAATCCATTTACTGTCTACCCTCTGGCCTAAAGTTAGGAAATAAAAATGTATCTTTGTTTAACTTCGCGCGTATCTTGAACAAACAAAAAATTCCTTAAAAAGCTCATTCTTCAATTTTCGTTCTTTCTTTGATTTTTTTCGGCTTTATATCGAAATAAAATCAAAAGCAGGCAGCTCCATGACTCCTAACATCACCCCCGTAAGCAATAAACGCCAATCGCTTCCTTATCCTAATGCCATCATAAATCCCAAAGCCAATAGCCTCATTTTCTTTTTCTATCGAGCGTTTTTTTTTCTCCCCTTGGCCGTTCGATGCTTCTATGTGGCTCTGCAACTTTTTAATTCAATTTATCTAACTTAAAAAAAGAAGAGATACAGTAAAAGATACTCGCTGCTCCATTAATTCGCGAATACGCCAAAAATACACACACACGCGGGGCTATTTATTTGGCATAGCCAGTATATCGACGGCCTAAATTTTCCTTCGCTATGTGGTCGACATTTAGTTTATTTTTAAAATAATCATTTCACATTCAACAAAATATACACAGTGTTCAATCGAGCACACTGACATTTTGGTGCGGCGCGGTACGAGCGGTCTGTTTGGTTTTGCTGCTCTGCCTTTTTGGAATCGAATCGCGGGCCGAATCAAACGCAAACGCCAATAATTATTGACGTCATATCGGAGGAAAATTACAGGAAAAATTTGTTCAACTACGCATTTTAGTGTGTCCGGCTGAATATAAATTGGAGATGCACTATGCATCCCCCTTTTCTCTGTGATGCTCTGAGTCACCCGTGTGCAGTTGAAATCCAAACATTTCCGCTGCTGATGCAAGTACCCGCAGAGTAGATACATCTGTAGAGTGGCGCATCTGTTGTGTGTGCATTTTTTGGGTACGAAAAATGGATGCTCTAATTTTGATGTCATTTTACATTTATCCGCATTTATTATTGGGAGAAGAATTAATTAGCGAAATTAAATGCAATGTGAGATGAGTGGCCAGAAGCAGGAGAAGCGCAGCAGCGGCTGTGCGGTTCGGCGCGCACAAGGAAGTTCCTCAATTACGCGGCGAGATTTAAGGCGGCAGGTGAACTTGACAATTAGTGATGCGATGCACACACACTGTGCATTAGGACCGTGGGCGATATTGTCGTCTGCGCCTTTCCGGCGTATTAGTGATGTAATATTTCAAATACTTTTGTTTTGGGGCAGACGGTCATTCGGCGGCCTAGCGGAGTCGCATTTCGGGGTGGCAGCAGAGGAATGTATCGTTGAAAGTGACATTTTGGATAATGAAAGCAAATGCACTCAATATTCTTAGAATTTTATGTCGATTCAGTGGGTTTTTTGAAAGAAGACGTAAAGTGTTTAGATTAAGAATAGGAAAAGTGGCATTTTGACGATGCTTCTGCAGACTATAATAAATGGCTCGTGCCACAATCATTGATTTATTGAATAGGATTAACTGCGACTGGGTTAGTGTAGGCGCCATTGGTAACAAACTAGGCAGTTAAGCAATTTAACGGAATGAATAATCAAATTTAAAACTTAGCATGTGTAACAACAACGAGTTTGCCTTTTGTAAAATGCTTCTAGTTTTATGGCCTCAACTATTCGCAATATAAGAGTATTAGTCCAATGACTATGAGATCAATGAATGAAAAACTCGCGTTTATTTTTCAAGAAGTAATACTTTTCCTCAGGCTGAATGGTCAGCCCTTTAGTGTAAGTATTTAAGATTGGGCCTTAAATACAATATATATGGAAACTGAAAATAGAGCAAGAAAGCATGCATAGACTTTTGTGTCTGCGACAACCGAGAAAAAGAGATGATTATGTATGTAGGAAAACACCGGAGTGTGGATTTATAGTCTTGCAGTCTACACATAAAAAAAAAACAGTGCTATGTACAGGGCACCTTAAAGATCTGGACGCTTGACTAACTACATCACTCCCAAGCTTGAGTTTAGGGAAAGCCTCGCTGTAGATTTTCAAACGACGTAGAACAGGAGCATTGGCACTGGCCAAGTTGTTAAATCTAGTAATACATTTTAGTAAAATTAGCAACAGCATAACGGCGGTCCTGAAGGTGTTTCAGTAGAAGTATGTATAGGAGTATACCGGCGAAGAAGATAGTTAAACTCGTTCCTGAATAAATCTATAAATTCCGGTGCTGTGCTCATCTTTAAAGAAAAGGCAATTTTCAATATTAATTATAAAGATACAAGCTAATTCAGACACAATGAAGGCTGGGATGGCGCAGCTAGGATGAGGCAGTACAAATAATACCTACTCAATGCGGATTTGTAAAATGAAGCTTTACCGCACTGAGGGTGGTACAAGCATTAGGCAGGGTGCCTTAGAAGTTTTTATTTTATATATTGCTAGCAAATTTGAGACCAAAGTACTACGTTAAAGAAGAAAGGTTTGTGATTGATAGTAGAATGAACTGCAACTAGTCTGACTTTTCTGGGATTTAGATCTTGTTCTTGCAAAGTTTTTTTTTCTAAGAAAAGGAGTTGGAGTACACCAGAGATCAGCAACTACCTCCCACATCCAGAAGTAAACTCTTGGAACATCGTCTGTTGTTGTTGATGATTTCATACTAATAAAAATAAAAATAAGACTCAAAAACTACTCAAGCTAGTAGAATGAAGCACTTTAAATAAGGTTGCATACAGATCAAAACAGAAAACCTGCTCTGTAGCCGTTGTGACTTAATCAACACTCTTTGAGTCCATCAACAACAACTACTGCTAACGAAAATATTCTGATACTTAAGGTTAATCGTGGCAGACAGCGCATGAATTTAGGCCGGATTAAATGCGAACACTTATAGGAGTTATATGTTATCGAAAAGGATACGTTACATATATTGAAGAGCAAACAAGGGTGCAGAATACTGAACAGCACAAAAACGATATACGAAACCTTCGAGTGACTCAAATATCTGAAGAGTTAGAAGGAAGCAGAATACGTTGGTACTACCATTTAAACAAAATATGCTAAAACCACGTTATGAAGAAAGGGTTAGATATGCTGGAGTGATATAGTTAGTTTAACGTTAGGGGGAAGCATTGGATCCAAAAAGGTAGGTGGAGCGTCGGAGGAAGCTGCTTTAATAGAGTTGGAAGCGCTAGTGGGGTTGGTGGAGTTGTCAACGAAGGATGAAGGTGGAGATGGTCCAGGGTTTTAGTGTTGGAAGAAGTTTGCTATGACGAAGTGGCGGTTAAAAGAGACGCGGTTACGTTTAGGATGGAAAGTAACATTAGAGGTAGTATTTACTGAAGGAAGAGAAAGAGACTAAATTATTTGTTGGGGAAAAATAGGAAAAATGCTAGTTTTAAAGCTCCAGTTAGGGTCAGGATTTGACTTAGAGTAGGGCTTCGAAGTGTGTTTAGATTTCGACTTGGACTTGGATTTAGATTTCCTGTTAAGTTTAGGCTTGGGGCTAGTGTCATTAGTCTTAGCAGTCTATTTTTTTAAAGCACAAATTACCCAAATTAAACGCATCATGTTTTGAAGTGACTTAAAAGTGATGAATTTACTGGAATTTACTGGTGAGATTTTGAAGCAGTCAGTTATTGTGATACTTAATCTATGGTGAAAGAAGTTCCGTAACCATGAAGAGTCGGCGTGACGAGATGTAAGTTTGACGGTAAAGGTCGAGAGATTGCTTTTGTTTAATTTCTCAAGCCTTTTATTCCAATCGGATTGGGTCCGAAAAACTCCAAGTCGCTAAATGAGGCGAGGTGTGATAGGAGACTCTTTAATCCGTGGGGGAAGGTAGGGTGGTAGCGGAAGTTGAAATAACTTGAGCGGGTGGTTGTTGGATCCTTGGAGGCAAATGAGAAACGGTTTCGCGTTCAGTAAGTATGGATGTTTGTATAGCACATGCGATTCTTTAGGCTGTGTCTCCACGAGCAATATTTCATAGCGTGCTATCTGTCACTTTTCATAGGAAGAAAGAAAGACTGTATGCCATGAAATTTAGGGTGGGCATTTCATAGCTTACTATTTCAGTTGTGCAAATGTCATAATACAACTAAAATGTCAAAATGCTACTAAAATGACAGCCCATAGAATACTATCCATAGCAACCTATGAGCTGAGCAATACATAGAAAGCAATTTTTCATAAAATACTGTTTGTGGTCTCCACGAGTAATATTTCATACTAAGCATTCTATGAAATATTGCTCGTGGAGACACCGGGTTACAGGATGGTTGTATGTCATCGATTTTGCTGTTGTTCACTTGCATTTCTTCACTCATATCATCGATGATAAGCTGAGTTGATAGTACTTGGTTGCTGAAACTCTCCATCGTAGTTACTAGCTGGCCAAAAAGTAGATCGGGTTGGCCGGAAGACGAAGAAGTTACAACGGGTGGACTTTGGAAATAGACTTCGATATCGAAACGCAGGGAGTTGATGATTTCGCAAATGCCCAAATTAATTGCTTAAGAGTACGATGAAAATTCTTGCTTAAGGTCATCAAAATGACTCGATTTGCTGAGATTTTCGTAAGGGAGTTTGTGGTCGATTTCACTGATTAGTTTCAATTTTATTTTTTCAATATTTTTAAGCAATGGCTTACGTGTTACTTCAGGTGATTCAACAGTTTTATTAAGATCCTCGACACATTTAATCACGTCATCGAACTTGGGCGAAAGCTCGAGAACCTTTTTAAAAAAGTTTTTATGGGACGTAGGCAAGTTGGTCGTAGTCACGTTGGCACTTGATAGTGAGCAAGACATGGGATAGGGTGATCACTTTGCACTCATCACAGTAAAAAACAAAGTTTTTTCGATATTCTTTAATAAAGACGCAGATCGTTTCGATAGTCCGGTGCATAAAGGGTGAAAGAATTTACCATAGAAGCTACTGCCGTTAATCAGTTCCACGTTGCTCATTTCACTTGAACAACTTACGTTTCCACAAAGGAAACACAAATAAAACCAAACATTTACCACTACTTGGAAAATTCGGTCACAACTTGGGGGAATAAACCGAAAAGTGCTGAGCTAGAAGATTGCGGAAATAGCACGAATAGCAAGTCGACTAGCGAGGGGTAAACAACCGAAAAAAAGAAAAGAAACTCGGAAAAATTGCGGTAGAGAGGAAAAAATGCGTGTTAATGATTAGGCGGCATTGTCGGATAATCCGATAGGTGTTCCTTATAATCGGAAAAATGAAAAATATATTGTTCCGCTGTCTGATTTTGTTTCACTAAAGCACAATCAACTGGACGAGTACTTAAAACATTTGCTTAAAAGCAAAAAGATAAGCAAACTCTACAAGTACTCTCAAGATTCTTCAATATTTCTTAAGTATTTTCATAATCTTACCTACATTACTTACAGATCGGGGTTAACCTAGGGCTCAACTAACAAGCCTCTCCATTTAGCTCGGCCTTTAGCTAATTGCTTCCAGTTGTGCACTCCAAGTTAGTCGAGGTCCCCTTGAACTTGTGCGCGCCACCAACGCAACGGCGAGGGGGCCCTCTACTGCGTCGTACCTCCGGATTAGATCCAAAAAAATCTGCGGGCCGGAGAGTTAGTGGCCATGAGTTCTACATCTCCTATCCATCCCAAAAGTCCAATGCTAATTTCTTTGACTAGTATTGAATCTTTTCCTCCAAAACCCGTCAACGCAAATGGCACCGATTATGTTACGAAGAATTTTTCTCCGTAGCGACCACGGATATCTTCATCAGCTTTCAATAAAATCCATAAGCAGGACTGGGATAGTCAGAGTCTTATAGAGAGTCTCTTTAGTTGTTCGAGATAAGGATTTACTATTGAATTAAATTGCCTTCTAAGCCCAAAAGAGTTATTCTTAGCTTGATTTGTGCGCTGATCTTGTTTTCAGAGTTTATAGCAGAGCCAAGATAGACAAAGTCCCGTACTACCTCGAAGTTATAGCTGCCCACTGT
Source organism: Brachypalpus laphriformis (assembly GCA_945910035.1). Lineage (NCBI taxonomy): Eukaryota > Metazoa > Arthropoda > Insecta > Diptera > Syrphidae > Brachypalpus > Brachypalpus laphriformis. The sequence continues at coordinate 282,198,977 of OX246754.1, read as the reverse complement.
GACGTTCTGTCCAATTCGTCGGTGTTGGTTTTCCCTTCTTGTTGACAGCATATACTTGGTTTTGCCTCGTTTATCGCTAAACCCATTTTGGCCGCTTTTGCTTCAATGCTTGCAAACGCACCGGTGACAGCCCGCTGAGTTCCTCCAACTATGTTAATATCGTCAGCGAATGCAAGCAGTTGTGCGGACTTTTGATAGACTGTGCCTCTGGTGTTGGCTAGTGAGTTCCGCACAATCCGTTCAAGTACAATATTAAAGAAATCACATGACAGCGCGTCACCTTGTCTAAACTTTTTTTGACATCAAAGGTCTCAGTGCGGTCATTACCGACCTTGATGGAGCAGTGAGCATTCTCCATCGTCATCCTGCACAGACGGACAAATTTGGTAGTTATGTCAAAACTAGACATGGCTCTATATAGCTCTTCTCTATAGATTCTGTCATAGACGGCCTTTATATCGATAAGGAGATGACGAGTATCGATTTGGAGTTCTTGGTTTTTCTCCAGGTTCTGTCAAAGTGTGAAGATCTGTTCGATGGTGGACTTTCCTGGCCTGAAACCACCCTGATAGGCGCTAATCGGGTTGTTGATGAAATATTTGAGGCTTTCACACAATATCGCAGAAAAAGTCTTGTACATATATAAGAAAAGATATGTATGAAGAGACTCTCTTCTTTTGGATCGGGCAAAAGATGCTGAGATTCCATTCATCAGGCACGCACTTGTCTGACCAGATCTAAGCGTTAAGTTTGTGTATGCTCTCTACAAATTCATCACCAACTGCCTTGAACAGTTCGACCGGCAGGCCCAGCAGACTTGTTAGATTTCAGTTTCGATATTGCTATCCTCACTTCGTTTTGGTCAGGTGGACAGGAATTTTGGCTATAATAGTCTAAGATCATCATCCCTGACAGCGGGATGTTGGTCTCCGTCGCCGTTATACAGTCTGCAGAAGTAGTTGTTCCATATTCTCAGCACCGAGTGTGATTTTACTACGAGGTTTCCATTTTCATCTCTACATTTTCATCTCTGACATCTTTTTTTCTGTGCCAGCCCAAGCGTTGCCACCGGTCTTCAGTACTTGATGCTGGCGGCATAGGGGTGATTGAGAGATTTTGGGATACGCGTTCAGCGGAGACTCTGGCGATCTGTTGCGATTGTAGCTTTTCGACGTTAAATTTTCTCACAGTGATTCTTCTTTGTTGCTCAGTTTAAGATATCCGCATTCGTACCTTGGCCACAACAAGGTAATGATCCGAGTCCAGGTTGGCCGCTCGGAAGGTCTGAACATCCAAAATGATGAAGGCATGTCTTGCGTCGATCGCAATATCACTAATTTGGTTGATCCTTATATGATCATTGGACCGCTATGTCTGCTTGTGAATATTGAGATGAGGAAACTATAGTGACGTTTCGCTCCACATCGAAATCAATTAGCCTTAGTCCGTTATCAGACGTGGTATCGTGTAGGCTATGTTTAGCGACTGCCCTACCAAAGACGTCCTCCTTTCCTATTTTGGCGTTAAAATCGCCCAATACGATTTTAACGTCGTATTTAGGACATTGCTCATATGTTTTGTCGAGTAGCTCGTAGAAACACTCTTTGGTGAGAGGGTTCTTTTCTTCCGTGGGGCACATATCAAGCTTATATTAGCAAATTTAGCCTTGATTCGGATTATCATAATACGCTCGCTCACGTGTTGGAAGCTTAAGATCTCCTGCCTAATTCTGCGGCGTGTAGCAAATCCACATCCAAATAAGCGCTGCTTTTTGTCTCTGTTGCAATGATCGTAGTAGTTGCCACAGTTTTTCAACGATGTACTAGACACCCAGCGGTCACCACGTGGAGGTTGAGAGTAGGAGTTGGTAGGCCTAGGCTAAGTGAAAACGCTTGTGCTTACATATAATCGCTTGCACTACCGTTTGACCAACTTACCTATTTTGATATACTTCTTATAACTCAGGTATATTCAAGTACTTCAATCATATTGTGGGTGGCAATGGTGTAGTAGTAGCGTCGTGAATTGTTACGCTGAAAGTTCATGGTTTAAATCCTGATGTCAGCAAGCAGTATACCATATCTCATGAAATAGGTAAAAGTCAGTCCGATCAATTGCGAATGCTTGTGTGAAAACTACTGCGGACGCATAACGCTGGCGGTAGTTGGCCATATGGCTGGAAAAATTGTTCGCTCTGTTGACGATGATTTGCCTATGACATCGGTTATCGGGAAAAAAATATTGTGAATTAGAAGCAAAGGCAAAAAATAACAAAAATCTCCCCAGTTTTCTCGACGCCACGCCCGGAGTTCCTCTGAAGCATAGAAAACTGAGCTTCAAAACCACTACACCAGATCTTTCTCTCTCTATCTATCTATCCTTTCCAACACCCGCACTGTGTGTAAACATGTTAAGGGTATTCATAAACCCTTAAGTGCGCGCGAATTATTAAAAAAAAAAAAAGATTCGAACATGAAACATCACGCGCAGTCGTCCGACTGTTTGTTCTTTGAAGTGCGTGTACCCGAGTTCTGCACTTTTAAGGACTCAAGGCTTTAAACTCAGCAGTATCTTTCTATAATCTGATTTTCGGAAAAGTGAGTATATGGCGATGAGACAGCCTCCCAAGAAGTTTGCGGATACTGCTGCCTTTGGAAATATGTCTCTTGGGAGTGGCTTCCAAAAATTGCTACTTTTGTAGTGAAAAGTATTTTGATAGAAAGATGTTCGCGCTGTTGCCAGCTGAAGATGTATTTAGTGTACTCAAGCAGTCTGTCGATCATTCCATTCAGAATTACTCGGAAATAATTTTTTTTTCATCTTAGCGTTGAGGCGAAGATCTCGATAAATTAAATAATAAATACCAGCTCTCTTAGTACAATACCATATGTTCGTTACAAAACTGATATGGAAAATTGAGCAAATTACAAAATATTAGTACCAACGACATTTGGTATTACAGAATTATTACAAAACAGTTTTATTTACAGAACTAGTGCCAGCGAGCAAGCCTCTGCCAGATCGCAACGATTGAGTAGTAATATCGTCATCCTTTTGTTTTAAATTTGTCAAGTCTTACGTCCTTCTTGTTGGCACAGAAGACAAAATAACAAAAAAAAATTGATTCAAAAGAGATAATGAAACTCAATTGAAAGGCAGAAAATAGATAAATCGATACAATTGCAGCAAATGAACTGATTGATCGTGACCGATAAATTTAGTTGAGTCCGGTGTTTTCTCACGAGGAAGTCAACGAATTTTCGGTTTGCTTAAGCAATTAAAATTTAAAAAAAGTTTATTAGGAAAGCCCCAGTTAAGCGGAAAGATAATTTTTTTCTAGAAATTTTATGAAACAATTTTGTTTCGTTTAATAAGGACGTGTGCTTTAAATTGGGACAAACTTTTGTATAAAACGATTTTATCTGTGTGTATTTGAGAAGAGAAAATATTTTAAATATTTTAGAACAAACAATTGCACTACACCTACAAAAGAACTTGGATTACACGGCTTATCCCCTCTGGGATGGCAATTAAAGATCAGGTGAGGAGTAGCGGCGCAACACAATCTCATGAATTATTTAAAATACAAAAGAATTCAAATGGAGCGTTTTTCGGTCGCTCTAATTTTTTGATTATTTTAGCGAAAAAAAATGTGTAAAAATAAATTAAAACAAACGACACATAAGTTGGCAATAAATTTATTTAAATTAATAAATGTCCGATGGGGGACGAAATAAAATTGGAGCACATTCCACAAGACAAAATGTTTGCTAAATAAAAATTTGTCTTATGGTTCTATCGAGATATATACAAAATCCTTTTAGCAGAATGTACTCTATACGCGACACATAGGAAAAATTCAATTATCGTTAATGTTTACACTAAAAAGTTTGATACTTGTTTGTGTAGAATTCTCTCAGCCAACAGCATCATCCCGTCATACATATAGATGAGGTGTGCATGAAGGTGTCAATGAAAAGTATCTATAGTGTGTGGTTCAAGGTGAGACAATCTTTCAACGCATCTTTCAATCAGCCATTGCCAAGGATTTGTGTGCTGTAGACTCTGTCTTTCTATTTCTGTGGGGACGCTATTAGATGATGAATTCTGACATATTCTCTTATTAAAAAAAAAAAAATAGATACAAAATTTGTTTTAATATTACATCCCCGCTCTTGTAGTTGTTTGTTTTGAATGCTTCGAATAAATCAGTGTTTTAAAAGTCACTGTTTTAGGAGAATGTATTTCCGGCTTTTTATGTAGCTACAGCTATATTCAGGGGCAAAATGTAAATTCTCTAGGCATTCATTGTTGTTGAAATTTTTGAAATAGAAAATATATATAATTTTTTAATAACCTTGCAGCTTTTATGAGATCTCATTAGACCAATGCAATGTAGGTAGTCTGTATCGTATAAAATAAAATTAATAAAGCGTTGTCTTCCAAGAAATTTTTAAGATACTTATTTACGTTTGTGATTTATGCTCGTTAAATTAGAGCGCAGTTAATAAAATAGAAATAAAAAAATAAATGAATATCTGTGCTTTATGGTGATTAAATGTGCATCATTTGTCTCTCACTTTAATTTTCCTTTCACGATTTTTTTATGTTGTTAAACAAAAGGAAAGCTTTGAGAATTATTTATTTCCAAGATAACCACACATAATGAAGTAAGGTTTTGATTTGCTTATTGACTTTCAAAGCGGCGTTCTATTGGCTTCAATCCAAATGCTGGCTACGAACTTGCATTGCTGGCGCATTTATTATGACCAACCGTTTCCAAACATTATTGATCTTTTTTGTATGAAGTTGTTTGGCTTCTGTCTTGAATGGTTATAAGAAAACTTTTAATTTTAGTTAAATCGAATAATTGTGTGGAGTTGCAATTAGGCTAGTTTCCGACGTAGGATCTGTCCCTTCAAAGTTTCATAAAACTTCATAACTATATCGCCTGAAACTGCGTACTAACATCAAAAACATAATTTTGCATTTGCCTCAGAGTAAGAATACGTCTCTAGGTAGACTCTTGGTCAGCAGCTTGCGGGTGGGTGATGCAATGCTTACAAACTGCCATAACACAGTTTTTCCTGCCACGGAGGCCCTCAGCCAGACAAAACTACTGTTCTATAGTACAATAAAAATAAAAGTATGGGCAGATTTGTAGGGGAGGAACTCGTAATAATTAGCCGAATCCCTTGACTCTTACCCAAAAACAAATTTCCAGAATTAGCATATTTGAAAAAGGAGACGACGCGATCATAGTTATCTATTATACACGAATTAACAAATTTTCCCACTCAAACATCTTTACTTATTTAAAGTTTTATTTTTTTTTAATTCATAAAAAGTGGTGCTCCGAGTACCCAATCCAACTACGACCAACACTTGCAATTGAAAGATAAAGACTGATGGCCAAGGGTACCATTTGGGTTTGTTTCTATCACATATATTGACACACAAGTCTAAATATCAAGGTACCAATGACAAGACGGGTGGTATTGCAGAAGACAACAAACCGTATATATAATATTCATTAGCTAAGTGCTACTCTTAGTCACCTTGACATTCAGACGTCCATAGGATCCATACCAGGGCATACTGCTGAATTTATTGTACGTAACTTTTCTTTCAAGCAGAGGTCTATGCTATTGAGCTATGTGCTGGAGAATGCAGCAGAAGAAATTCATTCAACTCAAATTCATTGGTCCGCGACCTTTTTGCGCCCTACCTAGAAGCTAAATTAAAATTGAGCTAAGGTAGGGAAGAACGCGAAAAGCGCTTATACTCGGACTCACAAATAGGTCTAAGACACGCAGAGAGATTTATTGATCTCTCCAGTGAAGAACGAAAGAAATTTTAGCAATGAGCAAATATAACACAAAGTTTTTAGCAGATTTCCATACTGGTCATTGCTCTCCCAAATACCAAATAAAGAAAATTGCCATTAGTCAATCTGACAATTCAACACTTGTCTTAAGGACATTGAAGCTGCTGAGCACATGTTGTGTGAATGTCTCGACATCGCTCGCGGCAGACAAAAAATTGTTCATAAAGAGTTCATCACAGCATATGACAGAATCTCTTCCTCAGCCCAAATTATCGTAAGCTTCCTGCGAGAACTTAATTTCAGCTAGGACACCATTGCAACGTGCCTTCCATCAGCGGTTAGTGCAAAAGATTACTTTGCAGGTCGAAGTTCTTCGTTAGGTATTAAATCACCCCCCACCCCACTCACCACTTCAAAACAAAAAAATATATAGGTATATACTTCTGCGATCTGCCATCAATAGGATTTTATTTTTTTACGTGGGCATTTGAAAAATCTTCATTGGCACTATGAGGGCCTTCAAACCATGCTCAAAGTAGTGGGATATTTTTACTCACTAAAAAAACTTGTTCTTATTGACTACGACTATGTAAGCAAGTAGAGAAATTAAAAAAAAAAAAAACTTTCCGGCTAAAACAACTGCTGATACCGCCATTACATGCGGCTGCTCCTTATTGAGCTAATTCGAATAGTTTGGTTCTTTGCAATCGGCGCACAAGGTTTGTTACGTCCAAGATTTTGCAGTATGGCGTTGTTGCAATGAGCACGAAGTAAGTATAATTCCTGCGCCAAGACTTTTCCACCCGCAAATTTTATCCAAAGGTCGTTAAAACTTTTCAATAGCTGACTCAACTGAATTATCCATTGCAAGTATAGCCATATTGTTTATATAAATCCGTCTTCAATATGTGATTTTGGAAAAGTTTCCGTGCTAGATTCACGAGCGATTCTAGTAGGTTTTCCAGAGCAGAGCAAGAGGGTGTTTGCCGTTGGTGAATGGTGCTCGTTCATATCATAACATCCTACTTCGTGTATTCGTCGATCTTATGCCGTATGAATTCGCGCTCTTACTGCAGGAATTAGATTTCTTATGGACCCAAGTCTCCAGAGTCGAGAAGGACATAGCGCTTCATAAGCTTTTCGTAGACCTTATTCCATACCCAAAAAACAATGAGGTTTCATTCCATTTCCAGGGCATTGTTGCTTTCTTAAGAGCTCTGTATTTGTTTATACAGATACTACTTTAAAACTTACCCCATCGTTACCCGCTCTCTGTCGGATAAGGGTTTTGAGATTTGATAGATTTTATGACAATAAAAAGAGCTGATGGTCATTTTATAAGATTTCTAAGCTAGTAATATTGCTTTCTTATCAGTTACCACGTTTTTGGTCAAATTTAATGCATCACACAATTCCAATGCTGAGAAGGATTTTTTTCTAGATTGGATGTAGCATTGGAAAGCGCACTAGGTCAAATTTGGAAGGAGGGTGATATGGTGTAGTGATAATATGTTCGTTTACTGAATCACAGGTTGTTGGTGCAAGTCCCAATTATATCCATTTAAGTTTTCACATGAATTTCAAACCAATATACCTAGAAAACATTTTTCTTCTATAGCTCTTGTCCAAATTACGTCGTGCATTGCATTAGAAAAACTGAACTCTTAGACGTAAGTTAATACATAAAAAGAAAAAAAAAAACGACAGTCCCTAAGTTCAGACATGAGATATCCCTGTGTCTTTCCCGATATAAGCGGGAGCTTACAATGCTATGAATTCCGCATCCATCTAGTCTTAAAAGAGTATAGCAAATCCCTTGCAACGGTTTTTGTACATTTACGAGTACTTTATAATATTTCAATGAAAGTGGAATCCATATTCTTCGGAGTAACGAAATACTTATCCAAAAGTCATGAAATTCACCATGGTGTCTCTAAATTGACCAACACGTATGAAATTTAGTAAATATTTTTCATAAGATAGATGAATGCGATGTTAGGGGGTGTCGTCATATGACGACACTAGGGGAATATGAGTACAGACAATAAACGTCATTTTAAAAATTCATTTGTCCATGTGAATAATACCCACCAGCACTTTTTTCCGCGGATAGATATGCGATGTTTATTTATAGTATCTGGTCCATTCGGTCGGTACCTTCCATGTTCTGGTTATAATTTCGAGGGCCATAACTCATAAGGGATATCAACAGAAACATTTTTTTGCTTGCGTTTTAGGTATCTTTTAACAGTGATTTGTGGATCAGCTGTAAAAGATGCGGACGCAACTGGGACAACAGAATTATCCTTCTTCCGCATCGGATCAAAAATATGGTAGTGTGACTATACTTCAAAGTGGCAATTTCTGTCAGATCGTCGACTGGGGGAAGCTCAATGAAAACATCCTGAATTTTATGATCACGTTCGTCTATTATGTGTAATATCTCGGCTAAAGGCAAATTTTTAAAAGAAATGAAAAACAACAAATGCACACAGGTTCTCCTAGTGTCGTTATATGACGACAGTCAAATATATATGCAAATATCAATCCCCAAAAGTGCACTACTACACTTTTAAATTTGCATACCAACACTACTTCTGCTTATTCAAAACTAGCAGGTACCCGTAACTTTGTCTGCGTGGTCCGCAATAACTTTATGGGCAGTTAAAGTTAGTGGTGTCAGTCATGTTTAGCTTAAGAACTTACGATTTGCTCCGCTGTAACTTTTAACAATACGTATCAGATTTTCCTTTATCTATTAAGTTTGTGCTACCATCTGTTGTTGAAGTAATAACATTTTAATTTACTTAAAATTTCCATGCAACAGTTTGGCATGTGTAGTATTCATTTCTGGATTTACACCAATATCTTTGAGAAATGACTTACACCAGGATGACTTTAACCGCCGCATATGTACATATGTATAATTTTTAACTGACAAAAGGACTACATCAAAATGCGCATGTGCATACCATAATTATAAATTTGCACCTATAGGTATGCAAGGAAATAACCCACTTACTTACTACGATGGCGCTACAGTTTGAAGATAGTCTGGGCTTCAGCCAACAGAAAATTAATGTGTTTATTTTTGTTATACATACTGCAAAGGAAAATTAGTAGTTCTCAGACTTTCCGGTTGTATAGTTTTATAAAGCCTGGTTTTGTCTGTTTTTTTTTAATCCCAGTGTTTATTTCTTTTAATATCTTAATCCCCTTGAAGGAGTATGGTAATATTTCTTATTGGAAATAAGGACCAATATCCTAAGGTATAGAACGCCAAAAGATTCGTTAAATATGTACAATAGTTTCTGCATAATACGCGCCCAACAACAGCCCTTGTTATCATTTTATTATATGTACATACATATATAGATATATAAACTCTCAAATACATCAAACGTTAATGGTTGTATTTATTACTCCTTTTCTTGACGAAGCCACTATGTTAGCCCTTTTCCACATATTACCACTTTTCAACCAAATTATACATATGTATGTGCATCCAGTGTCAACTTTATGGGCTAACTGTAAATTTTCATTTAAAGTAGTATTCCCGTGCACAAACAAGATGTTCGGAGCAAACCAGAACATGAACAGTTAAAGTTTACGGGAACTTGAGATGCACTCAGTTTGCGTCGTCATATGAAGACACTAGGAGAATACGGGTAGACCGAAGTCAGCTCATTTCTATTTCGCCCTACGCTATAAAATATGTACATAAAAAAAAAATAAATAAATGTTTGGCGCAACAGCTCTTTAAGTGCCAGGGCCTAGCTTCTCGCAAACAATCATGTTGTGTGCGCTATATTTTTCACACGAATGGAAGGGACCTACAGTTTAGTGCCGTATCCGAACGGCGATTTGAGAAGCTTTTTCGAGACAACAATACTCTCGGATGTTTGTCAGACGCTCGCGAGAGGTGGGACCGTGAAAAAACTTTTTGGTGTTTTGTAGGATTCGAAATTGGAACCTCATGCGTAGTGATCCGACACACTAACCACTTACGCCACGGCGCCCACAAAAATATGTACATAGAATGATGTTATTATGTTTCTATGAATTCTTTGTAGATATACCCACTCGTGTTATACGAATGTACAGTTTACATTGAACAATGTCGCAACCCTCTATACACATATTGTACCTAAAGTTTTTTATTTGAATCATAAAGCCTACAAAACGTTGCCAGAAAACATGAATGAAGCCATTTTCTTGTGCACTGATTATGTCAACAGAGAACACATTAAACCAGGAACATCAAAGCAATATCGAACAAATTTGCCAACAAATCATCATCATCACCATCATCAGGCAGGACCCATATTACATTAATGACGACAGTAGACATTCGGCTCAGACCATTTCACTCCTAATACTGATTAATTGATTTGTGCCAAATCTCACCCTGTACTCCAATTAGTTTGGCTTAATTGCCAGAAATCATAATTACGCATTCGTGCGGTCATTCCTTATGTTTGCTGCAGGTTTCCTAGTTGTTCTTTTAGATAGAAAGAGAGCCTATGGCATGTACTCGTATGTATCTCAAATTGGCACGAAAGATACATTGAGGAAGACTGCCGACGGCAACGACTACGACGACAACGACGATCCGTAGTGAATAGAATTTCAAGCGATTGGCGAATTTTCAGCAAATTGTCTCAGATTGTCTCGGATTGCAGTGTACTCGTATCCCCCCCGAGTCCCCATTGAGTGCGAAATAATGAGAAAAAAATGAGAAACAAAACTGCACGACTGTCAGAGCCCTGGTGAACTGATGTCGTTTCGTTAAATAAATTTAGCGCGAAAGTCTCATGTTCGAGCAATTAAGATCGAATGCCTGAGATGTTCGAATGCTTCCGGGATTTATGGGATTGCCCAATTGTCAGTTTTGATTATGATGAATTTGTCGAGAATTTGAAAAGAATGGATAGTGAAATGTTAAAGAGTTCCAACACATATGTATGTGCAAGTGGATACATAGCATGTAAATATATTATTCGATGGAAGAATAGCTCGTGATGACACTACACAAAGTGATCCTTTGGACGAACTCGTTGAAGGGTATTGTAACGAATTGCAACTCTTGATTGACTTGGAGAGGTCATTGAATGCACAGCTTAAGGCGAGCCTTTATGTGACATTTAACTATCAAGTGATTTATTTTCGATGAGAGCTCTGTTATTCGTGCTTCCTAGGGGTGGCCTGTTTTGTCATATCTTTAAAATACAATAGGTATTGGAAAATATTACCTTATGAGAAAGCAAGTTGAAGTCACACACATTCATGTAGTTGCTATTCTAAATGTATGATAATTAGTATACTTAAAAATAAAAACAAAACTTTAAGCAGAACTTTGGGTATTAGATGCTTGGAGCAATTCTATGGAACATATAAATGGCGGAACTCTTACTTTTTGTCTTTATCAACAAAATTACTATTAGTGGCAATACTGATCTTACTAATAATGTGTCATCTGTACGATAATCCACTTGATTCCTGTAATGGTGCTCAGGTGCAATTGGTCCATCATTACCACCTACTTCTTGAATTTTCTACGGTCCCATATTAGTTAAATCATTTTAAACACAACAACCGGAGTTCTTCAAAATCATTTATTCATCGCAGCTCTCTTGTTAAAATGTGACATATTCCCCAAAACTTAAATTTGCGTTCCGACCAACATCTTGGAAAGTGGCGGCCAAAATGTGTTTTCCTTGGCCATTTTTTCGTTAACCAAAAATTATTAAAGAAGTTATTTTTTTACAAATTTGGTTGCAACAGTTTTCGTTGTTTTTTTTTTTTTTTTCAAGCATTAGAAGCACCCAGTGCTACAGACATTTTCTTCCTACACTCGTTTTTCACACATTTTACTTTCAACACAGTCAGGAAGCTACCAGGAGGCTTACAAACCTGAAATCTTGCACACTTATAGAAAATTTATCTAAGCAGATAGCCTGATTGTCGTTGGCGTTTGTTGCTTTTCGACGATTGATGTTTTATTTTTCAGATGTAGAACGAATTCATTTTTATAACTTTTTCTCTGTGAAAATATTGTAATAGCATTCTACATGACAAACAAATTGCTTAGTAATGTTTAACGGTCAGTAGGTCGTAGCTATGAATAAAACGACAATCGTCGAAAAGCGACGAACGCCAACGACAATCAATCAGTAGTCAATATTAGAGTTTTCAAAATACAGGGTGTTTTTAGTTAATTTCTTGAATTTCGTTTTCTTACGATTTCGTACAGTTTCTTGTACGTTCTAGGCGCCTCGTATAAATTGAACTACTGCTTACACAAGATACATCCTTCTGTGAGTCTTGCATCGTTAATTTATCAAAATGTGTACTACTGCGTAAGATTTCTCGACCGCGTATCTAAAGCAGACCGTTTTCGTCCTTTATTCTCACACCTTAGGCAACAAAGCGTCTATAATAATAATCTGTATTTATGATGTCACTTTGATACAAACTCAAGAAGGTACTTTGTTAAGCAGGTTGATCAGAGTGTGGGCAGATAAGAAGGCTTATCTGCGCCGATTCCAGCGATTACCCTAACTATTAATGAAGATCTCATGAGTAAGTCCGGAGTTAAGCTCGACAGAGTCGACAAACTCGTATAAGTACTTTATGTACATAACTATAACACTCCTCGTCAATACACCTTCGAAGACATCTCAGTCTGAAGAGAATCTAAAAGCATCAATGCAACGTTAAGGCAGGTCGACATAGCATCGATGTGTTATTGCCACACACCTAAATCCCAGCCGCATGGTACAGTGTATAATCTGTTATGATTGTGATGGTTGTAATGATGTAGGAACATGGAACGCAACCTCCCTTAAATATCGATGACATGGTATTCTATTCCTTCTATGTTTTCGAGTTCTTACAAGAACCGTACTCAGTAGAATACTTACTTACTTACTTGGGTGGCACCACAGTTCGGGGTGAACCTGGGCCTCAACCAACAAGCCTCTCCATTTAGCTCGGTCTTATGCTAATTGCCTCCAGTTGCGCACTCCAAGTTGGACGAGGTCTCCTTAAAATTGTGCGCGCCACCTACTGCGTCGTCCCTCCGGATTAGATACGATAACTCGAGCCGGAGCATTGGTGTCTATTCGCTCTACAAGTCCTATCCATCTCAGACGTCCAATACGCAGTTTTTTGACTAGGTCTATTTCGCTGTACAGCTCGTATAGTTCGTTATTGAATATTCTCTTCCAAAACCAAATGGGACCGAATATCTTACGAAGAATTTTTCTCTCGAACCGACCGAGGATATCTTCATCCTCGTTTAACAAAGTCCATGTTTCAGCGCCGTAAAGCAGGACTGGGATGATCAAGGTCTTATATAGAGTCTCCTTAATTGTTTGAGATAGGTAGACAAAGTTCCTTACTACCTCGAAGTTATAGCTGCCCACTGTGACGTTCTGTCCAATTCGTCGGTGTTGATTGTGCCTTCTTGTTGACAGCATATACTTGGTTTTGCCCTCGTTTATCGCTAAACCCATTTTGGCCGCTTCTGCTTCAATGCTTGCAAACGCACCGGTGATAGCCCGCTGAGTTTAATGTCAATATCGTCGGCGTATGCAAGCAGTTGTACAGACTTGTAACTTCCGCACAATCCGTTCAAGTACAATATTAAATAAATCACATGAAAGCGCGTCACCTTGTCTAAAACCTTTTTCGATATCAAAAGTCTCGGTGAGGTCATTACCGACCTTGTTGGAGCAACGAGCGTTCTCCAATTGCTAAAAGGCTTCTTTAGTCTAAATATGTTAAGTCGAACACATTTTTTTTTTTATTTTTTCAGTTTGTTGGCAGTGTGACAAGGGGCTGTTTTTTAATGCGCGGGTGGGAGTAAAAAATCTTTTATGGATATTTGCAGCCCGTGCTACGGGTTATGCCCGGCGCCATGCTCATGTATGGTGCTAAAATGCCCCTCCTACTTCTCTGTCCTGTTGTTTCCCTGGAGCACCACCAGTCAAGACATTCCTTCGCAGGGCAGTGGCAAAGGGATTATTACCGAAGAAATGTCCTTTGTGTCTATACGGCTACATAAGACATGTTAAACTGAACGTTTTTGGTATTTATGTCGGTAGGTTGATGAAAGCAGCATTCACATAAATATATGACTGACGTTTGCGCCAAACTTCAAAGGGAGTCTTGGGTGCATGAGAGCTTCTCTACATCTGGCTCTGCTCTTAATGTACTGAACCTCTTGGTACTTATACAATGGGCAGCAGTATTAAAGTAACTTACCGTCTTAGGCGAGTGGCTTCTGGTAAAATTCGTGATGGTCTATTGATGAATGATGATGACACTTATCTCATGGATATGCCGTGTTACTCAAGGACTCCAAAACTACAGTTCTTGCGCAAAGTCAATTTAAGTCAATTTCAGTACTTTTGAAATCCGAATGGTCCTGAACTATATGTCTATATTAACCCATTATTTAGTTGCAAAATTCTTTGATTCTTTCTCGGTACCAGGTCTTACTAGAATTATGGGGAATGATATCTCCGATAAGATTGCTAGGCAAGGTACAGAGGAGAATTTCTCAGACCCTTAACTTCAACTGACAATTGTATCTTTTACGAACAAAATTGGGTGTAGCTTGACCATCCTGGATGCAGGAAACCTAACTGATGCTCCTTAACGTCTATAGGAAATCCACGTCTTTCTTACTGTCTACCAGCAGAAATAACTGCAAAGGACTTATTGCCATCCTAACAGGGCACAACGTTTTTGCTATGCATCCTAATGTGCTTGGCTTAAGTAACAATACAGATTGCGATGCTTCTGGGGAGGAAAATACTTACTTAGATGGCACTACAGCCCGGAGTGGACCTGGGCCTCAACCAACAAACCACTCCAGCCAGCACGGTTACGAGCCAGCTGCCTCCAGTTGCGTACGCCAAGTTGGTTGAGGTCCCCCTCCACTTGTTTGCGCCACCTACCGCGAGGTCGTCCTCTACTGCGTCGTCTATCCGGGTGGATTCGAAAACTTTCTTAGTGGAAACGTTGGGCTCCATCCGCTCTAAATGGCCCAGCCATCTTAGTCGCTGTATGCGAACTCTTCTGGCTAAGTCAATGTTCTTGTACAGGTCCTCCACTCACCGTCTATGCAGATGGGACCAAAGATCGCTCGAAGAACTTGTCTCTCGAAATAACCAAGGGCATCCTCATCCGATTTTGTCAAAGCCCATGCCTCTGCGCCATACAGCAGGACTGGGATGAGTAGAGTCTTATAAAGAGTTACCTTAGTAGTTCGAAATAGGGCTTTGTTACTCAATTGCCGTCTTAGCCCATAGAAACAACGATTGGCAAGAGTAATTCTTCTCATGATCTCCCTACTGATGTCATTTGCGGAGTTCACCATAAAGCCTAGATAGACAAAATCCTGTACTACCTCAAAATTATATCTGTCTATTGTGCCATTCTGTCCAAGACGCCGATGTTGGGTGTCCTTTTTTATAGACAGCATATAATTTGTTTTGCTTTCATTGACCGCTAGACCCATCTCTGCTGCCTCGATCTCAATACTCGTAAATGCCCCATTGACTGCCCGCTGAGTTTTTCCGATTATGTCAGTGTCATCGGCGAGTAGTTGTACAGACTTGTAAAAGATTGTACCTCCGGTGTTGGCTTGTGAGTTTCGTACAATTCTTTCAAGTACTATGTTAAAGAGATCGCATGATAGCGCGTCACATTGTCTAAGACCTTTTCTGACATCGAACGGTTCGGTAATGTTCTTACCGACTTTGATGGAGCAGCGAGAGTTCTCCATCGTCATTCTGCACAAACGGATGAGCTTGGCAGGGATGCCAAGACTAGACATGGCTCTGTATAACTCGTCTCTATACACGCTATCATAGGCAACTTTAAAATCGATGAAGAGGTGGTGCGTATCGATTTTATATTCATGGGTCCTTTCCAAGATCTGCCGTAGTATGAATATTTGGTCAATGGTGGACTTTCCTGGCCTGAAACCGCACTGATATTGACCTATCAGGCTGTTGATGATCGGTTTTAGGCGTTCACATAATATGGCAGAGACGATCTTATATGCGATGTTGAGGAGACTTATACCTCTGTAATTGGCGCAGTTCAAATGGTGTCCTTTCTTCAGGATCGGGCAAACGATGCTGAGGGCATACTTTCGTCCGACCAGATTTTGCAGATGAGCTGGTGCATGCTCCTCCTGGTGAGGGAAATGGTGCTGATATAATATCGTAATCAATGGAATTCTACGAAAGGCAAGAAAACTTAAAATAAATGTGTAAAGTAGGGTTTTGCTTAATGGTGGTACAATCCCGAAAATAAAATAAATACAAAAACCGTTATACAATTTTTAACCCGATACCTCGTATACCACCCAATGACACATATATACATACATGTTTATGTATGTCAAGGCAAACTCAAAGATCGGTGAAACCGTGGAACTGTTTTCGATAAAATCACCGTTTTAAGAATCAACCATAAGGGAACAGTCCCCAGATATAAAGTGTGATGCAAGATCGATAACTTTGACGTAAGTAAAGTAGTACTATATAACTAATTAGAAAAAAAATCAACTAAAAATTTAATTGAAAGCAGACACCACGAAAATCTACAATTTTAATACCAAATTAACTTGTAAAAAAAGTTCTCCAATTCAGCACGAATTTGGCGCTTTATTCCGTTTTTAATTTAACATTACGAACCACTAACAACATCGCAAGACCCTAACGAAACGTCCTCATGCGATCACATTTAACATTCGACTGCAATCGTTTCTGTATTCTACTACAAAATTGATTCGTGATATTCAAATCATCTCTCTTCAGCTTATGAAAGCGTTTTTCGGATTGGAGATTTTCAAAATCTCTCCAAGTGCCACTACGAGTAAAGACACAAACCCACAACACCAACACAATGCCATTAGGAAAAGATCCAAACAAATACCAAAACATAAAAGTTTACACACATGCTATACTTATTAATTTTATATCTAAATGAAGCGACAACAATCTAAAAATAAATTCAAAAATATATATTTATGTATTCGCCCAAGACTTCGACCTCACTCGAGGCGAAATTCTTTGAATTGGATAGAAATACAAAAAAGTTGTATATAACCATCGGGTGAAGAGGCATTGAAAGCTAAATACGCCTACAAAATACCCACATGCTGATAGCCCTTCAGATGAATGGATGCTGTGTGTCAATATAGAAATATATTATTTTTAAAATTTCAAAGAATTGTTTATGAAAGTTTACAAAATGTCGCCCTTGCAAGGCATTGAATTAAATTCTGGATAAAAATTTCCACAAAGGCTGAAGTTAAGTTAAAAATAAAACTCGGGAACACGTTCTATGTTTTATGTAGTCTGTGCGTCACTTAGGAATTCATTAATTTGTTTTGTGACGCTAGTTACGCTGCAAAACTATACAGTACGTCACATTTTGTTAAAAAAATAAAGTATTGGTATCTAAGCGAAATGCTTCAATTGTGTGATGTAGGAAAATCTAAGAAATTTTTGGTCAAGCAAAATGACAGGTCTAATTTTTCTGCGAATGAAGTACATGTACTCAGCAGAGATGTTGTGCCAAAATGTTTTCTATGTTTGAACAGCTTAAATATAAACTTTCAACATTGTAACGGTTTTGAATTGTGTAATATTCGCAATATTGAACTATGTTGTTGATTGATGTTTTTGAAAGGGAAAATGCTTATGTGCGTCGAAATGGTAAAAATATTGTTCAACAGGAAGGTTGATTCTTAAGTATTGCTGTTCTCATATATATTTTTCGGGTTTTGCTGTCATCGTAAGTAGTTGTTCTGATTCTTTGACATCTGAGGATTTCTCATGAAACATCCTTGACGCCCAGTAAATAGTGATTAGCGAATTCTAACGAGGCCATGGTTCAATCAAGGATGTGCATTTTGATGGATATTCTACCGTATTTTTCGAAATCATAGACGCTGTTGGCAGAATGTTCCCTTGATCATCGGACTTTCACAAAAATTTCGGTCTATAAATCGTAAAAGACTCTGAAATACATATGTTTGGAAGAAGTTATCGATCGGCGGTGAAAATACTTCATTCATTCATCATACCTACTTGTAAATGTTAGATCAAAGTAGTTTCCAGATGTTGGAATTTCTCTTAACAATATGTGCAACTCCTATGATGTAACTCTCTGCTGGATTCTTAGACATAGCAATATAGAAGGGAACGAGATAGCAGATGAACAAGCCGGAAAGGAATCAGCATTAGATGTAGAACATACTCAGATACCAGTAAAAGTTCCTATTGGTGTATTAAAAAGAAAAATCGACCTCAAAACAAGAGAGCTGATCAACTCCGCATGGATATCCAGATGCCACTCTATCATATCTCGCAATTTGTGGCCGGTATTGAATGAAGGAAGAACCAAAAGCCTGCTGGTAATGAATAAAAAAGAAGTCCGTATCTTGATAATTGCGCTTACAGAACACTGCGCGGTAGGGGAAATGGCCGAAAGACTAAGCATCAACTCACGCGACCACTGCAGGAGCTGTCAGCCGCAGAAGAAATAGAAAGTATCAAACAATTGCTGCGCGATTTCCCAAATCTACAAAATTGCCGAGTACACCACATGGGTAACAGGTTTTTTGACAAACTAAGTGATCTTGTGCAAGTTCATGAAGAGCTCAGGTTGGTTCGCTACTGGACCGACAGAAATATAAAGAGTTTACAGGTTCCGTAAACAAAAAGGGAATTACAATAGACCGTTTGGTCCCCGTGAAAAGCACCTAGGTGCACTACCCTCTAACCTAACCTTACCTAACTTACTCCTAACTGTGGCTCATATATCACTATTAGATGCGGGTACTGGCTTATAGTATAATGCATCACCATTTGTCTCTCGGATTCATGCCAAAAGGTAGTTGAACAACAATAACAGGGTGAATCTCACACCGAAACTTGGATAATAGGATTATCGATTGCAAGAATGAAATCGGCGACGCATTTGCCTAAAGGTACTGAATTAATGTCGCTTTAGTTGAGTTTAATTGTTCTGAATCCCACAAAGTCATGTATCTAATGCTTTCAAAACTTATTCGAAAGGATGTAAAAGTATACAGACCGCATGCCAGACATAAGCGGGGTTAACATTATATGATTTGCTTGATCGATTTGCTGACGACCGACCAAATCGTACAATTTGAACACTCATCAAGCAAGTCATCCAATTTGTAGTACCGTTTTTTAAATTTTTCAACTTTTTGCTTTGCTTGACAGACATATCGTTCAATGTGAACGCTTGTCGTACATCTTCAGAGCATTTTTCATTTTTGTTTCTGATTTCGATGAAAAAACATCGAAGCTTAATATAAAAATATGATCATGCCATAGAGCCGTATAGGCCTGATAACGGACAAGTACAGCCAACGAGTGCTTTGAGGTTTCATACCCCAACTCCTACATATAGCCTTTTTGCAGGAATAGGAAAGAAGAGCTAATTGCATGAATTTGAGTTTCATAAGGATTAAATATTCTCGCTCATCTTACTTTAGAAACACAGTAGTCTTGAATCGATGTTATGCTTTTCTCACCTTAAGAAAGTTGAAGGGTGACGTAGTTGCAGTGAAGTACAGTTTAGTCTGTATTAATTATTGCATTGCAGCTACAGTCAGAGGTCGTATATAAATCTCCTTTGTGTTCGACGTCCATAGCCTGTATTCCTAAGGAGAAGGACAACGTTGTCCATCCGCTGTTGACCATTTGTAAATCTTTAACCGATTCCTATAAGAAATGTATGGACGAAATTTTAGAGATGCGGAACAGAAAAAAACGCATTTGAACAGGATATCTTTTTACGACTCTTTTCATGAAGGATATAGACTTCGAGGCATCCATAACCCTTTAAAGCTTGTATTCAGTTATCATTCAATACATTTTTTAAGTTATGTAAAGCTGGTGTCAATACTTACCTGTTCTCGATATGATCCCTTGAGTGCTTTCGAATTATTTTACAAAAAAAAAACATGGCCTTCTTTTGCAAATACATAGAGAATCAAATATTTATTTATTTAATAAAAAACTTGCAATGAATACGAGTAGTAAAATTTAATTTTTCCAAAGCCTACGAGAATAAATGAAAACCTCAGTTGACCTAAATTTGCTAAATGTTTAGCATTGCAATAAAATATTCATTCAATGCATCGATTGTTTGATTTTTCCCTCGATTTTCATCAATTCAAAATTAGCATATAATGTTTATTTATCTATAATAGTTTTGGCTTCTAAAAATATATTTTATGTTGCATCAGTTTATCTGTTACACTTTTCGGTATACAACTTCATTTTTATGACTGACAATGCGTGTTAGAAAATTAAAAATTACACAACTTTCAGTATGTCTGTTTGAATGTTAATAAAAAAAAAAAATTAATCGACAAGGCGTCTCGACGAAAGGATATATAGCACATAAAAGTTATTTTTAATGAACATTACACATCAAAATTTGTGTGATCTTTCGGTTTGTAGTTGTACTGAGGTTTAGTATTTGAATAATTTTTAATATTTCTTTAATACTGTCCTAGTTTTATGATGTCTCATGATTTAAGGTAAGGAAGTGAGCACTTATAAGTTTATGAAGCAGTGGACTTTTAGTGCTAAAATATTATCAAACTATCAGGTAGGCGTAGAAAATGTACGTTTTTATGAAGGAAATTATGTTGTCTGTTCAAGAATAATTTTAAATTGCGCTGATCATAGAAGCCAGAGAGCAAAATATCTGCGAATCCTAGGCTTTCATTTTGATTGAGCGCTTTATTACTGTTTTTATAGCAGGTTTCCACTAAATCAAAGTCTGTAATTTCAGAGAAATGCAAAATGTGAGCAGAAATTTTAAAATGTCCCCATACATTTTTTTACATTTCTAAACTTACAGTTTATATGAAAAGCAAGCCAAACTACCTTACACTTGCCAGTTTGTCAAATCGAACTTACTTTTCAGCGAATTTAGCATGTGCATCGTTTTCAAACGCTGAGAAAATTCAACCGAAAATAAATAGCTCTCAAAAAAGTATTTTACTACTTGTTTAGATCTTTTAACCCGTCGGGGGCATATGGCGTCAGCTACGCCTGAGCGCCATCTTGTTCGGAGTTCTGCAACGTGTTTGTGCTGCCTCCAACTCATTCGTAAAGAACTCGATCCCTCCTCAACTGTTCTGTTCCACGTTTGCCTAGGGCGTCCCGCTATTCCGCCTGCCTGGATGAGCGGATTCCACTGCATGGCGTATTTCACAATGGAGTTGTCTTCGCGCCGTAGGATGTGTCCGATCTACTGCCACTTTCACCTTCACACAGTAATGTCTATAGGTTATTGGCCCGTTCTCCGATAAAGTTGTTCATTGGAGATTGGAGATAGATTGGGCCACAATATCCTCAACATGATTCTTAGACATTTGTTTACGATGGTTTGCAGCTTGCGTGTGATAATGGTATTCACCTTCCAAGTATTACATTCATTCAACAGTACTGATTCTACGTTGGAGCGAAATAGTAGCAACTTGGTTCTTAAGCTGATAACATTGCTTTTCCAGATTTTGGAAAGCATTCCGAGCGCAACTTTGGCCTTTCCGATTCTACTGCACACAACCAGTTCGATGCCACCGCCACTAGTCGAGACCGCACACTAGCCAATAAAGAAAGTTGTCAACTTTCTCGACTTCCTGTCCGGCAATGTTAAGTTGATCGCGGGTATTAGAAATGCTCAGGGCTTTTGTTTTCGCTGTGTTTCTTTTAGCCCTACTTTGTTTGCCTCAGCTTTTAGATTGTGGGCCATCAAATGAAGATCCATTGCCCGATGTAAAAGTAGACAAACATCGTCAGCATAATCTAGGTATTTAAGGTAGGATATCATAGTCCAACGAATTCCATAGTTGCCTTCCGTCAATGCTGCATGGAATACATCGCTGATAATCACCAAGAACAATAGTGGCAACAGAATGCACCCTTGACGTACTCCGCTTTGAACTTCCAAATCCTCCGACACTTTACCATTGTTATGACGTGACACTTCCCGCCCTCATATGTAGCCTTATAATAGCTATAAGTTTTTCTGGGATGCCTTTCCTGAGCAAGGCCAACCAGATAGCATCTCGATTCAAGCTGTGGAAAGCCTTATCGAAGTCGATAAACAGCAAATGTAGCGGAGACCTGTACTCAACGCATTGCTCGATTATGATCCATAAGGTGTGTGGCGGTCCACATAATTATATAACAAGTGCCCATCGGCTTCCTCATTAAGAATTATAAAAATGTACTAGAACTTAAACGATGACATAATTGCACAATTCATTTTTGTAAGCCATTTAGTCGATTGTGGAACATAGCAGAATAAAGACGTGTGTCCTAAACACAGCCATTGAACTCAAGTTGATTTTTTTTTTCCTTATTCGAACCAAGTCCGTGCGTTCACATGGTCGATGCAGAAAGATCCAGCGCGAAAGACTGCCTGTTCAAAGTTGAGACTTGTAGCTAAATGCTCTTTGATTCGTTCCAGAAGTATTCTAGCTGTTATTTTGGCTACGGCGGCTGGAAGAACGCAAATACCTCCCCAGTTTCCGCATTTCGTCAAGTTTCCCTTTTTCGGAAGCTTAATAATCATCCCCCTTTTCCACTTTTGCGGAAATTGTTCACTATCCCAAGTTCTCCGTATAAGACGGTGCAGCAAATCTGCCGATGTATTTGGCGTCGGCCGCTTGAAATAGTTCAGCAGGGCTGCCATCATTACCTACCGCTTTGTTGTTCTTGAGGGACTTGATTGCTGTATTTGGGAATTTGGGAATTTGTTGCTTCGAACAGCTCATTCGAATTCGAGATCACACTGCCATCGACTAAGTGGCTTAGCACTGTAGCAAATGTACGCTCCATCTAGTGAGCTGGTCGCCATCCGAGATCAGAGGCTTACTGTCTAGGCTCTTCACTGGGTGTTGTTTGGAGTTCCGACCACCAATGATCTCCTTAGTGATGCTATAAACAATCCTACTGTCGCACCTGCTCGCTGCTTCTTCAGTCCTTGAAGCCAGTGAGTTGATTTATTGACGTTTGTCACGTCTCACACTACGCTGCAATTAGTTCTTCTTTGCACAGTATTGGACCTCTAGCTCGGTTCTCTCTACTGCTGAGGCCACTGCAATCCTTAATTGCTGTACGCTCATCGATCCGTCTTCAGGTCTCTTTTGGGACAAAGAAATTGGTTTCTATTTTTCTATTTTAAAAGTTTTTTTTTTTTTTAGGTTTTTAGAATTTTATTATAGCAATCAATGAATGCATTAGCTTATTCTATTACAATTGCTTGCACATTTGCAATTTTCTTCAATCTGTTAGGTAAATGAATTTTTTTAAAGTTCGGTGGAAAAGTTTCGGTGAATTTTCACAATTTAATACATTCCGGTTCAGGGGAAATGTTCTATAAAAGCATCAGTATATTTTTTCTGAGCAAAATTAATAAATAGCTCGAATAAAGGGCTCATAAAATCCACGCTGTCTACACCTCCTAAATATTTGAATTCAGCCGCATATCAAACACCTTGATTTACACACCGTCCTAATTGCTAGAAATGGATATATTTTTTCTAACCTCAAACTGTGAGATTTCAGTTTAAACTGTACAAAAGTAAATAAGTAGTTTTTTATAAGGGGTAAGAGTAAGAGTAAGTAAGTAAGAGCGCATAATTTCTTTTTTGAATAAAACACACAAAAATTTGTGAAAATATTTTTTTTGGAATTTCATTGTGTTCTTAAGTATATGATTTTTATGGATAAAACACAATATCCGACAAGTGCCACCACAACACAAAAGAAAAGCATTGTCTTCAAGTTTCCTACACATGGAACTTGCAGTCGTAGACCTCAGGGAAAACAGCAAGGCAGATTTGGTAAAATAATCAACCACAGTCAGAATATACATACACAAAGTCGAGTAGACTTCTGAAGTGGACCAACCAAGTCCACGCAGACCATTTCCCAAGGTTTGGAAACACCAACCCTCTCCGTCATCAGACCAGCTGGCTTCTCATTCACCGGCTTCACTTGTTAGCAAATCCTTCAGCTCTCATTTTCGGCCAATAATATTAACCCCCTACCCTAGCGAACGCTTTCCTAACCCCCATGTGTCCCGTCAACGGATTGTCCTGACAATCCTTCAAAATATCCACCCTATCCACTTTCCCTATCACTAATTTCCACTCCTGATTTTCCTCAAAGACTTCCACCTAACTAGACTTTACAAACTTAAATAGCCTCCCCTTGTCTACTCTCCAACTAGGATAAACAAAAGGGTTTGACTCTACCATTGAGATCTCTTCTACCACCGGAACTCTTCGCGAAAGCATGTTGGGAACTAAATGCTCCTTCCCCTTCCTATGGATAATCTTAAAATCAAATTGTTGGAGTCTCAATGCCCAACGCGCTAGTCTGGCTTCTTCTTCTTCTTCCTATGTCGGCGAGGTTATGGCCCGAAAACAAGGGATCATAACCATCCCACTTCACTGCATTTCTACTGATCCGCCTGTGGGGTTCACCTATTTGACCTCAGAAAATATCGGCGGGCCTCCCGATTTGGGATCACTCGAGTACTGAGGCCAACGAAATGCCGATGTCGTCGCATTTGTGTGATCTAGGCGTTTATACGCCTGCCTCTCTTGCCTCGCTATGTCTTTGGAACGTTCATTGATATTGCCTTTTTTACAGGGTTCAAATGATCTCTTCTTTGAATGTGCCAATACCAGCTGAGCCGGTCGCGCTCTATCTTTCGTAAGATAGTCTCCTTGACGTAAAAGCTTCCAAGGATCTTCGAACTTCTTATTCGATTACGCGCTAGTCTGCCTTGGGGATCTTTAGGGTTATTGTCGAAATCAGTGAATAATGGTCCGTCACGACCGTGAAATGAACACCTTCGATGTACGAACACAACTTCTCTAAAAAAATAAAAAAATATTGGGCGCAACAGCTCTTTAAGTGCCAGGGCCTAGCTTCTCGCAACCACTCATGTTGTGTGCATTATATTTTTCACACGAAAGGCAGTGACCTACAGTTTAATGCCGTATCCGGCATTTTTTCTGTTGTTGAATAATTCGGTTCGCACCTATGTAGAGACCTACTCAAGTAGCACACTACCTTTACCATGAAAGGCCGATTAAAATCCGGGCATGTTAATATTGGTGCTGCAATTAAACATTCTTTCGCTTTCGTAAAAATATCCTCACATTCGCCCGTCCAAACGAAATTTTACCCTTCTTCAACAAATCTGTTAAAGGCTTAACTAAATCTACAAAATTTGGTACGAAACGCCTGTACCACGAAATTGTCCCTATAAAACTTCTAACCTACTTGACATTTTTCAGAGGTGGTATCCTAACCATGCTTTCCACTTTTTCCGGATTTACATGCAAGCTGTTTATCGACAAACGTATCCCAGGAACTTCAACGAAGGTCTTCAAAAGTTGCACTTTCCCGACTGACGTTCAGCCCTGCCACACACAACCGTCTAAAAACTTCTTCTAAAATCTCGAAATGTTTGGAGAACGAATTCGTGCCGATAATAATATTGTCAAGATACACAAAGACATGTGGCTCGAAATCGGCACCTAATATGCTGTTGATAAGTCTCTGCCACGTTGCTGACGCATTGTATAACCCGAAAGCATTCTTTTGAATTGGAACAGACTCCTATTCGGAACTGTAAAGGCTGTGAGCGGACGTGATCCCTCTTCTACTGGGATCTGCCAATAAGCCGACTTAATGGTCAACGAAGACAAGTATTTTGCGTCGCGAAGTTTGTCCAAAGTAGATGAAATGTACGGAAGTGGATAAACATCCCTCTCTGTGACCGTATTCAATTTCCTATAGTCCACGCAGAACCTATATGACCCATCCTTCTTCTTGATAAGAACTATTGGAGATAGCCACGGGCTACCCGACTTCTCTATCACCCCCGCCTCAAGCATCTCCTTCAGTTCCTTTTCAATATGTACCTGCACCGCAGGGGGTAAAACCTCTGTTTTATATGATTTCGTCCTTCAGCTTTGGAATCGTCTTGTGCTTATTGCCATAGACTTTACTTTTCACGTAGCCCCAGGGAGAAAACACTTGTGGATTTTTAAAACCCCAATTCCGGCAGTTTTGCTTGCTAACGTATCCGTTTAGGTGAACATGCGCTGAAGAGGATTTTTTTTTTATCAATAAAATCGGCATCAACTGCTTGTTGTTGAAGCATCCAATTGGTAAATATGTGGCTCTGCAAGTGGACTGTAGACTTCAGTTCATGTGCCAAATCAATTTAGTATGCGTGTAACAATAGGTCTTTTGTTAAAATACACTGACTGGTGCTGTAGGAAAGGTTCACTTGCTATGAACGACGTCGAATTGGGGTTGGTCGCATGATCTGGACGACGCGCGCACGTGTTTCCACGTTTTGCACCAACCTAGATTTTCGAAGCTCACTAAATAGCTTATTGATTATTGTTGTCTCAGAAACAACAAATTTGGTTTCAATACGCCGTGTATATCGAGGGTTAGATGTGGGTGACCAGATAAGAAAGATAGGAAAAAAAAATTAAAATAAAACAACAACGGTGTGAGGTATGAAATTTATTCTGGCTTTATTTTGAGGCTACATTCATGCCTATATATGTGGAATAGCACATCATTTAAATGGCCGCCTCGGCTTCGCTTCGCTGGCAGTGTTTCAAGTGGTCGGTCCCATACGTACGGCGTTATTCTGGCAATAGCGTCTCGAATGTTGGCCTCGAGCTCGTCCAAAGTGGTTGGCTTGTTAGCGTAGACTAAGGACTTGACGAAGCCACAGAGAAAATAATCGAGTGGTATCAAGTCGCATGATCGCGGCGGCCAATTGATGAACGCTCGACATGAGATGAAATAGTCGCCAAATTTCTCCTTCACAACTTTGAGCGTATGCGTATGGCATGGAGCGCTTCAATTCTTGCGTCACCACAATCCTCTATGTAGGATGTAGGTCCAAATCCAATCGCGAAATAAGCCGGGTTGACTCTGGCGATGCCCAATTCAGCTAATCGGTGCCTAATCGACATTTCTGGGTCTTCTGCTATACTGACCGCTACAGCGCCTATGGTTTCTTCATTTCGCACGAATCTCTGTCTGGTTGGTGGCTTAAGATCAAAAAGAGTGCACTCACGCTTCTACGGTGCGACGAATTGCCTGCACACTGAAGCCATGATGACGACGACGAAGTTCACGTTGCGTATTTACAACTGAGCCCGAATTTCGATACTATTTTTTAATGATTTCCGCACGTTAGGCAAGCGTGAAACTATGCATGATGAAATGGCAAACCTTACTAAATATTTTGACAGCTGGATGATATTGGTAACTTTGACAGCTGCTGAAACATAACAATTGGAAAAAGTATCATTGCTATCTGGTCACCCTTTATATACCTAAATACATACATGACGCACATATATAATTTGTGTCTTAATTTCCAAGCACTACTCGATAAGTTTACAATAAACATTGAGCGTCAATTGAGTCAGTTTACTTGCACGTTTTACATTTTTTACCTCTTTATCATTTAACAGCTGGCAGTTCTTGCTTCATTAAAAAAAAATGTACGATTTGATTGTATTTTGGAGATTTTACAAAACTGCATTTTCGCCATATTCTACTTTTACTTCCGTAAAGGGAAGAAAGCGCGTTTAGCAAAATATTGTACAAAATTGTGCAAAGTTTACGGTGACAATGTAGTGTCAGTGCCAACAATAAAATCCTGACTTTTCAGTTTTTGAAGCAACTGATAACTGGTGATAAAAAGTGGATTGTTTAAAACAATGTGGTGCACAAACGCTCTTGGTCCCGACGTGATGAATCGCCACCAACGAAATCCAAGGAAACATTCATCAGATGAATGTTACACTCTTAGCGTGGTAGGATTTTAAAGCTCCTACCAAGAAACCAGACAATCGATTAGAATGTGTTCTGTCGGTAATTGGGCAGTTTTCACTCTTCAACTCCCTCCGTGTTATAGCATTCGATTTTTCCGACAATCCAATTGATGGAAACGAATTCAAGGAGCACAAATAAATTCAGACATAATGCGCTGGACATGGAAGAGTAAGAAAATACCTTTAAGCTTTAACTTGCAGCAGATTATTATTTGACGAAATTATTTCGAGTCATCTATCATCCAACGGCTGTACAAGTAAAACTCCTTCAAGGATGGATGATATCACTTAGTTTTCAGACTATTTTTTGTACACCCTTGTTGTCGATCGTCGTTAGATTTGAATTCATTAACCCCACTCGTATCATGGGACTCGAAATCGAAAGGCAGTAAGCGAGGTCAAGATTCAAACCATCTGAAATGAATATTTTAACATAAATGACCTGTAAGACAACACATTTGTTTTATTATTTATAATATGCGTGCACTCAAAGGGTTATGAAAACCTTTAAAATGTTTTATGCAGTGCGGGCGTTGGAAAGGATGGGCAGAGAGAAAGTTTGGCGTAGTGGTTTGAAACTAAGATACTAGGTTTCAGCAAAACTCTGACGGTGGTGTTCAGATAACTAAAGATTCATAATATATTTTTTTTTTCGACCACCAATGTCATACAGCGGACACTTTATCCAACCATAAGATTAACATACTGCCAGTTAACTAAAAGTGAGTGTGGTAGCCTTTTATTTGGTTTTTTTTTGCTTTTGCTTACTATATTACAGGCTAATGTCTATACAAAAACGTGGGCACAATGGCACTGTTAACAAACTTTTTTCTGTGGTGGTTCAGTAGCATGATATTTATTTTTAAATAATCGGTGATAAGTATATGGAATAATTCTAATAAAAAATTCGACAAGCAAGCAGAATTATCAACTTCAACAAGGTAGCTGATACGACCAGATATGTATTCTGTGTCTGAACTTCTTATAAATGCTCGAAATACTTTTCGTAAAGCACTTCTAATTCCCTTAAGTATAAAGTAGCTGCTAAAATATATATTATTTCCGATAATTAAAAATCATTGCTTTTTTATACAATAACAATAATTGCCCCATTCGACAAAATGCTACAGGGTTCCTATAACTAAGTTTACCTCCGAAGATCATAATACGCCTCGCATTTTCGCTAATTTTTGTTGATTTTGAGCATATTTTCAATTTTCGATTCCAAAAATGGTCGTCCTACATCCAATTTATACACATCATGGGAAACACGATTGTTAATGTGCTATAACTCCAACATATAACATCAATTGATACATGTTTAGTAATACATGCATACATAAATTTCCATGTCACCCAATCGATTTATTGTGCGAAAGACAATTAGTATTTTTCTTTTGCTGGACGTGCACAGGCACCCACAATTTTTGTAGCAAATACCACTTCGCGCAACCCGAAAAGGGAGAATTAGCTACTCCCATTGGGCTTTAGTTGACGATAGCAAAGTAGTTTTAGTGCTCAGTACAAAGAATCGATGCCTTCTGCCCAACATATTATTTTTTTGTTTTATTTTTGCTGTTCTCTGGTATAAGTTCATGAGGAATAACACCATGGTCCCTCATACCTAGTACAATTACCCAAGCAAATAGCGTCATAATTCTCCTATCCCTTATTACACTTTCCTATTGGGTAATAAAGCAATAAAGGTATAATAAATTTGCCTAATAGGTACATGCAGCTTATGTACAATAGATACATATTTGCTCGCAGCATATGTTTGTATTTGGGTATGATACAGGTTGCTTTAATAAGTCTTGAAATAATTCCATCGTGTTTTCTTCCTCTGAGATAGGACATCATATGACTTTCGTTCATATATTATGCATTCGATCCTAATGTAATGTAGTCACTATGTCAAAAAAATATCCAGAGATCTGAATTTTTATCAGCATTTCATTCTATATAATACATGGTGCGCCATAAAGCTTTGTACTTTAAGAATTGGTCTCGTCTTTGATTTTAGAGCTCGGCCCCAAAACATTCTCGGCAGCATCCAGAGAGCATCCATTTAAGAGCAAAATAAACAGACATCACCAAACATCTCGGGGCGCTGTTTCAGCGTTATAGGTTCGCTTTTCCTGAGAGAAAATTATATATCACATAAAAAAAAGGTAAAACCGAACGACCGCCAGCAACGTGATGGTGGACGCATCGACGACATATTTTGTATGAAATTAAATTTGTTTATATTTACATTAAAATTAGTAAACATTCCTTTAAGTTTCATCGGTAGTTTTTTTATTACGCTTTTAAAAATGCAAATCCTTATAGCCCACCACGTATTGTAGATGTGTTATCTTACTTCTTAGCAATTGGCTATCTGATGGCTTTGTTTGGTTTCCTCGGTGAATATATCATATTAAAGAATAAAAACCGAATGTAAAATTTATATTTGAAGCATGTGGATGGAATCAGTAAATTCTGGAAACTCTGAAACAGAATAATGTTCCTAAATCGGTGATAGTAATTTTAATGCAAGTAATCGTTGACCATATTTAGTTATTATAATGCTGCCTTAGATCTTTTAGACTTTGTTCCGGATATATTTTTAAACAAAATGTGTTAATTTTTCTTAATACCGTATTTTCTTTTTTTATTTCAGGTAAGCCCACTGAATTTTTACCGATCGTAAGTAGTATATTTTTCTCAAAGCTTGCAGACCTATTTAAGGTGGACAATCTTGCAAAAACAGATTCAAGTATACTTACATGTGTGCCTAATATTTAAAGTGTAAATTATTATAACCTGATTCTGATAAGTCTACTCTACTGTTGTGGGAAAAATCGAGCATAGCCTTTACATATTTTTAACAGCTTGTACCTCTAATTATAATTAAACATAAAAAGGAATCAACTTACTCAAGGGATCGCACGCGCAAAAGGTCAAACTATTTTTTACTATATATTTTTACTATTTATTTATTCGGCATATTTAGTAATTGTTAAATATCTGGTTCTTAAATTTATTAAAGCAGCCAAGGTATGAACTTTTACAAATGTCCGTTTTGCTCTGTTGCACTTACTTATCACAAAATTTAGTAGATTTGGTAAAAAAAAATTGCAAAGAAACTAGTCACAGTTTATCTTGAAGGCATTGTAGATGATTGATCAAACTAAGTAACGTGTAAGCTTCCATTTAAAACGCTACGAAGAACTGAAATAAGACTCAAAATATTTTGCCTCATTATAGAAACTTAATTCCTCCCATGAAAACTACAATGTTACGGAACTCGAATGCCAGGCGGCGATTTCGTCCACAAACACTTTCAATCGAAGAACCATAATTTTCTATAATATCACTAATCATGGTTGAGGTAGTTGATGACCGATCCGCCCGATTAGCCAAATAGAGTGTCATAAATTCTGTCCGGATATCGTTTGGGTTGTAAACGACTGATACTTTGAAATCTTAAAGATCCTATATCTGGAAAAAATAAGACGTAATGCGAGTTAGTGATACAGGGTGAACCAAGGAGGTGTGACATTTTTCATAGCTTGTAGGCTGTAGGTACAGAGCACAGTTATTTATTTATTTTTTTTTGAAATTTGCAATGTTCTTTCTAACATTGCTTTTGAAATCGCATGATTTTCTCTTGTAATAGCCGCTTACAACTCATTAAGTGTACGAAGCTTTTCTGCAAAAACCTTGGCTTTTAAGCAACCACGTAAAAAATAATCACACGTAGAGAAATCCTGTCATCGAGGGGCCACTCCTCGCAGTGAAATGAGGCGCTCTGCTAAATGGTTCAAAGCTTCATGTTAGCTAAAAGGACAAATAATAAGGAGTATACACCAATTATTCCAATACAATTAGCCCACCCAGAGGCGGAGCTAAAGCCATTGTAATAAAGACACACTTCCCTGGCTCACCCTGTATTAAGGTGTTAGCATTTAAAAAAAAAAAATATTTGGCACAACAGCTCTTCAAGTGCCAGGGCCTAGCTTCTCGCAACCACTCATGTTGTGTGGGTTATATTTTTCACACGAATGGAAGGGACCTACAGTTTAATGCCGAATCTGAACGGCGATTTGAGAAGGTTTTTTTGTGACAACAATACTCTCGGATGTTTGTCAGACGTTCGCGAGAGGTGGCACCGTGAAAAACTGTTTGGTGTTTTCTGGGACTCGAACTTGGAACCTCACGCGCAGTGATCTTATACACTAACCACTTTCGCCACGTCGCCCACCGGTGTTAGCATTATGTATGTATTTTTTAAGTAAACCAAATTACACAGTTTATGTTTTCATTTACCTGTTTTTTGTTATCGGCTTTAATGAGCTGCTTAGTACAGCTTTTTGTTTAAAAATATACCTATCTTAAATAAGTGAGTTCCCATTAGCAGTGAGCAACAACACCACTGAGGCAAAACCTCACCTAGAAACAAATAAGGCGGGATAGCTCCAAACACATGTTCAGCCTACAACTGGGTAACTGACGTATCTGACTACCCTACTCAGTGGCGAACGTAACAATGCGAGGTCTTTCACTATCTATAAACCTTCCATCTTCTATAGACATATTAGATATATATTATAGATTTCTTACTGCAGAGGAAACGAGCGGGTGTTACTGTTTTACATGCCTATGGAACAATGGTATTTCAACGTTGAGGTAAAGAAAAGAACCCAAAATGCCTCCTTCAGCGCTATTGCCTTCTTAGCTAACGAATTCGAAAGTGGGAGGGGAATCTTAGATGTAGAATGATTCCCCGCGTGGTCCCACCCCTACATAGCATCAACACAAGTCAACGCTACCCGTGGCCATCACGTCACCGATACTTGTTATGACATCTAAACTGTACTCATCGATGCCGACTCTCAGGTAAGATCACCTAAGCCCTATCTCATCCACCGCAACGAAGAAACTAACGCGAGAGCATCATCATGTTGCGCTTCTGCGATTGGTATATACACTTCATCTACCCTACCCGAGTAGCAACTAAACAGAAACCATTCGTTATCTCTTTATGAGCACCATACAGAAATAAGGACTTATTAGCAAATTTTTAGGATATAATGTATAAAAATATATATAAAAAGTTACTATACAAATGTAATTT
This sequence comes from Brachypalpus laphriformis, assembly GCA_945910035.1. Classification (NCBI taxonomy): domain Eukaryota; kingdom Metazoa; phylum Arthropoda; class Insecta; order Diptera; family Syrphidae; genus Brachypalpus; species Brachypalpus laphriformis. The sequence continues at coordinate 282,166,058 of OX246754.1, read as the reverse complement.
ATAAATGGAAGATGAATAATTAAAGGCAAATTAAAGGCGTTTGTCGAAAGGGCTTGAAAATTGTGCATTTTCCAATGAAGTGAAGCACACTCGCTTTCTCATGTAAATTACATAAAGTGCAGTTTCTATGTTCTCCTTCCCGAAATCCCTAATAAACCAGCACGGGCTTTAAAGATCCACATTATCACTTGTCTGCCACATGAGTCATTAAATTTTGTGTGACCTATTGAGTGATTGAGTTTCATATAACTTCCATGTGAACTCATTTGTGCCCCCCTTAAACTTGTTTGTATCTGTTTCTTTCTTAGAGCCTCTAACATTTTTCCGATATTGGTTTTCCAAGCGTCTTCGTGAAAGTGCAAATCCGTCCAACTTATTCCATCACTTTCTCCCATGTTTTTCCATTCTTTAAACCAGTATATGTATATTTTTTTGTACTATCTGTTTTGTGAGTAATAGCTAATATCAGAATATCGTCAGCATACATTAACAGTCGAACAAGAAAACCATTCAGGCGAAGTCCACCCCCGAACCACTCGTGCAGATCGTTCAGCATCAGTGCAAATAACAGTGGGCTAAGTAAACAACCTTGCTTTACTAAAATAACCAGACGCTTTTTCACCATCCCACACTGCAGAAACTGTGTTTGTGTACAAACTTTTAATAAGTGCTAGAAACTTTGATGATACTGCCATGTTGCTTAGCTTGTAAAATAAAGATGTTCTATCGATACCATCAAAAGCTGCCTTAAAATCTACAAAAAAGCCGTAAACTTTTTTCCTTTCACTATTTTTTATTTTGATAATGCTGCATAGGCTATAAATGTTGTCTACAGTAGAATATTTTTCCCTGAACCCCGCTTGGAACTCGCTCAAAATTCTGTGCTTCTTTTCCCATTTAGATAGTCTGCCGTGCATAATTCCCACTAAAATCTTTGTTACACAGTTCATGAAAGGAATTCCTCTATAGTTTTCCACTTCATTTGCATTTCCTTTCTTGAATATCGGAAAAATTATTATTTTTAAAAAACTTTGATCCACTATTCCTTTGTTAAGCATACTTGGGAATCCTTTAGCCAGCAGCTTTATGTAATTATTTGGCGAATTTATAAACAATTCATATGGCAGCCGATCTTCCCCAGGAGCTTTATTTTCTTTTACCTTTTTTAGCATTTTCTGAATCTCAGATGTTGTTATCTCCATATCTAGATGGACATCCAATAGAAGGGGTTCAGCCCATTGCACAGGTTCAGCTAGCAGTTGAGGATTTAACAACTTTTCAAAGTAGTGCATGATTTCTTCTATGCGTATATCTGACCCGATTCTAAAACTTTTTTGACGTAGTTCGTTAGCAAATTTGAATAATATTCCCTCGCTTTTTCTTACATATTTGTTTATATTTCAAATTCGAGTCATGATATTCCTGTTTCGCCGCCTCATTGTTAGTACGTCTCCATACTTTTAATGCTCGTAATGATTTTTTTTCTGGCGTTGTAGCAAGAAAAGTCGTACCATTTTTGTAGGAATTGAATTTTATTTCCACTTTTTTTATTGCTGCCCGCAATGCAATTATGGATTGTATATACATATGAAACTACTGTGTAAATACTATTTTGGTGCATTCAGGGAACTTATATCTAGGGATTACTACTAAAGGTTTTTTTTTCTTTTTCTCTGGTTCTTTCATCTAAATTCGTATTTTATTTTGCTTCTTTCATTTTTTATATTGTATCTTTCCCAAACTAACTTTTAAGTTATCCTTTAGATAAGGATGCAAACCAATAAAAAAAATTGTTAATTATTCTTAAACAAACTAAGCAAACAGCTTGCTGTTACGCATGCTATACGAGTGCAAAGAAAAAGTTAATTTTATACCGATTTCTTTTAAAAGGAGAAAGATTATAATAGTTCGAGCAAATGAAAAAAAAAATGAATAGTAAACGAAACGAATACGAAAATTAACTTTACCAAATTTGTATTTTTTTTGTGTATCTGGTGTATTGCTCTACAATCCCATGAACTTGGTGTCGTGGGTGATGATTAGGTTGTGCACAGCTTTTCCGCCCATTTAGGTATTTTGACTAAGATTATGATGCTACGAGTATACTAAGGGTGTTAAATTATTTTTGTTTAGCATTTATCCGAACTTTACACTGATTTAGGTTAATTCGTACTTAGCTTAAATTAATTTAGAGGTATCGATATTATGCCCAGAAATGTGGATCTTAATGGGTGGGGGATATGTCCGGCTTTGCCAGAAGCCCCTGTCGTAGATGTTGGATGAGGGAAGTATCCTTCGCCGATTAAAGCCCGGTGTCTATTGTGATATATCGGTATCCTTACGTAGATAGCAGGTAGTGGCGCTGGTGAACGAAGTTGCCTTGATGATCTTGCGAAGTATTCCACCCACGCAGAACGTTATTCCGTGACTAGGACTTCCAGTAATTTTTCTATTTGTCTAACGGCCAGACTGCGGAAATGATACGCGCTATACCCCACCCAGGAGTGGAAGTCGTACCTCCTATGAACGTCGTAAAGGTACATATCACGGACACAGGTCAAATCTACTGCTACACACTGTAATATCTGTATACTTATGTCCTGTATCCGCTTGTAGGTCCTAGGGCCTCTACTACGCCTACGCGCCATCGTGTACGGTTTCTGTGTCTGAGTTCTCCCCAACTTTTCCCTAACTGCCGTCCCTCCTTCTCGACTGTTCTGCGCCATGTTCTCTTCGGACCGCCAGGTCTCCTGCCATCCTAAGTTAAAGGGTTTCATTGCATAGCATGGTTCGCTATGGAACTGTTACCCTTTCGGAACGTGTGACCAATCCATTGCCACTTCCGCCGTTGGATGGTTATGCCTATTGGTTCCTGACCCGTTGTAAAGGTGTTCGTTAGAGATACGATTGGGCCAGAAAATCCTTAAGATATTGCGCAGGCACCTATTAACAAACGTTTGCAGCTTTCTGGTGATAGTAGTAGTTACTCTCCACGTGGTGCAACCATATAACAGCACGGATTCAACGTTGGATCGGAACAGTCTTATCTTGGTGTTCAAACTGATTGCATTGTTTCGCCATATTTTGGACAACATACCGAACGCGGATTTTGCTTTGGTGATTGGCTGTTGGCTATATCCAGTTCGGTTCCACCGTCGGTCGAAACAATACTCCCAAGATACTGGAAATCCTCTACTCTCTCTACCGGTTGTCCAGCAATGCATATTTGAGCCGATGAGTTTGTTCCAAGGCTGATAATTTTAGTTTTTGCCGTACTAATTTTCAGCCCGACGACGCCTGACTCCCTCTCCACATCTGATGTCATTTGGTGGAGGTCCATAATTCTGTGGGAGAGTAAGCATACAACGTCAGCGTAGTCAAGATGTTTCAGTTGAGATGAAATAGTCCATCGATATATAATATCTATGTATGTATGTATATATATATATTTTATTTTTTGTAAAAAAATATATATATGTTCGCCAATTGCACGAATTTAATTTTTTTTTTTCCGATTTGTTTCAACTATTTCTTGTACTTCACCTCTTATGTACGCATGTACCTAATCCCCGTCAACAAATCTTGTTGACTCGTGCAGTTTCTTCAAAAAAAAAAAACACAGTCAATGATGATACTTGTAAATATTTACAACTTCAATTTGCTCACAGTCAGATGCAATAGGACATTTACATAAAGGTTTTCAAAACAATTTGTCACGCTTGATACATCGGGCTTCGAATGGGCAATCGTTCTGTTTTCGACACGTTAATTACTAGTCCGTTATCACGGCATCATTTTGCTGCTTTGTCGAACTCCTCCTTCATTACCTTTATAGTGTGTTCCAACGATTGACGACACACAGCAATTGCCATGTCAACAGCATATGGAAATGGTTATACTTTCCTTTAAGCATTTCAGCATTTCATTTGTACAAAATAACAAGGAATACTGCTGATAGACACGATACAGAACTATTGTCTATGCAATATTAAGAGTAAAAGCACTGTATACAGTTGGTGTACATCGATTCTTCGTTATTGTTTTCAGCTCTCCTGTATCCTTTATTAGTCTACCCTAATGCTTTTAATTCACACAATCAACGATTTACCTTGGATATTTGCTTCCGACAACTTCACAAGCGAACTATATATATCATTCTGATCTGGAATTTTAAATGACGAATTTCGAAACGAAACAGGTGTCTGAGTCTTTACTTAGGACTTGGGACTGGTTGCGATACCTGTGGTGTCTTTGGTTATAGCAACGGGGTTTGCTCATTCATCTCTGCTTTTCATAGCGCTATATTGCTTTTTAATCTCGAATCAGTCTTATTTAACTGTTGACTTATATTTATTTACGCAGGTAAAGCCGATTTTGTCGCATGTCTACCTTGAAGTGTCTAAATATCAATAAGACAGACTATTCACACATATAAAATAACAAAATGGGGTTCAATGAATAGAGTGGAATTCAATGCTTCCAAAACACAATGCTGTCTTCTGTCTCTCAAGCAAAACCAAAACCCTCAACCATTATCCATCAATGTTACTTGCATCGCTGAATCCGAAAGATTTTCGATTCTCGATATGTGCATTAATAACCATCTTCGATGGGACGATCACATATTCGAGGCCGCCAAAAATGCAGCTAAATATCTAGGATTCCTTAAGCGGTGCAAAGAATATTTTACCCCGTCTGATCTGGCCTCAATCTGTAAGGCATTCATCCACCCAAAGCGTAAATATAACGCCCATATCGGGTCTGGTACACCCAAGGCCATTTTGCACATTCTAGATAGGGTACAGAACCGCGCGTTCAAACTTTCTCGTATAGGTGCTAGAGACATTGCGAACTCCATAGTTCCACTTGAACATCGTAGGAATGTCTCTTGTCTTTTTATAAAAATACCGCAACAGCATAATATCCAGTTGCTTTCCTTTCCTTCAAAACTTCACCCACAATACGCGACTTCGCGACACGGTTCGAATGCACATCAGTTCACCCTCAAGCCCAACTTCGGACGTACAAATGCAGGGATTCGTTCATAAGCCGAACAACATGTTTGTGGAAAGATCTACCAGGCTCTCTATTTCCTCGCCATTATAGCCTTTAAACATTTAAAGCCAACGCAAACTGGTATCTCCTCTGTTCCTCTCCTCCGTTTTCCCTTCCGCCCGTGCCCTGAGAACCAGTAGAATGTTATTAATAATCCCTTCGGGGCGCGCAAATTATAAAAAAAATACCTGCTATCGAATATATGATAGTACCTGAAATATTCTGCGGACATTTGTGTAACATGTGTGCAATGGTCCTAAGTCAAGTCATTAAGAAAAATTACGCGATCCCTTCACGGATGCGGTGGTTCGATCCCTGATTTGCTTTGCTTACTCTCAGCTTGCTGTTGCATCAACACCGGAGTTGACGTTGATCAATGAGTCATTTTTGTTTTGTTATATCCAATTTTTTCTCCAGGTACGATTATTAAAACAAACATGTAAACGGAAATCACGCACAAAGTTGATTAACCGAATCCTTAAATCGACCAAAATAAAACCTAATTCTGTCTGGATGGCCTTCAAAATATGTCTAAACTAAATAATTTATCGTCCTTTCTCTAGACAAATTCCATTCTATAATTATCAGTTGTATTTGCTATTTATAGCGAACTGCACATTGATATTATTATTTTTTTCTCATTTTGTTCAAAATGTTGTCTAAATGTCATTAACACCTTGCATTCTACTACATGTTTCCTTTATTTGACAAATTAAGACTTTCTCGCAAGTAACGCCCACGGTATAATAATCCTGTAAATTGCATTCATTAACATGTCTACTTTTCACTATTAATACTATAACTTTTACTGCCTATTAGCTCGATGACAAATAAATTTTATTAAATAGAGAATGAAAAATCTTGTAGGTGTGCCTTTGGCCGCAATGAGCCGTATGAGTAATTTTATTTATTTTTTCTCTAATACAAAACTGATCAAAGCCAACATTTAATCTACACAATAATTTCACCTATAAAATTAAATAAGAAATAAATAAAAAAATAAAAACATATGTGACACATATGAGCGCCCAGTTAAATCGACTGTGATTCCACCCTCAAATCATTCCTCAAACAAAGAGAACACGACTCATCTATGATTTTATTTATATAGTAGTTTTTTGTACAAATCGAGGAAAATGTTCTTTGCCTCTTTTCGAATCGAGAGGACTATTCACTCAGATCATTTCATTTCGCGATCATTGGACTGACTGCAGACTTCCTCCTCGAAGGAGAAGAGTTTTTCTGCTTTTTTTTTATTTGTTTAGAATTTTCTCTTTCATTCCATTTAGTGTTCTCTTAGTTTACATATAATTTTTTTATATTTTTTTTTTTGTAATCGTCATAAAATTCATCAACTTTTCACCTTAAAGTAATTTCATAAAATAAATAAATAAATGAAAAAAAGAATATCTCCGTGGATCTCTATGAATACAGAGCGCCGATGAATCTGTTAGTGGAGGCCAACACCGCTACTACTGGGAAAATTTTGCTTCTTCATTTCGGAATTTTAAGTGCGGGTAGGAGTCCGACTAATAATTTGCGATATTTTCACACACAGAATCATCTCGGACCACTTGGTGTTCGGTGTGTGGATGAGAAGTATCTATTCGCGGCTCGAATACGATCTGAAAATGCTAAAAATCTTTCGTAAATAGAAGTTTATTTTTTAAAGAAAAAAATAAATATTCCTTTTCGGATTTTGCATTCGAAAATGTATATTTAAAATGAAACATAAATCTTATATATAAACATGGATACATATGGATACACTACAAAAACAAATCAAACAAAAACAAAACAAATCGAATACAACATACAAAATCAATCAATGTTTTAGTGAAACAAAAATACAAATCAGTGACACGTCAAATTTATAAAAATATATATAAATATTTGTACAACACATCCCACATTTAGTGCACTAAATAAATTAATTAAATAAAAAAAATAAATAAAAAAAATAATACACAAATAAAACAACAAAACTTTATATTTTGTCCATCAAGTCTGTGTATAATTAGATATTCACACCGCTTCAATCCGTTCAAGATCAAGTGAAAATCTATTTATAAGAAATGTTATTGTCATTTTATATATAAAATGGAAAAAAAAATTATCTATTCATATAATATTTCTAGAATTTCTTTGTTAAAATTTTGAGATTTCTATAGATTATGAAATTATTACAATTTTACAGTGATGTCCATTTTAATTTTGTTTAGAAAAGAAAATTTCCAATTCTAATAGCAAATAGTGTCGTATAATTTCGGTTTGTACAGGAATAAAAGGAAAATCCAAAAAGAAATTCAGAAAGAGATAGAAATTAGTTTCTAAAAATATTTTTTTGATTTCTTTTCTTCAAATCCACCAAAAAAAATTAGAAATAATAATAAAATGAGCGACAATTTAGTACACATTTAACCTAAGCAGAACTGGAATATACCCGATTGTAAGGATTACCTAATATTCTAATCAAAAGCCGGGATCAACATGGAGGAAGTTACCGAAACAGAGACAGAGACTAAATCGTCGAAATGGAAGAGAACCCGTACAACGGTTAAGGTTGGTCAACATTTTGATATGTATTTTTTTTTGAGTTGATTTATTAAGTGCAAAAGAATGAACGACTTAAGTTGGATTATTTGGGGGATACAATATTTTATTTTTGATTAATCGGTGCTTCTCTCCTATTCCCGATTTCTTGTTTCGTGGGATGAAACAGTATTGTGATATAAAAAATGTTGACACGTGTAAACGGTCTTCTTATACTTAATGTCCGCACATTAGTTTTGTCTCACACATGTTGCGTCTGATAGACTTAAGTTATGATGAAAATTATAGGCCTGCAATTTATTTGTAATTTATTTGATAAGAAAAGGTAGAACGTATCGACTTGAAGGGCATTTGTGAATGCTTTCTTTTTTTTTTTTGTTAAAAAAATTGAAGGACGAGCTTGTTTTGTAAGTTAAATTTATGACAATTCTGACATTAGCAAACCGCCTTTTGTTTACTTCGGTTTATTTTTTCGTGGAAATAAACTTGAAAAACAACGTACTTTTATTCTAAATTTATTGTAGTTATTTATTCAATGATGGAGGACTGCCAAAACGGAGGATTCGCTTTGGTCTATTCTTGTGAATATAAGATTATTGCGATTCCTACAATGTTTACATCCTTCAAAACACAAAGAGTTGTGTGAACGCTGCAATGAGTATCCATATTACAAAATTGTGTGAACAATATTTCATTTTATTATTCTGAATTGCATCTTAATCCTCTGCATTTTATTTAATACATTATAACAATTCCCGACGGAGTTTGTTGCCAGGAGTATGATTCAACAATTTTATTCACATATTCGTGTGTAGTCGTATCTATACACTTTGTTTAAAATTGTGACGATGTTTATTAAGATTTTAAATTTATCGGAAATTACTAGGACTGCACAAGATCTTCACTCCTAAGTCTATACCTACGCATATTTTCCAAATAGGAATAGAATATACTTTATTTTTACTTTTTAATAGTTTTTCAAGAACAATTTTGTTAGCCCTTTTTGGTGAAAGGTTTAGGGATTATTTCTTAGTCAATTTCATTAAATATCACTCCTACAAGCACATGGATATTGATACGAAAATATGAGGGCACGTCAATGCTGTCTAGGGAAGAGATGAGGAGAAGAATTAAAAACAAACGGTTTTTAGTTTCCGAGATGACTTAAATCTTGTTATTGTTCTCTTTTAACTGCGACCAAAAATGCACGTACTCCTGATTTTCAGAAGACCAAAAGAACATCAACTTCATTCACGGCGCAGCCGCTTCTATAGACCCATACCACCATTTGGTCGTCTTTCAGTTTTCAGCTTTGCAATTCGCAATTATCCCGTTTTTGATTTTAGTGAATTTTCCGATTTAAGGGGTCCTAACATGGCAACTCGGAAAAATTACCTTTCTGTTTACTGATTTGCCCTATCCTTGCAATTTGCGTATAAGCACTATGACCGGAATCTGTTAAATGCGGTCATTTGCGGTTCTTTCTGTCATCATGTCGGAAAAGGATTGAAAAGCTTACACAACTCAAATAAAAACCGAACTGTCAACTGAGCCACCAAACCAAGGTACTTACATATGCTTGCTTCCTACTCAATTTCGATTTGCCTTTATATGGAGTTCTACCCGAGCTTAAGCTAATTTGAATCCAAAAAACAAATATGCTAACGGGAGAAATAGAAAAGAAAAAATAGAGACCATTTCAACGAAACTACCTGAGACTCGTGTTACTGCCGCAGAGTTAGTGGGAAAATGAAAACTGCAAGCTACAGATGGTTAAATCTAAACTAATCTTAGTTATTCTATTCCCACTTGGCACTATCTGCAAAATTTGTGTGAGCCTGAGTTCGTTTTTCATCAACCTTTGTTCTCGGCTTACGAAGACCGACAACGATTGAACAATTGAATTACTCCGAAATCAAAAAAAAAAATTATAGATGAAATTGTGTAAACTTGTCTTATCCAGTAGAGGCTTTTCGTTGCTTAAGCAATCTTAAAATACTTATTGGTCAATATCGATCGTTTCCAACTTGTTCTTTGCACCTATCCCTACCTCTTTTCCAAAAAAAAAAACTTTTTTGCACGCAGTAGTCTTGCTTTGACATGTCTAAATGCTCAAAGAATTGTTCGCTATGATTATTCGTAGACTCATTTTGGTTCAATTTGCCTTAAGACCCAGGCCCATAGAATCCGTTGATCCCTTGTTCCGTCGTTTTTAACTTACACCTATTATAGATAAAATACACACATTCTTATGAAATTGGCCTATACCAACGGATACGTCAACTTTAAAAGAATTCGTCGTCCATACTATTTTTTTATTTTTTTTTTTTAATTATTTGGTAATTTTCGCACAACTAAATGAAACAGGCTTAACGTATGCGACGGATTCTATGGAACTGTTTTCTTTGGCAATACGTCAACTTCAGCGGCAACCTTCAACGGAACGACGGAGGAACGGATCAACGGATTCTATGGGCCTGGGCCTTTAGTCACTTTTACAAATAGCCTTGATTTCTCTTATGAATATTCAGTGTACGAAAGGTACGTAAGAGATTCGGTATTCAGATGTTAACTAACTATTTCATAATTATTGCACAAAAAAAAATTACAAACTGATGTCTAGGGGTCAGAACCTGCGGGAACAAAAATTTCGAACTACGACTACGAACGCCATTTGCGGTCACAAACCCATAGGAACAATATCAGTTATATTGGAAAATTCTAAAGGATATATTGTGTGCGGTTCGTACATATTTAGAGAATACCTTATCCGCACTTACGTAAAGCAAATAAGCCTACATACAAATAAGAAACATTTTTGGAAAACGTGTACTAGTAGTAAGCCAACTATCCCAAAAATGTTAAAATAAGTCCTACGTATAGGAATGAAGTCCAGAAAAGAAGAAGAAGCACAATCTGCCATTCACATACATCCTTGTTTCGTTCACTATCCCATAACTTCGCTTTTTAGATACAAATTAGACTTTACATTTCCATTTTGTTGCATAGTAATACTTTTTGTTTAAAATCTTTTTGTTAAGTAAATTCTTACACGAACAGACGATTAAATTTTGGGGTATTAGGATGTTATGAATTAAAAATAATACATAGTGAGGGTGTCCATAGCTCTCTTTCCCCGTTACATAATTTGAATCCATCCACTTATAATACTGGTACTATAACTTTTAAACTGTGAAACAAAGGTTCGTCTGCATCTATTACTATCACCATTCCTTCGTACTGCCGAGGAACTTAACCCAACTGAATTTTTCTTTAAATTTTCAATAAAATTGACATTTCTGATGACTTTTCAAAAATGTTGCATGATTCCTTTTAGGTGAAATTTGGTAACAATTCTGCTGAAGACAGTATGCATACATGTATCGACCTGCAAATATTTCAAAGGCACGCAATGGACTTCAATTGTGGAGTTATTAAAATTAAATCTAGCTTACTATACCAGTCTTACAGATCTGACAGTCATTGCAGTTATTGTATACTATAATAGATATACATCCAAAGGCTTTTAAAAAATTTCAGTAATCTATCACTTTTAGAGAAAAGCTGGTGATTTCTGAAAAACTTAATGAGAGTCGAAATTACTGGTAAATCGAGTCCTAACTGGCAATATGGCAATACTGTTCGCAAGCCTTTACTATGATAGATCGTTGAGATTTTCTGGCGTTGCTTACGAAGCTTTGTTTGTTCTTAGTGCTTTGGTTGCTGCCATCCTTATTGAGAGCTGTTTATCCTCAGTGACGGGTAAACAGTCATCCACTTTTGATTTTTAAATTTATTTGCTAATGCTACTTCGAAACCAGCAGAGAATAATCCAAACGGTATTGGTTTTTTCTACTGTCTACGGGGATCAACGACGAAGCACGTGCTACAGCAGGATACAGGCATATTTTACAACTATTTCTTGCCCATGAAAATGTCAAAACATTCGTCGTCCAAACGATAAAACGATAATGGTAGCGTTTGATTGCAATCACATAACAAACAGCAGTTTAACTTTACAGGGTATTGGCCAGTTCGGGAGCATGCAGCCAAGCATCCCCCACAATACAACGAATCGGTTTGCCACTTACTCTGCTGCAGACCAGACAATACACTCTTGGTTAACCCTTCATCGAGGATCTGAAAGAGATAGCTGAAAAGAGTATTGAAGAACTAATCCTTTTTCTCGTTTTAAGCTCATCATCCTTTCCCAACCAATTACACTCTCAGAAAAACTGGTTTGCACGAGTTTGTGATAATAAAACGACGCATCTTTAGCGCTAATTGAGTTCTTTCTGAACTGCCACTTTACCTACCTACCTACTTACATCAACTATGCAATTTGCTAAATCGTCAAACGAAGTCGTCCAAATAAAGTCCAGTGCTATTCTATGCTCGGTGGCTATTGATTGCCTTCGTTCATTGAGGAAGAAAGTCCTTAAGATGTTCTCGAGTTTTGGACTCCACTAGTCCATTAGTAACATACGATACACATCGGAAGGATTTTTACTTATTCGAACGAATTTTTACTTTAAGATGGCGTATACCATACCGATGCCGGTTTGTTATTTTTTTTTTTGTTTTTCATTTATGCGAAAGATAATAATATGGCTAATTTCACTGTAACTTCCTTGATAACCACATACACATAATTTTTTCTTTCTACCTTTAAGTTGAAGATATCTCTTAGCTTAAAGTGGTAAAACTTCTCATGACCTGATATCTAGATCCGTGCCTAATCTTTTGATCAATAAAATCCAATTTATATTAACTGGCAAGCACAGCTGCAGGCTAATCGCAAATATAGCGAAAAATCTAAAATGCCATCTGAAAACATGAGTTACCACACGTCTTTGGTTCCCAAGTGATAAACCACAAAAACAACTCAACGATTAATCATCTCGGCTAACATAATTTTATGACATAACCTAATATCTGCTGCTCTGCATACGCAAGTGTACCACGCGCAATAAAGTATCCTCCAAAGAAAATAAAATCTTTTCTCTCTCATTTCATTTGCAAATTTATATTAATCAAATCCGAATCCGAATGCGAAACCGCCACACACCCCTTTGCTCGGATAAGCCCGAAACATCTTGTCGTCATCGCAGCGGTCGACGGAGGCATACGTTTCCACTCGCGTTCCATAATAAATTCGATTTTCTGTAGATCTATTTATCCAGCAATTACTTTTCGCACTCTGCATTTCTTCACGATGATTTTTCTCCTCTTTTTTTTTTTCTAGCGTCCGCAATTATTATTACTGCTGTGTGAAAATCTGCATAAATACAAACATACAGAGCAGAGCATAGATCGATTGTATATTTATTTTTGCTCCAATCCATCTAAAAATAAAATTTGTACTGAATTCGGAATTATATACGGGAATGGCCGAGTTCTTCGCTCCTCTGGCTTATCTGGCAGAAACTAAATTTAAAGGCAGAATTTCTATTTGTGGTAGTTTATTGGCCATCGTCGGACTTATTATTTCCTTTCATAGTTATTTTAGGAATGATGTTAATTTTTAATTCGCCTCGCTATGTCCATGGACGGGCGGGGGGAGGATTGAGGGTAAACAAACAGGTTTATTATATTTTGAATGTTTTCCAATGAATTGACTCACGCGAGGGAGGGCCTATCATCGATTTATGGGCAGAAGCTCCTTTTTAATTTTTTATTAACTGGTGGCAAGTGATTTATTTGGGGCATTTTAAGGATGTGAGAATATTGGGTTGCGAACAACACGTCGGGGGTAGAAGTACCCTTTCTTGTGTTTTATGGAAATTCTTGTCGACCTATTTATGGCCAGTTGTTTCTTTTTCCTGCTGTGTTAGGGGTGGAAGTGTAGGTGAGTGAAAGGAGTACGGATTTTCTAAGCCATTGACTCGGAAGGGAGTCTATAGCCTCCCTATTTCATTTCTTCTTTTTTCGCGGAATATTGCCTATTAAAAGAGCTCTGAAATAAATTTGAGTAGGGTTTCGAGCAATAAGGGAACAACCCTTGATACAGTGTAGAGGGCTGAAAAAGGGAAAGCTTCTTAAAATGGTTAGAGTACATGGTTTTGTACCTTCTAATATTATAAGTAGATACGCAGAAGAGTGGAAGAGATTTCTAAAAATAAATCACATTTACAAGCTTTGAGTTCCTGAATGAAGTAGAAAGTGTAACTAAAAGAGTTGGAGTTGTTGTGTGGGCGAAATAATAGTATCTACATATCGTACTCATCAAAGAGTTTTCAGTTCCAAATAATAGTTCCCTGATAACTCCTATTGTTCTTGATTTACCCGACGTTTTGGACGCGATGCATGGCGGAGCCTTGAAACATGGCCATGTATCCATTACGTGATACATTACATGCGGCCATTACTCTTAAACTAAATCTATATCAGCCTTTCGCTTCCATTCTGTTCTTCAGAATATTCTAACACGAAGAGCACGTTATAGCTTGCAGCTGTCTGGGTTAAACCCATTACCTATTGATCAATAGCCTCAGAAATCTAAAGGGCAATGAAGCACTGATCCAGCTGACTGGAATCCAGAACGTTTCCAAAGTTACATGTTTCAAATACGAGTTCGGCACATCATCCTAATTTCGTGGATTTCTTAAAAAATATTGTAACAAAAGTGGCCGATCCTGCCAAATACGACTTCCCAAAGTGGAGACGGGTACTGAAGAAAACACTATTTATTTGGTTCTCGAGAGGGTGAACTTGTTTCTTTTTTTTTTTTATTTAAATAAAATTCTCTCCAATTAAATGCCTAACTAGCAAAAGAATTCTAGTACAATTTTGCTTTTTTGTCTGCGCGTCTCTATATGGCCGATGTCGTTGCTTCTCAAAAACAGAACTCATCGCTGGGCTTCTGATAACCTCCTTTTATATTTGGCTCTGGCTTTCCCGACAAATTACCAAATTTCCAATTCGCCGCTGGAATTCCATCCGCCAAGGATCTGAAAAGTTCTGGTACTTTCAGGTTGACAGCTACGAGATGTTTCTCAGGGTTTCTCGGTGGTTTAGGTTTCTTCGTCAGCTTGTGCGCTCGCGTAACAATATATATATTTGGCGCAACAGCTCTTCAAGTGCCTGGGCCTAGCTTCTCGAAACCGTTATGATATGCGTTATGTTCTTCACACGAAAAGCAATTTGTTTTTGAGAAGCTTTCAGTGACAAAAATAATACCGGATGTTTGTCAGACGTTCGCGAGAGGTGAGACCGTGAAAAAAGCGGTTGGTGTTTTCGAACATTGAACCATACGCGCAGTGGTCTGACACACTAACAACTGCGCTACGGTGCCCACGAAATCGAAATCGAAAACAGATAGCAATGCTAAATATGGCAACGAAATATTTCTGGAGTTACTTTTTCAGAGTTGGAGAGTCCTGAAGAACTGTTTTTCTCTGTTTTAGTTATCTGACTTGTGAGTACTTTAACTATTGGTAGACTGCTAACATAGAAATGGGTATCTTAAGGGTTTTTTGAAAAAAGTTGAATGCACTGTGTTAAACTCATACCCCGTGGATATTTGTTCACTTCTTACTGGAAAAGATACAAGATTTTTGCATCTCTTTGAGTCACAAAAAGAACAAGTCCATCTATCTATAAGGTTTTTGCATCTCTTTTAGTGACAAAAAGAACAAGTCCATCTATCTCTTGCATCTCTTTTGTTTCTAGAGTACATTCGAAGATTCTCTCGACCGGATCTTTCGTGCCCAAACGCTTGCTTACCGTTCTTCTCGAAGTCTTAAACAGCGAAAGAAGTTGCAGCTGGTGGCAATCGCGTGAGGAGAATCCAAACAAGTCGTTTGTTGTTCCTAAGAGCTGCCAAATTAGTTTTTTTTTGTGGTTGCGAAGATTCATTCAAAGACTTTAAAGCTATCATACTTTTAAGTGCATCGGTTGTTACGCTAATGGGTTGATGTCAGAAGGCATTTACTTATTTCGCATGAAATATTTAAACAGTCAGTTTGATCAATTGCGAAAGCTTATGTCAACACTATTGCGAAGGTATAACACTGGCAGTAAGTTGGTCATATGGCTGGAGAATTTGTTTTCTCTGTTGGATAATTGATAAACGAGTACCTATGACATCAGGCAGTCGGGCAAAAATAATATAAACCAGAAGCAAATACATAATAACAAAACAAATCTCCCCAGTTATCTGGACATTATCCTTGGAGTTTTTCTGAAACCTAGCATCTCTCTCTGTCTATCCTTTCCGTCACCTGCACTGTGAAAATATTTGAAGGGTATTCATAACCCCTTGAGTGCGGGCAAATTATATGAAAAGAAAAACAATGTATTGGTAAGTATTTTTCTTGCCTTCATCCAAACGAACAATACCCGATGGCTGGAAATCTGAAACATCCTCCAGCCATTTTTTCGACAGCCAAGTCATGGGGACTACTAATTTCAAAATTCAGCACATTTCTTGGTATATTTAACCTGCATTCACTACATTTTCCGGAAATATGCTATTTATTTAAATAAAATATATAGGTATATATGTATAATCCATATACAGAAATAACCACTTTTATTCTGAATGCAAACGCATCTCCTTTTTCCTGTGATTTTATTTATTTGTTCGTCATTTTATTTCAAAACATTATAAATCATTATTTGCGATGAAATGAATGCATATATGTGCCTTTTCCCGTGTTCTTTTATTTTATGTTATTCATTTATTTACTTTTTATATTTTTCATATTTTTCATTTACATACACATCACAATAAAATCGGTGGTTCTATTTCTGAATGATTGTTTTTGAGCATCAATTAAAAGCATATATGACTTTTACTGCTCTTTTGAAATTGTATTTTTATTTATAATTTATTATTATGAAGGTACAACTACTTCATGAATGCGTTTTGATCAACGAGGGACGAAAATTATATTTTTTTTGGTATAGACAATTCATTTTTAAAACCTTAACTATTTCAACGTTAATTATTCACATTTAAAAAGTAAACAGTACAATTTTAATTGCAATCAAACAAGTTAATTCAACAAAGCATGAAGCGTTGAAAAATATTTTTCCTTATTTTTAAATTGGTACTTGTTTGGTTTAATAGGGGTTGCTATAACAAATTTAGGAAAATTGTTTATGCACGAACATCAGACAGGTTAGGGAAATTTTAACTGAAATTATGAAATTTCCTGGAAAACGAAAATTGAAATTTTAATAACAAGGACATTGTACACTTACTTATTAGGTTGAGTGAAGACCATAGTAATGTGGTGGCTGGGGAAATTAAATTAAACACAGTGGACAACGGTTTTGTTGTGCTTTGACCAATCCCTTTTATTTAAATTGAACTCTTCTCTTAAAGATGACAGACAACACTTGCCACCAGTCATCCAAAATGTAGAGTGGGGAAATGAAAGAGCCCTAACAGAGAAACGTGAACGAAATCAAGAAGGTGACTTATTTTTAGACACTGGAGTAATGCATTATATTTCTAAAGAAACTACAAATAATATTAGGATTGAATTTGAATAAAGCTAAGGAAAGAAAAATGGCATTTGTATTGGAAAATACAAGGTTCATTACTTACTTTTTCATTAGCACTGAAATATTTGCATTGCAAACTTGTTTTTGAAAAATAGAATGCAATCAGCTAATGACTGTTTATTTAACCTTCTACTAGTTAAGGCAAGCAAAAAAAAAATCTTATTGGTCTTCAAAACGCCAAGCAAAAAAAGTCCAGCAGTGGCAAGTGAAAAGAATGTGTAGTATATATAATATATATGACGCAGCTTAGAGTATTTTGCACATATGTATCTAGGTACCATGTTCACGAGTCCCATTGGTTTATTTGGACCTTACACTCATCTTTCTGCGTTTACCTTTCAACCTGCGCATACGCTTCTTACGCCACTTAGTTGCTCCGCAATTCTTTACTTCACGACAGATAGAGAACGAAAATTGTTTTAATAACACAGTTACGCAAGGGATTCTCTCCAAAAGGTTTGATTAATATTTTCAATATTTTTTGGGGTTCTGATTGGGGAAGAAAATATTAAAAAAATTCGAGCACGTACAGTTTATTCAAAAAATTAACATTTTAGACTGCAATTTTCCGGTTTTTCGGGTTCCTTCGACTATTCTCCTGAGTTGATCTTACGTGCTAGATAAAAATTAAGTACTTATTTGAAATCGACATCCTCAAAAATCGTCAAATCGATTGTCGAAACCCTAACAGGGCTTTCGAAACCTACTAAATTGACGTTCAAGATAAACGAATCACTGATTCTATAACGAGTATATCTTTTTCTTTAACTCCTCTGAATCACTTATTCGTTTACCTTAAACGCAATGCGTAAGTTTCCAAAGCCCTTTTTTTACACAATGAAATGTTAACTAAATGAACTGTCAAAAAAGTGTCAAGTACATGTAGATGCATTTGTTTAAAATCAGTTTTAGTTGCATCTATAATGGCAAATACTATATTGCTTTCGTGAATAAAGTCGGCCAATTCTGTCTGTCCGTACCTCTGTCCTTCTGAATGTACATTTTACTACAGCCTTAACTGCTTGATGGACATGCATGAAAATCAGAATTTTCATTCTTATCCTGAAAATATCAGTACTTAGGGCAAATGTTGGAAATAAATAGATTTTCTCGAAAAAAAATCTAAAGATTTTGTTTGTTTCATATTTGAGTTAGCTAATAAATTGTTAAAAATTGGGGCCTAAACCCCAAGTAGAGCTGTGGATCTACACAAGATAGCAAGACCGATCGTCACATATGCGCCGGCAATATGGTGGCAAAAGAACGAAACAGAGATCTACACAAGCTGGGGCTCAATAAACTTCAAGGCTAGCTGTGTATGCCAACGTTCTCATGTATGGTACGCAGATGGATACAAGAGAGATGATAGGGGTGGGGTATATGACACTACTACAAAGAATCATCTATTCGTGTATGGAAAAATGTAACTCCGTATTCGAAGCCGAAATATTTGCTATAGAAATATGCATTAGAGAAATATAAACATATTTATAACCAATTAGAGATATATTTTTTGTCAGATAGAAAAGCTGCTCCATCAACAATAAAGGCCTACGAAATAACACCCGAACTAATATGGGATTGCATTTAACTACTTATAATACTAGCCAGCACGAACAGAGTTCATCTCATTTGTGTGCCAGGATACAGCGGACATGAGGGAAATGAAATGGGTAGCCTGCTAGCTAGAACAGAAGTGGCATCAAGGTTTATGATACCAAGACAATTCTACGAATTGCCAGTCATTTTGGGAAAAGCTGAATAAAAAAATTAGGTAAAAGAAAAAAACGCAAGGTAACAGACAAGCCAAATCTTTCTGCTAAACGCCTCCCACAAAAGAACGAAACAACTCTTTCAGGACACTAGGAGTCAGAATAGCCACAGGACTTCTTACAGGCCATTGTCGAGTGTAAAAACATTTCATTGCTATGAGAATATCACTAGATAACATATGCAGAATGTGCAATGAAGACGAAGAATCAGCAGAAAATTTCTTATGCTACTGTCTTACCAGAACACGTCATCGTTGCGTAGGTAAATTCGACCTTAAAGCAGAATATATATCTGCTAGCTCACTCATAAACAGAGTCGAATTCGTTACCAACTGTGGCATCTTGAATGAACTTTAAGAGTAAAGGAAATCACAACTGGTCCAATTGTGGCCACAGTGATAAAGTGACCACATCCTGCCTCAACCAACAATCTGCAATCTACAATCGAATGCATATATTTTAGCATAATACAGTAGAATCTCGGAAGATGGACGAATAAGAAACAGGGCTTGTTCATCTTTTCGAAATGTTCATCTTAGGACTAGATAAGACTTTCAAAGTATAAGAATATTAAGTACAACAGAACAGCAATTACATTTTTTAAACACAACCAAAAAATGTGAAAAGAAAAGTTATTTAAAAAATCATGTTCAGAGGTGTTCTTAAAAAAAATGATGGTGGTTTGCCGCCCAGAAGAAAGAAGAAACTTGCTTGATCTTAACCTTCTCTCTTATGTTTCTCAAGCTCTCAATTGCTCTCAAATTGTGGAAATGTGGGCCTCACGTTGCTCTGCAAATTTCAGACAGATGTTGATGATTGAAAAGGCTTATGCTAGTTTGACGACGCCAACAATCGTGTTTTCTACTGCCCTGGTCTCTGAAAATACAAGGTCTACATCTACATCATCTGAATGTAATGAAAGAAATTTGAACATAGAGCGGGATTTGTTTAAGAAATGGTTGACTTACCTCGGGAGAAATATCCTCTAAATAAATTTACTTCACAATGAGATGGAAGCAAATGGGGAAACCACATAATCCAAGAAACAAGCAGAAAAGCATCACTTTCATAACTAAATAGCGTTCATATGAATTTACTACGAAGAACTTGATAACATTGAAAGAAGAGAAAATTAGTAACGAGTAGAACGTTCATCTTTTCGAGTATTCAAAATTCAAATTCGAACCACTGTAATTGTGAAAATATTTCGTTCATCTCTCTGGGTAGTTCATCTTTTAGAACAGTTTATCTTTCCGAGATTCTACTGTATAATACACCAGGGCTTTTTCTTAAATGTGGGTTTTTGGAAATTGACTGTTTTAAACGTTTTTCTGAGTCAACTTGTCTTAAAATGAGTATCTAAGAAAAAATACCTTACATGAACGTAGCGTACTACTTTTTCCGAAATTGTAGAAAAACCAAGTTGATTCTTAACGATATTTTAAAAAACCTGCCATTGTTGCTCGAATTTCAAATCTTAAAGAAAGTATATGCTAGTCAATCGCGTACTTTATTCTTTATTTATTTTTTGGTTTAATACAATATTGAAATGGTCCATAGTAGAGTTCATCAGTATAGGATGGCGTGGGGAATATAGTATATTTTATTATGCCTCTGGACTTAACATGAATAAACCAAATTTGGCTATCAATGTCAAAAGTTATTAGTGTTATCGAAAATAATCAAAGTCATCTGAGGAGGACGAGTTTCATCTTGTTTTTTTTTTTTTCAAATCTGTTAAAAATATTTAATTAGCTTTAGTTAAATTCTTTAATATATCTTTGCAATTTTATTATATTTAATCAACTTTCACAATCACTTTATGCTCTGAAAGAAATCCCAAGTTGTTCAGTGCACTGCAGGTCCCAGCGAAGGAATAGAAAGGATATCAAAACAGCGTACTAAAAGTTAACGAAAAACAAACTTTATTATCGTCAACATATGGTATATCAAAAACCGATGGTAGGAAATAGTAGCGCATTAGAAAAATGAGACTATATTAAAACGTTGGTCATGAAAACAGCAGTAATATTAACACGGAGATAAAGATTAATAATAGATACTAAAGAAAGAATCAGGATACAAATAGAAAGAAATTCTCAAGAATTAAAAAAAAAAACATGCAAGACGTAAAGAACTTGAAAGTGGAAATAACTGGAATCAGGACTTAAAAATCATTCACCATACTGATACTCGTAGTCATCGAAGTGGTAAGCTACTACTACTACTACTACTACTAAGCTCATTTTTTATAAAATGAATTGTATATAGATGAGCAAAAATTCGCAACCTGCTAATCATTCATTGCTAATGGAAATACGCATTTGCAAGCTATCGACTACTTATAAATACACTGTTATTGCTAATGATAATAATTTGTCTGGCTTCTAAACTAAACTATAGCTTTGCAAGTTATCCAACGCCTCATCCAATTTTCTTTTCGAAAATGTGGCATTGTACGTGCGAAACCTTTTATGATGCGCCAACAGGCATCAAACCAATTCATAAGGTTGCATATCACAGTCGCAGCTGGTTTGAAAGTTTGGTTGTGTGGTATACCATATAGCAGCGCATGTTATACTTGCTAAGTTGCTATTCCTGCAGCTGGTTTGAAAGTCTGACTGGTTGGTATATAGCAGCACAGGTTATACTTGCTAAGTTGCTATTCCTGCTACTGCGTTACGAATGCGATTTCCTAGCGGGAGCTCCAGTACCAGTACAATGAATTTAGAGAAGCGTTTTGAAATTAGCGTCCTATTGCGTCTTTAGTTGCAGCAAGTTCATCGGAGCCAGATGTGCGAGTAAGTTTTTTTTATGAAAGAATATATGTACATATGTACTGTACATACGAACGTGTGCATATATATGTACATAGGTAGGAATTTAGGAGTTGTAAGATGATTTGGGGTACTTGCTCTATAAAATGGAAATTCGCTTTCGGAAGAAAATTTAATTCTGTCTGACTCAGGCAAAATAACCGGACAAGTGTACCTATATGACTCCATTGCGAATTCCCATTAGCAATTTACATTAGCAGTTTACATTCACAGTGAATAAGAATTCGCATTCACAGTTATAACTGCAAATGCTAATTCACGACTTAGCCCATCTCCCCCATCCCTCAGAATCTACCATCCCTCAGTCTCCTCAATACGCGATCTGGGTATTATTTGTGACAGAAAACTAAACATCCGTTGCCTCATTGATCAAATTCTACACAAGGCCAATTCTTCTCTCGATTTCGTAAAACACTGGTCTTAAGAATTCTTGAACTCTTACGTTACTAAATCCCTTTACGTGACCTTTGTTAGACTATTCCTTGAATACGCCAGCCAAGCTTGGTCATCTTATCAAGACATTCGCTCCCTTAGCATCGAAGCTGTGCAGCGTAGGTTTATCCATTTTGCCTTACGTGGTCTCCCATGAGCCGACAAGATCGGCTAAAATTGATTAACCTGCAAACCCTTATAAAACGTGGCGAAGTCGCTGACATACTCTTCGTGCGCCAATTATTAACCGGTATGATGAATTCCACCGCACTACTGGAAATAATTTCGCTTCGCACTAACCCTTGGAACCTTAGGTCTGTACCGCTCTTTCGTCTCCCTCACCACCGCATCAACTTCGGCCATTTCGCACCCATTTCCAGAATGTTACGCCTGGTCAAAAACGTACAGAACACCCTAGACTTTCATTGCTCTTCATGACCTCTGTTCTCTTAGATTATTTCCACCAAACTGCAACTGCCCTTAGGACCAGTCTTCGTCTTTCCCTCACCATTTCTTTTCCCATCCCTCTCTAGTTTTTAAGATAGTTTTTTAAGAAAAAAATGTGTGGCCCTTAGGGTTCCAGCAAACAAAATAAAAAATAATAAATAAGAAAATAAAAAAATACAGTTAGTTTTATGTTTAGTGTTAAGTTCCCTTTTTGTTAGTTTTTAAGTTTAGATTTAAGTTCTTGCTTGTATTAAGCTTAAATAAATAAACAAAGAAAATTAGTATAAATCTTTGGAATGGTATACAGGCGGGATGTTCTTCAACAGTAACATCATGCAATTTTTGTAATTTTGTTTGCCTGTGTAACTGGCCGTCTTTGGTTAAAGAGCGATTCATGTTCAATGTTTGCAAGAGTTTAACTTGCGCCCCGTGGTATTCTTTGCCAGAGAAATCTCCCTTAATTCCATTGCCTCGTTGGCAGGCTAATGAGAAATGTCACAGCAATACGAGGATGCCACGCCAAACGCTGGCAACTAGCCCCAGCTTATGATAAGTGGATTGGCAACACGTGAAGACGTGCGTGGGTAGCGAAGTTGAACTTGGTTCATCATTGCTCGGACAGTTTTTCCGTTTTTTTTATAGCTAGATCCTTTTCATGCTATCTATAAAGGATCTAGTGAACTAAGGATTTGACTGAGAATAGCACTGATAAGAGACAACTGCCTTTATCGTCCATTGTACAATACATACTGCTCAGCTGCTTTTTGATTTGAGTATTTAACTGAATTGAAAAACTTCAAACGCAAAAATATAAAATCCATTCTAAGAAATTGTTCCCTCTTCTTTCTACCACATAAATATCCACACTGTGTTGGCAACAAAATGTGCAATCAATCGTACATGCCTCCCAATGTAGAGACTCATTGCAGCACCTATTTTTTTAATTTATTAAAACGCTTGCACTTAAATTCAAATGGTGCTTATCAAAATCCCAAAATAACCATAAAGGTTCACGAACTTCTCAAAACAACCACCCAATGTGGCATTGTTTACTTCAATTTTCTAATAAAAAAGAAATATCAATCAGCTGTGCTGCTCGTCTCTTTTTTTTCGAAAATATTCAAACAATTGGTATTTTTGACGAAGTGTTAAAAGATTGGATGATTTTCCTTGCAAAGAACACACCATCGCACGCCACTTGTCACGTGTCGAATTTTCGATTTTATTTCATGTGTCAGACGCACGTATGATTTTTTGATATACAAATCGGCATGTTTCTATATCCCACAAAAGATACAATATATATATATAAAAAAAAATATTTAAATGTTTTTATTTTTATTTGAAAATTATTATTTTCAAAAATTAAAATTTTTTTTCTTTCTCATTTTCTCTTTGTCACGACTTTCTCTATTTTCGTTGTTCACACAGTGTTCGCACACTCACACAGATTAGTTATAAATAATTCTGGCGAAAAATCAGCATTTTCCCGATGATCTCCAAGTATAGAGCTTTGGATCAGGGCCAACATTTTGGGGCTGCGCAAATAAATATGCGCAATGGAAAATTCGCTCGGTTTTGCGCTTTCTTCCGTTTTACGATTTTCATTTTTTTGAATTTTACTTTGATCGCGACTTTCTCCGCGCTCGCTTGGTGTCTGCCTTTGTTTGTGTTCGCAATATGGCAGCGGGCGGCCGGTGGCGGTGGACGGTGGACGACGGAAGGACGAGCAACCCCCTCGAGTAAATAAAAATGAAATCGAAAATCGTGGAGGGTTTTTGTTTGCGGAAGGCAAAACTAAAGTTTACTTTTGATTTTCGAATTAGTTATACGAAAGTCATATGCTGTGTTGGAGTGCCTTTGATTCTGCCTACCTTGCTTGTGTATGCAATTAAACGATTTGTTTGGGCAACAAAAGGCGATGTGCTGATGCCAGCAATATTGCCACCATATGGATGGAGGTGCAGGGGTTTATTTTAATTATGTATCTTAGGATAATAAATCTTAATATTTCATTGTACATTAATCATGCAATAAGATTTAATTAATTGCAAAGATGAACAAGTGAAAGACCAGCGAAATCATTTAACCTGCAATGAGAATGTAATTTCTAAATTTTATTGAACATTTGTTGTTGTGGCTAAGCCACACGAATCTTATGGCGCATGTAGCCCTCAACGGTCTGTAAAATTGGCACAAATCTGGTCAAGAAGCAGCCCATGCTGCAATTAATAGGTGTTAATTGGACTCGCTGTCTGAAATTTTTATTTTATAATTCCTCGTTCGAGTGAAGACTGTATGAACAATTTTGGCAGAATTGCTGTCGCTAAAGATAAAATTTTTAACGAATTAGTTTTGTAATATTTTTAATATCTGAGTTTGTTTATTATTCAATGAAGGTGAAAATTTTGAAAGGAACAATTTTGCTTTTCTCATGATGGCTGTACTTAAGCTAAGCAAAGTATTAATGACTATTTTGAATAGTAAAACTTAGCCGTGCCTTCCATAAGTTGTCACTTCTTGAGTTTGTCTTAATGAAACCATTTGAAAATGCATTTTTCATTCCACCTTCCACTGCGTGAATTAGACTGATACATTATAAACCAAAGTTACCACTGACATGGGCAATGTCTAGCAAAATAGACAAGCTGCAACGAGATTTTTCAAGATACCTGAAAGGACCACATACTCAACATATTATACAAACACTCCAACTGACACGAAATTTGACATTTTGGAGACACTGAACTTAGAAAGATGGGGGTGCATATAATAATCCAAAGAGGTCTGTAACCCTGAGGCGGGGCTATCGTAAATGGTTGCTTATTATGCCGGACAATAACCTTGCGTCTCATCGCTTAGGATTATTTAGATTAAAGATCTGATTGACAATGACCGGACATACATTTTTTTTTGACGATCACACATACGTTGTCGTTGATTCTCCTATTTATGATGCTGCTTGCAAATCTTATAAAGTGAACAAAGAAAATGCAAATCTTGCAAGTACATCTGTTCTTTCGTTTTCGAAGATATCCATACATATGTATGTGCACGGGCTCTCAGAACCTCATATCTCAGAACCAAATTACGATACTTACAACTGCAGTTGTGTAATAGTTCCTATTTCCTACGTACCCTGGTAATTCATAGAGTAGTAGTAGGTGTTTTAATAACTAGCATAATGCTTATTGTACCTATGATGCGCTCAGTACAACGGTTAAGATACATTTTTTTTCCTTTCTGACCGCCGCGACGCCTGCTTCCCTCTCCACATCTGCTGTCATTTGGTGGAGGTCCATAATTCTGTGGGAGAATAAGCATACCACCTTGATCAAAAAGTTCCCGGAATAAAAACCGTGTGGCGCTCCCATCGTCCCAATTTGAATTCTGTTTTCGTTGGTACATCCGTTGTTGATATTCCCTCTAAATCTTAGCGTCACAGCTTGACATTTGCAAAAGTTACGTAGCTAAGAGTACATCTATCTCTCTGTGTGTTGGCGATTTTTTACAATTTTAGAAATGGATTTAAATTTGCAACAACGAACTTGTATTAAGTTTTGCGTAAAAAACGGATTTAATGGTGCGCGAACGTTGGAAATGTTGGAAAAGTGTTTCGGCAACGATTCTCTAAAGAAAACGGTCCTTTACCAGTGGCACGAGCGGTTCAAAAGTGGTCGTGAGTCAATCGAAAATGATGAACGCAGTGGCAGACAATCTACATCGAAAACCGACGAAAACATTGATAAAGTAAAAGAAATGTTGGTCAATAACCACAAATTAACCATCAGAGAGATAGCGGAGGACTTGAACATTGCCTATGGATCCGTCCAAGACATTTTGGTTAATGATTTGGGTTTCCGTCGTGTAGCAGCAAAGTTGGTGCCAAAAGACCTTAATTTCATGCAAAAAAGAGACCGTGTTGACGTCGCAAAAGACATGATTTGCGAGGCTGAATCCGATCCCACATTCATTAAAAGGATCATTACTGGAGACGAGACGTGGATTTATGAGTACGACACGCAATCCAGACATCAGGCAAGTGAATGGCGTTCACCAAATGAGCCGAGACTAAAGAAAACCACGTCGTTTTCAGTCAAAAAAGAAGGCAATGCTCACGGTTTTCATGGATTACAACGGTGTAGTGCATCATAAATTTTTGCCAGAAGGCCAGACAGTAAACAAAGAGTATTATTTGGGCGTTATGAGACGTTTGCGTGAAGCAATTCGCCGAAAGAGACCAGAATTGTGGGCAGAAAACTAGTGGATTTTGCACCATGATAACGCACCGTCGCACAGTGCCATCATTATTCGTAATTTTTTGACCAGAAATGCAACAAATACCATCCAACAGCCACCGAATTCACCTGATTTGGCTCCCTGTGACTTCTTTCTGTTCAATCGAGTTAAAAAACCATTACGGGGAACGCGTTTCAGCAGCCGAGAGGAAGTAATGGAAAAATCGCAGGAAGCACTGATGGACATACCGAAAACCGAATATAAAAAATGTTTCGAAGATTGGATCAAGCGCTGGCATAAGTGTGTTGCAGTCGATGGGGATTACTTTGAAGGGGACAATATAGATTTAGATGAATAAACTTGTATTTCGGGAACTTTTTGATCAAGGTGGTATTTCGTCAGCTTAGTCAAGATGTTTCAGTTGAGATATAAGAGCCCATCGAATTCCTCCGTTTCCCGTCGAAAAAGCTGCATGAAGCACATCGCTAATCACCAATAGGAATAATATTGGTGAAAGGATACAGCCTTGTCTTACCCCACTTTGAATCTCAAATTCCTCAGGCAATCTTCCTCTGTGCAGAACGTGACATTTGGAGCCTTCGTATGTAGCTTTGATAATAGCAATTAGTTTATCGGGAATACCTCTCCTGCGTAAGGCACGCCAAATAAACTCCCTGTTGACACTACCGAACTCCTTCTCAAAATCGATGAACAGCAGGTGGAGTGGCTATCGATATTCAACGCACTGTTCGATGATAATCCGCAGGGTGTGATGTGGAAGCGGAAACCTGATTGTTCGGCATCGAGTGTGTCTTCGAGATGTTGTTTGATTCGCTCAAGGATCTTAGCTACAGAAGGCAGCACGCAGATACCCCTCCAGTTTCCGCACTCCATTAAATTTCCTTTCTTAGGAAGCTTGACGATCATTCCCTTTTTCCACTCGTTAGGAAAGCTCTCAGCTTCCCAAGCTCTCTCTATAAGTGGAATCAGAAGCTCAGCGGATGTTGTTGACGATACTCGTAAGAGCTCTGCTGGAACACCGTCAAGTCCTATCGCCTTGTTGGTTTTGATTGCCTTGATCGCGGTAGTGATCTTATCATTACTGGGAGTCGTGGTGCGTATTCGGGAACTTCTCACCTCGGGCATCTCAGTCTCATTTGGGAGCATAACGCTACCGAATACGCGGTTCAAAACCGTAGCAAAATCCGAAATGAGCAAGGAGCCGTCTAGACTTTTCACTGGGTGTTGGCTGGAGCTGCGACCACCTGTCAGCTCTTTGGTGGTTCTGTAGACGGTCCTGCTGTCACACCTCCGTGCAGCTTCTTCTGCTTCTGTAGCCAGCGCGTTGATGTAGTTGCGCTTGTCACGTCGCAAGCTACGCTGAACTTCTCTCATCTTTATGCGATACAGGGACTCTAGCTCGCTTCTCCCTGCTGCTGGAGTAGCTGCAGCGCGGGCTTCCAGCTGTTTTCGTTTGTCAATCTATCTCCAGGTATCGTTGGAAAGCCACGCCCTATGTCTTCCCTAGGATCGACCGATAATTCTTTCAGCATCAGATGTAAAAACATTTTTCACTGCACACCAATGGTCTTGGATGGTTGCGGGCAGTAAGCTGTTGATTGCTTCCACACCTTGCGAAAAGCGCTCCCTTAATTGTTGGCGCACTGAGGGATCACTATAGTCTATCGATGTTGAACCTGGGTATTCTTGTGTTGTCGTGGGATCTTTGAACTGCAGCAGTGCGCAGTTGGAGAGTAGCTATCATAGGATGGTGAACACGTACTATCCCCACATCTGCCGCTCGCCTATTGCGGACGTCCAGGAGATTGCTTCTAAAGCGGCGGCTGATGGCGTAGTGGTAAATTTGGTTGCTCGCCTGTCGATGGAAATCCAGCTGACTTTGTGGTAAATCTTGTGCTTAAACATGGTGCCACCTATCACACGGCGGGTGGCATTGCACAAATCCACAAACCATTCGCCGTTGTCATTGCGGTTGCCTAGTCCATGCTTCCCGATTACATGTTGGAGCCCTTCGTTGCCGTTGCCTACCTTGGCATTGAAATCCCCCATCACTATGATAATGTCTCCATTTGGTGTTGTGTTGAAGACGGCACTTCAGAGATTGTAGAAGCTCTCCTTTTCGTCCTCAGACAAACTATTCGTTGGGGCGTAACACTGTATGATGGTGACGCGTCGTACTCTAGTCCGGTATCTGGCCGTCATAATCACCATGAGGCTGCCAGGAAATTACCCCCTTGCGTGCTGTTGTTGTTACCAGTAGTCCGACTCCATATTCCTCCGGACTTCCGGATGGTCTTCCAGAATAGAGTAGTACAGTGTTACGCGTTGGGGACTGGTACTTGCCCGCTTCTACCCATCTTATTTCACTTACCCCCAAAATGTCCAGTTCATATCGCATAAATTCGTTTTCCAATTGGATGGGTATGGCATTATAAGAACCTTCGCTTTCCGAGTCGAGGAGCGTTTTTACTTTCCAGAAACCTATCTTTGCCCGGGTACAATAGCCAAAAGTCGTCAACATGTTATCATTCCTTATCCGAGGCATAGTGTCAGTTTCTGTAGCGGTCCGTTTTCAGTAACGCACGTTGCTGGCCCACGTTGCCTAGTCTAGAATCAAGGCCCTAGATAACCCGCACTTGCGATTTTAGCCTACACGTATAAGAGTTTATACGTCTAGTTACCCGGGGACCACCACTAGGAGGTAAAATAAGCACTTCATCACGAATATGATTGTTGTGCTACTGGCCCAAGCCAAGGGTCCCCAAATTGCGGAGGGAATTGAAATCGATGAAAAGGTGGTGCGTATCGATTTTATATTAATGGTTTTTTTCCAAGAATATTTTTTCAATGGTGGACTTTCCCGGCCTGAAACCGCACTGATAAAGACCTATCAGGTTGATGACGATCGGTTTTAGGCGTTCACATAATACGGCATACAGGATATTCTATGCGATGTTGAGGAGACTTATTCCTCTGTAGTTGGCGCAGTTCAGAGGGTGTCCTTTCTTCAGGATCGGGCAAACGATGTTGAGGTTCTATTCATCGGGCATACTTTCGTTGAATGGCTCATTCTGCCTGACAGCGGAATGCTCGTCATCGCCGTTTAACAGTCTACAGAAGTGTTCCTTCCATATCCTTAGCACTGACTGCGATTCTACTACTATATTGGCATTTTCATCCCTTCAGGCTTCTGTTCTGACTTTGAAACCCCGGCATGTTCTTTTTACCTTTTGGTAAAATTTTCGAACATCATTCCTGCAATAAAGTCTCTCAATCTCCTCGATCGAGCGCTTCTCATGCTCCTTTTTCTTCTTTCTGAGAAGTCAATGCTACGCACCAACGTAAAGAATGATTATTTTTTGGAGAATTGATCAAAGAAGAAAACATTTTTCCAGAGGCAGGAGACTGGTGGCTAAAACCATAACTGTCGCAGTTTCGTCTTCTGGCTCGGGAAAAATGTTTTCTTCTTGATCAATTCTCCAAAAAATAATTATTCTTTACATTGATATTCCATCAGTGAGGATGATTGGTACGGCTTATTTGTTGATTCATAATTAATTCGGAAATACAAATTAATAAACAAAATCATCAAAAAAATACATGTTCCAAAGCGCGATTTGAACCTTGATTACCGAGAAGAATGGTGAACACAGCACCTTAGCCATCTCGGCAATAATAACGTTCAGTATACGCACAAACATATATAGCACCTTCTACACGAATGGCTGAGAGAAACTACACTCTAGGCCCTTTTTAGACTGTTTTCGTTAAATATCTATTTATTTATTTAATTATTTCTTCTTAGCAGTAGGCTCTAGGCGTTTTTGCTTTATTTAATATTTATTGCAACTTGTGAGGTATAACATAATCACTTGCAACAGAAAGGCGGTGTTACTTTCTCTTAAATCTATATTTCTTCTCAGTACCCAACTGTGTGTACTAACTAGAATGTTTCTTCGTCTCATTTTATTTCTTATTTCCTTTTATATTACTATGTCTGGTAGCACAGGAGAGATTGACTGCCTTGAGATGACATTTGGAATATCAAATGTATCTTATTCTATCCTTCTAATGAATAGAATCGTTTTCATCAAGTTTAATCGGATACTGTTTAGCTTTGTCCAGGATGATAGTTCTCTTAACTCAGATATACGTATATGTTTTTCGGCAAATGCACATAAACTACCATTCTACCCTGCCATTTTTGAGAGTTGTTTTAACTCCAAAAACCATCATTCTGTACTTTCATTGTTAAACGTTCTTCGATGTCCAGAAAGGGAGCTTGCGGTTCGAGATTGCCTTATGCAATTCTGTCTCTACTGACTTTACTTTGAGGTGGGAATGAGGGATGCTGTAAAAGTTGCATGTGTTTCTCAAGTGGTCTCCTCATACGCATACCAAATATTATCTTTCAGAAGGGAAACTAATCGAAGTGAAACCTTTTGAAGCGGAATGAGTAGGTCTTTCTACATTTGATATGAACACCATATTTCTAAAATTGTTTGGTGCGTGTTCTAGTTTTATACTGTGTTGGCAGATTATTTTAAGCCAATGGGAGATTCCTGTCAGAGTTTGTTGAATCTGAAGATTTTTAAAATTTATACAATTTAACCGGTCCATATATCCTGTGTTCTGTAATAATGTGTGCTATGAATAAAAAGAAACAAATGCTCTTGTTGTACCTATATTTGAACTACAAGGTATTTTATTAACTCAGATGCAAACACTTATGATACGCAAAGCATCTGTTTAGCACTTTATGCATCTGAGCCTATGCTTTTGATTCAAATTGTGATAGCAAAAGCATTTGCTGATTTCTATTCACACCTGCTAATATCTTTAATTTATTCATCACGTTGGGAAGAGTTTGGAACAGACATGAGGCTGGTTGCATTTTGTTCGAGGTGCAAAGTGTCTCCAGAGTTGCTTGATGCTTGTCTGTCTGACCAGTACTCACCGCACTTAATGTTTCCTGGTAATAACGCATTTAGTGAATGAATGTAGCATATCACGAGTCTATACATGTCCTCTTAAGTCAAAGCACCACGTATAGGTAGTGATGTTATCTTGGGAATTCTTCAGATACCATGTAGTAGGGTAGCTTAGAGTAGTACAGAAACTCTCCTGTCAGGCACCCATATAGGTACAAGTATGTACAAATATACGTTGTTTTATCTTCATCAACAAAATGCTTCTTCTCTTACCCATTTATGGTAATATTTCCTCAACAGACCGCCGACTTTATTTACAACCCCAAATAATCTGTTTTTAATTTTCGGAAAATACCACTCGTGACCGCAAAATTTATTTCCCACCATCGCGCGAATATAAATTTTAAATAAATTAAAAAGAATTTAAAGAAAACAAAAATTATGTTAATGAACGCACGAATGCGCACTTAATAAACACAATTTTTATAAAGAAATATCCTTCTGACACATACGGCCTCAGTAGTCAGCACCCGCCCTCACGAAAGATCTACATATACGTATTTCTCTTTGTTTATTTTCTGATGAAAAACAGTCCATACCAAGAACAGTAGAAATTTGTTGACTTTTCAATATCATTTATGGTTTATTAATTTGTTGTTTCATGCTGTCAGACAATGTGTCAAACTGCATGCTTTCTGTTTTCACTTGATCGGAAATGGCCACCACCCTGGTACCCTGAATTTGACTCATCAACCCCTACCACAGCCGCCCACACTGTGTGCACACAAGAAGATTGAGTGGTAAGTGCTGGTCTTTTGGCAAAAGATGCAAATGCTTACATCTTTCGAGTACATTTACATTCATTATTAACAAGGACATTAGGAAATGCGTATGGCCCATGGTTGTAGATCACATTGGCCAGTTGCCCAGAATAAATGTATCTTATTTTATTTATTAATTTTTATTTCGTCTTCGATTTATATTTCTGCTTGGTAGGGAGTCTTAATATTCAGCTTTCAAAATCAATTATAAATATTTAAAAAAATAGATACATTCGGTTTATCTTCGAAATTCGATTTTATTGCCGCAAATTTTTCACAAAGTTTTACATCCACATTTACTTAAATACAATATATAATGAAAAATACCTTTCGTAGACAGCATGTGTGTATATGTATGTATGTATAACTAATATTTGATTATTGTAACTAACTACGAAATTAATTTCATATATAACTATAAATACGTACGATAATGCCGTTTTTTTTTTATAATTTTCGTTTCTTCATTTGCACTATACTATTATTGTTTAACATTTATAAATATAATGTATACGTATGATAATATTTTTTTGATATTGACTTTTGATACATTGTTATAATGTGTATATGTATGTTTGAATTTCATGAATTATTGTTTCCATTTACCAACTTATAAGATACGTTTAGATTAGATGTGATACGTTTTGTTTTATGTCTTGAGTATGTCTTTTTTTTAGTTCTTAAGTTTTGGTAGACCATATTGTTCTAAATACCTTTTCTTATTAAAATTAATTATTTATGCCTTTAAAAATAAATGTTCCTATTAATTATTTTGTCTGAAATAAATTTTATTTAACTATTACAAATCAATTGTGAAAACCAATGATAAATGATTCAACAAATATTAGTTGCATGCTTTACTTCATATGTTTCCTTATTTACCCTGTTAGTTATAAAGATTAATTTGCATATTAATCAACCATATCCAATTATGAATAAAAGCATTTATGAATTCTTTATTATGTAAATTAATATTTACGTGAAATAAATGTAAATATATAAATCAATTCACAAAGGCCCATTCGGGCAATGATTTGGTTCATTTGCTTCCGACTGATATTATATGTACATTCTTGCTTTTTTGTGCCACAAGAAACAAATCGCTTTATTATGATATGCTTATACAATCGCGAACTAAAAGGTAAGCTCTCACTGCAAATGGGATGTTCGTTAAAACCGATGCATCAAAATCTGAGCCCCCCTTGGAAACGTTTTTTGATTACATAAGGAGATGCGTATTTCTATTTCGACATTGTAATTGCATTCGAATACCACCAAAACGTAGGCATCATATGATTTTATCTCTGAACGTGCAGCTCAATTGGCGTCGAATTTTTTGTCGAAAATAGTCCGAATGTACAATAACTTAGAATCGTGAATAGATTTGTTCGATTGTCAATCAATTTATCATATTTTATTTCCTAACTTTGGAAAGCAATGAAATGTAAAAGAGCTTTTCTTTGCAATACAAGTTCCGTCCTTAATTTTATCGGTATTGTAAGAACTCAGCATATTTCGGTAGTGGACAAATTGTTTGTCAAATGCAATTTTTTTCTTAAAAATACTAAGAGGACATGAATGTAAGCATAAGGATGGTTGTTATTTTATTCAACTAAGGAGCAGTGATCATTTTGTTAATTTCTTAATTTCTGATCAGTTGTATTTTTTTCAAATACGAACTTCCGTACAAAGGTTTAATTTGTTTAATGCAATTGCACCACGTAAGTTGCAAAGATATGGAGAATAGTTCCTTTTGGATTGGTGGTTTACAACATTGTGATATTAGGTTTTAGTATGTGCTCCCTCCATAGGTTGGGTCCGTATTCTGAACTTGCTGTGAGTTTTGCTTTAGGGGTTTATATCTGGAAAAGAATATTAGTTAAGTAGGAGTAGGTTGTCGTAAATTTTTTATTGAGATTGAATTCATAGTAATATCGGATTTATGTGCTTTTTTTCCTGCAAAATACTACCAAAAATTGCGTGGTGGCATATAGTCATAGATATGTAAATCGAATCTCGAACTAGACCTGCCGTGTAGGGAAGGCACAGCGATCCAAGCTCATACAGCCATAGACGTGATCAAAATGTTTTCATTTAATTGGTTAAAGCGTTTTGTATGGGAAAATCATGTGTATATGTTGACTATTTACCTGACGCACTTGATTTATTTTTTCTGCACATCTATGGCACAATACCTTTCGAATGATATAAGACTCATCCCCATGCTTTCATAATAAACACTAAAAAAAAATACGATAAACTTCGTGTTCACGTATTAATTTATAAGATATAGAGAGGGGCCCAGTATAATGTATACGTGAATTCAAATAAGATAGAGCTAAAGAAAGTTAGAAGTCATTATATAAATAATGTTCAGACAAAAGGCAAAACCCAAAATATATTGGTTTAAGAGTATGAGGGATATGGTGGAGGGTCCTGTTTCATCTTTTAATGATTTACCAATACAATTGAACAAATTGATAATGATTAAGAAAATATGTGCAACAAGTCACTGATCTACAGATTAGAACAAACTAAACTTGACCGATTGTTTCATGGTAATCAAGATTTTAGAAAGCTTTTCGTCCATACCTCAACCCCATTTAATCTTATCTTGTTGCATACTCGTATGATAAAATTCGAAGGATCAAAATCCATCTAGTGAGTCTTTACATGGCGTGCAGCCAGAATCATTACATTAGCATTAGACAATGATTTCTTGCGATATGGTTGTTAAATGTCTTATATTTCACAAAAATGACTGACATTGTTGACATTGTCTACACAATAACTGACATAGTCAGTCCACATATTTTATATTTGGCTACAGATTACGTACGTCCAAAATAATACCCTACTCGAAATGAACTTTTTGATAAACCTGCGAGTATGTTAGATATGTAATGAATAAAAAAGAACTATTTGGAGAGTGTCCACGCTAGTTGTACATTTTTCCATATAAATGCATTTAAATTGTATTACATAATGGCTTTTGATAAAGAAAAAAGAAAAAAAACAAAAGGAACTTCACATGTTTAAAATGACTCCATAGGCTTTTAAATTTTACTTTTACGTTAATTTTGATCCGGTAATTTACGGAATTTTAACACACATTTTTTCGCCAAAATCCTATTGATCTTAGCAATGCTTTTTTTTGTTAAATTATAAAAAACCTTTTATAAGAAATAAAATGCAAATAATTAATCAGACGCAATTTTTAAAACATGAATATTATATGATTATCGCTAAGGATAAATTATAAAAAAAATATTAATATATTAATACGATAATTAAGTTTTAATCTTATGATATTATCTAATAAAATTGAAATACAATGATCATCAAAAACAATACTCTTCGTTAAAACAGTCTCTAAGTTACAATATTACTTAACACAACAAACGTATAATTGCACGAAATAATTTTTTTCGATTCTAAAACTTAGCTCGTTGTTTTATGCAAAAAAAAATACAAATAAAAAGTTTAAAATTTTATCTAATCACAAAAAAGTTCACTAATTATAAAACTAAGTAATAAATGGCTTAATGTACTGTTTGTTATGGAAGACAAATTACTTATGTCTAAGTGACATGTTATTATTTGAATTTTTTAAATACATCCATCCATATGTGTATTACGGTCTGCGGCTTAAGAGTTTAAATTTAGAGAAGATGAATCTTAAAAACTAAAAAAATAAATAAATAATAATAAAGAAATATGTATCACATTATATTAAACTAAAAACTGTAACACTATATAAGTTGAGATAACATTTTTTTCAACCACACATATAAGAACAATAAACACCATCTAGTCTCACATCCTTCGAATAATTGATTCCCGTGTTTCTTTCACGATGAGGAAAAAACTTTCCAAAAGTACTTTAATCCCTTCCGTCCAGCTTCATATTTTATTCCAAGTACCGATCCGAATGGTGTTAAGTTGAATTTCTTTTCTTGACGTCAAACGAACACACGATTGCTCTCAGAAAATGTATTTCTGTAAAAAACATTGTTGCAAGTTTAAGGTTCTCCACCCGCATTTCATTTCTTCGTCCTGAGTCGGTGAAGGCAACCCACAAAAGTGTATCCGGTATCCGGTATTATGGCATCCTTACAACACTCTTTGTTCCTCATTAGTGCAGTGGAGCCAAGTTTCTGAATAGTAATGGATTTCGAATGCATTCATTTGTTGCACTTTCTTTAGACAGGGGGTGTGTGGGTCTCCTCCTCCCCCCAACGACCTATTGCTTTAAACAAAAATCACCGTGCGTGACTTTTGTGCCGGCTGCCTCTGAAAGGCATAAACATTGACAATCAATTGTGCGAGAAAAATCAGACCAAACAGGATAATTAGCACCAAATAGAGGAAGATATCTCGCATCATCTCGTACCGGTGTGGGGGTGGTTTTTACCGCCTTTCAGTGTTTTCCAAAATTGAACCAATCTCATGCCTTCCGGTCACTGAAAGAAGGACACAGAAAAAAACAGAAGTGAAATAAATGGATTCATATTCATTGTAGCATTTTAAATTTCCGGCGAAAATCACTTCATTAACATAATCACTTCATCACTTGCAAATGAGGTGAATTTTTTATGCGCGGAGTAAAAAAGGAAAAAACCCCACACTCTTCTAAATAAAAAAAAGGGTCACTAGACTCACAAGGCATCTACAACGACGACGACGGCAGCAGCAGCATTCAAATGCGCTTCACATTCATCCATGGTGAAGAAAGGATTTCTAGAAAACTTCTCATGTGGAGGATACTATTTTTTTTCTTATATCCTTTCAATCGTCTGTCGTTGCACAAAAATCACATCAGGTATGAAATGAGGATAAGACCGCGACAGGTAAAATACAGGAATAAATAATGACAACAACAGTAGCAACAAATATTCGCTAGGGAAAAAGTACGGAGAGAAAAGGTTTTGTATCTGCCGGATCGTCGGTTGAACTGTTACTGCCAGGTAGTGGGAGTCTTTGATAGATAAGAGCCACCATGGCGGTGGAAATTATGATTGCACAGAATGCTACCAAAAGAGGGGTAGTATACCATGAGTCATGTCGAAATTGCCGCTTTATCCGTTTCGGACAGTTTGCGTTGAAGCGGCGGTTGAAGGGACTGGCATTGATTTTTCCATAGCATACTCTGTGCGTGGTCCATAAAGTGGCAGCTGCAGGGTGGTGGTGAGTATTTTTCCAATAAGAGTCGCTTAGGTGATTGAAAAGTAAACCTTACGAGTAGTTCATTGACGCTGCTTACTTTGCGAGTATTTCCCCGTACACCTTATCACTTACTTTGATCAACCAATAGAAACGTGCGTTTAGAAAAAGATTCTTATACGAATTTATTTTGTGCAAACATAGAACTGATATAAACACCATTTCATCTTCGGCTACATACTTATATATGTGTTTTGATTTTAAGTACACTCGTGTCTAAATAATTTTCGATACACTTAAACGGAATCTTAACTATGATTATAAATGAAAGAAGAAAGAATTTTAATATTTAAATTATATTCAGCACTGTGTCTGCGACTACGCCTCAGTCGTGTTTTTGATATGCTTTAATAGTAAGTTTTATGTAATTGTCCTGATGCCTAGTCTTTAAACTTGTTCTATTCATTGATATACTTTCGAACAAAACAATTCGACAAATTGGCAAGTAAGTAGTGAAGAAACATTGACGCATCCAAAGCGGATATCAGCACATTACCTGGCACGTCTTGCGGGAATCGTATAGTTCAACAAGCGAAGCCTGTGACTTTAAAATAGTAGAAGATGAAAATACAAAGCTGAAAGTGCAGTTATCGTTAACGCTCCGGTGTTACAATGAAATTATAGCACTTTTCTCGTGCAAAAAGTGCGCCGTGGCGTAAGTGGTTAGTGTGTTGGATCACTGCGCGTGAGGTTCCTAGTTCGAATCTCAGTAAACACCAAAAAGTTTTTTCACGGTCCCACCTCTCGCGAGCATCTGACAAAAATCCGAGAGTATTGTTGTCTCAAAAAAGCTTCTCAAAACAAATTGCCCTTCGGATACGGCACTAAACTGTAGGTCCCTTCCATTCGTGTGAAAAATATAGCGCACACAACATGAGTGATTGCGAGAAGCTAGGCCCTGGCAGTTAAAGAGCTGTTGCGCCA
Source organism: Brachypalpus laphriformis (assembly GCA_945910035.1). Classification (NCBI taxonomy): domain Eukaryota; kingdom Metazoa; phylum Arthropoda; class Insecta; order Diptera; family Syrphidae; genus Brachypalpus; species Brachypalpus laphriformis. Next base: position 282,127,290 of record OX246754.1, on the reverse strand, counting down.
AATATTTATTTATTTATTCGTGCAAACAAGCTACTGCGAATAGATCGGGTCTACAACAACCAAGGCCGAAGTTGGTGGAGGTGTTTTCTCTGACAGGCCTAATCTTATCCCCTCATTCCGTCTACCAAATCATTGTAGTGTGTCTCAGGCGAAAATAATGGCGATAAAAGTCTTATCGTGGTTTAAATAAAACGTGATACCTAATAGAGATATCCGTATCTTTTTAGAAAACTAAGCAGCAATCAAATCCTTGGAATCCCCCTCTATGAATTCTTAAGTAGTTCTAGACTGCCGATTGCCTCTTACGGATATGGCTGAGCAGTTCAATATTCACCTGTGGTGGCTGCCAGGGCATAGAAATATTCCGGGAAATTGTAAGGCCGATGAACTCGCCAGATTAGGAACAACTATACTCATCCTGCCGGACAAAGGCACCTTAGGTATACCAATTGTTGCTTGTAAACTCAAATTTAAGCTGGATGCTATCGAGAGTACAAATCTTAGGTGGACAAGTGGACATGTCTAGCGACAAAATAGATTTAACACAAGCAGTTGGACCTAAAACGCCCTAAGAACTTGGTTTCTCTCAACAGATTGCATATTTGAGCTGCAGTAGGTATCATCACTGGACACTGTCTAATAGGCAAGCTGCTGCAAGGGTGGGCCTTTTTTGCGAACGACTTTTGTAGAAGCTGCATGGAAGAACCCAGCCCAGACCTGTCACACAGAAGGACGCTCCTTTGAAGAGCGATACCACCCACGTGGTATCACAAAAAAATCGTCCATAGACACTATGAGAATAGCAAGCGCGTGCTCATAGTAGTGTCAGATTCTTACTGACTAAAAAACACCACCCTTCGATCCAAGTGTGTCGGCGTTTCTAAGCTGGCAGTCACTTCAACCTAACCGAACCTATCATAGAAATGAAATTAGGATATGGCGTATGAGCAAGATTTTGGTAGCCATTGCGTTGCCCCTATGTTGTGCTGAATAGCTGTCCCAAGTATTCAGATGAAATTAAAAGGAAGGAATATATTATTTATATATGATATTTATAATTACCAATTATTGTCTATATGTCGGATGTTGTGTTTTTTCTTCTGCCTCTAATTCCGCGTCTGCTGCAGTCTTTTGTTGAAGTAGAAATCCGAAATTGTTTTTTAACCATGTAGGAGGGGATTGATGGGCTTTTAAAAGTCGGGTCTGTAATTCAGTCCTCACATATCGTCTTGAATATGTTCTATATAGGTACTTGCAGATTTATAAAGTCCACATTAATGACGCTCATATATGGTTTATATAATCGTATTATATTCCGTCATTCTTGTGAAAATTAATAAAAAGAATCAAAGTCAATGAGAAAAAGATTTTTTGTCACAAAGACTCACAACTCAGTATGAATTTATACATTCTAGTACATACATATTAAAAATAATTGCTAAAGCTAGGGCGGCAGTAAAAATGATTATCTACAGATTATTTTCTAAAGACCTTGCGTACGTGTTTATTGGACATGTACTTATTTATGTACTTACGAGAAAGCGAAGCGATTAGAAAATATTACTAAATTTGTATGAATAGCTTGTCGTACGACTATACACCAAAGTTAAATATGTATTTATATAGCTTATGTGTTCATATTTTTTTTTAAGTAGAAGAGATCCCAAATCCCAGAGTACTCAGACTCGTTGCGGTCCATTGTACTACGAGACAGGGACCTTTTTTTGGTCTTGAGGTTAGAAAATCTTCGACGTGATTCTTTTTTTTATAATTGGGTGGCAAATGATTTTTGTTCCCCGCTGGGGCTCAAACCTGCATATACCGGTTAGCAAGCAAACATACTGCACACTTCATTGATAAATGAGTCAAAATCATAAAGAATATTTGAATAAGTAGAAAATATACGGGAAAAATGGTAAGCTGGTAAGAAGAGTGTCTTTAAAAACATTAGGCTACATTGAAATATTAAAAGTAACTGGTTTTGGAGCTAACGATACGATACTTCAATACTGGCTTTGGAACTCTGGTTACTATTAGGATTTAAGTAAGCGAATTGGAGAAAAACAATGCGTCACCTTGTTCTATAGCACAATCGAGGTGCAAGTAGAGTTGCCTTAATTTTTTTATAGTTAGTACGTAGTGAACCATAAAGTGAAGTAACTTTAGCTGGATTGATATTTCGTTAAAGCATTGTTCTTCTTCTCAGCTGTTATAAGTAAAAGTAGGTATTGAAGTTAAATGGCCCGTGAGTTATTCATTTATTTTGATTTTAACTGCTTTTTGAACGAGAAATGCTTTATAATTGAATGGACTTATCAACAGAGTCTATACAACATAGCATAAGTCCGATCTTACTGTTAATTACTAAAGATGATCATACAAAGCATCACATAAGACAACAGAAAGGTGATTTAAAGCTACTTCATGTTTCTTCAATGTACTCCGCTTTTTATACAGCCTACTTTAATTTTTTTCCTAAACATTAGCAGCAACACTGTCCAGATGTGCCCTTGCTTGACGATGGTACAGTCTTTCGCATTTTCACCTTTCGAAGGTTGCACAATATTAATGTTTACATATTAAATCTTCTTCAAAACGCTCACTGAAAATAATCGAACAAGTCTTAACTGAGTCCATTGTTATCCCAGATCGCATCCAATTCGATCCTGGTAACATATCTGCTCTTCAATCGTTACAGATTTTTTATTTCAAATACTTTATATAATGCATACGTTACAATACTTTAATATTTTAATATGTTTATATAAAAGAAAATAGTTTCACACTTATATAGGATTTTTATAAATCCTGAAAATGTAGTCATACTCTGATTTCCTATATTTACTGTCGGTGCACAATAGCACAAAAGTCACAAAGATAAATGAAAAATATTAAAATTTATATATACTCGTACATTCTTATTATGATTTAATTTTGAATTAAAATAAAATGTTCTTTTCAAGACCAGTTTCGTACTTAAATCAAATCTAGTACGCACTTCAAATTTGGTAAAGAATGATAATTTAGCAAAGACAATGTAATATCAATGGTTTTCCAAATATCGTTTTATTCCTCTTCGCTGATAAACCATAATTAAATGAGTTAAGAACAAATTGAATCGGTGAGTGAAAGAACAGTACATGTACAAAATATCGCTTTTGAGAAAAACAGCAAAAACTAAACGCATTTGTACTGCGCTCCCATACAATCAGCAAAAAGCGTATTCCATTTTTTGTATACATTTGGCTCTCTAATGTGGTATTATTTTGCTGATTGGTAGATTTACATATGTAGAGCATTTTGGCTATTTAAGGCCAAAATGCAATTTTTGGCGCTTATACTGTTCTTTCACTCACCGATTCAATTATATCTTTTGTATCTTGTTACTTTTTATTTATCAACTTATTTAACTTATTTGTTTATTTATTGAATTATTTATTTATTTGTTTATTTATTTATTTACATTATTTAAGTATTTCGTTTATTTACTTATTATTTTATACTATTTATATTATAAAAATTGTCATATATATATATATATATATATATAAATATATATTGTAAAATGTGTGATAACAAATATTTTATAAGTTTATATACGAAATAAAATGTATCTATTTACTGTTCAGTAAAAGATATGAAATGCAACAACATAACTGTATATATCACCCTGCATCAAATTTGCTCACTTTATGACAGATGTCACTTTGACAGCAGAAACAGTTATACACCTAAAACTGTGCTCAGTTTCCCCATCTTTTAAGTCACTGTTAAATCTTCCATCTCTCTGTTCAGGCTATGCTAGTAATGCGGGTATGATATTTTCCCTCATTGGTGGTGAGTATGTAAGTGGCGTTTATGTATCTAGATTCATTCAGTTCGTGCATTGACAGTTTGAAGCTCGGTTTACAGTACAATAAGTAGTTAGTTCTAGTTTTTTTTATTGTGAATTTTCTCTCGTATATTATAAAAAAAATACATATAAATCTTGTGTTGAGGATTTATAGGTTCCAGATATTTATTTCGTGTGATAGTGTAAACTCCATCACTGCCGGGAAATCCAATTATTTTCACTTGCACAGTAGTTAACGCCCAAAAAAAAAATCTCAATTCCCCTTGTGTTCTCGCTCGAGCAAAGTGTCAAAAGTTGTCGAGCAAAAAGTAAAATATTCCATTCTCCAAGAATATTCAGTGATAATAGTGACTAATCACCAAAACTAAGGATAAACAACAGCCCAATAAACCGAATAAATAATGGAGGTTAGTTTCACTTGAAAGTATCTTTTTTTTGTTGCGATTTCTTCATCTGACATCTAGAGCTAAAAATAACACCAACCTACAAGAAAAAGGTGTATTTTTCTTATATCTCTTCCCCACACAGTCTTTTTAATGCTAATTGCGGGTGTGACTCAAGTGGGAGAAGTACATATATTTTTTGCAGCTATTCAATATGACATTTGACCATAACCTTTATCTTGAAGATACCTACTTAAAAAAAAAAATAAATTGCTAATGGTCGTCATAAAATGTGTCAAAATTCTAGTGGCTCTGAGAGTTCCCTGCCCCTTGGGTTTGGGTGGGAAAAATCATTAGAATGACGGCGACGGCGACGATTACGTCAGGGGCTTCGTCTGTTTATTCAACTGTCACACGCACAATGCTAAAGTGTGCTCTGTCTCGCTCATTATTTTTAAGACTCTCTGCCGACTGGCATTTCGTGTGCCCGTCAATGAAAGCAACCCCAATTTATTTTTTTATTTATTTTTATTTTATTTTTAATTGAAGTGGTGTTATAATGAAGTCATGGTTTTGGTTATGTCATCGATTACAATTTGTGTATTTTTTTTCTTGTTTATCTTCTCTCCACTCGCTCACCGGTGAAATTAATTAACAACCCGCACCTACTCGGTGTTCTTTGCTCAGGTGCAATGCACTACAATACTCGTATGTGCAGGCACAACAAACAAATAAAAAAAAGAAAAAGAATTTAAAAATAGTATCTAGCATTGAGTGAATGAAATAAAATTAGTTGCGCTAGGAAATGAAAATGCCGTACAAGCACGCCCTAGAAATATGTAGTAGGTACATCCGACGACGTGTCGATGTACTATGTAAGGCCATGGTTTTTATGTGCGATACATGTTAATTTCAAAGGAAATGAAGAGATATCGATTTATTCGCCGCCGTTGACTCGTGGATGGGGAGACAGTTTGCTAATCTGGATTTAATGGGGGAAATTACAAACTAACAGGGGAAAGCAATTATCTATGAGTCTCTCTAGGTAAATGAAATTATTTCTGAATTGCGCGGTTGTCAACAGAATCTGCGGGCAAAAAAAAAAAGTGGAACAACTGGAAGGCGGCTATGTAGTTTGTTCACCTTTATTCAGGTGGATTACAATAGCCGGGTTAATTGAGTATGATAATCGCTGCGCATGGGGAGAATTACCTCCTCCTGCCATTGAAGAATGCTGTTATTGAGATTAACCCGGAATGGTTTTATGGAAACTGTATTTAATTATTCTTTTGTGAAAGTGGTTGATATCTTTCGGAATTCAGTCTTAAATGTCATTTTAATATAATGTTACTTAATATTACAAGCTCAGCACATAGCAACTCGTGAAGCTCTTCATAGAAACCACAATATTCAGGAAGTTCTTGCAAATCGGAAAGAATGGGAAATGTGTGTCTACACGATGGTACAAGCTAGCAGCAATCATCATGCGTCATTTCATATTTTACACCTCTTAATCATGCAACAACCAGTCCGAAGTGAACATGGATCTCAACCAATAGGTATATGGTATGTTAGAACCCCAAGTAAACTCAATCTCTGGTAATACTCAGCTGGTATTGCCACGTTCAAAGAAGAGATCATTTGAACCCTGTTAAAAAGGCAATATCAAAGCACGTTCCAAAGACATCGCGATATAGGAAAGGCAGGCATGTAACCGCCTGGATCACACAAATGCGACGACATTGGCATTTCATTGGCCTCAGTAACCGAGTGATCAGAAATCGGCAGACCTGTCGATATTTTCTGGGGTCAAATAGCCGAACCCCACAGGCGGATCAGTAGAAATGCGGTGAAGTGCAAGGGTTGTGATCCCTTATTTTCGGATCATTACCTCGCTGCAAAAAGGAAGAAGAAGAAGTATACTCAATATTGTTCAAGAGACAGAAGCAATCAGCAGGAATGCTGTGCACTGGAAGATCACGGAGAGGCCATGTCACGTGGTTATCTACTGACATCTAATAGGTCGAAGAGCTGGTCGCATTGCAACCACCCCTGCAGAGGGCAGAAGCGAACTCGAGTCCCTGAACCGCATGAGGATGAGAGAAGTGCAGCGTAATGTGCGCCATGACAAAATAAATGCCATCAACGCACTGACTGAATAAGCCGAAGAAGCAACAAGAAAATGCGACAGCAGAACTGTGTACAGAATCTCCAAAGAGCTGATAGGTGGGATTGCGTCAACACCTGGTAAAGAGTTTGAACGGGTCTGTGCTGATTTCTGATGAAGACCAATTAAGGAGATGAAGGGAACACTTATTCGCTGTTTTGATTAGCATGATAGGCAAAGGTTTGCCCCAGAATCAAAAGGAGTTGTCCTACACCCAAGACCCCAGAACTCACATCTCTCCTCCCAGTAAGGATGAAATCGTAGCAGCGATCAAAGCACTTAAAACAAACAAGGCAGTAGCACTTAACGGCCTTCCCGCGGACTTCTATAAGGCTTCACCCTTAGTAACTGCGGACCTACTGCTTCCATTAGTGGAGAATGTTTGGAACGCCGAAATCTTCCCTGAAGAACGGAGGAAAGGAATGCTTGTCAAACTCCCAAAGAAAGATAACCTAACAGAGTGTGAAAATTGGAGGGTCATTTGCGTGCTTCCTCCAGTTGTAAAAATAACAGTCAATATAATCCTCGAACGCATTAAAGAACATCTAGACAGTACTATCGACAGCGCACAAGCAGGTTTCTGTTCTGGATCCTCTTGCGTTGAGTATATTAACACCTTACGGATTATCGTCGAACAATGCGTGAAATATAGATCTCCGCTACAACTGCTGTTCATTGATTTTGAAAAAGCGTTCGACAGTATAAACAGAGAGTTTATATGGGGTTTACGCAGGAGAGGCATAAGCAAAAACTTCGCCAAAAAAATCCTAAGTCTTCCTTCGAACTCATCAACAACTCACCTCAGCATTGCAGAACAAAAGGTCGAGAAAGTAGAAATCGTTCATTACTTTGGATGTGTAGTTTAGATTGACGGTGATACCGAATTAAACGTTGGTAGGCGCATATCTAGAGGTAAGGCTGTATTCGGTATGTTATATAAAAAAAGGAAAAGCAGTGAAATCAGATTAAACACCACACTGCGACTGTTCCGCTCTAATATGAAATTAGTAGTGCTATATGGCTGTAGTACCTGGAAAGTGACCGTAAATGACACAAAACAGGTGCAATCATTATTATTCGCTGTCTAAGAAATAGTCTAGAATGGGCCAGCAACGAAATGTAAAATTATCTTCTGTGGACTTGCAACGTCAATTGAACGCAATCTAAGAGTTGCGAGAGCAACAAACAAAATCAAGTCATCTTGATGCAGAGACTTGTAAATATGTTTAGGCAGTACTTCCAAACCAGTTGAGCTCAAGTGCAGACATTGAAGAGCAGAGCTCAATTCAAGATCGGAAGAAGTTGACGCTGCAATAAAAAATAAGACCAGCAAAACCACTGACTCAAATCCCCTGTCACCTGAGGTTTGCAAATATGGAGTTGATGTCTTGGTAGGATACATGTACCGAATCGTCAACCAAGTACTGGTCGATGAAAGTAAACCTAATGACTGGAATATCAGCTCGATCGTTCGATCTTCAAAAATGTGTATTTCAAGAACTACCGAGGCATATTTCTGCTAAATGTCACATCTCAAAATACCCCTAGTCCAACAAATCAGCTCGAAAAAGTTTCTACACCAATAGACTGATCTTGGAAGACCAACGTATTTCATAGTCATAGAGGCCTTCATCTAAGATAGAAACGGCTTTTGGTCTCACAGTATGTATGTTTTTCTTCGATTGAAGAGGGCCGAAGAAGTGCAGAGGAAGTAAAGGAGTGTTTCCTCCTCCTCTTCATCCACCTTCAACAGCTTTTGCAGAAATCATTTGAAATGAGGTCTAGCACATCGGCGTGCCGGCTGATAATGCAATGTCCTATGATGAGGCCTACTATTGTACCGAGGTTCCTCTTCTGTGTAATTACACAGTTGGACCATTTGTGATCCAGCTCAGGCGAGATCTGCCTAGTGATGTGAGACGTAATATCATCTGGCAATCTGCGGTTGGTGATATCAATCGCATTCAGTTTCAGTTTAACAGCGAAATGTATTCCCCTTTACCGACAGAATCAATAAAGTTGTGCCATGCCTTACGAGTTCGTCGGCTTTACAGTTACCTGGAACGTTCTTATGTCCTGGCACCCAAATAAAATAGATTTTGAGCTGAAGGTGAAGAATTCGAGGGTAAAAATGTGTAATATCCCGCTAAGACATCACATTATACTTTCACATTATACTATAGGGCCTCATTTATTTCTGAGTGAAAAATACTATTATAATAGTGGCTGTGGAGGCGGGAGAAGTTATGTATGCTTAGATCTTCGAAAAAGGCACCTGCACACACTCAAAATTTTGTTCAAGAACCATCTGTATAAAGCATATATGTATACTCCTTTTGCATTTTAAGATTCCAGTTGAGTCTGGAATGGATGGATAAATTCTAAGAAATTGAGGATTACCAACATGTGTGTGGCAGGTTCACAACACAGTGGCAACACCAGTCTAGTAGACACAGTTTCTATGGCTTGTGGTTCATGTTTTTGCTTGCAGACAAGCGATACGACTACCAAATGTGGAAAGCTAAAGGCGTGGTTCTGAAAGCCAAAATAATTGCGATGAGCCGTTTTTTCTATTGCGTTACACCAGACAACCACGCCAAACGTTAGTATTGGCCTAATATTGTAAAAGATACTTTGAGCGAGTATGTAATTCTTGGCTATACTCGCCACTTACTTCCTACAGCCTTTCTGCAGCAGTACAAAGCTGAAATGGCTTTTTTTACTCGCTCCGCAATTGTAACAAACTTTGATAACTTTCTCTTCTGTGAAATTTGCGGTTGATACGCGTTCAATATGATCTCGAAAGCTCAAAACGTTCTGCATAAGTCTCACTTTGACAATAAACCTGTATCTTAATCGAATTCTGTTCATGATAGCAGTCTGTAAATACATCGGTATGCTAAGTATGTTTTTCGTAATGGTCACCATGGAATTCAATTTTCTAATCTGACATAATTCCCCTTTGTCGTCATTGTTTCAACTTATTGATCAAATTAACTCTTGTTGATATCAACTGCTTAGTAACTCCTTAGCATATACTGGATGAGCACCAGATTGTCTTCATTAGCCAGTGGCTAAGTTCGATGTAAGTAATTGTTTTGCATTCCTTAGTCTGAGAGACAATATCGGAGCTAAGGTTGTTCTGTGTATCTTCAACAGGAAACTGGCCTAATACAGTTTCCCTACATAGAATGAGATAAAGGATTCTATAACAAGTCTTAATATCCTATCGAATGTACATTGGGTTTTGAAAATATTAGATTCTATATCTCTTCTCCAGATTCGTGTATTGCACTTGCAAATCAAAGATTTTTATTTTAATTTAATCGACCTCCAGGAGGATTTTATTCTAGCTCAAAAGCTAAAATTATTATTGAAAATTATAATAGGCGCAATTATATTCTTCGTATAAAAAGATTATTTCGAGAAGGTGAGCTAACTTTCTCGTATATTATAAAAAGAATCGAAAACAGTACTTACATATATAAGTGAAAAGGAAAATTTATTAAAATTCACCACTGTAAGGTTTTTTTTTTTTTAGATTACATGCTATAAAAATCAGGCTATGTACATTTCTTAGCATAAACTCTATAAATAACTTGGAAATTTTTCAAACCAAAGCATTTTAATAAACTAAGGATATTTCTTTCTTTTGCATTTTGCCAAAGGAAATTCTAAGAATTTCCTTTATTCCATGCCTTCCATCAAAAGGCTAAGTCCCGAAAGATATTTCAGGATAAAATAAAAATAAAATTGCAAGATTCCATAAATTCATCATCATACTTCCCACAGAAAAGGGACACTCAAAGTATGTGTATTGTAATATGGTTGAGAGTTATATCTGTATATGTACATGCACGTGAGACTATTTGGGAATTTTATTCACGGGAGAGTAATTTAGCAAACGTCCCACATAAGGCAAATAAAGGAATGTGTTTGCTCATAACCCTTAAATGTTACAGATGATAGTTAAGCCTTTGAATATGAGTTTGGTTATGAAAATATATTAACTTTGTTTTTTTTACTACACGCCCTGAGAAATCTGTGAGGTCAAAAAGAATTATTTAATGTGTACGTATATATATTTTATGTGACTTCTATAAGAAATCCTATTTTTACTATATGCTGGGATATAAAAACCTTTTTATTTAAAGAGATTATACTATCTTCTGGACACGCCCCACTAGGTTATTTGAACTCAAATTAATATGGTTCGTTTATGATCTTTCAACTTCCACTTGGTTATCGTAAGAGATGTCCTTTAGGGAGCTCAAAGTTGATGATGTGAAAGGGAACTTGAAAAAAAAAAAAAGAATCTAAAAAAAGAATTTATCTGTAAGCACAAGAAAAATTTAGAGAAATCTAAAGGTACATTTTATGCAGAGATCAAAGATATGAATCCCAGAAACAAGGAAGTCAATTATGGAGTATATAATGGAAGTTTCAGAAGCGAACAGAGTTTGACACAGGCAACATTGCCTGGCAGGAAGTCAAATATTATAGAGTTTAAATTATTTTCTATGCCTGGAATGTACTTATAATTATTTTTTTTAGCATGAAGCAGAACTCATTAAAACTTTTAAATGGGTAAAACAAACACCTGTGAGTTCTATAGCGAGGGAGAATGTGAACAACAAGTTAGAGTTTACTTAAAAAAAAAAAAACTCATACAAATATTTGAAGTTCCAAAGCAAAGTTATTATTTACCAGTGAGGTATGTCATTACGCATATACGTAGATTCACATCAAACCAACATGTATGTATAATATACTCGTAAAAGTTCAGAATGAATAGATTTTCTGTCTGAGTGCATGGTTACATTGCTGGAAACAAAATCAGTAATCAGATATACAAATGAATTGGTACTCTTCAGCAGGAAATACAAGATACCACGCTTTAAACTGCCAAAGGTAACAGGGGTGGAGTTTCTCTTTCAGATCGCACTACAAGTAGATATCTTGGTTTTATGCTGGATAGAAAACTAAACTGGAAACTTAACAAACAGGAAAGAGTCCGCAAGGCTTATAATGCTCTCTTCATCTGTAAGAGAACCGCGGGGAAAAAATGGGGCCTGAAGCCCGCAATGATGCACTGGCTATATATCATGATAGTCAGACCCATCCTTACGTATGGGGCTCTTGTGTGGTGGAAAGCAACGAATACGTAAAACACACGGGATATGTTGGCCATGGTACAAAGAACAGCCTGCATTGCCATCACGGATGCTCTACGCACAACACCTACGGCTGCACTCGAGATCTTTCTGTATCTTTTACCACTAGACCTACAAATTAAAGTTCAAGCGGGCAACAGTCCGCTTCAGCTCACTAACGTTGGTCTCTTCAAGACTAATAACGTAGGACATAGCTCCATTCTCAAGGAATCATTTCCCGGAATCCCTGACGAATCGGACGATATTCTTGGCATTTTAGACTTCTACACATCATACAAAGTTATGTATCCTATTAGAAAGGACTGACGAAGGGAGACAGTCTCTGTCCATAACGAGATTGCAATTTACACGGATGGTTCTAAGACCAGAAAGAGCACGGGGTCAGATATTTACTCGAGTGTTATGAACCTATAGGTGGCCCTGAGACTTCCGGACACATGCGCTTGTATTCCAAGCAGAAATTCTAGCTGTACTTAATGCTGCGGAATTACTTGAGAAGGGATCGATGTCCGACAAAAATATCGCCATCTATAAAACATTGACAGTCGGGCTGCGCTAAAAGCGCTAGAGTCTTACGTCACCAAATCTGAGATAATCAGGAATTGCCGCACAATGCTTAAGACATTATGTACGCAGAACCGAGCCAGATTATGTTGGGTACCTCGACACTGCGATATCGAAGGCAACGAGCAAGCCGACGCGCTGGGCAAAAAAGTAGCAGGGCTCCCACTTAGTGACATAATTAGTAATATTAAGCCACCAGGGTGCGTGGCTTAGGGGATCATTCGTGATAGAATCATCGATACGGCCAATCTAAGATGGTCAAACTTAGATGGTCATAGGGTGTCTAAGGCCTTGTGGCCTGTGTTAGACCACCGAAAATCTGGGGAAATCATAAAATTAGCAAGATCACCTCTAAGAACAGCAATAGGAATACTCTCTGGTCACTGTCTCTTAAGGAAGCATGTTATGAGACTAGGATTATCTAACACGGATGTTTGTAGGTACTGCAATGACCTACATACCTCAGAGGACATAACACATATACTCTGTGAGTGCCAGGGCAAGGCTAAAGCATCGTGGTAGATACTTCTTCGATAACCTGGAAGAGGTGAGGTCCTTGAACCACAACAAGGATCTCGTTAAATTCTGTAGGAAGATTAATTGTTTGGATAAATTGGTTTAGGTCTTTTGCCGTGAAGGTTCCCTAGGGATCGCGATGGGCCCACTCTGGTGGTTAGTGTTTTTATGATAACCTCATAACCCTACCTAACCCAACCTAACCTACACAAATGACTCAGATTTTGTACGTATCATGCACTTACGTTTGCATGCTTTAATTTCATGGCTACGATAAAACAAACTAATAGTTGTTCTTTAAGGCAAAACTGATCAAAATAAGTTTCGAATTATATATAGCGTTGCTCTAGATGCCAAGAGCTATTCTTTTTCTCGCATCAACATTTAATTCACAAAATGATATTCACCATACAATGGATGAACAGATGTATGTAGCATTGAGACTTGTTCAGAGTAACGTTGACGCACAGACACGACAATAGAAAGGTTTACGAAATTATAGATACAGGCAAATAAAACAAAACAAATAAACGTCATTACTTAACGATATTTCGAGCAATAAGGGTAAATAATTTGTAGATATCAACCCTTTAAATATCACCATCTTTGAGCATAAAATGTGCCCCAAAGTTAGTTGGGCGCCAATTAATTCTTTCAAGCGACTACAATCTACTCTGAGTGTTGCATCATCGCCAGTTAAACGTCGTCCAATCCCAACACAAATAGTATTACTATACCTATACATAGGCCCATAGATCATCTTTGTGAATTTAGTCTCGTCTTGAGAAAATATGTTATACCCTCTAAGCACAGCAACGGGAGAGCCATGAGAGTGCTTCTAAAAGTGCAGAGTCTGCCGCTAGTAACCGCACATAGTTGCCAAGTTATCATCAGGCATGCGCAATGTTTTATAAATACTAACTCAAGCTTTGGTTCACTATGTAAAAAAAAAATATCGCGCTTCGAGTGCCCATTTGTGAAGGCTCCACTTCCCGGTTTCTTCAACTCAGCTTCGCGTGCCTCTAGTCTAAGCGGGATTGACGAATGTGTCCCTTCGTCAACTCTTTACAAGCTTGACCTCTGTATTAGACGGTTGGATTCTTGGCCATTGCTATCAAAACCAAATTCTCAGTCGTACTTCCACCCCCATCTGCGCAAAAAGTGTATTATAGTACCCAGCTGTAAGTCGTAAATGTTCAGCATCCCTCGCATCCGTATGTTACACGTTTGTGTCACACAAGCATTCTAATAATGTTTATCCGGGTTATCCGGGAGTACTGTTTCAGCAGGTTGCTGGAGCCAGAAATTCTGGCTACCGGTCGGCTATCACTGAGCGCCAGAAGTTTGGGCTGGTTTTCTGACATACTATGAATGTATACGGCTATAGTTTTTTTTTTTTATTTGTCGGGATAGGAAATGCTCGGCTGGGGCACTCAGATGCAACTGGTCCATTGTACTACCAGAGAGCAAACTTTGGAATTTCCTTGTCTTTCTAAGAAAGCCAAGCAAGCACTTCAGTGATGAGGAGCTTACAGTACAAGCACTCACTACATCCGCACCGAGGATCTGCCACCTGATACGAGCAAATGCCGGACACTCACAATTACGGCTATACTTAGACCCATACTGACTTACGGCAATATAGTTATACCTAGGTGGCCAGCTGTCAACAAATCCACCAACTTAAAGGCAATCACCAAAGTTCAAAGACTAGCGTGCATTGGCACTACCAGTGCAATGAGGACGACCCCAACAGCAGGACTCGAGGCTGTTCTCAACCTGCTACCGCTAGACATCTTTATAGGCACATTAGCGGTCATTAATGCTGTGAGAATTAGTCAGTCAACAAACTGGAAACCAAATAGAATAGGTCACTCGATGTTCCTACCTGATAACTTTGGCCTCGTAGAGGTAAAGCCTTTGTAAAGCCTTTCTCTACTACCTACCCTATGCTGAATCTATAGCCATCTACACAGATGGTTCAAAAATGACCACCGGTGTAGGATCTGGCATCTTCTCCGACCCCCTAGGTATATCGAAATCCATACAACTTCCAGTTCCAGACCACAACAGCGTTTGCCAAGCAGAGGTCTTAGCAGTGGCAATAGCCGCCCATGAGTCTGCGGTAAGGGCAATACCGCTAGAAGGTATCACCATCTTTGTCGACAGCCAGGCAGCTATAAAAGCGATTACTGCCATAGAAATTAAATCGAAGCGTGTGAAGTGTTATCGAAAAGAGCTCAGGGTTCTTGGAACACAGCACAAGGTATCACTCTGTTGGGTGCCTGGACACGAGGGTATCCCACTAAATGAGAAAGCTGACGAGCTGGCGAGAATCGGCTCAGCAGCCCTACCAGAACAAGTTGACCCCCTTGTGTACCCCGCCTTGCACACTCAAGCTCGCTGCAGGGAATAAAGCCATTAAAGAGGCATCAACAGGAAGCTATGGCCATTTTTCGACAAAGCAAGGACCGAGAGAATTACTTGGAAAGATAGGAAATCACTTTCCACCCTCGTGGGCATCATCACGGGGTACAACACTTTGCGGTACCACATGAAGAAACTACGCCTGACGGAGGAGGAACTCTGTAGAGGCTGTAGTGACGAGGAAGTTTTTGAGGACACTACCCACTGCCTCTGCCACTGTCCGAGTCTTCAACACTCCAGGAAAAAGTTCCTGGGTAAATATTTCTTCTAAGATCTCGAGGAGCTCTCTGGCGTTTCGACAGGAAAGATGCTGAACTTCATCAAATCATCAGGGTAGTTTGTATGCGAAAATGAAGTAAGTGACTGAGTTAAAATTTTTAGTTTCATTTGGTAAGGGATTACTCTTTCCCCCATGGATATCACAATGGGTCAACGCTTACCTGAGAGTGGCAGAGAGCGTCCCTCCCTGTCAGCCCACTTACCTAACCTAACCTAACGCTAGCGTCTGCGAACCCAGCATCAAAGTTACCATTAGGCATGTAACTCAGTGTTTTTCATGCAAAAATCCACGCAATGAAGATGTGTGCCAACATTAAAAAATTATTTAGTTTGGAGCATGATGGGACTCGATATTTGTTCCCATGCAACGTTGATGCCTTGTACAATGTTAATCTCTTGCCAAACAGAATGAAATCCAAGTCCTACTGATCCTCGTCCCAGAAATATTGAAGGACATGACATTGTGGATAAATTGGCAGCTGGCTCAATTATTGCATTTCTAAGTCCGTGTCGTCTCGTGGCATCTGAACAGTTGCCGCAGCTTTCACCAATAATTGGGAATATCTGCTTCACATTCAGACGAGAGAATACTCCGGGGCTTAGGCAAACCTAAAGATTGACCAAACTTTACATCTGTATGAAACTCGTTAAGAAAGCTGTGTTTAAAAACATACTCGTACGTGTTGTTTCTTTTTGGAAGAGGAGAAGCATTCGAGCACGTTCCTTGTTAATGGTCAACTTTTAGTTGGTTAAGACAGACTATCCCTCAAATAGTACTTCTTATTCTCATATACTTCAGGAACGCCTTTACTAGGGAGGTGGGGGTGACCTGTTGGAAAAATAGTATCCTTTATGATCTTTTAGGTCATAGTGTCAGCTATTAGGCAGTGTCAAGCCTTAAAAAATGTGTGTATGATCTATTTCTCGCAAATGTTAGAAAAACATTGGCCACATGGGCCACCTAGACGCCACCACAGACTACCTCCGCTATCCCCCGACTTCAACCTGAACATCAGAGCGGTCATCCATTCAAGGGACTACGGGGCAGACGGTGGGGTCATTAACCGGCATAGTATTGCAATCAACATTGACTGGTCGAAAACAAACGAAGAAGTGGGTTCGGGTATCTACTCAGCAGAACCCGATATTGCAATATCACTAAAATTTCCAAACCACGGCAGTGTGTTCCAAGCGGAAGTCATAGCGACAGCAGAGACAGCATGAGAACTACCCACGAAACTTTTTAGCAGAAAAGATATTGACATTTGCATACATATATAGTCAAGCTTCTATAAAAGTCATTTCATCGGCGGTTGTAAAATCAAAACTTATAAAACGCTGTCGCGAGGAGATTAAAGCGCTTACCTAGAGCCACCATGTTACACTCTGGTGGGTCCCAGGACACAAAGGTTTCCCAGGGAATGAAATGAGAGATGAGCTGGCAAGAAAGAGATCAGAACAAGACCTGTCAATGGTCCAAAACGTAGTCCTCCCCTAGAACTTATTGAAGCAAAAATAGCACTTAAATTCAAACGACAAGCAGATGAAAGATGGAGAGCGCTTCCATCATGCCGTGTCTCCAGAAGTATCTGGACAAAACACGACAAGGTAAAAACCAAGCTCATCCTTGCTCAAAACAGAAAAAACTTGGCGTCCTTCACAGAAATTACTAACGGTCACAACCTTTTGGCAGCCTATCGGAAAAGAATGCGGCTAAGTACAGACGAACTTTGTAGAGACTGTGTCAACACAGACCACTTCCTATGTAAATGCCATAGTCTCTGCATTACCAGAAAGACGACCATCAGAGAATATTTCTTCAATCATCTGGGCGACCTGTCTGAAAAGCCACTGCCATTCTAAAACTCATAGCATCTTCAGGATGGTTTCGAGGAGGCCGCCCCTACTCTTCAAAACTCTAATCACTGTCTCTCTTTCTTCTTTTCTGCCTTTTTAGTGTTCCAGCCAGGTAATTCCACGACAGGGGAGCACAATGGATCCTTTTGAAATCCGATTGCAGGCTGCATTCATTCGTTGCGGCAAACCACTTAAACCTAACCTAACCTAGAAAAAAAGATACTATATCTGTCTAAGTTATAGAGGAGGTTATAGAGAAGTATGTACCTAGATATTGCCTGTGGACTATTCACACCATCTAGAAGGGGGGTAACTATATAGCCAGCCATGTCTTACGCCTGCAAGAATCCCCCTTTGAATTTGTCACCAAATTAGTGCGACGACGACGGAAGGAGTCATTATAAATTAATTTCATTCGCACGAGCGCTTCTAATGCGTAAAATCCCACCAAAGCAATTATTCAACTAAATACTTCAATCTCTACTGCTTAACCGAGCAGCGGTTTGTAAGACATAAAATCATCATCTTCTCCTCTGTGCTTTTTGATTACAGCACGAATACGGTAACTGTGTAATGTCGATAATTTCCGCAAAGTGAATCGTTAAACGAAGTTAGCTTCTGCTAACCAAGTTTTCTGTGGCCGTGTATCTATGTACCTACGTGTGAATACATTTCTTTCAGCACCTGCTCACTTAAAATCTTCCTCTCTGTCTCTTTTCTTGTATAATTTAATCAATCTAATTACGACTAGAGGTATACTTACGAACTTCACCGACAGTTTAAATTTTTAAGATTTTTCTTATATCTCTCAGATAAATATATTCATCAGCCAAAATGTCAATTTCCTAAAATTGTCTTGTTTGTACAAAATATACTAGATTTTCTTTTCTTTTTTTTTTTTTTTTATTTGTAATGAAAAACCTCACGAATTTCTCAGAAATTATGGACGCAATGAGGTAATTAGAATCAATTAGGAAAACTTTTTGGCACTGTCAAATGATTTTTCTCATCAGATTAAGAGCAACGATGTCGATGTTGATGTTGTCTTTGTGGGCTCGAAATTGAGTTGGACGGAAATCCTTTCTGCTACTAAGTGAAACATTTTAATGTAATTAATTTGCGATAACTGCAATTCCGAAATTTTTATATATTAACATATTTCAATCGTTTGTAAATTATATATTTTTTTATTTCTTTTCTTTTCAGGTAAGAAATGGGCGACCTACGACTGAATGCCAAAAATTACTGGTCCTTTCATGACTGTCAAGAAGGTAGATCATTTTTTGGACTCAATTTTTGTCACGTTTTAGAATTTTGGTTGACATATTCGACGAAGTCTATATTTACCAACATGTAGGTGTTATTACTTGTGAACGCTTTTGGTTAAGAAAGCCTTGTCATGGAAGTGACTTCTTGTAAGATATTTTGCCAAGAATTTAGAGAATTGGAAAATAGAATAAGTGATGTTGTATCAAAGTCCATATATTTTCTTGGTTTGCAAGACGTATTTGTTTTTATTTAGACTAATTTCGTGTATTCATTTGCTTTTGGTGGCTTACGCTTCTCTAAGAAGTTTGGAGCACTTTGCAGGACCAAATAAGGTGAGATCCTTGCATCGGTTGAGAATTTACTCCTGTTTTCTGACGATGCTGAATATTCTACGGTACAACAAGTTTGTGTCTTACTAATCTATGCAATACATTCACCACGAGACCTACAAACTATGAATTAAGTCTTGATTATTTTAAATCCCTCTCAAATGCTTAAGGGTTTAGGGGGTGGCAATGGGGTAGTGGTAACGTCGTCAATTGCCACGCTAATGGTTCATGGTTTAAATCCTGATGTCAGCAAGCATTTATTTATTTCTCATGAAATATATAAAGTCAGTCCGATTATTTGCAAAAGCTTCTGTGAACACTACTGCGAAGGCATAACACTGGCAGTAGCCTGGTCATGTTCGCTCTGTTGATGATGATTTGCCCTTGACATCGGTTATCGGGAAAAAAGTACTGTGAATCAGAAGCAAAAGACAATAATAACATGAATCTCCCCAGTTATCTGGACGCCACCCCCGGAGATTCTCTGAAGCATAAACAACTGAGCTTCAAGAACCACTACACCAAAATCTTTCTCTCTCTCTCTCTCTCTATCCATCCTTTTCAACGCCCGCACTGTGTGTAAACATCTTACAGGTATTCATAACCCTTTGAGTGCTTAAGGGTCTCTTACACTGTTAATGTAACTGGATGTTTTCTTCTTAGCAGCAATTAACATCAACCTCTACTCCAATCAGCATATAAAGTTGAATTTTTTCCTTCGAAGAGGGACGCAGCATATAAAATCCATTTACTCATTACCCTGCTGATGATTTTTGAAAAACTTTTACGAGTAAGAGTAAGTCGAGCACATTTTGTGTGTAAGGGTTGCATTGTCTTCCGTAATGAAGCAATCTATTAGACAAAATTAAATAAACTCCAAAGAATTAAGGAGAAAGTTGTCTAACTTCATTAGGCTTATCGGCTGTACCTGTTTTTCAACTTTTTCACCTTCTATTTGCTTCGTTGGTTGGAGAGGGATTGGATCTCATACGCCGTGTACCTAGTTTGACAAAAAGATTTTAGAATAATATTTTAAAATGAGCATGGAAGCCTTATGAAGAAGAGGCTTATAAGCGGAAAATAAAAAAGTAGTGCACATAACCATAACCACCACTCCTACAGTAGCTACGGAATTTATCAAAGGTGGGAACCTTTAGCGTTCAGTCACCGAAAAATATAACCTTTTGGGACCCCAGCGTTGAACTTTTTGCTTAATAATGAGTCTCTGTGGGGCATAGACGACTGTGCAAATCTCGATCGATGTCTAGTAGGACGGCACCTAATTCTCCATGCTATTCGATGACTAATATCCATGTTTAAACAACATAGGTCAGCAGGTCTCATGCTGATCGGTGTCTGCGAAAACTGTGCTACCGCTTACTTATTAGCCCATATTTGCTTTTGGTATTTCTCGTCTTTCTTGAGAATCGATTGAATGCGGGCCGTCTTAAATCATGATGTGAAGGCCTTTTATGTATAAAACACACGTTCTCTTTCCCCAAAAGTGGGTAGGTAGGGTGACTGAAAACAGCGCCTATAATGTTTGTGATTGACCATAATAAACACGACACCCCGGGATAATAAGGAATCATGTTAGTAGGTAAAAACGTTCAAATATATAGTGAAGAAATACGTGAGTTCGGTAGTTTTGAATAGAAATTCTCTGGGTAGATACCAGCAAGCCTATTAGATTGGTAAAATTGTGAATCGGTCTTTTATAATTTGGTTTATAGGACCGGAAACAGGCTGGAAGAGAGGAACCATAATCTAGGAGTGCTTGTCGAAATAATGGATGCTTTCCACGGTGCTACTTTTAATGGTGTACTGGATATACACGGCGGTCGTAAGGCCCATTCTCACATATGGTTCACTAGTATGGTGGATGGTACTTGAGAAGCATTACCAGCTTTCAAACGTCACCAAAATCCAGAGGGCAGCGTGCATCGGAGTCATGGGATCAATGAGAACAACGCCAAGAGCAGCAATGGAAACCATGCTTAGTTTTATTCCGCTTGATATATACTGTAGCAGTCTGGTGGCCAAAACCGCTGTAAGACTGAGAAAAGGCCGATTGTGGTCATCGAACCCTTACGGTCATTGCTCTATTTTGTCGCGATGGGGGACTATCAGTGGATTGACGGAAACCGATCATATGAACCCGAAGCTAGCATTTGAAAGGAGATTCACTACAAGACCTCCTGACAGAATATACTGGAAAACCGAAGAACCATTAAGAAAAAAGAGTTGGGCTTCTATACCGATGGTTTTAAGATGGACGTTGGCACGGAAGCCGGAGTTTATTGTGAAGCCCTAGGAATAGACCACTCCTTTAGAATAAACGACGACTGCAGCGTCTTTCAGGCCAAAGTCACAGCCATCATACAGGCTGCTGAAACAATACGCGAGAGTAATATCGTTGGTAGAAGGATCACTGTCTATATAGATAGCCGCTAAGGCCTTGGACTCTGCTGTAATTAGGTCGAGGCTTGTGGAGACCCGTAAATTACTTTTAAACGAGATATCTAGAGCCAATGCGGCCACCCTCTGCTGGGTATCAGGGCATATGGATATCGAAGGAAACGAAGGGCTGACGAGCTTACTAGAAAAGGATCGGCGCTGCACTTATGGCGGGCCCTCCCTTTTGTAGTAACCCCAATCAGTTCCTTACGGAAGAAAATAGAAGATGACGCCATCGGTGAATCAAACAGGCGCTGGGTTCATCTGAAAATATTGTATGTGCAACGGCCAGTACGCTATAGCCGGCCTTCAGCAAAAAGAGATCAACTTCTCTGGTGAAACTTAGTCGTTATAACGCACGGGTCGTTTCTGTCATAATTACTGGTTATTGTGGCGTTGGGTGGGCGCCGTGGCGTAAGTGGTTAGTGTGTGGGATCACTACGCATGAGGTTCCAAGTTCGAATCCCAGAAAATACCAAAAAGTTTTTTCACGGTCCCACCTCTCGCGAGCGTCTGACAAACATCCGAGAGTAATGTTGTCACGAAAAAGCTTCTCAAATCGCCGTTCGGATTCGGCATTAAACTTGTAGGTCCCTTCCATTCGTGTGAAAAATATAACGCACACAACATGAGTGGTTGCGAGAAGCTAGGCCATGGCACTTTAAAGAGCTGTTGCGCCAAATATTTTTTTTTTTTTGTGGCGTTGGCGTCCACGCGGAGCGACTCGGTGTGTTGCTTAATGACTATTGTAGAAGTTGCAGGGACGAAGAAGAAATTTAATCTATTCACCACCTGTTGTGTGATTGTCCTGCCCTTTCTATCAGAAGAATGAGGACTCTTGGTAGCTACTTCTTCTGGGAGTTGAAGGAGTTAGGCAACGTAGCGAGGTTAGGATCCGAAAACAAGGAATCATAACCCTCCCACTTCACTGCATTTCTACTGATCCGCCTGTGAGGTTCGCCTATTTGACTTTAGAAAATATCGGCAGGCCTCCCGATTTTTGATCACTCCGTTACTGAGGCCAATAAAATGCCGATGTCATCGCATTTGTGTGATTCAGGCGTTTATAGGCCTGCCTCTCCTGCCTCGCAATGTCCATGTATAATTCTGCCAAAAAGTATGGAGTTGATGAAAGTATCATAAGATGGATCTTTTTCATGCTATTCTGTAGGCTGCTTACTGTTGAAAAATGGGGTTAAAAAGTAACGGTTGAAGTTGAGACAAGCTGTCCGCAAGATGTAGTTCTTTCATCCTTACTTGGGTACTATTTGCGATTTTACATCTATGCGTACGCTTATCATGTTTGTGCATTGGTGTCATGAATATCTTTGAGAGCAGACTGCATTCGATTGCAAACTGGCTTGGGTAAGCACGATGATTTTCGCACGAGGTACGGGCTATCCGTCAATCAGAATAAAAAAAAAAAAACCTTAGTGCTATCTACTCGAAAGCAAATGTGATAGCCTTGTGCTACCAAAACTGAAAGATGTAACTCTCCAACTCACCTCTAATTATGAATATCTAGGAGTCATTCTCTGGCTGCGTCCAAGAGCTTTTGCTACAACATGGGGCCTGCGACCTGCGTTGACACACTGGTTATATAAAGCTTCCATCACATCCATTTTCACATATGCCTCTGTACTATGGGCGCCTTAGATGTTGGTTAAATCTGCCTGTTCTTTACATCAGACTGCAGAGAGAAGTCTGCTTTGAAGTTACTGGCGTCATGCACACTACTTCTGACCACGATCTTAATGTGTTCCTCACTTGTTGTCGCTAGACTCAGTCGTTCAGAAGGAGGCCATGAAAGCCATAAATCGACCCTAGAAAAATTGAATCTGGCAAAAAAGACATGACATTCGGCATGGAACACTATTTTGTAAGTTATACGAGCAATGTGCTTTGTTCATAATGCCTATCGATAATATGAGCCCTGTTGACATGTTTGGTAGAAGATATAAGGTGTATGGAGTAAAATGTCGTAGTACTAATAAAACTCACAATCAATAAGCATACGCATCATACCAAATGTATCAGCAATTTCATTCGTCCTGGTATCCCATAAGATCAAATTACCAATTTTTATATAAATAATAGAATGCAGTACGACAAATTTACAATTCCAAATAAACCCAGCAACAATGATTTCATAAAATTCAAAATGTATATCAATATCTTTCCAACACATGTAAATTTTCCACCGAAAATACTCGGCCATAAATATTGCATTAGCTCAATAAAAATTCAATTCAAAGTGATTTATTTTTATTGCATAAATGTCGCAATCGTCGCAGCACACAACAATCTGCTACACATTCATAAATAGAATTAATTTATGGCATCGATAACCATCCGTTTTCGAAACAACATCCGTGACGTCCTTCAGTCTCGCCCCGTCCGAATGTGCAAATAGAAAGCACAACAAAACCCTTTCATCGTTTACAATTTCATTCAATTTAAACAATTCTAAATCCCATAACAATGAAAAGTTACATTATAAATTTAAATGACAATTGTTGCTGTGGGTATTGTTTGGACCTTGTTTTTGAATACCACAACAGAACAGAGAAAATTAATCGATAAAGCAATTTTATTATGTACATGCCACTTGGAACCCGACAGGCGGACTCCTAGTAATTGTCATAAAACTAGCCCCTAGGTCTCACCCCAAGGGAGACATACTACCGCTGAATCACACGTATCGATTTTCAGCTTTACTCCAACACCGATATAGAAAGTTTTCTAACATCATCATAAAAATAAAATTCGAAATAAAAAATTATGCAAATTCACTTTTACTTTGAGGAGCTTTGTATCTCTCTCCGTAAAGGTATAGAAAAGACATAAAATAAAAAAAAAAAAAAACTGTGTGCATCCAAGATGCACATCTCCCTTTGCCATCTAATTTACATTCAAAAGCGCCCACAGTCACAGACACGCTGGAGTAGAGAAATGATGCGGATTACGCATGTAAATTCAGTCCGTAAACGTGAACCGACTTCATAATTAAGTTTGATTAATGCGAACGACTGAATTGTGTTTGAAACCTTTTTTTTCGAGTCATTCGACAGCGATTAAAGCTCAAGTGAGTCTTTTATGTAAATGTCCAACAATGACGACAAAAGTGCGATACAACGACGAGCAATTTGACAAATGAAAGTTAACAACAAAGTGTGGAGTGGCTACAGAAAATTGAAGGAAGGGAGTTTGTTGAACCCCACTGATGAGGGAAAATTGCCATTAAGAGAGTGGGTTGTTTTTTGGGTGATTTCCTATGGCGATCGTGACTTTTAAGCGCCCACCCAAACAATGTGTGGAATGACACTTTTGGGTAATTTTTCATCGCCCTCCCTCACTCCCTCAGACACAATTTTCGTTAATTGAAGTTTAGAAAAAGGTTCAACAGGCGTAATTAGATAAGACAATGATTATTTTTTATTATGTCACGAAAGTGCTAACGGGGGGTTTTGGTGATGGTTCTGGAAGGGGTGTAGCCTTTGGATTAGTAGCAAAGGCAATGTTCTAATGGAGTGTTGAAATGGGTTTCAATAATGAAAAGCGAAACGTGTGTATAAGACAGTTAAGAATATCTAGGGCCGTAGTGTGGATACATTAAAGTATTTTTCTATGAATGGAATTCTCCAAACGCAGTTTCAATCTACGTTTTGAATAAGTACTCCTATTTCGTAAATCAAGTGCAACATCTTTTTTAAGACAATGTATTCTTAGAACCACTTATTCAGGTTGTCTTTGAAAATATTTTCACACAACGGAAAGATAAACTGAAATCTCAGCACAGTAAAAATTTTTAATCTAAACATGGCTGCTAAGCCAGTGGGTTAAAAATAAACGTGAAGTATGTAATATTTATTTATGCAGCAATTAGCTGTGTGGGTAGATTTCTTAAGTGCATACTAATTTCGAGATTTGCTTAACAATATAATTGATGATAGGATACATTTTGTATGGCTTCAAACAATTTCAATTTATTTAAAAATAAAATTGATGGACCAGGGAAATAAGAACAAGAACTATTTGAGCACAATGTGATCCAAGTGCAGGCTGCATCCATTCGTTGCAGCTAACCCCTTAAACCTAAGAACTATTTCGGTCTCTTACACCCTAATATTGTGATTTTGCGATAGTGGGAAAGTTGAGTTATGCTCCCATAGAACGATAGACAGTTCCTGGCACTCATCCTTACCTCTTTATTATGTTTGTTTAACTGACATGAACGCACATGACCGGATGTAAAACATGAATGCCTGAATAGATACAAACTCCCTGTATTGTCCAGAGGGTCAGTACACAAAACATGGAGTACGGTGTAGTCCATATCGCCTCTGCAGAAGAGTATCAAAACACAATGTTATAATAAAGACCAATTTTCCTTGTGATCCCTAGCACATGATCATATAGGTACCAATCTGCATGTAACAGATTCTCAACTTCCTTGTGTCTACTACCCCCGAAACCGTACATCATCATTGTTCTCATCAAAAGTCAGAGTATTGTGACACGGTAGGCAACTACCGGTATTATATGTTCACCCGGAAAGATAAATAATGAAACTGCTCATCCTATTATGAGCTTGGACAGAAAGTATTAATCTCTCCTGACGCTTTTTAGGAGTATACGTAGGCACACAGCATCTGAAGGAATACAAGCCCTCACGATATGAAAATATACTTAGTCCTAGTTCCCTACATTAAACAAGTGTTAGAAAAGTATGCCTACACTTTCTTCTATATTCATGACATGATGCCATATCTAAGGCCATGTGACATAAGGCCATATTTCGAGAATTTCTCACTATTACTTTATCTAATGCTCAAAATCTAAATATCTATTTTTCAAATCTAAACTTCAGGCTTTGAGCACTAGATAAAGTAATAGTGAGATAATTCGCGTGAACGGTAAAAGCAGTTTTTGTTATTGGCAAAATAAAAAAAAACATATGGTCTTATGTCTCAAATTTATATGGCCTTATGTTGCTTTCGAAAAGCGACAAAATGCCATATGCCGAAATATGGCCTTGTGTCGCTTTGTGAAAGCGTCATAAGGGTGTATTTTGAAATATGGTCTTATGTCAGGGCACCGTTCAATATAACGTGTGCATTCTATTTCGAAAGTGAATATTGGGTAGATCAAAAGAAAATAATTACCCGGCAGGTTCTGCAAATCACAAGTTCCTACAACAAGCAAACAGTGTCACCGTACCACCCATTACTAACACAAACAAGTGCAAACAGATTACAATTGGGGATGACAATGGTTCATGGTTCAAATCCTGATGTCAATAAGCATTTTTTTTTTACTTCTCATGAAATATATAAAGTCAGTCCAACCAATTGCGAAAGCTTGTGTGAACACTACTGCGAAGGCGTAACACTGGCAGTAGCTTGGTCATATGGCTGGAAGAATTATTCGCTCTGTTGATGATGATTTGCCTATGACATCGGTTATCGGAAAAAAAAAAATACTGTGAATCAGAAGCAAAGACAAAATTAACAAAAAATCTTCCCAGTTATCTGGACGCCACCCCCGGAGTTTCCCTGAAGCATAAAACCAACTGAGCTTCAAACCACTACACCAAATCTTTCTCTCTCTATATTTATCACTTCCAACGGCCGCACTGTATATAAACATGTTAAGGGTATTCATAACCCCTTGAGTCCACTCAAATTATAAAAAAAAAATAGAGTCACTGCAAATGAGACACCGTATTTTAAACGTTAAACAACACTTATGTAGGTTATCCTGGATCTTACTTACTTAAATCCTTTTACATTTCGAGGGACATAAGGGTTAACAACACCTTGGCTTCCAGATTTTAGGCCATTAAATTCAGGTTGATTCTCTTATGTGAATGTATGCAGTTATAGTCAGCGTAGTCCAAGTGTTATAGATAAGATGACATATTTCATTCGATTCCGTGATTTTCTGCAGTCAGTGATTCTCGAAGTTCATCACTGGCGACCATTAAAAAGAACAGTGAAAGTATGCACCCATGCCGCACAATATTTTGAATTTCAAAGTCCTCCCATTATGAAAAATATGACATTTACTCCCATCCGTACCCTTAATAATAACAATGAGTTTTTCCAGGATGCCTCGCTGGCGTAAGGCTGACGAGATAGCACCTTGATTCGAGCTGTCGCAAGCCTTCTCAAAGTAGATGAACAGTAGAAATTGTAGTGGAAAACTGCACTTGTCGTATTATTCTATGATGATCGGCAAGGTGTTTATGTGGTATATGCAGGACGATTCATTGCGAAAACCTGCCTTTTGGAAGCTTGATGATCATCCCTCTTTTCCACTCTTTTTCGCTCATTTTCCCATGCGCTCCTTATAACCGATGTATTTGAGTCCGCTTGATGCCAGGGATGCCAACAAAGCGCTTTACTTTTCTTGAAGGATTTAAAGGCAGTTATAAACTCTGTAAAGGTGGGAGGTACTATGCGCATTCGGGAATTTGTTCCCTCAGAATTCGCACTTGCATTCGAGATCATAACGCCATCATCTAAGTAACTTAGCACTGTTGCAAAATGTTCTCTCCATCTCTTCGGTGGATCTTCATCCGAAATCAGCAAATTACACTGTAAACTCTTAACTAGGTGTTTTTGGAACTCTGATCACCTATAAACTCCTTGCTGATGCTGTATAAGATTCTGCCTTTCTCATCTGTTTGCTGCTTCTTCAGCTTTTCAGGCAAGTTTGAGTTTATTAAATGAGCATTGTGTTCACTTTCTTTTTATGACAAACGCTGCATAATCAAAACGCGAAGTAAAAAAGGCTAAAAGAGAATTGCGAAATGATCACTCATCGAAATCATCCCAAAATATGTAAGAGGAAAATTTGCCAAATAAGAAAAAGCGATATAAAGAAATTTTTCTATTATTAATTATGTAAAGATAATATAATATTGGTTTGCAAAGTTAATTTTACCAAATGGCAAGCAATCGCTGGAGATGTCCTGGTAAAGAATATCGCGTTGGATTCACTGCAACACTTAAATTTAGTCATGATGATTGAACTCTTAGTTTAGGTCATCAATAAACGAGATCTTTCCAGCAAAGCTAGCTTCAAAAACATTAGTGTTCTTAACATTGCCCTTAATCCCTTGTCTAGGTACATACCAACTACATACTTCAATGGCTTATATCGATGTGGTTTTAGATTAAGAAAGTCCACAGCCGACCGAATTAAAGCACTTCATAGATATTCAGGCATTTCAATTGAGCATGTTCCATGGATTTTAAAGTATGTATTGTGCAAAACTCATAAGCCAAAATCAGTTTATAATAGTCTGTATTTATTCGCACACGTCTTCGGAGAAAAGTAAGACTATGCTATGGAACTGATCTGGTAGCACCAAAAATGCATTTACCGGCGATCAAGTGTGAAAAGATATATCAGCTTTTATTAACACTGTAAATTACCAGTGTTGTCCGGTTTCGGCATTAACAAAATAAATAGTTACCCCTCTTTTGGGTTTCTGTTTTCACCTGTTATTATCAAGTTTTTCATTTGGTTACCATTTTATATTTCCGAGAATAGAAAAGCTTTTTTTTAGAAGAGTTAACTTTTTAATAATAAATATAGAAAGAATGAGGAAGCTAACGGGTATAGTACGTTCGCGGTATTTATTTGGCAGTCGACCTCCTGGTAGTTGCCACGATTTATCCCATTAGGCATTCAATTATCTTATATAATGTCGTTCCGTAACTATTATTTGGAAAATTTTACTTAACTTTGACAGTTTTGCTAAACAATCAGTTTGCATTTTTGACTCTTCTATTTTACTTTGGTATATTGATCAAACAGCCTTATGATAAATCACATTGGCATAGTTGGTATTTTGTAAACTCGCCTTCTTCCATTTGGCTTTGGATTATTTGACTTTCATTCTACTATTAAAATGAATTTCGGATTTAATCAGCAATGCCAATCAAGAAATAAAACACTGCAGGAGGTTTATTGGATTTTTAGGTTCATTGTCTTAAAGATAATCGTTTATAGTTTAATTCTGACTGCTTTTTCTTACGTTCACTAATAAAATATCGATTGATTTACTAATAAGATAGAATAAACGCAGAATAAACAAATTGCGAAATATCATTTGCCTAGTGTAACAAACAAGGGAGAACCGTGGCGCAGTGGTTAGTGTGTCGGACCACTGCGCGTGAGATTCCATTTTCGAATCCCAGAAAACACCAAAAAGTTGTTTCACGGTCACACCTTTCGCGAACGTTTGACAAACATCCGAGAGTATTGTTGTCACGTAAAAGCTTCTTAAAAAACAAAAATAAAAATTACCCTCCGGATACGTCACAAAACTGTAAGTCGCGAAAAATAATGCACACAACATGAGTGGTTGCGAGAAGTTAGGCAGAGGCCCTTCATGGGTTGTTGTGCCAAATATGTACCATACGTACGGGTATGTATGTAAGTGTAACAAACGGTCAAATAAAATTTCCGAAATAACATTCTCTTTTACAACCAAGACTAATGTGATAAGTTTAATTTTTCATTAATTGATTCTATAGTCTTTCATGGTTTTAAAAAATTTTACTTATATTTAATATTTCCCATTTTCAAAGTAAGTTTTCCCTTTTTGGTTGAAAAATCCAGAAAAACGGGGAAAATCCGGCAATTATAATTTGCGCGCACTCAAAGGGTTATGAATACCTTTAACATGTTTACACACAGTGCGGGCGTTGGATAGGATGGATAGAGAGAGAGAGAGAAAGATTTTTGGTATAGTGGTTCTTGAAGCTCAGTTGTTTGTGCTTCAGCTATTCTCCGGGGGTGGCGTCCAGATAACTGGGGAGATTTTTGTTACTATTG
The DNA here is from genome assembly GCA_945910035.1 of Brachypalpus laphriformis. NCBI lineage: Eukaryota > Metazoa > Arthropoda > Insecta > Diptera > Syrphidae > Brachypalpus > Brachypalpus laphriformis. The sequence continues at coordinate 282,097,165 of OX246754.1, read as the reverse complement.
TCATTGCTTCTGATTCACAGTACTTTTTTCCCGATAATCGATGTCAAGGGCAAATCATCATCAACAGAGCGAACAATTTTTCCAGCCACATGACCCAGCTACTGCCAGTGTTATGCCTTCGCAGTAGTGTTCACACAAGCTTTCGCAAATGCTCGGACTGACTTTGTATAGTTCATGAGAAATAAATAAATGCTTGCTGACATCAGGATTTGAACCATGAACCTTTAGTGTGACAATTGAAGATGTTACCACTACACTATTGCCACCACCACCACCACCATATCAGTTTATACTCGTACCTATACTATACTACACGGCGACTTGCACTAACTATAGGACGAAAATAGAGCGGGAAAAATGTATCACCTCATTCAATTTGGTTTGCAAAAAAAATCCACCTATTTGGGATTATAATTGGTTGATGATGGTAACAGCCCTTCATCACATAATAGCAAACAAAAATTTCCCAATAAATGGCGTAGAGGTTCAATAAAACTCGTTCGAATCATTCGAACTCAAAAAACATGCTTACTCCTTCGGCTAAAATCATCCGAATGTCAAAATCTTCGCATAACACAATCAATATCCAAAATTTCGGTTCTAGGTCAGGTCAGATTAAAAAGATTATGCAAATAAATCTGAATAAGTTTGTCCTCATTCTATCTCAGTGGCCGTGAACTAATATTTGCATGAAAAATTATATACTTCCTGTGCTGATGCAAGCGATTTTATTTTTAAATTTTTGTACTGTTCTGGACTTCTTAACTATTATAAATTCAAATGATCACTTTTGCTGTCTGTCTTCAAATTAACATACCCAAACTTCTGAATCCAAATGTGAGCCATTTTAAGCAAAATAGGTATAAAATTGGCCGAACTGCTAATACAATTCAAATGCAAATTTTTAAGACCGTACGTTTTGCCTTAATCATATGAATTGATTGGAAAGACTTAGGGCTACTTAAAATTGAGGTTTGGGTTACAAAAGGGTTTCTGAGAGCTCTGTTGTATCAATTATGTATGCAGTGGGTCACTAAAATCCAATGTTTTAGAATTTAGCTTTCGTTTAGGGCCAGTTCTTAAAATTTATACTTCAAGGTGTACTAAAAATACACTAATCACTTTTTATCTAATCAATGCAATTTTTGAGTTTCGTATCGTGCATATTTTTCCATGAACTGTTAACGATTACACCTGAAACACTTATAAAATTAGCGATAAGAGGTTATTTCTTATCAATATGCGTATAGACATTGCAAAATTAATGAAAGGAAATAATATTGTTAATAATAAAAATAATCTTTTCGATAAGTGATACACATCGGGAATCTTTTATAACAGCCTTTGCGGAATTTAAAGCATTCGACAAGGATTCTGTTCAAAAATAATCGATGCATCTGTGTCTCTGTAACATACAAAAAGCTTGACAAAACACCAGCTGAATATTTGTCGCATAATACGAAGATGAATTTTAATATCCTCCACTGACGACACTTTTCGTTTATCAGAAGTCGACAGAATGACAAATGAAATCTGTCAAATTAAAGTTTTTAAATTATTTCACTTGAACAAAGAAAACAAAAATTCTTTAAGAACATTTTTACTTTGACAGTTTGAATTGAAGATTTTTCCTCACAAGAAGAGATGCCAAAAACATGCAAAATATTCTGAAAATGCCATAACTATTGTGGAAGTAAGGAGCATCCATACGTTGGAGTTGTATGAGTAGGGAGAAAGGTAAAAAATAACCGTAAGATAAAAATGGATCCCAACATTAATCTCAAGGGAAGGAATTTGCTATAAAACAATATCTATTGTAGGTTGCAGGCGTAGGAATTAAAACAAATAGGCAACAAAGGTTTCTAGATACTTACTTAACTCAGTAGGTATGTGGGTTGCTTAAATTTATGAATATGTTAATCTCTCTTACATTGAGAGTATATGTAGGAAGGATCGGATGAATAAGTTTATGGACTAATTAAAAATAAATTAGTTTAAGCTAGGTTAACAATGTTTCACGGATTTTGATTTATTCTAATTCTATCACTGGAAGTGATGCTTTAACCATAACCATGTTTGGTTTTTCCTCTGCAAGTTGTAGACCCATGGATGTCGGGCAGTCTCGAACTATCCCGATAGTTTACCTGCAATCATACTCCTCCAGGAGTTTGGCTATAGCAAAGTCAGTGAAACTAATTATCTTTGATGACCTTGGGGTACCTAATCTTGGATAATGGAGGATATCGTCATCCATCAGATTCCGCAGTAACCGACTTAGGTTAGGTTAGGTATGTGGGCTGGCAGGAAGGGACGCTTTCAGCCACACTCGGATCAGCGTTGACCCATTGTGATACCCATGGGGAAAAAAGTAATCCCTTACCCAATGAAACTAAAAATGTTTTACTCAGTCACTTACTTCATTTCTGCATACAAACCACCCTGATGATTTGATGAAGTTCAACATCTTTCCTGTCGAAACGCCGGAGACCTCCCTCGAGATCCTGGAAGAAGTATTCACCAAGGAACTTTTTCCTGGAGTGTTGAAGACTCGGACAGTGGCACAGGAAGTGGGTAGTGTCCTCAAAAACTTCCTCGTCATCACAGCCTCTACAGAGTTCCTCCTCCGTCAGGCGTAGTTTCCTCATGTGGTACCGCAAAGTGTTGTGCCCCGTGATGATGTCCACGAGGATGGAAAGGGATTTCCTATCTTTCTGAGTAATTCTCTCGGTCCTTGCTTTGTCGAAGGATGGCCATAGCTTCCTGTAAATAACTTAGTACCAAAGCTTGTGGAATGCCGCCATTGGCATTATACTGTCTCGACCTATCATCCGTGACGTATAAAAGTTGCCTATTTCTGAAGAAATCGGCCATCATCTTCTGCAGGTAGTACGGCACTCTTTTGGCTGTGAGTGATGTTAATATGTTGCTCCAGATAGCAAAATTTAATTCATTTTTGACGTCCAGTGTGATGATGGCCGAGTACTGCCTATTACAGCCTATCCATAGTCTTTCTTAGATGCTTTTTCTAGCTGTACTGCGGTCTTTCTTGATTGCGTGTATTGTAAAACGTGCCATTCAGAATTCATATTGTCACCAGTATGTTGCTTATGAAGTGCTCCACTGTTTTTCCCACGGTGTCCAACATACATAGAAGTCTATATGAAGAGGATTTTTGTTTCCTTTTTCTTTATGAATTAATGTTTCGCATTCGACAAGAAGATATTTCTTTGAGGTCAGGTTCCATCCTCTTCTATTCAAAGTTTCCAGAGATCCTGCTTAAGTCTGCAGTGCCCCCTTAGTATGTCTGTCAGAATTCGCAGACGATTTTTGCTAATCCTTCTTGTTTTCGAGCTTTCAGTCTTAATGTGAACTTACTTTCGCCTATATCCTTGGATCGAAGAACTATGAGCTCTGTGTAAATTATTAAAATTCGTTTAAGGTAATCAATGGCATTCTCCATAGTCCAAGTTGCTATAGCTTAGAGACTTTACATCAGGTCGCAAAGTAATCTTGATAACTTGTGATATATTTCATAAAAACCTTTATCCGCAGCATCATCCCCACATATTTGTATGGTTATGTGATGTCAAATAAACAGTTCCACGTGGCTACCTTAACTCTGACACTCGGTCTTGTAATCAGATTTCGCCATCTGCTTATTCAAATATGCAGAAGCGCACTTTATAACCATCACATTCACGAGCCATTAAATTTCTTGAAATATTTTTGACGCCGAATTCGAAGGGCTTCCAAGCATGATAACCATACACGTGCGAAATAGTTGTTTATTATAATCAACTCGAAGATAAAATAAGTAACAGATGTTACTCACTCTGGAATTCTGTTCTCGACAAGTTTTGAAACACTCCTTGCTATGGTGTATCGGTTAATCCTCACACTATGCTAAATATCTGTCAGTTCCATTTAAAAAATTACGTGTGTACATAGTTATCTCCATATTAGATTCTATTGTTGCCAAACCATGCTCTCAAGTCATGTTCACTGAAAAGTGCTCGACGAAATTTATTACGTCAATTCAACCTCTCCGGAGGGTGTGGTGCTGGTGTACCCACCCGCCTTTTTTTTCTAAAACTTCACATAACAATTAAGTTCCACCTGTCACTTGGATTACCGGGCGTACAATCTAGCTAGTATCTCGCGCTTTTTTCGCATATCTACTATAAGTTTACGTGAAAGTATAGCACGAAGGTGGGAGAAAATTAACGCTTGCTTAAGTTGCACACACAAATTAAACCCGACCCCTGCTACGGATATTTATCGTTCACACTTTGTTCGCTCTGTGAGAACTCCTTTTTTCGCGCTTGAATTAAATTTTCCACTTTCCATAATTTTTGTTAACAAATTTTTACATAATTGCGTTTTGTGACAGTTTAGGGAAAATATGTCTCCACAGGGGGTGGGTTGAATTGAAATGAATGTTGGGGAAATTTGCTTCAGCGAGTACTACATTATGCTAAGTGACTTTCTTGGAAATTGACTTTTGCAACGCGTACGCACTTTCTCATGTCAACATAGAGAGCCGCTTTTCTCAAAAATGAATTGTTTTTGCGTCTGGTACACTTTTCCCTTTCAAAGATTTTTCTAGTCTCATCAGTGTTAGATACGAATTCAAATATGTACTCCGAATCAGAAATGCACGAATTTTAGATTAGCTTGTAGTAGTTCGTGTTTTGCTTTTTGTATTGAGGCGGGAGGCAAATTGTTGGATCAATTTAAAGTCACGTTTTGTTCATTTGTTATGGTATGCATTTTAATTGGCTGTGCATTGTTTATTGTTCGTGATTGCAGGATATTTTGTTTGACTTATTTTTTTCTGTTGAAATTGGAATTCCAGGAGCGTCAACAATACCATGTCTATCAACAAATAATATACAGGCATGTACAAAAAAGAAATTATGTTTTCTAAGTTTTCATTGTTGGATCATCATATTTTGTGTTGGTCGGTCATATCCTAATGGAAGTATGAGCTTATAGGAAAAATATCATTTGAGTAGTTAGAAAATGATTCTTTCCAACCTTTAAATGTACGCACATACCCTTCACTTGGACTACAGTTACCAATTTGTCGGTATCTATTGCGAAACGAACATTGATACGATAATACGTTCTGCAATACTTTATTGCAAAGTCTTTTATATTTCGCTCGAACTGACCCAGAGCAGCCACCTCAGCTACTCTTGCACCTATATTTCAATAATGAGGAAGTCAAGTCTTGCTTGATATGATCGAGCTTATTTTGTCAACGTCCAACATCTTTGTGGAATAGAATGGCTCTTGCAACAAGACTACATCCATTAAATATCATGAACAAGCGCTTAGCAAAATCTTCCTGGTGCATACATTATTACGTAAAGGATAAGTTTTCTGCAATTATGAGTATGTTAGCTTCTTATGTATTTCGATCCCAGGATACCTGGCAATAACTATTAAAATAATCTTGCTGAACCTCCATTCTGTGAGGATGAGTAGGGACTGCACCTCGATAATGCTTTAACAAGTTAATTCCCAAGCAGCGTTGCCACTTCTATCCAGAGCAATGTAGCATACTGACAATAAAAATGTAGCATTTAAAAAAAAATGTAGCATAGGAAAATTTTTTTGTCAATTTTCTTTATTTTTTCGTTATTACACATAGCATTCAGTTTAAGCATTAAATAAGAAATAACATAAGAAAAGCCATTAACATAACAAAATTAACATAAAAGAAAAATAATAAATTCATTTTTAAATCACAAATTTATAACATTGAATAAATAATAGTAGGAATTCATCGATAAAACAAAAAATTAAATAAATAAATAAAAGCTAATTCAATTGCACAGAGAAGTAGGTATCTCTTATATTAAATAAAAGGAGAATACTAATAAGAGGAGCAAACATTTTTACTTAATTTGAATGTATTTGCAATCGAGAAATTTTAAATTTAAACAAAACCTTGCTAACTCCTCAGAAAGATCAAATATTGCCTCACCTTTTAATAGCTCTTTAGCCAGTAAAATTGAGTCCACAGTTTCTGAACTTAGCCGATTTCTTAGTTCGTCTTTTATCATGTTTAATTCAGAAAACTTTTGTTCAGCGCAAGCACTGCTGTGGGGAAATCAACAAAAATTTAGCATATAATTAGCCAAGGATCTAAGTACCTAACTATTTGTGTCTTAGAGTTTTCTAAATCAAATCTTTGATGTAGCTGCTTGCATAATTCAATATAAACTTTTATTGCATTTGACTTTACAATATCTATTTAGTTTGAGCTTATTTTAGATGATTGTACACATACTTCAAATTGCATACCGGTATAGCAATTTACCAATTGTAAATGAAAAAAATTATTTTTAAAATCGATATCTGCATTAAAATATTGAGGCTTAATAGCATTTTTTATAAATTTCGATTAATAAATTTGTTACTTCTTTATTTAATAAATGTGTTTGTACCTTTTCTGTTTGAAAACATTTATTCAAATCGTTAAGTTTTTTTTAATAAATACGATAAAAACAGAAAATAAAGTTTATTCTCCTCATTAATAAAAAAAAATTGTAAATAAGCTTTTCATTTTGGTCCTCAAATGATGCCAATGTGAAATAGTGAAACAAGGATCGCCATTGTTCTAGCACTCTATTTATTACGGCTTCCAAAGACAGCCAGTGTGTTGTTACATGCCACGATAATTTATGGCCCTGACCAATATTCCGCTGTCCGGCCGAATGAGCCATTCAACAGTGACGATGGCAGTCAAGATTCCCGTCAACCCGATCAGATTGAAGTGAGGGTAGCGATATCTAAACTCAAATCCAACAAAGCTGCTGGAGCCGACGGCCTTGCCGCTGAACTTTTCAAGGCAGGAGGAGATGAGTTGGTAAAGAGCATGCACCAGCTCATCTGTAAAATCTGGTCGGACGAAAGTATGCCCGATGAATGGAACCCCAGCATCATTTGCCCGATTCTGAAGAAAGTAGACCCTCTAAACTGCGCCAATTACAGAGGTATAAGTCTCCTCAACATCGCATATAAGATCCTGTCTGCCGTAATATGTGAACGCCCAAAATCGATCGTCAACAACGTGATAGGTCCTTATCAGTGCGGTTTCAGGCCTGGAAAGTCCACCATTGACCAAATATTCACACTACGGCAGATCTTGGAAAAACCCATGAATATAAATTCGATACGCACCACCTCTTCACCGATTTCAAAGTTGCCTTTGATAGCGTGTGTAGAGACAATTTATACAGAGCCATGTCTAGTCTTGGCATCTCTGCCAAGCTCGTCCGTTTGTGCAGAACGACGATGGAGAACTCTCGCTGCTCCATCAAAGTCGGTAAGAACATCACCGAACCGTTCGATGTCAGAAAAGGTCTTAGACAAGATGACGCGCTATCATACGATCTCTTTAACATATTACTTGAGAGAATTGTACGAAACTCACAAGCTAACACCGGAGGTACAATATTTTATAAGTCTGTACAACTACTCGCTTATGCCGATGACATTGACATAATCGGAAGAACTCAACGGGCCGGAAGGGTCTACACTGCAGCTGTGCATCCAACGCTCATATATGGTCCACGATGTTGGACGATGTACAAAATGTATGAGAGTAATTTAACGGCAGCTGAGATGAAGATGCTTCGCATGACAGCAGGAGTGACAAAGTTTGGTCGAATAGGAATTTCGAAGATCCGTGGAAGCCTTCACGTTAAGGAAGCCATCGTATAAAAGATAGAGCGCAACCGGCCCAGCTGGTATTGCCACGTTCCAAAATCAAAATCAGAAAACAAAAAAAAAAGAAGCAAATAAAAAATTAGGTAGACACTTCAGAAATATGTAACATAATGAGCGAAAGATGTAACATGTAGCATGGCACTCCAAAATGTAGCAGTTTTGCTACATATATAGCAAAAGTGACAACGGTGTTCACAAGAGTAAGTAGAAAATGTTGTACTATATGATACAGTGGGCGCCGTGGCGCAAGTAGTTAGTGTGTTGGACCACTGCGCGTGAGGTTCCAAGTTCTTATCTTCTCTTTAATTTGGAGATTTACCTCATGCGGAATTCTTAGTCAGTCCTGCAGGTATTTACGAATATCTAAAGGATAAATTTAGATGAGAGCCAGTACTTTTCAGCTATATCTCTTACTTAAATCATTCTCGTTAGATATCATACGACTTATGAAAAGCGTATTTTGATTAAATCTAATAAATCTGCGTTGAAATATTCTCAAATCCTTTGAAAAACATGCTCATTGTGGTTAAAGCGATGTTTAAATTGTTGATGTTCGTTACTGCAGTTCGTCATTGCTGTACTCTGCTCTTATATACATTATCTGCGACGACAATATTATTAACCATCAAAGCTGGTTAGCTTTATCCCTTAAATTTATTTACTTCCTACTTAATGCATTTGCACGACGTAAGTTGGAAATGAAGAAAAGAGATAGGAAAGACTTTTTATTATGCATTGGTTTGCAAACCACGTGATTTTATTCAAAGGGTCGCGAAGAATTTGCTGTAATTTTTACTTTCGGTTCTGATTTCTAGTATTTATTTCTAATACGTGTTGAATTACTCAACAGGTACTTAAATCTTCAGCTTACCACTCAATCATCAAACATACCTATTGCCACTACACCTTACTGGTTAGCTGCATATTTTCTTCGATGCAACATCTTGGTTACCAAAGTCAAGCGATATACCAAAATCGTCGCCATCACTCTTCAGTTTTCTTAAAGAACGAAGGCTTTAAGCCATAGTGTTTTTTCATTTTTAATCTAGAAAATAATAGAAAGCCATGTTTTTAAAGGAATTACTAATCCTTCTCTTTCTTGAATTCTTAGAATTCCTATTTCAGATCAGATCTTTTTTTTTTTTTTTTTTTAGGGCAGGAGAAAATCTTCAACAAGACACTATGAGGATCTCTAGCGCGTGCTCATAGTAGTGGGAGATTCTTAGCAACTAAAAAAATATCCACTCAAAACAAACTTATTTTTATTTTTACTACATCTACGGATAAATATTCGACTTATCAAGTAATTTTCATTTCACAAGGACGTTTTGCAGGTACTTTCGCAGTAGAAGTTCCTGCTAGCTACGCAGTTTAGACGCGGTTACTTATCGCGTTAAGTCTAAAGGTTTGGTTCTTTGTCGACGGCGTAGTAAATTTCTTTCATCCAAAACTTGGAGGACTGTCTTATTTACGTGACTTTCTATTCGACTTTTATGCTTTCTCGTCCAGTTTTTGATTTCATCTTTGATTGTTTTAATGCCGAGATCTATGTGGATATTGCTATTTCTATTATACCATGGCAATCCCAGAGATGTATACCATATGACCACACTGGCTTTAGCACTTGCTTATAGAAAAACAGTTTGTTCTCTATATTAAGCTTGGAATATTTTCCAAGTAACCAATACATTTCTCTAAATTTATTATCTAGTTCTTTACGTTTTTCTTTACATGCGCTTACCATTTCAGCTTTGTGTTATTCCAAAATGCAAATGGAATGCAAATGGAATTTGAACCGAGTTTGAAAAGATCTGCAAATTATTTATTTTCTTATAAGTAAAATTCACATGAACAGATTTGGTCTCGTTGAGTGCGATTCGCCAATCTTTGTCCATTCATTTACTCGTATTATACTATATCCAAGGCTTCTTGCATTTTTTTCGTAGTCTCATCAACCGTTGTACCTACTGCCAAGATAGCAGTGTCGTCGGCAAATGAAGCTAGCTAAGTGCCTTCTGCTTGCGGTATATCACGAGTGTATAACAGATATAAAACTGGATCAAGAACGCTTCCTTGTGGCACCACAGCCATTATTTTCTTAAAATCTGAATATTCGTTTCCACATTTTTTTTTTTTTTTTTTTCGTGGGTAGGTGAAAATCTTCATGAGACACTATGAGACCGTGTACTCATAGTAGTGTCAGATTTCTACTGACTAAAAACACCCTTCCCTTCGTTTTGTTTACTACGACTAAGTTTGACCTTATCAAGTAGTTTAAGCTTCAGTAGAGAATATTCGCGTGAGGCAGGTAGATTTTCAATAAAAGCACCTGCTGAAACCGTCATGACATGCGGCTTTTTGTCTTATAGCGCTAATTCGAACGGTTTCGTTCTTTGAAGTCGGCGCGTAAGATTTGTCACATCCAAAGTTTGGAGTATGGCACAGTTGCAATGGCCATGAAGACGAATACGAAGCTTGTGAGCGAAGTTTTTTATGGTTTCCACATTTAACGCGGAATAGCCTATTCGTAAGGTAGTTCTTCAAAATGTTGTATAGGTGCTCTGGCAGAATTCTTCGTAATTTAAAGATTAAGCCTTCATGCCAGACCTTGTCAAAGGTTTGAGAGACACCAAGGAATACGCTTGAACAGATCCTTTTTCTTCAAGAGATTTTTCGATTACATGTGTTATTCTATGCACTTGATCAACTGTAGAATGCTTACTTCTGAATCCGGATTGAGATGCCTTTCTTCTATTACCGGCTGTATTCGTATTATGACTTCGGCTTCTTTCCATTAAGTGGGAACGTATTCTAGTCCAAGCGCGGCGTTTATAATGAACCGAAGCTTAATTAGAGCTTTTCTTGGTAGTACTTTAAGAACCGCTGCCGTCATTAGGTTGTTCCCAGGTGCTTCTTAAGCTTAAGTTTGTTTAGTTTTTCCTTAAGTTCGGTTAGTGTTGTATTTCTTATTGCACTATTGGCTATATACGACGTATTTATATTTTGAATAAGAGCTTGTCCATCAAATGGTTTGAAAGTTTCTTCCAGATGTGTGGCAAAACTTGCGCTTTCTCTTTATCATGCCATTTCAGGTCAGATGAAACAATTTTCTCTCTCGCGTCCCTTTTGGGTAAAAATGCATTGCAATTGAAGCATTGCTAAAGAGGAAGCGTAACGATTTCTGATCTTTTGAAATCCTACTACCACTTTTTGAGTATCTAAAAAGCCGTCTGCTATTACAATTTCAACTGCGGACGGTCTTTATTCTAGACTAGCAAAACTGACACTATGTCTTGAATGAAGAATGATGACGTTCAACAACAACAATTGGCATTAATGCATGCAAGGCCGAATTATGTGGAAGAAAGTTGGTTATCTGTGATCTGAATTGACGGCCAACTTCGGCAACAATAAGCTAGTAAACTATCCACAACTCCACGGTTCTAGTTTGGAAAGTATGCATTCACTGTCTAATGGGTATAATATGTATTCACTTTCTACGGCTGGTGATATTTTTCCTTGACTGCAGAAATCTCCACTTGGAGATATCTTTACCAGATAAAGACATTAATCCGAAGGACCAAAATAATACCAGAAAAGTTTTCAAACTACGAATTAAAAAATAATTCCACTCAACCCATTCAAATTCTCTTAATTTATCTACAATTTAATGACATATTTACTGAGTATTTCAAAAACACTTGACAGTTTCTAACCAACTATAAACTCTTGACAAATAAAACCAACTTCTGGAGAAGGTTTACAATTCCTCCTTTAAAACAGACGTATAGAGAAATGACATCATCGTTTTATACATATGTAGTACATGCTTATCAAATTAGACCTGTAATAAAGTTAAAAAAAAACCTTTACGGTGTGTTAAAGGAAAATTACATTTGAAATGATTCTTAGCCCATTGAGTTGCACAACGTATGCTGAGGTCATATTTTGATCAAAATCTTGTCTGATTTTCCTCCAATAAATAAAATTGATTGATGCAATTTTGTTATCTACGTATTAACAAAGTGATAACCGAAACTTTATTAATTTTGCTATTATAAAATCACAAATTGGTAATCGCAATCTGAACACACCTTCAAAATGATACAGTATCTAACGATTTAGCCGATAAGTAGACAACTTAGATGGTAGTAACATTCCCAATAAGGCTAATCTCATTATTAATTTATTTTTCGATTATTTATTAGTCTCTGTACAAACAATGTGGTCTAACAAAGAACAGCTGCTGGCTAAGTGGTTACACAGATGGCTATTTGCTAATAACTGAAACATGCAATTCTACAACTGACAGACAGAGAAAATGCAGTTTATACCATAAGTGGCAAATATATTCAATATTTGCGATTCATATGTATCTATGCGATACTTGAAGAGGAAACCACAACAATTCTCTTTGTTCAAAAAGACTAAGTGAGGACGTCATATGCTACTTTTAATATAAAAGCTATTTCTAAACCCGAATCAAATATAGCCAAATGTTATTAATAGCAAATATTAGAACATCATATGGACTCGCCCGCGGAGGTCATGTGGCATCAATTCACTCGTACTCACACTATGTATTTAGTTAATGCAAATGACATTGAGTTCAATTGAGGAAACACAACCGCATCCACTAGTTTTAATTTTAAACATTTTATAAAATTTATGCGAAATAGATCAAAAGAAATGTGGTCGGTCGCTCTGCCTCCAGCTGTGCACGATTTTAGAAACATGTTGAGGTTTTGAGAGAGAAATTATTCAATTCAATAATTTTTCACTAATTACCTTGTTTACGTGGTTAATTCATAATAATAGGCTACGCCATTTGGCTGGTCTATAAACAATGGAGTTAATTTAATTTATGCACTTGCAGCTGGCGGACGCGGTAAATTTGTCCCATTGCCCGCATCATTATACAGACATTGTCGGACCTATTTACACAGTTTTTCAACGTTGTTTGCAAAATGTTTTAAACATTTCTCATATTTATGGTCGAAAGCTGGACACGCGAAGTGGTACATACATATAATATCATAATCTTTTCTCATCATCACTAGGTTATGTCACCTGATGTGGCTCTTAGGTCAACAATGATTGTGTGCCATCGCGTTTGGATTACTGCAACGCGGTTTAGCTCTCTTCAAATCAATCGTAGCACTCTTGGTTCCTCCTCGATTGTTCTCCGCTATGTTTGCTTAGTACGAACCGCTGATCTATCAGATTAAGTAAGTCGATTTTATTGCCTGGCATATTTGGTACGGGAACTTTTTATATGTCGCAAGATATGACCAAGTCCCTGTCAATGTTTTCATCGTACGGTGATGTCTAGAGGCTCCTGTATGTAGCTATTTTGCTCCATCCGGTTTGGACAGATCAGATGATAGAAAAAAAACAAACCATTATTTGAAGCTAATGACTGAAAGTAGTGGTAAGCTTCCAAGTACGATACCATACTAATAGATCAATAAAGACTCAGAATCAGAGCAACGATTTCAGCTTTGAACTTTTGCTAAGAACATGGGTCGGCCAGATTCTTTTTTTTTTTTTTAAGGTCAGGAGAAAATCATCAAAGGACACTATAAGGGCATAGTAGTATGCGATTTTCAACTACTAAAAAATCGTACTTTAAAACAAATTTGTTACTATGACTAAGTTTTGACTTATCGACCAGCTTTCCTTTCATGTTGAGGACGTTTGACGAAAAACTTTTCAACGAAAGTTCCTGTCTATTCCCCAATTTTGACGCGTTTAGGTTAGGTTAGGTATGTGGGCTGGCAGGGAGCGACGCTCTCTGCCACACTCAGGTCAGCGTTGACCCGTTGTGGTACCCATGGGGGAAAAAATAATCCCTTACCCAATGAAACTAAAAACTACTAACTCAGTCACTTACTTCATTTCTGCATACAAACCACCCTGATGATTTGATGAAATTCAACATCTTTTCCGTTGAAACGCCGGAGAGTTCCTCGAGATCCTGGAAGAAAAATTTACCAAGGAACTTTTTCCTGGAGTGTTGAAGACTCGGGCAGTGGCACAGGAAGTGGGTTGTGTCTTCAAAAACTTCCTCGTCACCACAGCCTCTGCAGAGTTCCTCCTCCGTCAGGCATAGTTTCTTCAAGTGGTACCGCAGAGTGTTGTGCCCCGTGATGATGCCCACGAGGGCATCATCCGTTTACGGATGATTCTCTCGGTCTTTGCTTTGTCGAAAGATGGCCATAGCTTCCTAGTGATGGCGCAAGTTTCCATGGAGTTCCATCTTGTGTTCGCCTCCTCAGTGGCTTTATTCTCTGCAGCGAGCTTGAGTGTGCAAGGCGGGATACACACAGGGGGGTCAACTTGTTCTGTTGGGGCTGCTGGGCCGATTCTCGCCAGCTCGTCGGCTTTCTCATTGCCTGGGATATCCTCGTGTCCAGGGACCCAACGCGATACCTTGTGCCGTGTTCCATGAACCCTGAGCTCTTCTCGACAACACTTCACAAGCTTCGATTTAATTTCTATGGCAGTAATCGCTTTTATAGCTGCCTGGCTGTCGATAAAGATGGTGATACCTTCCGGCGGTATTGCCCTAATCGCAGACTCACTGGCGGCTGTTGCCACTGCTAAGACCTCTGCTTGGAAAACACTGCTGTGGTCTGGAAGTCATATGGATTTTGATACACCGGGTCGGAGAAGATACCTGATCCTACACCAGTGCTCATTTTTGAACCATCCGTGTAGATGGCTATAGATTCGGCATTAGGTATATGACCGCTTTTCCAATCTTCCCTGCTAGGGTAGGCGGTAGAGAAAGGCCTTGTAAAGTCTAAATATGGCGTCATGTAATCCGTTACGGGCATGAGGCCAAAGTAATCGAGTAGGATCATCGAGTGACCTGTTCTGCTTGGTTTCCAGTTCGCTGACTGACTTATTCTCATAGCATTAATGGCTGCTGATGTTCGTATAAAGATGTCTAGCGGTAGCAGGTTGAGGATAGTCTCGAGTCCTGCGGTTGGGGTTGTCCTCATTGCACTGGTGATGCCAATGCACGCTTGTCTTTGAACTTTGGTGATTGCCTTTAAGTTGGTGGATTTGTTGACAGCTGGCCACCATACTAGATTGCCGTAAGTCAGTATGGGTCTAACTATAGCCGTATACATCCATAGTATGATTTTGGGGGAGGGTCCCCAGGTTCTACCAAAAATTCTACTACATGAGTAAAAGGCTATTGTTACTTTCTTAATTCTTTCCTCTATATTTAATCTCCAGTTGAGCTTTTTGTCAAGTACAAGGCCCAGGTATTTTGCGCTATCGAACAATCTGAGTGGGATACCATCAACAGAAGGTGAACTAAACTCCGGTATTTTCCTCTTATTCGTAAAAAAGTACGAGTTAGGTTTTTTGGGGATTACCCTTTAGACCGCAGCTCCTGGCCCATATGCTAAGAATATTTAGGGCTCCGTCAAGTTGTTCGCTAAGGGTAGGCAGGAATTTACCTGTTGCAAGCAGCACGACGTCATCCGCGTACGCTGTAGCTCTGACCCCACTGTACCTTAGTAGTTGTAGTACCTCATTAAGAATAATGACCTAGAGCAGTAGGGAGATTACCCCGCCTTGTGGGGTACCCTTCGAGGCGTATGCTTCTAGCTTTGAACCCTTAAGTTCGGTGGTTATATGTCGTTCCTCGAGCATGGTAACAATCCAGTTAATTAGACTGAGGTCGATGTCTAGGTTTCTTAGGGTTCTTTTAACCGCTTCAGTATTTACATTATTGAAGGCTCCTTCAATGTCCAAAAAAGCAATTAGTGTGAACTCTTTATCCTTAAGTGATTTTTCTATAGAGCCGACAACATGATGTAGGGCAGTTTCCACAAATTTACCCTTCGTGTATGCGTGTTGGGCTGGGGATAAGCCCCCGTGCGTATTCTACTACGTATGTAGATGTCGAGCAATCTTTCAAAAGTTTTCAGGATAAAAGAGGTAAGGCTTATTGGTCTGAAGTCCTTCGCGGTGGTGTGACTAGCCTTGCGCGCCTTGGGTATAAAAACCACCTTTACCTCCCTCCATGTTCTTGGTATGTGACATTGTTTAAGACTGCTGGCAAATAGCTTTTTGAGAATTGAGGTGATGATTGGTGCAGTTTTTTGCAGCATGATCGGTATAATCCCATCAAGTCCTGGGGATTTAAAGGGGGAGAACGATCTTATTGTCCACTCTATTCTGTCCTCTGTTACCAAATCCGCAGGGGGTTCCGATTCGCTGTGATTGTTGTTAATTAGTACTGCTACACGGTACGGTAGTACACCCCGGGAAGTGCGATTTAATAATTAATTCAAGGGATTCCAAACAGGACTCGGTCCAGTTTCCTTCAGTGTTCTTTAGGGAACCTAGAGTCTTCATATTTTTTAGGTAACCAGTCCATATTTTACCTATTAAAGACCAAGTCAACTTAATCCAGCTGTTTTACTTAAAATATTACTCTTCTGATCGACTTCGCCCGTGTATCAAAAACTTGCCAGTTGCTTCTAAACTGAAAAAAAAAAAAAATTTATTTCAAAACTTAACCACTTTAAACGATAAATATTTTCAGTAGTGCCACATATCCTTAACTAGTTGATTAATTTGAATTGTAGCAGTAAAATAAAAACGTTTGCTGTAAGCAGCGTGCTATAGGTAGACATATGCTGTCCCCGAATTGTATGCAGATCAGTTTATTGCCAACAAATTTGCATGTGTCATGCATTGCTTATCTTTAGTACAATAAGAACCTTCGGAATAGTGTCAGCGTTTACCCCCCTTTTAATGAAAATGTATGATATGTATGTTAGCCTATATTATTCCGAATAACAGCGCTGAAGGTAGACAGCTTTGATGTACTTCACTTTTGATTACAAAATCATTAGATACCCTTCTGTTTTGCGCCAAGGAGCATTTAGCACCCTCGCATGTAGTCTTAGTAATAGCTACAATTTAATTTCTCTCTCAAAGCCTCGGCGTGCCAAATAAAATCGCTACTCACTCAATATATTTAAACAGCTATAAATATACTTATATACAAATCTACTTATTTAATTAATTACCCCAGAATTCCATAACTCTCCTCCAACTCCAAGAAAATAAAAACAATGTTTCTATGATTCAAAAATCTTAACTAAATAGAAACTGTTTACATAAAGTTTAAGCTCTACTCAAGGTTTGCGGAAAGTGCTCTTCAACGTTTTAAAAATAATTCTACGTAAATTAATGCGGAATTTTACCTTTGGACCCGTGTGGCACTCCACCATCATGTAGGAGTACCCTTATGTTACATTTGAGAATTTTTTCAAGCAGAAACTTTAATGAAATCATGATGCGTAGTTAATATGCTAAAGTGCTTAGCAGTGAGTTTAGTTTTGCAGATTTTTTTCTTCATTTTACAAAGTAGAGTACATAGTGCACAAAATTATTATACCATGTAGTGAAATAGTTTGAATGTTCTTTGAATTTAGCAGTTTTTTTTTTTAATTGTTCTTCAGCACGGAAAACTGTTTTCTTTAAATTTTTTTTTAAATATTCAGTGACGGAATGAAGAGAAAGGATACATTTATATACAATGTACATATGTATGCATGTAGGGATGAATCACAATCCCATGAGTGATGATGTGTGTTGGCGTTGAGTCTATATCTGGTTTAGGGAAGATCTAGAGAAAACAAGTTGTTCCAAATTCGTGCTGAAAGATTATAGAATTACTTCCTCATTTGAACTTTATGGCACGCCTAGAGACTGAATCTAAGCTATGCGAATTAAGAGAAGATTCTACATGTAATTTTCCACTGATCTGAGCCACTCAGGTGATATAATTTCTGAGCCAGAACTTCCAATGCTTACTACCAAATTTTCATATATATTTCTTCGGTGGACTGTTTTATTCTAGTCCTTTTGTTTGATAACAACTGCCACAACCCATTTAGAGTACTATTACCATATGTGAAAATTGACTTAAGCTGGCATCATGTTGAAAAAGAAAAATCTACGATTTCATTCGATTTTTTTTTTTTTTTATAACTTGCATGCACTCAAGGGGGTTTTAATACCATTAAAATGTTTTACACAGTGTGGGTGTTGGAAAGGATAGATAGAGAGGAAGGAAAATTTGTGCAGTGGCTTAAAAATCAGATATTTAGTTTCGGAAAAGCTCCAGAGGTGGTGTCCAAATAACTTGAGAGATTTGTTTTGTCATTTTGTATTTGCTTCTTATATAAGGTATTTTTTTCCGATCACCGGATGGGCATAGGCATATCAATCATCAAACCGAACGAGCAATTTTGCAAGCCGCATGAACCTACTGCCAATGTTATGCCTTCTTAATGTGTTGACATAAAGTTTCGCAATAAATACTTCCTAACATCCTATACAAATATGAATGTCTGTATGTGGAAAGATATAAAGAACGCTTATTAATTTTTGGGAACTTAAGCTAGATGTTTAAACCTTTTGTATGATCTTTCTGGCTTTTTAGACCACTATTTCAATAGACTACAACGAACACTTTTGCTACCTACTCTCAAGGCGGGACAATAGTGATTTATAACGAAAATTTAAAGAATACATACGTCTCACAAGTCATAACTCTCCCCGTGATTTTTGTAATTCATGCTTTACTTTAATTTATATGTATGTATTTTGGGGATGGGAGAACCCCTCAGACGGGTCAGTAGAAATGTGGTGAAGTGGGGGGGTTATGATCCCTTGGTTTCGGATCATAACGTCGTCGGAATAGGAAGAAGAAGAAGAAGAAGTATTTCGGAGACATCGAATCCTCAAATGAACTGCTAACAATAATGGTGTCTATAGAGCAGACCTAGATTAGGTAAGAAAAAAAGGGAAATAGCTTCTGCTGTACTGGTCTGGTCTTCATTTCATATATTTGTTACATTTGTTTGAAATAAATATACTGAAAAAAAAGAGCTGCAAAAAAGTTTAAAAACCGTCACCTCTCACTCTTCATCTTTTCAGCTTACATGACATAGTGCCATGTACAAACATTATCGTACTTTTGCACAATTAGTTTATCGAAGCTGCTAGAAAATGTTTAATCGAGTCTAGCTAAACTTGTTGGTAGCTTGATGCATGGTGCCATTTGTCCCATTTCAGTTAATTGTTAATACCGTCCAGGTTGGTTACCCATTGACAATATATAAACTGAAAAGCATACTTCAAAACCACATCGTAGGACTAGATGAAACGCTACTTTGCAACCGCTTGCAATCTGAAACAAGAGATCTTCTTGAAGTAGCGCTGGCACAGACTCGATCGTAGAAAGAAAGGACCATAGAACGTCTTTCCACGGCATCCCTGCTATAAAATTCTGCGTTTTGATTCTACGTATTTAGGCACGGTTCCCACATGAAAGGCCACTGCAAAAAAGTCTTTGATTCAAAATCCCCCCGGAAATAGATCTCGTTTTTAAAACAGATTATTACTTACTTAGGTGGCGCTACAAGGTGAATTGCCTTATTAACCCAAAGAAAAACAGCGATTGCGTAGAGTTATTCTCCGAAGAAATTAGAACATTACCATTAAAAAAAGATTCTTCATTCCTAGTACTTTCTAGAATAACCAACGTGTACGTTGTCGGTATTTTTTTTTTTTTTTTTCTGAACGAGAACTTTATTTCAATTGCGTTTGTATAATTTGTTAACACTTCTTGTTAACTGCATTAATATATCAAATACAAAAACCAAAACTAAAATTATTTTCATATATTATGTGGGGCTTACCTACAAAAACTTTCAGGTGCCAATTTCAAACTTCGGCATAATTTTGCCTTCTTGGATAGTTTTGGAAGTCCGCAATGGAGCAAAACTCCACGGATTGTGAATTTAATGGTTTCCCACAATTTGTATAAATTTATACGAAACCATGCTCCTATGCGTTTGGAATCAGATACTTAAGGATTTGATAGCTCTTTGTATTTATAGCAGCACGATATCAATTCTGGAAGGATAAACTCTTAATTAAATTTTTTCAGATTTTAGATTAGATTTTATTTTATTAAGTAATTCATTTGTTTTAGTTACATAAGTCTTATAAAAAAAAGTCTTGAAAGCATGGCTATACCGTCACAAAATTACAATAGAATATTTTCCAGCTACCAAAATAATTTTAACAATTCAATAAAATAAAAAAATGCATTCTTTAAAGTTCCCACCTATAATTCTTTCTCGGTAGACTAGAGAGATTTTGCAATACTTGTATAGATTGTTAACATTCAACTAATTAAGGAGATCTATAGTGTTCTTTTCCGATAAGAAGTCGCTCCCAAGGATGTGTCCTCAAACAAAAATGTCCTCACGCGCTCCCATGTTGCACAAGGTACACCTCAGGGGTAGATCCTCCCTGTGTGGTATGTAATTTATTCTTAACAGTTCCCCTCTTAACTTCGTCATCATTGAAATTTCATCCACGGTGTTGTCATCCCGAAAATAATTTCTATCCTGGAGATCGTAATTAAGCCGACTCTAACTGGTTTTATGCAGATATCTCGAGGCCCCTTCCACGAATCTGGCCCTGTATTGATCATTCAGGCTTGCAATTAGTCTGCAAAGCTCGGTTTTCCAATTGGGTAGATCAGCCAAATCCAAATTCACTTCGATTCCACAACCACGAGCCATTTCTAACCACTCCCGGAACCAGCTGGTTTTGTTACCAATTGTTATAAGAGCTGCTTTCGTTTGGCATGTTCAGCACTTTTAGCATATAGTCGATTTGCAGCTTTAATGTTTTAATAAACAGCGGAGATAAACCAGTTTCCATCATAATCTTGTAATTCGGCGTACTAATTGGTAGACGGAATATACGCTTTACATAATATTGCAAGACCACACTTGTGCTGCGTAAAATAAAATGGACTGCGAAACCTTAAATTTGCTGCTGTGGGCTATATATTATACTTGTTGCCGAAGCAATCCTCAAAGGTACTATTAACTGTTGCTTTAGCAGTTTTTCTTTTAAGTGTTTTTTGAAAATCAAATTTTTTGTAATGAAAACTCCTAGATATTTATAGTCCTTTATAACTTCCACATTAACTCCGCCATAAATCCAATTTTCACTTGTACAGTTTCTTCCCCCTCCTTTTTTGAAAATCAGTACTTTAGATTTTTCCAAATTTACAATAAGACTCCAAAGTTCGCAGTATTATTGTAGTTGAATCATCAGTAGCTGGAGACTATCCGATGAAGAAGCCAGCAGCACTACATCATCTGCGAAGAGCAAGGCCTTTATACATATTCCAGCAGACTGGATACCTCCCAGCAGAAATTCAACTAAATCCTCAATAAAGAAAACAAATAAGCATGGGCTTAACGGGCATCCCTGCCTCACTCCTGAATTAGTCCGGAACTCCTCCGATTTATATTCACCATTCCATATCGCTGCCCGCGTATCACTATATAAGTTTTCAAGAACACTACCAAACTTCAGAGATAACCCCATTCCCTACAGCTTATACATCAGCGCCTTTTGATCTACCGTCTCAAATGCTGCCTTTTATCAGAAATGACTCGAGAATACTGTTCAAAACAAATATATGGCTAACAGTAGAGTAACCTGTTTGGAAACCCGCCTGATATTCCTTTAGGAGATGATTGACTCCCACCGATTTCGATAGTCGACTCTGCAAGATTGTTATAACTCTTAATTATTCGTACGTGCATGCTGAATATTTTGTCAATACCATAGAAGAAAAGTTGGGAGAACAGTATTGGATGCAAACAAAATACGCAAAGGAAATATCATCCTCATTTTTATGCGTTATAAAAGTCCGGAATTACCGTAATTGAAAAATGCTGTAGGGGACAACAACAAATTTAAAAAGTAGTATGATAGCGTTTTTGTGATTTTTAACGATTTTTGACGATATAGCGAAAAGAGATTCTAAGGCAAGTACAGGGTGCGCCATCTTTTATGTTGGTATGTGAATATTAAATAACTTAAAAAAGAAAGCAACCGATTTCCATATATGAGGTATTTTTATTTAACTTGGTCCTTTACAATTTATTTGAACTAGTTTTTGAATACAACATTAATCAAGTGGCTGCCTCTATTGACCAAAGCAAATGTTGCCCTTTTTGCTGCGTTTTCCACCACTTTTTCGAGCATCTCGGGCGGTATAGCGCTGATTTCGGCACGAATATTTATCTTGAGCTCGTCAATGATCTGAGGCTTGCTGGCGTATACTTTGGTTTTCAAATAATCCAACAAAAAGAACTCCGGAGGGGTCAAATCTGGAGATCAGGTTCAGTGTTAACCATTCGAGCGACTGTTTGGCCGTATTCCAAGCGACGTGGACGGTCTGTCGGCAATATTATTTGAGTCAATTGCACTTTATACGGAAACAAATGCAAATCATCTTTCAAAATGCGCCGCAAGGTAGTTTCACTGGCGCTAAAATGCTGAGCGCGGTGACGATACGACACATGTGGGTTCTCGGCAACACTCTGTCTTACCGCTTCAACCAGTTCATTGGAACGTCTTGGGCGTTGATGAACGACATGTCGACGATCTCTCACTGTCCCGCGCTCAGTAAAATTCGACATCAAACGACGAATAGTTTTGTCAGACGGTGCTTGTTGGCCACGATATTTTCGACGATTGCACGTTGAGTTAACACAACTGAACGACTATTTTCAATGTACAGCGTCTCTTTTTAGGTGCATTGTTTCGGTATAAAACGGTTCATGGTAAAAATTGTCCTGAATTGACGTTTCAATTAACAAAAACATGTCTACCAAAGTCCATCGGTTGATAAATGCCAAAAGTTATTCAATGTTTACATACCGACATAAAAGAAACGCTTCAAAAACTTGGTCATACTCGTAGATCATGGGTTACGGAAAGCTCATTCGAGATCCGAAACTTTTCTCGTTCCCAATTGTTTTATTTTTATAACTTGTTGTGCCCGCAACATTAACCGCGTTTAAAAAAGTATTACGCTTCCTACACCCATTTGTCCATTTCTCAGCTTCAGGCTGTTATTTAAGTTGGTAGCTACCTTCCTGGTTCTGTATAGAGAAGATCTATAACTAAGACTAGTTCTCGGCACATAAACTGTAAACCAATGAAAACCCGATAATAATCCGTTGATTGGTTTTTAAGTGATGCGTGAACAGCAAACATAGGCCTAACATTTTAATATGTAATACATATGTAGATTACTGTAACATTACAGGTCCTTTACGATATTTTATGAACGCTCAGAAACTGTTGCACACCTTGAAGCTATAAATACAGCATAAACAGCAGAAATATTGATGCAGTCTGCGTTATGATTCACTCAATAAAACACAGCGCAGACAAAAGCCCTTATGATCCGAAGGTTTGGACTCGCTTCACAGATTAAGTTATCGCTGTAAGCCGAAGCATCTTACACCCATAAACCGCCTTTTATGTGCATTATGATTGCGTGATTAAATTGTTATGTTTTTTGTGCAAATTTCCTTTTACCCATGTAGGTAAAACCATCATTAAAACCAAGCAAATATGGGTAGGATGAGCTCATTTAAGCAGCAAAAAAAATGCTTGATGGCCTCCAATTTAAATGTTCGTAAAAATTTCACAGAACTCATCCAACATTTTAATAGCCTGCCTATTAAAAACCATTAAACTCCTGAAAGAAATCACTTCTATTCTCCCCAAAAAAAAAAAAAAAAACAAGTATGAGGCAGAGAAAAAAAACCTCTGCAAGGCGCCAAACATTTGTGTAAGGCATCGTTAACGACACACTCATCAAAACACCAAAATGAAAAATGTGCCTCCTTCTCCCTGGCCTTGGTATGTCCCACTTTCCCTTCGTAGCAAAATTAGAACTTGGAATAATTTAAAAAAAAAAAAAGCCACCAGCTGCAGGTAACATAGGAAGTCGTAAAGATATTAAAGAAATGAATTCAAGAAAAAATGTGGAGAGAATTCCCTTAATCACCTCCAGTGTGACTTTTCTTCCATAAAGAGGCGGCCATAAACAAATATAGCTTTACCCTGTATAGCAACGGGTTTGCTTTGGAGTGGTTCACCCATATAGACCGCATGATAAACTGGTTATCCACAAATGTCACCTGTGGCTGCTAGCTAGTAGAAATCAAAACATTAAATCTTAAGCCACACCACAAACAGCCACCAAGACCACCAATAGAGATAGTTGTAGTTACTGTATCTGTATCTACTGCAATGCTTCCTGAACGAGCATAATCATCATCATCATCAGCTGCGGCACCTGATGTCGATTTTCTCTCCATTTGCCAATGACCACGTTTAGGGAAAAATCGATTGAGTAATCGCCATTGAGTCGTCTGCGTGTGATTTCTACATTCCAAAGATGGGCAACGACGGATGGCAATGTAAACAGTTTAACAGTTTTCTCATTTCAGATACATATTTAGATAAGTACACGTACTCATGTTGACAATTATTTAGAAGTGGTTTTCTTTTCGCTTTTTTATTTCTTTTGCACCTCCTTTGTCGTTGGGAAAGCAGCAACGGTGCTAATCATAAAATTTCAATGAAATGAAAATATGAAATCGGGTTTTACGTTTGCTCAAGGAAGTCAAAATCGACATTGGTTACGGATAGGTGTGAATCTTAAGTCATCTGTACCGGCCTAACGTAGTCATTTATCAAGAAAGTGGATGCATGAAGCGCATTAACAGGAAAGCAGATATATTTTCAGCCGGAGGTACCGAATATGTAAGATAACATAAATTAGTCTTTAGATAACACAACGGACACTTACATAAACTGAACTGTGCTCAGATACTATTACACGTTTGACTAATTTCCTGGTCATACCCAGCGTATAGGATTTGGTTATCCGCTACATCGACTGTATCCAACACGATTTTATAAATATGGGGCAATCTATTATTTGGTGAACACCCAGGCAGATAAAATCGGTGGTCTTTAACTATGATAACCATGAAGAAGGTGTTTGTACTGGCAAATTATGCGACTTTCTCAAGAATATGTGTTTTTTTCGGTATCTTATACACGCTTATCAAAAAACTTCAATTAATTCCAGTAACGATGATAATCTTCGTAATAATTGCATCGGCTTAGGCTATGTAAAATAATTATCGCTGATGATTTGCTAATACATGTCGAAGGGGTTAAACGTAAGATCATTCAAAAGATAAATATACAAGTGCATATTAATAAGCAGTGATTACAAAAGCTAAGATTTTTTTTTGGCAAACGTCTGTCATTTAGTAAACATCGTGTGCAAACGTATGCCTCCAAATAAAAATGTGGCATTTTAGTAAATGCTAGCATTTTACCACACAGGCTAATCTTAGTTTAAAATGTCATTAAATATTTGTGCTGTCAAATTTAACAGAGATGTACGTGCTTTGGGATTCTTTTAGCTTATACATATAAGATACTAAAAAACACGCATATTGCTTTACAGATCTCTGTCCACAATATTAAATTTAAGCGATTCGAATGGAAATTTTTGTTACCATATTGACCTGCGTTAATGACTCAGATTTCGCTAGAAAAATCACGGAAGCTGTGTGTAGGCATTTAACTTGAATTCAGGACGATTGGATTGACGGGAGATTTGCAGGAGATTTAATTATTGGCTTAAGCCAGTAGGCCATTAAGAAGCTCAGCCTTGTCTATGCACTTTTTGATACTTCAGAAGAAACAATGTTTATGGGACGAAAATACCTTACGTATATGTATACATATATACCTATACTGTTGACGATTTCTGAACGTATGTATGGATGATCTGTTCGTTTTAGACTTATGATGCAACATGACTAAAATTTCAATATTCAAAGGTTTAGCACCAGGAATTTAGTGTTGGCGGTAGTAAAAATCTTACCCTAATTTGTTGCGTTCTCTTATGGAATTTTGATGCCAAGTTTGGATTCTCCGGAAACACTAATGGAAATATTGGAAAATACTGAGAATAGTAGGGGGATGAGGGTTAAGTTAGGTTAGGTTAGAGACTTGTTGAAACCATCCTGGTTTCCCTTTGTGTAGGTCTACGTGGGCCCCAAGCTTTACACTAATAGGTATATCCTGAAAAGAAAAATAGAGGAAAAATAAAGAAAAGAGAAAAAAGGAGAAAGACAACTTTAGTGTTGCTAGGGTGGATGGAGTGGAGGAGGGAAGGTCGGAACTGCACCACTGGTCTGGAAAATAAACTTTTCCCATCTTTACTACCCGCAGAACTTAACAGTGGTTATGGGAACACTAAATAAGTATCAAAAGAAAAGTTAGTACGTGCCTTAAATTATTCGATTAAGGCAGTATTAATCATTGTAATGGATGGGCACGTGTAAGGCAGCAATCAGTTCTTCTGTATTCCTAATATTTTATTTGTACAATAAACTTAAAACTACAAAAATAACTTTTCTTACGTAAATGACCCGCTGAAAGGTTATATGCTTAATTTGTGCCTACGAAATTGTTATTTTTTTATGATTTTTTTTCTTTTACTTTCGTATTTCTTTGTTGGTGCAACAAATTTGGTAAAACCAAAATTAGGAATACCTTACTTGTCTGTACTCAGATAGAAGAATGGCGTATGTACCCACTCATCAAAGTGTTCCTTAGATACCCAGAACTATGATAAAGCAAGCCCGAAACAAGTTCGTTCTCCGTAACGTTAGCTGACCACAAAAAATTGTTCGCCACTAAATGCAGAATGACATTGTCAATTCTGAGAAGTATCCAATAGGCTTGTGTTAGACATTTAATGCCGAAAATCGGAACACACTCTCCTGGACCGGTTGTACCTGTAAAACCAACCGAAGTTTTTCAATGTATGATGGGCTAATGTGCCATCACTGTACTGTCAAATTCGAACTAGCGATGCGGACTTAGGGTGCGAAACAGTATGGTTTAACTTCACTTTGAATATAACTAGTGTATTCCCGCGTCACTCGCATACAAAATAAAGTCGTCAACAAACGCTATAATGAATTCCCCAATTTCCATGTTTCAGAAACATAAATATTAAAAAGAAGCGGTGTCCTAACTGTGCCCTGTGGCAGGTCATTAGTAACATTGAAAACTTTAGTTGCCGTGTGTTTTCTTTCTATTACAACAAGCTATCATATCTTATATCGAAGGTATTGGTGAAAATATTACCGAAACAACGTTCATTCTTCATTGCCATCGTGCACAGGCAGACAAATTTTTTGCTGTAATTCGGAATCTAGACATGTCATTATACAGTTCGTCTCTATAAACACTGTCACGGGCGAACGTGTATGGAGCATACTCAAAAGTTGAACTCCCGGCAACGGTAGCCCTATTCCAATAATCTAATCAAATCTAAATCTGTTCACGTGAATTTCACTTACAAGAAAACTAATAACTTGCCAATTTTCCTAAACTCGGCCCGAATACCTTTTTTAACTTCACTTTGAATATAACTAGTGTATTTCCGCGTCACTCACATACAAAATAAAGTCGTCAACAAACGCTGTAATGAATTCCGAAGCCATGTTTCAGAAACATAAATATTAAAAAGAAGCGGTGTCCTAACTGTGCCCTGAGACAGGTCATTAGTGACATTAAAAATTTTAGTTACTTACTTACTTAGGTGGCGCTACAGTTCGGGGTGAACCTGGGCCTCAACCAACAAGCCTCTCCATTTAGCTCGGTCTTTAGCTAATTGCCTCCAGTTGCGCACTCCAAGTTGGTCGAGGTCCCCTTGAACTTGTGCGCGCCACCTACGGCGATAATTCCCTCTACTGCGTCGTCCCTCGGGGTTAGATTCGAAGACTCTGCGGGCCGGAGCGTTGGTGTCCATTCGCTCTACATGTCCTAGCCATCTCAGACGTCCAATACGCAGTTTTTTGACTAGGTCGATGTCGCTGTACAGCTCGTATAGTTCGTGATTGAATCTTCTCCTCCAAAACCCGTCAACGCAAACGGGACCGAAAATCTTACGAAGAATTTTTCTCTCGAAGCGACCAAGGATATCTTCATCCTCTTTTAATAAAGTCCATGTTTCAGCGCCGTAAAGCAGGACTGGGATGATCAAGGTCTTATATAGAGTCTCCTTAGTTGCTCGAGAGAGGGCTTTACTGTTGAATTGCCTTATAAGCCCAAAAAACAGCGATTGGCAAGAGTTATTCTTCGATTGATTTCTGCGCTGATTTTGTTTGCTGAATTTATAGCAGAGCCAAGGTAGACAAAGTCCCTTACTACCTCGAAGTTATAGCTGCCCACGGTGACGTTTTGTCCAATTCGTCGATGTTGGTTATCCCTTCTAGTTGACAGCATATACTTGGTTTTGCCCTCGTTTATCGCCAAACCCATTTTGGCCGCTTCCGCCTCAATGCTTGCAAAAGCACCGGTGACAGCCCGCTGAGATCTTCCGATAATGTCTATATCGTCGGCGTATGCAAGCAGTTGTACAGACTTGTAATAGATTGTGCCTCCGGTGTTGGCTTGTGAGTTCCGCACAATCCGTTCAAGTACAATATTGAAGAAGTCACATGACAGCGCGTCACCTTGTCTAAAGCCTTTTTTGACATCAAAGGTCTCGGTGAGGTCATTACCGACCTTGATGGAGCAGCGAGCGTTCTCCATCGTCAGCCTGCACAGGCGGACAAGTTTGACAGGGATGTCAAAACTAGACATGGCTCTATAAAGCTCTTCTCTATAGATGCTGTCATAGGCGGCCTTGAAATCGATAAAGAGGTGGTGAGTATCGATTTGGAATTCTTGGGTTTTCTCCAGGATCTGCCGAAGTGTGAAGATTTGATCGATGGTGGACTTTCCTGGCCTGAAACCGCACTGATAGGGTCCAATCAGGCTGTTGATAAAAGGTTTCAGGCGTTCACACAATATCGCAGAAAAGATCTTGTACGCGATGTTGAGGAGACTGATGCCTCTATAATTGGCGCAGTTGAGGGGGTCTCCTTTCTTGTGGATCGGGCAAACGATGCTGAGATTCCATTCATCAGGCATACACTCCTCTGACCAAATATTAGAAATGAGTTGGTGTATGCACTCTACCAATTCATCCCCAGCTGCCTTGAAAAGTTCGGCCGGTAAACCGTCAGGTCCAGCAGCCTTGTTCGATTTTAGCTTGGATATTGCTATCCTCACTTCGTTTTGGTCAGGTGGACGGAAATTTTGACTATCATCGTCCATGTTGAATGGTTCATTCTGCCTGACAGCGGGATGTTGGTCTTCGTCGCCGTTATACAGTCTGCAGAAGTAGTTTTTCCATATTCTCAGCACCGACTGTGATTCTACTACGAGGTTTCCATTCTCATCTCTACAGGTTTCTGTACGGGTATTACTTCTCTGACACGTTCTTTTTACCTTTTGGTAAAACTTCCGTACATTGTTCCTGGAGTATAGACTCTCGATATTCTCAAACGCGCGCTTCTCATGCTCTTTCTTCTTCTTTTGGAGAAGCCGATGTTCTTCCCGTCTCTTTTGCTCATAGAGCTCACGAGCAGCTCTCGTCTTCCTTTGCAGCGCCGCTTTGTATGCCTCTTGTTTTGCTGCATGCACTCGCCGGCATTCTTCGTCAAACCAGGGGTTTCGCGGTGGTGGTCGAGCGAAACCCAGCACATCAGTCGCGGCGTTTCTGATGGCATGTTGGCAGCGTTGCCACTGGTCTTCGGTACTTGATGCTGGCGGCAAAGGGGTGATTGAGAGATTTCGGGATACGCGTTCAGCGAAGAGTCTGGCGGTCTCTTGCGATTGTAGCTTTTCGACGTTAAATTTTCTCACAGTGATTCTTCTTTGTTGCTCAGATTGGGATATCCGCATTCGTACCTTGGCTACAACAAGGTAATGATCCGAGTCTATGTTGGCCGCTCGGAAGGTCCGGACATCCAGAATACTGGAGGCATGCCTTGCGTCGATCGCAATATGATCAATTTGGTTGATCGTGACATGATCATTGGACCGCCATGTCTGCTTATGAATGTCGAGATGAGGAAACCATGTGCTTGCTATGGTGACATTTCGCTCCACAGCGAAATCAATTAGCCTTAGTCCGTTATCAGACGTGGTGTCGTGTAGGCTATGCTTACCGACTGCTCTACCGAAGACGTCCTCCTTTCCTATTTTGGCGTTAAAATCGCCCAATACGATCTTAACGTCGTATTTAGGACATTGCTCGTATGTTTTGTCGAGGAGCTCGTAGAAACACTCTTTGGAGGCAGGGTCCTTTTCTTCTGTGGGGGCATGAACACATATTAGGCTTATGTTAGCGAATTTAGCCTTGATCCGGATAGTCATAATACGCTCGCTCACGTGTCGGAAGCTTAAGACTTCTTGCCTAAGTCTGCCGCGTATGACAAATCCGCATCCGAATAAGCGTTGCCTGTTGCCTCTGTAGCAATCACCGTAGTAGATGTCACAGTTTTTCATCTTCTTTTTGCCTGGCCCATCCCATCGCACTTCCTGGATGGCGGTAATATCTGCTTTATAGCAGTCTAGGGCCTCTGCTAGTTGTTCGGCTGCACGTGGTCTGTAAAGGGACAGAACGTTCCACGTACAGATCCGAAGGTCGTTGTCCTTATTTCGTTTGCTGGGGTCGTCATTAGTTGGGTCATCCTTATCCGAGGCTTTTGGTTGTTTCGGAACCATGCGTTTTTTACGTGGTAGGGAAGTTACCCCGACGGCACAACCCCCAACCTGGAGGGTCAGTTCCTTAATTATTCCCCTAGGACGAGGGGCCGGGTACACCGGTGCCAGTAGTCCACTACGGAAGTATGAGCGCTGCCGTTGGCCCATTAAGGGCTCCTCCGCCACCATCTCTATTCCAATGTCCTGACCAACATTGGAAATTCCTTACCGACCTGTGATCCGAATACGTCGAAGCAGCTCGCGCAAGGTATTCACTAAGTTCAACCTAACTGGAACTATAGACGCCACCGTTGACTCCGTCTAGGGAATTCGTCCGCTGCCGCCTGGAACAGGAAGAAGTGCTCTAGTGAGAAAAGCACTCTTCCCCCCCTCTCTCATCTGCTGCCACCAAGAATCCGCCAAACGGGGTTGGTTACCCATTTCTTGGATTAAGGTACTAGGCACCCGGCTGTCACCGCGTGGAGGTTGAGAGTAGGAGTTGGTAGGCCTCAGCTGAGTGAAAACGCTTGTGTTTTCATATGATCGCATGCACTACCGTTTGACAACCAAAAATTTTAGTTGCCGTGTGTTTTATTTCTATTACAACAAGCTATCATATCTTATATCGAAGGTTTTGGTGAAGATATTACTGAAACAATGTTCATTCTTCATTGCCATCGTGCACAGGCAGACAAATTTTATGCTGTGATTCTGAATCTAGATATGTCAAAAGTTGTACTCCCGACAGCGTTAGCCCTATTCCAATATAATAGACTAAAATAATTTTTGTAGCTTTCAAGCCTAACATTTTTCTTCCTACTGTCTAATATCACAAAAGTCTATGTATGCCCTTTAAAAACTTCTTTGAATTCAAAATCAGTAATTAATATCTGATGAAACATTAGGGCACTGACGTCCTACCTTGAATTATAGATTACATTAGTCTGTTTCCTTAGCTCATTAATTTAATAACACTTTATTGAGGAATTTTACTCTAGACCTCGCCTAAAAAAGTCTTAAGTTCCGGATCGGAAACCTGGCTAAAACTCTCCATTTCAGTTATGTTGCATACCCGTGCATTGTGCTGGTCAGTCTATACTTTACGATAGCAGGGTACAGCATGTGATCTTGTCTTATTGTTCGTAAAAACATTTCACACACAATTACTGTAATCACTTGCCGTGGCGCAAGTGCTTAGTGTGTCGGACCACTGCGCGTGAGGTTCCATGTTCGAATCCCGGAAAACACCAAAAAGTTTTTTCACGGTCCCACCTCTCAGGATCAATTTTAGGCCCTTTGCTTTTCACAATTTTTATCAATGATCTTCCAACAGTCATTCAAAGTTCGTCTTTGCACATGTATGCAGATGATGTACAGCTGTATTTGAGTAGTGAGCTCGGTTTGGTCGAGGATGCGGCATATGAACACAACGAAGACCTGAAAAAAGTTCTTACTTGGTCTAAAGAAAATTTTCTTCAACTTAACCCGAATAAAACTAAATGCTTAGTCATAAGCCGAAACCTTGGTAGGGTCTACCTGCTTTCCTAACATTTACCTTGGCAATTCACGAATAGATTTTGTTGATAAAGCAAAAAACCTAGGCGTCTGATTCAATAAAACTTTGTGTTGGGATGATCATATTCGAACGATAATCGGGAAAATTTCTTTCTCTGTCGCAGAGTTACACGCCACCGAACACCAAACTAATGTTGGCAAGATCACTGGTCGTCCCACTTATCACTTATAGTTGCGAAGTTTTTTGTTGCAATAGTGCACTTATTAATCGTAAACTCCAGGTTGCGTTTAATAATATCACACGTTACGTTTATGGACTGCAATCTTTTGACCATGTTTCCCCCTACGCTAAAAACATCCTTCACTGTTCACTGGACAAGTATCTTGACTTTTGTTCAATCAAGTATTTGCACAAGATCTTAACCATACTTAAAATTACACTTTTCACAATCAAACCGCACTCTGAGCTTTATTCTGCCCCGTGTTACATACCAGGTTTCACAATGCCAGTTTTTCGTTCACGCCATTCGCCTCTGGAATGCCCTCCCTCTAAGCGTGAGAAGGCTCTATAACGCGAACAACATTGGTGATATTCTCTTTCGGCACATTGCAGGCAACACATTAATATAGAAAATACAATACTATTTAGGGTAAATTATTTGTTTTTCTATCTTTTTTCTTTTCTCCTTTTCATTATAATTTATATTTCCATGTTAGTTTAAACTTAATAATATTTTGTAACATTTAAAATCGAAATATCTAATTTAAAACGTTCACGTGTACTATGTCGCATTTATTACTTATAGATGATGTAAAGTCTACTATGAATGTTGTTGAAATGTTTAATAAAAATGAAATAGGAAATATGAAATACCTACTTTATTAGAAACACCGACTAGTTGAATTAGTCCTTTGGATAGCTAGGGAAAGATCATAACGAACCTTTTCTGGTCTAAGTACGTCTCCACCCAAATCTAGACAGCCATTCTGACCTATCTTCCCCTAACTTCTACAAAATTTATTTATTCAATGTAAGCCACACCTTACTTGCTAGTCTATGTTTGCCCCAAAAAAAAAAAAAAAAAAAAAATTTGGGAGCCTTCATATCATGGTCACTTCTCAATGTTAATACTCCGTAATCAAAGGTTGGGAATTTATTAAAATATTATTTATAAAAATGTCCAATCAGACACTTTTTGCTTACATTCAAAAAAGTATCTAAAGTATGATCCCTCTCTTCAAGTCATATTACTTCTACTTACTATCGGAGACATTGGTCATGCTATTCATGAATAAAGAGCCCCGCACGAAAAGTTATCACAATACACTCACCAAAATTGAAATTCATAGTTCAGCTAATTTCTCTGGGATAAGTGCCATGGTTCATCCGCCTTCAATTTTTTGCTAAAAAAACATAACACTTCATCTAAAGAAAATTATATTTTTCTACAAAAAAAGGAAGAAGTAAATAAATAAATTAAAAACACATTATGACATCATGCAAAAAACACTAATAAAAATGTTTCAACCATAATAAATCGCTGATTGCTTTTATCAAGTTCTGTGTAAAACGAGAAGAGCATCAATCATTAGATTTTTTGTTTGCAGAAGTTATAAATATGCGTTCAGACTCATGGACATGTGACGACAATTACTAAAAATACTTATTCCACCACATGAGAGAATTTAATTTTTTTTCGACGAATTTAAGCAAATTATCTGAAACCTTAAGCCGCAGGAAATTGGAACTAATTTT
Organism: Brachypalpus laphriformis; assembly: GCA_945910035.1. Lineage (NCBI taxonomy): Eukaryota > Metazoa > Arthropoda > Insecta > Diptera > Syrphidae > Brachypalpus > Brachypalpus laphriformis. The sequence continues at coordinate 282,063,585 of OX246754.1, read as the reverse complement.
CTTAACGGAAATTATTTATATTTCACTGGCACCGCACAATTAAGTACGATTAATAACTCTTTCCTGACTAATTTGTCAATGGCAGCAAATAAATTTGACTCCCATCGTTGGACGTAAACTATTTTCGCACGTAAATAAGCGATTAATTAAAAGCAAAATAGCAATTCCATAAATAGTTAGGCCTCTTGACGAGTCTTAACAACTTTGGTACCTGTGATTTAGCGGAAAAATTCTACATAGAGGCGCAATTTATCTTTGAAGAAGATACGCTTTTAATTGCCAGCAAATAATGTGTCCAGTACATACTTTATGTACGTATAGATACGTTACGGTTCATCAACATCGATCGTGTGTGACCACTAAAAAAAATATTTCAGCTCACTTAGAGAACCATCAATATTCTCGATCAAAAATTGAGTTCATGGCTCTTGGTTATTGCGATTGCGAAATGTGTATACAACTACCAGTAGCCAACGATCAACTGGTTTGACCTCAGTTTACTTTCATGAGCCCCCTGTCGGTTCGACTGTTTTCCCTAAACCCAGTCTCAGAAACTTGCGCAATGGGCTTGGGAACAAGTACGTGAATGTACTGCGAATTGAGGACAGTTATAGATATTATAAACGTGTTCTAATTATGCTTTCATCATAAGCAATTAAGAACGTGAAATGTCTTTTTTTTTCTGCAGATTTTTGCTCCCCCACTTGGGCTATGGTGATGGCTTGTGGGTACCTACCTACATAACATTTTTATGGATTTGGCGTCGTCATCATCGCAAACCTAAGTGGATTTTCCACTTGGCTGACCTAATTCTCTGTTGATTCTAGTTTTAAAGGAAATAATGAAAGAAACGCTAAATAAATTTGAAAAAGTAATAAATATTGCGGATTTAATGTGATGTTGTGGTTAAGTGGAGGTATAATTGCCGCCAAACCATACGTATGACTTGCTGTTGTCCACGAAAGGGGGTATTTAGTGCTTAGTGAAAAAGGTGTCACCTTAAATTTTTGTTTCACCTAGCTTAAAGCTTTAATAACGCCGCTAAGCTGTACCGCTGAGACGGCCATGCTCGAACAACACAGATGTACTCGTATCTTATTGGGAACAGAACATTTATCTATCCTACCCAACACCATAATTATATCGGTTGAATAGCAAATGAGTTTGTGTGAAGTCGAAGTATTTTCTTTTTAATTATAGATATTTAAAAATAAATTAATTTGCTTTCATTATTTTGATTTATTACAATCTGGCAAATATTCGGATAATCAATCTCAGGCGACAAGATCATTTTGGTGAAATATGTGATAATTTGTGTTACCGTATTTTTAAGGTGATTTATAATCTGATTCTGCATCAATTAGAAGAATATTAACTTAATGTGATTGTGCTAATTGAGAGCGTTCTATTTTTGAAACTGTGTTAAGAGTCTCATGCAATTTACACATAATGCGTCCTTTCGAGAGCACCAGTCAAATAAATTAATTATCTTCAGAATTAGATGATTTATGATTTTGTTTATGAATACCAAAAAAAAAATAAATATTTTCAAGTTGATTATAATCTGCTCTAAAACTATGGTATGGAAGGTTGTAATTACGTTCATATTGTAAAAGAAGAAATTTGATTTTTCAATGCAGTTTCTAAGCCCTGGATACAGCATGCTTTTCAAAGAACCTATCACGACTAAGCAGGCTGGGCATAAGTAAACCACTGCTGTACATTCTTTATAACATGCTCGCCAGTAAGAAGTTCATTGTGAAGAATTGCAATGTGACGTCTGCTGGAACATTTGAAGTAAAAAATGGTCTGCAGCAGGGTGCGGTTAATTCGCCGATCCTATTCAATATTTACACGAGGGATCTCATAGGTTCACTTCAGCATGCCATAGCGTACGCAGACAACTTGGTCGCGTACAGGTCAGGACCTAAGATCGAGGTAATTGCAATACTCTTGCAGCGTGACTTCGATAAGATTAAGGGATACTGCGACAACTGGAAGCTGAAGATCAACTTTTAGAGGTCGGAGACCATCCTATTCAGAACGCCGTTGCCTGGGGCCTCTTGGGACACTATAAAGAATCTCTATTGTAGAACAACATGGTCAGCCACTTGCGAGTCGAAGTGTAGTCAGGTACCTTGGAGTCTGGCTAGATCAATATCTATATTTTAACAAACATATACATAAATGCTTTACAGCAGTCAACTCGATGCAAGGGTAAAGGTAATCTGCTAAATAGCCTTCATTCGTCATGCGCTCGCATATAGATGTCCCGTGTGGTTCAACGTGGGGCCAAGCTTATTGGAAAAGATGTGCCTGTTTGAGAGGGCTTGGCTTAGGGCTTGTCTTCGCTTATACAGAACTGTACAGAATTCTATCGTAATGAGATCCTGTACTACAGGGCGAATCTGATCAGAGTGGATAATATCTTGATCAAAATAATTCGAAGGCATATTGCAAGAGCAATGACCTCGTTGAATAGTCTGATCTTTAGAGCGTATTACTCCAATAATCTCTATCACGAGAGTGTGTGCTTTAACGGCTTTATCCCTCCAGAAGCGTTCCTATATCTCGATCAAAGAGGTATAATCAAGGATAAGTTAGCGGTGGCGCTAATCTTCGAAGTCGCCAGAACAGCTGTGGATAGGCGACTCAATTACCACCGAGACGTCGCACAGAGTAGTGTACATCCCCGGTACAGTAAGGCGGTCTCATACCACGACATTGAAGACGTGAGTAGGCAGCGCCATAAATTTTGGGGCCTTTCTGAAGGAGAGGGAACGCCATCGTCGTTTCCCCCTAATCCGGGGTAGCCTGTTACGGGGTAAAGCGGGTCATATTGTATTGTTACTATATAATAGGCATGAGCGGCTTATATAGTTTAGGTAGTTGTAAAAAAAAAAAAACACAGCACTTGGCTAAAAAAAAATATCAAAACTGTACTAGTTTTGCCACTTCGCAATAAAAAAAAGTGTATATTCAAGTACACGTATTAGTTAAGTATTTAAGTTAGCTTAAGGTTATTTTGAGGTAGTTTGTAAGTTTTATTTTACTACATACAAAAATCAGTCCAGACACTAAGTTTTTATTACATATTATAAACACTTTTCTTAGTTTTCAATTTGCTAATTAGTTAAGTTATAATTAATAAGTTTAGTTAGGTTACGTCGAAAGACATACGACAGTATCAACTACCCTCAAGAATTTTTTAATTCTCTCAACCCAACAGGTCTTCCGCTGTACCAATTAAATTTGAAAATCGGCACACCAATAATGCTCTTATACTAAGAAATCTCAGTTCTTCAGACCTAAATAAAAACATTTTGAAACTGGACCTGCAGAAGGAAAGGATGCCCTTATAACAAGAACTTCAATGGTACCAACGGATCTCCCCCTTTCAGTTTAGATGGATGCAATTCCCCGTTATAACATGCGGTGAATCATTATGATTAATACGTGTCAGGGTTAGTCATTTAAATTTATTGGGGTTGATCTTAAGGACAATGTGTTTTCTCATATTCAGCTTTATGTTGCCTTATCAAAAGTGGGCTCAAAGAAAAATCATCGTTTGCTTCTTCCTACAAACAATAAAACAGTAAACATTATCCATCCAGAGAGCTGGGAGCTCAGAGATTCCACGAAATACTCGTATTCGTTAGTTCACTCTTGGCTCGTTAGTAGAAACTTATGGAAATACGCCTCCCAGGAGTAAATTCTAAAATCTGGTTGATAGACGCATATTATATGTAACTTCTGCCAACGTAATATCTGTAGTTACAGGCAAAAATCGTTCAGACCGTTCGTTTTCGAATATTGTGGAATAGATTTAAGTATCGAGAGAAAAATATTCAAGAAGTAATTGCGCCGATGTGAAGTATCTCTTTACTCTAAGGACATGGCTCAACTTCATGGACGTTGATTTTAAGATGTTAGCAGAGTTAACTGCGAAGCCAATAAGAATCGGTGGATTCGTTTTTTCCGCACCTAAGTCAGGTATACAGCTTTTGAGCACTACGACTATTATTTCGTTCAACCTTCTAGCCTTTTTGCAGTCTAAATTCTTAAGCATGCGTCGAGTCAAACAAAAAAATCAAATATTTGGCGCAACAGCTCTTTAAAGTGCCAGGGCCTAGCTTCTCGCAACCACTCATGTTGTGTGCGTTATATTTTGTCATGCGAATGGAAGGGACCTACAGTTTAATGCCGAATCCGAACGGCGATTTGAGAAGCTTTTTCGTGACAACAATACTCTCGGATGTTTGTCAGACGCCCGCGAGAGGTGGGACCGTGAAAAAGCTTTTTGGTATTTTCTGGGATTCGAACTTGGAACCACATGTGTAGTGATCCGTAGTGATCGAGGCACACGAGGCCGGAACGTCATATCAAGCATCAGCGTCTGCTATTGTTTATCATCAGCATCTTCAAAATTCTTAGTTAACCATAGTTTGTTGGAGGCTAAATAATTGGATAATATTATATAAGGATCTTTTCTGCGAAGAATGGGTGATGATGGATGGATGATGATATATGGCATGTGAATGTCAGCGCATGGAAAAGATGCAAACAAGCCTCACATCTCTTCCTAGTTTGAAATTTTGTAATTGCAAATATGTCGAGTCGACCATGTTGATCTGTCAATAGTCAGTAGCGTTGATGAAATACTTTTCAGCTTGTCTCCCAGCATCATCAGTTTTGTTGAAATATTGCAATCAATTTAAGTTGTGAACGTTAAAGTAGCCAGGAAGAATAGTTTCGGCCGCCAGTTAAAGCAGCTGTGTTCAGTTAACCTTTTCGGATGAATGCTGAAATAATTATTGAAGAAATGTACGGGCATGAATCGTAAAAGAAAATGTTACAGGTGTCTAAATAATTAAGTGGACATCGTACGTCTCGTAAGTCTCGCCTTGCTAATTGTTTTAAAGCTGCAAACCAATTAGGACTAGGCCCCCTTAAGCTCAAAACTTGTTACATGGTCAAAGTAAAGAAAAGAAAAGCATTAGAGAGAAGATAGACAGTAGAAGGATGAAGATTCAGACTTTAAGTTTTTGAAAATATTTAGGAGGGTAAGTTATTCGATGTAAATTGTTTTCTTTTTTTTTTATAATTTGCGCGCACTCAAAGGGTTATGAATACCTTTAACATGTTTACACACAATGCGGGCGTTGGAAAGGATAGAGAGAGAGAAAGATTTGGGTGTAGTAGTTCTTGAAGCTCAGTTGTTTATGCTTCAGAGATTCTCCAGGGGTGGCGTCCAGATAACAGGGGAGATCTTTGTTATTTTTTTTATCTTTGCTTCTGATTTACAGTACTTTTTCCCCGATAACCGATGTCAAGGGCAAATCACCATCAACAAAGCGAACAATTTTTCCAGCCACATGACCAAGCTACTGCCAGTGTTATGCATTCGCAGTAGTGTTCACACAAGCTTTCGCAAATGATCGGACTGACTTTATATATTTCATGAGAAATAAATAAATGCTTGCTGACATCAGGATTTGAACCATGAACCATTAGCCGACGTTACCACTACACCATTGTCACCCCGTACATTTGTATAGACAAAAGTAAAAACGGTCTTTTGAAATTCAGTACAAAGAAAAAAGATATTGCAAATTGTAGGGATGTGCCAAAGATATGCTTAAATTTACAATGCGAAATACATGTCTAGTGTATGAATATAATGTAAGATTATTGAATCATGGCCGACACTGTAGGAGTAAAACGCCTTAACGGGTAGAAAGCCACTATGTCGTTTCTTCTCTGCCTCTCGAGGGACATAATGAGTCAATAGCGCTTGAGCGTCATATTGTCTGTCGTGCAAAGGGTTTAAGCTGTCTCCAGCTCCAGCTCGATTCCTCCTCAACTGTTCTGCGCCACGTATCATTAAAACGACTCTTTTTTCGCTTGGCTGGGTTCCACTGCGTCGTGTATTTTGCAATAGAGTTGTCTTCGCGCCGTATAGTGTGATCAGTCTACTGCTCTTCTCTTTCTTATGCCAGTGTCTATATATTCTGCACCAATTTCTGATAAGGATTTTCATTTGAGATAGGTTTGGAACTAAAAATGATGTATCAGAACAACTTAAGATGTTCACACTGGCAATATAGAGGGTCTTGTACACAGCATTTCATCTAGATATGCCTGCTACAAGACATCCTTTCGCAATTTTGTTACTTCGGGCAACTTAAGTAGTTACCCATCGGATTCGACCACCCCGCCAAATGGATTTTCTTCCGATCGTAATATGATCGATCGACTGGAGAAAGATATTTCGTTCCTTAAGTCTATGGTAAAACTGCACACTTGCTAACTCATATCAAGAATTATTAGTCCACAAAGAAGGCGCTTCAATATTTTGTGATATATACACCCCTATTATGGTTAGCGAATCGAACGTTCGACTCAAGTCGAACTGTCAGCAAATTGCTTCTGCCGTGGTATTGCTGTTAGCAAACATTTTCATTCGATTAAAGAATAAGTGCTGACAAAGGAAGAAACAATTAAATGTCATCTGTGAAGTGTATAAAGCGACAGAAGTAATTCGCCGGGAGGTTCGACTTGAGTCGAACGTTCGAATCGCTAAACATAATAGGGGTGATAGTCTTATATAATAGGAAGCTTATTACATTAATCACATTTCTGAATTTTGCAATCGACATTTTGCACCTCGACCACAGAAAAAAACACGAACTATTCTCTTGCAAAATTCCATTTTAATGAGTCACCGTAGTTTGCAAAGTCGTTCCACTCACCGATAGCGATAGTGGCGAAAAAATCACGTTTCAGTTACGTAATTAAAAATTATCTTTAAACCATAATTAAACAACTATGTATCTACATATGTAGGTGTACATATAACTGTGCGCCCCAAGGTTTTTGTTTGTTTTCATTTGCCAATTTGTTTTCAGTATGTTTATTTTTAGTTAAATGTATTCCAATCTGAAATAAATTAATTCATCTAATTATTTTGGCGTGTACGTAATACAAATAAAAGAAATCACAATCAATCAATCTCTCACGAATGTGATTATATCTTTTAAATATGTGATAATTTGCCTGCCCTGTTTTCTTTGATGAGTACTTAATTTTAAACTATACCGTGACTTTTTATATTAATTAGAAAATCTAAACCATTTGAGGTTGACAATAAATCTTATCACATTGGATGCCAGTCAAATTGCATTAATCTCAAAATATTTGCAAGTCCTCCCCCAATCGAGCATAAGCTTGGGCAAATAGTTGGATGAGCATGGTAATTTACAAGTATATATATAAATTTTGCGCAATCACTCGTGTTGTGTGCCTTATATTTTTCGCAAGAATGGAGGGGACCTACAGTTTTGTGACGTATCCGAAGGGCATTTTTTTTTTTTTTTAGAAGCTTCCTCGTGACAACAAACACTCTTGGAGAGAGTACAAACATTCGCGAGAGGTGGGACCGTGAAAAACATATTCGTGTTTTCTAGGATTCGAACATTGAACCTCACGCGCAATGCCCCACACTAACCACTACGTCCCGGCGCCTACATGGTAATTTTGTGTCGGGTATTTTAGGGAATAGTTTACGAGTATATCTGCTTTGGCAGTCTAACTATTTAGACATAACTATTACTTAAAAAAAAAATTACTCTTAGATGCAGATGATGTTGCTATTAGAGTGTTAGACAAATCGCTTCTAGACATTACAAGTCTGGTGATGATACCTTCCAAAGGGGCTCCCAAAGTAGCTGACTCTTAAATTTTTGGCCCAAACCAAACAAGAGTGGGTGTGAAATACTCAGTATGTAAAAAGGTTTCCGGAGTAAATTGAACTTGTAGCCATACTAGTGTATATTGTGATAGTCCAGCTGCACCAATAGTTAGTAGGGTGCTGGTACGAGTATCGAGTATATTATGATGGACTCAGTGTTACAAAAATAAGAAATGCCTTTCGAACTAGATACAATGGTCACATGAATGGTATCAGGACAAAGCAAAAAAAAAAAAAAAGAAGCACAAAAGTGCCTTATATCCAGTCCAGATAGTCCAAATAGGATATGGCGACCAATGCAGGGGTATTCTTGCAATCCTCTGCAAGCCAAACCACTGCAGTGTTTTTAAAGCACTGGTCAAAGTCATTCATATAGTTATCAGTTGATCGTTATTGAATCCTATGAAGCCGTGTAATATTGCTTTTTACACCGTTAACCAGCCCTCTATTAACGCGCCATGTCGGCATGTGTCTGCGTTGGTATTTCGTACAGTTCCTACGGCAGCACTGAAAACTGTGCTGAATTTTCTTCATCTGCAAATTTATGGGAAAGATGTGGGAATAAAATCGACGTTCCGACTGAAGGAATTATCGAACTAGAGCAGTTATGATATAGGGTATGCCAAAATCTTAAGAGTAGGTTATAGCTATCCATGAGGTGGCTGAGCGACTGCCCATGAGATCGATATCGAATACAGGCATCGTCATTTACATCGACAGTCAACCAATTATAAAAGCGCGAGAAACACCAAATAGGTTATAAATTTGTAAAGCATTGTTACGTATTCCTGAACGAGGTATCGATCAGTTATAATTTTACTATGTGTTGTCGGACATTTTAGCACTTCAGGTAACTACAAAGCAGACGAATTAGCCAAAAACGGTTCTAGACTATGGAAAGGGGGATACATCTACTGATAGAAAAAGCAAGATATAAAATCGCTACACTAGCACTGCAACAGGCTAATGGGCGATGACGTAATCTTGATACGTGTAACAATTCAAGACAGATGTGAGTCTAGCTAAACCGGAGCAGAACACATATAGGTACCTTGGTCGAGATACTAACATTGCGCACTGAGTACATGCCCTGCGAGACTAAGGACACCGGCCATCGACTTTAGTCGCAGCTGCATGGATGAAGAGGAGGAGGAATAGTCATAACACCATATCGCGCAGCACTATCCTCAGTAAGAAAGCTGATTCTTCTTCGAGGAACTTTGTTGACTCGGATGCCAATGAAATCTGGAAACTAATCCAGAACTCAAAATGGTTCCAAGAGTAACGGAAATGACTGGCTTATGGGGCAACACAACCGACCCTATTTGATCTTAGTGATTCCTATCGATTATGGAGGATAGCCGCCTGACATATCATAACCTTATATAACCATACGATTTCAAAAACTACTATTTTAATCTCGTCTTACTACACTGTCTTCGCTTTTGCTAAGCAAACTCTGGTTTCTACTTCTTCCTTAACTATTACGCCTTCGTCTTTACGTCACATAAAAGCCACTGTACCTTCTGACACTTACCCATAAAGAGTGAATAGTTTCTATTTTTGTTTCATGACATGGATTCTATGGAAGATATAGCCCATAAGTCAAGTATAAAAGGAGCAACAAATATTCCCTCATCGATTTGCCTTATGCAATCGAATTTTCCTCACGCAATTCACATCATAACCGCTATATATCGACCCTTTGGCATAACCACAAAAGCAAAAAAAAATATTCCTATAAGAAATAAAAATCAAAAGGAAAAACTACCAGCTTACTGTTAATAAAACGGTCTACACATTCATTGCATGCTTGCCCTCATCATATTTATAGATACTGTACAGAACAAAACAAAAAAAAACCTCACACTAACCGGATAAAAGATTAAAGTGCGAGATGAAATCCACAAACACCTATTCTCTCAGCTCTCAGATGCAACCAGTCAACCATTCTAATCATTTCTTAACCCCATGACCATCACATCTTCTGTCCGTGTTCCACTTCACCAGCTTCCAGTCGGAGTGGCAGCAGTGGCAACACAGAATCGTATAATCAATGCTGGAACTAAACTGAACGACTGCTGCTGCCAAGCCAATCGAAGTGTGTCTGTTTTGCTTGAGATAAAGAATAAGTTTCCGCCCAAATAGATCTCTGTGCCTTCGTCACAGTCATAATCTGGAACCTGGTCATGGCTTTTTCGCTTTGTTATCATCGAACGGAAATATGGTAATTTTTGAAATAACTTTTGCAGTAGTTCTGTTACGCACACAGGGTGTTCCTGTACAATGCAAAGGACTGTGTCTGGCGTTAAATGGGATTTATTGGTCGTGTAAGCTCCAGCCGTTTGGAATGGATTATGATACTGTAGCACCATGCTGGTGGTACACTTTTCTGTGTGGGATTTAAGAACCCACGTTTTTTGATTAAGAGTAATAGCAGCTGAGATAACACTTTAGTTATCTGTTGTGCTGAATAAATTTCAATTTACATAAAAGCTAAAGTTTTCCTTTGGCGTAGATGCGGATTGTCAGTAGATTCATTCTGGAAAACTTTGATTTAATATAATACTTCTGGAAGTTGTAGCGTAATTTCAAATTTGTTACTCTTTTTGAATACGATTATTGCCATTAATTTAAATATTGGAATGAAATTAGAAAAGAGCTACGAATGGGTTAATCCTATACAGTGAAATCTCCTTTAGGCGGACAGCGACGGTGCCAACATTTTTGACCGCCCAAGGGAGTTGTCCGTCCAAGGGAAGAAAATAATGTCTAATGTTTTTTTTTTTTTTTTTTTTTTCAAAATAAATAATATTTTTATTCATTAAAAAACGAAACGACGACCACGCTGTTGCACCCAGGAAACGTTAACAACTAACTACGAGAATGCAATAACAACACACAGCTGCAGTAGATAACATATTCGTATGCATTCATACACAGACGTTGTTTTTGCGACTCGAACAATGACGCAACAATGCAACTTTTTTTTTGTCAAAAACAAAATAATAAGTAAAAACCCCGCTCTGATAAATGGTGGTATTTTACGAGTTGCGACTTGTTTTTGTTCGCCTAAGGAATATGAATTAAAGAATTTTCTACTGAGTTCAAGGGAGTGTAAGGGAACGTAAAATGTATGCAATTTGAAAAAAAAAGTTTGTTTAGGAAAATATGTCCGTTTAAGGGAGCTGTTGGCCTGAGAGAGCTGTCCGCAATGTAAGAATTCACTACATATGTATGATCTTAATTCTGGGTAGATAAGCAATGCAATAAGTCTGGAGTTTTTTGGAAACTTAGGAGAGTCAGATCAAGGTAAAATGTATTTTTTGCTGCTGTTTCAGCTTCATACAAATCACTGTAGGTGTAATGTTCTAGAAATATTCGTAACGATGTTGTCGTATGTAAAGGAGTACTGTCCATCTAAGCGCTTCCCATGAAAAAAAGTCCAGTAGCGTTAAATCGCAGCTGCGTGGTCGCCAAAGCCAAAGCAAAACAGCTGATAACACGGTTCCCGAACTTCGACTGATGGCATAGCACATTGCGCTTTCCTGCGGGCACCAAAGCTTAATTTTCAAAGAGTGGAGACCTATGATGAATACATTACAAAACCCAAACCAAACAGTCACTTTTTAAGAATGCATTGCCTTCTCTAAGACCACGTGTAGCTTTCGGAACCCGAATCCTAAAATGTCTACTTGTGGACATAGTCTTCGCAATAAGAATAAACTTTCGTCTGAAAAGATGGTTTTGCAATCCTAATCAAAGTCGTTTTCCAACTCATTTATAGCCCACACCAGTGTTCCCAAATTGCGACTTTTTATCGCTTTTTTCTTGTTTAATTAACGGGGAATATCGCGGGCAAAATGAATTGAAAAAAAGGGGAAAAAAGGAAAAATGCAACAAAAGGAGAGAAAATTCACTTAGAAAATTTGGGAACACTGATCCACACAGAGGCGGCTGGTTATTTTGCTTAAACTCTTCAGTCTGAGATTTTTATGTAATATTCTCCATGCAAATAATCGGAGATCTTTATGCAGTATTCTTCGTGCGACTGTTGTCCAGTTCAGTTGTTGACCTTTGTAATGAGCTGAGATTCTTGGGTTTTCACGCACACTTTAAGAAACAGAAGCAATTTTTTCATCTGTGTGCACGGCGAATATGCAGATAGCTTTTTTTGTTATCCCCAAGCATGCCAGTTTCACGAACTTTGTTTATGAATTTGCTTACATCAGCCCCTAAAGTGCTTAATTTCGATCAAAAATTACATTGGAAATAGTTCCTCAATGTATCTTAAATAGAAATCAACAGAATGCCCACTCTTTACAACAACTGCATATGTGACGTTGACATATATATCTTAAGATTCTGTTGCTTCTAGAAGTATTTCAAAAAATGGTAAGAAGAAAAACTGTTGTTTTACACACCCTGTTTACAAAGCAAAAGTATAACCTTCAAGAAGTTTTTTACTGTAAGTACTAGAATGACCAGTATGATGTCTGGGAAATTTGTGTTTTTCTCTCATTTCCTCATCATAGTGAAGTCTTTATGAAAACAAGTCCCAAACTCAGTAACCCGACTATCAAATGTATTACAACCAGTGCTCTGAGCCGATCGAACTCTGGAGTTTTCCGCCATATGCGAAACATTTTGACTTTGTATTGTAATTATATGTAAAGTATCGCGTGTGGTCGAAATTCGACCGAGGGGAAATAAATAAACATGATTTTTCTTTTCTGCACATCAATGGCACAGTACCTTTCGAATGATATTAGTTTCATCCCCCTCCTTTTATAATAAATACTGAAAAAACGTACGACAAATTTCGTGTTCATGTTCATAATTTATAAGATGTAACTAACTTTTAATACAGTTAAGAGGTTAGGCTAACACTATAACATAAAATGTCCTTCATTTTTCTTCTCGTGGCTTTTGTTCTAGAAGTGAAATTTTACTATAGACCTATGCAAGAACCCGACCTTTTTTCTATTTCAAAACTCAGGATCGCCAAATTCTTTAAGTCTGCGGCGAACTGCTGGTACAATGGAGTAATCGCAGAGATATGGTTGGGAGTTTAGGAACTAAAGGCACAAACTAATACGGAATGTATGCAAAGATCTTCTTCCTAAATTGGAGGCAATGATTATTAAAACTGCTGTAGTGCGATTACCCAAGAGAACTTGTTGCTTTTCTAAAAGATGGGTATAAGGGTATAAGGTTTTTCTAGAAAATCCTTAAACCTTCACCCGTTGAGCTTAATTTTTAGGTGGTTGATCCACGGAGAGGTTTAGGGCCAATGGAACTGAGAGGCCACTGTAAACACCTTCTTGAAAAATCGATATGCCATCTCCAACAAGTTTCTTTAGGGCTTAGAGCAGTAGTGTGAAGTGAGGGCAAGTGAAGTTTATTGGTTTTGTTATGGAATCCTTTGAATGAAAAATAGTGTTATGAAAGATTATTTACAGAACTTTCCACCGGAATGCTATTAACTCCTAATGGATTTAAGAAAATGTTCTTCCAGTCTTCTTTCATTGTATTTCTAAACATCGTTCGTGCCATATTGGTAGGTACATCCATAATAGGTACTCCTGCAAACCTGAAGTTTAGAATATTCGGATGAATATAGAGATTGCATATCCTGCGCTTTTTCTATTATACGTTCTTCATTACTTTGCTGTGTATATAATTACGCGTGCATCAGCAAAATGTTGACAAGGTATTCCTTAAAATTATTATGTGTGAATATATCGTGATTCGATATTGACTTAAATTTAATTAGATAGTTCCGTCAAGAGAAATTGTTTTTCAAACCTTAGTCATTCCATTTTTTTGTCTGTTTTTAAGTTGTCGCATTAAATGTAATAGTCACGTGGACTAACTATATAGCACTACTTTTCATCCAAAATCACATCTTTCGGTGTTAAATTTAATTCACGTCATGCAGTTTTTTGGAATATTTAAGCAGCTCTATTTTATGTAAAAACCACATTATCGTTCGTCAGTCTTGGAAGTATTACGTATTCAAAAACATCACTCATGACACCATCGAAAAGCTTGTAACATATCTAACCCCGGTTAAGATACTACATGTTGATTGTTGTAAGTTAGAAGGCTTGGGTATAATTATTATGCTATAATTCTGCAGGCTACTGATGTCGTGTTTAAATATGAACTTACTCCTATTCTGGTGGAGAGGACTATATGACATGACATTGAGCTGGTCGCAATTTTCATAATTATATAAAATTATGTAAGAATTACTACAATTAGTACAAGTTCCCCCTCCAAAGCTGCGTTTAAAATATTTCCCTAAAACGTATGTATGTAGATACCTTACCCAAAAACTTAATGGATCACCCTGCATTTACCTGGCACCCACGTTACGCCTGAGAGCAAACCAAAATAACAAGCAAACAAAAGTCAAAAGAAAAACAAGAAACGCTGAGGTCAAGAGTGCCCTTTTGAATTAAACTTTCAGTTTTTTTTTCTTCTTCTTTTCTCTTTGCTTGTGGCTTCCTTTGTGGTTCTTCTTTGTCTTCTAAAAAAAAAAAAAAATCTCTACTTCAAGAAAGAGTTCAACTTCAGTTTTAGGAAAAAAAAATTAAAGCCGAACCTTTGCTTTGCCAATTGGCTAACATTTTGTGTTGACCATGTTTTGTTGTTCTCCCTACAGCTCTCGGTGACTTTGTTTTGAACACAATCGGTCGTAGATTTATTTGGTCGTGTGTTCTGTCCTTCTCAGTAGTAGAGTAGGGCCCCAAGAAAATAAAAAGGGAGGGGGTATAATGGGCTCAAGCGGAGCACTGTCTTCTTTCACTCTTCTGGGGACGGGTTACAATTTTCAGCGCTATTAATTTTCTGAGTCACGACCGGCACTCACGTCCCGACGAAGGTTTTTCTTGCCTTTTTGTCTTGCAGTGTCAGTGTGTTAAGTCCCTTTTACAGTCGGCTATAGTAGTAATATCTTCTTTGGACTTTTTTTGTTTTTTTTTATTTTTTATTTTTTTCTCGATGCACTTTGAAGAAACTACTGGCATTTTGCTGTTGTTTTTGTTTTTATTATTTTTATTTTGGTTATGAAACATCGCCTTCTTCTTCTTCTTTTTCTTGCTGTATCGGCTTGCTGTCGGCTTTTGCATAATTCAAATGCTGCTCAAATTATGTAGTTTTCTTCATTCCATCAGTCAGTCGTTTGACTTCACGCTGATTTGCTAACAAAGAAGCCAAGTCTTGGATGAAATATCAAAAACAAAAGAAAAAATTACAATTTCACATAATTCGGCCTCTCTAATGTGATAATTGGATTGAGCTTTGGGGTTGTGAAGAACGAGAAAACGTTTGTAACTAAGTGCTAGACCTTTGTGACATTCAGTTGTGATTTGGGACCTTTTCGGGAAGGTAGCTTGAGAAACGATACTCGGCTAATATTGACTGGTTTAACTATAAAAACAATTTATTTGTATCTTTACAGACATCATCCACAACGAAGACAACCACAATGACAACTCCAGCCAAATTATATGGCAAGGATTTAAGTGAATACGATGAAGTTGATGTTGACGCATTGCTGGCGCAGCTATCACCAGAGGAGATCAACATTTTGGCTAAAGAAGTCGATCCTGATGTGAGTACACTCTTTGGCAAAAAAATATTTTTATTCGTGCATTTTTAAACCTTAGTGAACTATATTTCGTATCTATGTAGGTATTTAGTACAGGGTGTGTCATAAGTTACCATAAAGTTTAAAAAATGAATTAGTTCTTTGTTTATGTTTTTATTGTTAAACGGATTTTTTGTTAATGAACGCTATATACGGTTTCGCAATAACGGGTACTATTTAAAGCATTGTCTATATTTCAAAAGTTTTTAGTTGAAATACTCGACATTGTCAAAGTTTTTTAGTTGAAATACTCGAATTTCTGCGCCATTGGTGGCCTTGAGCTCAGGGATTGTCTCGGGCTTGCTCACATAAACGCGATCTTTCAGATAACTCCAAAGAAAGAAGTCAAATTCGGCGAACGCGGTGGTCAATTCATTTCCGAATTTTTGGAGATTATTCGTTCTTCAAAAAATTGCTTTAAAGGTGCAATTGTTGCTCGGGCAGTGTAAGCTGAGGCTTCATTCTGCTGAAAGCAAATCTCAGGCCCATTTTCAATTGCAGGCGCATAATATGTTAAAACATAAGCCGATACAGCTCTCCAACACTTTTGTTTTCATTTTAAAAGAAGTAAGACCCAATGATCCTCTCCGATGTAATGCCACACCATACCATACATCTAATTGGGTACAATTGACGCTGGTGAATGGATCGCGAATTTAATTCGTGCGGTTTGCTAAAAGATGGCGTAACTTGTATTATTCCATTGTTATTATTCCATTGGAACATGCTTTGGAAAGCTACTGTCATTGTACGTCATTTCAGTATATGTCATTCATTTGAAGCGTAAACAACAATAATTTTTTTTCACTCAAATATGTCGAACTTTGTGCCTGAAAAAGTGTTTTTGCGGGGAGTTCTTCTTCATTACTTTAATATGAAGAAAACTGCTGCCGAAAGTCATCGTAGTTTGGTGGAAGTTTATGGTGAACATGCGCTAGCTGAGCGAACGTGCCAAAAGTGGTTTGCACGATTTAAAAGTGGTGATTTTGGCTTGGAAGACGATGAACGTCCTGGGCAGCCAAAAAAGTTTGAAGATGAAGAACTGGAAGCATTACTCTATGAAGATTGTTGCCAAACACAAGAAGAGCTCGCAGAATCTTTGGGTGTCACTCAAGCAGCCATTTCAAAACGTTTAAAAGCAGCTGGATATATTCAAAAGCAAGGAAATTGGGTTCCACATGAACTCAAGCCGAGAGACGTCGAAAGGCGGTTTTGCATGTCCGAAATGCTGCTGGAACGCCACAAAAGGAAGTCATTTTTCGCTTGGGCCAGTAGCGCAACAATCAAGTTCGTGATGAAGTGCTTACTTTACCTCCTAGTGGTGGTCCCCGGGCAACTATACGTATAAACCCTTATACGTATAGGCCAAAATTGTAAGTGCGGGTTGTCTAGGGCCTTGATTCTAGGCTAGGTAACGTGGGCCAGCAACCTGCGTTACTGAAACCAGCTCGCTACTGAAACCGACACTATGCCTCGGATAAGGACTGATCACATGTTGACGACTTTTGGCTATTGTACCCGGACAAAGATAGGTTTCTGGAATGTAAAGACGCTCCTCGACTCGGGAAGAGAAGGTCCTTACAATGCCAGATTCCTCCAACTGGAAAAGGAATTCATGCGATATAAACTGGACATTTTGGGGGTAAGTGAAGTAAGATGGTTAGAAGCGGGCGAGTACCAGTCTCCAACGCGTAACACTGTACTACTCTATTCTGGAAGACCATCCGGAAGTCCGCGGGAATATGGTGTCGGACTACTGCTAACGACAACAGCACGCAAGGGCCTGATTTCCTGGCAGCCTCATGGTGATAGGATTTTGACGGCCAGATTCCGGACTAGAGTACGACGCGTCACCATCATACAGTGTTACGCCCCAACGAATAGTTCGTCTGAGGACGAAAAGGAGAGCTTCTACAATCTCTTAAGCGCCGTCTTCAACACAACACCAAATGGAGACATTGTCATAGTGATGGGGGATTTGAATGCCAAGGTAGGCAGCGACAACGAAGGGCTCAAGCATGTAATCGGGAAGCATGGACTAGGCAACCGCAATGACAACGGCGAAAGGTTTGTGGATTTCTGCAATGCCAACCGCCTTGTGATAGGTGGCACCATGTTTGAGCACAAGACCTGCCACAAAGTCAGCTGGGTTTCCAATGACAGGCAAGCAACCTCCAACCAAATTGACCATTTTGCTATCAGCCGCCGCTTTAGAAGCAGTCTCCTGGACGTCCGAAACAGACGAGGGGCAGATGTGGGGATAGTACGTGATCACCATCTTATGATAGCTACTCTCCAACTACGCACTGCTGCAGTTCGAAGATCCCACGACAACACAAGAATGCCCAGGTTCAACATCGATAGACTTAGTGATCCCTCAGTGCGCCAACAATTAAGGGAGCACTTTTCGCAAGGTGTGGAAGCAATCAGCAGCTCAATGCCCGCAACCATCCAAGACCATTGGTGTGCTGTGAAAAATGTTTTTACATCTGGTGCTGAAAGAATTGTCGGTCGATCGCAGGGAAGACATAGTGCGTGGCTTTCCGAGGATACCTGGAGACGGATTGACGAACGAAAACAGCTAAAAGCTCGCGTTGCAGCTACCCCAGCAGCAGGGAGAAGCGAGCTAGAGTCCCTATATCGCATGAAGATGAGAGAAGTTCAGCGTAGCGTACGACGTGACAAGCGCAACTACATCAACGCGCTGGCTACAGAAGCAGAAGAAGCTGCACGGAGGTGCGACAGCAGGACTGTCTACAGAATCACGAAAGAGCTGACAGGTGGTCGCAGCTCCAGCCAATACCTAGTGAAAAGCCTAGACGGCTCCTTGCTCATTTCGGATGAGGACCAGCTCAAGAGATGGAAAGAGCATTTTGCTACGGTTTTGAACCGTGTATTCGCTAGCGATATGCTCCCAAATCAGACTGAGATGCCCGAGGTGAGAAGTTCCCGAATACGCACCACGACTCCCAGTAAAGATGAGATCATTACCGCGATCAAGGCACTCAAAACCAACAAGGCGGTAGGACTTGACGGTATTCCAGCAGAGCTCTTACGAGCAACGCCGACAACATCGGCTGAGCTTCTGCTTCCACTTATAGATAGAGCTTGGGAAGCTGAGAGCTTTCCTAACGAGTGGAAAAAGGGAATGATCGTCAAGCTTCCTAAGAAAGGAAATTTAATGGAGTGCGGAAACTGGAGGGGTATCTGCGTGCTGCCTGCTGTAGCTAAGATAATAGCTAAAATCATCCTTGAGCGAATCAAACAACATCTCGAAGACACACTCGATGCCGAACAAGCAGGTTTCCGCTCTGGATCCTCCTGTGCCGACCACATCAACACCCTGCGGATTATCATCGAACAGTGTGTAGAATATCGATCGCCACTGCACCTGCTGTTCATCGATTTTGAGAAGGCGTTCGATAGTGTCAACGGGGAGTTTATTTGGCGTGCCTTACGCAGGAGAGGCATTCCCGATAAACTAATTGCTATTATCAAAGCTACATATGAAGGCTCCAAATGTCACGTTCTGCACAGGGGAAGGTTGTCTGAGGAATTTGAGATCCAAAGTGGGGTAAGACAAGGCTGTATCCTTTCACCAATATTATTCCTATTGGTGATTAGCGATGTGCTTCATGCAGCTTTGTCGACGGGAAACGGAGGAATTCGATGGACTCTTACATCTCAACTGAAGCATCTTGACTACGCAGACGATGTATGCTTACTCTCCCACAGAATTATGGACCTCCACCAAATGACAGCAGATGTGGAGAGGGAGGCAGGTGTCGTCGGGCTGAAAATTAATACGACAAAAACTAAAATCATCAGCCTTGGAACTAACTCATCGGCTCAAATATGCATTGCTGGACAACCGGTAGAGAGAGTAGAGGATTTCCAGTATCTTGGGAGTATTGTCGCGACCGATGGTGGAACCGAACTGGATATAGCCAACAGGATCGCCAAAGCAAAGTCCGCGTTCGGGATGTTGTCCAAAATATGGCGAAGCAATGCAATCAGTTTGAGCACCAAAATAAGACTGTTCCGCTCCAACGTTGAATCCGTGCTGCTATATGGTTGCAGCACGTGGAGAGTGACCACTACTATCACCAGAAAGCTGCAAACGTTCGTTAATAGGTGTCTGCGCAATATCTTAAGGATTTTCTGGCCCAATCGTATCTCTAACGAACACCTTTACGAGTGAACGGGTCAGGAACCAATAGGCACAACTATCCAACGGCGGAAGTGGCGGTGGATTGGTCACACGTTCCGAAAGGGTGACAGCTCCATAGCGAACCATGCTATGCAATGGAACCCTCTAACTCAGGATGGCAGAAGACCTGGCGGTCCGCGGAAAACATGGCGCAGAACAGTCGAGGAGGAGGCACGGCAGTTGGGGAAAAGTTGGGGAGAACTCAGACACATTGCCAGAAACCGTACACGATGGCGCGTAGGCGTAGTAGAGGCCCTAGGACCCACAAGGGGATACAGGACATAAGTAAGTAAGTCATTTTTGCATCGGATTGTTACTGGTGGTGAAAATTACGACATCCATTACGACAACCCCAAGCGCAAAAAATCATATGTGAAACCCGGCCAGCCAGCCAAATCAACGGCAAAGCCGAATATCCGTGGCGCGAAGGTAATACTCTGTATTTGGTGGGATCAGAAGGGTGTGCTGTATTATGAGCTGCTAAAACCGGGTGAAATCATCAATGGACAACGCTACCAAACACAATTAATCCGTTTGAAGAGAGCAGTAGCCGAAAAACGCCCGGAAAATGCGACCAGACACGAGGCAATAATTTTCCATCATGACAACGCTCGGCCCCACGTTGCTATTCCGGTTAAGAACTATTTGGAAAACAGTGGATGGGAAGTTTTACCCCACCCGCCTTATAGCCCAGACCTTGCCCCTTCTGACTACCATTTGTTCCGGTCGATGCAGAACGCCCTCACTGAAATACGGTTCACATCAGAGCAGAATATCAAAAATTGGCTTGATTCATTCTTGGCTGCCAAGCCGGCGCAGTTCTTTTGGGATGGGATCCACAAATTGCCAGAAAGATGGGAAAAAGTCATAGCTTCAGATAGGCAATACTTTCAATAATACTATTGTACATGTTTTTCTTTAATAAACGTTCAAATTTTGAAAAAAAAACCGCACGAATTAAGTTATATACCTATATATATTTGGGGCAACAGCTCTTCAAGGGCCTGGGCCTGGCTCCTCTCAACCACTTGTGTTGTGTGCGTTATATTTTTTGCACGAATGGAAGGGGCCTACAGTTCAGTGCCGTATCCAAGGAGCAATTGGTTTTTGAGAAGCTTTCTCATGAAAATAATGCTCTCAGATGGTTGTCAGACGTTCGCAAGAGGTGGGACCGTAAAAAACACTGTTGGTGTTTCTGGGATTTGAACATGGAACCTCACGCGCAGTAGTTCGACACACTAACCACTGCACCACGGCGATCGTTGATTTAAATAATAAAATTCTGCTATTCTGGTTCTTTGTTCATACATTTCCATTATTTTTCTCCAGATTTTATTGATAACATTTTTTGAAATGTGCAAACGAATAAGTTATTAAATTTTAAAACCCCATTGTGACTTATGACCAGCCCTGTATACTCGTAAACTAGTTCTATTGTATTTTACATAAGTAAATGTTTTTCAATTCACTTAAGATGTCTCAGTGAACGTTTGCAATGAGTATCTCTTTGTTGTTTAAGTCTACGAAGATACATTTGAATAACAATCGACTTGTATGGTCCAGATACCTTGAACTTCTGCTACTCTCTATCCCGTTTATTTGTGGAGTTCAACCTAACATCGAGCGCGACTTGAGTCCAAATCGAGTTAAATTAGCTCACTATACTTTGGTAAAGAGAATTGAATAGTCCACTGGTTTTATTCCTGCTATTTGAAATTTTCACTGTAGCATAATAATTTGTTGATGGGAGTCGTTATTTCTGAATTATATAAAGGGATGTGTGATAAATATTTAGATAAAAAAAACTGTCAGTTCAGTCCGTTTTAACCATAAAGTAAGCTGTAGGTATGGTATGGCAGAAAGTAATTACAAAATTCCATATTCAATTATCATATGGTAACAGCACCATACTGAACTTGTTGCACAATGAGTGATCACATGTACAAGTGATTATCTCATCTTTGAACTAAATAATTTTGCTACGAGTTTCCCCACCAAAGGACATTGAGTTGCCAAAGTGGTATTTTTGTCACACGAACTTTAACCGAAAATTAACCAGTGTTACACCAGGCTTAATTACTTGTAATCTGCGTTTGGCCGGCAGTTAAAAAAGAAAGCATGTCGTGATATTCATTGATTGTCAGACCGGTATCAATGCCAATGATTAGGCTAACACATTCCATGGTAGTAGGCTACTTATCGGAATGAGACTGCTACTTATCGGAATGAGATTAGGGCAATTACTTGAAGCAATTAATTTTGCTAAAAGATTCATTCAAGCGTGCGGTCTGTCACGCTGTTGTGAACTATTGTCATTGGTCATCTATTGAATGATGTAAAAAAGTATCTCTTCATAGCACATTGTTATAATGACTACATCATTATATTAATTTAATGTATGTACTTATGGCACCAAACTTGTCTACGTAATGCTAATAAAGCCTGTAAATACTGACAAACCCAAGGACTTAGCATCATTCACTTTCCTGAAAAACAAATTTTAAATCTCTCAGCTTTATCACTCACCAATGTTTAAGAACCATTTAAAGAAAAGAGTAAGTCCAGACGAAAAACTTAATTGCAATTTCGCTCTTGAATAACGACATCGCTCTGTAACTTTATATGATAAATTTGTGTAATTAGTTTCATTCGAAAAACTTTTCTTTCAAATGAAGGTCTTACTCCAAGTCACTGTAGTTGGCAGTAATAGGGCTTTGCAAGTCAGTTACCTTCTTAACACAAGAGTGGCTCCATTTTTGAATGCTAAATATTGCAGCGTATATTTTGTATCATGATTTTGTACAAACGGATGACTTTGGTAGGGGTGTTGGATTCAAATATGGCTCTGGATAACTCGTCTCTATACACTATCATATGCCACCTTAAAATCGGTAAAATGGTGCTGTGTATCAATTGAATCCTTGGAGTTCTCTTCTAAACCATTCAGAATATTAAAATTTATTGTATAAAGGCTTTTTCAGTCCTAAAAATTCACAGATTAGGAAGCAATGTAGGCATTGAAGCAGGCCCATAACGCTACACCACATTTTTATTGTACAAAGCGCACTGATAATACAATACTGTTGTAACTCAAAATTTTTTCAAATTTGAGATAACATCATATTCAAACGTAAAATTAAATTCTCTACGCGTTAATAAGACTGTCGTTAGAATAGTGCAAGAAACAAAATAAGAGGTGGCGCTATGAGTCATTGTTTAATTTTTTTATAATCTATAACAGCGAATAATCAGTATTGTATTATTAGTGCGATATGTATACCTATACTGAGAGCCTTCCTTTTGTTTTTGATTTGCTATACTTTTAGCTATCCTGATCTTCTCGTCTCTCAAATAAAATTATAATATATGAAACCATTATCTGCTAAATCCACACGCCCTTAGGTCTTCGATAATTGTTAGTATGCATCTCGAAGCACTGTAGTTTTAAAAGTCATTGACTTTAAGTATATCATATAATTCTTTCGTTAACAGTACTCTTGTCTTTCAAGATTAAGTTTCAAAGATCTCCATTTATCCCATATAACGTCTGTAGCTACATCTACGACTGGTATCTGTAATTCATTTGCTTACGACAGGGTTATTTGTTTTTCCCGTAGGGAAGATGCCCGAATAAAGAGCATATGGGATACCATCAACTCCCAGCATCATTATCAAAGAGTTGTTACGGCATGCTGGGACAAGAATGCATTTTTAATTTAAATGCTTATTCAACGAGATCGAATGCCCCCCGCAGAATGCATAATATGACTGTATATGAACTTGAAGATAGTATTGCCCCATATAGTCTAGTCTAGTTAAATACCAATTTATTACAACAAATTTTCATCGCTTCTAGGTTGAGTTATAAAAAAGTCATCCTACTTGTCGATATGTACACCGCATTGTAGTCATCCATAGCACTTCGCAAGGATTCGCCTGAACCTTTTTTTATATAATTTGGGCGCACTCAAGTAGTTTTCAATATCCTTAACATGTTTACAGATAGTGCGAACATTGGAAAGGATAGATGGAGAGAGAGAAAGATTTGATGTAATGGTTTGAAGCTCAGTTGTTTATGCTTCAAAGAACCTCAGGTGATGGCATCCAGATAACTGGGGAGATTTTTGTTATTTTTCGTCTTTGTTTCTGTACCACAGTATTTATTTTTTTCCCGAAAACCGATGTCATGGGAAAATCGTCATCCACAGAGCGAACAAGTTTTCCAGCCATGTGCCGACTTTGCTGCTGCAAACTGAAATTTATATATTTTGAAACCTTAATACGAGTATTTGGATTTAGTCTGCAAATAATATTTAAGGACATAGTCCAACCTTTTGTATCCTAAATTGTTTATTTCTGAACTACTTGAGGTCAAGCTTCCAGTTTAAACTGATTTTATTACATTTAATTTTTAAGGACAACTTCTTGCCACCAAATCAACGCTGCAGCTATGAATGCACCAAAGATCCTACAGGTCCATTGAACAGAAAGAAGTTAATCGAACACATAAATAAAGAAGCCCTTGAAACACCTGACCTCCCGGAATTGGAGCCATATGTGAAAGGTACTGTTCGTGGTAAGAAATGGGTTCCTCCGCCACGAGACGAACGTGAAGTTGCAGCCGACGAACAAATTGCCATCGATTTGGGTGATGAGTATGAGCATGCATTGAGTGATGCCACACAAGAGGAGATTATTGACTTGGCAGGTTAGTAGAAAACAATTTATTTTTTATGAATTCCCCTTGTAAACAATGTTCTTTTT
The DNA here is from genome assembly GCA_945910035.1 of Brachypalpus laphriformis. Lineage (NCBI taxonomy): Eukaryota > Metazoa > Arthropoda > Insecta > Diptera > Syrphidae > Brachypalpus > Brachypalpus laphriformis. The sequence continues at coordinate 282,039,204 of OX246754.1, read as the reverse complement.
AGCTATTCTCGGTTTCCATTCGATGATGAATCAGGATCAATACCATGCCTCATTACTTAATAAAGGTCAACCCGTCGGTATGGGTTGGGATGGTATTACAAAGTCTACACAACAGAAACTATATCCAATGGATCCGCCAAATAATACAGATATTGAAGAATCAATTAAACGGGTCAAGGATGATGATCCCAAATTGATTGAACTGAATTTCAATAATATTAAGGTAAATAGTGAACACATACTTTTCCACGACCATTAAAAACTCATATACGCATTGCTATTAGTTAGCACATCCTTCCTGCATAATAGAGTATCAGTCATTCTTGGTGAGGTGCTTGAATCGCAAGCTTCCCACATTCGTTTTCGATTGTCTCGTGTCAAGTTTTTCAAAACTAAATCCTTGTCTTTCCATCTTGGACAAGATGCGTGCATTTCGTAGACTGGTTGGGTATTATTAACGCTTTTTGCTGAGCATAACATAGTAAAACACGACAGTTCTACTAAAAACGAAAGTAGAAGCAGTAGATACACGTTTCTTCGAACATTACCAATGTTTTTAAATATCTCTTTGATCTCTCTCTGCTCCGATTACAGAGAGTTCATCTTTCAGAACTTCATCCGTCGATCGTATGTTCCAAAAACCTGCAATAACGACTCATTACTTCTGACCTCGCAGCTCGAGATATTGTTTTCAAATGTAGGCTTTCGTGAAAGCTAATGCCGTTTGACGTAATGTGTTATACTGTGTTGATCTAAAAGTGTATTGCGGTAGTTTCATTTTATTTCTTTTAGGTGAGTGAATTTCTATAAGGATACTAATAACCCTTAGCTTGGCTCAACCCAAGAAGTGAAGCCTTGTCTTCCTAGAATGTATTCTCAATAGATTTGCAGAAAGTATTCAACATTTTTAGTTTCGCTGTTCCTGTGAAGCTCGGGGCCAAAAATAGCCCCGCCTTGTCTTTCTCTTGCTCAGTTTATATATTTTTCTGACACTTTTTCAGGCCCTACTCGTTTTTTTCTCATAATGTTGATGTAATATCAATCCCCCTATTACTCTCATGCACACCACCTACACGGTGAACAAGGTACTAAGGGTTTGACTGAAGCAGTCGCCCTACCTAGCCAAACCATTTTCTAAAGTTCGACTGCATACTAGTGCAAGATTGACTGCATCAGTCATCTCGCTCTACTTTGCATTCCCCACTATTTCCATGGTCCACCTAGATATGGGGTCGATTGAGACAATCACTCTACCTAGTCCACACTTTATGCATAGCAGTACTTAAAGTTCGATTGAATCAGTTACTCTATGTACGCTTATGCTCCACTACACCTACACGGTCCACCTAGGTATGAAGGGTTTGACTGAATCAGTCACCCCACCTAGCCAATACCATGCATAATAGCAATTAGAGTTAGACTGGATCAGTCACTCTACTATACTTATGCACCTCCACGCCTACACGGTTTATGGGGCCCGCTAATATAACTTGCCCCACAGTATAGGGGGTTCGATTGATTCAATCACCCATACACACTATACCTTCTCGGAACACTTGGACTTCAGGGTTGACTGAGTCAGTCACCCTCTCTAACCTTTTCAGTCAGCATTCTTAGCCAACACCCTCATGAGAAAGGTTAAGGTTCCCTCGGTAACCGGTGACTCGACCGGTCACTACTCATGTGGTATCACAATGGACCCAAGCGGTCTGGACAGCCACCTTTACCTAACCTAACCTAACCTGATGTAATACAAATTCTTTGGTCTACAGCACTCTTTATATGAAACCTTCCAGTTTTGTATAATATGGTCCTCAGTGTTGCTCGTTAGAACTCAGCTTGCGCAGACGTTCGCTAAAGTATCTATCAATTTTCCCTCTTGACATTACCTACCATCATGTTATGGCCCCTAATTTGGTTTACTAAAACATTTTTTTACAGAATATATCCGATGAGAAATTCGAGCAATTGTTCGACGCACTGCCCCAAAATGAACATTTGGAAGTTCTATCATTGACAAATGTCGGTCTAACCGATAAGACAGCTCTCTTACTCGCAGAAGCTATCGAAAAAAGCAAAACCCTGAGAGTATTAAATGTTGAAACAAATTTCATTAATCCACCAGTGATTGTGACTTTGGTGAAAGCGTTACTCAAAGCCCGTACCATTGAAGAGTTTAGAGCCTCAAATCAGGTAAGTACCTAACCGCCTGCTATCCATATATAGTAGTCTAATCTTTTCTCCTTTTAATAGCGATCAACCGTTCTTGGTAATAAAATCGAGATGGAGATTACGGATTTAGTAGAAAAGAACACATCATTACTCAGACTAGGTCTACATTTGGAATTCAATGATGCCCGTCATAGAGTGGCCGCCCATCTGCAACGCAATATCGACAGGAGTAAGTTTTTGTTAAAACTACTTAACTATAAGTCTCTCTCAAACTTTCAGGCATTATGGAACTTACCAAGAAGGAGTTGCCCTTTCTCTTCTTCTCTAATACTTTTTCAGCACCTTCCTCTCCATAAGGGCTATCCGCATCGTTGGTTATATTTTTCTGCCCCTCTTCTTGATTTCTTACTTTCTCTTTAGTTCTTAAGAATCATTGAATCATTTGTAATCGCATAAAACTAAAACTCAAAAAAATTCGACACCTTCCTTCAAACTATCTTATCTAGATGAGCATGAACTCAGAAAAGGTACTTCACCGTCACCAATACCGAATGCAACATCTATCAAAACATCCGTCGCCGCCGCTGGCGCAGTGGATGACTTGTCATCCTTGCTATCATTGCAGAAACAAATTAAAGCTAAATCGCCTAAACCAATGCATATCGTTCTAACCCCGCAAGAGAGAATTGATTCAAAGTCGGAATTGATAGCGTCGTTAGCAAGTCAGAAACTAAGTGGTCGTGGTAGAGGTGAGATTTCGTTGGCAGTGCCGCAATTAGGTGCGAGATCGAAGTCACCTTCGAAGGAGAGAAAGTCTCCTGTAAAAGTCAAGGAGCGTTCGCCCCCACCAAAAGAATCTACTATTCATTCTAAAGAACTGTTACCTCAAGCTGCTGGTAGCAAGATTGAGGTTAAGCCTCTTGAGAAAAATGACGAAAAGCAGGTATCGCCTACTCGCCATCCGAAGATCGGTGATCTTAGAGGTAGTACTCTTTCTAAGGCCATCGATGAGGGATCCTTATCACTACAAGAAAATGGTGTGCCCTCAGAATTGGAGTCTAAGGCAACCTCAGAGACCGGTATTGAAAAACCGTCTGAGAAAATTGCACAGCCATCAACAGAAGATAAAAGTATGGCTCCTAATGCTGTCGTATCAGACAAGAAAGAAGATCAAGCAGATGACTTGAAACAGCATCTTCGAACAAAGATACAAAATGACATAGTCAATTTTCCAGCTGAAGCCCCATTATCCCAAACTAAACTAAAGATTTATGATGAACAAATTCAACCAAAGAAATCAGAAGCATTCACTACTCCTCTGCCAAAGCCAGGAAGAAATATTAATTCTGCTCAAACCCCCACTGGGGCCTCATCAGACAAAGATGTCCCAGATATCAATTCCAGGGCTAAGGACATTGAGAATGTTAAAAATCCAAAAACTGTTGACCAAACTCGTCAAGCAGAAGCAGTACAGAAAACACTTAATGTAGCCATCGATATTTCTAAGAACCGAGACAGATTATCTGAAAGTGTTTCTCCAAGTCGACACTTGGAAGACAAGATGACCCTCCTTCAGGCAAAGATTGATAGTTTCGCTGAGGTTGCTGATGAGAAGCTTTCTAGCATTAGATTGAAATTCGATGATCTCGCTAGGGATACTTCTTTCGAACAGTCAGTACATACCTCGAAGTTATCATCAGAAGTTATCATCAAACCTCCTCTAAAAGAATCCACTCTCACCGCCGCTGACCATGTGAAACTGCTCGATACTGCCTCCAAACCCACTGACCCCAGTACCCTTCCGCCAAAGGCCCCACCAAAGACTGCTGGTGTTCAAGCTAGACCCCTGCTTAAGACACTAAATTCTGTAGGAATCACTTTTGTTTATCAGAAACAAGCCACTCAGCCAGTCGTGCCGATCCTTCCAGATAGTGGAGCCTTTACTGTTGATCTATCGAAGGAAGCTAATGCTATCCTCAAACCATCTGAAATCCCTAACGCTGAAGTCAAAATTCAGCTTTTGCAATCTGAAACTGATAAATCTGCACCAATATTAGTTTCAGAAACAAATACCAAGATCACTGACCGAGGTACTGAAGAAGTTAATGAAGTTGAATCAGAACCTAAAGACCAAAATCCTAAACCCAGCAATCTGACCTCAGATTCTGTCAAACAAAATCCTCAGGAGTCTACTTCTATGTCTATCAACCCAACCTCTGACTCTATCAAGCCGAAACCTGAAGAATTTACACCTACTGCTCTTAACCCCCCCACCGATTCCATCAAGCCCAATGGTAATGAATCTACATCTACGACTACCGCTTCTGTCAATGATTCCAACAAGCTTGTCGTAGAATCACGATCCGACCAAATTTCTTCTACTACCAACAATCTCGCCACCATCAATGTGATCAACCCAAAATTCAACCTACCCTCAGTGACTACGAATCCCCCGGTTGTCAGTAAAGCCCAAGTCTTGTCTAAACTTTCTATCAAAAAGGGTGATTTACTCCAAATAGATCCCGCCAAAACTGTCGACGCTGGAATACAACCTCCAGCCCAACCCTCTCCACTGTCCCGTCTTTCAATCAAGAAGGGTGATCCTCAAAAGATAGATCCCATCAAAACGACAAACGTCGGTACACAATCTCCTGGCAAACCTAATCCATTGTCCTTCCTTAAAGTCAAAAGAGCTGATCTTGTGGACATCAATCCGGTCCCAAGATCAGAAGCATCGACGCAATCAGAAGTTGAACCTAAATCCGAAGCCTCTTCCCAAACAATTGATAAGGAGCCTATAAAAACCATCGAAGAGTCCACTCAAACTCCATTGGTATTTTCGTCCCTTGAGCATGATTATATCTTTCCAGGTCTTCGCCGTGTACCATATTTGCCACGGCCTAAAACTGTAAATATGGGCGGTGGTGATCGCTTAGTGATCAAGCCATCATCGAAACCAATCAATGAAGTTCTCATGTTGCTATATCCAGTCTTTCAGGATTATAGTAACGTAAAGTCTCAGGAAACGGCCCCTTTGACAAAGAATTTCGGTCTTGAAGAAAATCTTGTCAAGGATATCAATTCGGAGAGCACCATTAAGGACTTCGAAGAAACTCTTCAAAAAGCAATTGAGGCGTCTGATGAGATCTTGAAGGCTGCACCCACGACTTTAGAAGATCCAATTGAATCTGAAAAAAATCTTATCGAAGAGAATTCTTCTGTTAAGACCGAGGTTGATATTCCTTTAGTTGATGAAACCAGTTCAACTGACGATCGTGACAGAGTTTCCACCGCAACTCGGTATGAAACAAAGTTCACAGCTGTGGAGAAAGTGTCGGCATTGTCGCGAACCACAATTGCAAGTGAAGAGCATGTAGAGGTCATTGACAAAGCCTATAAGTCGGTGGCTGAAGTTACGTCTTCAGAGGAGGAGCGTGTCTCTAAAGCCTCAATACGATCAGCGAATATGTGGGAATCGTTATCCAGCAATCTTATAAAAGCATCTGAGCAGACTTTGATTGACATTTCAAAAGGTGCTAATTTGAGTGAAACAGTCTCATCCACGCGGACGACTAAAATTGGCAAAGTATCTGTTTACTCGTCTATAGAGGATCTTACCCAATCAACTCGCTCAAAATACTCTGATCGTCGGATCGGCGGTGTTATCAAGACAGTCGAAAAGACATCTATCTATTCCTCTACAGAGGATCTGCCTGTTACTGCGTATACAAGATACTCTGATCGATATGGTAACGATCATGCCAAGACAGTAAGCACAGCTTCTGTTTATTCCTCCACGGAGGATCTACCACAACACTCACTCACCAATTACTCTGATCGGTATGAGAGTGATCTTTCCAAGTCAAAAGGAAAGGCATCCATTTATTCGTCTACAGAAGATCTACTTGATATTCCGTATACAAAGTACTCTGATCGATACTCTGATAAAAAGGCCTCACAGTACTCAATTGACACACCTAAACCCTACTACATACCTAGTGAAGATCTTACACTCTTGCCTCGTAGTAAATTTTCTGACCGCTACAAAGATGATCATGTCAAGCCTATAGATATCCATCGGTCGCAGCCTAAGTTTCCAATTGCTTCAAAGGTCGATAGATCGCACAATAAATCGGCTGATTTTTTGACTTCACGATCCCAATACAAGTCAACTGATGAGTATACGCACAAAACTAAGATCGGTGATCGTAGCACACATGAAATTGTCAAATCGCACGAATCAGCTCTCCAAAACGCTGTTCTATCTTCGATTTCTCGAAATCAATCCGCTCTGAGACCGTACACTTATGTACCCTCGTCCGTATATACCGATATATCCATCGATCATGTGCGATCTAGGCCATCATCACCAGCTGCTATCCATACATCCACCTTGCAGCTGAATGTATCCCCTTCTGGGATAAGCGAATTGTCTCCGACACGAATCTCTAGATATGTTGGTAGACAATCCATAGGAAAACCAAAAATTGTCCTTTCTCGACCAAAAGATGAAAATAGGTCCTTCAGAGCCATATCTCCACTTGAAAGATCCCTTCCATCTGCTAAACTCCTCTCGCCATATCGCAAAGTTTCTGACCAAGCCAACGACGACTTAAACGACGAATCATCTCAACCAACGCTTGATATATCATCCGCTTCCGCTGCTAGTACTGCTGAATATAACGCATCAACGACAACCACTACGACTTCGAATAATCCTACTCCGAAAAAACGAGTCAACATCATGGATACCATAAAAATGTTAAAGAACAGAGTCCGTGATGTTATAACGACTGAAGATCGTTTCAGTGAAACTCATCGCTTGCAGTCATCCTCATCGATTGTGTCATCGTCGCAATCATCGAGCACAAGTCGAGGAGCCAGAACAACATCATCATCGTTGATAATACCACATGACAACGACGAGAAAGAAGTTTAAGATCGATTATTAAAAAAAAAAATTGTTTTGTCTGTCGAAGTTTCTTTGTATTTAAATTTTGAAACGGGATCTTAGATTTCTTTCTCTGAGTATGCTCATTTCATTCTCAAAAATCAAGTATATTTCTCTCTACACAACAGGTAATAGTGGTTATCCTGTGACCCTTGAGCTTTTCCAGCCCTCGTGATATTGTCACTATATCATCTGTTAAGGAATGTCATTTTAGCCTTTGTCAGTCTCGTTATTGTCTATTGAGAGTGTACAGTATACTGTCAGTTTTTGTAATGTTCTTTGTGATGTGAGGGAGATATGTACAGAACTATGGTGCCCTCAACGACGGCTTGTATCCTACAAACTAAATTTCTATGATCATGAAACGTAGATGAACGTCAAAGCTTAAGTAAAACGGAAGGCTCTCGATCCAGTCTTATGACCCTTGTAGGAATATTTACCATTACGTCGTAATCATCATACAGAACTGCACCATACGATGAAGTATAGGCCAGAAGTCATTATTTTACTAAATATAGTGCGACTGTCAACATCCCTGTTCTACCAGCGAAGTTTTAGATTTCTATATTTCTCTTTCCCATGAGACACTTATAGCCTCCGAGACATTGGCTCTCCAAAAATATACGAAAGCTTTGGCACATTTTGTCGGTTTTATAAAACAAGAAAGCCAATGTCGGCGGTCTTCAAATGACGGGCCAAAATGAATATAATATTTCAAATGTGCACATTTTGAAAATTGAATCACATGATTCAATTCACATCAGTATGAGCCTTGAATGTCGTATCAATTTTATTTATGATGTCATTTGCAGAGTTCCTCTCTAAAAGTTCTAGAGTTTGCGAGCAATCTCTTCAGAATTTTTTCGAACAATTACAGTAGTGCAGGTTTTGTTATTAGCTTATTCAATTTCAAAATTTATAATTTCCTTACATACGCTTTACATTAAAACGCTAACCATTTGCAAGGATACTAGTTTCTGATGTATTTTAAACACAGCTATTATTCGAAGTTGTTTGTATTTTATTCCTTTTGGATCGTCCAATACGCAGTTTTTTTTACTAGGTCGATGTCGCTGTACAGCTCATATAGTTCGTGATTGAATCTTCTCCTCCAAAACCCGTCAACGCAAACGGGACCGAATATCTGACAAAGCATTTTTCTCTCGAAGCGATCAAGGATATCTTCATCCTCTTTTAATAAAGTCCATATTTCAGTGCCGTAAAGCAAGACTGGACTGATCGGAGTCTTTTACAGAGTATTCTTAGTTGTTCGAGATATGGCTTTACTGTTGAATCGCTTTATAAGCGAAAAAAACAGCGATTGGCAAGAATTATTCTTCGCTTGATTTCTGCGCTGATGTCGTTCTTAGAGTTTATAACAGAGCCGAGGTACGAGTAGACAAAGTCCCGTACTACCTCGAAGTAATAGCTGCCCACCCCACTGCGACGGTCTGTCCAATTCGTCGGTGTTGATTGTCTCTTTCTTTTGACAGCATATGCTTGGTTTTGCCCTCGTTTATCGCTAAACCCATTTCGGACTACACCTTAACTTTGGCAATAACTTCCATGTCACCATTCCTTTAGAGTCATTCTGGGAGGAAGAAGTATTCCTACAAGAAGAAGTGTCGATTAATTTTTACACCCACTGCTCAAGAAACCAAGGACGGAACTTGTGGAGGTGTTTTTTCTGACAGGCTCAATCTTAACTTCTCCTTCCGTCTTCCAAATCATTACAGCGTGTTCCAGGCGGAAATAATGAAGATTAAGGAAGTCTTATCTTGGCTAGAAAAAAACGTGATATCCACTAAAAATATCCGCATCTTTTCAGACAGCCAAGGGTCAATCATATCTTTGGAATCGATCTCTATAAATTCATTAATAGTCGTCTCTCACAGAGATGGTAGAAGATTTCGTAATTCACCTATATTGGGTGCTAGGACATAGGGACATTCCGGAGAATTGTAGCTGATTAGCTCGCGAGAATAGAAACAACTACATACATCCATCCTTCCAGATAAAGGTACTTTAGGTATACCGATCCCTATTTGCAAACTTAAATTTAAACTGAATGTTATCGAAAGAACGAAATGTGGGTGAACCCTACAGGCGGATCAGTAGAAATGCAGTGAAGTGGGAGGGTTATGATCCCTTATTTTCGGATCATAACCTCGCTGATAAAAGGAGGAAGAAGAAGAAAAAGTTATCGAAAGTATAACACGTGTACCCAAAAACAGGTTTGATTAAAGCTGGATCTAAAACGCTATGTTGGTTTCTCTCAACATATTGCATATTGGCGCTACAATAGGTGTCATCAGTGCGCACTGTCGAACGATTTAATCATCAGCTTTTTGTACAAGCCAAGCTCTCTCCCACAGAAGGAAGTTTAACTTAGAAGCTTTCTATTGCAGCGATTTAGACGATCTGATAAACACCGATATTACGAGCGTCTTACGCTCCATCTGAAGTTAAAAATGGTTTTAACACTTAGACAAGGAGTACATGATCCATGTGGTATCACAATGGACCTATCTTTGCCCTAAGTGTGTTAGCGTAAGCTGGAAGCAACTTGAACCTAACCTAACCTATATGGTTCTCTGATAGACTTGTCATTCAGATCTTTGCGGTTGCCGTAGGTCATAAACAGAAAAGACCAATTTTGTAAATCTATAAGCAAACCTTTTTCAGATTCCCTACCTTATCGAGGAAGCAAACAGATAAGCCTTTAATGCATTCCTTCGTCATGTAAGGCAAAATACGTTTTTACTTCTGACTAACGAAGGTTTCAAATTTTTTCATTTAGGTAATTATACAGATATTTTGTTTGGGTTAATCAGTTGCCTAGAGCAAAACCACTTCCGCCAAACTTTACGCACCTATTCATAATGTAGGCACTTACCAAATTGTTACTTATAGGAATCCCAAAATCGAAAATACACACCTAAACTTGACTATCACAGCCAGTCATTAAATATGAAAATAAATATATTTGGTTAAAAAGTGTCATTCAATGGAACTTGTGTATTCGCTTTTCCGTATCCATCCATCTGACGTTAAGCTACTCGCTATAAACTGCAATATTACCCTTGTTTTATTACCTAGCGTCTGTATCAATACTTTAGAAAGTGATATGTACGTACATGCAATGAAACTGATGGAACCAAATGTTTCTTAAGTAACAAAAAAAGATAACCTCCGGCTTACATATCTCGCAGAATTTAGGATTAGAGAGATGGTTGTTAAATTTTACTACCACACTTCAATGCATATTTTTTTCTTACTGAAAAAATATTCACTTCCTTCGAATTACTTACGCCAGGCATAACATAAAAACTTTTTTTTAAGTCTCCAATTAAATAAATTAACTGCCACAGTCCCTTAGATAAGAGAAAGAGAGCTGTACCTTCGAAAAGGGTTTTTTTTATTGACATTCGGAGGGATAACATTTTTTTCATTTCATTTCTTATGCAAGCATTCCATTTTTACACAACAACATGAAAATATTAATCAACTCAGAGGTTCACTTATTGTTAACGTGCTTTCCAGCCTTTTGGCAGCCCATTAAACATCCATCATTGCTTCTCATATTAACAACTCAACTTTCCATACACATATAAAAATCAAGCATATTTTATAACAAAAACAAACGTAAAAAAACATTTAATTAAATCATTTAAGTCTGTAAATATGTAAAATTTAATTTAAGAAGTATGCTTGATTTGTTTGTTTTATGTAAGAGTTCCTTTTCAATTGTTGTGTGCCCCATCTTAATTTTTAGTAATATTTGTAGTGTTATATAATTTTGAGTATTTTAAATATTTTATTTATAAAATGGTTGTAAAAATTTGTGTGCGTAGTTGTACGTGTCCAAAAGTTGAAGCCAAAACTACCGAAATTAATTTTACCCGAGAGCAATAATGAATTGCAACCGAATGAGATTGAAAGTACTTTCGTTATGTTGTCGCCATCGCCGTCACCATCCCCATCGCCGCAACCACGACCGGATTATGATGTCGAAATTGATCCCGATAACATTGTAATTCGGGGTGGTGACGTTGTTATCGACGATGATGAGGATGAAAATGTTTTAGCTTCATCATCACAAGAACCACCACCATCGCTTGATGATTCCATCAAAGCCCATATGTGAGTCCATAATAGAAAAAGATAGATGATGTAGAAGTTTGTTACAAAAGAACATACACAAATACACTATACACACATGACGGGGATAAGTACACATCTCTTACATTGTACAGATTTTTTTTTATACTTCTTGCAGATTCACCAAGAAAACACACTTTATCAGAACTCATTTTACCTCCCGCCCAGAAACAGCTTCTTGCCTTGTGACGTGGTTTTGTGGTTTTTGGTTCCTTCTTGTGTTGATGAAGGATGTGTGTTAGTATTTTATTTTGTGCTTTTCAAAGTTTTTCGAGTGTTTTTTTTTTTTTGTTACACCTCGTATTGTATACTTCAATGAAAGGAAGGTCTACCATTTGCCTTTTTTTCTTGAGTCAAATAATTAATGGTATTTATGAGTTTCATTGTTTTCTTTTTGTTTTTACCCAATAATGGGATTTGATCTAAGATGATGCCGTTGCTCGTCATCTTGATATGATTTCCAAATCCTTCTCTGTTGACCGAACCAACATAGCATAGATTGTCCTTGCCCGTAACTGGTATCTATATTTGGAAACCAAAAAAAATAATATGTACCGACTTGAAGAATTAGTTTTCAACATCATAATTTGAACGCAAGTTATTTTACGGGTGTGAACTATAGCTTTTGCCTGTTTTGTTTACATCTTCAACTAGCGGAAATCCCCTTTTTATAGTGATACCTTACCGTCAATCTCTCAAGTTTCGAATGAGAAGCAGTTGGACACATTTGTGAGTATATTAGTGCCAACACCCTGGGCACAGAAAAATTCGTTTATACCCAAGCTAGTTCTGCAAACATAAAGTGAAGATGAAGTTCAGAAGAAAGAAGAGAGGGTGATAAGACCAAACTATACCCTAGAGATGTCAATCCACCCGTAACCATATAGCGTATTTTTATGTGGAGCAATTTAGTCCCCAGCTGCACTTAAATCCATAGCGTAAGGTTCAAGCAAGAACCACACACACTTCACTAACATTAAGATATTGACACCCTAAAGTGGTGTCCTTACTTAAAAAAAATCGACTTTTTACTTGCACCTAAAGGGTTTTCCATTAAGAGTTTCCTATCTTTAAATTTCAATAAAACAAACTGTGATTGAAGGCCCATGAATTCCATTATGTATGTTTAGAATATAACATCATTCAAATGTCCGCCGCGGCTTCGCTGGGTGACGTGCATCCGAATCATCGAATTTTCGATAACTTTGGCGCATAAATCAGGCTGAATTGGACCAATGGCATTGATTATGTTGGTTTTCAGGGCAGTGTTGGTTAGTGTTTATTGGCATAGATCGGTGACTTAAGAAACCCCACAAGAAGAAGTCTAATGGGGTCAAATCGCACGATCTCGGTGGCCAATTCACATCGCCTCCGCGTGAGACAGCCATGTTCCGAAATCGCTCGTGCAGAATATTCATCGTGGCGCCAGCTGTGTGGCACGGAGCGTCCTGTCGAAACCACATGCCGTCGGTGTCCGTATCATCCAATTCAGGCCAAAAGAAATTGGTTATCACCGACCGATAGCACTCGCCGTTGACGGTGATGGCCTGGCCAACGTCGTTCTCAAAGAAGTATGGACCGATGATTCCGCCAGGCCCAAAATCCACACCAAACAGTGACTTTCTCTGGATGCATTGCAATTTGGTGGATCTAGTGTGGCTTGTTATCGTCCCAAATTCGACAATTTTGCTTGTTGACGAACCCATTCATCCAGAAATAGGTCTCGTCGCTGAATATGATTTTTCGACCGAAATTGCGGTCAACTGCGAAATGTTGCACGAACAGAAGACCCACTTTCATAAAACAATTTAATCATTTGCTCATGTTGTTGAACGCTATAACTCTCCATGTTGGTTTGGCAAGACAGGCTAAATAAATGGCAGGCAATTTGACAGATGTAGCTTCAACAATAGCCGTATTTTATTATCACCCAAGATCCATATAGATCACACGAAGAAAATAAAACGATCCGGATCTGGATCAACGAATATTTTTCCTTGTGTATTGTAGTGTGGTTGTGTAACCTACCAAGGAATAAAAAAAAAAAATTCTGCATCACGAAATTGATCCTGATAGAAAGCAAGATCTAGTATTGTTGTTGTATTGCATAGAAATCAATGATCCATATGGATCATGAATTATAATAAAATACGGCTAATATGACTGTGAAAGTTCGGAAATCCCTATTGGAAAACCATTTAAGACTGCAAATGAAAGTTTTGCCGGTGTCCAGGCTTCCATAACCGAAAATTTGTTAACATACATATAAACTATTTCTAGTTAAAAATGTAAACTGATTAAGTGGAGTGCCGATACTTACAAATTACTGAACGAATTTCTGGCTCGTAAATAAAGTTCCGAATTTAATTTCTTCTATGTTTGACAATAAATTCGAAATTTTCAATTGAATGAGTTAAGTTTTGAACCCTTATCTTAACAAATTTGCTATGCGCCAACATGTATATCAAAAGTGCTTATGCGTCAAAAACTCGAATTGCAATTACCATTAAAATAATAAGATCAGCTGATCTATAGAAAACTTAAATTTCTGATCTGATCAACTTTGATCGTTATGTTCTGCATTCGATATCGATCAATAGTTGATTGTTCGGAAATGTAGGAGACAATCATTTAAAATTTTATTCAACATAGACATCGATCTTTGATCCCGCTTGAAATAAAATTTGTTCGATCAACCTTTCGTCGATTGATCGTCAATCGAATTTTTATCGATATCGAAAACACACCAGTTATAATCTGTAAGGACATTTAAACGGAACGCAATTTAAACTATATGCTCTCCAGCAAGTCTGAAACAAACTCTGCACAAACATACTCTTATTCTTGTCGGATATATCGCACTTTGTTTTGAAGTAAAATTATCTATCACCTTAGTCCGTGAACCTATTAAATATATTCATCGATGCATAATAAGACGGACCTTTCCTTGTGATCAAGCAATAAATCTCTAACATTTCAAGCTTTTTTAAAAATACAATTTAGGAAATTTACGTTTTACTAGAAAACACTTCGCTTTCATATGCATTGTAATCATTTTTGATTATTTCTCTATCTAATATGGAGAATACCCTATATGAATACCTTGACAGCATACCGAAGGAAACCAGTTTTTCCAATTCTGTTTGCTATGTTGTATTCGACTCTATTTCTGTTCAAAAAAGCAGTGAGATGGCAACATTTACGAAAATTAGTCTAACAAAATATCCCTCCCGGCGATCGATATGTGAGCGGTACAATGTGAGAACAGTCTTAAAGCAGGACACGGTAGTCTGAATAGTTTATAAATTTTGACGGTGTCTATTCAGTTATGTGGATATCTGTGCATCGATGACTATGTATCTGAATTTTAGTCATTTCCTTTTTTACCGATAAAGCCCAAAATAAATGGTAGTTCAAAGCAAGATCAATAAATTATTTTTAAGAGGAGTGTGAATGTGGTTGCGACAAAAATATTAAAAATACTCCATTTCCATATTTTTTATTATTAAGCACTCAAAGACTTTTGCTTTAGAAATTATTGCATAGCGTTAAGTTGTACATAATATATGCATTTTATTTCAAATTTATTTTTGTGTATTAATACTTCATTTTGTACTGATATTCCGCCAAATTTTATGTTTCAGGTGTCTGTTGTTGTACATATTCTTGTGTATTCATATTTTGTTCTTTCCTCAACAATTGTGATGGCCACTCACACTCCACCATCATAGCACTCCTCACGGATTTGTGTTCTATTTTTTTTTATCTATTACCTTATACATTTTCCTTTCCACAGATACTTTTGTTATCTTACATAATATATAACATTATACCATCATTATACCACAGAACATAATTTACCACTATATGTTTTTTTTTATTTTTTTATTTTCTGTTTCTTTGTATGCTTGCAGTAAGAAAAGATCTTGAGTTACGTCTGCAGTTCAGATTTTTCAATAATATACATAGGAAATCTACAAGAATTCAATGAGTTATCGAACAAAAAAAATAAATGAATAAACAATTAAAATAAGTGAAATATAAACAAGAAAAAAAAACACCACTAAATAAAAAAAATTATCATTTTCATACTTTTTAACAATTTATCACAAAAAAAAAAACAAAAAAAATTAAATAAAATAAAACTCATGTAATATATAAAAAAAAACAGAATTATAAAGAACTTTAGGCATTAAACGAAGCAAAAGTCAAATATAACACGAAATTATCGCTTAGGAATTAAAGGTATATACATTTTAATTTAAAAAGAAGTTCTTAATTTTTTTTTATTTCTACTACTTAATATTAAACAAAAAGTTGAAACTTTTTTCTCAGTACAAATTGTAGTTTTGCGTTTTATTTTCGCTAAAGCATTGCTCTTAGTAATATTTATCTTATATCATCGTGATTTCTTATGATTTTAAAGTGAAAAAGGCTTTGAAATAATAAAATAATATTTTCCGTTAATATAAGAATTTTAATAAAACTCCAGCGTAGAAACACAGTGGATAAGTAAGTCGCTTGAAAAATATTTTAGCACTCGTAGCTAAATTTTGATAAAAACCTTTTTTAGCTTAGTCTTAGGGTAAAATATAAACTTCGCGTTGTTTGAAAGTTCACAAGCCGAAGTTTGCTATAGTCGCATTTGTATTGTTTCATAACTATGTAGGTTTTCGCACTAAGTTTTTATTCTTAATTGTGGCTTACAGTGCAAAGCCTTCTAAACTTTGCCATCCCAGTATCTTGGGCAGTTTGCTGTATCAAATAAATTATGCGGCTCAGTAAAAATAAGTCCAGACCTAAACAAACAAAGCAACTAGTTTTAATTCAGAAATTCGGCAGCTCAAAATTTATAGCTTTAATGACTTAACTAACGTTCTTAATATGTCAAACTTCAAAAATATCATAGAATCGGTCTTTTTAAGTTTTATGGATTAAAAATAAAAAAAAAAACTGCCTTGCAATTTAAACTTTGCACATAATTAAATTCTACACAAAATAAAAAAAAATTAAAACTTATTTGAAACCAAATTATCAAGCGATTAACTATCCACAAGTTTACCGACTCAAGTAATTCCTTAATAAATGTAATAAATTGTGTGAAATAAGTTTTGTAACTCATAACCTAATGCCGTGCATGTCTGCATCGTGAGGCGCTCCCCACTAACCTCAGTGTGATACATACTTAAAACAATATACACTCCACATAAATAACACAAAACAAACAAAAGTTATAAGGCATACTTAAAGCATTCAATTTAAAAATCCAAATCTAATAACGAACTTATTTTCTAGGAATTAAACTGCGATGTAAAATATTAAGTGAAATATCATATGCGATCCAAAATCAAAAACACATCGCCTGTAATATAAATTTTTAAAACAATCTCAATATTTCAAAATAATATAAAAAAAAAAAACACCCAAACTATAAGGAAGTAGAAAAAGTTCGTAAATTTATTATTATTTTTTTTTGTCTGTATATAAGATAACCAGTTCTTAAATTTCCGTAAACTTTATTACTTCAGATAAAAGCTTCGAATCAAATGTGACACAATGACAATCACATCATCTACTACCATTACTCCCCTTAACACCTAAAACTAACTGTCTTCGAGTGAAATTACTAACGTGCCATGTCGTTCTGCCCTAAAAGTTTAAGTCTTATCTCCTTTTTCAGTATTGTGTGCCAACAAATGGAAACAAATCTAGCATCCGATTTTTTCCGCTACCGCCAAGTTGCTGTTAAACTAAAAAAAAAAATAAAAAATTAAAATGATTCTAATATTTTTGTTGTTTTTTACTTAATTAATCCTTGTTTTTCCTTCCAGTATATGTAAGTGAATTCGACTAATCATTTGTCTTTTTCCATATATTTTCTTACAGTACGTGTTACCCGCCTGAACCAGCGTAAATAAGTGAGCATCTTGTTGTCTTCAAATTAAACACAACATCAAACAAATATAAAACACACCTTGATACCTACCTACATCTAATTTTAAACACCTTATAAACGTTTTTTTGAAAAGCAACTCAAAAACAAAAACAAAAATATCCCAAAATCCGATCGAACGAACAACAGTACGTATACCTAAAATTATTCTTCCGCTTTGTATCTATTGCTTCTTTTGGTTATTTGGAATTTTTCTTAAATGCTTTTAATTTTCGCAATTTACATTTTTACTAAAATTTTACAATTTCTACACAGAATTCTGTATTTATAATGTAGGCTCGTACACTACTTTAATTGTGCATTAGTATATAGTCTGGGTTTTGGATGCTTCCAGTAAACACACAGAAGTATTTAGTTTTCGATTTTTTGTCTACTTTAGCATCATTCGTCATGTCGTCCACAAAAATACATTTTTTATTGCGAAAGTTTTTAAGGAAAATAGGCTTGTTGCTAAATGTAACGTAATAAGTTAACTCCGCGCCAGTAACGTTTTTCACTACAAACGAAATATGCAATTATTAAGGGCACCTGACAATAGAGTTTCAAAAACATAGATTGCTTGAAATTCTTAAAAACATTAGCTCATCGCAAAGACAATTTACTTCTCAGTTTTCACTTTGTAGTATTATTTTTATTACCTAAACATATTTAGTTCTCAATTTGATGATAAATACGCTCTGCTCAAGATACGTAGAATAGCTATAATGTTGGGAACAGTGTCTTGAATAGTAATTGATTATGATGCTTTGATTAAGTGTAAGATAGGATAGGTAAAATGGGTTCCACGAGCGCGATTTTCGTAATACAAATCGTTATTATAGTGAATCTGAAATTTGGACTTCGAAACAAATAAAAGAACGCCGATGCTCTCCTTGCGACTTTGAAGGAAACTCGGGATGTAAATGAAAGCTTGGGCGTTTTAATTAACAATGCTATTTTTAACACTATGTAGTGACTTCAAACTATTCCAAGTTGATAGTTACCTATAAGACTTTCTAGACTTAAGAGTATATAAGAGAGCAGAGGGTTTTCTTAGCATCAAAAACCGCAATGAACTACTTCCCACTATTCTGGATAACCTTGTTCTTGGATTACTTATTCGTTATGAACTATACTGCAAAGTAACTAAAATATTCTTCAACAAGAACTTTGAGAAAAAATATCTGTTACGTATGTAAATATTAAAAACTTTAGTGAAGATTGATCTCCACAATAAGTGAAGCATAGACGAAAAAAACCTATCTTTTTAATCCACCCACATACCTATGCACGTCTTTTTTTTTAATTCCAAATCCAAGAAACCTAGATACGATCCATTGTACTCAAGACACAGCATACATCCAGCTGCAACTTGAGGAGTGTGACACCCTGTCATCAATTAAAAGTAGTTACGAACGATATTTCCAATCTTTCTGTACAATAGGATTAACTTCGTACATAAAAGTCTAAATAAATGCTTGCTACTTAAAAGTTTTAAAACACTTTATGAAAGCATTTCCAAGATTTCCAAGTATGCCAATTTTAGACTTGTATACATAGAACTGTATCTAATAGCTTTCCTGAACGATATGAAAATTCGCAGTAAATGAATGACCTGATAATGCCCAAAACATTTCTCAAAGCTTGCGCTCTAAAGGACTCTAATGGCATAAATCAAAACACGATTTAGTAGTAGAGTTTTCTAACTTCAAGTGAATTAGTGATGTGTCAACTCGAGTTCGTAAAGCGGTTCAAACCGAGTTACAACTAAACCGAGTTAAACCGAGCTATATTAATATCAAACCGAGTTTGCAAAACCGATGGAACGAACCGAATAATTAAATGCCAAGACAGCATTAAATCGAGTTGAACACACGGTTCGGTTTGAGTTGGTTAGGATAAGTAAACAATGTACTAACACATGAATGTACCCGTATATTAAGTGGATTTGGAAGGCAGTCATTGTTTTCATACAAACCGAGTTGCACTACCCGATTCAGTTCCTATTTGGAATTCGGTTTCGGTTCGGTTTCTCATGAGACGGTGGCTCCTGTTTTCTCTCTTTCTTGGCTTTTTTTTCACATATTATAGTTGTGTTAGTTTTTTTTGTGTCTTCTTCTTCTTCCTTTTATCGGCGAGGTTATGATCCGAAAATAAGGGATCACAACCCTCCCAGTTCACCGCATTTCTACGGATCCGCCTGTGGGGTTCGCCTATTTGACCTCAGAAAATATCGGCAGGCCCGCCAATTTTAAATCACTCGGTTACTGAGGCGAATGAAATGCCGATGTCAACGTATTTGTGTGATCAAGGCGTTTACAGAACTGCCTTTCCTACATCGCGATGTCTTTTGGACGTGCATTGATATTGCCTTTTTAACAGGGTTCAAATGATCTCTTCTTTGAACGTGGCAATACCAGCTGAGCTGGTCGCGCTCTGTTTTTTGTACAATGCTTTCCTTGATGTGAAAGCAATTATTTTTTTTGTATGTATGCGCTGTTTTGGTGTGTATTCCATCGAACCAAGCCGATTGAGCGTATACATACCCAGTTAAACCGAGTTGCAAAATGATTCAATATCTACTTTGAATTTGTATTCGGTTCGGTTTCTTATGTGACGGTGGCATAATTTTGTTACAAACCGAGTTAGTCAACCCGGTTTGCAACTCGGTTTGCGTAAATTCCAACTCGGGTTAACTCGGTTTGAGAAATGTTTGGTTTGGTACATCACTAGTAGAGATACTTCTAGGCATTAACGGTCAAACGAATAGTGTGCAGGTTTTTAAGGTCTCTCCTCAAAACCAATCTGTAGAGCAAGTATCTAGTACCTGATACATACATATGTCTTGTTTAGAAAGCAAAAATAAGAAAAAAAAGTTTATAAAAGCTTATGATTGGACTTTCGAAATTCTTATTGATATGTACCTACTTATTTAATATGTGGAAGCATTTTGATTCACTGTATTAAAATAGATTTTACCCTAATCTTCATAAACAATATTATATATCATAATAATGGTGTCAAAATCGTCTCTTTAAAATCTGTCTATACGTAATATACGAGTAGTTAAAAAGTAATAACAAATGGTAAGTGAAGCTCACAAGAATAACATAACATTGTACTGTCTCATGTCTGAAATTGTTCACTGTCAAAATGTCGCATTTTTTCTTCCAATATGTCATAATGTCCATGAGTCACTATCGTCGCTCCATAAAGCAAACAATTTATTTAATTCACTTTAGAGCTATATTTTACTGCAAACTTCTTAACAATGCAATAAAGGTGGTGGCTTCTGTACTTAATATTTTCCTATTTTCTTACTCTTTTGTTGGTGCTTTGTTTATTTTCTTTTCTATTTGTATTTAGAAGCTTTAAAGACACTCAAGTTACATTTTTAACAATATTATTAATAATTTGAATAAATCTTCCAGCTGGCCGCCAAAGACGAATGGGACACTTTGGAAGAAACTACACCGTCGGTCTTTGGCAATAGACAAATTCAAAACCAATACCCGTTAACAACAAACATTATTCATATTTATTTATATATTAATATATAAAAATGTTTAAATAAAATTTTATTCTACAATATTAACATTTTTTTGTGAAGCCTTGCACATATTGTATAAGATGAAAACAGAGAAAAATACATAAATACTATATGTAATTAAATAATGTTGTTGAATCACATTTTTTCGTGTCGCCTTATTGCATTAAATAAATTATTAGAAACAAATTAAAACAAAACAAAAAAAAACATTTTAAAATAATAGAATCAATAATATGCTTTTCTTAAAATTATATTACAAATTAATGTTCTTGTATGTGCGAATATATAGAAAATATTTTACAAAATAAAATGAACAAAAGTTTTAAAAATGTTTAAAATTAATTAATTTATGAAATCAATCGCTGCCAGAAAGAGATCTAAATCTAAGAGACCATCGAGCCTGGGGGTATTTTTTTTTCTTCTTCATAATTGTAAGAAATATATATGATTAATATAAGTAGTGTGCAAAACATATTTATTTCTTTTCGAGCAAATCAATATGGAATTTAATATTTTTTTTTTTTTAAAGAAATGTAATAAGATAATTATTTTTTTAGCATTTAAATTTTATTGTCCCTTATTGATAGTAGTGCACCAGTGATGTTTCTTTATAGAAAAAAAAATGCAATCAAATATATTTCGTTTACTAAACCACACAAACAAAACCAGCTTAAATAGTTGTTTAGCCGCTTCACGATTTTGACTACTTATATAAATATCAAAATAAGATTTAACATTTCTTGACCTCTTCACCGTATAAGCTAACAAATACAAACATACTACATATATACGCTATATTTTTAAATCTCTTGAATGACGAAAAAGACAAAAGATAATGATGCTAACATGTAGGCTTAAGATTCGCTGGGAAAGGCAAACAGTTAAAAAAAGTTAATTATTTTATATATATATTTTTTTTTTTCATATAATTTGATAATATTTTCTTCATAATAATAATGTAAAAAAGTAGAAACATATTTTAACTATTGTAATTAATGCTTTGATTTTCCTTTTTTTTAAAATATTTTTTTTTTTAAACTGATAAAAATATATATCTAAAGAGAAAAAGAAATCATTATGTATAAAACCAGAAAAGTTTGACTTTTAATCTAACTTATATTATTTTTTTATTTTTTGTTTGAGTTTTATTTCTTTTCTTTTTTTTAAATAAAGATTGAGAGACTTTGGGAAAGCTTTTTACAATTACAAAATAAAATAAATTTACAATTGCTATAGTGAAAGGAAAGGAATTGTGTATAAAATTCATGTTTTTATTGTAAAAGAGCGAAATGATTTATTTGCATATGTAGTTTTTAATCTAACAAGAGAAAGAGTATAGTGTAACGATAAAGTAAAAGAAAAAAAAATATTTTAATGTAACGTAATATGATGAAATTATGTACGAGATATAAATACATATACACATACAACAGGACACACACAGAAATGATTTATTATAATAAAGAGAGAGAAAATAAGAGAATGATGTTGTTATTTGGTACTCCTGCGGTACCGCATAGAGTAGAGGTTATCTATTGTACTTGCTGTGTTATTTCATCTTTAATTTCGAGAAATTGGAAAATTAACCTTCTCGTTTGGATACGAGCAATTCAATTAAAGTCAAAATTTGGAGGTTCTTTGAACCAATTTTTCTTATTTAACAAATGCTAATGAATTAAATCAGTTAGAAGCATGTAGACGAATTCTTCCTCGACCATCTTGAATTGAAGTCAATCTTTATTATAAAGAAGTATCGAATGCTATCTCAATATTTCGTCATAATTGGTTGCTCAAGAGCTACTACTTTCTATTTAATCGTTATGTGTAATCGTTGGATTAAGTTCCAGCTGCGTAACACCTATCTTTCCAAAGAATGCATGTCGAATTGAGAGCCTTAAGGGGCTAAAAAATAATGTTCGTATTTTCCAATCTTTAAACTGTATACCAGTGGTGGCCAAACTAGTAGGCTATGTGGTCGAATTTGGGCTGAAATTTGTTACGCGTGCTACCCATTGTTCCTACTTGAAAGAAAATATAGATATTTATACACCAACAATTCAAGTGGAATTTTTTTTTATACTTCTGTTGATGCAAGTTGTAACAAAACAAACAAACAAGTTTATTAAAAAAATGTGCTTATTCGAGTTTAAATTATATGCTGGACAGAAAATTAATGTTTACATAAGTATAATATAATTTTGTTTTTATTATACAAGAACTTAAAATTAAAAAAAAGTTAAATGTATGGAGAAACTCGTAAAATTCATAAAACCAAAGTAAATTGATAGTTACGGTTACTAAATATTGCTTGAAGATGCTCCTGAAATATGACACTGCATATTTGAAGCAAGTTTTTCGTACTGTGGTTCATTTATGCTGATTGCAATTCACAAACATGCCGCCAAATGTTGGTGCGTTAAACGAGAGCGTTATTTTGTCTTGATGTCATTCATTGAAGAGAATGCTGATTCGCACATGTACGTGGAGTCAAAAAATGAAGTGAGGTGAGCTGCAACTTTCCACATATGTGGATATATTTCCTTACAAAGTAGCCTCCAAAAACTGCTCTTGATTTCACATTTTAGTGTCAAAATCTCATCCTCGAGCAGCGCTGGTTCTGCATCCAGAAATTTTCCAATTTTTACTGCTACGCGTTCCACACTGACCTCATCCTCAAATGGAAATAACATAAACTTGGTAATATCTCCTAGCTTACAAAAATCTTGGAAACCATTGAACTCTTCAAGAAACATATCTATCTGATCGGAATATTGGTCATACTTTGTGTTTTGTGAATCGAGAAACTATTCTGCCATATTTTTAAAATATTTTAAATCACCGCATTTTATCTGTTTAACACACACTTATCATATCGATTATAGTTTTTTTCTATCCGTGCAATTGCGAATTTACTTCATTCAATTTCTCCGTAATGACACAAGGAATAGCAAGGTTAACAAGCCAATTCTTGTCCTCAAGTTGGAGATTTAATTCTCCTTTTGCCGTTAGACACTACTTTATCTCGGGTAAAAGGTCTCTAAATCGCTTTAGAAATGTAGCACTGCTCAGCTATCTAACATATTCTGTGTGTAACAAAAGATCGCCATGTTCTGCTTCGCATTCTTCTAATAACGCCCGAAACTGACGTCTTTGCAAGCTTCTTGCACGTTTAGAGTTGACAACTTTAAATATAACGTTCATTACCTGGCTTTCATTTAAAATTTATGCACATAAGGACTGCTGTTGAATAATGCAGTGATAGCTAGTAAAGGCGGTATTTCTTCATCTTTTTTACAAAGAGTAACAAATCCGATACTTTTACCAACCATAGCTGGGATCCATTTGTATTCATGTATTGCGTATTTGTTGCTATGTATTAATTTGTGGCACGTGGTCGACCAGTCGATTGCGGTCTACGGTTTGGCCATAGATGCTGTATACCCTCAAAATTTCATTGAAAAATTCTTGAAATATCAAGCCATTTAAGGGCATTAGGGTAAATTTTGCTAATTTTTTTTATTCAAAATCTAATCAGTACATGTCAAAGTAATACTTTTAAATACTTTGTATAAAAATATTATCAAGATATATAAAAAATAGTGACGTGGGGGATGGTTTCCACGGCAGACGCTGTGTGATAAAACGTTTACTGAAATTTTTAAACGCGTTTGTTTTAAAACTACATTGTACCAAAATGGTACCCAATAAATGTCGACAACTAATGTACCGATTTAGTTGAAATTTCTACCAGACCTTCTTTATATGATTATCTAGTTTTTACCCATAATATCATAAATGTACTGCCAAATACCGTGATTTTTCGGAAAAAAATTAATTTGGGTCGACAAAAACTGCTTTACGGTATCTAGTTAAAAAATATTTTTTTTATAGATAAAATTTAACAAAACTGCAATGGGTACCATGGAAGCGATTATCACACTTCGCCTGCCGGAGACAACTCCCTCAACGCCACAATTTCTTATACTTTTTGATAATAAATTTATGCATTGTGCAGGGTGACCAGATAAGAACGATAGGAAAAAAAATTTGAAATAAAACAACAACGGTATGAGATATAAAATTGATTCAGGCTTTATTTTGAAGCTACATTCATCCATTATGTGTGGAATAGCACATCATTTAAACGGCCGCCTCGGTTTGGCTGGCAGTGCTTTAAGCGATCGGTCCAATTTTTGATGACTCGGTCCAATACGTACTGGGTAATTCTAGCAATAGCGTCTCGAATGTTGGCCTCGAGCTTGTCCAAAGTGGTTAGGTTGTTAGCCTAGACTAAGGACTTCACGTAGCCGCAGAGAAAATAGTCGTCACCCTTTATATATGCATTGTACTTGAACGTATGTATACGTATATGAGACGTTCTCCTTGGATTTAAAAAAATCAATAAAAAAATTTGTGTAAAAAAAAATCGTAGAATGTACCCTATTTTCACTACCCCTAGGTGTATGTAGCGCTTTAATCAAGTATCCCAACCCCCAATCAAGAGTCCAAATTGAACATTTCATCAATTTTCCAAAAATACTACTCAATATCATCTTTGATAATCTCATTCAAAAAAATATTTAATTAAAACCGTTCGTTAATACGTTAGACAATGGGTGAATTTAAACTCACAACGGAGATCCCACCCACAGTCCACAGGCGAGCATGTCCTCAACCAAATCGCCATGTAAGTTTGATAGAATTATTGAGAACGCCAGGTGCTTGCTACGGAAAAGCTTTTGATGGAATATCTAACTAAATGGCATTGCTTCACTAAAGACTATAAAGCATATCCACTTATGGTATACCTTTAGATAAAAGTGCGCTGTAAAAAGTAATTTCATATTATAAAATTGAAAAGGAATTTACATTTATAATAAAAAAGGAAACGCTCTACTTTATATAACTCATATTTTCGCAAATTAAAACTATGACCAAGTATGCAATGAGTCACAGAAGCGATGTGATACGATCGTGCCATTTTAAATGGCACAGCGCAAGCAACGTATTCACACTGATTTCTTTGGTTTAATGAAATACGAATATTTCTTAAGGCCACTTACTCAAGGACTGGGAACGAAATATGTTCCATTCAGTTCTGTTCTGTTCGTTTCCGATTGAATTATATTTTGTAAAAATAGCACAAAGAAAATCAAATTTTAATTAGAAGTTTGAACCAGTGGATCATAGATATGAAGTTTAAATAAACTTCGTCCAGCCCTTTAGATTGTATTTCGAGTTACGATCGAATTAAAAACTAAAGGTTTTTTAATCATCTCGTTTTTGTAGAGACGATCAATTTTTTTACGGTTTAAGAAAAAAAAATGTCTAAATGATTGAAACAATTTTAGGTACACAATAAAAAAAAGAGAAAAAATAGATACACTGCTGGATAAATTTAGAGAAAATTAAAGGTTATGAAATGTTATTTCTATATTTATTGTTCAAAAATAGTAGTATCGACCAATTTCACACTGTTTTAGGATAAAAATGAAGCGTCTTATTTTCTTTCTTTCTCTTGTTCTAGTCACTGATTGAACCTTCCTTGGCTGGGAGTATGCCATATAAGATTACCGATGAAGTCCTGTGGAGTTCGGTCCCACTTTTCGAGCAAAGTCATCTTGGGCTCTTTCAAGCTGAAAGGAGCTTAGTTTCTCCGATTCAACTGTTTCCCAAGTTTTTCCCAAATATGTTTCATGGGATTCAGATCATGGGGTGGCAATGGTGTAGTGGTAACGTCGTCAATTGCCACGCTAATGGTTTATGGTTCAAATCCTGATGTCAGCAAGCATTTATTTATTTCTCATGAAATATATGAAGTCAGACAGATCAATTTCGAATGCTTATGTGGCATAACACTGGCTGGAAAAATTTTTTCTGTTGGATGATTGAATTCCTATGACATCGGTGGTCATAAAACAAATACTGTGAATTAGAAGCAAAGACAAAAATAACACAAAATCTCACCAGTTATCTGGACGCTACCCACGAAGTTTTTCTGAAACATAAACAACTGAGTTTCAAACCACCACCACCACCACCAACGCCGACACTGTGTAAAAACATTTAAATGGTATTCATAACCCCTTGAGTACGCGCAAACCATAACTGACCCTCCACAGTAAGCCACCCTAGTAACGATTATGCATTATGCATATCATTAGCTAGATCGTCTACAGATATGACGTCTATCATCCGCCTTGAGGCAAAATCTGAACTTATTAGTAAAGAGCACTCGCTTCCAGCGTGGGTGCTGTGGCGCAACTGGTTAGTGATTAGGATGACTGAGCATGAGGTTTCAAGTTCGAATCCCAAAAAACATAAAGAATTCTGACAATCATCGGAAAGTATTGCTGTAACGAGAAAGCTTCTATAAACAAATTGCCCTTCGGATATGGCACTAAACCGTAGGTCCCTTCTATTAGTGTGAAAAATATAGCGCACACAACACGAGTGGTTACGAGAAGCTAGGCGCAGGCACTTAAATAGCTGTTGCGCCAAATATTTATTTATTTCATTTTTTACTCGCTTCCAGTCCTCCTCAGAGCAATACTGATGGTTTCGGACAAATACAGCGTGCTCTATTCCTTGACGTGCGATAAGCAGGATGGCCCCTACAGGTCTGGTAGCTTCATTCCCTAAATCGTCGTACTATTTTAGAACTGATGTTGTTAGTTTTATTATTTTTTGTTTTTATTTAAGAAAGATAACCCAAATCCCAGAGCACTCAGACTCTCCAGTTCATTGTACTACCAGGCAGGAACCTTTCTTTGGTGCAGTAGTTGGGAACACTTAGATGCTATTCGTTTTCCTTTTTATACTCGGGTGGCTGATGATTGCTATTCCCCGCTGACGCTTGAACTTACACACATTTAAAACTTATATACAAATGTAGTACTTGCTGAAATCCTTTCCACACCTCAGTTACTGTTACAGACCGATTACTCAGCGTGTACGAGTAGTTTAGCACAAATCTCCCATCTCTTTTCATTGTGGACCTTTTCCTGTATAGTCCTGGGCTTATTTTGTAAGATAAGGTGTCTCTGTAACATTTTAGCTTATGAAAAGAACAGACTTTGAAACCCTTAGCATTGATGCCACTTCTCAGTAAGTACTACCACTATCAATAAAAGTGACGATCCTGGCTACTTGCAATTCATGCATTATTTCTTTAATTATTTACCTATGGGATAAAGTGGAAAAAAAACAGAAATTAACTCACATGCATTGAGTGGCCAAAAGTCTAATTATAGGTACTGCAGTTCAATTTTTTTGTTTTATAAGAAATGCATTTCCGTTTGTCATATGGGTTTAAAACTGAGTTTTAACTACTTACCAAATGAAAATCTTAAAACATTAAACAAACAAACAATGTGCCGTCAGTTGATATTTTAGAATCAAACTCATTTTTTCCTTCCGTTTTTAATTTACATTCTTATAGATGAAATTATATACTTGATACAAATTACATATACTAATGAATATGGTTAAGATCGGTATTGGGATTTTTATGTGATGTATATGCTAAAAAGTACTATTTTTGTTTTGATCTTAAAATGTTGGGATCATTTCGTAATTTTGTTTCCGTTTTCGTTTCGTTTTTAGTCCCTGCATTCAATTATTTAAAATGTACACTTTTTAATTATTGATACTCTCATGGAAGGAGCGTTGGATAAGGTACGAGTAAACACTTATGCCAATAGTTGTGAAGTCAATGTTAATCGAAGCAAAACTGAACTGATGCTTTTTACCACCAAAAGCAACCATTTACGTCCACTATCCTTCAGCGTTAGGTATTAAGGAGTCATGCTAGATCCAAAACTCAACTGAAAGTTACAAAGTTTTACAGGAAGTAAAAAAAGCATGCATAGCTTCTAACTCGACTGAAGATGGTCTTATGGGTGTATACAGCGGTAATACGTCCAATTCTTACATATAAATCACTAGTTGAGTCGCTTGACCTGAGGAAAGACTACAGCATTAAACAAATAAGCAAGGTGCAAAGAACGGGAGGGTGCTAGACCGTACGTACAGAGTAAAATATTTGCATTGCCAGGAGAACTGGAGAAAAAAGCTGATCGACTACACCATACCCAAGCTGATTTTTCAATATTACTTCCCAGTCAACTCTCTGTTTCCAAGCAGGTAAAGAGTTAAAGTCATAAAAATTATCAAAATAGCAATTTACACCGACGATTCAAAGATGGTCTGTGGGATCGGCGTAAGTATATTTTCGTACCAGTATCCTTACGCCTTCCCGATTCATCTAGTGTCATTGATAATATTGATATTTTCATTGATACTCAGGCTGGTATCCCTGATTTCAACAAGATCGTCTTCCCAGCTGGTGGAACAGTGTAGGCAAGAGCTCTCGTCGCTGGGTAGTCGGACCAAAATCAATCTCCTCCGGATACCAGGACATAGTAACATAGAGGGAATGAACGGGCCGATCAGTTGGCGAGAAGGGGGTCCATCCCTGACAGATCACTTGCAGAGGTAGTCTTTGTTCCGATGTAAGGAGCGAAATCTATTCACACTTTCTATCAGTGCCAAACAAAAAACAGTTTGCAGAGTTGCGTCATTTCTAGACAGATCTAGCCGAAATACAACTGGGCTAAAATACAAGAACTTTGGAAAGGAATTGTAAGCTGCAAGAATTGTAACGATAAGCACAGGTCAATGGTCAGTAGGGATGCATGTGTCTATACTGGGCATTCATTTTAACACACACTGACGCAGTTGTAAAAATGTAGATGAGAAAGAAACTCTTTCCCACCTCGATGGCGAATATCCGGCTTTAAGTAGAGTCCGTCATCGAATTCCAGTCAAACTCCTTTTTAACAACTTTATGGAAGTTCCAAAGTTCCAGAGGAAAATATCGCAGAGTTTGCGTTGATGGGTTTTGGAGGAGAAGATTCAATCACAAACTATACGAGCTGTACAGCGACATCGACCTAGTCAAAAAAACTGCGTATTGGACGTCTGAGATGGCTAGGACATGTAGAGCGAATGGACACCAACGCTCCGGCCCGCAGAGTTATCGAATCTAACCCGGAGGCACGACGCAGTAGAGGACCTCCTCGCCGTAGGTGGCGAGCACAAGTTCAATGGGACCTCGACCAACTTGGAGTGCACAACTGGAGGCAATAATAAAGACCGAGCTAAATGGAGAGGCTTGTTGGTTGAGGCCCAGATTCACCCCGAACTGTAGCGCCACCTATGTAAGTAAGTAAACTATTCAGAATAAATGTCACACTTATTGTCACTAAAGATATCGTTAGGATATTTTAACAGCGCCATATACTCTCTATATGAATTAGTTTTGAAAATTAGTTAAAGTTCAATGGTTACAAAAACAAAAGAAAAGCTTCGTTTTTAATACACAGACAGTTCATCTGATATGAATGTATGTATTATTATTATATATACAGGTAGGTACATACATATGTACTGGTAGATATTCTAATATACTGCATGGTAATGATGGTCAAACATTTCTTCCGGCAGTGCTGTTCAGAATAACGTAAGAAGTTGGTACAAGATGATCCGCTCCTTATTATATGTAAAAAGACCGGAAGGCTTAGAAATTATCTACTGTGATAAAAATACAAATATGAACTTGCACAAATTTTAATAATCTAGACAAATAATATTTAATTCATTCATAATTTCATTCACGAGATCTTGTTTCATATGTTCTTTGGTATGATTTGTGTGAGATGAGATAGCACCACGGTTTTATCTAACTCTTGCGTGACTTTTATATTCATTCTGAATCTTAAACACGTTTGTATGCTAAGTGTTGACGTATATTACATTCTCTTGACGTAGGTGTTAATTTTGTGCCTCTAAGATTTCGGGTAGATTCTTGTATCAATACTGAAAAGGATTGTAAGAATATTTGACATTATGACCACGAAAGAACTTATCGTCCAACGCAATTACAATAAAATATTGAGCCAATGGATTTACGGATATATTAACAGTGATTTCCATCAGCATAGAGCCAATTTAGAGCCCAATTAGGAAGTACTAGGTACATTGGTTTTCGAAAAGAGTGATGCATACGTCTTTTCAGGGGCAGGGGCCTAGGGGCAGAAATTTCCCTCAACTTGTTGACGAACAGTTTATAAGTGTTTGTAATAAAATCGTAGGACGCGTCCACAAACTGCAATACAATTTAGGGAGTGCTAACCATGTCGATCGACGAAACTTAGTCGGAGCAGCGATGTTGTAAGAATGCCGTTAATGGCACCACAAAACTCAGGCATACGAATTTTTTGAAAAATATTTTGAATCATAGAGCTCACATCTTCTGGCTAGCACAGTTGCCTTTCTTGTTGCAGAATTAATTTCGTGAATGCATCGGTATTTTGCTGACACTTTGCATATAACCTTGTAGTATAGTACTGCGATCCCGAACTGTTAAACGAGATGTTCGACAGCGGAGTTTTGTAAAAATTTTCGAGACACAAGTGTTCTTCAGTTACAAAGTTGATCGTCTCTTTTCAAATCTTTGTTGTCTGTCTGTCTGCTACAAATCTTGCAATCAAAATTTCGACTAGTTCTTATTGAGCTAGAGCTTTGAAATTTTGCACACGTCCATACATAAGTACTGTTCCAAATCCAAAATGGTGGACGCCTCAAGATGCCAGATTACCTTTTTCTTCAAATATACCTTGGGATGGGTATCAAATGAAAAGGTTTCACGAGGAGATTACAATAAGCTATATGAAGTCATTCCAAACTTAATATGGGAAACGTCACACGATGTCGGATTACCTGTTTGTTTACAACCCCCTTGATATGGTTATCAAATGAAAGGTTTTGATAAGTAGAATAACATAAGTTATGTGACGTCATTAGGATTTGATGGATATGGAAAAAAGAGCATATACGCTACACGTAAATCTGCAATTTCTTAAGCTACGATTCCACTATATGACAATATTTATATATTCGCTGACAATTGGGCTCAAATCGTCATATTGTCCATAAAAACGTTTGACCATTTATGGTTTAATAGCGTTTGCCACAGTTTAATACGACACTTGGTCAAACGGCTTAATGGAGCCTTGTTTTCTGGTGAATATGGTCAAACGATTGACCATTTGTCATATATGTAGTAGAATTGTAGCCCTAGAAATGAACAGAAAATATCCCAAAAAGGAAAACAGCCTACCGATCTTAGGTTAGGTTAGGCTGAAGTGGCTGCCAGCTGAGAATCGCCAACATACATACATAGATCAATAATAGGTCCATTGTGCTACCACGTGGATCATGGGAGAAAATCTCTCTACCTACTCGCTAAAACAATTTTGAACTTTTTATGAAGAGTAGGAGGCTCTTAATATCGATATCTATTAGGTTGCCTAAATCGATGTAATAGGAGGCTCCTAAGTGAAGCTTCCTTCTACGAGACAAAGAAGGTGAGGAAGTATCTTCCTCTTCTTTATCCACGCAGCTTCTACAAAAGTTGTTCGCAAAGAGGCCTAGCCTTGTAGCATGCTTGCCTATTAGACAGTGTCCAGTGATGACACCTACTATAGCTCTGATATGAAATCTGTTGAGAGAAATCAAATTCTTAGAACATTCTGTTTTGTCGTTAGACATGTTGATTGTCGATCCACTTGTCCGCCTAAGATTTGTTTTCTCGATAGCATCCAGGTTAAATGTAAGTTTGCGAGTAGCGATTGGTATACCTAATATGGCTTTCCTCAGGCCGGGGGGTATAGTTGTACCTATTCTAGCGAGTTCATCGGCATTACAATTCCCTGAAATGTCCCCATGCCCCGGCATCAATATAGGTGAATATTGAATTGCTTCTCCATCTCCGCAAGAGACGATCGGCAGTCTAGAGCTAAATACTAAGGAATTTAAAGAAGTCGATTCCAGGGATTTGATTGCTGCTTGGCTCTCTGAAAAGATATCTCCGGCAGATATCATGTTTTTCTTAAGAAAAGATAAGACTTCTTTAATCCCCATTATTTCCGCCTGAAACACGCTACTATGATTTGGAAGACGGAAGGAGAGCTTAAGATAAAGCCTGTCAGAGAAAACACCTCCATCAGCTCCGTCTTTAGTTTTTGACCCATCGGTGTAGAAGTGAATGGATTCATCTTCTAAAAGTGCATCGTCCTCCCAGAGTGATCTGGAAGGGAAGGGGGACTAGGAAGTTCTTATCAAAATTTAGACGTGGGATGGTGTAGTCCGTGTTTTCGGGACGGATTTTGAATTTATTTAGAATAGAAGTGTGGCCAAGTTCTTTTCCTGACCACTGTTGGGTAGCTTCAAAGCGAACGGCTGCATTCGCTGTCATTTGATTGTTAAAGATAACGAGGGGTATCAGATAAAACATAATGTCCGGTGCCGCAGAGGGGATTGTACGTAGTGCTCCACTTATGCACAGATAAGCTATACGCTGGACCATACTAGATAATCGCGATTTATAGTTTTTTCTGTGGTAGCTGTAAGCCGGTCTCTTCATACGCTATTTGCATCGAATCACTTGCTATGTATTTTAAAAGACTTCTTACATCCGAATTGGATGAATCAAATTTTCAATATTTATTGCCCAATGTTTATATTGTTGAGTTAGATGAACCGATATCACTTTAAGAGTTGCAAAAAAAATAATAAGGCTCCAGGAATGGATGGGATTCCAGTGGAATTTTTTCAAGAACTCGACTCTAGCCTTTCAAGAAGCTCTCCTAGTTCCATACAACAAAATCCCTGCCGAAGAGATAGTTTCAGACCTGTTCCTAAAATCTATAATCTTTGGCATTTTTAAGAAAGGTGACAGCAATGATCCAGGTAACTATAGGGGGATATCTATACTCAGTAGCCATCGCAAAGTATTTACTAAGGTATAAGAAATTAAACAGCTGGATCAAAGCTAATCACCTTCTCATCATTTATCAACCAGGTTTTCGTACTGGTCTATCAACAGTTGACCAAATATTTGCGTTGGGGAGCATTGCCAAGAGATATACAAGTAAGAAACAAAAAGCTTTATGCCTTTTTTGTCGATTTTAAGGCAGCATTCGACACCGTCAATAGAAACTCGCTGTCTAAGATCGGCTTATCATCAAAATTCTTACGGGTATATAAAAAGCTAATCACGAACACGTTAGCTGCAGTGTCAAATGAAGATGATGTGTCCTCTTTTTTTAAGACTGATACATTCGTTCCTCAAGGATGCGTTCTCAGTCCTATATTGTTTGCACTTTTTATTGATGATGTGTCTGATTATTTGCCTGGTGGTGTCAATTTCCGGGGTAGGTGTAGAGCCACCTCGAAAATAGCGGTTATTTGAAAAAAAAAAAAATCCAACGTTTAGTTTTGCTTTACGCAGACGATTTCGTAGTTCTAGCCGAGAGTCCGCCTACTTTGCAGCTACAAAGTAACAAGTTAAAGTGCTACTGTGATACCTGGGGTTTGAAAATCAACACTGCCAAATCTAAAATCATGATCTTTGAATCATCTTCGCGTAGGATGTTGTCACGGAAAATGTGCTAGCTGGGGAATGAGCCTATTGAAATAGTCAAACAATTTAAATATCTAGGATACCTTATCACCCACAATCTGGACTTGCATCATCACGTAAAAGAGAAAACGGTAGCAGCTGAAACGGCTATTAATATTATGTGGAGAAGGTTTTCTTGTAACTAGCGCGTAAATATAACTTCCAAATTCAGAGTATTTGATGCTACGATTAACTCTTGTCTTTGCTATGGCAACCAGACCTTCGGATATCGACATATTGAAGAGTTTGAATACATACAACGCACTTTTTTCAATCGCATCTTAAAGCTTCTGTGACAACGGCCACTTACGCAATACATGTTGAATCTGGGCTCCCACAAATCTACTTAAAAAATTTCAAGGCAAATGCAAATTATATCATCAAGGTTATGCGCAGGAGTGATGACAATCTCCAAAAAAGGCTTAGGCAATTTGCGCTTCAATACCGCTTAACACGCTTTAAAGAATGGTATGATATAGCAAACGAACACGGTGTTGGCTTCGACCTGGATGAATTATATCTTAACGATTGGCAAGATATGCTTTATCGCAGTATAGCAAAGGTCGACGAGTATTTATACCAACAATGTCTGAGCAGAGCCCGGGAGTCAATAAGTAGGCTTCTTTAAGCACAAGCAACTATTTTGGCAGGCAAGTAAAAGCAAGTCAGATAAGCTCAGTGATTAAAATTAGAACGGAGGTCTTAGCTCTCAATTACATCCCGCATAAGCAAAATCTTCGAACAATTCCCACCCTTTGCAATAGAAATTAAAATGAAGATACTTACCACTTCTTAGCAGTATGCACCATACTTCAGGAGATACGCCGATTATATTTCTCCAGGAATTGTTTCACACTTGAAGAAGCAAAGCAAGCTCTAAACGGTTCATATGGTTGGAAACGACTCTCATCTTACTGTAGGCATGCCTTTAACTATCGCGACAGTTTCAAAAATTTATAAATGCTAGTAACTATATTTATTAATGAACAATCGTAATTAATCAAACTTCTAACTTTTTTTATTTATATATTGTATTATGTCCACTATTTATTTATTTTTGAATTATTATCATGAAGTCAATTCTCGGCAGACGGCAATTTATGCCATACTCACAAATTCTTTTGTTAATCAAAATGTAATATTTTAATGAATTGCTATAAAGAATATTAATTATTTTTTTTTTTTGCCTAGGGTGTAGTGGAAAAACGCTAATGCGCACGCGAAACAGTCCCGCTCTCACTACTCACTTTAACCCCTTCTTTCTACTTTACATCATCCGCTTATCGCATTACTTCAGAGAATAAAGAATATTAATAATAATAATAATAATAGTAATAGTTTTTTCTTAGGCTGTCCACCAAACAACCACCCCTACTGATCCTAACTACAAAACAAAAAAAAAGATCGAACAACAGAGGAAAAATCCATCCAATATCTATGAAAGACAGCTCATTAGTGTACGTGGTGTTTGTTTTTTTATTTTTATGATGGTCTTTAGTTTAATTACTTCTATAATTCATGGTTGGACGATTGTCGAGCAATAAGTACATCTGAATAATAAAAGTTTTTTTTTTTAAGTATTTCTTATGTATAATTTTATATTCCCTCAACAAAAATCGCCTGTAAGATTTGGTCAATCATTCAACTAGTGAATGTTAATTTTTTCCTACAGCTATAGCTTTCAGTTACAGAAAGTGAAAAATTACAAAATTTTCCACTATTTTTGTTTGCCCAAATACTTGTAAAGTGAAAGTTGAGTTATTATTTTGTGTTACTCAAATGCACATACAAGTACTTATAGTTTTCTGTTATATGCACCAGAATAGCACAATTTTGAAGAACTAACAAAAGCATCAAACGAAAACACTTTTTTGCATTTTATTTTCATTAACATTATTAATATCATCCAAGGAGAAAATTCTAGAAAACAGAAACCTAATTTAATTTAACGCACAGAAAATGGTAAAGAAAAACAATTTTCTTTAAGAAAGGCACTGCACCTTACTATTGATACAGAATAGTGTGGAAGTGGTAGGTAGAATTCTACCTGAGTCTTCAAACTTACAACAATCAACAAAATTTGAGAATGAGTTGGATGTGCTACAGGTGTTTTTGACTATAAGGAGTGGTAGGTAAATGCTTCCTAATCAGCGTTGCCATATTGACAAATAAATATGTTTACAGTTTCTTTCTAAATTTCAACAGTTTTGATTATGTTTGCTTAGATTTTTCTTAGTACTTTTCGCATACTTTTCCTAATTATGTCCAAATGGTATGTCGGATATGTGTTGTCAGTCGCTCTGTTAATTTAATTTTTTTTTTTTAGTTCATTGCAAGGAACATTGATATTGTTTGTTTATTTTGTTGAGAAAAGTAAGGATATTCTTGTTTTAATGAGAGACAGTTTTCCAATTCAGAAAACTGTTTTATTTTCTGTTAGCGATAGTTTTCCCAAAAAAAATAATATGGCAACGCTGTTCCAAATATATGACTGCAATGACATTGTGTTGCCCTTACTCAAGTGAGCTCTTAGATTTCTCAAAAAGGGAATGAGTTTGATATACTCTTGCACGGAAGAACGAGTTTTGTTAACTCAGATGGTAAAATGGTAGCGGTAAGGTTTGGAAATCTATTTTGTATGATAATATCATGCAACGGAGTGATTGTAAACATGTTCATGCACACGACATGTACGAGAGAACATGTTGCCTGACTTCAAAATCAACAACGGACCAGTCGTGAAAAGACGTGTAATAAGACGGACGTTGATAAATTTCATTACATTTGAAAATTAATGTGTTTTATTTTATTTCGAAATTTTCAATAACTCGTGTAAAGCTTAATTATAGTTTGGAAGTGAGATTTCCCAACAAAAAGAAGACAAAAAAAAAGGAAAAGAAAAACTAAGTGATTTTGATTTCCTAAGAGCAAATGTTATGTTCATATGAATTTGTGTGTGTTTTCATTGTACATATGTGGTACATGGAGTTTAAAGAAATATAAATCATAATTTTTCTTTATTTACAAGTAATGAAATAAAAAACGAAAAAGCCATGTTTTATATGTTGTAAAACCTAACGGTACACTGCAATAGCAGGGAGAAAAGAAAACATGTTGAGCTGAACGAAAAGAACAAATTGTTAATATAGGTGTAGATTGCGTGTCTACTAACAGGTAATTTCAGAACCTGATGTCCAAATGTTATTCATTTGAGTTACTGAAACTTCATTTGGATTGGGAACAACTCCAGTATGATAAATAAATCTATGGTCAGAGTGTGTGGGTTTGCAAGGTAGTGTGCGACGCATATGAGTTAATACCTATGAGATGAATTTTCTTTTAAGTTTGTTTGAAATTAAAATGACCAAAGTTCTTCGATCAGTTTTCGTTGTTCGTGTGGTAAGATTTATTGAACATGCACAAAGATTGCCTTGTAGTCTGTGTGCCTTGATCTATGTTCGATTACATACATACATACATATGTCGTTTTACTTTGGTTTCACTCCCGATTTCACTCCTTTTTGATTCCAATGGAACATGTAAAATCGTTTTTGTTTACTTCTGCGTGTGTTGGTGAATGTCTGATTTTTTGTTTACATTTTTTACTGAAATGGAAAAGGACATTAGCAATCCCATCATGTTTTTATTAACATATCAATTCTGTAATTATATATGTATATGTAAAATTGGTTTCTACTAACTTGCCTCAACTGAGAAAATAAAATAAACAAAGGAATGCGTCTTGTACCATATGACTTTGACAAGTAGTCCGATGTAAAGGTTTATATGTGTGAGTGCATTTGAAAAGCACTCCCAAATGAAATCCGGAACAGAAAAACACTCCCGGAACAGCACTCCAAACAGCCAATGGAACTTGATTGGGAGTGCTTTTTCTGTGCGGATCACAAAAAGAGTACTCCTTTTGGCCCAATGGAAAACGACAATTCAGTGTTGTGCAAAACAAAGGCAACGAATTCAATTCCCACACATAAATGTAAATCAGGGTTATTGTGAATAAATTTTCCTCTTTCGCTGTTGTAGTCATGTGCGTAGTGACATTTTTAATATTTGTCTTGCGGCGAGGCTGAAAAAGTGAAAAGTAGTAGGGTATGGAGGAGCGGTAAACAGAAAAATTGATTGAATTAGTGAAATCGTACAAAACATTGTGTAAAATGTAAAGCAAAAGCCCATAACGAGTAAAGAAATAGGAGATGGGTTTGGTTTATCATGTAATTTTTTTTGGGTAAGAACGATCTTTGTATTTGTTTTATTTCTCGACAGATGATATACTTATGGTGCGTTTTGGTGAGAATTATGCAAAGCAAAGTGAAAGCTTCTCCACAAAACGATCATAAGTCAATCTAGTTTAACATTTTTTATTGTTTAAAAATTGGTGATTGAATTGAAATCGAATTAAAGAGTATGGAAAAGTTGTGCTTAAATTTGTAAAATACTACTGAATCACTCAAGTTGAATTAAAAAGCTCTTCTCAGCGCTCTTTGTAGCGCAAAATAAACATCCCAACTCAGTTTTGACTAAGAAAAAAAGCTAAAATCGTTCCAAGTCATTTTTGTTGTTGTACTCCGTGTTAAATCTTACTTCACTGAGAAGCGACGTCTCACCAAAACGCACCAATAGTCAGAATTAAGTAGAAGAATCTGGGAGATACGAGCTCAAACAGCAACAGACATACAGTGATTGTGCCAATCAATCAAGAATTTACACTCCATTGT
Source organism: Brachypalpus laphriformis (assembly GCA_945910035.1). Classification (NCBI taxonomy): domain Eukaryota; kingdom Metazoa; phylum Arthropoda; class Insecta; order Diptera; family Syrphidae; genus Brachypalpus; species Brachypalpus laphriformis. Next base: position 282,000,180 of record OX246754.1, on the reverse strand, counting down.
CTTTTAACCAATCCTTTACCAGCTTTGATGTGTGCTTCGGGTCAATTTCGCGCTAAAACACCCATCGAGGCGGCATATTCCATTCAGCGTGGCGCGTTATTTGTTTTTTTTATAATTTGCGCGCACTTAAGGGGTAATGAATACCCTTAACATGTTTTTACACAGTGCGGGCATTGGAAAAGATAGATCGAGAGAGAGAAAGATTTGGTGCAGTGGTTTGAAGCTCAGTTGTGTATGCTTCACAGAACTGCGGGGGTGGCGTCTAGATAACTGGGGAGATTTTTGTTATTTTTTTTGTCTTTCCTTCCGATTCACAGTATTTTTTTCCGCGAGTACCGACGTCATAGGCATATCAATCATCGAACAAAGCGAGCAGTTTTTCCAGCCTTATGACGAAGCTACTGCCAGTGTTATGCCTTCGCAGTGGTAATCACACAAGCTTTCGCAATTGATCAAAATGACTTTAAATATTACATGAGAAATAAATAAATGCTTGCTGACATCAGGATTTGAACCATAAATCATGAACCAATATCGTGGCAATTGACGAATTGACGTCTTCGAACTGTACATGGATAAACGTTTAAATTATGTGCTGTGACAATTTTTTGAGAAGTCACAAATGGATTTTTTTAATTAGAGAGCAACATTCTTCTGTCTATCTTCTCCGATGTTTTCCGAGGTCGGTCTTCCAAATGTATTGCACTTATACGTATTTCCCGTTGTTTTATAATTTTTAATTAATAGAGAAAAAAAGGGATCAATTTATGTTATATTTCTTAGCAATAGAAATTTGAATCTCTTCATTAAACTTTTTTTAATTATTTGAGATTTGAAGTGATCAGTAAATTTACTCCGCGCCATAGTTGTAGCTCCACTGACAAGAACGACATCTCTGTGACTGATAAATGACTCACTTCCTTATGGGAAACTAAGAATATAACTGAATGCATTTCGAAATTCAAGGCATTGTTGGTTTAGTTTTGCAAACTGGCATAGATTACATGAACTTAAGGAATCGTTATTGTTTTTTAAAATACAATAAGATTTAACACAACATGTTTGTTTCATTAATACATTAATACGAATTAATTTTTTTAAAAGTATATTAGAAAGGAAGATAGTTGCATTCAAATATTTGTACTGAATTTGTTACTTTTGTTTTGCACAACACTGTACATATTATATTTGGCGCAACAACCCATGAAAAGCCTAGGCCTAGCTTCTCGCAACCACTAGTGTTGTGTGCATTATATTTTTCAAACGAATGGAAGGGACTTGTTATTTTGTGCTGTATCCAAAAATACTCTCGGATGTTTGTTAAACGTTCGCGAAAGATGGGACCGTGAACAATTTGTTGGTGTTTTCTGGGACTCGAACATTGAACATCACGACAGTGGTCCGACACACTAACCACTGCGGAACAGAACTGCAGGGACCTCGTAGAAACAATACACACCTTCTTAAGGAATGCAAAGCACTAATCTAAAAAGAAGACATCACCATCGAGTGACGTTTTGCCTAATGTCGTGTGTGGACGCGATCTGGAAGTCTGCAGCCGTTCAACAATAAAACCCAAAAAAATGGAAAATAGTCCAAAATAAATAACGCACCCAAATTAATAAAAATATAAATAAAAACAGCAAATTTTTTCCCAGCCCACGTAATAAAAAATAAAAATAAATGCAATTCAATTCCATTGATCACACACGCCCAATTTTACATCAGTGCAGTGAGTGCAATGAGAATAAATAAAAATTAAAAAAAAAGGGATCTGATGTAACGGGTGGGCCATCTAGTGATTTCTTTTTAAATCATAGGTTATTTTGACCCTGACAGCTCTTTCCCGCTCGAAATCTTGACAGAGAGTCAGTATCATACCTCCGCGGAACGAAATGAGTCGCTTTACGCTTGAACAACATTGGGAAATATTGAAAACTTATTTCCAAAGTGAGTGCTGTGTAGCCCAAACAGTGCGTTTTTTGAAAATAAGTTTTGGCCGAAATGAAGCACCCACCGCGCCTGCTGTACGCAAGTTTGTGCAAAAAATTCGTGAGACTGGTATGCTAGTGGACAACACTCATGGTCCCCGTCGTCGTACGGTGCGCACAGACGAGAATGTGGCTGCTGTAGCCGAGAGTGTGAGACTCAATTCACGAACATCAACTCGTCATCGATCTCAACAGCTCAACATTTCACGCACTAGTCTGAGGAGAATTGTGCACAAAGATCTGGGAATATTCGCTTACAAGGTCCAATTGATTCAGCAATTGAAAGCGCACGACCATCCGCTTCGTTATCGCTTCGCAGTTTGGGCCTTAGAGCAGCTTGAATTGGACAACGATTTTGGGCGAAAAATCATCTTCTCTGACGAGGCACATTTTCATCTCGGCGGCTACGTTAACAAACAAAATTGCCGCATCTGGGGCTTGGAAAACACGCACGTTATTGTCGAGAAGCCAATGCATCCACAGAGAGTGACAGTTTGGTGCGGATTGTGGAGTGGTGGCATCATTGAACCATTTTTCTTCGAAAATGAGGCTGGGAACAACGTTTCGGTCAACGGTGGGCGTTACAGAGCCATGTTAACGACTTTTTTTTTTACTGAAATTGAAGACATGGATTTGGACGACCTCTGGTTCATGTAGGATGGCGCGCCATGCCACACAGCCCATGCCACACAGCCCATGCCACAATCGGTCTTTTGCGCACCAGCCGTCTTGGCGATGTCAATTGGCCGCCTCGGAGCTGCAATTTGACCCCTTTTGACTTTTTTTTTGGGAGGAACCGTGAATGACCGATGTTATGCCAACAATCCGGCAACGATCCAAGCACTTAAGGCCAATATCATCCAAGCAATCCGCGAGCTACAGCCCGAAACCATCAACAAGGTCTTGGAAAATTGGAGTGATAGAATGCGCTACTGCGAAGCCAGCCGAGGCAGCCACTTGAACGACGTTGTGTTCCATAATTAATGGGAATGTTTGCTCTTACTAATAAAGCCATAATACATAAAAAAACTTCATTTTGTTCATTTTATTGCATTTTTAAAAAGAAACTTGTAGTTGGCCCACCCGGATAGCGGACCGTGAATATATATACGAATAGCGGACCATAGCTGACTGTCGTTTGAGCATAACATCGGTGAATCTCTTCTTCAATAGATTAGAAACTACCTTTCGAATCGTTCAATAAAAGTTGTGTTGGACGGCTTCAAGTCTGCAATTCATCATAAAAATGCTGGTGTTCCCCAGAGCTCCGTTTTGTCTCCGACTCTCTTTCTCATTTGTATACATTATTCAATTCGTCGTCTGCAAAGGATAAAACCTTTTGACCTCGCGTCATAGTATATGCCGGTCGCGAAAAAGGCAGGAACTATCATTGGAATTTAACCTGCCTAAAGTTCTACATTTCTTTTAGCGAAATAGCCAGTTGCATTCCTCCCCTTCAAAATTTCACCCGCAATACGTGTCATGCTTTGAATGCAAATCAGTTCACTCTCAAGCTCAACTTCGGACGTACTGTCAAATATAGGGATTCGTTTATAAGCCTAATAGCACGTAAGTTGAATGATTTACCAACCTCTGTATTTCCTTATCATTACAGCGTTCACACATTAAAATGCAAATCAGTATCTCATCTGCCCCTTTCCCCCATTTTCCCATCCGCCCGTGATATGGGTTCGCGTGCGCGAATTATAATAGAAAAAAAATTGCCTGGGTGCCTATCTCCTATTACAGATGGATCTACCTTCGCTGGATCCACTTCAGATACTCCGGTTCATCAAAGCAGCTAGACTAGAGGAAGTGTTCCAAATCTACATTTGCATCTACATACATCGAAAAATGTAGGTACTCGTACAAGGTTTTTCAAAAAAACAATTCATATTGTACATTAATTGCCATTCGAAAATCAGTTCTTGCTTAGTTGTCTTGCTCAATATATATCCTCAATTCCACTTATGCAATGACATGACTTACAAAATTTTCCAAATATTTGTTTTTGGAAAAGTAAAATACATTCCAATACTTTAACGCGCACTTTATATATACTATTATAAAATGAAACGTTAAAGTAAACAGTAGATATTTTTCAAGCAAACGTGCTGCTAAAATTACGTAGCTTAAGAAATTTTCCTATTCTGGATTATCAAGCTAATGAAACGTAACGCATTTGTGTATGCAAGATTAAAAGCATAAAAGATACTTTATCTACAACGCTAAATGCTTCCAGCAAAATTACAAAACAAAATTAACATAGCACGAGGGCTATGAGTTCATATTACTGTTTCGTTGGTGGTAAATTGTTATTGCAGCTCTTAAAGAATTTGAAGCTTAGCTAAACAAATAAATTCAAAAGTCGCCAAAAATTCAGACAAAAGAAATAAACATTTACATTGGCTATCAGCTGCAATAAGTATTTCACAATGTTATCACAGAATAAATACATATAATTCAGCATGTTAGCACTTAATGGTAGCGCAGTTTGAAAAAAGGTAATAATGTTATTCCATAGCTACATAATCTAAAAAGATATCCAAATAAAGCTCCAGCTGGGATGCGCGTGTTTCTTCTAGTTAGTATATTATGCAAAAGCAGGTAGAGTCAAAGACGATGGTGGAATAAAAGTTCGTTGGTATTCTTCAGCTTCTTGTTAAGACGGAGTATGTTTGGTCATATTTGCGTCTAGGTCCTTAACTTCCCTGAGTGCTTTATGGGTGGCACGTGTCACAACAGCTCATTTTTAAAGTACATATTTCCTACTGAGTTACAACTCAAACAAACAACAAATTCACTTTCACCAACCTTTTACTAATCCATGAAATGCACCGCATTTCCAAATAGCTTAATTGTGAGGAAAAAAAACAACCACCTCATGAGCTTGCTTAGTTTCCTAAAAAAAGTTTCATTCATAACTCTGAACGGTACGCTTGTACCATATGTGTGCGATGAGATAGCACCACGGTTTTATCTAACTCGCGAATGACTATCATGTTCATTCCTAAATACTACTACCGCTGATAGTGTTATTTGAACACTCGCTTAGTAGCAATATAGTAAACTTTCCCTACAATGTAGGTCATTTCACGTCGCCTAGGAAAAAATAACAAATATTCATTCAGAAAAATGTATTTATTTGTGTATCATCTGTGCGAGGTGAGATGGCACCACGGCTTTATCTGACTCCAATGTGACTGCAATGTTCATGTTAAGATTATTTTCCTGCTGATAGTGATATTTGAGTTTCTGTCTGGTATAGGCGTTAAATATTTTGTCAAAAAAAGAAAACATATTTGACATTCACATCATTATAGCTGTTTTGTTTAAGAGAAAAAGAAAATTGATTTCTGATTTAAGCCAAGTTGGTAAGTGTCGACTTTTCTTTTACACGTTTTCAAGAGCAACGGAAAATAAGTGCAATATCAATGTTGCTTCTTTTAAATACATGTTTTTCAAAACTCTTTCTGTCTGTATTTTTGCGACCAATTTTTTTCAGTGCAAAACGGTAGTCGATTCGATATTATTTGCAAAAAATGATAATAAATCCGAAATTGTTCTTATCGCACATTGGACTCTAATTCGAAATATTGAGAAAGAATACCAACGCCTTTTTCAATTTATGTAAGTAAACCTATTGAAAATAATTTTGTAAATAAAATATATTTGTGTTGTATATATTACCAATTTATTATTAGAAAAAAATTAAAGTAAACAAACTTAACTATGTAAAAGTTATACGATTAACATCGATTCATCTTTATTACTATTGACCTTATTTTACGTTGCCCCCTTATATAACAGGTTAACTGAATTTATCAAAAAACAATCAGACTATATCTGCTCACTATAGTGGTTTTACAGTCTTGGTGGGTTGTAAGTCTCAACCAACATGATTTTTCAGCCATCTTGATCCATATGTACGAGTAGCTATCACTTCTTAAGGTCTTACGTTATCAAGTAAGCATTCTGCTGTGGTAAATTCAAAAACATCCTAAGCTCGATGATGTGTATTCATTCTCCATGTTTTTGACTTCTTATTCACAGATTGTTTTATAAGTTTTTATATTTTTATTCCAACTCAAAGTACAGACTGTGTTATTTAACGTGAAGCACCATATCAGCCGAATGGCCGCCGAAGCTCCTCTTGCCAAAGGTCATCTTATGAGGAAATTCACCATCATGTTTTCACACAATTGCGGGTCAATTTCGTGATTTGTATTTGTGTGCATAATCAGTTGCGGAGCATAACACTTCTGTTGGATTCATTTCTTCTATTAGTTGGACCTTGGATGTAGGCCAAGATCTTTGTACGAAATGTGTTGCGTGCTGGTTTCTGAAAAACGCGATTGCTGCAAACGACTCGCGATGTATTTTCCGTTGATCTGACTGGCTGAGAATGGATTGGAAAACATACATATTAATCGATTAAATTCACAATTCCTCGACGAAAAGGACCTTCTTTGTACCCGAAACTTTAAGAGTGCCTAAATTAGTGCTAGTGCTGTTATTAAGCTGCGACAAAAATTACAAGTATTCTCATATTTGATATCCCTCCCTTCCTGTTACTGATATGCAAAACACAAATTAACATATCTTCCAAATACGAGAAAATTTGAATTTTAACGTATTTTATTTTTCTTTGACAAGCTTTCTCATAACAACACTCCTCTCAAATGTTTGTCAGACGTTGGCGAGAGATGGGACCGAAAAAATTGTTCGTGTTTTCTGGGACTCGAAAGTTAAATCTCACGCGCAATGGTCCGATACACTAACCACTGCGCCACAGCGGCCACATGTTTAGTAAAGGGTCTTTCAATATGGACGTTCGATCTTTTGAATTTAATAAAAAGAGCTGTGTGTGAGATGCGACCGAAAATATATTTAACACCAGAATGTTTTTAAAAATTGCATCCACGGCTTCGTTTGTAGGAGGCGATCGGAGAGATTCAATTTGGAACAACTCTTCTACATACATACATTGGACTAGATTTCAGCAACGGCTTGAATTACTCTGTTCTCCAGATGGTGAATTGTTAGAGAGAGACTTCGCGATGGGCCCACTTTGGTGCCTAGTGTTTTATGATAACTTCATAACCCTAGAGAGAGACTTAACGTAGCCCCAAAGAAAAAAATTCTAAGGGCGCTAGATCGCACGATCGTGACGGCCAGTTAACATGACTTCTTCTCGAAATAGGTAATCTGGAAACTTTTGCTTCAATAACGTCATTATCTCCTTCGCTGCGCTACATGTAGGTTCGCTTTGCTGGAATCACAAGTTGTCTAGATCCATATCATCAAATTCGGGCAAAAAATTAAGTCGGTTATCATCGCTTGATACCGTTCGCAGCTGACAGTTAGCCTCTTGCGTGTTATTTCGGAAGACATATGTCACGATTGCCCATCGGATACGGGATACAATTAAGGTTGCTTCCATTCGTTCGAAAAATATAAAGCAAACAACACGAATAATTGCAAGAAAATAGGCCCTTTATGGGCTGTTTCCACCAAGTATTTATTTATTTATTTGTTTGTTTCATTTATCACCAGAGACGCCATCTGACAAAAAGCCACACCAAATAGTGAGTTTTTCTGGATATAACAGAAGCTCCTGAAACGATGATGAACGATGATAAATTCCACGTACCTCGCCCACCATTTGGCGAACATAGCACGAATTTTTATAGTACATTTTCACAATTCTGACGCATTGTTGAAGCGCTTAGTTTTGTATAATTAAATGACAGCTAGACAAAAAACAATCGTCACAAAATCACAGCGATGTTATTTCAAACACAACCGCAACCAGCTCTCCAAGTTCATCGTGTCTATTGACAGACCCTGTAGTTTCAATTGATGGTCCATAATTGTCTACCAATTTCAATGACCTTCCCATTCATCCAGTAATCTGTCAATACAGAACAGAGTAAAGACATGATTAGGCTTTCGGATTTTTTCGACAGAAAGCAGAAATTCATGATCAGAAGTCTGGACTCTGAAGTTTCTACTCCATTCGCAGTGCAACATGTGGCCTGATATAGTCGCGATGGAAAACAAAGGCTTTCCTATTGTGTAGCGCAGAGCGATGCTGACAAATTTCTTTATCCAAAACAGTCAGGTGGCTATAGAGAAATTCGGTTGATTCATCTCTAATTTCTTCTGATGTATAGGACCGCTGGGTGCACTGGACATACTGGCGTTACGTTGGAGTTTCGGTCCGCAAATTAATGTCAATAAATTCATAGCTACTTGTAGAGCAATGCAGGTTTCTTAAATAAATGTTCTACGATGGAATTTTCATACACCTACAGCATAGAATATAGGAAATGCATCCTGTTGTGAGCTCTTCTTCTTTCTATTTCGGCGAGGTTATGATCCGAAAACAAGAGATCATAACTTTTCTACTTCACTGCATTTCTACTAATCCGGCTGTGGGGTTCACCTATTTGACCTCAGAAAATATTGGCAGGCCTCCCGATTTTGGATCACTGGGTTACTGAGGCCAATCAAATGCTGGTGTCGTTGCATTTGTGTGATCCAGGCGTTTAGGGCCTGCCTCCCCTGGATGTCTTTGGCACGTTCATTGATATTGCCTTTTTAGCAGGGTTCAAATGATCTCTTTCTTGAACGTGGCAATACCAGCTGAGCTGGTCGCGCTCTATTTTTTGTTAGATGGTTTCCTTAACGTGAAGGCTTCCATGGATCTTCGAACTTGTTATTCGAGCATCCTGTTGTGAGCTCATGGGGATAGAATTGCTAAAAAAAAGAGGTATAAAAGGTATATAGCATATCTGATTTGCATGAAGGTATGTTCGACTTAGGAGGACCTCCGAAAGAGAACTGCCATACTTATGAAAAATATTATTTTTTTGAAATGTCTAAATATTGCTCTTTGGGTCATCAAAAAGGAGAGTGCGAAATTTTTTTTGAATTTTTCTTTCTCCAGAGAGTGACAGCTCTCTTTCGGACGTCATCCTAGCCCTAAGCTGAACACGCCTAGTGTAGTCAATAACTGAAATAGTAAAAAACAAAACATATAGCATTCTCTCCAGCCTTATGATATTGGTTTTAAATTTTGTTGATATAGTAGCTGCAGGTAGTTTCTTTTAAAGTACGTAATGTTGGTTTGAATAAATAAACTTTTAAATGGAGCAAAATTTCCGTTTCAACAATGATCAATACTTCTGAAGAATTGATATTCAGTTAGTACGTATTTTTGTTAATATTTTCTTTTCAAAAGTTTATTTTACCTGTGTTCCATCTGTGAGAAATGAGATAGCACCTCATCTCTTCTTATCTAACTTTCGTCTGGCACAGTTCTGTGATATTGTGTTGCTCATTCGTGTTAATATTTGTACATTTAATTCGCGCTGGTAGTTTCATTTACTCTTAGAAATGAATTTGAATAAGCGATTTAATTTAAGCGTGTAAGGGAAACTATTATTTTTTAAGTGTTTTTCTAATTCGTAACGCCATTTCTAATTTCCTTAACAAAATAAGCGAATTGTGCAAACAATAAGAATACACCTTAAGCATTCAATTTACGATTTTCTAAAGCACTTGCGTCAAATATCATATCTCAACGCGCTGATAAGCGATTATTATTTGCATCGCAAATTAAGACTTAAAATGAGAAGAAAGACGAATTCATAAAATTAAATTCTAATTCGTTTTTATTTCGTGGTTTGAAAATGTGTTAACGATAAATGCACACACAAGATAAAAAGTTTTAACTAAATATGAGCGATTCAATTTTTGCAAGTGTGAACTTGGCCTTGCTGGTACTTATTTTCCTTTCTCTGGAAAATGGCATTATAGTTATATATTAAAAGATTAAGCATGGAGATTTAGTGGCGCAAGCTATGTAAGTAAGATTATTTATTCTATATACGGAAGCCTGCAAATAGAAAACGGAACAGATTTAGACAACAAATTGTAGCACTTTACAAAACAAGAGGTACATATTCGTCATAGGCCCATATTGACAAACTTGTCCAACCGCGGTTAATTTTACAATGGACGATTCGATCAATGGGAATTAAACATTTTAGAGGGAAACATCAATGCCATTGATCTCTTTCGAAAATCTCATTCTAGCTTTTATAGACGTTAACACTTTTGAACTCAGAAAAGTCGGACCATCATCGTCAAATAAACGATCGAACGGCAACATTGCCGAAGGAAACCTTAATCCCAAAGTCCCTTAGAATCGTTGCGGTCCATTGTACTACCAGACAGAAAGCTTTCTTTGGTATAGTGGTTGGAAAACTTCGATATTATTTGTTCTCGTTTTATGCTCCGGTGGCTATTGGTTTCTGTTCCACGCAGGGGCTTGAACCTGCATACAAGCAAACACAATACCCACTGCAAATTTGCCGCACAATTCAAAATTAGTCGAGAGAAGAAAAATAAATCAGCGTATAATTTAAAATGTTTCGAAGAAGTATGTTTTAAGTCTTCTAGAGCATGGACATAAAAAGTGGTGTATAAACTTCAAAATTGTTTAACAACATTTTTGTTTTTATAAACTAGGTATTTTTAGTGGTTTAAGAAAGTTCATATGTATATATAAGTTTAAGTTGATATGCTCTATAACTACAAGCCGGAAGGAGATGGTTCTCCTTCTCTTATGTACATCTCACTCAAAAGCGTCGCTTCCAAAATTTTGAATGAAAGGTCTTAAAACACTCTGTATTGTACATAACAATAAAGTAAATCAATAAACATACTTTCATTTTGAATCCAGATATGCCTCATATGTTACTCGCCATAGACTGGTAATGTACACTCTTCTCAGTGAGTATATGAAATTCGGCATTAAGTTAGTTTTCAGCATAAAGAAGTAATGAAGATGAAGATAAAGTATAGACTTTTATAAATAATTCAAAAATTTCATACGATTTTCACATGAGCGGCAACTTTAAACGCCTTTCCTAAAAAGTCGTACGATTATAGACATCAACTTTAACTGCATATCGTCCATACAATATAAGGCATGTTTTGGTGAGAATTATGCAAAACAAAGTAAAAGCTTCTCAGCAAAACGATCTACAGTCAATCTGGTTTAAAAGCTTTTTTTTAATATTTGAAATTGGTACACCTGCACGCTATCAGCCTCTTAAACACTAAAAATAAAATCGTTTCAGCGCCCCCTGAAATTGGGTGTTACAAACTATACATCCCAACTAACTTTTGACTGGAGATAAAAGCTGAAGTGGTTGCCAGTCATTTTTTGTTCTTGTACTCCATGCTAAATCTTACTTCACTGAGTAGCGACGTCTCACCAAAACACGCCTACTAACATACGTCCATTTTTGAGATGCGTTTAAAAAGAAAATAAGAAATCGTAAGAATTTCTTAATAATCGAGGAAGTTGCATACATGCATGTATAATACTAAGTTGCTTTTGTACAGTTATCCCACCTGGCTTGCCACATAGCTAGTGATGTTGCCTTCTTACTTACTTACTTACTTAGGTGGCGCTACAGTTCGGGGTGAACCTGGGCCTCAACCAACAAGCCTCTCCATTTAGCTCGGTCTTTAGCTAATTGCCTCCAGTTGCGCACTCCAAGTTGGTCGAGGTCCCCTTGAACTTGTGCGCACCACCTACGGCGATGATTCCCTCTACTGCGTCGTCCCTCGGGGTTAGATTCGATGTTGCCTTCTCCTCCGCCTTTATTCTCTTGCCAATACCTGCTTCTTGATGACTCGAGGTTCTCCTTTCGTAGATCCTTACCATCTCATTTGCGAGGATGTCGATGGGGATCATTCCGGCTATGACACAGGCTGCTTCGTCCGACATTGTTCGGAAACCGTTGATTGTTCTTATCGCATATAGCCTGTATGTTAGCGATAGTTTTTTCCATGTTTGTATCGTCGCTAACGCCGCTGCCCAAACCGGTGCAGCATATAGGAGAACCGAGCTAACCACTCTGGATAGTAGTTTGGCAGTATTCGAGTAAGGGATGTAGTGAAGCCTTCTTGCTCGAGTATTCCACGTGTGTTTTAAACCTTAACCTGTTGTCGAGCATTACTCCTAAGTATTTGACTGCTTCCTTGGTTCTTATAGTCTGAGTTCCGACTTGAATATTCGCATATTTAACAGCTTTTCGACTTGTTATAAGAACAGCTTCAGTTTTGTGGTCTGCTAATTCTAAGCCGGCTGATCTAGCCAGTCTTTAATTTTTTCGATTGCTTCGTTTGTTGCGGATTCTATTATATTTCGTGGATGCGTTTAGCCACGATGTCCACGGCAATGTCATCAACGAACCCGATTATCTTAACTCCTTGTGGCAATGCTACACGCAGGACTCCGTACATGATATTCCATAAGAGAGGGCCTAATACCGATCCTTGCGGGACCCCTTCCATGACGTTGTAGTACTTCACCCCCTCGTCGGTTTGGTACTTCAGCTTCCTGTTAGTGAAGTAGTTTGTAACTGTCCTCAATAGGTAGTATGGAGTATCCATTCTGGCTAGCGATCTCATTATGAACGACCAATTTGCCGAGTTAAATGCGTTTTTGATGTCCAGAGTCACTACTGCACAGTATTTCTTTGTCCCCCCCTCGCCATCTTTCTCCTTGGATCGCTCCAGAGTCTGTGTCTACTACCGCTTTTATGGCATCAACGGTAGAATGCGATTTTCTAAATCCGAACTGATGGTCTGACAGTACTTCTCTCTATTCTGCTACCACGAGCAGTCTGTTGTATATTATTCGTTCAAGTATCTTTCCCAAAGTGTCAAGTAAACAAATTAGGTGATATGACGATGGTTCTCTAGGTGGTTTGTTTCCTTTTGGTAGCAGTACCAAATGTTAAAGCTTCCATGGCCCAGGAAAAACTCGTTCCGCTATACACTTTTGCATCGTGGTTATAAAAATGTCCGGCCTCTTTTGAACAGCCACTTTCACTCCTTTATTGGGGATGCCATCTGATCCAGGTGCTTTGTTGCTTCCTATCTTCCTGCATGCTTCGAGTAGCTCCTTCGGCGTGTTCTGGTTATATCACACAAAGTAGTTGGTCTATGGGGGGAATAGGTGGTCTATTATGGATCTAAACATAGCTGAGCAAGTTATTTGTGAGGACCTATGGCCTTTCAGTTTTGTCATCACCAACCTGTACGCCATACCCGAAGGGTTATGTCTGCTTCGTTTAAAACATATTGTCTTGCTCTCTTTAATTGCCTTTTTTAAATCGCGTCTCGCAAGTTTGAATGTGTCTAGACGCTCCTGAAAATCAACTCTTCCCCTCGATTGTTGGACTCTGCGTCGGGATTGTAGACACCTTGCCCTAAGTGTTTTTATCTCCTCAGTCCAGCAGTAGCATGGTGCACCTTTTCTACTAACTGTTCGTCTGGGCATTGCTGCATCGCACGCTCTTGCGATGGTGTGGGTGAGCTGGAGCGAGACGATCTCCGCTGTTCCGCTGCGAGTTATGGTATCGGTGCTCATCATTTTTTCGAAGGTGTCTTTGTCGAAGAGTTTGTCCTTCCATTTTGGGCCTGTTAATTCAGAACGTTGGAAGATTGGATGAGTTTGCTTAATATCAACTAATATCGCCTGGTGGTCGCTATGTATATATTCCTCGCTAAGCCGCCATTTGGTGTTGCGCAGGAGAGAGTTGCTCACGAAGGTAATGTCGATGATTGACCCCATACCTGCTTTGCGATATGTGTTTGCACGCCACCTGTTTGCGAGCACTATTTCTAGTGGCGCAAAGGTTTCCAGTAGAATACGCCCTCTGGTATTGGCGAACCTGCTACCCCACTCTGTTACCTATGCATTGAAGTCACCGCCCATGACCACTGAAGCTCTACCGCGTTCATTGGCCATTAGGTTGCCTAGCATTGTCTGGTATTCACTCGTCGTCCAGCTTGGTCGAACATAGCAGCTGTAGAAGTTACGAGTAATACCATTTATCTTTGCTCGTACAAAGCCATCTACCTGTTCATAAGTTTCATCCATATTGCAGCTTGTTTAGTTTTGTCACCAATCCAAATGTTGCTGTCGAGGTTTTTGTAAGGTTCAATCAAGCAAATCAATATGATGTCCGCTCCCTTGTCCTTAGTCCTTTGTGTCAGGAGGTCCTGAGCTGTCTTACAGTGGTTCAGATTAATCTGTATTATCTTCATGATGTTTTGCTCGGGATGGCTCTCCTGAAGACCGGGCATTTGTTGCTACCAGTTACGTGTTTTGCATCTTCTGGGTGATCCTTTCTACAGAACATACATGATGGCTCCTTCTGTCGGCCACACCATTTGATGGGTGTTTCTGCTTCCACTTTGGCTCCGGGGGGTTCGCTAGCTGCAACGTGCCTTCTCTTGGATTCTAAAGTTGACTTTAGCCAGGGCGAAGTTTGTAAGATGTTGTTCTGACGATTCACCTCTTTTGCTTTCTAGTCGTGCAGCTGAATCACCGAAAGCTCATAGAGAGCTCTGATGCTTTCAATGGCATCTCGCATCGCTTGGTGAATCAAGCGCCTTTTTGCGTCTTCCAGCATTTCTACCAGCCCCCTAATTTGCTCAACTAGATTGTGAAAATCAGATTGCTGAGCGGATGGTTCGACGGTCACGTTTCTTACTGCTGGTGACTCGCGTCATTCCGTGCTTCTTTGTGATGTTGCTACTTGGTCAACTGGTGACCTCAGCAGCCTTTAGCCCCCCAGAAAGGGGTGTCCCTCCTTCTCCTCTGTTTTTTCTCCAAAGTTTTTGTTTGTTTTGCTTGTAATCGTTTCTAGTAGGTCCCCTCAAAGTCGCTATCAATGCTCGAATGTGTAGTCACCCAAGGATCCCATGGTTATCTGTGCAAGCAGGGAGGCCATGCGAGGGTTGGCACCACCCTTTATGAGGTATTGGTGTCAGAGCCGGATCGGTGCTAAGCAGGAATGTTACATCTGCACCTACACCACCAACTTAATGGTGACGAAACATTGAACGTACTTTGAGGCCTGCCAAGGTTTTAACGGGACGAGGGCGTTTGTAGCATTAGCCTGAAAGCCATATCAACCGGATTTCCCTCCAACTTACTCAGGTAAGTTGTAGTAACAGAATACTACAAACGTCAGCCCTCATAGCTCTCATTCGTTATACAGTTTGCCATAATTAAGACCTTACTGGGCTCGGTCTTAATGTTTTTTTTTTTGTTTTTTTTTGTTTTTGGTGTGGGCGCCGTGGCGTAAGTGGTTAGTGTGTCGGATCACTACGCATGAGGTTCCAAGTTCGTATCCCAGAAAACACCAAAAAGTTTTTTCACGGTCCCACCTCTCGCGAGCGTCTGACAAGCATCCGAGAATATTGTTGTCACGAAAAAGCTTCTCAAATCGCCGTTCGGATTCGGTACTAAACTATAGGTCCCTTCCATTCGTGTGAAAAATATAACGCACACAACATGAGTGGTTGCGAGAAGCTAGGCCCTGGCACTTAAAGAGCTGTTGCGCCAAATATTTATTTATTTATTTATTTTTTTTTGTTTTTGGTACTGATGACGAAGTTATCGTAAAGGAAGAACAGTTTGTGGTTTCCCTCGGTATAGTGATGTATATGCAACCTCTCATCCAGAGTAGAAAACTGCGCGTTTCACAGTGTGGCGGGTACGTCCGGATCTCGCCATTTTCTCCATCCTGTATCCCTCGTAGCCACTGTATGAGGTGGGAGCACTTACATGGAAGACGGTGCTTATTCGTCTTGTCGCAGAAAGTTCATAGGGGTTCCTTTGACCTTTTTAGCCACGCCCTCCTTCTCTGCCGCTCTTGGCCGGGAACTGCTTATTGGGTATTCGCAGCTAACCTACATTTATGCAGGCCGTACACTATCCGCCACCTGTGACCCCCAAATTTGACATAGCTTAGCTTCACCAGCCCGTCCGACTTGGTGACTCGAAAACACTGTGTGTGGGTATGCATTTGTTGAAGTGTAAACAAATTCATTCAAAATAATTATGTTATTTAATATGGCACCTAAATTATTAATAACTGATTTTTGAATGAACAGTGTGTGTGTTCTGATGATAAATTAGGCCTTTTAAGAAACATTTCGCAATAACTTTGCCTCCATGCCTGAAGTTCTGAAGTTATTTCCAAAATGTATCACTACATTAGCAACATTAGGGATTTCCTATATTTTCCAGATAACTATATTTTGGACAAAAACGACTGAAAGTCGAAAATTAGACAATTTTTAGGAACTAGTCAGTATGTTAAGTAAATAGTAGTAGGTACATAAGTCTTATTCGAAAAAAATTCTTCAATAAAATATTGTAACATTCATTTTGGGACTAAAATCACAATTTGTTCTTAGAATTAAAATTTAGAGTGGATCTGTTTAGTCCACTGTATAGATACGCAGACGGACAGATAAACAGAGAGACTCATTTTGTTAGTTCTTCTATAGCCGTTATACAAAATTTCATCAAAATCTCTATATCAAAACTTTTCACAACACCAAGACGTTTTTTTTTTATAATTTGCGCGCACTCAAGAGGCTACCCTTAACATGTTTACACACAGTGCGGCGTTGGAAAGGATAGATAGAAAGGGAAAGATTTGGTGTAGTAGTTTTGAAGCTCAGTTGTCTATGCTTCAGAGAAACTCCGGGGTGGTATCTAGATAACTGGGGGGATTTTTGTTATTTTTTGTCTTTGTTTCTGATTCACAGCATTTTTTTTCCCGATAACCGATGTCATAGGCAAATCATTATCAACAGAGCCAACTATTTCTCCAGCCATATGAGCAAGTTACTGCCAGTGTTATGTCTTCACAGTAGTGTTCACACAAGCTTTGGCACTTGATCGGACACACTTTATGTATTTCATGAGGAATAAAAAATGCTCTATAAATAGATATTATTAATATAGTTGCAAGCAAAAATAGCCCATCTAGTTGCGAAAATTTAATTCAAGCGTCTGCTTCGTAAAATTTGAATCAGGTTTACCATTAGTTCAGTTCTTGTTTATATTTCTTACGTTTATTATAATGATTTGAACCAGTTTACGAAAATAAAAACCACAAAACTCAGCTTATATATATATGTATAAATTGCGTTTAACTACAAAATTTCGCATCGCAATAGTTAGTTTTTATCAGTTCGGTTAAGATAGAAGGTATCATTCGATTAGTTCCAGAAAACTGTTTGTACACGCGATTGGTGCTTGTTTTTTTAGCCTTCTTTCCTAAAATGGGTTTTGTCTCCTGTATAAATTACAAGGACCAGGGGGACTAACCCTTCCTTTTTCTTCTGGCCATATTTATTTGGAAAAATTCTTTCTTTGATAAGCTTGGTGACCTGGCCGAAGTTACTTTATACGCCTTATGCACAGTTCTGACTGATACAACGTACATGTCTCAGCATTTTAAGTTTCTCGTAGTATTGTTATGCACGTGCACTCGGTGTGCAGACAGTTACTCGAACCTAACTTAACTTTCGGTTGTCAAAAATGACGACTTGACATTTCTCATCGATACAAGTACTGGTAATATGTTGGAGCGGCCGGTCAATAACCAACTAACCAGCGGAAGATATTCGTTCTCTAGAAATCAGTTGATATCTGTAGAAAGTCACTACCGCCTAAACATTTTCGCGTAAATGGTTGAAGATGAACTTTTCGAACCATGAATAGAACAGGTAGCAGTTTTTTTGAATTTCGCACCGCCTTCATCAGTACTCTAGCAGTACTTTGCGACTTCAATTCATTAATGTGGAGAATTCTTCAATTTATTCCCTATGAGAACCTCATTGGGTAGAATTCAAATGAAGTACCACAAATGTTTGCATCCCAAATTATAAGCAAATACCAATCACATCGCGAGTGTCCTCTAATTAGAGAAAAGTTTTGCATATTTTGAGTCACCGCACACATGATATACCATACGTCACGACCAACGTTTTGTTTTAAATTCTTAGAATCTCTTAACCTGTTATTCTATCAGTTCCACTGAACGAAACCTAATCTAAATGGAGAAGCACATTAAATTGAAATATGCCACCCACTACTCCAAATCATTTCACACCGTGCTGACTGTAGATTACGTTTGGTTGAAAAAAAAAACGTTCTTTCCGTCTTATCTTAGATCCTCATCATATCATCCCCAGTATAAATATACGAAGCTCACAAGTATATCTTTGTATTTAATTCAGAACAGTACATCACTCGTAACAGAACGCATGACTGGCCGGTTTACGCACGAAAATGGTGGAACAGTCGCAAACAAAATCAGTTGTCTCAATCGATGTTCCTGTGGACACGCAATTCAATGGATCAACAGACTTCATCCTATCCGACAGCGATCATCATGGCGATTCGAATTGCTGTCGCTTGTGTCGCATGAAGATGATCTACAGGCGTCTACCGATCTTGACATGGATTCCCAAGTATTCGCCAATGGATGCGATCGGTGACCTTATTGCTGGAATCACTGTGGGAATGACAGTGATTCCTCAGGGACTGGCCTACTCCAGTATTGCTGGCCTTCCCGCTGAGGTAAGTTTTAAATTTTACTTCGTGGTGATTGTGTTAAGTGCCATTTTTCTTTGCAGTATGGCCTTTATGGAGCATTTATGGGGTGCTTTGTATATGTCATTCTTGGATCCTGTAAGGACAGTACAATTGGGTCAACCGCAGTGGCATCACTGTTGGTTGGCCAGTCAGCAGGCGGAGTGTGGCAACGAGCGATCTTACTTACCTTTCTAACCGGTCTCATTGAAGTGGGAATGGGAATCTTTCGTCTAGGATTTTTAGTGGACTTTGTTTCAGGACCAGTTAATGCAGGATTCACCAGTGCTGTCGCGCTAATCATAGCAACGTCACAGATGACGAATATGTTGAATGTGAAGACTACAGGGAAGTCCTTCGTTCAAATGTGGACATCGATATTTGCGAATATTACCAATGTTCACGTAGCAGATACCTGTCTCGGATTGGGATGCATTACATTTCTTTTGGTAGTGCGCTGGCTTGGCAACCTACGAGTCGGTCCAAAAGATGAACACTATAAGAGCAGTCGCCAAAGGTTTATGAACAAGTTTCTGTGGATAATGGGAATCTCCAGAAACGGAATTGTTGTAATAACTTGTGCGCTGTTCGGTTGGTATTTGGAACATATTGGACACCAGTACTTCACTCTGGTTGGATTCATACCACAGGGCATACCAACATTTTCTCTGCCAGCGTTTTCAATCCCGGAGATTCGTGCAAACGGTACTAACGGGGAGGAAATCATCATTCAAGAAGGAGAGGGTTTTACAGATATGATTAGTCACTTGGGGTCAGGACTGATCGTGGTTCCGTTGATCGCTTTGTTGGAGAATATTTCAGTTTGTAAAGCGTTTGGTAATTGGGGCACTATCACCTATTTTGTCATTGCTCTAATCAATTTATTTAAATTCTCTAGCTAAGGGTAAACCAATCGATGCAACGCAGGAGCTGTTTGCCATGGGCTTTGCAAACATCGGCAATTCTTTTGTCCAAGGCTATCGAGCAAATGGTGGTTTGGCACGATCGGCTGTTAACAATGCTAGTGGAGTTCGAACTCCAATGTCAAACTTCTACATTGGATCTATTGTAGTATTGGCTTTGATCTATCTGACGCCCTACTTCTATTTCATTCCAAAAGCTACATTGGCGGCTATCATCATCGCTGCTGTTATATTCACTATTCAATATAATGTGATCGTGCCAATGTGGAGGAGCAAAAGTAAGCTACCTGAAAAAAAATTTTGGTTTTGCTCATTAATTCTCTTCCCTTTCAGAGATCGATTTGATTCCAGGATTTGCAGCATTCTTTGCCTGCTTGGTTCTACCACTTCAAATGGGAATACTTGTGGGAATCGCAATCAATATGGTGTTTATTTTGTATTATTCAGCTAGACCCAAAGTCACTCTGAATGCTTTAGAGGTAAGACTTAACTTACAGCACATATATAACAAAATTTAATTTGGTACTTTATCTAGACCGCAAATGGCCAAAGTTTCTTGATGCTAACACCAGATCGATGTTTGATATTCCCTTCTGTCGAATTCGTCAGAAATGTCATCAACAAATCCGGAATGAAGACCACAGTACCGGTGGTTGTTGACTGTACTTACGTTTATGGCGCTGACTTTACTGCTGCAAAGGCAGTTGCGATGATGGTTAAGGACTTCGATTCGAGAAATCAAAAGATCGTGTTTTATAATCTTAAGCCAAGTGTATCGCAAGTATTTGGAGGTGTGAATACGAATTTAACAATATGCTACAGTAAGTCAGAGCTAGAAGATGAACTAACAAAAAATCAGACTTAAATATTTTCTGTAAAAAATATTTTCTGTAAAAAATATTTTATGTAGATAACATTTTATGTACTCAAAATATAAATTAATTTATTATAACCTGACGGTGTAAGTTCCTTTGAAATTTGTTTTTTTTATTAATTTTTATCAAAAAAATAATTCTGCAATAATTTTTTAACAAATAAGGACAAAGGCACTCTGAAAATGATTATTCCTACATGTATAGTCTTATCTAGAAGGTGAGCGCCCTATTTGGTTTTCTCAAGCACTGAGGGAAAAAATCATACAGAGAAATCACACAGTACTCTCCTGTCAGCTGTTGAGTATTTTGTGGCCAAAATTTGTTTAACTTTTGGATAATGTAGCCTCGCGGGAAAAGTAAAAAAGTTTAACAGAAATTTAATTGAGAAGCTGTAGTAATAAACTTGTACAAATTTAGAGTTGAAAGAATTTCGAAATCACTACTCGATTATTCCACAAATGGTTAGCACCATATTAACTCCGACGAACAAGCAGTACATAATAAATTACAGCCTCCAGAGGCAAGCAGTTAACTTAATAGAAGATTCAGCACTATCGTTCAACATTCAATCTTTGGCTCATCGAAAGCAGGTGGCTCGTTCTACAGATACTACTATGGCAGAATTTTCGTTGATCTCAACAGAATGATCTCTAGAAACTCAACCTTTCAACATCCTACCAGACAAGCCACTAAAGCACAATCTATGAACATTGTTTTTGTTACAGGACAAGCAGTCTTTGATACTCACTCCCAGGCGAAATATTTCCAGAAATCTATAATCTGTAATTAACAGATATCTCCAAGCATCTCTTATTTCCTGCTTCTTAACCGCACTATGGGCGTGAAATTGCGAAAGATTCCATATACTCCAATAAAAAAATTGTTTGAAGAAAATGCCCCAAAACAAGAGCGTGGCTCCATAAAATGAATGAATGCATACCAGTGGCGTGGCGTGGATAATTTCAAATGGTAAGTCGAAGAAAAATAAGTCACCCCCAAAATTAAATTGCAATTGTTTACCTGAAATTATTTCGTGTAATGCAGATCTGCCTATCACGCCATATAAGTAAAGGAATTCGAGCCAATTTTTTTATACTTTTTGGCAGATGCAGAGGCAATACCTTAATTGAAATTTATATAATTTCAAAAAGAAAAAAAAAATAAGGAACTTCACAAATG
This sequence comes from Brachypalpus laphriformis, assembly GCA_945910035.1. Classification (NCBI taxonomy): domain Eukaryota; kingdom Metazoa; phylum Arthropoda; class Insecta; order Diptera; family Syrphidae; genus Brachypalpus; species Brachypalpus laphriformis. The sequence continues at coordinate 281,978,720 of OX246754.1, read as the reverse complement.
TTTTGTTGTTAACCCGATAAAATAATGTTCTGAACTTCGATTTGGATTCACAAGCAGCTATTTTATTGACCAACTATCAGAGGGCAAAAAATAAACTCCACGCTCAATCAAACAAAAGACGAATAAGCACGTGCCACAATTGAAAAATGTTGGTGGCGTTGTAACCGTTAAATTACAATCTTTAAACATTTCCATGTTGTTGCACATTTTGCGATGCGAAAATAACTGTTAAACTAGCATCAAATCAAAACTGTGAAAGCAAATGGCACACACCTATTTCTTTGAGCAGCAGTGTATAAATTCGCTTCAAGCTACGCATCACAATCTGCTTGTTAATTAATACAGACCTGACCTGCTCAATACGACATATCGCCCCAGCCAGATACATACAAAATTCACAAAATAAGTGTCGGAGAAAAGCGTGTTATTATTATTTTTTTTGAGTAAACTGATTTTTTCAAACAGAAACCTACCTCTACCTGACCCGCTCGATACACTTGACACATCAGCCCAGCGAGATACATACAAAATTTACCAAATAAGTCGAAGAAAAGCGGGTTATTTTTTTTTTTTTTTTAACAAAGCGTGTATTTAATAGAGAGGTGTGAAACACAGTGAATAATAAGGAAAAGCGAGAAATTTTATAACTCGACATATTTCTGGTTACTTTTTTTGCTATCGCATTGTATTTCTCAATGGAGTATGTGGAGTTGGAAAATAGATGGACATTGATATGTGTGTGAATGGGTGCGTATAGTAGAACGAAAGGCAGAGTGATTTATTTAGATTTACGTATCTTGGAACTTGGTAAACATTGTTGAAAGGTAGGATTGTAGAAGGTAAGTCGGTAGGAATCGACTTATAAGGACGCCACCCCGCTGATGCCTACGTATTTTGTGAACACCGCTTTTTATGATTTCTCACAAAAATGCTGAAATAAGTGAGCTTTCTTTATATTTGTGTGGTGTGTGTCAGCTGGCAGATTTCAAAAATGTTTACGCTCGTACTGCTTCGGTCCCTCATAAGTCCGTTTTATTTTCTTAGCTCGAAATTTAAGGCACACAAAATAACATACAGGCGACTAGGCTGTTTGTACTAATAATTTGCATCCACACTTTAGGGGGTCTATCTCCATTAATTCTTTAAGTTACAAGCTACGTATGTGTCTAACTTAATATGCCCCTATGAGAGGGGACATAAAATCATGTCGATGCCTGACATAATTTATTTAGCCCAATTTGACCAGATTTGAATGTCTATCATGAACATGTGTTGCTTTATTCAATTAAACGTTAATAATCTCAAATTGCATGTTATGTATTAACTTTCAGAGATAGGCGTGTAAGAACAATACACTGTATTTCGTTGAAAATACTCCCTATCTCTTACATTCATTTCGAAAGTCAACTGCTAAAACATTGACCTAAATTTACAAAAGAAAATTTCAACAAAACCTGCCGACTTATTATCTTGTAAACCACGTCCCTTGCATACTACCTCGAATCAAATTTTGATAAATTTCAGACAATAATCATCATATTTGGACATCGTGTCAGACGTTAAAACCAGATCGAAGTCGATAGTGTCGGCAGTGAATTTCAAGACCATCGATAGCTCAATAGTACAAGGTGTTGTTCATGTTCAGGGTCTATGTTTTTTTTTTTGACTAACATTTCTTTTTTTAAATGATTATTTGATTTGTAATAATTATGTATAGAAAACTATATCGGCCAAATGACTACCTCTGGCCGCGGTGCAGATGCGTGCTCTTCTAATAATTTTTAATTATTTTTTATTTCTTATGTCACCACTTCTTATGGCACTCCAAGTTGGTCGACGTCCCCTTGAACTTGTGCGCGCCACCTACGGCGATGATTCCCTCTACTGCGTCGTCTCTCGGGGTTAGATTCGAAAACTCTGCGGGCCGGAACGTTGGTGTCCATTCGCTCTACATGCCCTAGCCATCTCAGACGTCCAATACGCAGTTTTTTGACTAGGTCGATGTTGCTGTACAGCTCGTATAGTTCGTGATTGAATCTTCTCCTCCAAAACCCGTCAACGCAAACGGGACCGAAAATCTTACGAAGATTTTTTCTCTCGAAGCGACCAAGGATATCTTCAGCCTCCTTTAATAAAGTCCATGTTTCATTAAGGTCTTATATAGAGTCTCCTTAGTTGTTCGAGATAGGGCTTTAGTGTTGAATTGCCTTATAAGCCCAAAAAAACAGCGATTCACTTCTGCGCCAATCTTGTTTGTAGAATTTATAGCAGAGCCAAGGTAGACAAAGTCCCTTACTACCTCGAACTTATAGCTGCCCACTGCGACGTTCTGTCCAATTCGTCGGTGTTGGCTTTCCCTTCTTGTTGACAGCATATACTTGGTTTTTGCCCTCGTTTATCGCTAAACCCATTTTGGCCGCTTCCGCCTCAATGCTTGCAAACGCACCGGTGACAGCCCGCTGAGTTCTTCCGATAATGTCTATTTTGTCGGCGTATGCAAGCAGTTGTACAGACTCGTAATAGATTGTGCCTCCGGTGTTGGCTTTTGAGTTCCGCACAATCCGTTCAAGTACAATATTAAAGAAGTCACATGACAGCGCGTCACCTTGTCTAAAACCTTTTTTGACATCAAAGGTCTCGGTGAGGTCATGACCGACCTTGATGGAGCAGCGAGCGTTCTCCATCGTCAGCCTGCACAGACGGACAACTTTGGCAGGGATGTCAAAACTAGACATGGCAAGAGATGGTGAGTATCGATTTGGAATTCTTGGGTTTTCTCCAGGATCTACCGAAGTGTGTAGATTTGATTGATGGTGGACTTTCCTGACCTGAAACCGCACTGATAGAGTCCAATCAGGCTGTTGATAAACGGTTTCAGGCGTTCACACAATATCGCAGAAAATATCTTGTATGCGATGTTGAGGAGACTGATGCCTCTATAATTGGCGCAGTTGAGGGGGTCTCCTTTCTTGTGGATCGGGGAAACGATGCTGAGGTTCCATTCATCAGGGATACACTCGTCTAACCAAATCTTAGAGATGAGTTGGTGTATTCACTCTACCAATTCATCACCAGCTGCCTTGAAAAGTTCGGCCGGTAAGCCGTCGGGTCCAGCAGCCTTGTTCGATTTTAGCTTGGATATTGCTATCCTCACTTCGTTTTGGTCAGGTGGACGGAAATTTTGACTATAATCGTCTATGTTAAATGGTTCATTCTGCCTGACAGCGGGATGTTGGTCTTCGTCGCCGTTATACAGTCTGCAGAAGTAGTTTTTCCATATTCTCAGCACCGACTGTGATTCTACTACGAGGTTTCCATTTTCATCTCTACAGGTTTCTGTACGGGTATTACTTCTCTGACGCAATCTTTTTACCCTTTGGTAAAACTCCGTACATTGTTGCTGGAGTATAAACTCTCGATATTCTCGAACGCGCGTTTCTCATACTCTTTCTTCTTCTTTTGGAGAAGCCAATGTTCTTCCCGTCCACTTTGCTCGTAGAGCTCACGAGCAGCTCTCGTCTTCCTTTGCAGCGCCGCTTTGTATGCCTCTTGTTTTGCTGCATGCACTCGCCGGCATTCTTCGTCAAACCAAGGGTTTCGCGGTGGTGGGCGAGCGAGATCCAGCACATCAGTCGCGGCGTTTCTGATGGCATGTTGGCAGCGTTGCCACTGGTCTTCGGCACTTGATGCTGGCGGCATAGGGGTGATTGAGAGATTTCGGGATACGCGTTCAGCGAAGAGTCTGGCGGTCTCTTGCGATTGTAGCTTTTCGACGTTAAATTTTCTCACAGTGATTCTTCTTTGTTGCTCAGATTGGGATATCCGCATTCGTAGCTTGGCTACAATAAGGTAATGATCCGAGTCTATGTTGGCCGCTCGGAAGGTCGGGACATCCAGAATACTGGAGGCATGCCTTGTGTCGATCGCAATATGATTAATTTGGTTGATCGTTACATGATCATTGGACCGCCATGTCTGCTTATGAATATCGAGATGAGGAAACCATGTGCTTGCTATAGTGACATTTCGCTCCACAGCGAAATCAATTAGCCTTAATCCGTTATCAGACGTGGTGTCGTGTAGGCTATGCTTACCGACTGCCCTACCAAAGACGTCCTCCTTTCCTATTTTGGCGTTAAAATTGCCCAATACGATTTTAACGTCGTATTTAGGACATTGCTCGTATGTTTTGTCGAGGAGCTCGTAGAAACACTCTTTGGTGGCAGGGTCCTTTTCTTCCGTGGGTGCATGAACACATATTAGGCTTATGTTAGCGAATTTAGCCTTGATCCGGATAGTCATAATACGCTCGCTTACGTGTCGGAAGCCTAAGTCTGCCGCGTATGACAAATCCGCATCCGAATAAGCGTTGTCTGTTGCCTCTGTAGCAGTCACTGTAGTAGATGTCACAGTTTTTCACCAAAGTTACAAACTTTCTTAAGCTCAATAACCAATTATACATCTATTTAAAATAAAATTATTAAAAATTACAAAATAAAAACGAAAGCAAAAAATAATTATAATAAAAAAAAATATATACATATATATTTATCTGATTATATTTCAGAGCAAAACATTCACGACTGAAGGCCGTTAAGTAAATTTTCCTTAAGGCAATTGAAATATTGAAGTTTTGAGAAAATAGAGAGATTTCAACGACGTGGTGCTTAATAACTTTAGTAATACGTTTGAAACAAGCTAAAGATTCAATTAAAGATTTGTTTTAAGGAATCAATGTATATGATGTAAGTGAAAATTATAGATTAGAATTTAAAGGAGCTATGATAAGAAAAGAAGATAACGCACAGAGATGAAAAATTCTGACAGCCTCGTCCAGTAATAAATAATAATTATCGATAACTAGATCTGTAGTTAATGGTTATCTTACATTGGAGAAAGCGAAATTTCCACCACTTTCGTATTTACATGTGTACTGTATATGAGAACTAAGCCGCTAATTGCCGATGAGCGACCATAGTTCGTACGCGAGTGGCTCCAATAGACCAACGTCTTCGGCTGTCCCCTCCTTGCCCTTGCTAAAATACCCTGACTGGGTTAGTTTCGCGGTCAAACGAAATGCGCTGCACTTCTGGAAAACAGCACTTTATTTTTATTGCTTGCCAAACTATGAAGTTACACAAAAACCAAATCAGAACCGCAGGAACGATTAGCATTCCTTACCTTTTGAAACTCAATTGGTGCGAAATGGAAAGCCGCTCCTTCTCCTGCTCAGACTCACACACATCCCTCTTCACCGCAACTAGCATCGACACATACGCATCCCTCCACGCTGCCAGAGCCGGTCGTCATTCCGTTTTCTCTCCTCTCTTTGCCCTTGCCTATTCGCGGTCGTCAGCACACCGCTGCTTGCTGCGAGTCGTCATTCCGTTTTCCACTACTTCGCTGCCACTTGCCCTTATAGTTGCTGCTTTTCTCCCTACCGGTGCGCTTAAACACTCCAATATTAGTATTTTAATAAGGACACCAAATCACTGAAGCATATTCCAATAGAGTTTTTGGACAAATGACACATACAGTGACTTCTTCTTCCTATTTCGGCGAAGCTATGATCCGAATACAGGGGATCATAACACTCCCACTTCACCGCATTTCTACTGATCTGCGTATGGGGTTCGCCTTTTTGACATCAGAAAATACCGGCAGGCCTCCCGATTTTGGATCACTCGGTTACTGAGGCCAATGAAATGCCGATGTCGTCGCATTTGTGTGATCCAGGCGTTTAAAGGCCTGAATCTCCTTCTCGCAGTGTCTTTGGAGCGTTCATTGATATTTCCTTTTTAACAGGGTTCAAATGATCTCTTCTTTAAACTTGGCAATACCAGCTGAGCCGGTCGCGCTCTATCTTTCGTAAGATGATTTCCCTGACGTGAAGGCTTCCACGGATCTTCGAACTTCTTATTCGATCAAGCTTTATCACTGCTGCTGTCATGCGAAGCTGCCGTTAATTTACTCTCATGCTGTTTGTACATCGTCCAACATTGTGAACCGTATGTGAGCGCTGGACAGGCATTTTTCGGTCACAGACGATAGCGCCACTTCATCCACCCTACGCTTACGCGATGATTGATGTCGTCATCACAGGTCGCTATTGATCATAGATCCCAGGTATTTGAACTTTTCGCACTTGGTAAGCATTGTCCCATTCAAATATATGTCTGGAATAGCCATAAGTGGATCAGAGAACGGGCAGCACAAGTACTCTGTCTTTTTTGAACTAATGCGACACCCATTTCGCTCAAAAATATCCGCCCATACATCAAGTGCTCGTTGCAGGGACGTAGGATCCTCACTTATGATAGCTCCATCGGCAGCAAAGAATAACTGATGTACATTGGGGTCCATCACTTTTCTTCAAGCAGATAGTCAAGGACTGCAAAAAAGATCAAGGGACTTAAGACGCTTAATTGGTGCACCCCGAATTTGATTCGAGAACTCTTCGGTTACTCCAGCGGGGCATCTTACTCTTCTCTTTGGTCCTTCGTACATGTCCATGATCAGCCATATCAGATCTCGTGGTTGTCTGTCGACTGCTTTTTCAAAGTCAACCAATACAATATGCAAATCCTTTATGGAATCACAATGTTTTTCCATTATAACCACTATCTCATGTGGGCCAACCGCTTTTCGTTTTTGGAGTATTTGACCGACTCGCTAAGTTCTTCGAATGTAATGTCAGGTGTTTCTTCACAGTTAGGGGTGGCTATTGGAAAGTATAGCCGAGTAAACTATTCATTCAAATGAAATGGGTAAAAAAATGAATATGCATATAAAGGGTCATCCAACAAAAGGTGTAATTTTAAATCAATTTAAAAACGCAACAGTTTTACGAAGAGTGGTGATATTTTTATTTCAATCTAAAGTACAAACTCTGAGGTCAGTAATGGAATACAATATCTGCCAAATGTCCGCCTCGGTTCTAACTACAAATAGTCATTCTTTTGAAGAAACTTTTCATCACGTTTTCGCATAATTGCGGCTTTATTTCGCGAAAAACAACTCCGATATTTTCTTCTAGTACCTACATGAATCGTTGGTGAAGCATTAGCGTAGACTTTATGTTTAAGATAGCCTTAAAGGAAAATGTATAATGGTGTTAAATGGCACGATCTCGGCGGGCAATTGAAGTCTTCATTTCAAGAAATCACACATCCAGGGAATTTGTAACGCAATAGAGCCATTGTTTCAGCAGCTGTGTGGCACGTGGCGCCATCCTGCTGAAAATAAACGTCATCCACGTCCACAGTGTCAATTGCAGGCAAACAAAATCAGTCAACATCGTTCGGTAACGCAATGCATTCATTGAAACGGTAGCACTAGCATCATTTTCAAAAAAAATATGACCCAATTACACCACCAACCCAAAAACCCCAAAAACCGCATAAAACTGTCACTCGTTGTGGATGAAAATGTTGTTCTACTATTTCTCTGACTTTTCGGAGCCTCAGATGTGACAGTTTTGTTTGCTTACGTACCCAGACAAGTGGAAATGAGCCTCATCACTCAGAATAATTTTGTGGAAAAAATCAGGATCTTGCTCATTCATTTCCAGCACCCAATCAGCGAAAGTACGGCGTTGTGCGTGGTCTGCAGGCTTGGATTCGCTTGTCAACTGGACGAGGCCAAGGTTTTTATGCAAAATGCGGTGCAAAGTGGCTGCGGATAGGCCCAATTCCTGTGATCGTCTTGAAATGGACACACCCGGGTTTTCAGTCGCGCTCTCAGCTACGGCGGCGATATTTTCAGCTGACCTTGCCGGACGAACACAATCACACTAACCTCTCAGAGACTTTTAAATTAAATTCCCTATAGCTGCGCGAGAAACGTTTCCGAAACGTTTCCGCGATATTTTCACAGTTTTTGTAGTGAATTTTCTCTATTTCAACACGTTGTAGTAATGTGTGTCGATCCATATTTAATAAGCTCCTAGTTTTTATTTAACAAGTCATCAAAATGGTAGTTAAATGTTTGTAGTCAACAATGGCGCGAAATTTCAAATGACACCTCTTGGTGGATGGCCCTGTATATGTAAAAACTTCAACAACGTCTCTCTTTTTATTTTTTTTAATTATTCCTGTGAAACTCATTATTTTGGATACGATAAGCAACTTAAATTCTTTTCCTTTTATTGTACTCAACAAAAGTTGTCTATTAACTTTGCGATGCAACGCTGGCACGGATCTGCTGCTTATTTATTTATAATGAGGAATTTTCTGTAAAAGCTGCTTTAGAATTGAATAGGAATTTTGTACACAAAATAATGTTTGGTTGCAATATAGACTTAGCATGTACTCAAACCAGAGAGTAAAATTTCACTATAGCTTTCAAACTGTTGCTTAAGCTTTTTTTTTTTTCATTGAGTTCATGTCGAAATATTCATACACCGAGAAGAATATAAAAAAAAACAAGCAATAAAAAAATTGAATAAATCGTAGGTAGTCACTGTTTTATTGCAAAGTTTTATTATTTCCCTACAAAATAAAAAGAAAGTGGGAGTGAATAATAACAACTTTTGCTTCAATGGATTTATATATGGTGTATATACACTACCGGTCACTTGATTACCCTGATTTAAAAGCACTTGATGACCCTTATCAGTGGACCATATTTACAACATTCAAAGCGCAAGGTACTTTAAAGTTAATCAGATTGTGTTCTGTTTTATTGCTACTTTTTGTTTGTTAAAATTGTTTTTGATGTACATATTCTAAAGAAGATGGGTTAAAGTAAAACACTAACGAATTTAGATATTGCCAATATTCTTGCATTCAAGTAAGAAAATTATTACAAGCGAGAAATTTTTAAGCAAATTGGTTGAGATCCTTGGAGGGTCAACAATTTTCTAAAACATCTACAAAAATTTGGGAAACCGAAGAGGCGAGAACGAGAACGTGAAGCTTCAAACTCTGTGTGCGGACAGTACGTAGAGTGATTGAACAGTGTCCAAATCTCCGACGGCAAAACTGAAGAAAGAGCCACATTTGTTTCAGCGCCATGAAGATCGTACATTGGAATTTTGCCGGACTCATTTAAGCTCGAAGGAAGAATGGGAAGCTGTCGTTCTTTCCGTCGAGAAAATTTTTTTATTTCGACCGCCCTGAAGGCTTTCAATGTTACTTTCACGATTTGAGGAAATTGAAGATGTTTCTGTCACGTCGTCACACTGCTGTTGGTTCCGTCATGGTATGTGCTGCAATCTCATTTCATGGCGCAATAGACCTGGTTGTCTTAGGATGTTTGCAGAACTCAGTGGATTACATCCAGGTTCTTGAAATTATACCTTTTTTGGCGTGGGTAAGTGAACATCTTCATGAGATACTCTGAGATACCATGTACTTATAGCAGTGTAAGATTTCTAGTGACTAAAAACACTCTTTCCTTCGTCTTGCTTACTACAACTAAGTTATGTTAGTAGTCAAGTCAAGTTGTTTAAGGTTCAAACAAAATATTCGCGTGAGGCAGGTAGGTGCAGCAGAAGCACCTGCTGATACCGTCATTAAATGCGGCTACTTCTTATTGCGCTAAATCAAACGGTTTCATTCTTTGGAATCGGCGCGTAAGATTTGTCACTTTCAAAGCTTGGAGTATGGCACGGTTGCAATGACCATAAAGACGAATACGGAGCTTTCAAGGGAAGTTTGTTATTTCGTCTTGGTCTTGGTGGCTATCCCTAAGTCTCTGTGGATATCATTGTTTTTAATATACCAGGGAGCATTCACGATTGCTTTTATAACTTTATTTTGAAATAATTGTATAGCATTTCTATCCGTACGTCCATACAGGTTTAAGCACTTGCTTATATAGAAGAAGTTTGTTACTTATACCTACTCAGCTTGAAATATTTTCCAATTAGTCAATACATTTCTCCAAGTCGATTTTTGAGCTCGTCGCGTTTCTTTTTAACGTGCATTCAGTGTCATTCCCAGATATTTGCTTCGTTTGCATGCGGTGTCTGTACGGAGTTAACGAAAACAGGTAGGTGGATTATTTTCTTATTTTCTTCTAAGTGAAGTTAACATGGGCCGATTTGGTCTCATTAAGAACAATGCGCCAAGTTTTTGTTCACTCGCAGATTTTATCCAAAGCTCTTATTTATGTAGGTGCTCTGGAAGGACCCGTCTCAGCTTATACTTCAAGCCATCGGGCTAAACCCTGTCGAATGCTTGAGAGACTTCAAGAAAAGCGCTAGAGCAAATCTTCTCCTCTAGGGCTTTTTCAATTTCATCTGTTAACTTGGTCAATTGTGGAATGCTTGATTCTGAACTCGAATTGGTGGTCAGGTATTAAGTATCTTTCTTCAATGACCGGTGGAATGCGTTTCAATAGCAGTTTTTCAAATACTTTTGATATTATGTGTTAATTGCAATATCGGTCAGAATCATTATAACTTCTGCGACTTTCCATTGATCTGAAACGTATAATAATCGAAATGAAGCATTTATTGAGTAAAGGAGTTTTATTTGCGCTTTTTTTTGGCAATTGCTTACGGATTCGTTCGGTTATTAAATCATAGCTAGGAGCTTTATTATTTTTCAGATTTTTATTGTCTGACAAAGTCCGGTAAATGACACGCTTTTTTATTGTATAGCTGTCAGATGTCGTTGTCGAACCGGTAAAAACGTCTATCAATGCTTGTCCATCAAATGGCTTAAAAGTCTCTTCTAAGTGTTCGGCAAATAGACCGGCTTTTTCTTTGTCACCTTAGGCCCATTCGCCATTGTTTTTTCTGATCGGTGATGATTGCATTTGAGGTTTTTTATACTTTGAATGGCTTTCCAGAGCTAGTAATTTGCGTCTTTTTCGCCGGTTAGATCTTAAGATAAGCAGAAGTCTCTTGGTTTTTTAGATCTTGGATCGCTTTTTTGTACCTATTGCATAGGAAGCTTCTTGAAATGGAGGCAATTAGTTTCCAAGATATGTTTGAGAAACGGTGGATTTTCCAGTAGGATAACGCACATCACGCACGTGTAAGACTGGTTTACATCTAATTGAAAATGTTTGCTTTTGAAGAAGAAGAATCTATAGAAAATCGACATTTCAAGTTGTTTGCAAAATACCTACGAGTATATTAGCAATACAAAAACTATTAAACACATTTGACTTTGATTTCATTTTTAAGAATGAGGATAATCAAGTGTCTCTATTAAAGTAGGCAAACGCCCGAAAATGGGGATTTTTCTTTTTGCTTCATTACTTTTTTTAAAGTTTGTCATCAGGTACCAGAGAACAATGAAAATGAAAGTTTTAAAAATGGATCCGAAGAAATATTACCTGTATTATAACATATGTAGAAATTTAAAATGAAGGTAATCAAGTGACCGGCAGTGTATGTTCATACGTATAGGGATGCATTGCTTATGAATTCGACTTGGAAAATATATCTTCAAGGTACATTGACAATGAACTTCCAACGTCGGTCGACACCCCTTTGCAAATAATTTACGCGATTTTCTTATAAGCCAGTCGGGCCACATTGTTAAATTAATTTCTTTCTTTCTTTTGTTTTGAGTTCATTTTTGGTAAGCTCATTACAGGTATTATAGTTTGTTTGCTTTTGCTGAGCACGAGCGTCACAACAAAGATGATGAGGTAGATCAGTGTCACAACAAAAGACAGTCATAGAGAAAAAACAACAAAATATTATGCAAAATAAGCCGTACTCTGATCCAAGCTCTTGCGCTTTTGTATTTTTATTATTATTTCTTTTTTTTTTGATTTTCTGTAGTGTTCAGGTTAAATTGCGATTTTGAAAGGCCAGCGTATTTCGCTTTCGGTTTATATTTATTTTATTTATCTTATGATGCAAAAAAAAACTTTCTGTAAACAGTTTTTAAGAATTTTAGATTTTGTTTAACAGCTTGGCAGTTGTACCTAGAATTGTGTTTTGCAAGCGGAACGATTTTAACACTTTTATGTAGGAGCTAGAAAATAAGGTCAGATGTACTTCTATGTATGTAACTTATAGATGTACTTCATTATGTTAATTTTTTATGACATTCAACCGGAAATTACATGTCGATAAAAATTAAACTAAAAATTGTGATTACGAGTATAGCATCGCCTGAAATTTATGTGGTTTCAGTGATAATTGACCAGCTAACTTGAGGAAGAGGAGGGAAGTATACAGCGTCGTGTGAGGCAAAAGAGGCGGAATCGCGTAAAGGCTCTTACCTCAGAAGCTGAGGAAGCAGCAAATAGATGGGAGAGCAGAACCGTTTATGGGATCACAAAGGAACTCTAAACAATACCCTGTCAAGAGTCGTCTGCACGGTTCCTTGCCGACATCGGATGAGGATCAGCTCAGAAGGCGACAGAAGCATTTCTCAACGTTCTTAAGCCTTTTAAATGATAGATTCGGTTCTACGTATTTAAATGAGCTGTCCGTGGTAACAAATACCCGAATACGTATCAATCCTCCCAGCAACTCGGAGATCATTGCCGCGATTAAACCACTCAAGAAAAATAAAGTGTTGCGAATCGATGGTATTCCTGCAGAGCTTATCCAGCCGCTGTCCGCTGAGTTCTTACGATTATGTCAATGTCATCGGCATAAACGAATAATTGTACAGTAAAAGATTGTACCTCCGGTGTTGGCTTGTGAGTTTCGTATAATTCTCTCAAGTACTATGTTAAAGAGATCGCATGATAGCGCGTCACCTTGTTGTTCGGTGATGTTCTTACCGACTTTGATGGAGCAGCGAGAGTTCTCCATCGTCATTCTGCACAAACGACCGAGCTTGGCAGGGATGTCAAGACTAGACATGGCTCTGTATTACTCGTCTCTATACATCCTATCATAGGCAACTTTGAAATCGATGAAGAGGTGGTGCGTATCGATATTGTATTCATGGTTTTTTTCCAAAATCTGCCGTAGTGAAAATATTTGCTCAATGGCGGACTTTCCCGGGCTGAAACCGCATTGATAAGAACCTATCAGGTAATTGACGATCGGTTTTAGTCGTTCACATAATACGGTAGACAGAATCTTACATGCGATGTTGAGGAGATTTATACATCTGAAGTTGGCGCAGTTCAGAGGGTCTCCTTTCTTTAGGATTAGGCAAACGATGCCGAGGTTCCATTCATCGGGCATACTTTCGTCCGACCAGATTTTACAGATGAGCTGGTGCATGCTTCTTACCAACGCATCTCCTCCTGCCTTGAAAAGTTCAGCGGCAAAACCGTCGGCTCCAGCAGCTTTGTTGGATTTGAGTTTAGGTATATATCGCTATCCTCACTTTGTTCTGATCGGGTTGACGGGAATCTTGACTGTCATCGTCACTGTTAAATGGCTCATTCTGCCTGACAGCGGAATTTTGGTCATCATCGCCGTTTAACAGTCTGCAGAAGTGTTCCTTCCATATCCTCAGTACAGACTTCGATTCTACTAGTATATTGCCATTTTCGTCCTTGCAGGCTTCTGTTCTGCCTTTGATACCCTGGCATGTTCTTTTCACCTTTTAGTAAAATTTTCGAATATCATTCCTGCAATTAGACAGGATCTTCCTTAAAGATTAAGACAGGGAAAAATATGGTTATGCTTTATTAAATCTGTATCGTTCAAGTTACATCTTTTCCGTAATCTCTCCAATTACGGAAAAGATGTATAGATATAGATGGTTTCTGTATGGTTTTCTTCAACAACTTATGCTACTGAGAAAAAAAATAAAGTATTATAAGTAGGGCAAGTAAGAAGTAATGCTACGCCGAATTTTGTTAGTTCTTGGTACACCCGGAGGCTTGGGAAATGAGTAGATCGATGTACTAGCTAGGAAAGATTTGAACTAGTACTTCTTAAAACCCGAAGTGATTTGGAGTTTCAAAATTGTGCTGTTAAAAACTTAAGCGTAACTCTTATCATGCTATATTCAAGGATTCAAGACACTTGTTAATGGTCCTCCTGCAGTATACCTTTTGTAGATGTGCTAGCGCTTCAGAAGACAGAAAATTAGAATTGCAAAATGGCTTTTGGAGAATACTTCCGGGTAATACCGGACACTGGGCTGTAGAGCCTTTGAATGCCATTCAAGGAGGTGACCAGTAATGGAACTTATTCCATATTTAATATTTCTATTCTTTTCTCTACCTCTCACCACAGGGACACCAATGGATCCATGAAAATATGAATAATACAGCACGGTGCACCATAGAGTCACTACAGTAATCTAACCGAACCTGGTTTGTTATCAAGTTTTAGACTATAAACTTGTAATTGTCCACATTTCTTATGAAAGGCAAAGTAAAGCTGTTGTGCTTCTATTTACATTACAAAATTAGTACCATAATAAAATAAGCTTGAAAGACAAGTTTTACACCATAAAACCAACTTAACTTAATCGATATAAATATAGTCGTACTGCTAATGATATTAAGAAGAGTCCAAAATAATCACATTTTTCACATTCCTATAGTTCACTAGAAGAACAAGTAATTTCTGCAACCCCACTTCTAATAATGATTGATTTCCTGTAAAACACGTTAGTATACGCAAATGACAAATGATGTGAAATTAATTTAATCTAATTAAATGTTTATGCTATGAATATCTAAATCGTCAATTGAAGAATTGCTATTTTGTTTGTTTTTGTTTTAAACACAGTGGGAAGGAAATAAAGGTGCACATTTTCTAATGGAAAAAAATATGAAGTCATTTTGAAGGAGGTGTAAAAAGCAAGCATATGTAAATGGTACCGTATACGAACGATACATTGGTTCAACTTATAAAGATTTATTTTAAATATTTATATATAAGTATGTCATTAATCTGAAAAAACAATCCAAAAGGAAGGGATATCCTTCACTTCTTGTTAATCATTCGTCAGTAGGAACTAGTCACCCAAATTCTCCAACTCATGTATGACAGTCGAATGCATCGCGACGCCTACGACTCCTGTCAAAAAATACGTACGAGAGTGTTCGTAAAATACGACTTTGTAATAACTAAATGCAATCATGGCAGGATTCGTCTGTCGTATACAAGTTGAAGAATTGGGGTGATAATTAAAGTTGTGGTCCTCAGGAAAATCAAATGTACGAACTTCTGAACTACACGTTTCCCTCCATTTCTAAAAGCACCTACACGTAATAGTCACAATTCTTCCATGAGAGGAATACTACTTATATTAAGTCGAAAGGAACTGATACACTGAGAGGAAAGAAGAGTATAATTGAGCAGAAACATACTTACATGTATACTTCGTTTCATCGCTATCGTGTTTATACTATAAGTAAGTACGTCGGATTTGAATCAATAATATGCCATTCTTATTTTAAGTAATTGTATTGTTAAATTTGGAACGACCAGCAAATTTAAATTTAAAACCAGAAATTCTTAAATTAAACGTACGAAGTTCTTATCCTGACATCGAAACATTATTTATTTAAGATCAAGGTTCTTAATTCTTTGTAAATTAAGAACTTTTCTACTTACTCTAATCTTTCGAATTACACCGTTGCATTCTTAAAACTGAAATGTAATCAAAGTAAAAATCATACTTACTTCAGTGTTTTTTAATAAAAGTTTATTTCAATAATACAAACATAATTTTGAAAAGAAAAACATGACAATGAATTCATAAAACAAATACAGTATTGTAATAATACTTATCTTATTTACTAAATCTCCTATCATTAACGGCAATAATCTAATGAAAGTTATGATTTCACTTGTGGTCATTCTGAGCTTAACTCTTTGTTAATCGACGGTACTTATAAGTACCAGCATGTTTCACTTCAAATAAAATTTTTATTAACAAATTTAGACACTAAGACCCAACGAGACGTTTAAGTACCATTTTAGCTCAAAGCCTTTTTGTTTTTTATGTATGTTTGTCGTAGCTTAGCCCCAAATATAACGGTTTTTTGACAGCCATATTCGAAATACAGTACACATGATTATCATTGTTTTTTAATAGCTTGGGCAACAAAGGGTTCAAATCTCTAATTCTGTTTAAGGTCAAATTCGGAAACCTATTGCCAATTTTGCTTTCTCCGTAAGGAAACAATCTCTTCCAGTAATTAATTGTATCAAGCGATAAGACATTTTCTGTTAAAAGACCAAATAATACATTGCACACGTCGTACATGTATACGCCTTCAGCAACGTCATGCATTAAGTCAAAGTAAGTGTTATGAACTACATGAGAACCTTGTAGGTCGTTAAAAACACATCTAAACTTTATTCCGTTTTCCACATTATTTTCTATAGTTCTTAAGCGATAAAATTTAAGGTGAATTATAGTCCCATTGTGTATTAATTTCATAAATAAAGTACTAAAGGTGCAAGAGCCTTGACATATTGCGGGGTATTTAATGTCATAAGAAATTAAAAATGTTAAAAGCAAGATCGAAGGGCTCTATGAACGACTTGGTTTTGTATAATATTTTGCCAAATATACAAAAATTCAGTAAAATCTTTGCAACTCAACCCAACAACAATCACGAAAGGCTGAATAGTTTCTTTAATGTTAAAATATTTTTCTATTAATCTATTTACCTTTTCTTCGTAATTGTTGATTGTTGTCAGGTGCAGTGCTAGGCTTTCCTCGGCATCTAGGACCATTGCTTTTTAAATGGAACCTTGACTCTTGCAGTAGGCCTTATTACGGAATTTAAAAGCGTAGTTAAAATGTAGTCCTCTGCGTCTAAAAAAGGGGAAAACAATTATTAGGTACTCGTATAAACGAAGATAAAATTATAGCCTACCAATATTGCTGGCTTCGTGGTGGGATACAAACAATTTTTTTAAATTTAGAATTAGTAAGCGATTTCTGATCATATGTTTTAATTTTTGCTTTGAAAGTGTCCCATCACTGGAACATTAGATTTTGTTTGTTTAAATGCAAGTAATTAAAATCAAGGGTAATCTGCAAATAGAGTATACATACATACATATATTATTCAGAGTTAATATTATATTATTTTTTAAACATACCAAATCACTTGCTCTTGAATCACACAACTTTGGCCAAGTTTTATGAAACTCAAAATTGTTCATTGATCTAATATCGCGCTGTCATATAGTTATCTCCCACCTTATGAGGACTTCTTCCGAATTGTCTATAGTCCGTGCCAATTTACTTTTATGACGTATGTACCTCACCACTTTTGTAATATTTGGAGTGTCGTTTTATCGAACTTTTTTTTTTTTTTTTGGTACAGGTATTTCTGTACTTGTCGTACAATCGGCCCTGTGGGTTTTTCTTCTTTTTTCTCTTGGTACGTAGCAATAATCCATTTTTTTTTTTTGTTTACTATTACTGTTTTAAACTATTTAGCAAAGAAATATAGGCTCAAATTTTTTTACCTTCCAGTAGACCTCAGTTGAAAAAATTGATGTTATTTGTTATTTGTATTTTGATATATTTGAAAGATTTCGGCCATAGATACTGTTTCCAGTATTATGTTTATAAAGTCGTCCCAATCTTTATTACTAAGCTTTGTAGTGCTAAAAAGTTCTAGCAGAGCCTTTCCTTTTACGCTCGTCAGTAAAAGATTTTCCCCATCCCAATAAATCAAATTTAAGAATTCTGAAATAAACATCTTCACAACTGTAGACTTTACCACGCAGCACAAGAGGAATGACTTGATTGGCCCTGGCTGTTAGAAGTATTACTACATGAGTTTCGCCCAAAATCTGTTGTTAAAAGCCAAGAATTAACCTTAGAGTTGATGGATACTGTGTCATTGTCAATGTTATGCTAAAAAATTAGCACAATAGTTATTAATATTCTATACGATTCATACAACGTACTTACAAAGAATTTTTTTCAAATGAAAAGCTTTTCTCTAAATTCTGCCCTTAAGCCCGTATGCTGCATGGCTAGTTAATCCTCTTTCGATAAATATGGAAGACTTTTATACGTTATATTGGCGGCTATATTTTATGTAAAAATAAAATCAGAACGTATTAATTACTAATTGATGTAGCTCAGATAGCTGATAATGCTCATATAGCTGATGATGTACGTATGTGTCACGTGTAGTGCGATATGTCCGATATGAAACAGCACCGATAAATTCAATTGTACTCACCAATCAAGTGCTTATGAATTTCTATTAAATCAAACTTTTTTAATAGATCGAAAAGCTTTTCGTTATCATCACTTTCTTCACTTTCAAATTGATTAGTAATTTCATCCCCTACTATTTTCATCCTCTTTTTCCATTTTACCACCGCAGTCGAATAAATCTGACGCAATCACCCCTATCGTGGAATCCGCCGGGGGGGCTATTATTCACCGAAAAAATATTTCGGCATCGTCAAATCCGCAAAGTGAACAGTTCCCCGTGTCGGTAATCTGAATCAGTTCCACTCTATCGTGGAAAAAGTTCGAATCGGATTTTTCCCGAATAAAATGGCATTTTTCATCCGCATCAAAATCTTTGCGGATTTCTGGATTGGCTGCTGCACGTCGTCTTCTTTGTTTGCAAAAATATAAGTGAAATTAAAAGAATCACCAGACATTGCGAAAAATATGACGAAAAGGCCACCAGAACAGGTGAAAAAGTTTTGTGACGATTTTCGGCTTCAGCTGAACAAATATGGTCCACGAGCAAAAGAAGTAAGGGAGTAGAAGAAGGAAGAGATTCTTACATCACATAATACATAGTACCAACTGTTTTGTAAAATATTTTAGGTTTAGAGCGACCATAAATCGTATCTGAAGAAGAAACTCACATACAACAACAAGCAAATATCAGCAACTGGTGGTGGCCCATATAAAATTCAACAGTTCACAGCTGATGAGGAGGAAGTAGTTGCTCTCATTCAACTGAGAGATTTGGCTGAGGGGGTTGAAGGAGCTTCGTATTTTGGCCCGCCACATAAAGGACAACCGGTCACAGCTCCTTCTTTGAACCGTCTCCCAAACGAACCTCAAATTGCTTCATCAACAAAGATGACACATTTAGACACTGATGAGTTAATTCCACAAGCTGCTCAACATTGTTCATCCAAATTCCAGGATAAAAAGAAGTCACCAATGGTTCTTCTGCACAAATTTTTATTGAAAAATAAAAGACAGCTGTTTGACAGTGAAACTACCTTTCCCCAATGCCTGTCGATAAGGAGACGTTCTCGGCGGATTCCACGATAGCAGTAGAAAGTGAAAGGGAACCGAATAGGTGAAGTGAAACTCACTTCCGACGGGTTCCACGATAGGGGTGATATTGAGCGACCCCACACTATGTTTAAGAATTATGAGTCGATTTCATGCAAAACTAACTGTAAACTGTGTCCAAGAATATTACTTCTTCATTTAAACTCGCATTTTCTTATTTTGATAGCATAGAAGTCATTTTAACTCCGTGGGTACATTTTCTATCTTTTTGGCTAAAAAAAAAAAAAAAAACCGAGTAAAATGGGGTATGTTATGCTAAGAAGGATCGCGTTCTTAAATTAAGTCTAAAATTGCTTAAATTTAGACTGCGATATTTCTCTCAGTGTAGGTCCACGTGCACTAGGACTTCGTCTAATAAGCAACTACAAAGGATAGAACTGGCTGAAGAAGTTATGCGAATGCTTGGTTCCGTGTTTTAAGTTTGAAACTATCAAACACACCTTGGTGCAGGTGTGAAATTAATTAAACAATGAAGTGTTTCAAGATTAATAATTTATTTTTATTTCCTTAAATATTATTTAACAACATTCTGTATATAAAACTATACAATAAATATTTCTATAGCCTCAACATTTAGTTGATAAATCGTTTAAATAATATAAATAATATTTAAATAAGTTTTCTTATCAACTAACAACTTTATTTATTTACATGGCTCAACTTCCTATACTATTCTAAATATATTTATATATAAGTTCTTTTGGCACATTTTCAAAACAACTAATAAATTGTTCTTACATGACTATTTTCGTTATTTCTCACAGTATGAACAAAAACAAATACAACTTAAATAAATACAACTGCAGTAGAGTTGACCTCCTACAGTCGGAAAACTCAAATTAATTTATCTTCAGCGATAATCTTGTTGCATAGGAAATGTGTTTTGAATACATCTAATCATAGTCATTAAAGCTCGTTTAATGAGTCAACACAATCTGCTTATGAAAATACTAGAGCCTGCTCTGTCTTTGATTTAAATAAGTAATATGATTGATTGCAACCTAGCGCACGTTCTAACTAAAGTCTGAAGAATACATTGACATTAGTAGAAACTAGAAGGCCTTGTTTTACAAACTTCACGCTATTGCTTCGGGTTTCTTTCCGGACAATTCCGTTTCTAATGCTGCGATCTCGTAAAATACCACCAAATTGGTGTTTAGTCCTTCAAAGACTGATGCAACCCTTGGTCGCAGATTGAAGAAGCAAAGTTTCTGATCTCTCGCTTGGAATTCAGCGATCATAGTTGAGACTACTTTTGCAGCTGTATAGTCTGCACCATAGATATGTGTGCAATCGATAACAACTGGTAGTGTTGATTTAAGACCTTGTTTGTTGACCACATTGCGCACAAATTCCACTGAGGGGAAGATTAAGCAACGATCTGGCGTCAGCATGATGTAGTTTGTGCCGCATGAAGTCTGTAAACAGCAAATAGCTTGGTATAAGAAATATTTCTCAGATGAGTAAGATTAATTGAACTTACGATAAGATTTTCCACTCTCAACTTGGGACGAGCGGCGTGATACAATATGAAGACGACATTGATGCCAATGCCAACAAGGATTCCAATTTGTAGCTGAAGGACCAAGCATGCGATGAAGGTAGCAATACCGGGGATCAGGTCAGTTTCTGTAACAGGAGAAGAAATCAGTAACGAATGACATAACATATAGAAGCTTAAACTTACTTTTGCTCCTCCACATAGGCTTGATGACTCGATATTGCACCATGAACAGAACAGCAGCAACAATGATTGCAGCCAAAGCTGCCTTTGGAATGTAAAAGAAGAACGGAGTGAGGTATAATAAAGCAATGATCACAAGGGTTCCAGTGTATAGATTGGACAGAGGAGTTCTAACTCCACTAGCATTACAGACAGCTCCACGTGCCAATCCTCCGTTTCCTCGGAAACCTTGAGCAAACGAATTAGCCACGTTGCATACACCGACTGCAATGAGCTCTTGAGTGGCATCAACTGGCTTTCCATTAGCTAAAGAGAAAATATATATATTATAAGTCAAAAAGTCTACTTAAGATGTCGTTCTTTTAACTCACCAAAAGCCTGAACCACAGCCATGTTTTCAAGCAGCGAAATCAATGGAACCACAATCAATCCAGATCCCATATTGGACACCATCTCTCCAAATGACTCGTAAACCTCAATAACCTCTCCAGTTGTTGTGTTTTCTTGTGTATAGAATGAGAACGGTGGAGCTTGGAACTCTGGCAGACCTGGTGGAACATATCCCACAGTCCTGAACCACTCAATACCGGCTTCATACAGATATGCACCAATACCTCCGCATGCGATAACTAACACAGCATTTCTTGAAGTTCCAACCAACCAGCATGTGCCATTGATAAACTTATGCCATGGTTTCTTCTTATCATCATCTTCAGGTCCAACTTTGAAACTTGCCATAGCTCTCATAGCTAGAAGCACCACAATGCATCCAATTCCAAGGAGAGTATCAGCCAAACTAATATTTTTTATGTCCTTAAAAATATTGATCCACATGTCAAGGAAGGTCGCTCCACTAGTGTTAACTCCAAGAATATCCTTGAGCTGAGATGTGAAAATTATCAACGCCACTGCACTTGTGAATCCCGCACTGACCGGTCCCGATACAAAATCAATTAGGAATCCAAGTTGAAATACACCCATGCAGATTTCTATAAGTCCTGTCAAGAATGTTAGTAAGACTGCTCGTTGCCAGACGCCCTGTGCTGTTTGAAATGTGAGCAAAGCTGAAATGGCTGTTGGTCCAACTGGGACATCTTTGCTGGAGCCAAGGAAAATGTACACAAAACAACCAAGGAAGCAACCATAAAGACCATACTGCAAGGACAAAAGTTATTAAAATCTACACGTTTAGGTGTAAAAAAGAGTGAACTTACAGCTAATGGTAATCCGGCAATCCCAGCATAAGCTAGACCCTGTGGAATCACTGTTAGTCCAACTGTAATACCAGCTACCAAGTCTCCAATAAAGTCATCCTTTTTATACTTTGGCAGCCATGTTATGATCGGCAACCGTTTGTATAGAGTTTTCTTGCAAAACACCTTAGCCGATGTCTGTCGACACCAATCACTGATACCCTGACAGCATCCTGTCTCCTTCTCGTCTGGCATAATGCAATCACTTGATCCTGAGTACAGTCCATTTGGTGGTATATCCAATGACACATCTGATCCGTTTTGAGCAGCGTGAATGTGACGCATTTTTTCTTATTTATTTTTTCCCTTCCAATCCGACTGATTCAAAAGATATATCTATTTATCTGGTATATCTGTGTTTGAGAAGAGAGAGAATAAATTAATTAGCTAACTGCTGCACTCAAAGTCCAACACACAACTCATTCAGCCAGTTGAAGTATGAATTTCTAGACCAACTCTGCTGTGTGTCTGTTGTATGTCTGAGGTGAATAAAAAGCCAAAGCTTGTTAGATCAGTATGAATCTTTATTTATATGTGTTCACTGAACTTGGCGGAATGTAGCACGTGCTATTCGAATGGTTTGTTGACAAAACAAAATCAAAGAAGGGGAACTGGTTAAGATATCCCCACCAAATTTTGAATAGGTGGAGAGTATCTCTGAATGGATAGTGAATCATTTTAGAGATTCTGGGGATTTTTTTTTCCTAAGATATACCTACGTAATAAATACGCGTTGATATCACATTTTTGCCACTTGAGACAGGTCAAAATCATAACCAGTTTACGGCGGTAACATCTAAAGTTGGTTATGGTTGATTGGATTATTTATATGCTTACGTAAAGCAATTTATTATTGTCATTCTTCAGTGCATTTTCTCTCGCCAAAGAGGCGTATACTTTGTATTTTTCTTCGCTTTTGTTTAATTATCTTCTAGGAAGTTGGCAAATAAATCAATTCTTACATAATAATAATAAAAATAAATGGGAGAGGTTGCATCTATGATTAACATGATTCTAATTGTTGGGCAATAGATCGATGGAATTTCTTTTTCTTACAGTTCTAGTACAAAGCTGTGTATTCTTTAAGCAACAATGCATTTTTCTTAAATATATGTACATATGTAGGTATGTAGTTTCTTTCGGTATTTTTATTTGAAGGAATCATGAAGTTCAATAATTATTACTTCTTTTCGTTTCCATACGATTGAGAGATTTATGCCTGAAACACAATATCACTTCGACCTCGATTTTGCTTCCGTTACGTCTCATCCACCTCGAGAGAGGTGGAAAACGTGAGGGCGGGGTGGAAGCGACATTGTGATAGGAAAGGGAAATATTAAATTCCATAAAATGAACTCTACCCCTATGGGAAGAACTGATTAATTATTTGCATTAAAACTCACGACAAGTAAGATTATGCAATGCAAGAAAAAAACCAGTCCACCTGTTCACCTTTATTACAGATGTTCGCATTGCAATTTTTTTTAAAATCAATCGGGGTATTCACGCTTCGTCGTATCTGGTCTTGTAAAAGTGTAAAAGTGTAAAAGTGTTTTTTTTACACCAATGAGTGAACATACTCTTTCGTATTTGTAGCAACATTGAATCGTATGTCAAAATCAACTGATTTTCGTTTATAAAATCACAATTTGCTAAGATAAATACAAAATGCCTTTTCCCTTTGGGGCTTTTTATGTACCATCACATGTTCCACGTCCATATTTCGGTCAATTCTTTCCATTTAAATAAATTTTATTAATTCAGAAAACCAAGCTGTCATAAAATTATGTTTAAATTAATGTAACACTTCTATACTCTCCGTAACAATAGAGTTGGAGCATTGCTAAAGTGTAAAGTGTAACAAAATGTGTGCCAGTGTATTCTATTGCTGCATTGTTAGCAAATAATATACTTTTACACTTTAACAACGAAGACCAGATACAACGAAACGTGAATACCCCTATTATTTTAGTTATGAAGTATATTGAATAAGAAATGTAAAAACACAAGTCCTCTCTTTTTGATTCTCATGTTTTCCTAGACTGCATATAATAACATACGAGTATTTGGAATGAAATTTGTAGTCGTGATTTTGTTTACATGAAAAATATAACTAAGTTAGTTCTGTTAAACAACGATGTTAATAAATTATGCCAAATTTACTTTGCAGTACACAAAGCTAAGAAAGACCCGTGCATTGTCTTACCCATTGTTTAATTTCTGCTGCACACGTGAACAAATAATTAAGCAAATGGAATGATATAACAAATATGTGGTTTCAAAATGCATTTCTAAAAAAAACTTAACATCAAAATAGATACGGATAAAATGTAGTGGAACCGATCAATTAATTTTATTATCTTTGCAGTCTATTTAGCCGGAAAAACAAACAATCATATATCACGAACAATTACGTTTATTGTCTCGTGTTACGTGGAAATAGTAAAAATCACTAAGATGTCATTGCAATACTTTGTTTCGAAATAAGAATGCGGTGAATTGGTTATTGTTTTCTTTCGAGAAATAAGAAGCTCAATTATAAGGGTTTTTTGATATTGGAATCTGTCATTTTATAGTGTCTCCCTTAAATCCAATCCACTAGGTAAAGAAAGCATGTCTTACGAACATAAAGTAGTTGTCGTCTGCCACCTGTCAGAATTTACACACATTCTGTTAATCAATCTTAATCGTGATATAATCATCACACTCATTATTTAATTAGCCACTTGACACTCTCCACCCGATAAAAGAATTAAAAAAAAATATCAAAAACTAAACTGATACCAAAATGCAAATAATTATGTGAAATACTTCAGTTTGAATCAACTTCAGATGTCAAACAAAAACCATGCATTTGGTCGGTTTGACGTGTTAACAACTTAATTGCCATTGTCAATAGCTATCTGTCATTATCGCATCGTATTGACTGTGACTTTGTTTAAAAATGTTAATCATTCACTAATGATGATCGTACACAATTGACAGATATGTGTAAATTAATAATAATGTTTCGGTTTTTAATATTCATTATAGCGTGTGATTTAGGGAGCTTAAAACTTAAAATGCTTTTGGCTAGTTAAATAGTATTTTTTTTTTTAATTTTTCTTGTTGCTGTTATATGCGATTTGGTTAGATTTGTTTTATAGCTTTGAATATTTGTCTTTTATTGATTTTTAATGACTAGCGACGGAAGCGATAACAATTTCTTTTGAGAAAATTGTAAATTTTTGTAGCTACTACGTAGCAAGTTGATTGGTTGGAGAAGTCATTGTACAGTGTTTGAGAATGATTATATGATCCCAAACCTGTTGTTGGTAATTGAAGTCGCATAAATCGCAGTAGTAGTTAGTCAATTAACCTTACCGCTGTGTAAGCAAAAAGGAGGTAAGCAATACACGGAAGCAGCCGTTCGGATTCTGTGGTTACCTGCAAATGCAATGCAGATAAGTTGTATGTACCCGTTTTAAGAGCAGTTCAAAAATAGTGCTTCTTAGTTTTTGCAGAAAAGGCTAACGCTGATATATGATGTTACTCGGACCCTGCTGTGGAGGTCGAAGGGAATATCGTTAAAATACATAGAAATTAGGTTCATAAATAAGATTTTGCATTTAAGTACAACAAAAAGAAAGGTCCTGGGTCGATGAAGTTGTCAATATTTGTTAAGCTAAGAAAAGCCTTGAATGAATTATACGTGATCTTTACCTTCTTCTTCTTCCTGGTTCGGCGAGGTTATGATCTGAACTCAATGGATCATAACCCTCCCACTTCACTGAATTTCTACTGATCCGCCTGTTTGATCTCAGAAAATATCGGTTGGCCTCCCGATTTCGGATCACTTCATTACTGAGGCAAACTAAATGCTGGTGTCGTTGCATTTGTGTGATCCAGGAATTTTTTAGGCCTTTTCTTTGGGATGTGGGCGCCGTGGCGTAAGTGGTTAGTGTGTCCGATCACTGCGCGTGAGGTTCCAAGTTCGAACCCCAGAAAACGCCAAAAAGTTTTTTCACGATCCCACCTCTCGTGAGCGCCTGACAAACATCTGAGAGTATTGTTGTCACGAAAAAGCTTCTCAAATCGCCTTTCGGGTACGACACTAAACTGTAGGTCCCTTCCATTCATGTGAAAAAATATAACGCACACAGCATGAGTGGATGCGAGAAGCTAGGCCCTGGCACTTAAAGAGCTGTTGCGCCAAATATTTATTTATTTTATTCTTTCGGGATAGTAATGACTTATACGTGATTGTCGTTCAAAATTCTGACTTTATGTGAAATGATTTAATACAATTTTTTATCTTTTTTAATTTGTACTGCCTCTCAAGTTAACCTGCTTTGGTGACTCAATTTTATATGGTTTCACCTACGAACTATGAAAATTTCAACCGCATATCCGTATAATCGGTTTTTCTGTGCTTAACTTCTCTCAAAAAATTACACTTTAGAGACTGTTAATTGATTGAACTCATATCTATGTACAATATTTAGTTCGTCATCTGGAAAATTCCCCAGGTGGTAGATATTCCCGTGAATTTAAAAGTATCATTATGATTCAAAATCATACCTACATCATAAGTTCAGTAGAATCAAATTAGTAAATAGTGTGTAGTAATTTTTTATTCCGAATTTCCTAACCAGACGTGGTTATTTCAAACAAAGCAAACGCAAAGCTGGTAAATTTAAATATTTTGATTAACAGCTTGCATCATAAGGCCAAATTTTTCACGTGCTCTAATTCAGATAATGTAGAAAAAAAAAAGCTTTATTTGTTCTTTAGTTTTCAGATCTAAAATTTATTCTATTTTAGAACGAGATAATTTTTTCTTTTGTTTCAAGTTCGTGTGTATTTGCATTACTTTATCAGTTCACCTGGTTACAAGAGCAGAAACTGAATGAAATCAAAAGTAAATGCCAGTGACGTATGAGTTCGTAAATTTTATTTTACAACCTCTGATATCCCAGTAGGATTTGTTAATTTTTTTTTAGCAAATAATAAAAATGTAAGGTATAAATAAATTCCGAGATAAAGTATACGATTTTAGAGTTTCTATTTTCTATGCAAGCTCAATCGATTATCGATTACAGGTTATCATAAATTTTTATGAATAAATTTTGGCATATAATTTGTTTGTTGACAAATTTACGCGCACAAAGAATGTCGTACTGAGTTTAATTTAAAGCATTCTGCACAAGTTGGGCGAAATCATAAATGTATTGACTTAAAATATTGCAGATAGAGTTGCAAAGTATAAATATATGTAATCAATCAAAATGAAATGCGTTAGACAATTGAAAGGTTTATAGAAATCCAATGCAATGCTTGTCGTTGATAGTATCTTTTTTTTTTTGTTCTTTGATTTATGGGGGTGAGTTGTACATTTTTCTGATAATCTATAAGCATTAAAACAAGGGGGGAAATAGTAAATTTCTGTCGTCAACCTTAAGTTAAGTGGTGAGGGTTTTTATGCTGACTCATGGTCATGGTGGGGCGAGAGTGACAGAATTTCACAAATTGTAAAGTAGTTTGAATATTTGGTCAATGGTAGATTTTCCGTCCTGAAACCGCACTGATAAGGACCTATCAGGTAATTGACGATCAGTTTTAGGCGTTCACATACTGCGCTAGACAGGACCTTGTATTCGATGTTAAAAAGAGTTCTACTACTGTAGTTGGCGCAGTTCAGAAGAAGATTATCAGCTCTAATTTCAAGTCCCTCATTCTAAAAAAATGGGACATACAATGAGCATACAAAATGAATATGTGTACTGTACACGTATACTACTTACATATTTGGTTTTGCATACAATTTTGTTATTTATTCTTGCTAGTTAAACTTTTTTTTGCTGGTTAACTTAAACTTTAAATCTAAAGATATCGGTAAAGTTGTAATTCTTCAAATTGTAATGGGGGAATTGTAACTTTTAACGCTCGAAATGAGCTTTGTTAAGAGCGATGGACTTCTTTACGAAATTCAAGTGTACGCAATTGAAAGTCGGCAGCTGTATATCTTGGAATATATTCCTAAAAGAGACCGCGCACAGGAAACAATTTTAATCGTAACATTTATGACGATTCTATCTATGAATTTCACTTTAAATGTAATTTAAATAAGAAAAAGAAGATAAGATTGCTAAAAATCGAACCAGCTGTAATCAATCTGCTGTAAATGGTTTTCGGTAAATTAAAAAAAATTCTTAGAATTAATTAGTTATTCAGTTCATTCTGTACTGCCAACAAAAGCCATTCAGATTCGATTAGCATATTTGTCTAGCCAAGGAATAATATCAGTTTCATTATTTTCATGTATCCCACTACACAGTCATGCATTGAAAAATTCCATAACAAAAAAAAAAAAACTATAATATTTTTTGATCGTTTTTAAGTGTATGAAATTTAAGGATTCAATTAGAATTCCTTCCGTTTGATTCTCATGCATCTAAATGGCTTGTAAAGAAACATTTTTATTGAATAACCCAAAAGCGTTTTGATAGAGCACTGGTTTTCTTTGGGTCTATTAAAACAGAATTTCTACAAAGCCTATATATTTGCACCCATAAACGATATGTAAGTATATACGCCTACTAACCTGAAGTAACTACCGATCTAAATAAGCTCCTCTAGGATTAACGCTCACTTTTAATAAACACTTAATTAATGTAAAAAAAATTACTCACAAATATTCACATCACGCAAATTAAAAAACTACACAAAACGAATCAAAGATGCTACCAACTAGGCGCTAGTGCACTAATGACCACCAACTTACTAACAACCAACAACCTTGCTGACCACAATCAGACTAAATACATAACCTAATAGCTCCATTCAAAGAAGACCGCCGAACTTAACTACCTTAATTCATCGAGCTACATTAGCTGTCACCTGACGAAAGAACGTTATCATTAAAAAAAGAAATAAACGAAATGATCGTTGATCGAAAATAAATCACAAGCAATGTACAATGAATATTTAATCCATATACTACTTCTCGATCCAGAAAAAAAAAATCCGATGTGATTTTAGAGTTCGAGTTCGCTGCACTCTAAGCCGATATTGACATTCGGTGATTTTTTTTTATACACTTTTCTACGTTAATTGGGACTATAACACAAGCCAAGACACGTTGATACTTATCAATGTTCCCATGTAAGTAATTAATTATTCCGTAGGAATACCTGTAAAGTACGCGTGGTAAATCACAAGTTATTGATGATGTTGCAATTGCAAATTAAATCGTAGTCACACTAAAGAACATAGACATAAACTCATTGAAATGGTAACTTAAACTGCAAAAGGTGGTTTTTATGTAAATATAATTTAAATGAACTGCGTGAGTACAAGTTTGGAATAACCAGGTATAGACAGTTACCAAGAATCCAAACTGGTTGCGGTTTACAGTTTACAAGAAAATATCGTGATGTTATATAAAAACGGATTTTCATCAGTAGACAGGTGTATAGATACAAGTTTCAAAATGTAAGCTCTTTGTTTCAAGAAACTAGTAAAACTTGGTTTTGTACGATCTAAAAATATAAAACTGCATAACTAGAAAATGAGTAGGCTAAGGGGACTTTTTTTCTTGAAGAAAATGATAGACTAGTTTATGCATGTAGTTATGAAAAAGGAAAAGCATGTTATCGTTGACAGTGAATCACTCAGATGAAAAACATGATATCCCCTGGGGCTACTTTTCATTACCTAATAAATGACGTCTTTATAGATTTTTCAAACTCGAATAGTTTTATAGATGTTTGGCTGGGTTTTTTTCTTATTGCTTCAAGGTTTATCAGTCAGATTGCTATTTTAATTAAATTTAGAAGCTAGAGAAGGTGATTACATTCTCAGACTGAACAATAAATCAATTTCAAATTCGATGCGAAATTACTTTTTTTAAAGGAAACCCAAATCCCAGAGCAGTTCAGACTCTCTCTGGTCCATTGTACTACCAGGCAGCAACCTTTCTTTGGTGCAGTGGTTGGAAAAACTTCGATGTAATTCGTTTTCCTCTATTTCCACGGGTGACTGATGATTGCTGTTCCCCGCTGGGACTTGAACCTCCACACATCGGTTAACGATAACGAAACTACTAGAAATATCACTTATATGGATGAGAATCAATAAGAAGGCATCAAAAGGTCAAACGGTTGAGTTTGATTGAAAGTAATTTGGATAACATGCGGATAGATCACTTTCAACCATAATTTTTTTTCTTATAATTAACTTCGATGCGTCAACTATAACGGGGTGAGTTTGTAAGCTTTAATCGTGAAGTATTGTTTTCAAATTCAAGTCGGCTTAACTGTATTAATTTGAATTAAATACACACCCCCAACACAATTAAAAATAAAAAGGTAATGAATGTTAACGTCTCGAAAGCATTTATTCGTGGTTTTCCTTCTAGCCTTATATGAACAATGCATCAGCATAGAAGATCATAGCCAGTTTGAACGCAAACATCAAAAGTGGATCCCTATGAACCACTTTTTTTCAAGAAGAAAAGACAATGTAATAAATGTTTATTAAGACATAATTATTTCACCGCAGCCGGTTATTGAAAGAGTGTCCTCATGAATCTCCCCAAACAAATGTACAAAAATTACCTACTCCCAGCACAAAGAAAATAAATGAGAAATGGTGTAGGAATCACTGTCCAGAACTGAAGAACCACGAAAAGAGATCAAACAAGGAATACCCAGAATGAGTATGAACTCAAAGTGGACCAATTTTGAGATCAAAGCCTTGACATTGGGTCATAATGAAGAAATAAAAAATAAATAACGAAAATAAAGTGGGACATTGGTAAGACCCTAAGAAGCATCAAGTGAGTAGGATGGCGCTCCTCGAAAATTAAATTACAGATCTTGTTTAATGCCGTCCTTCCATGCAAAGAAAAAGAGGAAATTATATGTAGAGCTACAAGAAAGTAGATTACAAGGGGAAAACTCAACAAGCATTAAAGGAGCGCTAACAATAGGGACTTTTATAGGGGAAGTACCAACGAAATGGTTGAGCTTGCGGATCAGGTATTATACTCACAAACAAACAAACCCAAAACAAGTCGAACGTACTTAAATCAAAGAAAGAGTAAGCAATTGTTTTTAGATTACATAGGAACGAAAAATTGGGTCTCATGACCTCTGTTATCTCTTCTGGCTTTTAGGAATATATATTTTAGCTGACAGTAACTTGTTCTATAAATTGTTTGTAGAACGATTTTGTCGTGTATAAATTTGCACAATTTTACTCTACATATACCAGAAATCAAAGACACTTAAAGAAGTGAAGGTTTTGACTAAAGTTTCAGATTTTAGACATATTTTGTTGATAAGTTTATTTATTTTGCTGGAAATTAGATAATAGAAGAACAGCGCTTCTGGAAAATCGAGTAAAGTGGCATCTAAATGTTTCCATAACAAAAACTTTACTTGGAGCCGTAGTGTACAAAATTCCACACTCAGTACATAGTACAAATCTGAGAGACATGATTGGTTGATAATCCGTAAAGAGAAATAAATTAAATTAAAATGTTCATTTAACATTCTTTGTTCTATGTTTTCGGAAATTTTGCACCAAAAGGTCGGAAAATTTTATCACTTTAATACTTTTGAATGCTGTAATATCAGAAACTGCTGTGTAAGTAAATCAAGGAAATAATACTTTTTTTATTTGCATCCATTTACAAATATATTGTGTCCCATAGAATGTATAAAATTCAAATTGTTTTCCTAAAATGACTTGAATAAATGAGATCTAAAAAAAAGCGAACAATTAATGGAATTTCTTTAGATTTCTGGAAAGTTACGTCTATTCCACGACAAGTTTGGAACAAAAAATTAACTTTTGCTTAATTTTTTTTATTGTTTTTAGTTTTTAAATGCGTATCTACAACTTTCTCTGTCTTAAAGACAAAGTAGAAAACAACATTACAAAACAAGTTTTACTAATGACGCTCATTAAAACCTCGTTTTTTTTTTGTTAAAGTCAATCATAATCAATGTTTACAGAAAGTTATTGAATGCAAAACTAGAACGAAGTAGAACCAATGATGCCATGGATTATATTCGCTGTGACATTATTCAAATGATGTTTTGCATACTATCTGATAGACTTCGAGGTTTCAGTTATTAGAAAGTCAGAAATATTTTTATATTAGAAATTGCATTCCATTCACATGCAGATTTTTCAAAATGGGTAGCACACTCAAAAAGAAGTGAGTTCGAATTTCCGGTGGCAATTCACTCAGAATTATTCAAAAAGATAATACCACGGTTCCGAGAAAGTTTTCCTTTTGAGAGCAATAACAAAAGATTAAGTTTGTTGTCTACTTAGTCATCGGAGCAAAAAAAAAAAAATAGATCACTCATAATTTTGAACACCTATTTAAAATCAAAAACTGAGACCACTTTAAGCGGCTGAGACCACTTTAAGCGGCTGATGTAACACTGTTTTCCTTTGGAAACATACGGTTCAAGGTTGGGAAACCACTTAATCCTACCCAAAAAACGAAGCATTTTAAGTATTTCTCACTTATAGTCACAACTCATCACCATCATTATAATTTGAATAATTTGAACATGGAAATGTCAAATCAACGAAATAATTATGCGAAACTATCTATAAAACGGTTCAATCTTTAATATAAATTTTTAACCAAACCGGCACATGTTGAGGGTAACAAAGCAGAAAGTCCGAAAACCAAACTAAAACTATTTGTTTAAACTGACATTCTTTTATGTCAACAATCTTTAAGAGGAGTCACGAGTAGGTATCACATGATATTACCACCAGACCATATACGTTCCTATTATCCAGGTAACCGTTGATCGTCATGTGATCTTTAACTAAGTCCATACCACCAGAAAACAACAGACACACATAATTTAAATTATTCATAAACTTTTTTTTTACTCTAAAGTGGAACTCACATGGTATGAAATGGAACTCCAAACTTAAGCACAACAACAGTATAAAAAAAATTAACAATTTCACTTGTACAACACTTGAAACTTTTTTTTTTTTCTTATGTTATATCGATACAACCGACTATACTCGTACTGGTCTCTACTTTTATTTTTTTATAGAATTTCGATACACAATATACAAAGCGAGGTAGAGATCCTTACGCGACGACGGTTAAGTGCATAAAACGACCAATATGCCGGTCGTAAGTCTCATTTATAATCAGCATCAATGAACGAAGGAGAATTTAACTGCCACCCGATCGTTGTCATCGTTGTCGTCATCATCGTCGCCGCTGAGCGCAAAATACCAATACAAGCAATCTTATTCGCTAACACGATACAACCACCATCAACAAAGTGATAAAGATATAAAATTCACTCCCCCACCCTGTAGCTTTGAATTTTTATTTTTTATTTTTTTTGTTTTTTAAGAAAGAAACTTTTGTCGCATCAGAATGCACCTTCTAGTCTAATAGAATGCGACACGATAAAAAGATTGATAGACAAACAAAGCGTAAATAAGTTCCCACAATATACACCAGTTCACCGTGTTGCAGAGAGTTTTGAGACCTCATAAAAGCAACGTAAGATGACGGAATAAACGTTCTAATTTTAAAGCCATCATTCATCAGATTATACCTCTTTTGATCCTTTCTTTGGAATCTGACTTCTTTTAATCATCTTTTGGAACTTTGTCGCATTTGGTTGCGATAATTACACAATTGAGCTCTCTGACGTAGGGCCGGATTTTAATTTTAGTATCAGTTTTAAAATTAGAATTAAAACCGAATTTGTTCACTTAAATTTATCCACTGAATAACGTATTTTGGAATGTGAAACGAGGAAATTATAAAAGCGGAAGGGATATTTAATTGATGTTCCGAAAATAAATACACCAACGGACGTAAACGGAACTAATGCGGGGTTTGTTTCCAAAAAAATTTAAATTATTTAGTAGTGGTTAGTTGCTACATAATTTGGGTCATTATAAGCCAAGAGATCAATAAATCATGCAGAGCTGATTTAGACGTCAATACTATTGGCACATCGTGATATTGTTAGTTATTAACAATTTGTTGTGGGTGGACTGGACAGCTCGTGGTTACCATTTTTATGCGCATAAATTAAACGAGAGTCACACTTTTTGCTTAATGTTTGGGAGAAAGCTTTATAGTAGTTTTAGACTTTGATGTGATGAGTTCGAGGCTTAGAGCTATAACTTAATTCTAACCAGCCTTGATAGGAGCATTTGACTGAGTGATGCAAGACAGGAAGACTACGAGCAATGGCATTGTTTCAATAAAAATAAATATATTTTGAGGCTCCTTAGATGCGTGGGTTGTGAGGTCTTTTGACTGAGTGAGGAAATGTGTTTGATTCGGATAGTTGTAGATACTAAAAACGTAGCCTTTTTTTGGTTTTAAAATATATACATAAATATGAAGGCTCTGATCAGTAGTCATACAATATAGGCTTCATTGCTAATACTATCGCAAAAGTAGGCGATATAGATTTTGATTTTTTCTTAGAGTCACATATTCCAACTTTAAGCTGAAACGAGCGACAACGGTCTGTTGAAAATTCGAAGAATGAACTAGAAAAATACTTGTATTTTATATATTTATTTATAAATAAATAAATATATCAGGAAGAGGTATGAACTGTAGATTGACTATAATTATTTAGGAAACTGCTGACTGCTCAAAACATAGTTTGGGTCAGTAGGTTAGGTTAGGTTAGGTTGGCCGTCCACACGAGAGTGCAGACACACTTAGACCAGTGAATGTCCTTCGTGATACCATGGATCAACCATTAGGCCACTCAGGGACTAACAAAACTAACCGGAGCTTTTGATAAAGCGATGGATGCTCATGACGTCTAAGGACGCTAGATCGCCGAGGTCTTCAAGGAAGGGGGACCCTAGATGGAGCATTCTTTTATGCGACAGGGCTGGACAAGTGCATACGAGGTGAGGGAGGGTTTCCTCCTCCTCCTTGTCCCAACAGCGTCCACAGAATTCATTGGAGAAGAGGCTAAGTCTTTTGGCGTGTTGGCCTATAAGATAGTGTCCAGTGAGAACACCGACAACGCAGCTGATTTGTGTTCGCTTTAACTTGACAGTTTGGCACTACGTTTTTGATTCAGCTTAGGGCAGATCTGTCTCGAAATTCGACACGTTGAGCCGTTTTTCCATCTGAGGTTGGTCGTGCCAATAGCGTTCAGCTTTAGTAGATACTTACAAGTAGCGAGGGGCATACCCAGGGCTTGCCTGTCAGGCAGAGTCCTTAGAGTGGTACCTTGTCTGGCGAGCTCGACAGCCCTGCAGTTTCCTGGAACGTCCCTGTGACCCAGCACCCAGCATAGGTGAATATTGAACTGCTCTGTCATCTCCATAAGAGATAAACGACAGTTTAAGGCGGCCTTTGAAGTGAAGGAGTACGATTCCAGGGACTTGATTGCTGCTTGGATGTCAGTGAAAATGCTAATATCCCTGACAGATTCCACCTGGAAAATGCTACAATGGTCAGGGAGGCGGAAAGAGATGCTCAGATTGAGCTTTTCGGAGAAAACACCACAACCCACTCCACCCTCCGTCTTAAAGCCATCTGTAAAGTGAACTGAACTACCATCGATTGGGAATGCTCGTACAGTATTTACGGTCAAATCTCAGTATCGGCAGGGTATAGTCCGTATTTTCGTGTTTGAAGTTGAGAAGATCAAGGATCGAGTAGTGGCCAAAGCGATAGCTAGACCACTGAGAGGAGGCTTTTAGGGGAATGGCCGCACAGGCAGCCATCTGTTGTTTGGGTCAGTAGGGTAGGAACCAAATGATTGATAAAGTACTTACTTTATCTCTGCACAAAGGTCTGCATTCACCTTATACACGTATAGTGTCCCAATTCTTAGCTAGATGTCATGGGCAAGCAATAAATTTGAGTGCTGAAACTGATCTTCCGACAAGTTTGATCATATGGTACGTCAACGTCTTTAACTGCCGTACGCAGACTTAAATTGGATTCGTTGCACCAAATTGGTAATGGAACGAAATGGGTTTTATTATTTTGATGGGCAATGCTTATAAAATAAGGGAGAGTCATGAAATACCGTCTTTAATATTCGATCGATTTCCAGCTTTTTCTAGATAATAGGCTTCAACACGTGATTATTCCTTCGATTACTGAATTCGTTTTTTTAGCGCTTCAGACTTTCGGATGTATGCTCTAGCAAAGTTGTAAAATATTTCTTATACATTTCGCAATGCTTTTAAAAGCAAATATATGGCCGTTCCAAAGGAGGTGCAACAGATAACATAAAGTTACATCGAATAAAGTGCGATTGCTGCAGAAGTGCGAATGCTTTGTATTTTGTTTAAACGCCACAAACCAGCAATGAACTCATAAATTCTTATCAATTTTTTATTTTTTTTGCTTGGACAAGAAAACGCTTCATTGGAGCACTCACATTCAACTCGTTCATTTTACTACCAGGAAGCAAAAACCCTGCTTTTCTCATTTTAATAAAATTGTATACACTTTACAAGAAAGCCAAGCAAGCGCTTCAGTGATGAAAAGCTTACAGTACCAACAGTCACTACATTATCTGCTAGCTGATACGAGTGAAGACAGGACACTAGCAGAGGAAATGCCACAAGCATCACAGACAGCAGTATCACTCAAGCCTGGAATATTAAGACGTTTAGCAAAAGCAATGTGCCCTGTAAGAACGCCAATACGAGTATGTTGTCTGTAGTCCTTTCTGCTGACAGATTATAATAATTTTTTATTTTTTTTTTTGTTGCGTCAAGGGATGTGGTAATCTTCAAAAGATACTAGTAGCCCGGGCTGCTAGCATGCACGATTCGCAACTCCGAATAATCGATGAGGCGATGATGGAATACACCTATGTATTAATTCACACCCTGCACACTTCTACCACTCTCCCCGCGGGACTGCCGTAAGGTATTATTTCGCGGGGCTGGTTAGCGCTTAATGCTATGCTTCTTGTATTGCTGCTTTAGCTCTCCTTGCTCTGTCAACTACTCGGAGCTCTTTTCGCTATGAGTGTAGTACAAATTTCCAGCCAATTCTCCTCTGACCGCAGAATTTGGTCTATAAGGAATGGTGGACTTGGCAGGTTATTTCTCCATTCCGTAAAGCGATTGCAATGGAATATTGCGTGCTCTGTATCTTCCTCCTGGTCTGGACAATGTGGACAGAGAGGTGAGTTATCATGTCCAAATATGTACAAATATTTGCGATAACCGCCGTGACCCGATAGGAACTGCGTGAGGTGGTAGCTGCAGTCCCCAAACACTCGCTTGGTCCAGACCTCAATGGTGGGGATCAGCTTGTAGGTCCATCTACCTTCGTCTCCCTGGTCGCCTGCATCCGCTTCTACTTTGCCCGCAGCTACTTCCGCTGTACCTGGATCCGCTTCCACTCCTCCCACTTTTGGTTTTGTAAACGAGTTTTAACATTCAAGAACTATTAAAAAGTTAAAGGATTGAAGAAAACTTTAAGCGCAGCCTCTCTGCCACTATAGATACTTCTCCGACCCTTCCACCTGTGCCCTATCATACACTAAAAACCACCTGCCTAAAATGATGGATGGCTTTGATAGTAATGCACATTATATAAGTTTCAAAAGAAGGTAAGTTCAGTAACGCATCTAGAGCAGAGCCAGGTGCACTTGCACACAGCTCTCGTGCAGCCATCTTATCTTAATAAGCTTTTATAATTGAAATGTAACAAAATTGGCATACATATAGAAATTCCAATGCCGAATAATAAGGACTGTAGTCTCGACAAATTTCAGACTTGAAAACAACATGAACTGAATGAGATTGGACTAAATTTTAAACTCTAAAATCTGGGGTCTTTAAAATATCAAGCGCAACGATCTGATTGAGACACTATACGGACCAGCTGATTTGTTTGCGTTTAGATCTTCTGGACTTTTATAACAATCTGAAAGTAAATATGTATACGCCACGGAATACTCAATGGAGAAAAGTACAGAAGGAAGCAAATCACAATCTGGCAGTGCATAACTATGAAGCTTCGAAAGGCTTAAGTTGTAAACCTACCGAAACACTGTTTAAGCTTTTATAGTGTTAATGGAAAAGACTGGGCGATGGCGGTGTCGGCTGACAATGGGGATGGGTAAGCGATGACAATATCGGGCAAACAAGCGGTGGTCGTGTTGTTCGAAGGGTACGGTTGGCGATTCAGGTACGTACGTCACAGTGTATGGTGGTGATAATCTCTGCAGCAACCTCTTTTACTTTCAGGAGAGGGCTTAGATACCGGTAGTAGCGTTGGGTGTAATGTGCGTCTGTAGGCGATAACATGCTCTCAGTCAGGTTTGTAACAACATGATATATCCGTACATATATAAGATCTCCATACCATTTACACATGTCTGATAATATTTTTTTTTCGGAATGGACCCTGACGATTGGCTTATTAGAATCTCCACAAATTTTAATAGAGTAGGCAATATCATACGAGTATGCTTCTACCTATATACAATCGATTACACTTTGTATTTTAAGTTACGACGAAGGTGTTTTATTCTACGTTTAACCATTTAATTGTTTACCGGAATTATTTCAGTTCCGTGTCCAGAAGTACCTTCCATTACATCCTCGTAATTTCCCATTTAATTGTTGTGTTAAACATCATAAAGGTATTAAAAATAAAGGTGGAAACAATAAGTTCATAGTGTAAGACTACAGCTGAGATTCGATGTTTAGTGTTTGTAATGCAAGTTGGAACTTTTGTGCTGTGCCACTGGTCATGTGAAACATTTCTCTGTTTTATGCGATAATTTACGAACACCAGGAAAAGTAAATTAAAACCAAATGAAAAGCTAGACTAGATTAAGATGCATTCACACGAACTAAGTTATACAAATAAATATTAATAGGAACTATAGGAGGTGTGCTGTAATCGAACTTTAAAGCGTGATCATATTCAAACATACTAGTTATATCAATTCTGAAAACCAGTTTGTGTGGGCGTCTTTACAAACAAAACACACCTGGGCAATAGAGAAATCAGTCTGTCATCTAGCTTATTTCTTTTATTCTGCTGAATAGAATTCCGGAATAGGAGTGACCTCAGTGAAAACGAGCTATTGCAGAAGGCGACATCTATCTCTGCTGCATTATATTTTGCAAACCCTATGTTTCGAAAGCCCTCTGCACGAAACATGCAAGACTTCTTTTAGAGTATGCTGGCCAGATTTGGTTACCGTCCACCCTTGGGAGGCTTCCTATGAGAACTTATTTAAATTGATAAATCTGCAGTCCTTGTCACGTCGAAACATCGCTAATACCATATGTAATAATATTTGTACATCTGTTTTTTTTTTTTTATAGCAGATGAACCACTCTGGTACTGCGTTCTCTTAAAAAGACTTATTATGCCGTCCCATAACACAAGACAAGAATGATACGTATATAAGGCTAACAAAAATAAATATTTGGCGCAACAGCCTTTTAAGTGCCAGGGTCTAGCTTCTCGCAACCACTCATGTTGTGTGCTTTATATTTTTCACATGAATGGAAGGGACCTACAGTTTAGTGCCGTATCCGAAGGGCAATTTGTTTTGAGAAGCTTTTTCGAGACAATAATACTCTCGGATGTTTGTCAGACGCTCGCGAGAGGTGGGACCGTGAAAAAACTGTTTGGTGTTTACTGGGATTCGAACTTGGAAGCTCACGCGCAATGAGGCTAATAATAACTCTAATATTATTGATGTTAAGATCAGTCAACTTTTTTTGAAAAATGTCCTGCATCACCAGTTCAGTCATTAATCCCTTCTCTAAACTTTAGGATCTCTTCTTATCTTTGTCCGCCATCCAGTTTAAAGTTTCTGACGTCATAATTTTAAGATTTTTCTTGCATTGGATACATCCATAAAAGATGTATGGTTATCCCCTTACATAATATCCCAACAGTCAAGAGACAGTATTCCAGCCCTTGCAAGGCAGTAAGGACAAATAAAAATTAGAATTAGACAAATTAAAACAGGAACTGATATCTGATATACCCGCAAGACACAACCATTAAAACATACATAAATAATTTCAGGCTTATGCTCATGATTCTTGCATCCTACTTATTTGAATCGACAAATCGATGGCAAGGTTAGGTTAAGTTGAACTGGGCTTCCTTCTAAAGCCGCAATGAGACAATCGGCAATTTAGAATTGCTATTGAGTTTAGAGAAAATGATTCCAGGGAGTTAATTGCTATTTGGCTGTCCAAAAACCCCCTGGCAAAGATAAGACTTCTTTAATCGGCATTAATTCCATCTGAAACACACTAAAATTATTAGGAAGGCGGATTAACCCTATCAGTAAAATATCATCTTCCCCGTCGTTATTTTTTTATCCGTGTCGGTGTAAAAGTGTATCGACCAATCTTCGAGAATGACCTGGAAGGCGATGCAATTGCAAGATTTCTTCAATATTTAGCCCGAGGCTATCCACGTAGAGATATAAAAATAAACTTTTGATTATCCGAAGCCTGGCGACGGGCAAAACATACTTCCACTTACAGTCTTTGACCAAAGAGGAATGGAAGCTTATAATCCACATCGGCCTTTAGCAGATGAAATCGTAAACATTTAAGAAAAAAAAGGGGAGCTAGACAAAATATGCTGCCCGTCTACTGACGAGCTCAACCACCACATCTGGGCGAAGCACATCTATTTTTTAGAGTATAGGCCACAAATTCTTCTAGTAATGTGAAAATTTCGGCACTCCACTTAAACAGCATACATTTTCAACTAGTAATAGTTGAAATGCAAACTTTTGATGAACTTATAATTCCCAAACAACAAAGGATATAAACCCATTAAAGCAACAGCGCAGGCAATGGAATTGTAAACAGCAGTTTCTCGCGAAAACTCTGTAGAAACAATTTTAAAGGATTGGAGATGCATTTTCTGTGGATGAGGGACTCTGAACTCACAACCATATTTTACGTTGTTCATTTTTGTCTTACCTGGATGCCCGTCAGAATTTTTTGCGACTGCTTTTGTCACTAAAATAATCGAGCAATAGTTCACTGTGTGGCTGATTCCAAAATCATTTTTACGAAAGTTTCATTGTCTTTTATTCGACACATTTTTCTACGGACATAAAAGTGTATACAACAAATTATTCTTCATTTACGAGTATATTCGTTTTCACATTTTGAATGTCAACTACAAACTAACAAGTAATCAATTAACTTGCATAAGAAGAATACCATATTATAAAAAAAAAAGATTAAGCATTCGAGGTTAATAAATGTCTAATAATAAGTACTTTAAGTTGCATTTTGACGAATCGTCCACATTTACTTATTCCCAGAAGCCCCCGAGTAAAGGGTGGATTGCAATCATGTTACTTCATCCATTAAATAACTATAAGTCTAAGCTTTTTGAATATTAATCAACTTATTGTATAATTATTATTTATACTTATTAGAACATAGCTATAGCACATGTGCTACGAGAGAACCTACCATAAGATTGACATCACTATGACCATGGAACATCGTGTCTTTCTTAATTAAAAATACTCATTGTCTGGTATGCAAAGTATGGGCACGGTGTATATTTGAGTATTTATTCAGTTGTTTGCAGAATCCTATGTACGTAAGACAGTGATAAAACAATGAACACAATTAATGGTATAGTACTCACGTGCCACTGTTCTTGATAATGCTACATATTAAGAAATCAACTGACGGAGTTATCAAAAATACCTGGCATAAGGAAGTGATGATTCATGGGCGGTATGGTCTGGTCGGAACTAGTTACTTGCAAGACAATTAGCATTAATTGAGAACAAAATTGTATATTGCGTCAAGAATGTTTATAAAATATTTTTTGAAATAAATCAGAAACTATTCGCCTAGAAGTATTGTTTATTGTATGTATTATAAGTTCACTTTAAAATATATACACAAGTCCAAGCAATTGATGACAATAAAAAAATTAGTGCAATCCACTTGGTGCTTTGAAATGGAAATAACAGATTTAATTACCCATAAAAAGACAATAACAAAAACTTATTGTTTGATTTACATTATATGAACAATAGACGAAAAGGAAAGTACCTGAATACATCCCATTGGATCTTGTATGACACAGTTCTACAACAAGATGGGGTTAACAGAAGAATTATAAATTACTACTGGGAATTTGAGGAATGAATTGTACACAGTCATAGATAGAAATGAGTAATTTCGAAAAATGTAAATTACACAGCCACAGTTTGAAGAAGTATTGGCTTTAAGTGTGATATAGAGTATATATGTATAGTTTTGTTTCAAGCCGAAAAATCATTATGTCTTTTGATAGTTGACAGTTAAAGCTCAAAATAAATACTCGGCGCAAGTAGTCCATAAAGAGCCTGAGACCTAGCTTCTAGTTGAAGCTTGCTAGTGCGGGATTCTTACCCACTAAAAAACCTCCCTTCAAAACAGACTTGTTTTTATCAATTAGTTTTCATTTCATGAAATAAGGACGTTTTGCAGGGACCTTCCCATTAGAAGTTCCTGCTAGCTCCGCAGTTTAGACATGGTTACTTAACGCACTAAGTCTAAAGGTTTGGTTCTTTGTAGATGGCGTAGTAAGTTTCTTTTATCCAAAACTTGGACGACTGTAATATTAACGTGATTTTCTAGTCGACTTTTATGTTTTCTCGCGTAGTTTTTGATTTCGTCTACGATTATTTTAATGCCAAGATCTCTGTGGATATCGGTATTTCTATATATACCATGACGCATTAACAATACCTCTTAGCACTTTGTTTTCAAAAGTTTGTAAAATTTTATTGTAATGTTACTTATTTCGGTACAACCCCAGAGTTGTATACCATATGTCCATACTGGCTTTAGCACTTGCTTATATAGAAGCTGTTTATTCTCTATATTAAGCGTGGAATATTTTCCAAGTAACCAATACATTTCTCTATGTTTATTATATAGTTCTTCGCGTTTTTTCTTTACGTGCATTTTCCATTTCAGCTTTGTATCAAGTGTCATTCCAAGCGGGATTTAAACCGTGTTTGAAAAGATCGGCAAATTATTTATTTTCTTATAAGTAAAATTTACATGAACAGATTTGGTCTCGTTGAGTACGATTCGCCAAATCTTTGTCCATGCATTTACTCTATCCAAAGCTTCTTGCAATTTTTCTGTAGTATCTTCGACCGTTTTACCTACTGCCAAGATGGCAGTGTCGTCGGCAAGCTAGCTCAGTGCCTTCTACTTGCGGTATATCACGAATGTATAATAGATATAAAACTGGACCAAGAACGCTTCCTTGCGGCACCCCAGCCATTATTTCCCTTAAATCTGAATATTCGTTTCCACATTTGAAGCGGAATAGTCTATTCGTAAGGTAGTTCCTCCAAATGTTATATAGGTGCTCTGGCAGAACTTGTCGTAATTTAAACTTTAAGCCTTCATGCCATACCTTGTCAAAGGCTTGAGGGACGTCAAGGAATACGCTTGAACAAATCTTTTCTTCTTCAAGTGATTTTTCAATTACATGTGTTATTCGATGTACTTTATCAACTGTAGAATGCTTACTTCTGAATCCGAATTGATGATCCGGAATGAGATTCCTTTCTTCTATCTTCTTCTTCTTCCTTTTATCAGCGAGGCTATGATCCGAAAACAAGGGATCACAACCCTCCCACTTCACCGCATTTCTACTGATCCGCCTGTGGGGTTCGCCTATTTGACCTCAGAAAATATCGGCAGGCCTGCCGATTTTGGATCACTCGGTTACTGAGGCCAATGAAATGCCGATGTCGTCGCATTTGTCTGATCCAGGCGTTTATAGGCCTGCCTTTCCTACATCGCGATGATTCCTTTCTTCTATAACCGGCTGTATTCGCCTTATCAATATTCTCTCGAACACTTTGGATATAATTGGAAGGAGCGAAATCGGTCTATAAGACGTTTTTTTCATTCGCCGGTTTTCCGGGCTTAAGGACCATTATGACTTCGGCGACTTACCATTGACTGGGAACATATTCTAGTCTAATCGCGACGTTTATAATGAACAGAAGCTTAATTAGAGCTTTTCTTGGTAGTGCTTTAAAAACCTCTCCCGTAATTAGGTCATATCCAGGAGCCTTCTTAGGTTTATGTTTTTTTTATTTCTTCCTTAAGTTCGGTAAGTGTTGCATTTCTTATTGCACTATTGGCTATATACGACGTATTTACAATATATTTTCAATAAGAGCTTGACCATCAAACATTTTAAAAGTTTCTTCCAGGTGGGTGGCAAAAACTTACGCTTTCTCTTTATCATGCCTGGCCCATTTGTCTTCATTTTTCCAAATTGGTGCGGCTTGAGGATTTTTAATACCTTTCATAGCCTTCCAAAGCGAGAATCTTTTTCTTCCGTTAAGCTTTCTAGGTAAGTTTGTATTTCATTATTCTT
Organism: Brachypalpus laphriformis; assembly: GCA_945910035.1. Taxonomy (NCBI): domain Eukaryota; kingdom Metazoa; phylum Arthropoda; class Insecta; order Diptera; family Syrphidae; genus Brachypalpus; species Brachypalpus laphriformis. Next base: position 281,934,230 of record OX246754.1, on the reverse strand, counting down.
AAGGTCTTTAATAGATCTTTTTAGTGAGTTGCACAAACGGTTAAGATGTGCTTTATGTTGCGGAGCCCGAGTTTGTTGCCATTTTTTACGCGCTTTTCTCTTCTCCTTAATCATCTCTTTTATTTCCTGCGGATAAGTTTAAATGTATCTGGCCGACGTTTTCTTTGGTTTGGGAGTATTCTTCCACGCGGCATTCTATAGGATTTCGACGAAGCGGTCAACTTGAACTTCAAGTTCATAGGGCGTTTTAAGTGATACGCTCAGTTCAATATTTTTTAAAAAAGTTTTTTTCCATTTCAATTAATTGCAATATGCTTACATCCATTAATAGTAAATGATATAAATCTCTTTACGTTGCGTTAAACAAATTGTACACTTTTCAAATCCAGAATGATATGGAAAATAGGTACAAAATATAAATTAAAAAAAAAAAATATAAATTAAACAAATTATGCAATTATAGTTTCTTGACCAAATATTTGAAAATTTCTTTCTCGGATTGTTTGGTGCCATGGAGTCTTCTAATGTTTAGGGGTAAAGAATTCCAAGATTATCATAATTTTGCTCAGACCATCGCCTAATATTATTAAGGTCATTGATCCATTTGTTGGCCCTATTCTCTATCATTCAAAGTTTGCAGCTCAAGTAGGTTTACAGATCATCGGCATACATATGCTGTAATGAATTCTTAACAATAGATGGAAGATCATTTATTAACATAATAAATAGCAACGGCCCAAGTATGGATCCTTGCGGTACCCCCCATTTTAATTCAAAGAAACTCGATGTACTCGTATTTCTTCTATCAACAACTGCTTTTGTTCTACGAATGTTTGCTTAGCCCTAAGTTGAGAATGGATAATCTAAACGAGGATTTTCATCATATATTCCTAGAGAATGCTTCGGGCTCTCTACACGGATCGATCTATAGCAGGCTAAATCATAATTTGCAACCTAACAAGAATTACTTTCGAGATGAGCTGAGTATTCACGAAATATCCATGATGGAGGGACTGCGAGGAGAACTTCTTCCCTTAAACTACGTACCTCATCGGAACGGCCTCCCAATTTTATGTGGTATATGTAACGTTGCAGAGAGAGAAGATGTAATTCATTTCATGGGCAGGTGTCCTACCCTACGAGAAATAAGAAGACAAATCTTTGGAGCTGATTTTTTGCCAGACGATCGGGTATTTGAACTCCTTAATGAGCTGCATATCCACAAGCTTTAACCATACTGTAAAGCAATAGCATATAGGAACCCCTATATTAAACGAAAATTTCTAATAAATCTAAATGTAAAAAAATAAAAAATAAAAAATAAAATGAAATTTGGGTATGTCTCTGTTGTAAAGCAAATATGTATGTAAATTTACTATCATAAAGGCACAATAGATATATTAATTGTTAACAGTGTTGTCAATCTGGCAGACAGCATAGGCCATGTCTTTGATTTTTGTAAACTTTAAATGTATGAAACAAACTGAAGTATAAATAAAATCTATCTAATATAATCATCATATATTGATTTTTTTTATTATACTTTCGAAAAGGAAAAAACGTTATGCAAGCTAATGAAAAGTTGTGCGATGTATATACAGATAATGCCTTAAGAGAGCCTTAGCTTCGGAATTGGATTGCTAAATTTCATTCTAACCAGTATGGCTGCCCTGAAGCTGCCATTGTTCTAAGCTAGTCAAGTCCTCATATACATTTTTTTTATTTTACCTCGATCTGGCAACCCTTAGGAAAGAATAAATTTACATAACGGTAATAGTTTTTGTTCCTACTTTCATTCGATCGACGGCACTGTTTTTTGACTATTTTAAATTTGTGGGTTACGGGGTTAATGTCAACGGTGCATAATGCTCAGGAAGGCCAGCCGATGTGGATGACGGGAAAGTAAGGATCATAATTGAGGTAGGTATACGTAATTCGCAGTTGCACGACATGAACGATTGCAGCAATTTTGCACACATCGCTTTTGGGCGTTGAACATTTTTATTTAAAACAACTTGATTACATCAACAAACTCGATATTTGGGTACAATATGTACTCGAAGAACGTATCACTAAATAAATAAACATCTGTGATTCACTCATCAGACGTGAAAAAAATATTCCATTCTTGAAGCGAATGACAACAGACGATTAAAAGTGGATCATCTACAATAAAAAAGGATCATAGTTAGTGAGACAAACCAACACAAAGCACTTCAAAAGCAGATATTCATCAGAAGAAAGTTACGCTGTCAGTGTGGTTTCTTTTACACCCTTCAAAGAGCGGTTATAATGGTGCAACGAGCTTCATTCCCAGAAAAATGCTCTAGTTACTAAATATTATGGTTAATTGTGGATGTATATAAAGCTGCATACGTAATTATACTCGCATGTAGATTTTATTTATTTCCGACGAAGTTTTAGATTGATGAAGATTTGAACAATTTATTATTATAATAACATTTCCATCACAATTCGTAAGAAAATGTTTAAATCGAATATTGTTGTACTGTGAAAGCAGCATAACATTTCTGGCCATGCCTTTACGCGTTCTGTTTAGAAAGTCGTCTGTTTTTGCCTTCTTGTAGTTTGGCCACATCTTTCTAAATATGACATAGTTTATGAGCCATGGACTAGGCTAAGGTTAACTTTAATAAGGCAGTTGAGGAAATTTTTGCCTTGGCTGACTGACCCAGCGGAATGTGGACTAATTCTGCATGTGAACAGTGACGGGCTTAGCCTTGCCTGGCCAGTTCATCGTCCTGTTCGTTCCCATAACGTTGTGTTTCAGAATTCTTGTACTAGTTTGGAGGATATACTAACCGAGGCGATGGCTTTGATAATCTCTAAACTTATAATATACATTCATATCCTTGTGTATATCGCAATACCATACAACCGACTTTTTTATTTTCTTTTTTAAATCCACTTTTTAAATGTCAGAATTCAATAGTTTAAATGTTAATTGTTACTAGTAACATTTGTTTTCAACGAATTTAAATGGCTATTTCAACCGCATTCCGATTTAAAACAAGCAAGCAATTTTTTCAATAATTTGTAAAATGTCAGTTGGTTAGTTTTGCCATGTACACGACGATATTTATGTAAGCTACTATGATCAGCTTTCTACAGCTTAATATTTAACTTTTAAAAAAGTGTGAATTGCAGAGAATGGTAAGCGAACAGTATTTCATTTTAAAGTCCCTTATTTGCCCTGCATCTCCTCTTTAAACTTACAGAATTAATAATGCAAATTTTTGTTACCTAACTATTTATTGAAAAAAATATATTTTGATAGGAACAGCCTGGGCTAGACCTAAGTTTTCGCAATCAGTCGTGTTACGTGCGTTATATCATAATCATATTTTCGCACAAATGGAAGGGGCCTACAGTTTTATTCCGTATACGCAGGGCTTCTTTTTTTTTCTCATGACAACAATACTTATGGATGTTTGGTAGATGTTTTCGAGAGGCGGGACCGTGAAAAAGTTGAACGCAATGGTCCGACACAGTAATCAGTATCTACGATGTAATGGTTATTACCAGCATGTATTTAAATATTTAGAAATTGTAAAATCACCCAAACATTCATTGGCGGATTTTGCGCTTAGGTAAATATAGATATGTATTAGATTATTCCCTTCGTTTAAAATAAATCAGTATGTCATTTGGTAATTTTACACTTTTAGTTACGAAATATTCTTTTGCACTTTTATGAACCTGTAATAGTTAAAATAGGTTGCCAGCTGATTTTTACGGAAAGAGTCATGTTTACAATATATGTTACGTTATGAGTTAAAAATAGAGATGACTGGTACATATGTCCGAGGGTTGATTGAGTAGTTCACAGCCTGAGCAATAAAACAAACTAGGAAGTTTACAAATTACTCGTGCTTTAAGCTCAATACACTTCCTCCGGGTTTCTAAAGTCATTAAGCCAGTTTTAAAACAATTATCCGCAAGGCATTTAAAAAAATACTGCATGATCACTACAGCATTTGCCTCTTCATTTGTTGAAAATGTCTGTCCTGTATCCTTTTTTTTTTCTTTAGTTTGCCAAACTAATGGTATGGAAACATACCAAAGTCAAACGGACCAAGATCAGCCGAATAAGGAGGATGTGGCAGTTATTCAAGGCGTGGCAAAATCGCATCATCACCTCCTCGCGGTGCGCGCTGGATAGCTATCTGATATTGAACTAACGATGAGCGTATGCCGAGTCTGACGATATATGTGTAGCTGAACACTCAGACCTGCGTAAGCACATCTGGGTGAACCAACTCATTATACTGGCACAACAGAAACAACTAAACGAGCAACAAATTCAACTGCATCTCATCCAACAACAGCTACGTGAACAACAACAACCTACACAACATAAACCTACACAATACGAACTTCAGGAACAAGAACATCATCAACAAGAAAAAAACCAAACTTCTCAAAAACAGACTGCCCAAATCCAGCATAAGCAGCAAAAACAAAAATTACAAAAACAAAAGCAAAAGAAAACCGTCTTAGCAGCCCCCCCGCAACTACCATCACTTACTTCTGCTGAAACCACTCAAGAATCAATCATGATACCGGATAAGCAGAATAGTGTCGTCCATACATGCTCAACAAGTTCCTACCCTCCAATTCATCTTGAACTCCCGCAGCAAAAGAGAGTTTTACGTTCATACTCAAATCCAATAGAGGATCTTTCAGCTACAAATGTATCCAACGATAAATCGCAGATTGATGCATCTACCTCCCCGCTTTCTCCATATATAAGCATTGATGAGCATCCAACAAGCAAAAATAGTTCAATGAGTACATCCAACCCTGAACCTTGTACTTTAAGGGTCGTACCACCGCCTTTTACTATATTTTTATTTCGTCTGGAATATGGCACTAAGCCTTCTGATATTATTGATTATATTAATCAAAAAAATATTGATACATCTAGCATCAGATGCCTAAGTTTAACAGCGGACAACTTACAAGGACGTTTGTCCGCGTCATTTAAACTTATTGCCCCTATATCTACTGGCAAGATTATCGTCAATCCAGATTTTTGGCCAAAAAACATGCTTGTAAAAGAGTTCATAAACAGACCCAGTCCAAGAATTCCGTCGTCGAAAAACTTACAGAAATCGCATTCTTCTACCAGAACGTGAGAGGACTAAGGACTAAGTGCACTCAATTTTTACTAAGCATCTATAGCTGCTCCTCTGACATCATTGTCATTACTGAAAGTGGATTAGATGACAGTTTTCATAATGACGTCGTTTTTCCACAAAGCTTTTCTGTTAATCGTTGTGATCGTTCTCTGGAAATAGTAACAAAGATCGTCTTGGTGGTGTAATCATCGCAATAAAAAAAGTCTTCAAGCCAAGCGAAGTTGACCTGAGTAACTTCTCCGACCTTGAAATATGCTGCAGCAGAATTGATCTCACAGCATCTTCGAAACTATATGTTATATGTGTCTACATTCCACCGAGATCCCGAACATCAGTAGGTGCTAGATACTTAGATGCCTTCCGCTTCATTGTTGCTTGCCTAACTGCCTTGGACAAAATCTACATATTTGGTGATTTCAACCAACCCAAAATTATAAGGGCCTCAGCTGTTGCGGACTGCACGTTTTTGAGCCCTAGTAATACCTTGTCTGGATCCGGATCTGATATTGTGGATACACTGCAATCATTGGGTTTGCTTCAGGTTAACCTCATAAGAAATCATCAAGATCGTACACTGGACCTCATCTTTACCAATAACAGTGATGATAGTTTCGTCTCCAGAAGCCTTGCACCTCTTGTTCCTGAAGATCTGTATCATCCGTCTCTGTATTTGTTTTCAAATTTTTATATTCATAAGCTTAATATTACTGATTCTTTCAAATTTGATTTCAAAAGAGCTAATTATGTTTCCATTTATTCCATAAATTAACCATTTATGTTCCGAGTTTTATCGGGTCATCAAGGAAGTTATTTTTAAATATGTGCCTGTAGTTCGCGTTCGAAACTCTTCGGTTAGTTCTTGCCCTTGGGATAATGAGTTTACTCGTTTTTTAAAAACTCAAAAGAATAGAGCGCATAGAAGATGGCGTAAAAGTTTAACGAATGAGGACTACTTATCGTACCTTAAACTTAAGTTTGAATTTAAGACGTCTCTGTATCATGCCTACCTCATTTATATTAAAAATATTGAGACTAATATTAAATCTAAGCCTAATGATTTCTGGAATTTCATTAATACTAAAAATAAATCCGACGGTTATCCGATCAGTCGTTCGACTCATCGATAACTATTTGCAACAACTTCGGACATTTTTTCCAATCTGTGTACGCGAATAAAGTCTCAAACATTGATGAAGAATTTTTTAGTTATCTTCAGGAATCTGAGTGTCCTATTTTTAATAATATCGAAATTTGCGAGGATAGCATATTGAAGTGTTTGTTGGAATTGGAATCAAACTTAAATCCCGGACCTGACGGTTTACTTTCTGCTTTTCTAAAGAATTGTGCACAACCCTTACACAAAATTCTCTGTCACATCTTTAATTTGTCATTAAAATCATCTACATTCCCATCTATTTGGAAAAAATCTTTTATAATACCCATATTCAAGTCTGGTAGGAGAAACAAAATTGAAAACTACCGTGGCATATGTAAACAATCTGTAATTCCTAAATTATTTGACAAATTAGTTACCGAAAGTCTTAGCTTTTTTTGTAAGTCATTGGTTTGTAATAACCAGCGTGGATTTGTAAAACAGCGCTTGACTGTAACAAACCTAATCTCATTTACAAATTTTGTTGTCTCTGAAATAAGTAAAGGTAACCAAGTAGATACCGTTTACACGGACTTTAGTAAAGCATTCGACCGTGTAGATCATAATCTATTGCTTTTCAAGCTTAAACGCCTGGGTTTTCCAATTTCCTTTGTTAATTGGTTGTCATCATATTTATGTAATAGATACCAATTTGTAAACTTCCGTAATACAATTTCAAATAAAATTGTAGTTACTTCTGGTGTGCCGCAAAGAAGTCACATTGGTCCACTCCTCTTCGTCCTATTTGTAAATGATATTGTTAAATTTATACCTCAATGTGATATTTTAATGTTTGCGGATGACTTTAAATTGTTTGCATCCGGAAAAAACACGCACAGCTTCCAAATACTTAATACTAACATGCAGAAATTTTCTCTGTGGTGCTCTAAAAACTTTTTGTCCCTAAATGTTAGTAAGTGTTCGGTTATATCCTTCACACGCCGTAAATTGCCTCTTTTATTTAATTACACACTTGACAATAAAGAAATTTCTCGAGTTCATCAAATTAAGGATTTGGGTGTTCTGTTGGACTCTAAACTTTACTATACAAATCACATTGAATTTATCACAAATAAGGCTAATAGAGCTTGGGGATTGATAAGACGCTATGCTGGTGAATTTACCAACCCGTACATAATTAAAATGTTATATGTATCGTTTGTTAGGTCAATTTTGGAATATGCGTCAATTGTTTGGTATCCGTATTACAATGTACATATCTTAAAAATTGAAGCCATCCAAAAAAGATTTTTGAGATTTGCCCTTAGAGGACTTAGCTGGGTCGACCCTAACACGTTACCCTCCTACCAATCGAGACTTAAGTTGATTAGGTTAGAAATTAGAAGAGTGGTGGCTAGAACAATTTTTTTCATAAGCTACTTATTGGTGAGATTGATTCCCCTGAGATTTTAAGTCTTTTAAATATAAATATTCCAGCTGCTGGCTTAAGAAATCAACGATTTTTTAATATAACTCACTCGCGAACTAATTACGGCCATTCTTCATCAATAAATGGGCTTTTGAAGTTGTATAATGAAAATGCTCATTTCTTCGACTTTAATTCTTCGGTCGATATTATAAAAAAAAACGTTATGAATGCTCTTACCCGGTCATAATTTTTACCTTCATTTTTATATTCATTTTATTTAATTTTTTTATTTTCTACCTGTTTTGTTGTTTTATTGTTAAATTTACTGTTTCATTTGTTCTTTTTAAGCTCTTTGTAATTCTATCTAAGAAAGTCTTGTACTTTGTTGATAATAAAATTAAAATTAAATTAAATTAAAATTAAATTAAAACTTCAGCGCGCATATGTTTAACCGGACGAGGCATCTCTTGTTGACCTGATTGGCTGAAATATGCGTCTCAGAAGTCTAGCAAGAGCTCCTCAGAAGGAGGAGGTGCGGCGGATGAATTCTCTCGATGGAATCACCGGTGACGTCTACAGACCAGCGGATACCTTACTGGAGCTACTTCGACATATTTGGAGCTGAGGTCTGTAAGGATTTTCAATACTACGTCAGGGTATTGAAAAAGAGATGGTGGCGGATGAACCCTTAATGGGCCAAGGGCAGCGCTCATATCCCCGAAGTGAGTACAAAAAAAAAAGGATCTGGTCCTCCAGGTTAGGGGTTGTGCCTTCGGGTTAACTTCCCTACTACGTAAAAAACCTTCGGTTACAAAGCAACCAACAGCCTCGAATACGGATGATTTTACTGTTGACGACCCAAGCAAATGTAAAAAGGACAACGATCTTCGTATCTGCACGTGGAATGTTAGGGCCCTCTTCAAACCACGTGCAGCCGAACAACTCGCGGAGGCCCTAGAGTGTTTCAAAGCAGACATTACCGCCATCCAAGTGCGATGGGATGGGCCGGGCAAAAGGAGGATGAAAAACTCCGACATCTACTTCGGCGATTGCTGCAGACAACAAGGACAGCGTCTATTCGGGTGCGGATGTGTCATTGGAGACAGACTTAGAAGTCTTGAGTTTCCGGCATGTGAACGAGCGTCTCATGACTATCCGTATCAAGGCTAAATTTTCCAGCAATAGCCTAATATGCGCTCACGCCCCTCACGAGAAGATGGACGACGCGACCAAGGATGACTTCTACCAGCTCTTGGACAAGACGTATGAGCAATGCCCTAGCTACGATGTTAAAATTATCCTAGGTGATTTTAACGCAAAGCAAGGAAGAGAGGACGTCTTTAGTAGCGTGGTCGGAAAGCACAGCCTGCACGACATCACATCCGACAACGGACTCAGGCTAGTCGACTTAGCGACGGGACGAAAATTTGTCGTAGCTAGTACGCGGTTCCCACGTCTCGACATTCTCAAGGGAACATGGCGCTCCTTTGATCAAAAAAACTGTCAACCAAATCGATCATATTGTGATCGACACAAGGCACTCTTCCAGTATTCTGGGTGTCCAGACTTTCCGAGGAGCCAAAATGGACTCGGATCAGTACCTAGTTGTAGCCAAGATACGGATGCGGATATCCAGAACGGAGCGAAATCAACGAAACACTGTGAGCCAATTTGACGTCGGGCGGCTACGATCGAGTTTCTTCTAATCTTTATCTAAGTCCTATGCCACCAGCAGCAAATGCGGAATACCGGCGGCAGCGTTGCCAATAAGACATCAGAGATGCGGCCTCTGATGTACTGGGTTTCTCTCGGCCACCACAACGAAACCCCTGGTTTGATGAGGAATGCCGGCAAGCACATGCAGCAAAACAAGAGGCATACAAAGCGGTGCTGCATAGAAGGACTAGAGCTGCTTACGAGCTCTACGTGCGCAGGAGAAAAGACGAACATCGTCTTTTCAGGAAGAAGAAAAAGGGGCATGAGAAGGGCTCGATCGAGTAGATTGAGAGACTTTATTGCAGGAATGATGTTCGAAAATTTTACCAAAAGGTAAAAAGAACATGCCAGGGTTTCAAAGCCAGAATAGAAGCCTGCAGGGACAAAAAAGGCAATATAGTAGTAGACTCGCAGTCGGTGCTGAGGATATGGAAGGAACACTTCTGCAGAGTGTTAAACGGTGATGACGACCAATATTCCGCTGTCTGGCAAAATGAGCCATTCAACAGTGACAATGGCAGTCAAGATTCCCGCCAACGCGATCAGAATGATGTGAGGAATCCAACAAAGCTGCTGGAGCCGACGGCATTGCCGCTAAACTTTTCAAGGCAGGAGGAGATGAGTTGGTAAGGAGCATGCACCAGCTCATCTGTAAAATCTGGTCGGACGAAAGTATGCCCAATGAATGGAACCTCAGCATCGTTTGCCCGATCCTGAAGAAAGGAGACCCTCTGAACTGCGCGAACTACACAGGTATAAATCTCCTCAACATCGCATATAAGATCCTGTCTGCCATATTATGGGATCGCCTAAAACCGATCATCAACAACCTGATAGGTCCTTATCAGTGCAGTTTCAGGCCGGGAAAGTCCACCATTGACCAAATATTCACACTACGGCAGATCTTGGAAAAAACCTATGAATATAAAATCGATACGCACCACCTCTTCATCGATTTCAAAGTTGCCGATGTTAGCGTGTATAGAGACGAGTTATACAGAGCCATGTCTAGTCTTGGCATCCATGCCAAGCTCGTCCGTTTGTGCAGAATGACGATGGAGAACTCTCGCTGCTCCATCAAAATCGGTAAGAACATCACCGAACCGTTCGATGTCAGGAAAGGTCTTAGATAAGGTGACGCGCTCTCATGGGATCTCTTTAACATAGTACTTAAGAGAATTGCACGAAACTCACAAGCCAACACCGGAGGTACAATCTTTTACAAATCTGTACAACTACTCGCTTATGCCGACGACATTGACATAATCGGAAGAACTCAGCGGGCCGTCAATGGGGCATTTACGAGTATTAAGATCGATGCAGCAAAGATAAGTTTAGCGGTCAATGAAAGCAAAACAAAAAACGTCGGGGTCTTGGACAGAACGCCACGATAGATAGATATAATTTTGAGGTAGTAAAGGATTTTTTTTATTTTTTTTTTTTTTTTTTTAAAGGATTTTCTCTACCTGGGCTCTATAGTGAACTCCGCAAATGACATCAGTAGGGAGATCACACGAAGAATTACTCTTGCCAATCGTTGTTTCTATGGGCTAAGACGGCAATTGAGTAGCAAAGTCCTAACTTGAACTACTAAGGTAACTCCTTATAAAACACTAATCATCCCAGTCCCGCTGTATGGGCTTTGACAAAACCGGATGAGGATGCCCTTGGTTATTTCGAGAGAAAAGTTATTCTAATGATCTTTGGTCCCGTCTGCATAGACGGTGAGTGGAGGGGAAGGTACAATGCCGAACTATACGGCCTGTACAAGGATATTGGCTTAGCCAGAAGAAATCATATACTACGACTAAGATGGCTGGGTTATTTAGAGCAGATGGAGCCCAACGTTCCCGCCCAGAAAGTCTTCGAATCCACCCCGGATGGACGACGCACTAGACGACGACCTCTTGGTAGTTGGCGCAAACAAGTGGAGGGGGACCTCAACCAACTTGGCGTGCGCAACTGGAGGCAGTTGGCTCGTAACCGTGCTGGCTGGAGAGGCGTGTTGGTTGAGGCCCAGGTCCACCCCGGACTGTAGCGCCATCTAAGTAAGTAAGCAGTTATTCAAACGCTCAGTGTTGGACTTCGGCCATGGTTTAACGCGATGTGTGTGGGCGTTAATTGTCCTGGTGAAACAAAAATGTTTTCCTCAATATTCCTGAAAGATCGCTAAAGACCGCAGTAGTAGTTGGAGTTATTGCTTTGTTCATTAACAAGGTAATAAATTGCACTGATAATACAATATTGTTGTAACTCAAAATTTGTCAAATTTGAGATAACATCATATTCAAAAGTAAAATTCAATTCCCTACGCGTCAATAAGACTGTCATTAGAATATTAGGTAATTGCTTCATTTATATTTGTAACCCTAATAAAGTATTCATTTTTTTTTATAATGTATAACAGGACGTAAATAATCATTTATTCGCTGATTCTGAAAAAAGTCATATTTTAAGTTACAACAGTATTGTATTATTAGTGCGAAATCATGATGATCCGCAGAAAATTTTATTTCACTCTTCTTCAGGGTTGGTGATCGAGTTTTTTTTATTGTTGTTTAGTTTCAGGGGCATAGTGGTGCAATTAGGTTTTATCTGTCGTCGCAAGTCTGACCAAAAATTCTATGGATCGGTTTGAAATAGCACTAAACACTCGCGAGATATCGATTAAGTTTTTGTTCAACTGAAAACAGTTTCCAAACTCATCTTGAAGAAAACTTGGAATAATGTTTTAGGTCCATTCATACCAGATGCTGACAATTTCAGCTATCCGTCTTATCATCAATCTACGATATCCTATGATCGGGTTACACATTTTTCCGATGTTTTCCCTCTGTAGTTTAAGTTGATTGTGTTCCACAGCTTGAGTCGTCTTGAACGCTCTTTTGCTCACGTTTGAATTCGACTATTCACTTTTTAAATGGTCTTATGGATTGAACAACAGCACGATGTTTGATGTGCTCCATTTTTTAACTACTATTACTACTTTACTTTGTCTCACTTAAGCACGTGTATGAACCGAACTAAATGCAACGCAGGAATGAAACTTCATAGAGTCACTCTTAGAATGTTGGGCCATACATAAAAGTGGGGAGTAGTAATTTAAAATTAAAACGATTTCTTTGATAGGTCGCGAACTTTTCAAGCTGGAGCAAATCGTTATAGCTTCACGACTTAGTAAAAACTTAAGTGAAGCTTAGTCACCCGCGCTAAACTTTCTATGACCAGCCATCACTGAAGTACGTAAATAACTATGTTTAGATGTTCTCGCTTAATAAATGTCAACTCTTATGTCGCAAAGCAGAGGCTGAGAAGACGTTGTGTAAAATCGGGTTGGCGGCTATAGCAACAGTCATCAAAGGATTAGTCATAAAAAAGATATCTCAAATTGTAAATTGATAGCAAACTAATTTACAATCCACGCATTCAATTTTTAACATTTTATGAGACCTACACGAAGTCAAATGATTAGCTTAGATTATAAACTATTTAATAAATTAACGGAATAGTTGACGTATGTTACATTTTTTTCATTTTATCCTTAATACGATAATGAAAAATTTAACTATTTAGTGAACACATGCCATGGTGAACACATGCCATGGACTGTGTTGTCATATTTTGAACACAATCGTATAATACATATTTCTTAATACTGCGACGTAGGGATATGATAGTGGATAAATGATTATAAGGTGGCTGTTTTTTAATCCAGAATCGAACCCTTTAAATTGGCAGCCACGCAATTTTATGAAGAGATGAGTAATATTTATCTTGAAAAAATAAAAAAACTGTGGAAAGCCACAGTTAAATTGTTACTAAGTTAACTTCTTCAAATTTGTATCAGGTATGTAATCTGTCGAGTTGGTTAATACGATTGGCGGATATGACACATGTCATATAAGAATTTATCACAAATTGTAAATTAATAGCAAAACCAATGAATAATCCATTATCACTTGTCAAATTGAATGGAATTCGATTTATGAAACAAAAATGACGCTTAAAGATTAGCCGAAGCTATAAACTTCTAGATCTACAAAATCCCACACATAAATTGTCTTAAGTGAATTTTAATAAATTAACGCTTTGACACTTTTCACTTATAAGCCGTTATTACGCATTTGAACCTAAAATATTATATAGAACCTGACAAAATTACTAGTAAAATAGCCAAATTTATAGATACTCGTATAAGTCTCCCGTACATGAAAAGAATGCTTTTATGAAGCAAATCCTTTAACCGAAAGAATACGACTGCTATAGCAATTGCTTCGAAATTTTGTCTCCCTTGGGAATGCCTATGAACTATTGATTGAGTCACTATTTCCACTTCCTGCAGTTATATATACATGTTTAGCTGTGCATTTAGGATTGATTAATCAACCAAATTTATGGCAAATTGTAATACTTTACTGTGTCGCATTGGAGCACTTACGTTTCACTTAAACAATTCTTGCATTTGTTCTGCAAGGAGTTACCCAAAAAAAGTAAGGCCAATGGTAATAATTAGGCGAAGTCATTAAAGGACCCCATGGTAAGATATTGAGATGACTTTCAGAGTGGGTGGTCACAAATAAAGCAATGAACATGTCCAGGCCTAGAGTTGCAATATTAATGTTTTGGGAGTAAGGCCTGTTAAAAGGTGAGAAATCCATAACCAATCAACGTACAGGAGTTTGTAATAAATATTATAAAATTAGTGTAGAACACAAACTATGCCTGGACGTTCATTTCTATATCTACATATTGGTTGAGAAGAAATTCTTTGACAAACAATTAAATCAATACCAAATTTAGAAAAAAGTCCCACGCTCAGTGGACATGTATCAAAACGGCACCTAGTGTTAACTGGGTTTCTTTTTAAAGGGACCGCCACTTCTACCTAAGAGGACAGGACGTTGCCCGTCGATTTTTTGAATTTTGAATTTCTCTAAGCCTGAAGAGTTAGAGGAGGAAAATTTATTAAAGTGCAAACCACATTCGAACGAATTCAATTTTTTAATATTTTCAAAGATAGATGAATCCGACGTTCCGACTAAGTTCCATATTAAATAATAAACATAAACATAAACAAACATACAAAGGGCCGATCAGTCGAAACAGCCCTGCACGAAGTGATAACAATGATCGAGCAATCACTCTACCACAAGGAATTCACGCTAGCGGCCTTTTTAGACGTGGAAGAAGCATTTAACAATGTGAAAACCGAATCGATAAGACTATCACTAGACCGACTCAGTATAGATTCCACATTCCCCGACTGGATAAAATGTATGCTCAAGTCGAGGCACATCAACTCAGAGCTAGGTGATTGCCAAGTAAATGTACTGGCCTCTGGAGAAACGCCGCAAGGTGGGGTCTTATCTCCTATACTATGGACTCTAGTCGCAAACGAGATCCTATTGAAATTATGACACAGCGGAGTAAAAGTTGTTGCATATACAGATGACATCGTCCTACTAATGTCCGTCGAATTCCTCGACACAATCACCAAACTTTTACAATCGGCCCTAAATACGCTCCATAACTGGGCGAAAAGTTGTGGACTGAACGTCAACAAAAGAAAAATCCCGGTTTTCGGACTCCTACGACTCGATGGCACTCCATGGCAAATTTCGGACAAAGCACGGTATTTAGGGTGCATACTTGACCCCAAACTGAGCTGGAGAGATAATATAATACCTACAAATGAAAGAATAAAGAAAGCGTATATTGCGTTCTTTGCTTGCAGTCGATTTTTTGGGAAAAAAGTAGACCCAAACCTGCCATCATCATCCATCCTAACATATAGGTGCATTGTCTGGTGGCCAATAGCAGAGAAAGTCATATATCTCAAGGAACTGACCAAAATCCAGAGACTTGTTTGCATAGCATCCACTGGTGCCATGAGAACCACCCGGACTGCAGCACTTTAAATAATTCTCGCACTGATTCCACTAAACTTATACATTAAGAAATCAACCGCGGTGAGTGCCCTGCGCCTAAAAGGATCCAACTTGTGGAAAAAGGGCCACACGGGCCACCGAACTATTGCAAGGTTGGCTCGCCTAAACCACAGACTACCATTCGCTATCCCCCAGCCTGAACGTGAAAACGGTCATCGTATCAAGGGAACACTGGGCGAACGGTGGGGCCATCAACCCGCATAGAACATACTTCACTCTTCACTGACGGGTCAAAAACAAACGAAGGAGTGGATTCAGATGTCTACTCAGCAGAACCCGATATTGCAATATCACTAAGACTTCCGAAACATGTTTTAAGCGTAAGTCTAGCGATAGCAGAGGCACCACGAGAACTATCGACGAATCCTGTTACTAGAAAGGATAACGTATTGACCTATACATAGATAGTTAAGCTGCTATAAAAGGCATCTCATACGCGGTTATAAAATCAAAGATAATTAAACGCTGCCGCGATGAGCTTGAAACAATCACCGATAGCCACCGTGTAACATTCTGGTGGGTCCCAGGACAGAAAGGAATTCCAGGGAACGAAATGACAGATGAACTGGCAAGGAAGGGATCAGAACAAGACCTGTCAATGCTCAAAACTCGGTCCTTGTTCACCTAAAATTTGTCAAATCAAACATAGCACTTGACTTCAAACGACAAGCAGACGAAAGATGGAGAGCGGCTTCATCGTGCAGCGTTTCCAGAAAACTCTGAACAAACACGACAAGGTGAAAACCAAGCTAATCCTCGCTCAAAGTAGACAAAACTTGGCGCTTTTCATAGGAATCATTACCGGCCACAACCTATTGGCGATCCACCAAAAAAGAATGCGACTACGTACAGATGAACTTTGCAGAGGCTGCGACAACATAGACGTAGATACGGACCACTTCCTATGCAAATGCCCCAGTCTCTGCATTACCAGAAAGACCGGAGTATTTCTTCAATCATCTGGGCGACATATCTAAAAAGCCGCCAACCACCATCCTGAAGCTCATAACTTCTTGAGGATAGTTTCGAGGAGTCCCCAACACAACGGAACTCTAATCACTTTGTTTTTCTTTTTTTCTTCTCAGTGTTTTAGCCAGGAAATTCCACGTCAGGGGAGCACAATAGATCCTAGTGAGAGCGCAGGCTGCACCCATTCGATGCAACTAACCTCTTTAACTTAACCTTACGTAACACTATTCAATACTATGTAAATATATTATTAACGTTTTCTCTCCCAACATCATGGAAAGAGGCAACAATTATTCCATTTATTCCATTTCCAACGGAATATGAATATAGACATAAAACTACATATAACTATCTAAACTAAAACTGCTACATCGTCAGATGTCAATGTCTCTTCAAAGAAAAACATGATAAACGGCATTCGATTTGGTTTTCAATAGAAACATACATACTCGTAGTAGCTGCATATCATATTCGATCAAAGTCATAGAGTATCTATCAAGTGCTATTGATAACGCATACCACAAGGATTCATTTTAGCTACGTTATTATTTGCATTATGATCTCTCACAATGTTTGCTAACGTTGTATGGATTTACTTAAACTACAAGCTAAGATTGACTGAAGGTGAAGCAAGTAAATTAAATGAAGATCGACGAAAAATATTAAAGAAAATTAAGAAAATCAGCTGAAAATTACCCTCGGTAAATCAAGTTGCCCAATTATTTAAAAAACTGTGCTAGATCAGAGATATTTTTCACTTATTGTTCTTGAAAACTGTCGAATAAAGAAAAACAAGAACCTGAATATATCATTCAACCTGAGTATATATGTACATAAATTCAAACAATCAGTTCGAACGAGAATATTGACAAAACTTACGGAGTTTTTAGAGATAATTCAATGACCAAGTACATTACCCCGAAGTTTATGCTTACAAATTCATTGATACTCCACAGTAGACATACTTGTACTGCGAAATATTGCCGAGAATTTTGTTGAAAGGAAAAAAAATATACACCTTCTTCGTTGATTTCAGAGCAGCATTTGACACTACAGACCACCAAAAACTCTTTTACAAACTCTACCAAAATGGAATGGCGCAAAAATTTGGAAAGGTAATGGAGAATTTATACACCAACACTAAAGCAGCAGTATGGAACGGAGATGGTTTATCGGAATGGTTTCCTACAGAGGCAGGAGTCAGGCAAGGCTGCAATGCAAGTCCAACGCTATTTGCTCTCTTTATCGAAGGCAATATCGATTGCTTACCAGGTGGTATTGTGTTTACAGATACACATATCAAAGCTCTCCTTTATGCCAACGATCTTGTGCTATTATCGAGTTCTCCAGACACATTGCAGCTCATGATTAATCGGCTATACGATTGCAATGTACTGTGGAACATAAAAATAAATTTAAATAAATCGGAAATCATGATCTTCCGTAAAGGTGGAATCAGATGGGCAAGGACGGAAAGTTGGTCGTATAATCATGTACCAATCGAGATCGTGAAGCAGTAAATGTACTTGGAAATTATCATCTCTAATAACCTTAGCATGGAACCTCACTTGAAGGAAAAGCTTTTGGTGTCTAAGAGAGCATTGAGCTCAGAATGGAGGAACTGTTTTCAAAACCGGGACATATCGCACAGTGCTAAGTATCGCGTCCTCGAAGCAGTGTCTAAGTCCATACTTTTCTACGGATCACAAACATGGGGTCATGTGAGATTCGAAATAGTGGAAAAGCTGCAATGGTTTGTATGGAGTATTTCGAATACCCACAACTGCTCCCAACTACATGCTGTTGCTAGAAACAGGACTGGCACCTCTTTTCTTACAGACGCTAAAATTAAGCATCGATTACATCTTTAACACAGTTAAATTAGGGGATGAGCGACTGCCAAGGAAGGTTGTTAAATTCGCAATAATTAATCGAGTACTGTGGTATAAGGAAATCTTGGATTTAGCTGAAAGTTGTGGATATAGTTTGAAATTGGAATGGGATTCGCAGAGTATTGGAAAAGAAAGATCTATGATTTATTATCACATTTCGATATATGTATTCGCCAAAAGTATATCGAGGATGCGGAAGCATCGACCCACAGAGAAATATATAGCACTTTAAACTTCAACCTAGGTGGGCTGAACTACTTTAATGAAGGCAATTGTACAAGCTTTATATCTGTTATTTTTCGCACAAGGGGTGAGTTGTTGCCACTAAACTTCGTACCGCACAGAGATGATCTACCTGTTTTATGTCCCTTATGCAATCTGTCACAAAGGGAAAACACTGTCCATTTCCTGGGTGTCTGCCCAATATTTCGCAATGTAAGAAGGTCCTGCTTTGGGAATGCAACTTTGTCAGTTGATGAAGTTCTGGAACAACTGAATGGTTACGACTGGAAAGCAATGGAATTATACTGCAAAATAGCGTTAGCATACAGAAAAAGAATTGTTGAGGAAGTATTTTAGTAATTTAAAATGATTAACAATAATAATGTATATATATTTTTTTTTATAACTTGCGCGCACTCAAAGGGTTATGAATACCTTTAACATGTTTACACACAGTGCAGGCGTTGGAAAGGATGGATAGGGAGAGAGATAGAAAGATTTTGGTGTAGTGGTTCTTGAAGCTCAGTTGTTTATGCTTCAGCTGTTCTCCGGGGGTGGCGTCCATATAAATGGAAGATTTTTGCTATTATTGTCTTTGTTTCTGATTCACAGTACTTTTTTCCCAATAATCGATGTCAAGGGCAAATCTCCATCAACAGAGCGAACAATTTTCCAGCCACATGACCAAGCTACTGCCAGTGTTATGCCTTCGCAGTAGTGTTCACAAAAGCTTTTGCAAATGATCGGACTGACTTTATATACTTCATGAGAAATACATAAATGCTTGCTGACATCAGGATTTGAACCATGAACCATAAGCGTGGCAATTGACGACGTTACCACTACACCATTGCCACCCCCAAGTTAATTATAGTCAGAGAAAAACAAAAGATGACAGAACTTCGCAGACGGCTTTATACTAAGTCACATTTATAGATATTGTAACCAAACATTGTTTTTATATTTGAAAAGAAAATAAATCGAAATAAATGAATGAAAAAAATGAAGTCATTGATGGTTCCCCTTTTCCGTTTGATCCGTTTACAATAACTTTCAGTGGATTAGGCAATGGTGCGAACGGGACACCATGGCTTATTTTTGTCTCTTTTCCTAACAACATACTTACTTACTTATGTCCTTTAACCCCTCGGGGGGCATAGGGCGTCAACCACGCCTGCGCGCCATCGTGTTCGGAGTTCTGCAACGCGTTTGAGCTGCCTCCAACTCATTCCTAAAGAGCTCGATTCCTCCTCAACTGTTCTGCGCCACGTTTGCCTAGGGCGTCCCGCTATTCTGCCTGCCTGGGTGAGCGGATTCCACTGCATAGCGTATTTCGCAATGGAGTTGTCTTCGCGCCGTAGGGTGTGTCCAATCCATTGCCACTTTCTTCTTCGTATAGTAATGCTTATAGGTTCTTGGCCCGTTCTCAGATAAAGCTGTTCGTTGGAGATGCGGTTCGGCCAAAAAATCCTCAAGATGATTCTTAAGCATTTGTTTACGAAGACTTGCAGCTTCCGTGTGTTAATGGTGTCCACCTTCCAGGTACTGCACCCATAAAGCAGCACTGATTCTACGTTGGAGCGGAACAGTCGTAGCTTGGTTCTTAAGCTAATAACATTGCTTCTCCAGATTTTGGACAGCATTCCGAACGCAGCTTTAGCCTTCCCGATTCTGCTGCACACATCCAGTTCGGTGCCACCGCGATTAGCCGAGACGACACTTCCTAAATATAGAAAGTTATCAACTTTCTCGACTTGCTTTCCGGCAATGTTAAGTTGAGCGCGGGTATTGGAAGTACTCAGGGCTTTTGTTTTGGCTGTGTTTATTTTTAGCCCCACTTTGTTTGCCTCAGCTTCTAGATTTTGGGCCATCAAATGAAGATCCATTATCCGATGTGAAAGTAGACAAACATCGTCAGCGTAATCTAGGTGTTTAAGGTAAGATGTCATAGTCCAACGAATTCCAGAATTAGCTTCCATCAATGCTGCACGGAGTACATCGCTGATAACCACCAAGAACAATAGTGGGGACAGTATGCACCCTTGACGTACTCCACTTTGGACTTCAAAGTCCTCCGACACCTTACCATTGTGCACGACGTGACACTTGCCGCCCTCATATGTAGCCTTGATAATAGCTATAAGCTTTTCTGGAATGCCTCTCCTGCGCAAAGCCAGCCAGATAGCATCTCGATTCAAGCTGTCGAAAGCCTTCTCGAAGTCGATAAACAGTAAATGTAGCGGAGACCTATACTCAACGCATTGTTCGATTATGATCCGTAAGGTGTTTATGTGGTCGATGCAGGAGGATCCAGCGCGAAAGCCTGCCTGTTCGACATCGAGAGTTGAATCTAAATGATCTTTAATTCGTTCTAGAATTATTCTAGCTATTATTTTGGCTACAGCTGGAAGAACACATATACCTCTCCAGTTACCGCACTCCATCAAGTTACCCTTCTTTGGAAGCTTAATGATCATCCCCCTTTTCCACTCCTGTGGAAATTGTTCACTATCCCAAGCTCTCCGTATTAGCGGATGCAGCAAATCTGCCGATGTATTTGGCGCCGCTTGAAATAGCTCGGCAGGGATACCATCAATACCCACCGCTTTGTTTTTCTTGAGGGACTTGATTGCTGTTATTATTTCAGCTTTACTGGGAGGTACGGTGCGAATTCGGGAATTTGTTGCTTCGAACTGCTCATTCGAATTCAAGATCATACCGCCGTCGTCTAAGTGATTTAGCACTGCAGCAAAATGTTCTCTCCATCTAGTGAGCTGATCCTCATCCGAAATCAGAAGGTCACCGTCTAGACTCTTCACTGGATGTTGTTTGGAGTTTCGACCACCAATGAGCTCCTTAGTGATGTTGTAAACAGTCCTACTGTCGCACCTACTCGCTGCTTCTTCAGCCCTTGAGGCCAGTGAGTTGACATGTTGACGCTTGTCACGTCTCACACTACGCTGCACTTCTTTCTTCTTCGCACGGTATTGGGCTTCAAGCTCGGTTCTCTCTACTGCTGAGGCCGCTGCAATCCGAGCCTTGATTGCTGTACGCTCATCGATCCGTCTCCAGGTGTCTGTAGAAAGCCATGTGCGGTGGTGTTTCTGCTTTTTACCGACATAAGTGCGTGCCCCAGTCGCAAAAGCATTTTTCACAGCACTCCAGTGGTCATCCATGTTCTCTATGCTGCTGATTGCTTCTGCTTCTAAGGCAAGATGGTCCCTGAACTGTTGGCGCACTTGGGGAACCTTGAGCCTGTCGATATTAAACCTGGTGATGTTAAGCAGGTTTGAGCGGTTGCTGTTGACGGATGCAGTACGAAGGCGTAAATGAGCTACCATAAGATGGTGATCTCGTTCTTGTCCGACGTCAGCTCCACGTCTGTTTCGGACGTCCAGGAGACAATTTCTAAAGCGGCGACTGATCGCAATGTGATCGATCTGGTTGGATGTTCGTTGCCTATCAGTAGAGACCCAACTGATCTTATGGCAGGTGTTATGCTTAAACAGCGTACCTCCGATGACTAGGCGGTTGGTATTGCAGAAGTCCACAAACCGCTCACCATTGTCATTACGGTCTCCCACGCCGTGAACTCCCATCACGTGCTTAAGCATGGTGTTGTCGCTACCCACCTTGGCATTGAGATCCCCCATTACCATTACGATGTCCCCATTAGGCGTTTGGTTGTAGGCGGCACCTAAGTGACTATAAAAATTATCCTTTTCATCCTCAGTCGCGTCTAGAGTCGGAGCATAACACTGTATGATGGTAATTTTTCTAACTCTACTCTGGAACCTAGCCGTCAATATCCGGTCACTATGGGGTTTCCAGGATATGAGGCTACTACGTGCTGCTGGAGTTAGCATGAGTCCTACGCCAGAACTCCGTGCACTTCCAGCTGGTTTACCAGAGTAGAGCATCACAGTGCTTTTTGTTGGGGAGATGTATTCCCCAGCATCGTACCATCTTATCTCGCTCAGCCCTAAGATGTCGATTTTATACCGTGCGAATTCGCGCTCCAATTGGAGGAATCTGGCGTTATAAGGCCCTTCCTTGAGTGAGTCCAGGAGGGTCTTAACGTTCCAGAATCCGATCGTTGTCCGTGTCCGATAGCCAAAGGTCGTCAACAAATGATCAGTCCGTATCCGAGGCGTATGTTTCCGTTTCGGAGCAATAGTTTGTTTTTACGGTTGCGGCTCGCTGGGCCACAGACCAACCGACACTTATCCTGTTTTTTGGCGCAGGAAGCTCGCCATTCGTCCTCTCCCGTTAGCAATTTCCGAAGAAATTCCCAGATGGCACCACGAGGAGGTGGGAGTAGGGCTTACTAACAGAGCTGCTAGGTTTTCGGCTGCAGTGGCTCCTACTCGTTACTTAGCGGACCAGCACCTATCGGGAGATGCTGCCCCTACGAGGCCTTTGTTAGTCGTTTGCCATCCGATACATGGATACAGGTAATTCACTTTGTATCACTTAAAAAAAAAAAAAAATGGTCATATTAGTAACGATAGAGCAAGGAAAAAGTGAAAAAATTCGGTCGCCGAAATTAGGCCCCTCATTTTTTTTATGATTTTCTACGGCGGTTTCACAAGACTTTAATGCTATCCCAGTGAGTTTGGTTTTAGATACATATTACCGAACTTAAGCCTAGTGACCCATATTAAGGTTATACGAACGTCCACATTATCTTTTCCAAAACCTGTGCCATTGAGGCATTATTCCCTAGCTGGAACTCATAAAGCATAACATTACGAAAATGCTTCTCTCCTGGGATTTACTTAACATATGTACTCGTATATAACTATACAAGGATCGTGGGACTAAAACGAATGAATATTTTATTTATTTATTTATTTATTTATTTATTTATTTATTTATTTATTTATTTATTTATTTATTTATTTATTTATTTATTTATTTATTTATTTATTTATTTATTTATTTATTTATTTATTTATTTATTTATTTATTTATTTATTTATTTATTTATTTATTTATTTATTTATTTATTTATTTATTTATTTATTTATTTATTTATTTATTTATTTATTTATTTATTTATTTATTTATTTATTTATTTATTTATTTATTTATTTATTTATTTATTTATTTATTTATTTATTTATTTATTTATTTATTTATTTATTTATTTATTTATTTATTTATTTATTTATTTATTTATTTATTTATTTATTTATTTATTTATTTATTTATTTATTTATTTATTTATTTATTTATTTATTTATTTATTTATTTATTTATTTATTTATTTATTTATTTATTTATTTATTTATTTATTTATTTATTTATTTATTTATTTATTTATTTATTTATTTATTTATTTATTTATTTATTTATTTATTTATTTATTTATTTATTTATTTATTTATTTATTTATTTATTTATTTATTTATTTATTTATTTATTTATTTATTTATTTATTTATTTATTTATTTATTTATTTATTTATTTATTTATTTATTTATTTATTTATTTATTTATTTATTTATTTATTTATTTATTTATTTATTTATTTATTTATTTATTTATTTATTTATTTATTTATTTATTTATTTATTTATTTATTTATTTATTTATTTATTTATTTATTTATTTATTTATTTATTTATTTATTTATTTATTTATTTATTTATTTATTTATTTATTTATTTATTTATTTATTTATTTATTTATTTATTTATTTATTTATTTATTTATTTATTTATTTATTTATTTATTTATTTATTTATTTATTTATTTATTTATTTATTTATTTATTTATTTATTTATTTATTTATTTATTTATTTATTTATTTATTTATTTATTTATTTATTTATTTATTTATTTATTTATTTATTTATTTATTTATTTATTTATTTATTTATTTATTTATTTATTTATTTATTTATTTATTTATTTATTTATTTATTTATTTATTTATTTATTTATTTATTTATTTATTTATTTATTTATTTATTTATTTATTTATTTATTTATTTATTTATTTATTTATTTATTTATTTATTTATTTATTTATTTATTTATTTATTTATTTATTTATTTATTTATTTATTTATTTATTTATTTATTTATTTATTTATTTATTTATTTATTTATTTATTTATTTATTTATTTATTTATTTATTTATTTATTTATTTATTTATTTATTTATTTATTTATTTATTTATTTATTTATTTATTTATTTATTTATTTATTTATTTATTTATTTATTTATTTATTTATTTATTTATTTATTTATTTATTTATTTAATTCATCTACAAGTAATATAACTTAACAGATTGAAATAAAAAAGAGATTACAATGGTAATAAAAAATTAAATATATATGATGATATGAATTTACCAACTCAATTAACGAATGAAACTAAATAATGTGTTTTTAAACATAGTTCTGGATAAACTTAGATCTACAATAGACCAAACTGAGTTGAAATTTGAAATAGCTCTAGATATAGGCTCATTCAATCCGTACTTTATCCTATATATTGCGCGAAAAAGAAACTCTCTTTGCCTCAATCGCCTTTCTGGAGCATAAATAGGGATTACAGCTAACAAGCAAGGGCTTTTTAAATGGTAACAAAGGTGGTCTCTCAAAAACATTACATCGTGGATCTTTCTTCTATTAAGCAGCTTAGCTAAACCTAGCAGTTGGCATCTAGCAACGTATTCCGGCGAAAAGTTCCAACGCATTTTGAAAAAAACAAATTTGGAGAATCGTCTTTGAATTCTTTCCACACGATTAATATGCACCTGGTAAAAAGGGCACCAAACGATGTCACAGTATTCCAGAAGAGAACGAGCAAGGGCTATAAAAAGGGTTATCAGTGAGTGAGGATTAGAAAACTCAACAGTATTTCTTTTGATAAAGCCAACCATGGAGTTAGCTTTTGACGTTATAGTTAGTTAGTTTAGTTAGTTAGACTTTTTATTAACTTCATATAATTTTCACGAACAGTATATACATAGTCGTATATGGTTTGGCTTAAGGCCGTCTACCAGATTGACAATATGGTTGCTATTTCTGTTTAAAAATCGCCTTCCAAAATACGGGCTCTGTAGCGGATTGCAGCTGTAGCATAGTTGTACAAAACATCCCAACCATGACTTCCGTTCAGTACGTTGATCACCTCATCCAAGTCTAGCGAAATTACTCCGAAGTATCTCGCGCGAAATTCTCCTAAAATGGGACATCTTCCGATGAAATGGTAAACATCCTCCCTCTCTTTAAGGTTGCACAGGTCACATAAAATTGGCAGATCGGGTCGATGTGGAATAAAATAAAGACTTGTTAGTTCACCTCTAAGTTTGAATATTGTGCTTATCATATGCAGAGAGTAACGATTGAGGAAGTACGTTGAGTCGCTTTCAATGTGGTTATAATTCAGCCTACTGTAGGTCAGCCTATGTTGCGATGAATGTGCTTCAGCTACAAATCTCTCATACATGGAATTACCTGCCTTTTTCAAAACATTTGTAAGCATAGGTTTTATCATTGAAAGTTGTATATCAGATGCAATATTTAAGCTCGCGCCATAATTTGCTGCCAACTCCTCCCACTTTTGAACCAAATGCCCTCTTGTCGAAAGTATATGCTTCAGAACAATCCTGGGCAGTCTTTCATCATCCATCTCCACTACTTTAACAATATAATCTATATGCAGCTTTAGGGTATCTAAGAAGAGAGGAGGGACTCCAGTTTCTAGATGCAGCATATAGTTCGGTGTACATATTGGAAGACGAAAGATTCGTTTCAAAAAGTACCTTAGAAATTTTTCAACTTCTTCATTTTGACGTTATATAATCTACATGATCGCAAAAAGTTAACGCCTGATCAAAAACGATACCAAGATCCTTTGCCACATTAACCCGTGTTAACTCTAGAGAATTAATGGATCATCGGTGAATAATTGGGTTCAAACATCTGCAAAAAGTTATTACATTGCATTTCTTTATGTTAAGAAAAAGATGATTATCTTTGCACCAAATTGAAAGAGCATTTATATCACATTGGAGTTTTATAGAATCATTTAAGCTTGAAATTCTTAAGAACAACTTTAGATCATCAGCGTAAAGTAGGCATTGACTGTAATTTAGCACAGCTGTTATATTATTGATAAATATAATGAAAAGTAAGGGACCGAGGTGACTACATTGAGGTACACCTGAGCTGCAGTTGAAAGGTTTAGAAAGAAAAGATTCAAGCTTTACTATCTGCACTCTGTTCATTAAAAAAGATGAAATCCATCTCAAAATGGATGAGTGAAAACCGAAGCAATTCAGCTTGCGTATTAAGACACTATGATTCACAGAGTCAAATGCTTTACTAAAGTCGGTGTAGATCGAATCCACCTGATAACCCTTTTCAAATGAATTTAGTACAGACGACGTGAAATATACGAGATTGGAGGCTGTAGATCTCCCTGAAACAAAACCATGTTGAAATTCCGATATATGTTCCTTGACATAAAACTCCAATTTATCTTTGACTATACTTTCAAAGAGCTTAGGGATGGCTGATAATTTGCAGATACCCCTGTAGTTCCTAACGTCATTTCTAGAGCCAGATTTGAAAATAGGAAGTAAAAATGAGACCTTCCACTCATCTAAAAAAATGCCAAGTATAAGTGATAAATTAAAGATAAGTAAAAGGGGATAACATATGCTGGCATTACAGTTTCTTAAAACCAGTGCTGGAATTCCATCCACTCCTGCACTTGCCGATGGTTTCAGATTGTTGAGAGCTAGAGATATGTTCTGTAAATCGATATAAATGCAGCCAATATCCACTTTTTGCTCTACAACGGTTGCTGGAGCTAAACGAATTGGTGTGTTATTTACATATACCGATTCAAAAAATCGGGCAAACAGTTCGCACGAAGATCCAATATTATTGGATTCTACGTTTTTGTACGACATTATTTCCGGAATACCATACGTATTACGCTTATGCTTTAAAAAGCTCTAAAAGCTTTTGGCGTCAGTTACTAGCTTGCTTTCGATATCCATAATATAATTTCTGTGAAGAAACCTACTAAGCACACAGAACTGTTTTCTCAAGGTACAAAATCCAGCATAGTCAACTAAGCTTTGCGACTTTTTATACCGTTTGAGTGCTTTAGCTTTAAGGTTCTTTAAATTCATTAGCCGACGATTATACCAAGGGGGCTTAGAGAGTCTCTTCTTGAAAGTTAATAGCACATACATTTCAAACCCAGAGTAAATAATAACTTTAAAACGAGCATACATCTCACTGAGACTAAGGCTATAAAATTCCTCCTTCCAATCGAAGGAATTAATCCAATTATTTAGACCAGTAAAATTTGCTTTGAAAAAATTAAAATATCTAGAATTACTAGCAATATTAACCGGATTCAGAATAGAATAGAATTCAAATTCGAACTCAGTTTGCTTGTGATGGATCGAGTTGTTAAGTAGTTCGCAAGAAGCAAAATTTGATTTTACTTTTAATTCATTTACACAAACGAATAAAAGAACTAATAATCTGTTTAATGAATTATATACAGTGTTAACTTGCGAGAGGTTTAAGGAATATAAAAAATCTATGCAATTAAGTTCATGATCAATATAACAATTCGTAGGAATAAACATATTATCTTCATCGGACCACATCCATTTAACATCGGGAAAATTAAAATCTCCTAACACGCATAAGAAGTGAGATGTCTTATTATAAATTTTAGATATATGCTCGATATTGTCTATGTGTTTGAAATAGGTACTAGCAACACAAATTTCCAATTTTCTAGCACATCTGATTCACATAAGAGACACCAATAGAGTGATAATATAAAAATTCCAGGAAAATCGATTGAACTTTCTTGAGAAGTTGTTAGCTACTTATCCTAGGTACTAGCTGAAAAAATAACCTAATCGCTTCTCCAATTTTCTGTCAACTTGGTAAATTTTTTTTTATCCATTTCTGGTGGCGCAAATGTCTGATTATTAGCTGGACCTTGTCATGAAATTGTATTCACGCGTTAAAATAATTTGAACTAATTTTTAAACCAAATTTAATTTAAAAAATATTTGTCCTCAGTTAGTGTTTGAACCGAAAACATTGGAATCAACAAGCATACGCACAGCCTTTAGCACCACGGTCAACGCTGATGTGATGCTGATGAGATGCAGTACTAATTTTTGAAGTCACCTTAAAAATTTATCCGCTTTTCGTGGTTTCCCAATCATGCGATCGAACTTCAGAATCGACGCATTATCATTTACAAATATTCAAAACTAATTATATCTTATTTGAGTTTTCCAATCAAGTGACAATTGATCCGCGGAAGGCGAAAGAAATTGTCGCAATTTTTTATTTGCGCTTAACAAATATGAAATTGGCTCGTTTCGCTAAGGAGTGATAATTTGGCGCTTTTGATGTCAAATCCAGGTGTGCAAATATACGATTTATCTTTAAGGCACAGTTTTAATGAGTAAACATAAATCTCATGATATTAGTTCCTATATATATTCTAATCCAGCTGTTTTGGTTAGCAATGAGACTGTAAGTTTATTAATTGGATTTTAAATTAAATATTTGGAATGGGGTTCAATGCAATTTCTGAAAAATATATCCGTTCTGGTCTTTTGAGTTTTAATTAACAGGAATTCATTGCCAATAGACAAAGAAAAAGTAGAAAACAAATATGTAAATGTATTAACATATATCAAGTAGTAGGCACTAACGATATGCAAAATATGGTAATTTCTTACATAAACATTCTACTTCAAACAAATTTATAGCACGGGTAAGACAAATTATAAAACAGGCGATCACGATCAAATGATCGAAAGCACAAATATTTGGTCGATCGAAAACTGCCAAATAATATCTGATCGAAAATCAAAATCTTTGATACGATCAACCGATAAAAGGACAAATAAAATATTTGATTCGAAACTTTTAGTCGTTAGCTTTTGAATTAGAACTCTATCACCAGTTGTTGGAATCCATCAAACATGCATATATCAGGATATGTAGTTCTTTATATTCACATAGTGCATCTTCCTATTTTGGCGAGGTTATGATCTGAAAACAAGCGATCATAACCCTCCCACTTCACTGCATTTCTACTGACCCGCCTGTGGGGTTCATCTTTATATTCATATACATACATACATTACAAGGAATCGCTTGGATGCAATTATAGCGTGCAATTGCAAAGCTTAGTAGGGGTTTGAAACTTGGATGATATTAGGTTTCAGAAAAACTTCGGGATTGGCGTTCAGATGAAATGATGATGGCCTTGACCCTTGCTTATGATTTACAGTATTTTTTGTTCGACCGCTTAATGTCATTCACATAAATTAGCAAACAGTATGAGTAATTTGCTCAGCCATATGATCAATCGACTGCCAGTGTTATGCCTTCGAAGTTGTATTGACGACATAAGCGTTCGCAATTGATCAACTACTAACTTTACTTATGTGACGCTACAGTTCGAGGTGAACCTGGGTCTTAAACCAACAAACGGGGGTGGCAATGGCGTAGTGGTAATATCGTCAATTGCCACGCTAATGGTTCATGGTTCAAGTCCTGATATCAGCATGTATTTATTTATTTCTCATGAAATATATAAAGTTAGACCGATCATTTGCGAAAGCTTGTGTGAACACTACTGCGAAGGCATAACACGAAATAACAAAAATCTCCCCAGCTATCTGGACGCCACCCCCGGAGAATCTCTGAAGCATTAGCAACTGAGCTTCAAGAGCCACTACACCAAAATCTTTCTTTCAATCTCTACCTATCCTTTCGAACGCCCGCACTGTGTGTAAACATGTTAAAGGTATTCATAACCATTTGAGTGCGCGCAAATTATGTAAAAAAAAAAAAAAAAAAAAACAAGCTTCTCTATTTAGCTCAGTTCATAGCTAATTGCCTCTAGTTGCGCACTCCAAATTCGTTGAGGTCCCTTTGGACTTGTGCGTGTCACCTAGGGCGAGGGGGCCCTCTACTGTGTCGTCCCTTCTTCTTCTTTCTTTTTCAGCGAGGCTATGATCCGAAAACAAGGGGCCATAACCCTCCCACTTCATCGCATTTCTACTGATCCGCCTGTGAGGTTCGCCTATTTGACCTCAGAAACTATCGGCAGGCCTCATTATTTTGGATCACTCGGTTACTGAGGCCAATGAAATGCCGATGTCGTCGCATTTGTGTGATCCAGGTGTTTATAAGCCTGCCTCTCCTGCCTGTCGTCCCTCTGGAATATAATACATTCAAAGACTATGCGAGCTGTAGCGTTGGTGTCCATTTGCTGTATATGGTATGTAGTAGCCATCTCAAACGTCCAATATGCAGTTTCTTGACTAGGTCGATGTCGCTGTATAGCTCATATAGTTCGCCATTGAATCTTCTCCTCCAAAACCCGTCAACGTAAACGGGATCGAACATCTTGTGAATACGATTTGAGTGGAGAACTATTAGCGTGGTAGTCGATGACGCTACCACAACACCGATGACACCAACACCGCCCCTGACATGATGAAAGATACTCGTACGATATTTAAGTTATTTTGTGCTATGTATTTGGTGTTAAATGAGTTTAATAGGGGCTGCTACGTAGGGTATTTATATGGTGTAAGGTATGTTCCTTTTAGTATTTTCAGATATTTTGCCTAAGCTGAATTTTGATAGAAATACGTTTCTCAATGTTTACGCTAGGATCAATCAACTATACGTCATTTTATTACTGTCAGAAGAATGATCGATCGGAAATATAAGAAGTGTTAACTTTATATACGTATATAAATGCAGATCAAAAATTTACAAAAATTCTTTTTCAAAAGGAGTACTTTTCTTTCCATAACTTTAAATGAATTAACTGCACTTTAATTCTTACTACAATATGATCTACAACGTATATCTCTCAAGTACAATGCTTAGAGAAAAATCCTAGCAGCTCCATCTCAAAATGGATCCATATTACGACCTTTTTTATATAGAATTTCATACTGAACAATGAAGTCATTAGATGTACGAGTATTTCTGTAAGATTGCTATTGAGCGAAATATTTTCGAGAAACCTCACGTAGGTCTTTTCTTTTAAAGATAGAGCTCAAATCCCTCTTCTGAGGAAGTAAATAAGTTGACACGTCTTTCGTTGACTTACCTATATAATTAACTATAAGTCAGTTTGGATAAAATCATATTCCCACCCAATAAAAAAAAAGTATAGCTACATACATACAATACGAAATAAATTTACAAGCTACCTATATGGATCTCTTTAGTAGTAATAGGGCTATAAAATTCTGTCATTACCCCCGACCACATCCGATGAAAACTTTTGGAATGCAGTATACTATACGGATGTATTAAACGTACAATTAAATTTCGATAAACATTTTCGAGAAATTGGGAAATTCTCAGAAAAGAGATTTATTTTTATTTTTTAAGGAAATATTTTAAGAACATTAAAAATAAATACATACATACACTGATGAACTTTTTTTTTTTTTTCTGACGCCAATTGGTTCAAAAATATTCAGTGATTGTTTCAAGGAATATCGGTAACCGGTAAATGAGTAGGTTCTTTTTATAACGTAGGATTAGACTCCGCATTTGTGTGCATATACGAAGCATTAAACACTGCTTACGCAGCAAGCCATAGCCTCGGATAAGGATGGTTCCACTCTTGACGACCCTTGCAAACGAAAATAGGACAACGATTTTCGTGTCTGCACGTGGAATGTTAGGTCCTCTATAAACCACATTCAGACACATAACTCCCCAACAGTGAGTTTATTTGGCGTGCCTTACGCAGTAGAGGTATTCATAGCTACATATGAAGGCTCCAAATGTCACGTTCTGCACAGAGGAAGGTTGTCTGAGGAATTTGTGATCCAAAGTGGGGTAAGACAAGGCTGCATCCTTTCATCAATAAAAAAAACTAAAACTAAAATTATCAGCCTTGGAACTAACTCATCGGCTCAAATATGCATTGCTGGACAACCGGTAGAGAGAGTAGAGGATTTCCAGTATCTTGGGAGTATTGTCTCGACCGATGGTGGAACCGAACTGGCTATAGCCAACAGGATCGCCAAAGCAAAATCCGTGTTCGGTATGTTGTTCAAAATATGGTGAAGCAATGCAATCAGTTGAACACCAAGATAAGACCGTTCCGCTCCAACGTTGAATCCGTGCTGTTATATAGGTGCAGCACGTGGAGAGTGACCACTGCTATCACCAGAAAGCTGCAAACGTTTGTTAATAGATGCCTGCGCAATATCTTAAGGATTTTCTGGCCCAATCGTATCTCGAACGAACACCTTTACGAGAGGACGGGTCAGGAACCAATAGGCACAACCATCCAACGGCGGAAGTGGCAGTGGATTGGTCACACGTTCCTAAAGGGTGACAGTTCCATAGCGAACCATGCTATGCAATGGAACCCTCTAACTCAGGATGGCAGAAGACCTGGCGGTCCGAGGAGAACATGGCGCAGAACAGTCGAGAAGAAGGCACGGCAGTTGGGGAAAAGTTGGGGAGAACTCAGACACATTGCCACAAACCGTACACGATGGCGCGTAGGCGTAGTAGAGGCCCTAGGACCCACAAGGGGATACAGGACATAAGTATAAGTAAGTAAGTATGTAAACGAGCGCCTCATGGCTATCCGTATCAAGCCTAAATACGCACATATTCGCCAAATATGGCTCTCGTTCCTCACGAGGAGGTAGACGACGCGACGAAGGATGACTTTTACTAGCTCGTGAACAAGACGTAAGAGCAATGTCCTAGCCACGACGTTAAAATTCTCCTGCGTGATTTTAAAGCAAAACTAGGGAAAGAGGATTTCTTTAATAGCGTAGTCGGAAAGCACAGCCTGCACGACACTACATCAGACAAGGGATTCAGGATAGTCAACGTTGCGGCGGGACGAAACTTTATCGTAACTAGTACGTAGTTTCCACGTCTTGATATTCACAAGCGGACATGACTATCTTTTAAT
Organism: Brachypalpus laphriformis; assembly: GCA_945910035.1. Lineage (NCBI taxonomy): Eukaryota > Metazoa > Arthropoda > Insecta > Diptera > Syrphidae > Brachypalpus > Brachypalpus laphriformis. The sequence continues at coordinate 281,900,803 of OX246754.1, read as the reverse complement.
CGAAAAACCGCCAACCAAATACATCACATTGTGATCGACGTAAGGCACTCTTCCAGTATTCTGGATGTCCAGATTTTCCGAGGAGCCAACGTGGACTCGGATCAGTACCTTGTCGTAGTCAAAGTGCGGATGCGGATACAATCTAGAACGGAGCGAAATCAACGAAATATTGTCGTAGTCTGACGTCGGACGGCTACAATCGCAAAAGACCGCCAGAGCCTTTGCCGATCGAGTCTCTTTTAATCTTAATCTAAGTCCTTTGCCACTAGTAGCACATGCGGAAGACCAGTGGCAGCGTTGCCGACAAGCCATCAGAGATGCCGCCTCTGATGTATTGGGTTTCTCTCAGCCACCACAATGAAACCCCTGGTTTATGAGGAGTGCCGACAAGCACATGCAGCAAAACAAGAGGCGTACAAAGCGGTGCTGCATAGAAGGACTAGAGCTGCTTACGAGCTCTACGTGCGCAGGAGAAAAGAGGAACATCGTCTTCTCAGGAAGAAGAAAAAGGAGCATGAGAAGGGCTCGATCGAGGAGATTGAGAGACTTTATTGCAGGAATGATGTTCGAAAATTTTACCAAATGGTAAAAAGAACATGCCAGGGTTTTAAAGCCAGAACAGAAGCCTGCAGGGACGAAAATGGCAATATAGTAGTAGAATCACAGACGGTGCTGAGGATATGAAAGGAACACGTCTGAACACTGTTAAACGGCGATGATGACCAATACTCCACTGTCAGGCGGAATGAGCCATTCAACAGTGACAATGACAGTCAAGATTCCCGTCAAACCGATCAGAATGATGTGAGGATAGCGATATCCAAACTCAGATTTAACAAAGCTGCTGGATTCGACGGCCTTGCCGCTGAACTTTTCAAGGCAGGAGGAGATGAGTTGGTAAGGAGCATGCACCAGCTCATCTGTAAAATCTGGTCGGATGAAAGTATGCCCGATGAATGGAACCTCAGCATCGTTTGCCCAATCCTGAAGAAAGGAGACCCTCTGAACTGCGCCAATTATAGAGGTATAAATGAGTTTCTCAACATCGCATATTATAAGATCTTCATATTATGTGAACGCCTAAAACCGATCGTCAATAACCTGATAGGTCCAACATTCACACGAATATAAAATCAATTCGCATCATCTTTTCATCGATTTCAAAGTTGCCTATAATAGCGTGTTTAGAGACGAGTTATACAGAGCCATGTCTAGTCTTGGCATCCCTGCCAAGCGCGTCCGTTTGTGCAGAAGGACGATGAAAAACTCTCGCTACTACATCAAAGTTGGAAAGAACACCACCACCGTTCGATGTCAGCAGAGGTATTAGACGAGGTGCGGCGATCTCTTTAACGTAATACTTAAAAGAATTGTACGGAATTAATAAGCCAATACCGGAGATACAATCTTTTAAAAGTCTGTACAACTACTTGCTTACGCCGATAACATTGACATAATCGGAAGAACTCAGTGGGCCGTCAGTGGGGCATTTGCGTGTATTGAGATCGAGGCAGCGAAGATGGGTTTAGCGGTCAATGAAAGCAAAGAAAATAAACGCTGTCAACAAAAAAGGACACCCAACATCGGCATCTTAGACAGAACGCCACAATAGACAAATATAATTTTGAGGTAGCAAAGGACTTTGTCTACCTAGGCTCTATGGTAAGCTGTGCAAATAACACCAGTGCCAATCGCGGTTTTATGGGTTAAGAAGGCGATTGAGTAACAAAGCCCTATTTCGAACTACTAAAGTAACTCTTTATAAGACACTAACCATCACAATCGTACTATATGGCACAGAGGCGTGGGTTTTGTCAAAATCAGATGAGTATTCCCTTGGTTATTTTGAGAGAACAGTTCTTCGACTGAGCTTTGGTCCCGGCTGCATAGACGGCAAGTGGAGGAGAAGGTACAATGCCAAGCTATACGGCCTATACAAGGACATCGACTTAGCCAGAAAAGTTCACATACAGCGACTAAGATGGCTGGGTCATGTAGAGCGGATTGAGCCCAACGTTCTAGCCAAGAAATTCTTCGAATCCACCCCGGATGGACGGCGCAGTAGAGGACGACCTCGCGATAGGTGGCGCAAATAAGTAGAGGGGGACCTGAACGAACTTGGTGTGCACAACTGGTGGCAGCTGACTCGTAACTGGGCTAGCTGGAGGGGTTTATTGGTTGAGGCTCAGGTCTATATCGGACTGTAGCGCCACCTAAGTAAGTAAGTACGTATAAAACAAAATTAAAACAGAACTGTATAGGTATTGGTCGACAATTATTTTAAGCCTTAACCTTCAAATTGATGATCTTATTTTCATTTTGTTACGCTATAGCAAAAACCAATGAATAATATAGTACATAAGCTTTATCACAGAATATAGGAAGAAAAGACTGAAATCTAAGAATGCGTATTCTGGTCATTGGAGCACATTTCCATACACAATTTCAAGGTCCCTTAATAAATGTGTTCATTGTAATGAGACATAATAGTAATCCATATACGTATGTCGGAAACTGTATAAAGCAGATTCTCGTATTCTTAACATAATTTCAATAAGTACTCGTACATACCTACTTCCAGCTGTTCCCTTAGATTGATTCCTTAGGAAAATTTGTAAAGTCGAAAGCCCAAATAATAGCTTTTACAGCTGCTATGGAAGTGTGCATGATATCTGTGATACCAATCACAGGATTTTGGATTTTGTGATACCGATCAGGGATTTTGCAGTTACAGGGTAGGGGCATTACACTCGCTGGTTCGTAATACTGAGTACTTGGAATTTGATGGTAAATGAACTATTGACAATACTGGAGGGTGAGGGATGCACTGTGATTGCTTATGCAGATGATGTTGCTATAGCAGTCTCAGAAAAGCACCTTAATACTCTAAAAGAACTGCTACAAAACGCTTTAAACAAGTTTACCAGATGGGCGGTTCTGTGTGGTTTGGGTGTAAACCCACATAAAACTGAACTGGTACTCTTCTCAAGGAAATATAAAATTCCGTTCATCGATCCTCCCTCTCTTAATGGTATCGGCTTAACTTTCTCTGGCAAAGCAAAATATTTGGGTCTTATCCTGGATAGAAAACTAAGCTGGAAACCTAACATTCAAGAAAGTGTCAAGAAAGCTACAGTAGCACGCTTCTCTTGCAAAAAAGCTATTGAAAATAAATGGGGCTTACAGCTTCGAATAACTCACTGGCTATACATGTCGGTCATTAGACCGATACTCACATACGAACAGCCTTAGAAAAGGCTATAAATCGCGACTATCTAAGCAAGGTCCAACGTACAGCCTGTCTGTGCATAAGCGGAACACTACGTACAACTTCCTCTGTGGCACTGGACATTATATTTCATCTGATACCCCTTGATATATTAAGCTTCTGTGAACACTACTGCGAAGGCATAACACTGGCAGTAGCTTGGTTATGTGGCTGGAAAAATTATTCGCTCTGCTGATGATAATTTGCCCTTGACATCGATTATCGGGAAAAAAATACTGTGAATCAGAAGCAAAGACAATAATAACAAAAAAATCTCCCCAGGTATCTGGACGCCATCCCCGGAGAATAGCTGAAGCATAAAACAACTGAGCTTCAAGAACCACTACACCAAAATCTTTCTATCTCTCTCCCTATCCATCCTTTCCAACGCCCGCACTGTATGTAAATATGTTAAAGGTATTCATAACCCTTTGAGTGCGCGCAAATTATAAAAAGAATAAAAAATAAAAAATAAAAAATGGCAGCAAATGCAGCCGTTCGCCTTAAAGCTACCCAACAGTGGTCAAGACAATAATTTCATCATCATTTCCCGAAAACATGGACTACACCATCCCACGTCTAAATATTGACAAGAACTTCCTTGTCACCATTCCTTCCAGATCACTCTCAAAACTAAAGACGGAGTTGGCAGGTGTTTTCTCTAACAGGCTTAATCTTAAGCTCTCCTTCCGTCTACCAAATCATTGTAGCGTGTTCCAGGCGGAAAAAATGTCGATTAAGGAGGTCTTATCTTGGCTAAAGAAAAACGTGATATCCGCCAAGGACATCAGTATCTTTGGAATCGATCTCTATAAATTCAGCAGTAGCCCTAGACTGCCGATCGTCTCTTAACGAGAGAGCGGAGCAGTTTAATATTTACCTCTGATGGATGCCGGGGCATAGGGATATTTCGGGGAATTGTAAGGCTGATGAACTCGCCACAATAGGAACAACTGTACCCCTCCTTCCAGACAAGGATAATCTTGGTATACCAATCGCTACTTGTAAATTTAAATTCAAGCTGGATGCAATCGAAAAACCAAATCTTAGGTGGACAAGTGGTACAACATGTCTAGCGACTAAGCAGATTTGGCCCAAGTTGGATCTGAAACGCTCTAAGAAATTGATCCTCTCAATCGATTGTATATTGGTTCTATTATAGGTGTAATTACAGGACACTGTCTAAAAGGCAAGCATGCAACAAGGTTTGGCGTACGAGTATATTCGAATGATTTTTGCAGAAGTTGTATGGACGAAGAAGAGGAAGAAACCATTCCTCACCTTCTTTGTACATGTCCAGCTCTCTCCCATAGAAGAAAGCTTCAGCTAGGACCTTTCTATTTAAACAACAACTCTGATAGATCTAGACATCAGGAGCCTCCTTCGCTTCATTAGAAGATCTAACTGGCTCTAACGAGTGGGCTGGGATTACATGATCCTTCGTGGTACTACAACGGACCTTCCTTGGTCTATGTGTGTTGGCGTAAGCTGGCAGCCACTTCAACTTAACCTAACCTAACCTACAAGGTAGGGGCACAGATTCTTCTTTAAAAAAAAAACCCCAACGCAAAAACCAAAAATAAAAGGCAATTCGGTACACCTGCTCAATATTCATTGTCGTAGGTTGTTCTTATTCTGGTCCTCTCCATTGCAATTTAAATAAAAAAAATAAAAAAATAAAAATAAAAAAACAATATCAACAGTTGTACCGCACCGACGACAAGGAGCTATTATAGTAATATACCCGCGGCTAACTTTAGAAGAGAGTTTCTATTGAGCCTTTTGCTTAAGATTACTCCAATACATTTTTTTCGCAATCGGATTGATTAATGTGGTACATACCTTCGGAGATGAAAAGTTCAAGATTAGTAATTATCTTTTTAATGAAGGACAATGGAAAAGTCTCACATACAATCACAGTTATTGTTTGAAGTCCTTCCTCGTTTCACCATTCTTAAATAAGGTAAATACAATTTTATTAAACCAGAAATATTCCCGCCATGGTGACATAACCTGATCTTTAAACTTTGACTACCAGAATGTCAATAACAAAATCACACCGTATAGGGGATAAAACACCCTCTTCGGCGCACATCTCTAAAATATGAATTTATTATTCGACCTTCCAGGATGACCCTTACTCATCTGCTGGTCGATTCCTCTATATCCGATTGGTTTTGTCATCGAATCAAACCGGGGTTATTAAGGGTGTTCTCTATGTCCAGATGAGCGCGCAGAGCGAATTTATTCGAACTGTGTACCCCGTTTAAGTTTTTGACAAAATTATGGAAGGGTCATTCGTTTTGTCTTGGAGCGGAAGTGGAAGTGGATTGGCTATATTGTTCTTAAGGGATGCAACCGCATAGCAGTTCAGGCTACGCAATGAAACCCCAAAAAAAAAGAAGCAGAAAGGACAATGAGTCGCCCTATTTAATCTTGGCGGAGAACGATCGAAAAGAATGCACGGCCAGAATTCATATATGAACATTGCCAAAAGCTGACCGAGATGCCGAATAGATGTGGAAGGTACCCTAAGACCCATAAGGGGATGCATAAAATACAGGAAATAGAAGATAGTTCCAGGAATATGAAGGAGCATATGGATATACCGATGATGATCCTGTGGTGTATTTGTAGAACACATGAAAAGCAGAAATAGAGGAGAAAAGTTATGAAATGGAACTAGAATTGTTACGCAGGGTAGTTGATAACTTCCCCCAAATTTCAATTGGCATATGAAAATTATGTTATCATATACATACATATGCACATATTTGGCGCAATAGCCCGTGATAGGCCTAGGGCTGGCTTCTCGCAATCACTCGTGTTGTGTGCGTTGTATTTATTGCACGAATGGAAGGGACCTACAGTTTTGTGCCGTATCCGAAGGACAGTTTTTCTTTTATTCTTGAAAAGCTCTTTTATGACAACAATACTCTCGGATGTTTGTCAAACGTTCGCGAGAAGTGGGACCGTGAAAAAACATTTGGTGTTTTCTGAGATTCAAACATTGAACTTCACACGTAGTGATCCGACACACTAACCACTGCGCCACGGCGCCACAGCGCCCATACTTTGTCATATTTTATTTATTTTTTAGTCTTTGAAAGCTTATATACATCTTATCATGTACAGACATTGATTTACTGATTGATACAATCTTAGCACCATTCCATATCATCGCCGGCCGTGCTAAAGCAAAATTTATTGCCGTTTTACTTCGACAGTCAATCCTTTTATTTTACTTAGTAACAATTGGGATGGGCTTATTATTACTACTTAAGCGCAAGAATTTCAGCAATTACAAAGCAACCTTTGCCATTAAACTGCAAACGTGCTTTGAACATCTTCAAGTTATAATAGTGATTTGCTTGTTTTCTTTAATTTTTAATTTCCTACCTTAGGCCAATTACTAAGTAATTTTAATACCACTTGAAATAACAACCTAACCCGATGTAAACAATATTTTTTTTTTTATAATTTCTCAGACCTAAAAAGAAATGTCTGAATTGTGTTGCAATGCCAATGAATCAAGCTTAAACGTTGAAACCACAATATCGCTTTATTGGCATGAATTGTAATAAAAAAAATATAATTTATAGAAATTTCATAACACCTCGCGTAATGGGTGTAAGGAAACCCCTTAACCTTCACGTGCATCTTTTTCTCACGTTTTTACTGTGCACACGATTTTCCTTAAGCCCATTCTTTCCCCGCAAAGCAATTAAAGTAGGAAATTATTATTTTTTTGAATGACGTTATGCATCAATTAATTCGTTGCGCTTTAGAATTTATTCATAAAATACTTCGAATGCATTCGCAAATGGGTAGATTTACTAAATACTTCCATGAAAGTGAAAGTAGGAATTAAATATCTCGAACAAGTGTACCTGCTAACGCAGTGATTTAACTTTTATTTACTTTATGTGGGTACTCACCGTAGTCGTGATTTGTAATTGTTGAAAATCACAAATGCGTTAGTTATGGATTATGCAAAATGAAAGTCAACTCAAAAGTTCACGTCTTATCAAAGCCAAGCACAAATATTGACTATGGCCACTGTAGCTTTTTGCAAGACCAACAGCTCTTTAGCAAGGCTGAATCACTGCCACTTGGAGCTAATTTGGAAAAATCTGCTTCGGGTTTTTCCCCACGATTGGCTTAGGTGTTTAATATTCACATGACACAGATAAATGGTATCCATTATCTCACCAAAATTTCTATTTAATAATTTTCGTTAATTTCCAAGTTCATGTGATGTTATGCCCAACAATGCGTGTCTTATAGTCATTTCCTGAAATGACGGCTAGCGTGTGCCAAAACGTTCCGATCAATGACCAAATATGAAGTGGAGATTAATTTTCAATTACCGTATAATCCAATGAAAGCCACACCGTAGTTAACATTAATTTACACTTAATTTTGACTTATTATTGGGTGACGTTACTTATCACATTGATTGAAGTGGAGCAATACGCTATCGCGCTTACAACAATTACAAGCGAGATACCAACTGGAAAACACGCCGACATCTGAGGTTCAAAAGACAACGATAAGTTTTTTAATGGTAACCACAGACAAGTCTGATGAACTTAGAGATACAAAGATTGATAGTATTGTGTCAAAATCGGAATCAGGATGATTCATAGCAATCGAGGGAGGGCAATCAGCTGTTAGGGCAATTAGTGAAATGACGAACATGAGTTCTTGGCGACATTGAATGTAATCGAATGTTGTCGATAGAGATCACTGATTAGTTGCGCAAGCCGATTGCATGACCACTATCTGTTATCTATCTTATGTACGCCTTATTGCAATGACGATACTTCAAACGGTAACTCAAGGTTTGCTTAGAGTGGAGACAGCGTAAGGAAGCCATATACTTACCGACTTAGTTACTTAGTTTTCTTTATTCCCCGAAGTCCTGGAGCTACATTTCAGACGAACGAGCGCACATGTTCTACTCTTTGTCTATCGATGATAAGTCTAATCAACTTATTTTCGATTAGAATCAGGTGCTTTGCAAAATCAGCTGATCAGATTTCTCAGATAGATGGCAAATATTCTTTAACAATTAATTATCGGAAATTTCAACGGAAGTCTACAAAGTACTCCCAATTAAATACTCGCAATTATTTATCTATTCAGAATTCCAAACATTCCTTGACAAATTACCAGACCAACAATATTTACTTCTTTTCTTGTTCTGAAAATAAATTCATCGATTAGTTTCTCTGAATTTTTTTATTTAACTTGCTTTGCTGTCTGTTTGTCTGCTAAAAATGTTCGGCATTGAAATTTTGTACATGTACCTAATATCGTTCTAAATCTAAAAGACGGACGTCCCAAGATGGCGGATCACCTTTTTCTCACAACTCCCTTAACATGGATATCAAATGAAAAGGCTCGACGAGTAGAATACGATAAACTATGTATATGATCCAACATGGCGGACGCCCGAAGATGGCGGATTAGCTTTTTCTTCACAACATCTTCACAAAACAGTTGATATGGGTATCAAATGAAGGGGTATGACGAGTAGAATACGATAAGCTACTTGTATGTGACGTCTTTAGGGTTAGATGGAAAAAGTTTGGACAACATACTAATTTAAATGCAAACATGGACGCCGTGGCGTAGTGGTTAGTATGTCGGACCACTGCTCATGAGGTTCAGGAATCCCAGAAAACACCAAACGTTTTTTTCAACGTCCCACCTCTCGCGAACGTTTGACAAATATCCGAGAGTATTGTTGTCATAAGAAAATTTCTCAAAAACAAAATAAAAGTTTCCATTCGGATACAGCACAACACTGTACGTCCCTGTACGTTGTCAAGGATTTAACCATACGCAAATGTACTGCAAAAAAGAACCGCGATATGTGAAATGCGCCGGAAATCACCTCTCCCAAGTTTGTGGAGTAAATAAACAAACCTCTGCAACCTGTGCTAATTGTAAGGGAAAGCACCCGGCAAATTATAGAGGCTGTGAAGTAGCTAAAGAGTTGCAAAAACGGAGAGATGAACTCCTTAACCTCCTATATGCAAAATCAAAACTGAAAACTAAGACAAAGCGTAAGATCACACAGCGAAAGTAGTCAAACTAGAACTATCGGGTTCAGAGCGCAAACAGATGAGGGAAAGAGTGACAACAGAAAAGTCCTCGACCCCTGTTCTTAAAAGAAACGGTGCTGGAAAGTTAACATTGGAAAAGCCACCGGGTAATGACCTTTAGACAGCAGGAGTGCAAACTTACGCTCAGGCCGTGGAGTCTGAAAAACCAAAAAACGTTGAAATTTCGACAGACCCTGTCTCTCATGTTTTCTCAGTTATTCTCGAGAGATTTGAAGAACAAAGCAAAGTAAATAAAATTATTCTCGAAAATAATTCACAGAAAACGCGTACTTCAACTAGAATATGAATGACAAACTAATGTTAACAATATGTACTTGGAATGCAAATGGACTTTTACAAAAACTTGACGAACTGGAAATATTCATGCGTGGAAAAGATATTGATATTTGCTTGATTTCTGAAACCCACGTAAGAAACAAATCGCATTTAAAAATAAAAGGCTATAATGATTACCACGCTTGTCACCCTTCAGGAAGAGCTAGAGGTGAATCATCCTTGTTTATTAAAGACTGCATCGAACAATTCGAAGACCTAAAGATTGAGCTTGAAACTTTAAAGCTGTGCACGATTCGAGTTAAAAATAGTCAGCGTACTCTTAAAATCTCATCTATCTACTGTCCACCGTGTTCCGCGCTTGAAAAAAGTGATTTTACTAACTTGTTTGAATCGCTGAAACCTAATTTCATTGTTGGCGGCGATTTTAATGCGAAAAATACGTTCTGGGGCTCAAGATACAGCTCGCAAAAAGGTAGAATGCTCTATGGGGCAGGTATGGTGTACAGTTGTGATTTCCGTTCGACGGGTAAGCTGGCCAGCTGATACTTCGAAAATGCCTGAGCTGATAGATTTTTTCGTTGTGAAAGGAATATCTAAAAGTTAAAGAGAACTTTAATCTGCCGTCTGATCATTCCCCACTTATTTTAACAATGAGCGAAAAACTAGTCTACAACCTAGAGAACTGAGCGTTCCACTTACGACATCCTGTGAACTTGAGGTTGAAGTTGATCGCTTCGTTGAGATCGTACAGCCTCTTGGAAAAATACGGCCAATCCAAGGAAAACGCCGGACAGATACGGTTTACGATATCCTCCGGAAATAAAAGAATTATTCAAGGAAAAAAGAAAAGCGCGTAAGAACTGGCAACAGAGTCGTGCTCCGCAGCATAAGACACACTTGAATCTTCTGTGCAGTTCGTTGAAGAAGACTATTAAGGATTTTAAGAATCATGCAATAGGCTCTTACCTTGAAAGTTTAACAGCGAAAAAAGATTCAAATTATTCACTTTGGAAGCTGTAAAAATGACCCAAAGTCCCGCCTGCAATCAAATTAAATCAAAAAAATGGGCGAGGGAAGATAAAGAAAAAGCGGGCGACTTTGCGGCCCACCTGGACGAAACTTTTAAACCGTACGATGGTCAAGTGGTTTATGACAGCGTCACTAGGCTGGATTTACCATCTGATGACTTAACACTCACAAGTGCGAAGCTAAGAGAGCACAAACATGAGATGAAGAATTTAAAACCTAAGAAATATCCTGATTATGATTTGATTACCGGAGAAATTCTCAAAGTTTTACCTAGAAAAGCGTTGATTAAGCTTCTCCATATTGTCAATGCTGCACTCAGATTAAAACACGTGCCGAGCCAATGGAAAATTGCGGAAGTCATAATGGTCGCCATAATGTGGGCGCCGTGGCGTAAGTGGTTAGTGTGTCGGATCACTACGCATGAGGTTCCAAGTTCGAATCCCAGAAAACACCAAAAAGTTTTTTCACGGTCCCACTTCTCGCGAGCATCTGACAAACATCCGATAGTATTGTTGTCACGAAAAAGCTTCTCAAATCGCCGTTCGGAGTCGGCATTAAAAAAAAACTGCAGGTCCCTTCCATTCGTGTGAAAAATATAACGCACACAACATGAGTGGTTGCGAGAAGCTAGGCCCTGGTAATTTAAGAAGAGCTATTGCGCCAAATATTTGTATTTTGTATAATGGTCTTAAAACCAGGGAAACCGCCAAATGAGGTAAAATCGTATAGAGCGATTTCGCTTCATCTTATCACACCGAAAATTTTCGAGAGGGTATTACTAAGGCGTCTCCAACCGGTTATAGAAGAAAATAATCTTATCCCTAACCACTAGTTTGGGTTCAGAAGTAAGCATTCGACGATTGGCCAGGTGCATAGAATTACTGACATAATCAAGAAAGCACTTGAAGAAAAAAAGATTTGCTCAAGCGTATTTCTTGACGTCTCGCAAGCCTTTGATAAGGTGTGGCATGATGGCTTGAAATGCAAACTACGACAAGTTCTCCCTGTATGCTTATACGATATTCTAGAATCATATCTCGGGAATAGACTCTTTCGTGTTAGACATGGAATCGAATACTCCGAGTTAAAAAAAAATTCGGCAGGCGTACCGCAAGGAAGCTTTCTTGGGCCGCTTCTCTATTTGTTATATACTCGTGATATCCCGGAAGAAGACGGCACTATCCTTGCTACATTTGCCGATAACACCGCCATCCTAACAGTAGGTAAAACAATCGAAGAAACGACTGCGAAACTGCAAAACGCACTGAATAATGTAAATGAATGGACGAGGGACTGGCGGATCGCCCGCAACCAATCTAAATCTGTTTATGTGAACTTCACTTATAAGAAAACTAATGACTTGCTCATCTTTCTAAACTCGGCCCGAATACCTTTTGCAAACGAAGCCAAATACCTGGGAATGACACTCGACGCAAGGTTGAATTGGAATTCGCACGTGAAAATGAAACGTAAAAAACTCAAAATCAAATATAGAGAAATGGACTGCTTACTCGGAAAACATTCCCAGCTCAGTTCTGAGAACAAACTGCTTTTATACAAGCAAGTGCTAAAGCCGGTGTGGACCTACGGTGTACAACTTTGGGGTTGTACCAAGAAAATAAATGCCAATATTTTACAAACTTTTAAAAATAAAGTGCTAAGAGAAATTGTCCAAGCACCGTGGTATATTAAAAGCGACGATATCCACAGGGATCTCGGAATTCCGACAATCGAAGCTGAAACTAGAAGCTTCGCGAGAAAGCATAGAAACCGACTAATCGGGCATGTCAACAATACAGTCCTACAAATTTTGGATGAGAGCTATTTATTGCGCCGACTACAAAGGACGAAACCTTTCGACTTGGTGATATAAGGATAAACCACGTCTAGATTGCCGAACATGCAGGTTCTTGGGTGGAAAGTAACCTGCCAAACGTTTCTATTTCATGATAGAAAAATTGCTTGATAAGTTATTACTTAGTTGCGATATCTAACAAATTTATATCGAAGGGTGGTGTTTTTTTAGTCAGTAAGAATCTGACACTACTATGAGCAGGCACTTGGTATTCTCATAGATGAAGAATGGAAAATTTTTCACCTACCCACGAAAAAAAAAAAAAAACTGTACGTCCCTTCTATTCGTGCGGAAAATATAACGCACACAACCCGAGTGTTTGCGTGAAGCTAGGCCTAAGCCCTTCATGGGTTTTTTTTTTTGGTTGCGCCAAGGATGTGTTATCTTCATAGAGGCCCTTTATGGGCAATTGCCCCAAATATGTATGTATGTATTCATGTGTAAATTGCTAAAGTTTACGAAAACTCTTGCGTATGAAAAGAACTAGACCTGTTTCTATTTTATTACGGCTAACAGTTTTTTATGCCAAAATTCAATATAAATTACCAGCAACAATTGTATACTGTACTTACAACTTATGAAGCCAGTGTGTTTGTGCATTTATCCAAAGCAGGTTAATTGCTTAATCTTTAGTACCCCTTAGCAGGTGTCAGATTTCACTAAAATTTACATTTCGACTTAAACAAACCATGTCGTACGTACAACAATGTTTATATTTATTAATTCATGGCACCAAAATAGGCTGTAAAAGAGGTGTTAATTGTTAATATTATTATAACTTGGAAATAAATTTATATTTACTGATATAACCGTAAAAAAGGCGTAAATTCGCTGTCTGTCTGTCTCTATTACTTTACTTACATTTTACGGAATTTGCTAGAATTTGACGAAAGTTGGAAATAAAGAAGAGAGATAAGAAAGAGTAACTCTTGGGTTGAAACTCAGGTGATATTAGGCATCAATCATGCTTAACTCCATGGTTGGTGTCTGAAATGGTTAGGGTGAATTTACAGTGCTTTTTTGCACTTAGTTCTGATTTCTAGTATTCGTTTTAATCAAGTGTTCCACAAAACTTGAAACGATATGGCTGGTACTTGAACCGACAACCTACGACTCAGTAACATTACCACTACAATATGCCACCCATAACATGCCATTTGTACAACGATTACTCTTAACCGTTATTCGACGGTTTAATGGTTTTTGCTATACAAAGTTGCTATGCATGTCTACTCAGTAAGTAAATTTGAATCCAAATATTATGATTTCAGTCTATTTGCATTCCTAATCAGATAAAATCCTTTAAAGGCACTAACATATTTTCAAACGCATAAAAACAGCTTCAACTGAAACTTAAATAAGTCCGAAGCACAGATCATCTCTTCCTCATTCATTACACCTTGAAACAAAGCAGATCATATCACAGATTTACACTAGCAGAACATCCCTTAGTAATTAAATTGTAATAAACTTATAATTAAACAAGTTGAAACTTAAAAGATATATGTTTCCTGTGTGACATTAAAGATTATTAATACTGCATTTCAGGAAAGTGTTGTAATTAAAATTAAAGATCGTTTAATCAGTTTTATACTCACAACTAAAAGCTTATTAAAGATATTCCACACATCTGAGAGCTACTATATATTGGTTGGTTTATAAAAAGTGCACAATATCACTTCAATAATTTAAAATCCTCTGTCTGATGAAAGTATCCTTTTCGAATCCCTTATTATTTTTCTGATTTTTTAATTCACACGTCAACTGAAAACTGAAAACTGAGAACTGCGCCTATTGAACTCACTGGAGGGCTCTTTATTCTTGCCTATGACTAAAATATAAACTTTTGACTACTTCGTCGCTTTAGCTATCTCTTAAAAGGATGCAAACAAATGACGATTATATAGGTTCAAGATAAGCCACTACGACAACATTCTAGCGGGTAAATTTTCTATCTTTCTTCTAATATTTGAGTTACATAGATATGATTACAGTTGTAGACATACCAATGTCTAAATCTATCTACTTTCAATTGTCTATATGATTCGTTGAACTTCACAACTCCTTATCATAACTTAATAAAGTTTAAGGTGAATAGTACTTACATATATCGCACGTGATGTCTGATGTATTCAAGTTCCTAAGGAGTGTATCTTCTGTTTTGATTATGTGATAACGGATTCAGTTCTGAGTCAGGCAAATAGATAATTAAGTAGAAGCAACAATGGCGTCAAGATACTTTTTCTTTCTTTTACGAGAAAAATATTTGAACAATTAAATTTGATTACACGAGAGCATAAAATTTATAATATACATTGCGATAGGACGTGATAGCGGTAATACTGTTTTTTTTTTTTTAATGTATTTTTGTTTTTGTGCTTTATGATGATGTTATTGTACTTTTCTTTTATTCTTATTAAGACCTGTATCACCTACAAAAAGTTTGCGTTCGGTATTACTAATGTGTATTGACATAAGACTTACAATAATGTCATTAACTTCAAGGCTGTATTTTAAATTGGTCAGGGGCATGATAGTCATAAACACTTATGTTTACAAACGCAGCAGGTATATATACTTAAGTTTAGATAAAATATTTATATATGCTTTATATGATTTCCGGAACCAACACTTAAAACAGTGTTCTTTAAAGTTAACAAATCCAATGGTGGGATGCAAGGAAAAGGTAAAATGGTGAGTTAGAGATTGGGAAGAAATAAAGTGAGATGGCAATTCGATGTTTGTAAATTATTATGCATCCGAGAATACTGAGGGCGACATGAAAGAACAATGTACTTCTCCGAATGGAACGATTTATGCTTCGATGGTTTGGTCACGTAGTGCGTATTCCCCCAGATCGGCTTCCAGAGCGTGCCATGATTGCCCTGCCATCAGGTAGGCAGCCCCTCGGTAGGCCTAGAAGCCGATGGTTGGATCAAGTCCAACATCTATCCTGGAGCCGTCTAGGGATTCCCCCAGATGAGTTGGAGTCAATGGCGGAGGACCGAGAAGGATGGAGAGTCCAACTGAGCATCCTACCCCCGCGACCCTCATAAAAATGTATGTATGCAGATTCGAGATAATGGTCCAGAAAAAATTAAGTAAATTAAAATTTTTTTTAAATAGGTTTGATTAGATCCCAGCTTCTGGGTGGCAGACCTCGATGGAAAATACACATTTTTTTTTGACTAGACTCTATGCAATGCAATTGTGAAAACCCCGTTCAATTTCATGCAGTAGTTTTTGCGTGATGCCTGTACAAATAAACATAACGATAGGATATGTACTCTTTTATTATACGAGTATGTATAGAAGATGTTTACTCTCAGCATATATTTTGAGACAAAATAGAGTCGTAGTCATTACTTTTAAATTAACCATATTAAAAAATGAATATCTCTCAATTTATTTATACATGCTTAGAACATTTTAGTATATAAAAGATATATGGAAATAAGTCGTGTGGCATTTATATGAACTCTCATGTTCTGTTGTTTCTTTTAAAAAGACATTGAATGACATAAAAAAAAAAGATGTGGGCACATTTCCATCCACACGACCCGACATCCTTTTAGATACACCCAACTCTTTCGAATCTAATCCGAAGGGACGACATAGTAGAGATCCTCCTCGCCGTAGGTGGTGAGCATAAGTTTAAGGAGCCCTCGGCCAACTTGAAGTACGCAACTGGAGGCGCTTAGCTAAATACCGAGGTAAATGAAGAGGCTTTTTGGTTGACGCCCAGGTTCACCCCAAACTGTAGCGCCACTCAAGTAAGTCAATGAATCTTTCAGTATTTGAAAGAGACAACCATTAGCGGCCTTTAAACGCAAGCGCTTTACCGCATGATTGGGGTGTACGCGCCGGAGTGTAGTAAAGAAAGAGTGAAATACCGCGCGCCAGGAACGTGGTACCGAAATTTGGTTACAAAGTCTTTCACTCGCGAAATTACGCGTTCTTGGAGCGTACACTCCAGGAGTTTGTGTCTAATGGGCAATCGCGCGCGAAATACCGCGAGAAACTGGACTGGAACGTACTGGATTGTACAACAGTTCAACAGTTTTCGTTGGAACGTGTGGTAGAATTTGGTGGTCTCAGTCACGTGGGAAAGAGTTGTACTACTAACGGGGAGCGCGCGCCATCGCTCGGTACTGAGCACACACGCATTCCGTTGCACAACTCGTGCCATTACACATGCACTCTTTCGCGCGCGAAATCACGCGCGGTAAAGGACGTACGTGTGGGGGAAGCTATTGTGCAAAAAGTTTTAGTAATTGTTGCACTTTATCCTCTTAGGTTACGCACCAAAGTTTATTGTAAACGATAAGGTGAAAACCAGAAGCTAAATCCGTTTTTTTTTTCTTTTTTTTTCCGAGGGTAGGTGAACATCTTCAACAAGACACTATGAGGATCGACAGCGCGTGCTCATAGTAGTGTGAGATTCTTACCCACTAAAAAACCTCCCTTCAAAACAGACTTGTTTTTATTTTTACTACAATTAAGTATTCGACTTATCAAGTAGTTTTCTTTTCACGAAATAAGGACGTTTTGCAGATACCTTCCCATTAGAAGTTCCTGCTAGCTACGCAGTTTAGACGCGGTTCTTTATCGCCCTAAGTCAAAAGGTTCTTTGTAGACGGCGTAGTAAGTTTCTTTCATCCAAAACTTGGAGGACTGTAATATTGCTGTGACTTTCTAGTCGACTTTTATGTTTTCTCGCGTAGTTTTTGATTTCGTCTACGATTATTTTAATGCCAAGATCCCTGTGGATATCGGTATTTCTGATGTACCATGGCGCATTAACAATACCTCTTAGTACTTTGTTTTCAAAAGATTGTAAAATTTTAATTTTACTTATTTTGGTACAACCCCAGAGTTGTTTACCATATGTCCATACAGGCTTTAGCAATTGCTTATATAAATGCAGTTTGTTCTCTATATAAAGCTTGGAATATTTTCCAAGTAACCAATACATTTCTCTATATTTATTATCTGGTTCTTCGCGTTTTTTCTTTACGTGCGTTTTCCATTTCAGCTTTGCATCAAGTATCATTCCAAGATACTTAGCCTCGTTTGCAAACGGGATTTGAACCGAGTTTGAAAAGTTCGGGAAATTATTTATTTCCCAATAAGTAAAATTTACATGAACAGATTTGGTCTCGTTGAGTGCGATTCGCCAAATCTTTGTCCATTAAGTTACTCTATCCAAAGCTTTGGCAGTTTTTCTGTAGTATCTTCGACCGTTTTACCTACTGCCAAGATAGCAGTGTCATTGGCAAATGTAGCTAGCTCAGTGCCTTCTACTTGCGGCATATCACGAGTGTATAATAGATATAAAACTGGACCAAGAACGCTTCCTTGCGGCACCCCAGCCATTATTTCCCTTAAATCTGAATATTCGTTTCCACATTTGAAGCGGAATAGTCTATTCGTAAGGTAGTTCTTCAAAATATTATATAGGTGCTCTGGCAGAACTTGTCGTAGTTTAAACTTTAAGCCTTCGTGCCAGACCTTGTCAAAGGCTTGAGAGACGTCAAGGAGTACGCTTGAACAAATATTTTTTTTTTTCAAGTGACTTTTCGATTACATGTGTTATTGTTCAACTGTAGAATGCTTACTTCTGAATCCGAATTGATGATCCGGAATGAGATGCCCATCTTCTATTACTGGCTGTATTCGCTTAATCAATATTCTCTCGAACATTTTGGATATAATTGGAAGAACCAAAATTGGTCTATGAGACTTTTTTTTATTCGGCGGTTTTCCGCGCTTAAGGACCATTATGACTTCGGCAACATTCCATTGACTGGGAACATGTTCTAGTCGAAGCATGGCGCTAATAATGAACAGAAGCTGAATTAGAGCTTTCCTTTGTAGTGCTTTAAGAACCTCTCCCGTAACTAGGTCGTATCCCGGAGCCTTCTTAGGTTTAAGTTTCTTTATTTCTTCCTTAAGTTCGGTAAGTGTTGCATTTCTTATTACGCTATTGGCTATATATGACGTATTTATATTTTGAATAAGAGCTTGTCCATCAAACGGTTTGAAAGTTTCTTGCAAAGCTAAATCTGTTATTATTTGCCCAAAATGGGCATTAGCAGTTTGATTTTTTTTTTTTTTTTTTGTCGCATGTATTTTGAGGAGCTGTTTATAATTATTTCATAATATGCAGCTATTCTTGCTTTGATTAGTATTCTTTTTGCAGGATTCTTAAACATAAATCTGTGAAAATGTACTCCCAAGTATGTCGTATCTGTTTTTAAGTGTAATTGGAAATAAAGTACCTTACTTTCCTTACCACGATGCGATGGAATAAGTTAACCTACATTTCTCAGAATTTTTTAGCTTCATGTAAGATATCAATAAAAGTAATGCATTTTTAATTCTGTCCAACGCAGCTTGAGGTCTTATGGCTGTAGCTCGAAAAAAGATCAAATTTGTACAAACAACAAGATAGTCATAAAAATGAATGCTGCTTTGGTAAAAATAAAGACATAAAACCTTAACGGTAAAGAATCAAAGGAATGAAAGAAATTTTAAGCTTAACATAGTTTCTACTTTTCGGGGTTTAAATGTTTACCCATACTTCCTGTATAGATATATGTATAAACTTTCTTTAAGAGTCTAACGCTATGTCCAGCGTAGGTAACCGCGCACAATGCTTCTTTTACGTTGTTTATTTAATCACTTAATATCTATAATATTTGTTCAGGTAAACTTCATAATTACTAGCTTCTTAAAGTACCAGAACTTGAAGATTACTTATGTACTTATGGAAAATAGGCAAATCGCGATACTATACTGAGACACAGTATATGATTGTACATACACGTATTTTTTATTTCCTTTCATAATAGTCCACACTTATTTTTTTATTTTGCATTTTTCTTTAAAAACAAAACTAAAATAGTTGGTAATATCCCTTTCAGGTATGCTAACGTAGTAGCTCTAGTAAGCATTTCCATCTGCCGAGTCAATCGGCTCTTAAGATGGTAAATAGTTGGCACGCTCATCAAATCTGATAAGTAGCCATCTGCATCCAGATGGAAGAATGCATCAAAAGGAATGTACCCACTTACCAAAGCGTTTTTAAAATACACAGTGTTAGGGTAGAAAGATGAAAGATGGGTTTAGCGGTCAATGAAAGCAAAACAAAATATATGCTGTCTACAAAAAAGGATAACTAACATCGGCGTCTTAAACAGAACGCCACAATAGACAGATATAATTTTGAGATAGTAATGGATTTTGTCTACCTAGGCTCTATGGTGAACCCCGCAAATGAAAAAAAATTGTCTTATTCCCAAAAATACAAAATTGTAAGGATATGACACACGGGGAAAAAGGTGGGGAGAGTAAAAAATGAAAAGGAACGAAGGAAAAGAACAAATTATATTTCATTTAAAAAAAAATCACTCCACCAAAACATGCCAGCTCTCTGTCCATTTACTTACTTATGTCCTGTTTCCCCTTGTGAGTCCTCCGCTACTATGCCAACGCGCCATCGTGTACGGTTTCTGGCAATGTGCCTCAGCTCTCCCAAATTGCCGTGCCTCCTTTTCGACTGTTCTGCGCCATGTTCTCCTCGGACCGCCAGGTCTTCTGCCATTTTGGGTCTTAACCTAAACCCTTTAGGGTTCCATTGCATAGCATACTTACCTATGAAACTGTCACCTTCCCACTTCCGTCGTTAGATGGTTGTGCCTATTGGTTCCTCACAAGTTCTCTGGTAGAGGTGTTCGTTAGAGATACGGTTAGGCCAGAAAATTCTAAAGATGTTGCGCAGACACCTGGTGATTGTAGTGATCACACTCTACGTGCTGCATCCATATAACAGCACGGACTCAACGTTGAGCGGAACAGTTTTAGCTTGGTGTTTAGTTTATTTATTTAACCTACAATTTCAACAATCAACAGGTTTTTCAAAAATTAATACAATTCATTTAATTCAATTACATAAATTCAAGTAAAATTAATTATTGACCTAAGACTAACAATAGAGAAGTTTTGAAAGAGTTTCTGGGCACATAAATATCTAAGTTTGTGTAAAACAAATTAAATAACTTACAACACTGTGTGATAGGTTCACGAAAACCATAAGCGGTAGAATGTGGAGCTTCAAATAAAAGTGGCCTTTGTCTAAGAACTCTAGACGGAGCGTATAAATTTATACTGTTAAGTAAATTGCTGCTGTCGACAGTTGCACATAACAAATCACGAATGAACATAACACTACACGTTTTTCTTCTCGTTTCAAGAGTTTGTAATCCTAACAATAGACATTTAGAACGGTAAGAATGATGTACATTAGAATCATGGGCATTACAAAGAAGCCGACGCAAAGCAAAACGTAAGAAATTCTTTTGTACACGTTCGATTCTATCGATACTATTCAGAGCAGTAGGATTCCAAACAACACAACCATATTCTAAAATTGGACGAACAATGCTGCAAAATAGAGACTTTAAGGTATAAGGATCTTTAAAGTCGTAAGAATTTCTCTTAATGAAGCCCAAGATTGAATTTGATTTAGAAACCATTGAACTGATATGTAAATCAAAAGCAAGTTTTCCATCAAAATTAACGCCGAGGTCCTTAAAATCATTAACAATCTGAAGATTAGTATTTTCAAAAGCGTAGGAAGGGACGATGTGGTGTAGTGATCGATTATAAGACATGGATGCGCACTTAGTTAAATTTAATATTAAGTCATTCAACTTGCACCAACTAATAAAAGTATCCATATCTTTTTGCATTAAAAGGCAGTCACGGACGGATGAAATTATTGTAAAAAATTTTACATCATCAGCGTACATCAGGCAATGACAGTGTTTTAAAATACCGGGTAAATCATTAATGAAAAGAAGAAATAGTGAAGGACCCAAATGGCTACCTTCTGGAACTCCCGAAGTAACATTTATTATTTTTGAGTACTGATCTCCAATGACGACAAATTGTGTCCGACCGATTGCATTGTTTCGCCATATTTTGAACAACATACGGAACGCGGACTTTGAGTTGGCGATCCAGTTGGCTATATCCAGTACGGTTCCTCCATCGGTCGAGACAATACTCCCAAGATTCTGGAAATTCTCTACTCTCTCTACCAGTTGTCCAAAAATAAATAAAAAAACCGATGAGTTTGCTCTAAGGCTCTCTGGCCAGAATAACATTGTCTGTTCTGAATACACCAAAAGCGTCCAATAGTCTCTTACTTAGAGTCGTAATGTGAAAAAATATGGGCTTTTTGCATGCAGGCTCGGAGACATTTTTACTCAAGCAACCGAAGCTTTTCCATATAAAAAGGGCTCACATACATTCCAAAATACAGTAGTAGGTATACGTATAAATAAAAACTGGACTAAAATAAGCTTGGTAGCACATGACCTTCACGTTGGATGTCAGATAGTTTGAACAGAAAAGTCTTTTCAGTGACATAAATGCCGCACTTGCCTTTTATAGCTGCGTATCTATGTGCTCGCTATAGTATAAGAACAAATCCAAATGACTGCCTAAAAACTCGTACTTCACGACAGTCTCTAACTCAATACCATAAAAATTAGAACTCGTTATTTATGAGTTTTTCCAGTTTCGTCTCAAATCTGAACTACCACGTGGATATCAAATAAGAGCGGTGCTGTAACTGTACCCTGTAGGAGGCGTGCAATGCGGTGCGTGCAGTGCCACGATGCTAGATCGAACGTCTTGTTGGCACGAATAGAAAAACTACACGCAGTACACCAATGAACTAACGAATGAGTCATGGCGCTCAAAACACATAGTATCTCTGCCTTTTCTGTATCTTTCACCTCCAAGGACAATTTTGATGTCATAACTTTACTGATCGATCTTGTTGAGAGATATTTTGTATTATACGAACCTACGAATGACGTGCATTAGATATCTAACCAGTTCTCCAGAGCACTGCTTTGTATAAGCTTGTCATTTCCTAGTGAAGTTATTAAACTAGTACTCCTTGTAAAATTACTATAATATATCCAGCATGGTAATGATGGTGTTTCTCTTCCAGTGCCAACTACTGCGTAGGCATTTGGAATGAGTTTAACCAAGTGGAAGTACCACGATGAAATTAAAGTATTCATTTCAATTCACATCATGAAATAATGGTGGAGACCGCTGCGAAAGAAAAATCCCCCATTTGGAAAAACTTTTACTTGGTTGGACTTAGTCATGGTAAATTACATGCAGAACAGAGTTCATTGTTCGGCATCAGGTACATATGTAGCAAACTGTGACTTCGTTTCGACGATGACTTATTTTGCAATCGTAACTTTGGACAATCTTAATTTAATAGTGGATACAAAGAATTTGAGAAGAAAAATCCCCCGCTTTTCAGCCGACTTTCATTTAATATAGGATAACTGTACTCATATTGATGGAAAATATTGCTCATGCTTAGATACAGACGCTCTGTTTATATATGTATGCACATACTTAAATCGTACTTCGGAAATTCTGGCAAGAAGTCCTATGATAACAGTTTATCTGTATCAGAACCTATTGTGATTGAAATCTATTACTGAGGGACACGGAAATAGTTTCTTAGCCACAAAATGCTGTTCCTACCAGCATTTTCACTCAAAAAATTGCTCATTGCACTTTGTTGTTTGAAGCCACTTATAGCCTCCAATATAACTTTATAAGGTGTTGAAGTAGTAAAGTGTATCACCTTCAATGACAAGGCGATTAACAATACAAAACCCTTTTGTCATTTTAGTTTCCGACACGTGCCGTGATTTACATTTACCGCAGTGCAGTCACACGATGGCGCTGATGCATTCATAATAAATGAATGACCCCATATATGGAAGTAGGAACTAGGTAAGCAACATCCAAAATATTTCATCTGAGAAGCAGTTATGCATACTAATTGATCTTTTTAATCTTATGGCCAGAAATTTGTCAAATTTAGTTAGTCATTTCAATGCATAACACGACAACAATCGGAAGGTTGCATGGAATTGTAAATCTGTAGTAGGTTGTTTCGTGAAAGGTTATTCTAATGTGAGGACCTTAAGGCTTAAGTCGTTCCACTTACGTCTGATGATTAGGAACGCGCACATGAGACATACCATACTTGTATTGTATCCAAGTCTAACATTCTAATCTGAAGTGGGCTTTCGGCCCAAATTTTGTGGTTTTTTTTTCTCTTAAGGCTTTATCAAACAGAGCGTGTTTTTAACGCGGCCGCCGGTGAAATTTTTTACGCGGTGGTAAGATTATTTTGACGCGTCGTTTTAACTGCCGCGTTAGAGAGCGTCAAACAGATAGCGTTTTCATTCAATTCTCTTGCAATTGTCTACCGTATCTCACACTTCAAAACTATATTTTTATAACTGTCATCAACCATATCGTACAGACATGGGTAGTTTCTTACACTTCCAATTAATTTTTCCATTAGTGTCGAGATTTTAGTACAATAAACACAAAGCCGGAGTTTATGAAATTTAATATAAACTTTCCCTCGGTCGTGGATAATAACAAAAATCCCTTAAGTACGTAAACAAATTCCAACTAGGACACAATACAATGCAAAAACACTTCTTCACTACGCCGCGCTGAATTCAACGCGCTCTGTGTGACAGGGGATATGTATTGCTGCATATTACAACGCGATGAAATGCGACGTTAAAACGCGCTCAACCGACGGCACAAGCCGGGTACACTTGTGCCAGTAGTCCCTTACGGGGGTATGAGTGCTGCCGTTGGCCCATTAAGACCTCTTCCGCCACCATCTCTATTCCAAGGTCCTAACCAACATGGGAAATTCCTTACAGACCTGTGATCCGAATACGTCGAAGCAGCTCGCGCAAGGTATTTACTAAGTTCAACCTAAATGGAAGTATAGACGCCACCGTTGACTCCGTCTTCGGAATTCGTCTGCTGCCGCCTGGAACAAGAAGAAGTGTTCTAGTGAGAAAGCACTCTTCCCCCAACCTCGCATCTGCAGCCACCAAAACTCCTCCAAACGGGGTTGGTTACCAATTTCTTAGATTAAGGTACTAGGCACCCAGCTGTTTATTATACCATACGCTAAATAATAATAATACTCTCGGATGTTTGTCAGACGTTCGCGAGAGGTGGAGCCTTAAAAAACAGTTTGGTGTTTTTTTGGGATTCGAACATTAACCACTGGGCCACGGCATCCACTATCCTATCCAATTTCTATCCAAGTAAAAAAAAAAACACCCTTTATCGTGGATATGACTGTAAAATTGGAAAAGTTTACTAGGGATTGTCTTTCGTAGAAGTTATTCAGTGCCCTATTTCAGATTGAAATCTGGCAATCAATCTAAGAACGCCGTCATAAGCACAACAAGGCTGGGTACTTACTTACTTCCTTAGGTGCCGCTACAGTTCGGGGTGAACCTGGGCCTCTCCATTTAGCTCGGTCTTTAGCTAATTGCCTCCAGTTGCACACTCCAAGTAGGTCGAGGTCCCCTTGAACTTGTGTGCGCCACCTACGGCGAGGAGGTCCTCTACTGCGTCGTCCCACGGGGTTAGATTCGAATACTCTGCGGGACGGAGCGTTGGTGTCCATTCGCTCTACATGCCGTAGCCATCCCAGACGTACAATACGCAGTTTTTTTTGACTAGGTCGATGTCGCTGTATAGCGCATATAATTCGTGATTGAATCTTCCCCTCTAAAACCCGTCAACGCAAATGGGACCGAATATCTTAAGGCGAATTTTTCTCTCGAAGAGACGAAGAGAAGTCCAGCGGCGTAAAGCAGGCTGGGTACCAAACACCAAATTTTGGGAATATAGTGCGGTAAATACAAAAGGATGCTCGATATGACATAATCAAAAGTATATTGCGTATATTATTACCAGCACACTACCTTTCTGTTTCCTTTCATTTATCAAATTCTAGTGCCTTTACTTGGGTTTCTGGTCCGATCAGATATCGAGAAGCTTAATGACAGGCAGGTGCTTGCTAAGGACGACCAAGTTTATTTTGTTCATCGATTTCAAACCCATTCGCCATCACACGGCTTAGAATGCTGCATACCACCAAAGTGCGATGGACATGCAATTGTGCCTTGTGGCGATCCAAAAGTATGAATATCCGAAAACCTACCGATCTCAAGATAAACTAAATATAGGAGATCTACTGCGGCCTACACTTGGTCAGAAGATTCAGACTTGTTCAGATATTCAGATATAATAATTCGGACCTGTTGTCCATTTGTGAAGAACACGTGTCCTTGCATTCAACGCCAATGTATTATGTACGTATATGTACTAAAATGTTTCTTTATCTTATTAATTTAGTCAAATATGTACGAGTAGTAAAGATTAGATATAGGGGAAGGTCTTTGAGGAATATACGGAGTGGCTCATGCTTCTGTCGTCAACTTAATGACGATGATGAGTACTGTTTTAGTAAACAATTCTAATTCCTTGCAAACAAAGAGTGTCATTTAAACTTTAATCTCCATGCCAGACATTGCTTTAATTTTTTCACGTCAGAAAGGTAAAGAGAAAAATCACTGTTAACGCATTCCTATGTCTTCCTACCTGAGTTGCTATTTATCTTAAACTTTTTTTTTTCTGAATATAGCTACATAGGTATGTAATATGTATTCACGGATTAGTACTCAACTGTTTTGCATACATCTTGAAGAAAAATCTTTATTGTTTATCTGAAACACTTCCCTAGTCCGATTATTCTCCACCTCGCGTTATGGAATTTTTTCTTTTATATTTGATTAAGCTGGGATAAATAAAACTCTTTGCCATTGTTTTGATTGTTTTACCGCAAATATCAAAAGGAGTTCAGTAATTTAACATTGGGTTCACCGAATCATTCGTGGAATTCGTGATTCATGAGTACATAATATGGCTTATCCTTTTAAGAAGTGTCAAAATGTTTTTTACACATCCGAATGAGTGATTTGCGACTAAAGGTCTGAAAAGATAAAATCATCTTGTCAGATAATCAAATCAGTGTCAGATGTTTATACTTTGTAGGTAGGTATTTACCTACCATGCGGAAATGCGTTATATTATATTGTTCAAATCGTATAGTTAAGAATTAATATGGCTGATGTAACAATTCTTTATTCTTTGATACATTTAGCTTGGACTTTTGAATAAAGCACATTCTTAACATTTTTTTTATAATGTATTTCAGAAATGGGAATACATATGTATGTAGATGAAAATGTGGCATTGTATAAAACTCTTAACAGGGTGTTCATAATGATATATTTAAAACATTGAAGTTTTTTTTTATAAGAGAGCCGATTAACCGGGATAGTCGAGACCGAGATCATCATGGAAAATCGAAAAATCCGGATAAACGAATTTCGTTCTATGAAACAAAAAATTAATAAAAGTTAACAAAAATGTATTTATTATGTTAATAAAACAAAAGTAAATAAAATTCATTAGCAACAATTCATAAAATATACACGTAAAGGGACGACTAAGGCCAAACCGAAATAGACTTAAAAATTATTCGAATTTGTTATGAATTGTTATATTTTTGTTGGTGACATAAAAGTCATATTGACTAACTAACTAACTACATGTAAAAGGTATAAATATGTACGTGGCTAACCAATAGTAAAATAACTATTTTCAATGCTCTCTGATTTCGGGTATAAAGTTTTGATTCAACCGCTCCACAAGAATTGTTTTTGACTCAAGCCCTCTTTTTGGCCGTATAGTTACCACCTTGATCAAAAAGTTCCCGGAATAAAAACCGTGTGGCGCTCCCATCGTTCCGATTTGAGTTCTGTTTTCTTTGTTAAGTTGGTACATCTGTTGTTGATATTCCCTCTAAATCTTAGCGTCATAGTTTGATATTTGCGAAAGTTACGTAGCCAAGAGTACATCTATCTCTGTGTGTGTTGGCGATTTTTTACAATCGAACAATCAATCGCAACAACGAACTTGTATTTAATTTTGCGTAAAAAACGGATTTAATGGTGCGCGAATGTTGGAAATGTTGAA
The DNA here is from genome assembly GCA_945910035.1 of Brachypalpus laphriformis. Lineage (NCBI taxonomy): Eukaryota > Metazoa > Arthropoda > Insecta > Diptera > Syrphidae > Brachypalpus > Brachypalpus laphriformis. The sequence goes on along the minus strand of OX246754.1, from coordinate 281,873,262 downwards.
AAAGTGTTTCGGCAACGATTCTCTAAAGAAAACGGTCGTTTACCAGTGGCACGAGCGGTTCAAAAGTGGTCGTGAGTCAATCGAAGATGATGAACGCAGTGGCAGACCATCGACATCGAAAACCGACGAAAACATTGATAAAGTAAAAGAAATGTTGGTCAATAACCGCAAATTAACCATCAGAGAGATAGCGGAGGATCAAGTCCTCCACATTGCCTATGGATCCGTCCAAGACATTTTGGTTAATGATTTGGGTTTCCGTCGTGTAGCAGCAAAGTTGGTGCCAAAAGACCTCAATTTCATGCAAAAAGGAGGCAAAAGACATGATTTTTTGACGAGAAATGCAACAAATACATACATACATACAAATAACAGCCATCGAATTCACCTGATTTGGTTCCCTGTGACTTCTTTCTGTTCAATCGAGTTAAAAAACCATTACGGGGAACGCGTTTCAGCAGCCGAGAGGAAGAAATGGAAAAATCGCAGGAAGCACTGATGGACATACCGAAAACTGAATAAAAAAAATGTTTCGAAGATTGGATCAAGCGCTGCCATAAGTGTGTTGCAGTCGATGGGGATTACTTTGAAGGGGACAATATAGATTTAGATGAATAAACTTGTATTTTTAATTTTCTGAATAAATTCCGGAAAATTTTCATCAAGTATATGAGAGAAAGCTCTCTCACGTCGACAAATTAATTTTTTTTTTGCCACACTACAAACTATACCTGATTTTGATGCTATAAAGAACTTCTAATAGAACTATAACTTTGAAATTTTTCTGACACGTATCAATTGTTTGTACTCTTCGTTTTCTACCCGGTGATTACCCAAAAAGTTCTTGACGACGTTTTTAAAACATTTCCAGGCGGGTTTTCCAAGAAAATTTAGTTTTTGCTAGAAGATTTTATCTTTTACTAACTCTCTTATTTGGGGACCCACAAATATGCCCTCTTTAATTTTAGCTTCTCTGATTCTAGGGAATCTTTCTTTGAGGTATAAAAAACCATCTCCGTTTCTCTCCATTGCCTTTACAAAATTTTTCATTAGATCTAGTTTTATATGTAAGGGTGGTAAAAGTACATCTTCGGATTTTACTAATGGTATATTTAAGACGTTCTTTTGTCCTGGAATGAGTGACTTACGCTTTGGCCATTCTTTTTTAATATAATCATTTTGTCTGTCTCTACTATCCCATTCGCAAATAAAACAACAATACTTTGTACAACCTAGTTGCAATCCAAGCAAAAGAGCAATGACTTTCAAATCTCCACATATTTTCCATACATGCTGGTTATATTGGATCTTTACTAAAAGAATTTTCATATTGTCGTAAGATTCTTTCATATTAGCAGCATGGGCTACCGGAATAGAAAACAATTTATTTCCATTATGTAAAAGTACGCCTTTTAAACTTACTTTGGAAGAATCAATGAACAAACGCCAGTCAGTTGATCTGTGTTCGTGATTAAGTATATTCATCATTGAACAAATGTCATTACAAAAAACTAAATCCCCTGCTTTCGAGAAAAAACTTTTCAGTTAATTTTCACGATTTCGGTAACAACAGATTTTTGTTTCACGAGAAAGTAAATTCCAACCTTTTAACCTGGATCCTAAAAGCTCGGCTTGTTTCTTGGACAACTTCAAATCACGAACTAGGTCGTTAAGTTCTCCTTGTACAATCAAATGGGGCTCAATTGAGGCACTTGTTTCAAAGGTTGAATCATCATCATCAGCATTATCATCATTGTGGCTAGAAACGAGAATTGATGCATCGTCACTTTCCATATTTTCTGGAGGTATTGGCACAAGTAAGTCTTCATTATGAGGAATTGGTCTCTGCAGATGGCAGATCAGGATACTTCAAGGTGTGATTGGACTTAGTTGTAATACCTTTTATATTTGTCAAACAATAGTAGCAGTCTGTTAGGTGATTGGTTGGTTCTGTCCAAATCATTGGAACTGCAAAAGGCATATGTCGTGATCCTTTTGCCCACCCCGTAAGATGTTTAACACGTTGTACAGCAGATATGAGGGGCCAATATTTGTTCTGGTGACGAACTAGAATACCAAAATATTCAAAATAACACTTACTTATAACAGGCGTAACATTTCGTCGTTGCTTTTTAAAAGTAATTTCTCCACACACGTAACAAAACAGTTAGGATGGTTTAAACATTTTCTTGGCATGTTTTTACACTTATACGGCTCTATTAGGATCACAAAAATAAAAATTCACGATTTTCGGGTAAAAATAAAGTATAAAGTTCTAAAGCGTGCACAAAACGTATCCAGGCTTTGCAGTGAAACTTTTACTATCTACCACGAAAAAACTCTGCGTAATGGCAAATAAAAAATAACAGTATAATGATAAGGTAACCTAAATAAGCTATAATCGGAAAACGTTTTTCTTGGGCAAAATCTGATCTTGTTGATCAGTGTTACCATTAACTTACATTTGTGAGTCCGTGCAGCATTGGAGCAAACTAGCATAGCGAGTCGTTCCTTTTAATCTTAATAGCCCTCTACAACATGTTCTTCTTTACAAGCCAAAGTTTCATATTTGGTGGTAAGCACTTCCAAAAACAAAGGCTTGTTGTTAACTTACGAAGAATTTACAACGCTTTTAACGGAGATCGCGGCTTGCGTTAATTTACTACCTCTATGCTCGGTATCACCGGATGTAAACGATTTCCTCGTTCTCACTCCAGGACATTTTTTAATCGGAGAACCTCTCAAAGTGATACCTGAGCCCAACACGATAGATTTCAAGGAAACCCGACAAGCATATGGCATCTTATCACCAACATGAGACAGCATTTTTGGAGAAGGTGGAGTACGAAGTGGACTCGTGCGAGGTGTAACGTCAATCTGGGTGACCAAGTCGTCATTCGCGATGAGAAGCTACCTCCTACCAAATGGAAGCTAGGAAGGGTTATAGACATTCATCCCGGAACAGACGGTAATGTGAAAGTCGTTACACTCAATATGCTAACTCGTCCTATTGTGAAGATATCTCTTCTTCTAACCGCAAATGACGTAACTTCCTAGACTTCCTGAAACTTAATACGTTCGCGGACACATGATTTTCGGTGGGGAACGCTAGAATGACACACGCATATTTCCGACATTTTTAGAGATATTTTATCCGGGATTGGACCGAAATGATAAAAACCTATATGGAATGCGTTTGTGTTAGTTTTTCTCACTCCTCAATTTGACGGCTATTGCCGCCGCAGCCCAGCTATAGCGTTAAAGTTTGTCAATGGGACAGCGCGGGATAACCCGACATGTCGGCTATAGCCGGGTTATAGACATTCATCCCGAAACAGACGGTAATGTAAGAGTCGTTACACTCATGATGCTAACTCGCCCTTCTTCTTCTTCTTCTTCCTTTTATCAGCGAGGCTATGATCCGAAAACAAGGGATCACAGCCCTCCCACTTCACTGCATTTCTACTGATCCGCCTGTGGGGTTCGCCTATTTGACCTCAGAAAATATCGGCAGGTCTGCCGATTTTGGATCACTCGGTTACTGAGGCCAATGAAATGCCGATGTCGTCGCATTTGTCTGATCCAGGCGTTTATAGGCCTGCCTTTCCTACATCGCGATGCTAACTCGCCCTATCGCTAAGATATCTCTACTTCTAACCGCAAATGACGTAACTTCCTAGACTTCCTAAAACTTAATTAAACCATTTATATTTACTAATAGTATTCACTTTTTTGAACAAATTTTTCAATTCGTACCAAGGCGGGCGGAATGTTGCCACCAAATGACAAATTTAGCAGACAATCTGTGTGCTAGAGTCGTCGACGACGGTTGTTTTTTGCTCCTCTTTAGATTTAATAAACGGTTTTCAATAATCGCAGCATTTTTACTCGTATTTCCTTTACGCATGTTTTGTCATCATGGCGCGAACACTCGGTTAATTGGACCCCGGTTAATCGGATCTCCACTGTACTAGGATTCTTCATCTTGACCTATACATCTAATAACACTGCAAATGTCCGTGAGCACGTTTATTTGAACACGCATCACGAAAAAACTAGTGATGTGTCAAATCGAGTTCATAAACCGGTTCAAACCGAGTTAAACCGAGTTATAGTACATTAATATCAAACCAATGGAACGAACCGAATAATTAAATGCCAAGACAGCATTAAACCGAGTTGGTTAGGATAAGTAAATACAATCCACTAACACATGAATATACCCGTATATTAACTTGAGTTGGAAAGCAGTCTATTGTTTTCATAGAAACCGTGTTGCACTGCCCGATTCCATACCTATTTCGAATTCAGTTTCGGTTCAGTTTCTCATGAGACGGTGGCTCCTGTTTCCTCTCTTTGTTGGTTTTTTTTTCACATAGTTGTGTTAGTTTGTTTTTGTGTATGCGCTGTTTTGGTGTGTGTTCCATCGAACCAAGTCAATTGAGCGTATGCTCACCGAGTTAAACCGAGTTGCAAACTGATTCAGTATCTATTTTGAATTCGTATTCGGCTCGGTTTTAGTTTCTTATGTGACGGTGGCATACTTCTGTTACAAACCGAAATAGCCAACCCGGTTTGCAACTCGGTTTGCTTAAATTACAACTCGGGTTAACTCGATTTGAGAAATGTTCGGTTTGGTACGTCACTAGAATAAACTACTACACGACATTGAACGGGGTTTTCGCAGTTGCATTGGTTGGTTGATCTATATATATAATAAAACTGTAAATGTCCGTCTGCACATTTATTTGAGCACGCATCACGGAAAAACTACTACACGACATTGAACGGGGTTTCCGCAGTTGAATTGGTTGGGGTCTAACTTAAAAAACGGTGTATGTTTCATCGTGATTCCATCTAAAATCTGATATCTGATCAAAAATATGTTTTCGCAACATCTTGAATTTACTTAATTTTTTCTTGATCATGATCTCGAATCTACAATCAGTGGAGGTAAACATATTTTTTTTTTTTTTTTTTTTTCTTTATTCTCCTTTCCGAGTCCCTGGAATCGTTCTCCTTCACTTCAAAGGCTGCCCTAAACTGTCGTCTAGCTCTTATGGAGATGACAGCGCAGTTCAACATTCACCTTTACTGGGTGCCAGGCCATAGAGACATTCTAGGTAACTGCAGGGCTGACGACCTCGCCAGACAGGGTACCACTCTAAGGATTTTGCCTGAAAGGCAAGCACTGGGTATGCCCCTCGCTACATGTAAGTATCTACTAAAGCTGAACGCTATTAGCAAGACCAACCTCAGATGGGGAAACGGCTCAACGTGTCACATTTCGAGACAGATCTGGCCTAAGCTGGATCAAAACCGTAGTGCCGACCTGATCAAGCTAAAGTGTACACAAATCAGCTGCGTTGTCGGTGTTCTCACTAGACACTGTCTTATAGGCCAACACACCAGAAGACTTGGTCTCTTCTCCAACGACTTCTGCAGGAGCTGTAGGGAAGAGAAGGAGGGGGAAACCATCCTTCACCTCCTATGCACATGTCCGGCCCTGTCGCATAAAAGAATGCTCCATCTAGGGTCCCCCTTCCTTGACGACCTCTGCGATCTGGCGTCCCTGGACGTCATGAGCATCCATCCCTTTGTCAAAAGCTCCGGTTGGTTTTGTTAGTACCTGAGTGGCCTAATGGGTTGATCCACGGTATCACAAAGGACCTTCACTGGTCTAAGTGTGTCTGCACTCTCGTGTGGACAGCCAACCTAACCTAACCTAACCTTCTCCTTTCCGATGCCGACTGGCTGACTCTTCGTGTTTTCTTACGCTTCCGTTTACTTTTCTGTTATACCTGCTTGACGGATTGTGCACGTGTTTGTGTGTGCTCTGTTGGGGATTCCCACTGAAAAGCTATAATTGAGTTTATACATTTATTAGTACCTACTAGGTATGATATCCAGCTTCGCTCGGGTAGAATAAAAACGCTCATTACAAACTTTATGTAATACGTAGATAGGCACTAATCAAAATAACGTCAAAACCACTACATAGATTTCCATAGATATCATCAAAGGTTTTTTATAAATAGTTTTAGTACGTTGTCCTGAAGCTGAGAAGTGCACAGATTAATATGAGAAGCATAATAAATGCTTAAACGTGAGCAAAGCCGCGGGTACAGCTTGTTCTTAATAAAGCTAAGTACGAGTATGTTCCTGAACTCCAAGAAATTGAGGAATTTTTTTTAGAGAGAATCGCAGTTTTAGCTAGCTAAGAGCCGGACATCTACACAGAATGTGTTCGGTGGTAAATAGGTCTTTGTAGAGTGGTATATCAAGCAACAAAAGCTTCTTAAAAAGCCCATTAGCTTTCTTATGCATTATATGTATATACTTCAGCTTTCAACACTTATTATTTTCAGAAATGTAGAAGCCTAGATACTAGGGCAACAGTCACGTACATCCTTAAGTAGCTATGCGCTAGGGACGAGATTGAGCTGCAGATAACCAGAACAATGTAAACACAATGATTTGATTTCCTTAGTTTCTTGTTGTGTAAATATATCTGTACTTCATATCTAAGGCCAATATACTCGCGAGGACGACTTTCTTTTAATGTTTACTATTTTTCTTTTGTTCTTGTACACAATTAATAAGTTTATTTGTTAATAATCTTACGACATTTTGAATCAACTTAAAATCTTGTATTCATACCTGCTGTTTTTGTTTATTTTAACACGATTTACAGCGGTCATAATTATATTCGTCATAATAGGTTTTCGGCTTAGTGATGTTATCAAGGCAAAATACACATTCTAGAATATATGCCAAAAACAGCTTACTCTTACTCTCTTTAAAAACCGTCATTGTGTCTCTATGATTGTTAAAAATAGCTTTTGTTTAGTTAAGTAATATTTGCTACTATAAAACAGGCTGCCTTTGTTGTCTCAAAATTTCTCTAAAAATAGAAACAAATTACATATTTACCTACTTTGTGTGGGTTTTAAATCAAATCGACAAAAGGCTGAAGGTATTTGAAATGATTTTTATCATTATTCACGCGTAAGTTTTCGTTTAACTTAAGTCAAATTAAATAAAAGGTTTTGATGTTAGACAAGGTCAGTTCTCATCATACCTTACAAGACTGGCGTTAAACGAAGTTCAGTAACTTTAAGACTTGGAATAATATGTAATTCCTACAACATCTAATTTATTTAAACGTCGTTACATCGAAATTAAAAAAAATGTAAGTTATTTATTTTATTATATTTAGTGTAATTAATTTTTTTTATAAACGTTGATTTATGTTAACTCTGGCTTTACTCAAAGATATAATGAAAAAAATATTTATAAAGCTCAATTATTTACTAGTTAAACAACGAACACATATAGATAAAATGTTTTTCTTAAATGACACACAAAGCAGTAGAACAGACATGAATTGCCTAGTTCATTTTTCCTTCAAATGTAAAATTTATGAAGAAGTAAATAGGTAATTTAATATTTTTTTAAAGATAGCACGCAAAAATAGCGGAATATTGCGCCATTAACAACACTTGATATTTTCAATTGTTCGCTATTTGTTTTAAGTGATTTTTTCTCAGAGAACGTGTCCTATGCAGTGGATTAATTCACGTGCTTATTTCCAAGCAAAATAATTGTTTAGTTTCTTTTACATACATACATATATATGTAAGCATTTGCGGCATTATTGTGATTGACGGTACAGATATTTGTACAATGGGGGTTTGTAAAAGTTAGAAGTCTTTAAGCTTCATATTATATAAGCTTACTTACTTACGTAGGTGGCGCTGTAGTCCGGGGTGGACCTGGGCCTCAACCAACAAACCTCTCCAGCCAGCACGGTTACGAGCCAGCTGTCTCCAGTTGCGCACGCCAAGTTGGTTGAGGTCCCCCTCCACTTGTTTGCGCCACCTACTGCGAGGTCGTTACTGCGCCGTCCATCCGGGGTGGATTAGAAGACTTTCTGGCCGGGAACATTGGGCTCCATTCGCTCTAAATGACCCAGTCATCTTGGTCGTTGCACGTGAACTCTTCTGGCTAAGTCGATGTCCTTGTACAGGCCGTATAGTTCGGCATTGTACCTTCTCCTCCACTCACCGTCTATGCAGACGGGACCAAAGATCGCTCGAAGAATAAAATAAATAGGGCATTCTCACCCGGTTTTGTCAAACCCCATGCCCCTGCGCCATACAGCGGTTTTAGTTTTTGCCGTATTAATTTTCAGCCCGACGACACCTGCCTCCCTCTCCACATCTGCTGTCATTTGGTGGAGGTCCATAACTCTGTGGGAGAGTAAGCATACATCGTCTGCGTAGTCAAGATGTTTCAGTTGAAATGTAAGAGTCCATCGAATTCCTCCGTTTCCCGTCGATAAAGCTGCATGAAGCACATCGCTAATCACCAGTAGGAATAATATTGGTGAAAGGATACAGCCTTGTCTTACCCCACTTAGGATTTCAAATTCCTCAGACAACCTTCCCCTGTGCAGAACGTGACATTTGGAGCCTTCGTATGTAGCTTTGATAATAGCAATTAGTTTATCGGGAATGCCTCTCCTGCGTAAGGCACGCCAAATAAACTCCCTGTTGACACTATCGAACGGCATCTCAAAATCGATAAACAGCAGGTGCAGTGGCGATCGATATTCAACACACTGTTCGATGATAATCCGCAGGGTGTTGATGTGGTCGGCACAGGAGGATCCAGAGCGGAACAAGGTTGTTCGGCATCGAGTGTGTCTTCGAGATGTTGTTTGATTCGCTCCAGGAAGATTTTAGCTATTATCTTAGCTACAGCAGGCAGCTCGCAGATACCCCTCCAGTTTCCGCACTTCATTAAATTTCCTTTCTTAGAAAGCTTGACGATCATTCCCTTTTTCCACTCGTTAGGAAAGCTCTCAGCTTCCCAAGGTCTATCTATAAGTGGAAGCAGAAGCTCAGCCGATGTTGTTGGCGCTGCTCGTAAGAGCTCTGCTGGAATACCGTCAAGTCCTACCGCCTTGTTGGTTTTGAGTGCTTTGATCGCGGTAATGATCTCATCTTTACTGGGAGTCGTGGTGCGTATTCGGGAACTTCTCACCTAGGGCATCTCAGTCTAATTTGGGAGCATATCGCTAGCGAATATACGGTTCAAAACCGTAGCAAAATGCTCTTTCCATCTCTTGAGCTGGTCCTCATCCGAAATGAGCAAGGAGCCGTCTAGGCTTTTCACTGGGTGTTGGCTGGAGCTGCGACCACCTGTCAGCTCTTTCGTGATCCTGTAGACGGTCCTGCTGTCGCACCTCCGTGCAGCTTCTTCTGCTTCTGTAGATAGCGCGTTGATGTAGTTGCGTTTGTCACGTCGCATGCTACACTGAACTTCTCTCATCTTCATGCGATATAGGGACTCTAGCTCGCTTCTCCCTGCTGCGAGCTTTCAGCTGTTTTCGTTCGTCAATCCGTCTCCAGGTATCCTCGGAAAGCCACGCCCTATGTCTTCCCTGCGATCGACCGACAATTCTTTCAGCACCAGATGTAAAAACATTTTTCACAGCACACCAATGATCTTGGATGGTTGCGGGCATTGAGCTGCTGATTGCTTCCACACCTTGCGAAAAGTGCTTAATTGTTGGCGCACTGAGGGATCACTAAGTCTATCGATGTTGAACCTGGGCATTCTTGTGTTGTCGTGGGATCTTCGAACTGCAGCAGTGCGTAGTTGGAGAGTAGCTATCATAAGATGGTGATCACGTTCTATCCCCACTTCTGCCCCTCGCCTGTTTCGGACGTCCAGGAGACTACTTCTAAAGCGGCGGCTGATAGCAAAATGGTCAATTTGGTTGGAGGTTGCTTGCCTGTCATTGGAAACCCAGCTGACTTTGTGGCAGGTCTTGTGCTCAAACATGGTGCCACCTATCACAAGGCGGTTGGCATTGCAGAAATCCACAAACCTTTCGCCGTTGTCATTGCGGTTGCCTAGTCCATGCTTCCCGATTACATGCTTGAGCCCTTCGTTGTCGCTGCTTACCTTGGCATTCAAATCCCCCATCACTATGACAATGTCTCCATTTGGTGTTGTGTTGAAGACGGCGCTTAAGAGATTGTAGAAGCTCTCCTTTTCGTCCTCAGACGAACTATTCGTTGGGGCGTAACACTGTATGATGGTGACGCGTCGTACTCTAGTCCGAAATCTGGCCGTCAAAATCCTATCACCATGAGGCTGCCAGGAAATCAGGCCCTTGCGTGCTATTGTTGTTAGCAGTAGTCCGACTCCATATTCCCGCGGACTTCCGGATGGTATTGCAGAATAGAGTAGTACAGTGTTACGCGTTGGAGACTGGTACTCGCCCGCTTCTAACCATCTTACTTCACTTACCCCCAAAATGTCCAATTTATATCGCATGAATTCGTTTTCCAATTGGAATAAGCTGGCATTGTAAGGACCTTCTCTTCCCGAGTCGCGGAGCGTCTTTACAATCCAGAAACCTATCTTTGTCCGGGTACAATAGCCAAAAGTCGTCAACATGTGATCATTCCTTATCCGAGGCATAGTGTCGGTTTCTGTAGCGGGCAATATTCGGTAACGCAGGTTGCTGGCCCACGTTACCTAGCCTAGAATCAAGGCCCTAGACAACCCGCACTTACAATTTTGGCCTATACGTATAAGGGTTTATACGTATAGTTGCCCGGGGACCACCACTAGGAGGTAAAGTAAACACTTCATCACGAACTTGATTGTTGCGCTACTGGCCCAAGCCAAGTTTTGGGCAGTCAGTAGTTTCCCGATCAATCGCAATGCAGGTCCCCAAATCATCGGCATAAGCGAGTAATTGTACAAACTTATAAAAGATTCTACCCCCGGTGTTGGCTTGCGAGTTTCCTACAATTCTCTCAAGTGCTATGTTGAAGAGATCGCATGATAGCGCGTCACCTTGTCTAAGACCTTTCCTGACATCAAACGGTTCGGTGATGTTCTTACCGACTTTGATGGAGCAACGAGTTCTCCATCGTCATTCTGCACAAACGGACGAGCTTGGCAGGGATGTCAAGACTAGACATGGATCTGTATAACTCGTCTCTATACACGCTATCATATGCAACTTTGAATTCGATGAAGAGGTGGTGCGTATCGATTTTATATTCATGGGTTTTTTCCAAGATCTGCCATGGTGTTAATATTTGGTCAATGGTGGACTTTTCCGGTCTAAAACCGCACTGATAAGAATCTATCAAGTTATTGACGATCGGTTTTAGTCGTTCACAGAATATGCCAGACAAGATCTTATATTTATATATACTTATACCTCTGTAATTGGCGCAGTTCAGAGGGTCTCCTTTCTTCAGGATCGGGCAAACTATGCAGAGGTTCCATTCATCGGGCATACTTTCATCCGAACAGATTTTACAGATGAGCTGGTGCATGCTCCTTACCAACTCATCTCCTCCTGCCTTGAAAAGTTCAGCGGCAAGGTCGTCGGCTCCAGCAGCTTTGTTAGGTTTAAGTTTAGATATCGCTATCCTTACTTCATTCTGATCGAGTTGACGGAAATATTGACTGTCATCGTCACTGTTGAATGGCTCATTCTGCCTGACAGCGGAATATTGGTCATCACCGCTGTTTAACAGTGTGCAGAATTGTTCCTTCCATATCCTCAGTACCGACTTCGATTCTACTAGTATATTGCCATTTTCGTCTCTGCAGGTTTCTGTTCTTTTTAGCTCTTGGTAAAATTTTCGTACATCATTCCTGCAATAAAGTCTCTCAATCTCCTCGATCGAGCCCTTCTCATGCTCCTTTTTCTTCTTTCTGAGAAGTCGATGTTCCTCTTTTCTCCTGCGCTCGTAGAGCTCGTAAGCAGCTCTAGTCTTTCTATGCAGCGCCGCGTTGTACGCCCCTTGTTTAGCTGCATGTGCTTGATGGGATTCCTCATCAAACCAGGGGTTTCGTTGTGGTGATGGCTTGTTGGCAACGCAGCCACTGGTATTCCGCATTTGCTGGTGGCGGCATAGGACTTTTTTAAACAGGTGTGTGGCCACGCCCAAATGGCGTGTAGGCACTGCGACCAAGGAGATCTATTGTGCCATAGGCCACTTTTAGGGCAGCAGTACTTCTACTCTCCTTATGAAAGCTATAATTACGGCTGCGGAGGTGTTCCTAAGATCTTTTGGAGATATGATCTCTTTGAGGAAAAAGCTTCTCCTAGTTCTACACAGAGCTACACACTCACATAGTATGTGTTCTGCGGTTTCGTCCTCTTCTAGGCAGAGGCGGCAGGTGATATTCTCCGAAATTCTCATTTTGTTGAGGTGGTAGAGAAGTTGGCAGTGACCGGTAAGGAAGCTCACAAGCCTTCTTATGTCATTTCTGCCGTATTTTAGGATATCAATTGCCTGTCTTTGGAAGGGTTGGACAGCTCTTTTAGCCTGCCTGAGACCTTGGGAGTTATTCCAGTGGGAGATGCACATGTTGCGTTCCCAGGTGTTTAGGGAAAGTTTGAAGGCGGAATCGGGTATTCCGCAGAAGGGTTCAGGTCCAGTGAACAACTCAGAGGAGCCCTTCCTAGCTAGTAGGTCTGCAGTTTCATTGCCGTCAACGCCTACATGACCCGGTACCCACCACAATTTTACTTTATTGTGTCGGCACAGATTTTGTAAGCTGTCGAAGCAGCTTAGAACTGATTTTGAGCTGATCACATGGGAGATCAGTGCTTTGAGCGCCGCTTGGCTATCGGTGAGTATATGGATAGAGGCACCTTTGATGCCTGAGTGCAGGTTAATGTTAGCACAAGTTTCAATGGCGTAAAGCTCGGCCTGGAAAACACTAGGACTCTTTCCGAGTGATTTCGAAATTTTATGGTTGGGTCCATACACACCGGCGCCAACTCCTGAATCCATTTTTGATCCATCGGTGTACCACACTATACCTTTTGGATCAAGCGACGGTCCGCCATTATTCCATATATCACGGCTTGGGATCACAATCTCAAACCTTCTACCAAAGTAGAGTGATTTAGGCGTAAAGTCGGAGACCGTGCTGAGCATGTCTAGCTCGGGGAAGTCGGACAATAGCTCCATGAGATCCACGTGATCCCGTGTACTATTAGCATCTGATTTTCTGAGACTAACTGCACTGCGGATTGCCACTTTTTTTATGAATATATGTAACGGAGTAAGTCCGATTATGGCTTCAATGGCTGTTGTGGGACAAGTGTGCGTAGTACCTGTGATGCCGAGGCAAGCTAGTCTTTGGAGTTTTGTGAGTTTATTTATGGTTGTGACCTCTTTGGTTTTCGTCCACCAGACTACGGACGCGTATGTCAGAATGGGTCTTACAACCGTGGTATATAACCAGAAAATGACCTTTGGAGACAGGCCCCAGGTCTTGCCGTACATACGGCGACAGGCCCACAAGGCAGTAGTCGCCTTGGCAATTTTATTCTTAATATGGGAATTCCAGTTAAGCTTCTTATCCAGGACGATTCCTAGATATTTGACCTCATCGGAGAAATTGATTGTTGTGCCGTTTAGAGTCACTGAGCCAATATTCAGCGTTCTTCTTCTTGTAAACGGTACAACGACTGCCTTGCTGGGGTTAATCGATAGGCCCTCCCCAGCACACCAGTCCGAGACTACAAGGAGTGCATTATGCATGAGTTGACACACATTGTCTTCATGTTTGCCTTTAATGATGATCACTAGATCATCTGCATAGCCTATGGTTGTGAAACCTGAACTATTAAGCGTGTTCAATAAGTCATCCACCACGAGTGACCATAAGAGAGGCGAGAGGACGCCGCCTTGAGGGCAGCCTTTGGCCGCGGAGACCGTCACAGAGACCTCTCCAGACGAAGATGTTATTATGCGGCTATCGAGCATGTTCCTAACCCATCTGGTAGTAGGCTCGTCTATTCCCCTGCGTCTCATAGCACTAGTGATGGATTCATAACCAGTGTTATCAAAAGCACCTTCTATGTCAAGGAATGCACAAAGGGCGATTTCTTTGGAGCGGTAGGCAGCTTTAATCTCTGTGACGAGATAGTGAAGGGCGCCTTCCGTAGATCGACCTTTCCTGTATGCAAATTGACTAGAGTGCAGAGGTATAGTCTTTTCAAGAATGCCTCTAATGTGTAAGTCTAGCAGTCTTTCCATGGTTTTCAAGAAAAACGATGTCAAGCTGATTGGACGGTAGGATTTGGGTAGCTCGCTGGGTTTGTTACCTAGCTTAGGGATAAACACCACATTTACCTCCCGCCAAGTTAGTGGAATGTATCCCAGGTTGAAGCTTGTTCTAAAAAGAGCTACCAAGGCAGGCAAGATGTAATCCAGACCTTTCTGTATGAGAGCTGGAAAAATACCATCACTGCCAGGTGCCTTAAAGGGTTTAAATGAACCGATTGCCCATTTAATTTTTTCTTGACTGAACAGATTTCCAGACAAGCTGTTAACTCTTCTGGAGGTGCCACATGTGGAACCTTCAGGAGCAACAGGTACGTGGTCGCTTAGAATTGTTGAGCCAGGGAAGTGAACCTCGAGCAGAGTTTCCAGGGTTTCCCTTCGACTGGCGGTGTAGGTGCCATCAGGTTTGATGAGCAATCCCACCCCATTGGAATGATCCTTTGAGAGAGCCTTTTGGAGACGGGCTGCTACTGGAAGGGACTCGATATTTTCGCAGTTCTTTCTCCATGCTGTTCTCTTGGATTTCCTCAACTCTATGTTGAATTTAGTCAAAGCGGACCTATATTCGTCCCAATTTTTATTGCGTTTTGCGGTGTTGAAAAGTTTTCTCACCCTTTTGCGGAGTATCTCTAGCTGGTCATTCCACCACGGTACGCTCCGTTTACCAGTATTGTCATTTTTCGGGACACAGCTACTCCTGAAGGAAGAGATTAGGAAGTCATTTAGTTGGCAGGCTGCCACATCAACATCACATTTAGATCTTAAAGATGTTAGCAGCATGTCATCCTTGACGGCGAGATTTTCGCGAAAAAGTGCCCAATTAGTTCGTTTCGGTACGTAATGCGTTTGATTATTTTGTGGCATAGGACTTAGATTAAGATTAGAAGAAACTCGATCGGCAAAGGTTCTGGCGGTCTCTTGCGATTGTAGCCGCCCGACGTCAAATTGGCTCACAGTATTTCGTTGATTTCGCTCCGTTCTGGATATCCGCATTCGTACCTTGGCTACAACTAGGTAGTGATCCGAGTCCACGTTGGCTCCTCGGAAAGTCCGGACACCCAGAATATTGGAAGACTGCCTTGTGTCGATCGCAATGCGATCGATTTGGTTGACAGTTTTTCGATCAAAGGAGCATGTTCCTTGTGAATATCGAGACGTGGGAAACGCGTACTAGCTACGACAAAGTTTCGTCCCGCCGCAAAGTCGACTAGCCTGAGTCCGTTGTCGGATGTGATGTCGTGCAAACTGTGCTTTCCGACCACGGTTCTAAAGACGTCCTCTCTTCCTAGCTTGCGTTAAAATCACCTAAGATCATTTTAACGTCGTGGCTAGGGCATTGCTCATACGTCTTGTTCAAGAGCTGGTAGAAGTCATCCTTGGTCGCGTCGTCCTTCTTCTCGTGAACGCATGTTAGGCTAATGTTGGCAAATTTAGGCTTGATACGGATAGTCATGAGGCGCTCGTTCACATACCGCAAACTTCGAACTTCTTATTCGATCAAGCTTTGTCACTCGTGCTATCATGCGAGGCATCTTCATCTCAGCTGCCGTTAATTTACTCTCATACTTTTTGTACATCGTCCAACATTGTGAACCGTATGTGAGCGCTGGACGCACTGCGGTGTAGAGCCTTCCTTCCAATAAAGGTGGCATTTTTCGGTCACAGTAGACAGCGGAATTTTCTCGCCAATTCATCCACCCTACACTTACGCGATTGTGATCGATGTCGTCATCACAAGTTGCTTTGCTATTGATCATAGATCCCAGATATTTGAACTTTTCGCACTTGGGAAGCACTGTTCCATTCAAATAAATGTCTGGAATAGGCCTGAGTGGATCAGAGAATGGGCAGCACAAGTACTCTGTCTTTTTTGAACTAATGCGATGCCCATTTCCCTCCAAAACCTCCACCCACACATCAAGTGCTCGTTGCAGGGATGTAGGATCCTCACCTATGATGACTCCATCGTCAGCAAATAATAACTGATGTACCTTGGGGTCCATCACTTTACCTTCAGGCAGATAATCAAAGGCTGTAATAAAGAGCAATGGACTTAAAACGCTTCCTGGTGCACCCCGACTTAAATTAGGAACTCTTCGGTTACTCCAGCGGGGTATCTTACTCTTGTCTTTGCTCTTTCCTACATGTCCAT
Organism: Brachypalpus laphriformis; assembly: GCA_945910035.1. Taxonomy (NCBI): domain Eukaryota; kingdom Metazoa; phylum Arthropoda; class Insecta; order Diptera; family Syrphidae; genus Brachypalpus; species Brachypalpus laphriformis. The sequence goes on along the minus strand of OX246754.1, from coordinate 281,856,987 downwards.
GATCATCTATACATATGTTTTTGGAACCCCTCGATGTCTTAGCGCCACCCATATCAGATCTCGTGGTTGTCTGTCGAATGCCTTTTCAAAGTCAACCAATACAATATGCAAATCCTTTAAGGAATGACGATGTTTTTCCATTATGATCCTTATACTTTGGATTGCATCTGTGGTTGATTTACCCGAGACAAACCCGCTCAACGATCTTCATGGTGTGTGACATCAGCTTGATCGAACGGTAGTTATCACAGTTTCGCGTATCACCCTTCCCTTTGTATACAGGGAGAAGGTAACTTTCCCTCCATTGATTCGGCATTGGTTCACCTCTCTCAAATTTTGAGATGAGAATTTTGACCCATCTGAACGCAACGTCCTCCATGTTTTTCCAGAACTCAGAGGGCATCTCGTCTGGCCCTCACTAACTTCTTCGACTGTAATGTCGGGTATTTCTTCAGAGTTAGGGGTGGCTCTTGGAAAGTATAGCCGGGGAAACTGTTCATTCAAAAGTTCTTTACAATACTGCGGCCACCTCTGCAGAATTTTGTCGTCATCCACATGAAGCTGGCCATAAGCATTGTTAATGAACTTTGGCGAACGAATCTCCTGAGCATATCTCCTTCTTTGCGCGGCTATTTTGAAGATGGTTGCGCTCTTGTTCATATTGTGTCTTCGCATCTCCTGGATAGTCTGGTTTGCATCAGCAACCGGGGAAGATATTTTCTCCAGCTCCCGATACAGACCCTCCGTACTCTCTGCTTGAAGCTGGGCGCACTTCTTCTTCGCTTTTTTCTTGTGACATCTGTATTCCATGTTGAGGCGAGCTTTTTCGTCACTATTATTAGAGGTGGTGCCATATCCTAGTCATCCATGGCAGTCTTCATAGTCTTCGTTTGACTTCCCGACATGTCCATTCAAATCTCTTCCAACAAACAGAAACTCTTCCTTTGGGATGTTCTTAAGGAGATTGTGGAAATCTACCCAAAATGCTTCTTTATCTCTCTGACGGCACCCATTTTAGGGAGCATATGCACTGACAATATTTCACACCTCTCCTTGTATTACCAGTTTGAGGGACATCAAACAGTCGCTGGACTTCGAAATACTCAAGACGTTACCAAGTAGCTCTGCCGCAAGGATGATACCGATTCCGTTCCTAGCCTTTTCCGTTCCGAAGTAAAACATCTTGTTATCTTTTGTCCTAAGGTACAAGAAACGCGCCCGATTTCCGGTGTTTTTTCATTTCGTCTCTTGGACACACAAGATATCCACCCGCCTTCTATTCATCATCTCTTCCAGCTCGTAACTTCGACCGGTCAAGCTTCCAACTCGCGATCCTCAAATTTCGACGAAACTGTTTCATTATTTTGCTAGCCCCCGGAATCCGTATAGCTCTGACCCGAACATGTCTGCTCTTTTTTTGTTTTTTCTTACGAGCTACGCAACTCTTTTAACCCTCAGTATGTAACAAATTTCGAATAGTCTGAGAACTAACTGTTGAATTCAATCAGATATCGCTTACCTTTAACTGCCTGAACACAATGCATGCCGCTGCGGCGTAGCAGTAGCGTAGTACGTAGAGTTGTCAAATGGTGCACTCGCAAAATTCGCCCACAATGATGTAGCACGTAGTAATGTCAAATCAGCTGACATGATTAAAATTGTGTTTTTCTTTTTGAGTGTTATTGAGATTTGATTATTTTTGTGAGATTATTGCGCTATAATAATACATAAAAATAATAAGAAATGGATAAATTTATTTTCCTTTCACGAGCAAAATAATTTTTTTCACGGCGTGCTCTTCCATTTTGACTGTAACGAATATTTCAAATTTATTGTGCTACTGCTGAACCCAGTTCAGGAATCCACCACGAAAACATCGTATATAAGCCCAAAACAGTCTTCAACAGTCGTAGATTTCTCTGTCTGTCACTTGTAGAGCTGCACAATTTAAAAGTAAACCAACTTCGTACTACGCTACTGTTACTACTACGCCGCAGCTACCTCATTGTGGGCGCACTACTGAGTTCCCATATATTTTTACTTTGTGACAGGTCGTACTACACTACTGCTACGCCGCAGCGGCATGCATTGTGTTCAGTCTTTAAGTTGTAACATATTGTGTATTCATCTAAGACGACATTCTTCTTAATACAATTCTTCTTTTCGTAATACAATAGAGTACAAAATGTGAACAAAAACTTTAACGTTTTCTTATTTGCAATTATATTTCACTTGTTTTTATACATTTCTACAAATAATCTGCTTATTTTTTTTTTTTCAAGTACTATGGATTGTTTAATAATATATTAATAAATGTTTTCTCTAATTTGAATGAATGTTACAATGGAGTCAACTATTTAGAAATATCTTTCTATTCAAACATATAGAGCGCACTTCTATCTTATAACTTCAATAGATATTTCTTTAAATAAAAAAATTCGAAGACTGGTGTTAACTGTTATTTGGCTCTTACAATAAAATTCTTAACTTTTGGTTCGATTTTTAATTCCGTTATTACTATTTCCATACTATATGTGTAGCATTTTTCAAAAGTACAAAATTTTTATTGTAGAAAATGTGATTGAAAAATGTTTTGTATTTTGTATTACTTTAGGGATATCTGTTTGTTTGCAATTTTTCAATGCGGGTTTTAAGGAAAAATAAAAAAATCTTTAAGCTAAGAAAACGCACAGATGGGCAGTGCAATGAAGATACATAATACCAAAACACGATTACAGTGCACGTTTTATCTAAATTACAAAAATAGGTAGGAAACAATTTTTTAAGAGATAAAAAGCTTTGAAAAATTGCAAATTCTCTTAACTAAGAAAAAAAAAAAAAAAACGAAAGAATATTAAGTAATAAAAGTATTTAAGTAGGATCGGTATGTTTAATCTTCCAGCGTTACGTTCCGGAAAAGATATGACATCGATTCTTTATTGTGGATCCTTCGAATCGCTTCGGCTATTAGAATTGAAATGTCGATCGTTTTGATCTTGTGACATTGTAGTTTCTGGATCTCGTGTGGAATGGTGTTAGTCACCACAACCTGATGAGAACTCATAAGTTAGTAATTGGTGATAAATGGAATTACATGAAAGAACATACCTCATCAATAGGGGATTCATCAATTAACCGGGGTGCATCGGAACTGAGCAAACCATGTGTTGCGAGAACATAAATCTTGCACGCTCCATTTTCCTTCAGAACTTCAGCAGCAGCTACGAAGGATTGTACATCATCAATGAGGTCATCCTAGTAATGAAGAAATAAAGTTATAGGCATGATTAAGTTTTTTTTTTCATTTATGTAATTTTTGTTAGAGCAATTCAGTCTTTTGGCGATCCGAAACAAGTGAGGCGCCAATATCCGAATGGAGCACGACTAACACGATGCCAGCTTTTATCCATCTATGTACTGCAGCTGTGCGAAATAAAGGAACTCTCTGCAAGGTCGAGTATACCCACTGAAAGGGATCCCAAAGTGCATGAAATACAAACAATAGAAGAATACTGGAACGCTGTGAAAATATGGTTGTCTCCATTGCAGATCATTTTGTCGAAAGATCCCAAATTGGCCAGTTCACAGATACTTGCATTGCTACCACCAATGTAAAAGGTAAAATACTGTATGAAGGTGAGTCCAGCGTAGCTTGCGCCGCTACAAAAGTAATCATTTAAACGCTCTGTGTATATAATGTGAAAAAGCTGCGAGTAGATGCGACAGCCTTTAGAATCGCAAAAGTGCTGACAGATTGCCACACTAGTTGGTGAAAAGCTTAAACGGTTATCTACTAATTTCGGATAAGGATCAAGCACACGAAGCGGAGCAAGTATTTATTTCCAAAGTTTTGAGCACTCACATTTCTAACATTCAAAATTAGCTATCCGAGGTAAGATGTGAGAGAGAAAGCTGAAGGGAATCTTCGTGGTTTTAGCAATTATCGGAATCATTCTCGAATGCATTACATATCAACTGCAAAACACTCTATACAGTAAACAGTTGATTTTTAATTCGGGTCATCCTGTGTCAACTCTTTACAAATTATCAGCGAATAATGCATCGTATTTAGGTCCTGACACAGATAGTAGATAATGGTATGACTTGCGCGTGAATAGCTGGTAGCTACTCGTATTATCAAGACAAGTGTCACGGGTTGAATAGGAGTGGACTGTTGGACGAACTTAAAATTCTGAATTGGTGTACCTGACAAGGCTGAATATCCTATGCATCGCTTTTCTGATTGTGATCAGAAAGATTATCACTTTACTGATAGAGCACAACCTGGTGGGACTGAAGTTAACTGCGACAAAAAAATTCTTATTTTTACCGGCAATTAGAGTTGCGAGATACATACATATTTATTTTTTCAACAATGAGCGAAAAAGTCGTCAAAAAGAAAAAGAAAGCTCAAGTGAAAAGTGTAATTAGATAGAAGTTTGTGGCGTGTTATACAATACGGTAAACTTTTACACGCCTTAAATCTAGCCACCTGCACAGGACAGTTGCGAATAATTGTGGCATCTTTTAAATCTTGGTAGAGCCCAAGTTGTATTACACTTTCCTTTTTGCGGTGGAACATGGGCCCTATTATTTATTTACTTAATCGATAGTGTCGACAGTTCAACAGAATGGGTCACCCAAGGCAAACATGGCGCACAACCGTTAAAGAATAATCGAGAACGCTAGCAATGTGTTGGATAGATTTATAATGTGTGAAGATGATGGCACGTCGCGTATGCTTTGTTGACAGATAAAACAGTGAACTCTCAATAATTCGAATTTCATCGCACCAGGGAGAAACTTCGAATTGCAGAGGTTTTCGAATTACGGAGGTTTCAGAGAAAAAGAAGATTTTTGCAAAAATAAATTTTTATTTCACGTACATGTTTACATTTATATTATACTCCCCAAGGTAAAGAAATTACAAACGAGCTCGGTCCAAGGTGTTTTAGATAGTGGTTAAAGTTGAAGACGCGTCATCGCCGACATACTATATGTCCTCTTTGAAAATTGATAGTCCAATTTGATTGCATCATTTAGAATGGACAATTTTTAACTCTACTGTCTACCATCTGCACACCATTTCGTTCAATGAATATTCAGGGCACAGCCTTTTATCGCATATACATTTCAACGATGATTTGAGTAGAAAAAAGTAGTCTTAACTTCGAATTATAGAGTTAAAAAAAAGCCATCAGCTTCGAATTAGAGAGGTTTTTAGGTTATTTTTGGACATGAGTAGATTCGAATTAACGAAGGGGATAAATTGCATAGGTTTTCTTCGATTAATAGAGGTTTTCTCATTGGACTGACGCAGTACTTCTATTTATAGAGGTTTTCGAATTATAGAGGTTTGAATTACCGAGAGTTCACTGTATTAAGCAGCGAATGCATAAATGTTGCGCAAAAATTTTTGTACAAGGTACGTTCCAAAGTAAACAGGAATTTAAAAATAGGTATTTCTAGTAAGGCCATCTATTGGCAATTACATGCGTCAAATTTCATAGCATTTGGACGAATAGAAGCTGAGTTTGTTTATATGCTATGCTATGTTTGTTTCATCGGTACAAAAATGAGCATCGAACAAAGAGCTAATGTTTTAAACTTGGTAAAACTTTTACCGAAAAGTTTCAATAAGCCAAGTTTATGGTGATGATTATTTATCCCTTGGCAGAGTTTATCAAAACTGTGCGTGAATTCATCAAGGATCAGCAAAAATCTTCATTGAAATTCACGAAATTGGAATTGAGCATCTCAAAAACATCAATTTATCGCATCTCGACCGAACATTTGGGCTACCAAAAAGTGTATGCACGGTTTGTTCCGTACAAGTCGACTAACGACCAAAAATTGCTCAGAATTCAACACTTGTGACTAATTTTTTGACTAGAAATCGCATTTTAACTGTCAACCACTCGCCTGATTTGGCACCGTGCGACTTTTATCTTTTCGGAAAAATGCATTTGCTGATTAAATGAAACCGTTTTATGAACGTAGAAGCCATCCAAAAGGCTTGTACCGACGTCCTGAAGGACATTCCGGCCGACGAGCTAAGACACTCATTCGGCATGCTTCTACACAATGCAAACTGCTGTATTGAGTCGGAAGGGGACTGTTTTGAATAAAATGAATCGGCTTTGTCAAAAAAAACTTTTAGTTATTCTTATTTTTAAAAAGTCCTGTTTACTTTGGAACGCACCTTGTATGCTAGAAAGGATTAATGCATTATTATATGAAAGGATCTTTAGCCGACAAGTTTTAGTTCCATGAAAGTTCCATTCCGGCAGACTAGGAAGATATTAATATTGAAAACTCAGACATCATGCAAGTAAATTTGGAAGCTCACGAAACTTTCATGATTCGAACACCCTGCTTCACAGTTATCACATATGACAATGAACTTAATAAGGTGTATCCAAAAGTAAGAAGTTGAAAAAGATTGGACAATAGAAAGAATAGGTAATGATAAAATAAATACTATCGAACTGAGTGATTTGAAGTGACGTGTGTACATAAAGAAGGATAGAAATTGCGACGTTAATATCATAATTTTAAGGTTGATCCTTATTCAAACGATTACTTTTCTCGCAGAGTGAAAGCATTTCTATAAAATAAAAATAAAAATAAAATCAAACTTTAACTTACCACCATTATAGCCACTCTTCCAGCAACATCTCCAACAACATTGATTGGTGGTTTCTCCTTGGGTGGATGTCCAGGTACTCCAACCGACACGCTGATCGTACGCGTTCGGCTGCACTCGTTTAATTTTATTTAAACACAATGTCAAGAACGAAAATATACAACATAGAAAAAAGCAAACTTTTAATATACATTCAGATATTCTAGAGCAAGATTTAGTTTATCGTTGGATTCATACAAACCTAAGGGTCGACGGAAAGCACATTTCAACTGAATTTCCTATTGTAGTGCTATATGTACTGTGTGACAGAAAATATATTTTTTGTTGTTTTTCTTTCGATTCTTTTTCGTTTTTTTTTTTTAATCAACCAAATTTATTCCAACCAAAATACAAAATAAATTTAAATTACAATAAAAGGGAAGGCAGGAGATATACGAGATGAGAGACAATCAAAGTTCGTTAGCCGTAAATTGCAAATGCAGGAACAAAAAGGGATTTACAAGGATGAGGATGGGAAAATTAATGTTATAAATACGATCTTTAAACAAAATTGTATAGTGGCAAACAATGGGTAGTGATGTTCACATACATCAGCTCGGCAAAAATGCAATTAAAAACAGGTGAATTTGTGTAAGCTGTGTAGTTTAATGTGAGTTACTATTACTATTAAGCGCCAATAGCTTATTATTTTACTTAATAAACCGATATATTAGCAGGCCAATCTATTTTGACTAAATACTCATTGTAAATAAGTATACATTGAATGTAATGAGCTTCAAAACCATTAAGCGATTCCAGGTGTTGTTACAGCATTTTCATTTGATTTTAATTGTACACAACCGCGTGCCTTTTTTTCGCTCTCAATTAATGAACAAAATGTGACTCCATTAAGTAAAATAGTCACGTCGACTAATTGCAATGTAGTCACTCACATGTGTAATTCAAATGGTAGGCAAGTAATTGAACTCATGATAATTAGTACTCGGCCAAAAATTGATTCGTATGAATGCGATACAAACTGGACATACTCAAACTAAAAGAAGGTTAAGTTATGGCACGTGAGTTTGGCTACATACGTCGAAATGGACCGAAGATCGTAATGAACTGAAGTTTGCATTACTCGCAATGTGTGTCGTAATAAAATTACTGAAGTGCAACGTACCATGTGCCGTGACAAGCGCAGTAACACGCTTGCGCTTGGTACAGAAGCAGAGAAATTAGTAATTAGGAATGGCAATAAACTAGAATCACAAATTAGCTAAAAAAAAAAAAAACCTTTACAAGCACAACCGGTTGAAGGAGCTTTAACCTTGCACTCGATACTAATCAATGCATATTTCTTCTTTGTCGAGAACATATCACGGATCATGATTGAGCAATATGTTGAATACCTATCAACGATCACCTGCTGGCATCGGCGAATTATGGATGATAATGAAGTGCAATAACCTAGGAATACGATGAACTCCTCAAGTACTTGGTCTGTGACGATGACTTCTAGTAACAAATGGCTGATGATTAGTTCGATGAAAACAAAAATGCTTAGTCAGTCATAATGCAGTAATCATGACTTCAACGGATGATTTATTTAAAATCATTAATCGACTGTCTTCTTTGCAAGAATAACAGAATCCATCACTAAGCGGGAATAACATTTCGCAGAACATTTGAATAAGATTTACATCATTTGAGGAAGAATTGGAGAGAGGTCAAAGCGGACAAGGGAAAGTTAGTAGGTCAGTAAACATAACTGGAAGTCTGGCAGCAGAATATTATTAAATTTTGTTTGTAAATACACAAGTTGTACAGATTTTAAATGACACAACATTTCAAAGGACTTTTGACATCAAAGTGCCTTACAGTGGTCCCAGAAGCAACAGATTATCAAACTACTCCACGCTATTTTGACTGTTTTATGTGAACATATTTTTTAATTTGAGTAGATACAAACAATTTGTAAGACAATCATGAATGGGCTGTAAAAAATGATACAAGATGCATCATACGTGAGTAAGAAACCATAATAAATATTCTGTTGATTCAAAACATGCTGAACCAGATATTTATACAATTGTTTGTGGAGTCTACATTCCAAGCATGTGGTACTAGTAGTAAATACCGAATGGTGGCAATGGTGCAGTGGATAGTGTGTTTGCCCTTTAACCGATGTGTGCAAGTTCAACACCCAGCGGTGAACAGCAATCATCAGCCACCCGCGCATTAAAAGGAAAACGAAATTTTTTTAACCACCTTAAGTAACGAGCTCCCAAAACGATCGGTTCTACGCACCGGAGCAACTTGAGGACAACACCTCGAGCAGGGATCGTTAACCTCAGCTACACAGTTGCTAGAACAATATTCGTCTCCTCCGAAGCTCAGAAAACTGGTTAACCATTTGCTTTGATAGAACTTTTAAAATCAATATAAAGAAAAAGAATAATAAAGATTTCGTACTTCAAATGTAAAAAAAAACACAAACCATCGCGGTTTTAGACAGGCAAATAGGCAGTGGAATGAGAAGGATTTGGATTACTTCGGGATCTCGAGAAAATATAACCAAATGCGTATTATAAAGTTTAAAACCATATTGTGTATTGTGTAGTTTACAAACATACTTCGAATTAATGGCGAGCGTATTGGATCGGAAGCGCTGAGCGAAGAGTCTATAAAGAACATATAAGAAAGTCTTCATGTAGCCTCGAAAAGTTGCTGCATTAGTCAATTGTACCGACCAGTCTAATGGTCGCATTCCACTTACGGTAACTTTATAAAGGACATCGGCTGAAACATCGTATGTTACTAATAAGTTTCAGACGAAAGAGGTGAAAGTGCAACTATGACAGCCAAATAACCATCAAAATATACTCAAACCTAATAATTATGTACAAAATCGAGATCGTGTCGAGAATCGAGATATCGTAAGCATGTGCTTCAAGGAAGTCAAAACAGTTGAGTAGTTTTTTTATAAGTGCCGTGCCCAGTTGTATTGTATCTCAACTCTTTGTAAAATATTTATTCGAGCCCTGGTGAGTGGGACGGCTTTCAAATAAACTGCAATTGACCAATAGGTCTACTATTATTACTATCAAATACATAGTTGTGAGTAAGAATAAAAAAAAAATGAAAATGGTGAGACATCGCAATTCAGTGGTTGCCAATGAAGTTAAATTTAGCACACAGAACAACTACAATTTTCACTAGGAACTACTTCAGCTTTCACCCTCAGTCAAAAGTGAGTTGGGATGTATAGTTTGGAACACTCAGTTTCAGAGGGAGCTGAAAAAAGCCATTCATTTTAGTTCAATTTGAATGGTTCAGTTATATTTCATAAATTTAAGCAACACTTTTTCATATTTTTCAGTTTAATTTCAATTTAATTCAATCAACAATCTTCAATTAATAAAAAAGTTGCAAACCAGATTGACTGTGAAGCGTTTTGTTGAAAAGCTTTTACTTTGCTTTGCATAATTCTCACCAAAATACGCCTATTGACAAAATAGCTTAAATTACGATCTGACTGATTTAAATTTCAGATCTACTCTTGATCTCAGATAGTAAGTTCTGTCGCGGATGATATACAAAACATTCTCCTCTATATCAGTGCGTTCTCATTGTAGAATTGGACAATATCAAGTTAGGAATTTTCCAGAGACATTCGCAACGTTAAAATCAAAAGAAATGCACAGGCGGTTTGTGGCTACAAGAGAGGGCAGAACGATCATATCTCATCTCACCATCGACCGAACCAAGTTCAATATGAATGACTGCAATTCGACTTAACATATGGTATAGTGTTAATTGCTCGATGAAGCTCTGTGCAAGATTTTAAGTATTGAAATTAATTATCGAAAAATGTTTACAGGCGCTCTTGACTTGTATATTTCCATCAGTTTGTGTTAGATCTAAATCTAGATTAAAACATGCAAAAGCTCTGCAAAGCATATCGCAATCTTCTTTTACTGTGTTCAAAATTAAACATTCGATAAGGTGTTTGAAAATTTTATAAATCTCTCAAATATACCGCCATGCAGCAGAGAAGCAGTCTTCAAATTTTAGACTGACGGACAAACTGAATACTAAACAAAAAAAAAACGTAAACTAATTAAGAATTTTGGGAAAAAAATAAACAAATTTTCTAGTTTTCGCACACACTAACACAAAAGAAGTACATTCTCGAATTTATAGTTGAAATGTACTTAAAAGAAATCGCTTGCTAGTTTTTTTCTTTTCCTTTTCATTACCAAACACCCGAATAAAAAGGTGATGGACAATTATTATGCAATTTCTTCTTTTTTTTTTTAGGACAACAGTGTGATGAAAGAATTTCTGAGCCCCACAGAAAGCATGTAAGCCATTATGTAAGCTTCTTTGAGTCTTTCTGTAGCGACGAAGAATTTCACTATCACCTCTTATGAACTGCATGACTAGCATACTGAACAAACATAAATGATATTACAGGAGAAAATGAAGGGAGTGGTACTAACCTCGCTGGTGGTGGAGAATATCGTCCATCAACTTCATCACTCTCGGCTTCCTTTTGTTCCCCGTGAATGACGGCGATTCCAAGGCGCAAGCGCTCGGCATATGAGGTAGCTTTCTTTGCTGAGCCAGGGTCGCGAGCTACAATCACTGAATTTCTGTAATCGGGAATCTGAAAAATAAATCAAGCGATAAAGCGATATGAGACTTTATTCATTTGCAACATACACTTTCTTGGATATACTGCAACAAGAAGGGTGACGCTCGCAGATTATCCACTGGAATATCGAAAAATCCTTGAATTTCCTTTTGATGCAAGTCCATCGTGATAATGTGTGTTAGGCCAGATTTGCACATCATCTGAAATAGAAGAAAGGTAATCACGCTCCTAAAATAGTATATACTGTCCGACCAACCTTTGCTAACAACTTAGTAACAATACAACCACGTTTCCTCATTTTGCACTGTTTTGAGTATGGTAAGTAGGGGATAACACCCACAATGGAGCGAGCCGATGAAGTTTTACAAGCATATGCCATGATGAGTAACTCCATGATGTTGTTATTCGCATCCCTACAAAGTAATATTGAGTTAAATAATGTTTATTATTGGTTTTGGGTTTTCCAACTGACTTAGTTCCAGTTTGAATGATGTATATATCTTTACCACGAACAGAGTCGCCAATCTCCACCATGGTCTCACGATTTGTTTTGTGAAAAACAGAACAACCGCCACTCTTTAAACCCATTCGATCGGCGACCAGGTTTGCCAAATCAGGATGTGAATTGCCATGGATAATGACGATATCGGATGCTGACGCTGCCTCCATTTCGCCTCTGTAGCGTTTTGGTGGGCGAACACTTCCCAATCTGAAAATGAAAATGATAGTAATTAGGCTAATTGTGAGAAAAATTGTGGACTTAAATTTAACAAAACGCTAAGAGAGACAATGGAACTAGTATTTAAAGCGGAACAAGTAAAATTTTACCGGGGCAATAACTGGAAAAAAATAAGCAGCTAAGTGCTTTTCAATTAAGCTCCTGTTAGTTGCTTGGGAAAAGTACGGGGGCACATAAGCATTGTTAATAGTTTCTTGCATTCTTTTAGTGAGAGTTAAAGAAGTTCATGGTTATGATGAACTTTAACTAGATTTGTGTTTCCCCCTCATTTACATTGGGGAAGATTTTTAAAACTGCTTATAACTGACTACTTATACAAGCAAAACCACACAAGAAAGCAATTCTACTACATTTTACAGCGAGATAACTACGTTAACTAAGGGGAAGTATTTCAAACACCTATAACACTGGCTACTCGAATAAAGTATCAATACTTGCGTTATATTGTAATAACTATCGGTATGTACTCGTAGCGTGGTAGATGAACTGGAAACTGAAGCTGGAGAATATTTAAAATAAACAGCACATTGGCCTGAAACAAATATGATTTTAACAATTTTTAATAGCTAGCCATGTGGACAACGTGTTTAGCGTATTGTTTAAACAAAATGCAGTAATAAGGTTACGCTAGATATTTTACATGTATTTTTGAAGTGAAGCGCTTCGGAAATACGTGAAAAACTCCTGAATCGTCGTTATATGCACCATATTTTTATTTTATAATAAGCGAGCACTCAAGCGGTTTTCCATATCTTTATAGTGTGATACACAGAGCGGGCGTTAGGAAGAATGGATTAAAAAGGAGATACCGATGTACGTTAGTCTTAAATATTTGAAGATTGTATTGAGAAGAAGCTCCTCGGTAAAGCGTGCCACATTCGTGTGGTACGACTTCCGAAAGAAGCCCTGCATTTAACTGTACGCCCGAAAATAGGCTTAATGGTGTACTGGTAACAATTCGATACATGGCGAGTATTGCGGCGAAATTCAATTAGCCAATTCGATTGAGCACTGTTTGTTAAAGAAACGATAAAACAACGAAAGGCGTGAGACATTTCTACGGCGTTCCAGCGAATTTATAGAATTTGCGATATCCGTGTATCCTATCAGTTTTATCGCGCGGTTTTGGATTCTATCCAGAAAGTGCAAATAGGTTTTGGGTGCACCAAACCAGATATGCGCGCTGTACTCAAGTTTGGAGCATATAAATGCTTGTATATTGTAGCCAGCTTAGATGGGGTGGAACATTTCTTTCAACGTTTAAGAAAACCTACACATTTTGCAGCATTTTTGGCAATTTTGAATATGTGGTCATTCCAACAGAGGTTGTATTAATATAATTCGGTTTCGACAATGCAAAAGCGACATTTATGGATAGTGGCTAAAGGTTCACATTACGCTTTAATGACAGTAGACAGCATTATATTTTGAAAGCATTTAATTACACTCTATTGGTTGTAGCCCATTATATTAGGCGGTCAAGGTCAGAATTTAATGAGCTTAACATACGTTGCTGTTCTAGTTCCTTCAACGAGTAAGAGAAGCTAAGTGTGCTACCAACGGCGAATGAATGAATTAAATTAGAAGTTGTAAACAAGATCATTTACAAAAATTAAAAAGAGAGTTGGAGTTAATTTGGTGAAGTGCAGACTTTAAACCATCCAAAACAACCTGAATTGAACCACCCGAAAGGTAATTACTAATCCATGAAAGAAGAGTGTTGATTCCATATGCATGCTTAATGCCAAACTCTGTCAAATGTTTTAGAAATATCAAGTCCAACGATCTTAATTTCTCCAAAATTATTAAGAGACTGGTTCCACTTTACGGTAAGATAAGCCATCAGATCACCAGTGGACCTGTTGCTTCGAAAACCATACTGCTGGTCATTAAGAGTTTTACCGATTCAAGTTATTTCATAACCTGACGATTAGTCAGCGTTTCCATGACCTTGAAATGAAAAGACGGTAGTGTAATGGGTCGATAGTTAGAGGGAGAAGAGGATTTGCCTTTTTTAGGGACGGATTGAAAAAAATGTTGTTTTACATTTACTCGTAAAGAGCCAAGATGAGTAGGCTTGATAAAATAGCTTACACAGAGGTTTGTCGGGCAGGAAGAGCACCTTTTGAACACAATGGGTGAGATGCTATGTGGATCAAAAAAACAGGTGTATAGAATGCCAAGTGATGAATCTGATGAATGCCAAATACTAACAAGAAAATAAGGAACCGATAATGAAATGTATCGAATCATAGGAAAGCTTAGAAACGGATAACAAGGCATTGCTCTACTGCGCCGTACGTGTTTAAACTCTTCTGGCTAAGGCATTACCGCAGCTAGTGCTATTAGGTTTATTATTATTAACTTTGTAATTTGTTATAAGTTAATAAAGTTTATAATAATGATAGCAATAATACTATCTATACAGCAGAACTGTAGGTATCAAAGTCTTGCACTGGGCTACCTTAGTCTCAGAGAAGGCTTTACTACTCAATTGCGTTATTTTACATATATTACTTTGCCATTATTTATCGTTAAACCCATTTTCGCTGCTTTCTCTTCTTCTTCTTCTTCCTATTTCGGCGAGGTTATGATCCGAAAACAAGGGATCATAACCCTCCCACTTCAACGCGTTTCTCTCATTAAAGTATTATTAAATTCGTGCTCTATTCTTTTATTATGTCATTGTCGTTGGCATAACTGAGTTAATGTAAATACATTTGAAAGATTATTCATCTTGTGTTGCCTTCTGAACTTGGTACAACTCTTTCAAGAATAATGTGGTAGGGAAGGTCTAAGTAATTGCCATTTACAATTAACAATTCAATTACACCGAGTATGTGCATTTATCATCGTCACTGGACATTCATCTCTAATCACTTCTCAACAATAAGGTGAAAATTAGTATTTTCAGTAAAACCGTTTGTTTTAGACCAAGATGTATAAATTCAATTAACTTTCCAACAACTGGAAAACAAATTTAAATTTATTTTTTTCCTTTCAAAGCGTAGTAATTTGATTAATTTTGAAATCTACCTCCAGAAGATTTCGTCTTTAATTTCATATATCATTTATTATCGACAACTTAAATTGAAATACAGTTGTAAGATAAAGAATTAAAAATAATTAATTTCATTAAAAGTATTACGTATACGCACTGCGTTTCAGGAGAAATTTCTGTAGAATACGAAACTGCTTCCCAGCCCACAGTTAACCCTCACAACGGTAATACGATTACTTTCGTTTTGTTTTCTACGTATATCTATGTACATGAACGACAACGCAATTTCCACTGCACAAAAGTTTGCAATTAATTGATTCCCACTGCAGGAATTTGCATTTTCACCTTCTTTTGCTCTAGTGAACTATATATAAAAGTTTTGCTATATATAGCAACCACACGGGATGTGGAATTATCGATCAAACACCTAACACCAGGTATTTCATTTAAAATGTTATTTGCGAAAATTTGTTGTCCTACTCAGCGTGTGTGTAACTAAATCAATCGGTTTGAATGCAAATTAGAAGAACAAAAACAAAGAACGAAAAGAAAAAAAACTAAAGACAAACTTAAGGAGCAACATAAGATTTCAATTTACGATATCCCTAAGAATGTGCCCAGAGTAAGAGTGTATATCTGTGTATACTTGTGCAACTTTAAAGTATCTTTAAGTCGTAAATTCCGAGGCTAATTTAAGTTTATACGAAATAGAAGAGCACTGTAACGTGAGAAAGCAGACGCCAGAATGGTGGAATGGTTCTAGAACTGGAATTGAAACTGCGTCGAGTGAATGGGGTGAGGCTATTTGCAAGCACATCTACTAAGACTGTTTAGTGCAGATTGTGTGAGGCACTTTAAAAGGAGGTGGTTTAACAAAAGGTGACATAGAAGACTGTGTGGATAAAGAAGTATGGGTGATTCAGGTGAGTAAAGGAAAAGAGAATATTTTTGATTGAACTTCATAATAAACCAGCGAAAATTCGGATAGAATTTGCCAACATGCCTTTATGTGCATGGGAACATGTGGAGGTCATGTGGTTTTCATTTTGAAATCACTATAGATCTTTCCAGATTCACATCGAAGTCAATAGTACTGGAAGTACAATGTTTATAAAACAATTTAGATAAGCTTATAACCCACGATTTTCTAATTTTAAGATTTCACTTGTATGATAAAATTCTATTTTTAATCCGACTCACTTCGAACTTTTGAAGCCAAATAACTAGTTAGTCAAAGGCTACCGTGTGCTTATCTGATTGCGATAGTCAGCCTAAGATTTAGGGTTTAACCGAACAGGCTATTGCATTATTTGAATATTTGTAATCTGTATTACCATGTCTACGTATTTATTTGTGAACTTGAACTACCAAAAAAAGGGTGTGTGAAGTATAATAAATTCATAAATATTGCATCAACAGGCATACAGGAACGTGGCAATTTGTATCTTTTAGAATATGATTTTGATTAAATATTCTACTCAGGATGACTACACGTAAAAAAAAAAATATATTGTTGGAATATTGGCCAAAGAAGAAAACGTTTTGTCCAGAAGCATGAGACGAACCTGCAATAGCTATGGTTTCGCAGCTGAGTTGTGGATTTTAACTAGTAATTGATAAATAAATAAAAAAAATATCAGCAAAAGGCAGGCTTTTCCGCGAGGATTCGAACCTGGGCATCTGCCACAAGCTTCAGTCCGCATTAATGATGTGTCAACTCGAGTTCATAAACCGGTTCAAACCGAGTTACATTAACATCAAACCGAGTTTGCAAAACCGATGGAACGAACCGAATAATTAAATACCGAAACAGCATTAAACCGAGTTGAACACACGATTCGGTTTGAGTTGTTTAGGATAAGTATACACAGTGCACTAACACATAAGTCAAGTTGGAAAGCAGTCTATTGTTTTCATACAAACCGAGTTGCACTACCTGATTCCATACCTATTTAGAATTCAGTTTCGGTTCAGTTTCTCATCAGACGGTGGCTCCTGTTTTCTCTCATTGTTGGCCTTTTTTCACAAAGTTGTGTTAGTTTTTTTTTGTGTATGCGCTGTTTTGGTGTGTGTTCCATCGCACCAAGTCTATTGAGCGTATACATACACAGTTAAACCGATTCAATATCTACTTTGAATCTGTATTCGGTTCGGTTTCTTATGTGACGGTGGCATAATTTTGTTACAAACCGAGTTAGCCAACCCGGTTTGCAACTCGGTTTGCTTAAATTCCAACTCGGGTTAGCTCGGTTTGAAAAATGTTGGGTTTGGTACATCACTAGTCCGCATGTTTTAGCAAGTTCTACTCGTAGTGATGAAGAAAAACAAATTCATAATATTCAGTATACCAATGCAACAGCAATTAAAATTGCCTTTAATTGTTATTAAACATTATATCTGTTAATATTCAAAAGACTGCTTGCTTGATTTTAGATCAAGTTTTAATCAATTACACATTATGTATGTATTAGTTTAAGGTTTTACAGTTATTGGGAGCAATTTGCTTACGATATAAACTGCACGAATGGGTCAAACTTACGTGCATCTACATATGTACTATTCGTTTGTAAATTATTCAGATTCAAAATTTAAGCAAGATTGTAAAAAAATGTGCAAATTTTTAGCAAACATTTAATAATCTTTAATCTGGCAACATACGCGTATACCTAACTTACCCCGAAAGAAATTTAAGAAAAATTGTTAGAACAGTTTTCCAGAAATATGATTATTTTCCAGATCGGTCTGAAACCTAAATTTTCCCTTAATTCCGACTTCGGCTCGGCTTGTGACTCTATACATGCATTCCATTCCTTTTGTGCGAAAAATATAACGCACACAAAACGAGTGGTTAGGAGAAGCAAAATACACATGCATAATCAACCCGATTACCGTTTTTTGCTTTTCAACGATTGTCGTTTTATTCATAGCTACGATTTCTTAACAGTTAAACGTTACTTAACAATTTTTTTGTCGTGTAGAATACTATTACAACTCTTTCACATGATGAAAATGGGTTCGTGGTACATCTGAGAAATAAAGCGACAATCTTCGAAAAGAGAAAAATGCCAACGGTAATCTGGGTGAATAATAAGATAATAATAAGTTTGAAGTTAAGATCAGTCACCAATTCAACCATACATACAGACGGACCGACAGGCAGAATGGAGTTTTTGGGTTTATTCATAATCGTAATATCGGATTTGATTGAAATTCTAAGATGGAATATTTTCACAAACATACTTGTCGTTATAGTTGCAAGTAAACATTTTTGGTTTATATTAGGATATTATCAATAGATGGCTCCAGCAGTAAGTGGTGGTTGATTTTGACATATTCAAAACGTCATGAACAGAGCTTAGACATATGGTAAACAAACAGTTTTGACACACAAGTGATTTTGTTTTGCCGTCATATACTTTTGGTTGTGTGAAAATGTCTGATTCTGTGCCAAACAATCGAGAGCTCCAAAAAGTCGCTTCAAAGACGGTGATTTCAATGTTGACGACCGTCCGCGTGAAGGAAGGCCAAAATCCTTCGAAGACGCTGAATTGGAGGCATTGCTCGATGAGGATCCGTGCCAAACGCAAGAACAACTTGCTTCAGCATTAGGAGTTACCCGCCAACCTATTTCCGACCGAAAAACGGCCACAATACGAGCAGATGCACACCAAAGTGATTCTACAGCATGACAACGCTCGGCCTCACGTTGCCAAACCCGTTAAAAACTACCTGGAAACTAGTGTCCGACCGAAGAATCGGCTTCGGCCACATCCGGTTAAAAAAACTACAATCGGCTTACCCTTTTGGCCGAAGCCGAAGGTTTAGTTTATGGTTGATTGCGTGCGTAGTAGTAGGCGCCGAAAATTATTGATTGGATAAATGTTTTTTTATTATTGCTAATGAGTACTTGTTTTTTTTGTTATTTATGAGTTATTTAGTGTTTTGTTTTGAACTATTTACTATTTCAATAAAATATTAAAATTGATGCTAGTTTAATTTGTCATTATTTTTGAAAAGTTAATTTATTCCGTTAGTTTGCTTATTGCATGCATATATTCCAGAAAAACTTCCAAAAAATCATTATTTTTTTCACTTCTAGTCAATCTTATACGGAAATTTTTAAGTTATTAAAGCTTCGGCTTCGGCCGAAGGTTGTTGTTTAGCCGAATATTCGCCTTCGGCTTCGACTAGAAATCGACCTTCGGTCGGACACTACTGGAAACGCTCAAATGGGAAATCCTACTCCACCCACCATATTCCCCAGATATTGCGCCGTCCGATTATTACTTGTTCCGTTCGATGGCACATGGTCTGGCTGATCAGCAGTTTTGCTCATATAAAGACATCAAAAAATGGTTTGATTCGTGGATAGCTTCAAAAGATGAACAGTTTTACCGTAACGCTATTCGAGTTCTGTCAGAAAGATGGGAAAAGCTTGTAGCTAGCGATGGGCAATATTTTGAACGATTCATTTGTAACCATTTTTTCACAATAATGTTGCATTTTCATCAAAAAAACAACAGCGATAACTTAGTTGCGCACCTAATATATTCCACCGTTATGACGGACCCCAAAATACATCAATTATTCTTTGCTGACGATGGAGCCATCAAGTGAGGATTCTACGTCCCTGCAACGAGCACTTGATGTGTGGACGTTTGGGAGAGAAATGGGTATCGCATTAGTTAAAAAAAGACAGAGTACTTGCGCTGCCCGTTCTTTGATCCACTCAGGCCTTTTCCAGACATTTATTTGAATGCAACAGTGCTTCCCAAGTTCGAAAAATGTATGGGATCTATGATCAATAGCAAAGCAACCTGTGATGACGACATCAATCATCGCTTAAGCGTAGGGTGAATGAAGTGGCGAGAAAACTCCGATATCTTTTGTGATCGAGAAATGCCCCCTAAGTTGCCCCGCCGATGTGCGTCCAGCGCTCATATAGGGTTCACATTGTTGGACAATGTATTGTACAAAAAGTATGAGAGTAAATAAACGGTAGCTGAGATGAAGATGCTTCGCATGACAGCAGGAGTGACAAAGCTTGAATAAGAAGTTCGAAAATCCGTGGAAGCCTTCACGTCAAGGAAACCATCTCACGAAAAATAGAGCGCGACCGGCTCAGTTGGTATTGCCACGTTCAAAGAAGAGATCATTTGATCATTTGCGTTAAAAGCGCACTATCAATGAACGTTCCAAAGACATCGCGAGGCAGGAGAGGCAGGCCTATAAACGCCTGGATCACACAAATGCAACGACAGCAGCATTTTATTGGCCTCAGTAACCGAGTGATCCAAAATCGGGAGGCCTGCCGATAGTTTTTGAGGTCAAATAGGCGAACCTCAGAGGCGGATCAGTAGGAATATGGTGAAATTGGTGGGTTATGATCCCTTGTTTTCGGATCATAACCTCGCCGAAATATGAAGAATAAGAAGACATTCCACCGTTATGCGAAGTCAAAAAGGTGTTTAAATAAATTTAAATTGTTTCTCTCTACACGAGCAATCTAAATGCCCTGAAACCAAGAGCGCAATCCGGCTTAACGAATCTGGTCACTGAAAATACAGCTCTTAATTCAAAAAGAAATGAGGAGAATTTTTGTAGAGGTGCATTTGAGTCGACTTGGCCTATTATTCTATTAAATTATAATTTAACAATTCACACGATACTCAAGTGTTAAAAATGAAATGCAAAACAAAAATTCTTCCGATACAGAAAAATACATTCGAAATATTTCATTTTCTATCGAATTTGGAGCGACGTTAGTATTGCACAAAAAGAAATGAGGACAATTAAAAAAAAAAGGTAACACGAAGAAATGCCGATGGTCACATGGTGTCTAAGGCCTTGTGGCCTGTGTTAGACCGCAGAAAATCTGGGGAGATCATAATTTTAGATAGACCACGGTTAAGAACAGGGATAGAAATACTCTCTGGCCACTGTCTCCTAAGGAAGCATGCTATGAGACTAGGATTATCTAACACGGATGTTTGTAGGTACTGCGATGACCTAAATACCTCAGAGGACATAACACATGCATACATATACTCTGTGAGTGCCAAGGAATTGCCAGGCAAGGCTAAAGCACCTTGGTAGATACTTCTTCGATAACCTAGAAGAAGTGAGGTCCTTGAACCACAACAAGGATCTCTTCAAATTCTATAGGGAGACTGTTTGGGAGAATTGGTTTAGGTCTTTTGCCGTGAAGGTTCCCTAGGGATTGCGATGGGCCCATTTTGGTGCCTAGTGTTTTCTGATAACCTCATAACCCTACCTAACCTAACCTAACCTAATGCCGAGGCGACTACGAGGCGATACGCCACAGTGTTGTACCAAGATTTCGATAAGAACTCTTATACTCTCTTTATATAGACTTCTTAAGTATAACATAAAATTCAAGTTTTTATAAGCATTTACGTATTGACGACTCATACAAATTCCTGAGTAAATGCAGCGTCCTTCAAGATAAAATCTTCGTTATTGGTAGAGCAGCAATGAAAATTCGCCCAATGATTATAGAATCAACCCGGATAATAATGTTTTTGGATAACCAAGCAGCTAGGACAATAGTCAGTGAAACCATATGATTAAGGACATTCTTTAATTGAAGTCAAAAGTCATCAAGTTTGCTGGGGAACTTGATGCGAAACTCAATTTGTTATAAAGCAGGGTAAAGAAGGGTAAATTGTTATCGATATACATACGTATCTCACCTACACGAATAAGTAATCCGTGTCTGCAACAAGGCACAATTCGATCGAAAGCTTTTCATAAAGATTGCGACTCGTGCTATGATTAAGACATAAAACTTCCGCATAAATCCGCTATGGTTTGCATAAAGCGTTTTATAGCCACTGCAGATAATAAAGTCGTAAAGTTTTAATCGTCAAGCCGAACATATCTTGAATATGTATCCTATATCTGCACCGTAATAAAACATATTTTAAGTTCCACCAAATACTTGAAACAACATTTTCTTACGTACAGCTCGTATAAATACGGTACCAACTAAGAAGTATTAATTTTCTACCACTTCAAGTTGAAGACACGTGTTGCTTTGAATAATAAAACACCTAAATGAAACGTATGCCTTAAGGCAGTGTGAAAGGTTCTGTCACATAGTATAATGTATCACCTATCATATCCAAAAGTAACACCCTTGAACGAGAAAGAGAATCAATTTACATGAGCATTCAATGTAGCTATGTAGGAAATTACCTTGTTAAAGCTTTCTGGCAATCAAACACTTCGAGTGTTTGGGCTAAAGGAGATGGGAGCGCAACGGATGATAACACCTCCTTTGTGGCCATAAAGAAAATCTAAAAGTGTAATCACGCATGCAACTCTGACACGATTCTATGGCACCTTTCAAGTCGTTTAACGTAGAGACGTGTGCTTCCTTTGTTCCAACTGAAGTGTGCTCAAGTGGAGCAGCAGCACGTAGTGTGGATAAAGGTAACAATCCAAAGTAGCTGTAGTCATTTTATTCCGAGAATTCGATTAGATAGGTTCACTTTTTAAGTCTAAGGAGCAAGAAATTCGCAAGCAAAATGATAGGAATGGCATGTGATCCTTTGCAACATACTAGCATGTACCAAAGGCTGGAAGAGGGTAGACTTTTCTTATCACTCCTTATTCCATTCTGATAAGAATTTGTATAGCATTGTGTGTGTCTACTTTCAGATAGTGAAGACAGCGATGGAGAAGGAGGTCTGGGCAATGTAAGTCGAGTAATAATACGTCCTCCTGGACAGAGTGGGAAAGCCAAGCGTGGTCATCTGTGCTTTGATGCAGCCTTTGAGACAGGAAACCTGGGTAGAGCAGATCTAGTGGGAGAATTCGAGTATGATCTGTTCCTTCGGCCGGACACATGTAATCCTCGATTTCGATTTTGGTTCAACTTCACGGTGGACAATGTTAAACAGGATCAAAGAGTGATTTTCAACATCGTGAATATGAGCAAATCAAGAAACCTCTTCAACTCTGGTTTGACTCCACTGGTTAAATCATCAAGTCGCCCGAAATGGCAACGGATTGCCAAGAAATACGTTTTCTACTACAGATCGCTGTCGCACCAAAATCATTATGTCCTGAGCTTTGCATTCTCATTTGACAAGGAAGACGATGTTTACCAGTTTGCTCTGGCTCCTCCCTATAGCTACTCGAGACTTCAATCCTATTTGAATGTCATAGAAGCAAGGTCTGTAGAAAAACGATTCATCAAGACCACTATGATTAAGACGTTGGTAAGTGCTTCATTAGTCATTAGCCTATCCTTAATAATTATGTTATCTTTTCCAGCAAAACAGAAATCTAGACCTTATAACAGTGGATCATGTACCTCGACAGCGTGGAGCTAGAATAGATAAGAATTTTATACGCGTAATTGTAATCTTAGCTAGATCACATCCCGGTGAAGCTCCAGCTTCATACGTGTGCCAAGGATTTATTGAGTTTCTTATTGGAAGTCATCCAATCGCTGTGATTCTGAGGGAAAGCTTTATCTTCAAAATAATACCAATGGTTAATCCAGATGGAGTATTCTTGGGGAACAATAGATGCAATTTAATTGGACAAGATTTGAATAGAACCTGGCATATGGCAACGGAGTTTTCACATCCAACATTGTTTGCCATTAAGAATATGTTGAAGGAATTAGATGGTTCAAATGTAAGTAGACATTCAATTTAGTTAGAAATTAAACTACATTGGATCATTAACAGTTGTACCAAATCGATTTTGTGATTGATCTACATGCACACTCTAGCCTGAATGGGTCGTTCATTTATGGAAATACTTATGAAGACGTCTATCGCTATGAGAGGCATCTTGTATTTCCACGATTGTTTGCTGCGGATGCTCATGACTATGTTACGACGAATATGATGTTCAATGCGGATGAAAGAAAAGCTGGGTGCGCAAGGAGATTCTGTTGTGAGAGATTGAGTGATACAGTGAATTCTTACACTGTGGAAGTGTCAATGGGAGGATACATTTTAAAGGATGGAAAAACCATGTCTTTGTATACAGAAGATGGATGTGAGTATAATTTATTCTGAAGTAGAATAGAATTTGTTTTTTGTTAAGCATTAGTCTGTCTGCTCTTTGAATTTACATTGGTGTCATTTATTTACAATCGAGGATATGCAATATTTTCAAAACCGCCAAAAATGTTTTATTATAAAGCAGCTGTTTTTTTTAAAGTCATAGCAGAAGTCGTTCTCCTTCAGAGAACTGGCTTCAGAACGCATTAAGATTAACTACGATTCAAGCGGCATGCGAATTTTTTTTGTTCTCCGCCATTTGGTTGGCCGCAGTTGAACATCAAAAGAAGTTCATCATATTATCAAGAATTGTCTTTGTACTCAATGCCAGATACCCTTTAAATGCTGGCATTGAGTACAAAGAGGTACTCTGTAGACCATACCTGAACGGAAATCATGACATTGTCTAAAATGACAAAAATTTCGAATGGACAAATTCTTGAAATCAATTTATTTTTATTTCGAATGTAAAACTCTAAAATGCAAGAACCTTGACAGACGAAACATCGAAAACAAAAATTCTTTGGAGATTTCTCAACTTTAAATATTTTGCAATATGTTTAGGTACATAGGTTTCCTATAATGTTTCGATATAAACGTACATAACTTGGAACAACTGTGATTTAAGATCGAACACTTTGCCGTTAAAATTTTTTATTCCATTGACGTCTTCAAGTAGATCTATTGTACAATATATGATATTTGCTAATGTGTATGTGCAGTGTATCAGTGATTACTGTGTAGATATAGGTATGCGTGCTACAACCACGCTTTCAGGATATATATATAAATCTTACATTTTTATTAATTTTTGAGGCAATGATTACAATTCCCGTGAGAATAGTAACCATCGTCTCAAAATTGAACATGTTGTTGTTGTTGTTATCCAATGAAGAAAGTTGGTCTAGACCATTTTTCCTGGAGCAATCGGGTATGAATATGTAAGGTATGTTTGAACTTTGCTGCCTTGCTTCTTCCAGTTTTAGGCATCTTGCTTAATGATCTTCGTCTTGCTGTTCATTCATGTTGCGTATGTCAGTCTCCAATATCTTTCATTCTTGGATTCTTGCTCGGTGAGGTATATTCTTCTTTCTATTTCGGCGAGGTTATGATCTGAAAACAAGCGATCCCAACCCTCCCACTTCACTGCATTTCTACTGATCCGCCTGTTTGACCTCAGAAAATATCGGCAGGCCTCCCGATTTTGAATCACTTCGTTACTGAGGCAAATCAAATGCTGGTGTCGTTGCATTTGTGTGATCCAGGCGTTTATAGGCCTGCCCATCCTACGCGATGTCTTTGAAACGTTAATTGATATTGCATTTTTAACAGGGTTCAAATTATCTCTTCTTTTAACGTGACAATATCAGCTGAGTCGATCGCGCTCTATTTTTCGCGAGATGGTTTCTTTGACGTGAAGGCTTGCTCGGTGAGGTATATTCGCTGTATTCTATTTATTATGGATATGCTTTCTGGGTTTCTGACTTTGATGTTGGCCCCTTTTGACAAGGCTGTCTGCTATTTCATTTCCCTTGATGTCTACATGGGCTGGTATCCATTGGAGACTGATGCAGTGTCCTTTTTTAGTAGGATGTAGTATAATGTTCGAATGTTTTTAACGATTATGGTTTCTGTTATATTGTTCTTACTAATAAGTGATTGTAGGGCGGCTTTTAAATCTGATAGTTCAGCGATGTTTTTTTGTTGTTGCGTTTTTTTCTGAGGATTTGCGTCAGAGCACATTCTATGGCTGCGATCTCACCTTCGAAAATTGTTGAATGTAACGCAAGGTAGTAACTGAATTTGTCGCAGTATATTACTGCCCATACGGCATTCGTGTGAAAAAAATATAACGCACACAACACGAGTGGTTGCGAGAAGCTAGGCCCAAGCACTTGAAGAGCTGTTGCTGCGCCAAATACTTTTTTTTTAAATTTTTTTTTTTATCTTTCAACCGAACGCTAACTTTTAAACGAAGAATCAATGGTCGAATTTGCATAGGTACATAGTTTACATTATTCCAAATATCAGTGAAATATTTGAACTTTCCAAGCTAACAAAAAAAAAAAAAAAAAACAATTGCTATCCTTTTAAACTTAGTATGTGTTCCTATGGTAAAATAAAGGCAATAATAAGCGCTCAACACAGACAGAAACGACTACGATGTTTCGGATCGTTGTCCTCTTGTAGGAGCCAGTCCCAATTTTCACATCCGAATAGCATTTCAGCGGATGCCAAGAATCCTTTTTTGGACAGTTGGATCATTCTTTGAGCATCAAGATTCTCGGTAAAGGTCACCAATTTCCCGAAATCCGCAGCACAAAAACAGCCATAAACATGAACTTTGGCGGATGTTTCACTATTCGTTGAACGACAGTTTCATTGTGAGCAGTCCACATGCGTCTCAAGGGATTGTTTAAAAAAAAAAATTAAGCTTCGTCAGTAAAAATAATTTTGGTCCAGTCCATATCTTTCTAACGGCGAACCAACTCAAGTGTTTTTTGGTTAACAAAGGCTTGGCCGCAACGGCTTTGTAATTAAAATCTTTTTCTCTGATAATTTTGCGAATACTGAAGATAGAAACCTCGTGACCTTTTCTAATACCATTTGCCTTGCTTTTCTGCGGCTAAAATTGTTATTTTTTGCAAAAATTCTAAGCACTTTGTTTGTCTCTGTTTTTTCCCGTTCTGGCAAATCGTCAACGTTTCCATGTTTGTTAAATCGTTTCACCCACATTCTGACAAAACTCTCTGACTTTCTGAGATACTTTGCTGCAGCTGTAACGGTTAATTTTGGTCTCCGTGGATGAGCAACAAGAAACACGGCTTCAAACCGAACCTTATATAGAGGACCCATTACGGAATACGTCTTGTAACTTTAATTAATTTTGGTCCCCGTGGATGAGCAACAAGAAACACGGCTTCAAACCAAACCTTATATAGAGCACCCATTACGGAATACGTCTTGTAACTTTAATTAATTTTGGTCCCCGTGGATGAGCAACAAGAAACACGGCTTCAAACCGAACCTTATATAGAGCACCCATTACGGAATACGTCTTGTAACTTTAATTAATTTTGGTCCCCGTGGATGAGCAACAAGAAACACGGCTTCAAACCGAACCTTATATAGAGCACCCATTACGGAATACGTCTTGTAACTTGCGCAAAAACGAGATGCAACTGAAGTCAAATTTGACTGCGCATTAGAGGAGGAATAATTCTAACGAAAATCTAAAATTCTTATCGTCTGCGACTATTGGGTTCATTTTTACGAGCCACACGCTTTTGCCAATAACACTGTACTTTTCATTTTGCGTTCTATTCGTTTTCCGTGCACTTATGCTATTAGTTTAAAAGAGTTACCCTTAATTCTAAGCTAACGTGAAAAAACTGGTAATGAATTAAGGTTTCGGTCTTTACAAAATTCCATTGCACAGCATATAGCTGCAATGTAAATATTCCTTTCAGGGCTTAAGTATTTGGAAATAGGTGTGCTTAAAAGAACATAAACATAAACAAAAACAATACTTGTCATTCAGCAGACTTGTGCGCTAAGCAAAGATTTCAGAACGTCGATATGCATCATTTAACATCGTACATAAAAGAATTAGTAAAAGGGGTGAAAGAAAACCTCATTTAAATAAAACTAGGGCGCGCGATTCTTAAGGTTTTGCATCTAAACTGATAAGAGTAAGGTCTATTCTATGTAAGTACATGTTTTCTAGTGCAATCTATACAAAAGATGTTCATAACAATTAATTATTTCTCCACAAATTCCGATTTATTTCAATACATTTCTTCACATCTACATCTACATCTTTCAAAACAGCTTTCAAAATCCTCTTTTTGGAGCTTTTCGACATTGACTGCATTAATAATCTTCTCATTAGATGTGAAGATTTTTCCCCTCAAATCTTTTTTATTTTCGGAAACAGCCAAAAATTCACATGGCGCTAGATCTGGAGAATAAGGTGCTGGGTGAATTTCATTGATGCCCGAGAGCACAAGGAAGTTGTTGGTTTTTCAGGAGTGTGCGCAGGCGCATTGTGGTGGTGCAAAAAGAGGCGGCGCAGCTCTTTTTTTTGTTTTGTGTCCTAGTAAATTTTGGAAAACTTGTGGTAAACAAGTTTCAGTATACCAATTACCAGTGACTGTCTGACCAGTTTTAAGCGGGATTACGGCGACCATTTTCGCCCTGGTGAAGTACATCGACATCATAACTTTTGTCGCGGACTTTTGTTATTTGGGCTTTACTGGAGGATTTGCACCTTCTGGGCTCCGTACCATGGACTCCTGTTTGGTTTCCGGGTCGTACTTGTAAAACCAAGATTCATCACCTGTAACGATCTTATTGAAGCAGCTTGACTCTCCATTTTCAAATTTATCCAGGAAATATTGAGCAAAACGAACACGAGTTCTTTTTTTGCTCTCCATTCGAAATTTTTGGAACCCATCGAGCTGACTTCTTCGAATATTTTAGGTGATAATTTAAAATTCGTGACACAGACATTGCATTCAAGCCCAGTTCATCCGCTATTATCTCTTGTGCCATCCTGGCATCTTCCTCAAGTTTGGCCTTCACCAGGGCCAGATTCGTCCTCCACAGAAAAATGGCCAGTCTGGAATCTTCCAAACCACTTTGAAATAGTACCAAGAGATGGTGCATTTATTCCGTATGCATTTTGCCATTCGTGCAGAATTTTGACTGGCGTGAGTTGACGTCGAAATCCGAAGAGAATGGCAAAACGAATTTCTTCCTGTGTTGGCGGTGGAACTTCAACCGAGCTTACGTCACTAATTATACGAGAAAGATCTCGTCTCCATTTTTACCTATTGTTCTGAAATTTGGAAATAAATATTGTTAGATTATAAGCTACAGAAATGCATCTTTTTTTTTCTTCTTCAAAAACTACCAAATTGACACCAACTAAGCGAACTTTTGTTAGTCCCTCCGTATGTGTTGCATTAAAAAGGTGGTTGTTTACCTCCTGTGTGCTGAAACTACCAGTAATCCTTTTGTCAATGGCCTGAGAAACTCTGACCGAGCCGAATTGGTTAAATATAAAATCAACTCTTCTTGAGCTTGACGCAGAATTCATGGTTTATTCTGTATTTTATTATTTTTCGAATTGATAATACAATATCAGCAAATCAATTATACAGTCCATTCTTAACAGAGTGATTCTCAAATGTAAGGAACGATATAGTGTCCGAGATTAAACAAAGAAGGAAAACTTGGATATATACAGTAGACTCGCGATGGAGTGAACTAATGTTGTTGTTGTTGTTGTAGCAGCTGGTCGAGGTATTGTCCTCGAGTCGCTCCGGGACGTACATACGTACGTAGAACCGATCGTCGTGAGAGCTCGTTGGTGCAGTGGTTGGAAAAACTTCGATGGTATTTTTTCCATTTTATACTCGGGTGGCTGGTGATTGCTGTTCCCCGCTGGGGCTTGAACTTGCACTCATCGGCTAACAAGCAAACACTCTATCCACTGCACCATTGCCACCCACGGAGTGAACTAATAAAAGACAGACCTGTTCACACGAGCGAGATTGTTGACATTATCGAACGTGCAAATTTTAAGGTTTGTACTACCTTTACTAAAGAATGGTAGTACAAATTTGTCTGCTTCTTTCTTATATTTAAATCAATTAGCACTACCTTGCCCCCCTGGCAGCTGACCTCCTCGTGGTGGGGGCGGGCAACGTGACTGGGATGTGCGGATGGGGTAACTTAAATAGTTATTCTCATCCATACAATCCAGTCACGGCTAACAAAGCGCACACCCCATGATGACAAGAAGAAGACGACCGGCCTCGGATATTGCCAAGCCTGGTAAGCCAGGGCATCCTTTGGAGCCAGGCCTGAAGGGTGGCAGGATGCGAGCGTCTGGTGGTCGGCTTGTCCCGCTCGGCAGCCGGCCGGGTCAAACCCGAAATGGCTACGAGCTTCCTGTCAATGGTCTCGCGAACCATTACGGGGGTCAAGGGGTGAGCGCACTGTGCACCGATAGGGGCACAGATGGACTCTCTGAGATTCGACAACGGCATCGACTTAGGATAGGCACATGGAACGTCTCATCGCTCAAAGGGAAGGATCTTGAGCTTGTTGGGGAGGCTGTTAAAAGTCGACTAGATATAGTTGGCGTCTCTTCAACAAAGCAGAGAGGTTCTAAAACTGTGGACCTTTCGGGTGGGTGGAAGCTCTTCCTGTCAGGAGTCACACCCTCAATGTCTGCTCGGGCGGGAGTGGGGATACTCACAAGTCCCAGGTTGACAGACAGAGTATTGGAGTGGATACCATTAGGAGGGAGAGTTGCGATCTTAAAGCTCAATCTTGAAAGATCAACTCTGGCATTGGTGCAGGTGTATGCACCGAACCTTCAGTCAGAGTACGCAGCTTTTTTAGATGAAGTTGATGTTGCCCTTGAAAAGGTTGCAGATATGGATTCTTTTGTCCTGATGGGTGACTTCAATGCTCATGTGGGTGTAGATGTTATGACATGGGGGAGTGTGATTGGGAGGAACGGTTATCTTGATCAAAACGCGAACGGAGAGAGGTTGTTGGATTTTTGTTATGAAAATGGCTTATCCATCATGAACACCATCTTTCCACACAAAGATATTCACAAATACACGTGGTACCGTCAGAGTCTTCAGCAGAAGTCGCTGATCGATTTCTTTGTGGTACCGTCGTGTCTGAAGAGAATGGTTTGTGATGTTCGCGTATTGAGAGGGGCCGAACTGTCAACTGATCATCACTTAGTGCTGTGCAAATTGTATCTTAGCGAGAGAGTGCCTCCCCTACCAAAGCGTAAACCAAGGATGGTTACACGCATACGATGGGAGAGGTTACAGGACGATGAGATACGGGAGACATTTACGCGGCAAATATCTGAGAGGTTTGAATGAATTCCAACTGTTCCATCAAATGTAGACGAAGAATGGCAACTGTTTTCAACAGCGGTTATTGCCTCTGCGGGAGATGTTTGTGGAGTGAAGCGGCTTGGTGTGGCGGCTGGTGGTGAGAAAAGAACTGCTTGGTTTAAAACGCCGGGAGTTCAAGAAGCCATCAGAGAGAAGAAGAGAGCCTTTAAGGTGTGGATTCACTTGGGGAACTCCGATTCTCGAAATCGGTACACTGAGGCGCGAAGAACTTGCAAATTAGCTGTGAAAACAGCGAAAGAACAGTCTTGGAAGGAGTTTGGCGAGAAATTGGAACGTGACCACAGATCTGCAAATAAGACGTTCTGGCAGACCGTCCGCCGACTCCGAAGAAAAAAGTTGAATATCGTTGAAGGAGTGAAATGCAAAGACGGTAGACTTCTTTCCAATGAGGAGGACATCTTACGCAGATGGAGCAAGCACTTTTCAGAATTGCTCAATCCCGAACAGGGCACCGAAGATGACAGACCTATGGTCGAGAGTTGGGCGGAAAGTAGTCCTACGGTAGAGGAAGTAACTTTGGCGATCAAAGCGCTAAAAGTTGGCAAATCTGCTGGTGTGGATGAAATTCGGCCAGAAATGCTCAAGGCTTTAGGTAAAGAAGGAGTTCAATGGCTCTCGCGTGTCATTAAAGTGGCCTGGGAATGCGGTGAAACACCTGGTGATTGACAAATGGGGGTGATAGTTCCTCTTTTTAAAAAAGGGGACAAAAGAGATTGCGCCAACTATAGGGGTATATCTCTTTTAAGCCTCCCTGGAAAAGTCTTCGCTAAGGTGCTAGAAAAGCGTTCCAGAGCTGTGGTTGAGGACAGTTTGGGGGATGAGCAGTGCGGTTTTCGTCCCGGTAGAAGCACAACCGACCAGTTGTTCACTCTCAGAATGGTTCTTGAGAAGGCCTGGGAATATGCCAAACCTGTCTACATTTGTTTTGTGGATTTGGAAAAAGCATATGATAGGGTTCCTCGAGGCAAACTCTGGAGTGTTCTGCAGGAGTATGGAATTGCTGGTTCCCTGTTAAGGGCGATTCAGTCATTATATACAAACTGTAGAAGCTGTGTTCGGATAAACGGTGTTAATTCAATACCTTTCACTGTGGGCGTTGGACTCCGCCAGGGGTGCGTTTTGTCACCTCTCCTCTTCATTGTATATATGGATTGGATGTTACAGCGCAGCCGTGGCGGGGAATGTTTCAAAGTGGGAGACCTAAGGATTAGGCGAACCCCACAGGCGGATCAGTAGAAATGCGGTGAAGTGGGAGGGTTATGATCCCTTGTTTTCGGATCATAGCTTCGCTGATAAAAGGAAGAAGAAGAAGAAGACCTAAGGATTAGTCATCTGCTCTTTGCGGATGATTTGGTCATCCTTGGGTCCTCTCAAACCGAACTTCAGCGCGCGCTCGAAAGGTTTGTAGCCGTTTGCGATGATGCTGGAATGAAGACCAACGTGAACAAATCGGAAGTAATGGTCGTTTCCAAAAAACCCATTCAGTGCACTCTGCATGTTAGTGGAGTCCCACTGAAGCAGGTGGATAAGTTTAAGTACCTCGGGGTTTTATTCACGAGTGATGGGAGGAGCAATGCGGAGTTATCCTGTAGTGGTCAGGCTGGATCAAGTTTGATTGAGCTTGGCCAATCTGTTATAAGGAAGGCCGAACTTAGTGTTCAAGCTAAGCTATCGGTTTTTAACTCGGCGTATGTTCCAACTCTCACTTATGGTCATGAAACTTGGGTAGTGGCCGAAAGAATAAGATCGCGGATACAAGCTGCCGAAATGAGGTTCCTTCGCGGTGTTGTTGGAATAACTCGTAGGGATCGAGTGCGCAACACCAGAGTACGCGAGGCGCTCAAAGTTGAGCAGCTACTTCTCCGAACGGAACGATCTATGCTTCGATGGTTTGGTCACGTAGTGCGTATGCCCCCAGACCGGCTTCCAAGACGCGCCATGGTTGCCGTGCCATCAGGTAGACGACTCCGCGGAAGGCCTAGAAATAGATGGTTGGATCAAGTCCGACATCTCTCCTGGAGCCGCTTAGAAATTCCCCCTGATGAATTGGAGTCAATGGCGGAGGAAAGGATGGAGAGTCCACCTGAGCATCCTACCCCCGCGACCCTCATGAAGGATTAGCGGGCCATTGAAAATGAATGAATGATGATGAATAGCACTAACTTTTCCTGCAACGGTTTCATAACTAAACTATCATTGTAATCTACTTCATTGCATCTTCCCCTTTCAAGAACTTAGTCGAATGCATCTCTTTAATTAACCAAACAGGTCGGGCGGTCAGGAACTAATTGATAGTCTTCTTCATCTACATTTTCAACTTCCTCAATATCCAATGGCATTTGACCTTCATTCCAGTTGTTGTTATCAATAACTGTATGTGGTACCTCTTTATTTATATTGTTAAGCTATTCAATGAAATCTTCGTTATAGGGACCATTTATAAAGTGCCTTTTCCATCTTAGGCAGTTGAGATGCGTTCAGTGTCTTCCTATTTTCAAGGCTAGAGAAAGTATCAGTCACCGTTGCTAGTATTGTCCTTCTTTTTGTTGATGGCATATACAGTCGTTTTAGCCACATTTTTCTGCCAACACTGTACCCGAAACATCTAATTGTTTTTTTTTTTTTTTGTACAGATCAAATAGACTATTGCAAGGATTTTATATCATACCTGCAGAAAGCTTCTCTAAAATTTCAGTTTTTTCAACTAAAGTTAAATGCTTCCTCTTCCCACAGGCTATCAAACGAACAGACGAACGAAATTGCAACTAAACACTTTCCCAAATAATAGAATGCAGAGCGTAGAATGATCCCAGAGACAAAGTACCAAAACAAACTGTAAATTTGCTTAAAAGATTGTACATTCTTTACAGCTGATTTACTGTGTTTAACTGTGTTTAACTGTGTTAAACTTTAGTGCGTTCGCTCAAAAGAAGTTCACTTCGTAGCCTGTACAAAATGTTGTGTGTTCACTCTACCGCGAGTCTGCTGTTTTTTATTTCTTCGAATTTTTAACTTCCGTTTGAACTTGCAAAGGATCGGAATACTTTCAGATCCTCTTGCTGACCTGATACTATTTATTTTAATTTGTTATTAAAAACAGATACGAAATTTTAAAAATAAATAAATAAAACTTGGCTCGGGCTTACACTAAAGTTCAGTTTACATCACATGGGTAAGGACGAAAACGGATTTTATAAACTATTGTTATTTATAAGTTGTGGTTAACGTTCAATATTAATATGAAATATTTACAGTACTATAAAATTTGAAAAGCAATTAACATAACACATAGCAAAGCTACTCAGTTTTAGCTTTCACATCTTTCTTACTTCTTTGTTTTCTGATTTACTCAGTTGTTTATTTAGTCGCGTTTACGTAAAACATGCGAGAGTACTTAAGCCAAATAGATATAGCCGAGGCTATCGGAAATCAGTTTTCCAACTTCATTTCCGAAAAATCTAGTATTTGTGCTTAAGGCCAAGGGTTTGTACCTATAGATATGTGCATGTTAAGCCTCTTACATACAGACTTCAGACCTCAAGCTAAATTCGGTCTGTTTGAGACTTTATGCGCCCTACAGGCATTCGAAACACTAACACACTTCTTCTTCTTCTTCCTTTTATCAGCGAGGTTATGATCCGAAAATAAGGGATCATAATCCTCCCACTTCACTGCATTTCTACTGATCCACCTGTGGGGTTCGCCTATTTGACCTTAGAAAATATCGGCAGGCCTGCCGATTTTGGATCACTCGGTTACTGAGGCCAATGAAATGCCCATGTCGTCGCATTTGTCTGATCCAGGCATTTATAGGCCTGCCTTTCCTACATCGCGATGTCTTTCGAACGTGCATTGATATTGCCTTTTTAACGGGGTTCAAATGATCTCTTCTTTGAACGTGGCAATACCAGCTGAACCGGTCGCGCTCTATTTTTTGTACGGTGGTTTCCTTGATGTGAAAGCTTCCACGGATCTTCGAACTTCTTACACACTGTCGGCCAGTAAATGCCTATACGGCAGAACTTGGGGTCTCTCTCCTAAGATGATACATTGGTTGTACATAATAATGGTTAGACCCATTAACACATATGCGGCCATCGTCTGGTGGCCAAAAACTCTCCAGCAGACAACGGCAAACAAGTTGTAGAAGTTGCAAAGAATTGCCTGTCTTGGCATTACAGGTACGATGCGCACCAGCCCTACGACAGCTCTGGAAGCTATTGTTGGGCTTACACCCCTACCAATCTTCATTAGGAAGATGGAAGATCTTCATTAGAAGGCTGCTAGATATGCCATCAGGCTGCAGCTAGATTATGAGTCATATAAACCAGGTGACCTTATGGGACGTTTAAAGATACTCAACTCAATCCCTAAAAGAGACATGTTCTGCACTTTACCAGATATTATGGTAAAGCAACATTGCTTTGGTAGGTTATTCGAGGTTGAAATATTGGACCGCGAAAATTGGTCCAATGGTGCTTCAACACTGGACCCTAGAAGTCTGGTCTGGTTCACCGACGGTTCGAAAATGGATTCTGGAGGTGGAGCTGGGGTCTTTGGACCCAACACAAAGATTTCGGTACCTATGGGTACGACTCCCACTGTGTTTCAGGCTGATATCCATGCCATTGAGATCTGCGCCAGACACAATCACCACAAGGGGATCAAAGGCGCTAGAATACATATCTTCTCAGATAGCCAAGCAGCACTTATAGCACTATCGTCCAACCTAATGGACTCCAGAACCGTAAAATGATGCTACGATGCATTACAAGACCTTGCCAAATACAACAGGGTAACACTCGGTTGGGTCCCTGGACACCAAGGGATTGCGGGCAACGAATCTGCAGATGAGCTTGCTAGGGCTGGCTCAGGATCTGCGTTCATATGTCCTGAACCTCCTGAACTTTTGGGCGACAGCTACAACGCTGATTAACGAATGGGAAAACAAACTTCGTCAAGACCACTGGACCAATGGGATCTAAGACAATCTAAACGATTAATCAAGCCTTGCTACTATAAGGAAATCCTTAACTTAGATAGGGAAAGCATTAAGAAGCTCGTGAGCTTTCTTACTGGTCATTGCGGCCTGAGATACCACCTTAACTAGATGAACCTGTGCCGAGAAAAGGACCGTCGGTTATGTTTAGAGGAGGTTGAAACATCCGAACACATTCTTTGTGAATGCCCGGCACTGGTTAAGCAAACGTATTCTCCACAAGGAGATACTTACTTCAGTGGAACTCCACTACTAAAGACATACTCACTTTCATAAGGGAGGTAGTACGTCTGTTAGATTAACTTCAACCCTCCGATACAATAGATCTTTCAGGTCGCAGTGTCGTTGCCACGTAGGCATGGGTTGTACGAGAAAAAAAAAAAACACAAAGGACACAAAGGCACTGTAAGATATGAGGCGGTTAAAGTCACAGTGGTGTGTCATATTTAGCTCTTGTTAAGAACTTGAGACTTACATCGCTGTAATTTACGACATATCGACTGTTGTCTATCAAACTTGTGCTACCATCTGTCGAGGGGTAGTGCAATTTTAGTTTACGAGTACTTCATATTTTCACGCAACCGTTTGGCATTTGTAGTATCATTTCAGGACTTAAAACCACATTTTTGAGAAGTGAC
The DNA here is from genome assembly GCA_945910035.1 of Brachypalpus laphriformis. NCBI lineage: Eukaryota > Metazoa > Arthropoda > Insecta > Diptera > Syrphidae > Brachypalpus > Brachypalpus laphriformis. Next base: position 281,820,328 of record OX246754.1, on the reverse strand, counting down.
TTACACCTTACACCATACATATTCATGTTTACTCTCGAGAGCCTGCAATTATACACCCCTATTATGGTTAGCGAATCGAACGTTCGACTCAAGCCGAACTTCCCGGCGAATTACTTCTGTCGCTTTATACACTTCACAGATGACATTTAATTGTTTTTTCTTTTGTCAGCACTTATTCTTTATTCGAATGAAAATGTTTGCTAACAGCAATACCACGACAGTAGCAATTCGCTGACAGTTCGACTTGAGTCGAACGTTCGATTCGCTAACCATAATAGGGGTGATAGTGTAAATATCCGTCCTCCGCAAATTTAGAACTATTGGCTAATTTTTATTCAAATAATACATCTAAAATAGAAAAAGTCAATATTTTATGGGGACTGGATTGAAAGCCAAGTTCAAATTGAATATATAAATAGAAACATCAATAATCGAAGTCTGAATGAATGGTGATGTAAGAAAATTTTGTCAATTTAACCTTTCAGGTCATCCTAATTGAATACACACTACATTTTCAAACGATAGTGGTTTAAATTACTATATGAGGCCATTGATTCGTAGTTTGGTGGCACAAATGTATCATAAAAAGCACGTGTTTCAGAAGAAATTACTTCATCAAAGTAAATAGTGCATTTTACAGTACCCAAATGCTGGAGGTCTATCTAGATTCGTTGAGAGGAGGGTTCTATATGGGATTCATTTAGATATATTTTTTATATTAATACGTTCGCGGGCATGAATGACATAACATTCATTTTAATTGTGATCCAAAATAACACGGAATTCTTACTGCTTGAGAGTATGAATCTTTAAATGTAACTAGGTACATTATTGCACGACGTAAGTTGATAGAGATAGATTTTTTGCTGTGGTGGTTTTTGAAAGTCAGGCGGTACTATGTTGCTTACTTCAATGCATATTCCATGCGAAGCGTTCGAGCTGGTTGAGTAAAAGGCTTGTTTACATTTGTTTTGCAATCACAGTACTTTTATCGAGTACTTATTTGATCAGTCTAGGTGTTGCTCTAAGTCGCTTTATATACTTTAATTACTGCAAATATGTAGTGGCTATGGTTGGTACTTCAACTTACAACGTAAAACTCAATAAACAACACACACCAAAATCTTTATCTCTCTCTCTATGTATCCTTTTGAACGCCCCCACTGTGTGTAAACATGTTAAGGGTATCCACAACCCCTTGAGTGCGCGCAAATTATAAAAACATTATCATTAAAACATGAAAACCGCATTAGAAATAAGCCATTCCTATAACTATATATTGTTAATACATACAATCGTGTTTCTCTATCTAATGTAGACTCCCATTTCTATTACAGATTTCCGCCTTGGACGAAACCTAGCTCGAACATTTCTTCAATACTACCGCTTCATAAATATTCTTCCCGTACCTCTAGTACCAGAAGTTCATATGAAACGACGCAATCGTCCTCGAACGCATCATTCCCGTAGTAGATCCAAATCTCGCTATGACGTACAACCTCGCCCTCGAACAACACGTTGCTACGCACCAATAAGTTACACAAACCTCTCTATTTGCTACGACAGTGCAACTTCAGATGAAGGTTCGCCCTTGCGTCAACCAAGTAGCCAATTCGGATATCGTAACTATCGTCGTCTAGCTACTACAGCTGGGCCAACATCTGCTCACGATCAGTTCTCATTACTTACTATAAAGTCGGCAAAGTTTGATAACTTGGATTTTTCAAATGATTCAAGGGCAGGGAGTAGAAAGCTCCCTCCACTAGACAAATCATCTAGAGTCCTACAAGCAGAAACACTCAACGTACCTCCAAAACCATATTTGTCTATAATCGACCTAAATCAATTGACCCGTAGTACTATGAAAGACGCTAACCACGGAAATCGATGAACAAATTTTTCCTTCTTCTGAGCCAATTTTAGAAAAATATTTATAGCTTATTTAAAGTTTAGCAAATTTTACATTTTTCCTAATAAAAATCTGTTTAAAATCTCATTATGTCAAGCATAGCTATGAAATCTTAAATATTTTCAATACAGAATCAACGAAAAACAATTTTGCATTTCTATTTTTGTTTGTTTGTTTATTTAAGCATCTGCAGGAAGGACGTTGCGCAGCAGTCTTTTGACAGCCCGCAATAAATGGATTTTGGCTATTACAGCGGCAGGGGATGAATGCTAAAAGGAGCGCTTTCTTAATGCATGGTAATAGCATTTTCACAACGAAAGTCTTTATAATTTTTACGATGGACAATAATTTATGATCAAACGTGCACCCATAGAGTGAATAAAATGAAATTGACTCAACTGAGATAATAAAATTTGTTGCGATGCCATAGAAATAGAAAAAGTGTACAGTAGTCTATCTTATCTTGCTTTATGAAGAGCTCCAAGGCCATGTTAATTGTTACAATTTGTAAATATTCTTTTTATTACGTTTATTACTGATATGGCAATACTAGAACTGAATACATTGCATCCGAAGTAATCGTATTACCGATGTCGTTAGTCAAAAGCTATTGGTTTTCTACACAAACTGTGAAATAAATTTGGTTTGCTTAACTATTCACATTTTCCTTATCCATAGTTTTGAAACAAAGCAATCCGATCGTAACCACTATCGTGAAATGCCTGTGCCAAAGAGTCGAGATGACGAATTTAACTTTCAGCACTTAAAAGGACATACTCGTACACTCATCATAACTAATCGTACATGTATGGAATAGTTACAAGAGCAAAATTATTTTTTTTACAAAAGATAATTTTTCTCCAAGGCAGAGTTTTTCAAATGACAAATATTTATGCGTTAAATAATTTTCAAGTAAACCAAATCATATCCTAAGAACATACGGTTTTTAGGTAAATTGTGTACACAATACCAACAAACAAATTCAATATTGAACTCTTATCAACGTTTTATTTATTATAGAAGCGCCGAACAAGTGTTTTTTAATCTATGTCCACATTAGATGAAAAAAAAGAATACCAAAATATATGGCAAAGATTATTGGAACGAACCTGAGGTCAACATTGGGTAGTTCAGCAAACGCGTAGGGAGTGTGTCCAAGGTTGCCATAGTAACTTGTAGATTTGATGATTTTAGTAAATAATGAAATGCGCCTGCATTAATATTTGCAGGTCGAACTAAAACTCCCGTGAATCTGACTACTTGCCATTATGATTTTTTAGTCAAAAAGTTCTTAATCGCCTGGATTAGACGAATAAAAATGTTCAGTAACAGATTTGGCGAATGAACAGTACAAAAGAATATTTAAATCGGGACTTAAGATAGGACTACACTATTTGACCTTTTTCAAACGTTTGACCATTATCGTTGGTAATTGGAGTCAAATCGTAGTATTTATCTGCAAACGTTTGACCATTTACCGTTTGGCAGTGCATATAAATAATAGTTACTTCGCCAAATGTAACAGTTCACGCAAAATGTTCGATTCGCGAATGCTATAAGGGTTTCAAAAGCTACGGCATACATAGTCCTGCCAACTATACTTTATTATAAAGGATACTCCTTTTTTCGGATGCATATCCTTTTTGATTTGAGTCCTTTATTTGGTACTTTTTCGGTCCTTTTTTCGGCCTGAAAAAAAGTATATCAGAAACACAACTCCAACCGTACCTATTGTCTACAAAAAACGCATACATTCACTATAAACGACTTCTGTCACGTGAAATTATCCTAGATGGTCGATAATAAGACTCTCCATGAAAAAAGTGTTCGAAAAAACTTCGTTTGATGAGTACGAACATTCTTCGAATGTACTTGATCAGTACAACTACATTACATTATTACATTTCGCTTCTTCCAATTATATCTAAATTGTTCGAGAGAATATTGATTAGGCGAATACAGCCGGTAATAGAAGAAGGGAATCGCATTCCGGATCATCAATTCGGATTCCGAAGTAAGCATTCTACAGTCGGTCCTGAACCCTATTTTGGAGTCGAACGGAGTAGCGGTAACATCAAAATAAAGAAATGGGAAGATCATCATGCAGAGTACTGGGCCAAACTCAAGGGCCTAAGACAGGCAAAGAAGTTCATTAATCTCAACCGCTGCAAGGCTAAAAAGCTACTCGAGCTTAGGAAAGCAAGTTTAACAGGCTACTTGACTGGTCATTGCCCACTCAGGTACCATCTGCACAAGATAGGAGTAGCAGATACAGACGAGTGCCGGCTATGTGGAGAGCAAAAAGAAACGACAGAACATATTCTTTGTGAATGCCCCAGGGCCGCAAGAAAAAGACTTCTCCATATCGGAAGGGCTTTATTGATTCCCTCTTTTGAAGAACTACCTCACGAATAGACTATTCCGCGTCAAATGTGGAAACGAATATTCTGATTTTAAGGAAACAATGGCTGGAGTGCCGCAAGGAAGCATTCTTGGCCCAGTGTTATATCTATTATACACTCGTGATATACCGCAAGTAGAAGGCACTGAGCTAGCTACATTTGCCGACGACACTGCTATCTTGGCAGTAGGTAAAACGGTCGAAGATACTACAGAACAGGAAGAAGATTTGGATAGAGTAAATGAATGGACAAAGGTTTGGCGAATCGCACTCAACGAGACCAAATTTGTTTATGTCAATTATACTTATAAGAAAATAAATAATTTGCCGATCTTTTCAAACTCGTTTGCGAGTATCTTGGAATGACACTTGATGCAATGCTGAAATGGAAAGCACATGTAAAGAAAAAACGCAAAGAACTAGATAATAAATATAGAGAAATGTATTGGTTACTTGGAAAATATTCCAAGCTTAATATAGAGAATAAACTGCTTTTATATAAGCAAGTGCTAAAGCCAGAATGGGCATATCGCATATGGTATACAACTCTGGGGTTGTACCAAAACAAGCAATATTAAAACTTTACAAACTTTTGAAAACAAAGCGCTAAGAGGTTTTGTAAATGCGCCATGGTATATCAGAAGTAGCGCTTTTCACAGAGATCTTGGCATTAAAACAATCGAAGACGAAATCAAAAACTACGCGAGGAGGCATAAAAGTCGACTGGAAAGTCACGTTAATATTAGTCCTCCAAGTTTTGGATGAAAGAAATTTATTACGCCGTCTAGAAAGAAACAAACATTTAGACTTAGCGCGATAAGTAACCGCGTCTAAACTGCGGAGCTAGCAGGAACTTCTAATGGGAAGGTTCCTGCAAAACTTCCTTATTTCGGGAAATGAAAACTACTTGATAAGTCGAATACTTAGTTGTAGTAAAAATAAAAGATTGCTACGCTAATGGGTCCAGATCCTGCTGTTAGCAAGCACTTATTTATTTATTTCTTATGAAGTATATAAAGAGTCAGTCCGATCAATTGCGACAGCTTTTGTCGACTCCAATGCGACGGCATAACACTGGCAGTCATATGACTGGAAAAATTGTTCGTTCTCTTTGATGATGCCTATGACAAAGCCAAAATAACGAAACAAATCACATTTCGCACACCTTTATAAGTTATCATTTATGATCATGTTCACCAGTTATCTGGACACCACCCCCGGATTTTTCCTGAAACCTAATATCTGAGCTTCAAACCACTATAGCAATCTTTCTCTCTCCGTGTCTATCTTTCAAACTCCCGCACTGTATAAATGGTATTCATAGCCCCTTAAGTACAATGCTCTCACATTTGAATGCACAATCTGTCCTAACGCATTCCAAGAAATTTATTGATTTCAAAAAAAAAAAAAAATAGAACCAGATTTCTAACAATCAGCAAATACAATGCTAAGATCCTAACCGACTTCTTAACTGGACATTGCTCTCTCAATTACCATCTCAAGAAAATAGGTCGTGTTCAATCGGATACGTGCTGTCTCTGTCTTTAAGACACCGAAACGGCCCATTACATACTTTGTGATTGCCCGGTCATAGCCCGGCTTAGGCTAAAGCACTTTAACAAAGGCTTTACACTACCTTCTAATGTCACCTCTTCCTCAGCTCGAACTTTCCTGAGCTTAATCAAAGAACTAGATTTCAGCTAACCGCACAAAAGATCTCTTTAGGTCGTAGTGCTTCATGGGTCATTGCTTGCCCTGTAACTCCATCTCTTTAAAAATTAAATATTGTAAATAAAAACCCCTGAGTGCGTGCACATTATAAAAAAAAATAAAGATCAAATACCAATAAGAGAATTGGAGAAATAGAAAGACGCTTTCAAGTGGTAATCACTGTTTTTGTAGCGTCGTCAGTACAGATGGCAACCCAGTTATTGTACTCATGACAATCGTTATTTATTCTCATAGACTACCACTGCGGAAGTGTACTTCCTAACTTTTTTTTCCTCCCTTATCGTAGTGTTTACTCAATGGGTGCCAACTGAATGCTGTATTCATAAGGTGCTTTTTTCACCTCTGCATTCTTGCCAAATTAGTGTTCTTAATACAGTGTTTACGCTGCGCAGTGATACGAGTATTAAAAAAAATGCATTATGCGCCTATGTGCATTTTCTTCCACTTAGAAATGCCACCCTAGATGACCGAGAAAGCTAAAGCAGTGCTCCACTTAGATATACCCAAAAAATAGCCTCGATGTTTAAACCTTCATCAAGCCTCATTCTCTGAAGATGACAGCATTTTATGTTACACGTTCTCCACCATAAGCTTTAAAAGCACAACGATGAAGAGAAAGGAAAGGAACCAAGAAAAAATAATAGATTGGCCAGAAAAGAAAATAGTATGAAAATAGTATAGAAAATAGCGCATCACCAGACGGCAGACGCACAGGTTTAGTTGATCCAACCACCCAAACGGAGAATTTAATATTCGGGAAAAGGTTAGAACCAAGTCTATTGTGTTGGTCATGCCTGTTAATTTAATTTGCCATCTGAGCTACCAAATTCAGAGTTGCAGTTAAAAACGCATTCCATACTTTCCATAAAAATTTAAACATCTACGTCGAACAAATAATACTAAAAGTGTGCACACCGTTACAAATTCACTGCGATAAATTACTGGGCTCAATTTTACTGAGTGCCATTAGTAGCCAAGCGAACTGCAAAAGCAAATAAGTCGCTTTTTAGCCCATGAATGTCAACACTACTCCAAAATTGAATGCTTTTGTATAAAAAGCGGTCGAAGGAATTAGCAAGACATTGCTGCGATTTATGAAAAGTAATACAAAACCTCTTTGTCTATTATTTCCCAATAAGAACGGCATGACGTTGATCATTCGCGTGCAAGACTAATTCCGTCAATTCAGCGTTTCTCCAAAAGTACCTACACACAACATGAATCAGACAGAGTAGTATTAAGTTACATAAACTTTAGTAGTTCACAAATAACTAAATCTTTTAAACGAACGCAATGTTACATGTGCATTTCAAATAATGTGCATGCACTCCATGCGCACACGTTTTTATCTATCAGAGACTAACAAATAATTCCTAAAGTAAGTGCACATGTCACAAGATGCATTTTTTCTGTATATCTATTAGATAACACTCTAAGCCTCTATTTAATGGAAACAAATCTCTTTTGTATAAACAGACACACAGCTGTACTCGGCTTGTTAATAATTAATGCCAACATTTGTGTATGTATAACAGCAACAACAGAACTCAAAGTGGGTGTTTCAAAACACATTTCAAGTGCTCGGGCTATTGCTTTGTTATCATTATCGTGTAGAAAGCCTAAAACCAATTCTTGATGTATGCCATTCGTGATAACCGCAAAGTTCGTGGAATTATCATGAACATTCGTGTGACATTATCAGAAGAACTCTCTATTCACACTGAATCAGTTGTATACAGTCAAATTCACTTATAGCGATGATAGCAGCGTCAGCCATTGGGTAGGGCCCAGCTAAATAAATAAATAAATTAAATAAAAAACGGACAGACAGAAATTATTCAAAATTTTACGAGAAATTCAGATCATCTATTTCGGAGTAAATTGTGACCTGAGCGACTTTTGCCTTTTTCAGAATAAAACCCCAAAAAATGTGAGTTCAACATCTTTCCACAGAATAGAACGAAAATGTGTCTTTTGAGAGTAAGACAACATTTTATTCAAGACAGAAAACGCTACTAGATATGTGGAGCAACATATAATATCAAGCGGCGGATAAATGGTCGTTATAATCGACTTTGAATGTAAATCGAAATGATGTTACCACCAGTGTTGCCAGAAACATTTAAAAAAATGTACCAACGTGCCAAAATTTGAGTTTCTTAAAAGTAACAAAATGTAGCAAGAAAATGAGGGATGAATTGCAGCAAGGGTTTGGTACCCCGATGTATTATGCATACTCTTGGTGTTAGCCGAGGGTTTTCTCGAACTAAAACACTTCATTCGCTTTAGTTTTAGAAGAAAATTTATTTGACCGTATGGCCTCAAATACGGCTAGGGAGAGCTTCCTTGTCCCACTGTGTAAAGGCAAAGAGGATACGATAAATTGCAATACATATCGATCGATGAAACTAATATTCAATACAAGAAAATTAACGAACGGGTTTTAGACAGCGCAATACATATAATTAAACTTATGATGGCCAATGCGGCTTTGGTCGATGGAAAGTTTACTTACGACGCTATTTAAAGCTTATGGATAATAATCGAAAAACAGGGGTGGTCTGATATCTCACAACTCATAGGTTGACCGCATTCCTTAATTGTGGGATCGATACAAGTGTAAACACTCTAAAGCGAGGTAAAAACAAAAGTAAAGTAGCAACCAAGAAATGCTTACAAAACAAACCAATAAATCGATTTAAAATCGTAAATTAATTTAATCGAAAAACATCGCGACGCTTCGAAAAATCTGTACATCATCTTTACTAATTTGGAGAAAGCTTTCGAGAGAGATCTCATATGGACGTCGCTCAGATCTCAAAAAAATACAGCAAACGCAAGTTAGAATGATACGAGATTAGTCCAAAAACTTATAAACGAAAGTCAAATGCACGGCCGAAATAACTGGAGATTTCTAATTTCAAAGTGAAACTGCACCAAGGCAGTTGCCTTAATGCAATATGCAATGTCGAGATTTTTTGATAAAGCGACACATAACGGAAACAGGAACGACTTCATATACATATATATTCAATAATTGGATTAAGGCGTTGATAAATAACGGTTTAAGAATCAACCGTACGAAGACAGAAGATTTGCATTGAAGTTTTTCCGAACCTGTTAACCCGACCATAATAAATTTGAATACTATGGATCAGTTATAAATAACTATGGAAATTGCGACGACGACATTGCTCAACGAGTGGTTATGGGGTGGATAAAATGGCGAGAAAACTGTAAAAACTCTCTCTCTACACAGCTTTTATGACACAAAAATGCCACTTAGAGTCAAAGGTTTGCTTTATACGACAGTCGTACGTCCGGCTCTTATACAAGCAACGCAATGTTGGACGATGTATGAAAGTTTTTTGAGAGCTCAAGGCTCGGGTTTCGCTCCAAATCGCTGATGCATTTTTTTTTTTAGAAATCTGGCACGTCTGGGGAGATGTTGTTCACTTTGATGTATGGGTGGTGGTCGGCTGTATAGCACGATGTTAATCTGGCGGCTATCAAGCGCAGTTCTGACTGCATTCTGATTGTTTGAATTCAGTGCCAATTTATAGCACGATGGATCCAGTGGTGTATGGGTTATAAACCTATTTACCTCTTCACGGTATGAACGAATATCGGATCGAATATGCCTCGGTGGAGTGATGAGGCTGAGTAGATCTCTGTTAGGGTGATCGGGACGGTTGCAAGCTAGTAAAAATAGCTAAAAGAGCAGTTCATAATGCTCTTTGAGTTTAAGTAACTTTCTTTCTTAATGTAGGTGATCTTCATGAGATATACGGTGACAGCCTGTGATAATGCGTAGAGCAGCACTCTGGCTTGTTTGGAGCTTCTGCTATTGGGTATCACTGAGGCGTGGCGTTCAGAATTGTGCCGCATAGCTAAGAACCGATCTTCCGATTGCTTGATATGTGGTGAGGAGAGTTTCTTTATCTTTCCCCCATGTGCTACCGGCCAGGAATTTTAGAACTTTATTTCTGGACATGACTCATTTACTGATATTTCTTGAGTGATTTGAGAATGTCAGTAGATTGTCAAATGTGAGTCCTAGAATTTTGGGTGGTTGATTGACGCGATCGTCCTGCCACGCATTTTATAATTTGCGCGCACTTAAGGGGTTATGACCCTTAACATGTTTTTTTTACATAGTGCGGGCGTTGGAAAAAATAGATAAAGAGTGAACGATTTGGTGTAGTGGTTTGAAGCTCAGTTGTTAATGCTTCAGAGAAACTCCGGTGGTGGAATCCAGATAACTGGGGAGATTTTTGTTATTTTTCGTATTTGCTTCTGATTCACTGTATTTTTTTCCCGTCCACTGACGTCATAGGCAAATCATTCATCCAACAGAGCAAACAATTTTTCCAGCCATATGACCATATGACCATATGAGCATATGACTGTCGCTATTGATCGGAATGAATTTATATATTTTCAGAGAAATAAATGAATGCTTGTTGCCATCAGGATTTGAACCATGAATCATTAGCGCGGCAATTGACGACGTTACCACTACACCATTGCCACCTCCTCTATGTGAAGCTATAGGTTCACCTCTTTGGTCCGGGTAGTGAAAAGTGTGGATGAGGATTTTCCTAGGGACAATTTGAGATTGCGACTGGCGAAGAAGTCTTCCAATTCATTGATGTTGCTGTTAGAACGGATCTTCTTTCCTGAAGCGAGAATGGTGCAGTCGTTAGCGTATGATACCATTTTGACATTGACATGATTGGTTTACTTATATAGAGTTTACCGTTCAAAAGGAGACTGTCTTACCTAGCTTTAGGACTATATGTACGTCATTCTCACTATTAAAAAATTTGCGAAAAATGTGCACGAGAGACTGGATTGAATTGAAATAAGTTAAATTTTTCCACATGTGCATGTGTTTTCCAATGCTTCAGCAATATTTTTTTTTTGCATGAAGATCGAACCGAAACTAGTTTTTTTCTATTTGAATGAATAAAGCAATAAACAATTTTCAATCAGAAACCCGCATTGATTTTATTCATCGACAAAAATATACTATAAGTAGTGAAATGCGTGTCAATTTGACACACAAGAAACTTCAAAGTTACTCGAAATAAGAGACCGATGAAGGTTATGCGGCGTACACACTCGCGCAAATCTGCGAGCAAATGCTCACACGTGCGCGAGTACGTTGCTGTTTTCTTCATCCACACTTACAAACTTTTAATAGTTGAAGCAGTCTTCCAATTCAGTTGATGTAGTGTGTGAACAAGTATCAATTTAGTTGGCAACTCAGTTTACAATCTAATCTCCTTTAAGGACCATTCACAGCTCAGCGACTTGTGAATGCCCGAACTGCGAACAAACCATTTTTAGCACATATATAAGCACGCCATTGGCAATTTTACTATTCCTAAAGAACGGAGCTTTTTATCTATTGATTAATATAAAAAAAATTGAATTGTAATTAGTTTCTGCAAAAAAATTAACAATTCGCAATTTTTCCGCGAATAAAGATCCATTCACAGCTCAGCGACCTGCGAATGCCCGAACTGCAACCAAACCATTTTTAGCACATTTATAAGCACGTCATGGACAATTTTACTATTCCAAAAGAAGAGAGCTTAATTTATTATTATTATAATTTATTAGCAAGTATTTAAAATTACACGGTAATATAAACAAATGAGCCTAGCTGCGAAGAGTATTGGCTCTATGATAGTCTACTATTATACAATTATATTAGCATTTATTAAGAATTTATTGATTTGGTCGATATTTACAGGATTGGGATTCTTAAGTATTTCATAAATTGATGTATCCTTAAAAATGTTCTTAATTATAGGATTTATCTTAGTGCAGTTTTCTAGTATATAGGGTATATCTATGGTAACGTTACATGAGGGGCAAACTTAATTTATCTATCGATTAATATAAAAAAAAAGTTGAATTGCGAAGGAAACTTCAGCTTCACTGCAGAGCGCATTTTTGACATTTCCATACAAAAAAAAAGAAAAAAAGATGCGGCACATCAGTAAATAGATTAATCCTCACTTAAAACAGAAATCCAAAATGTGGAAAAAAAGAAATTCCGAAGCATTTGGATTACGAACACTTCTACTTCAGCGGCAAGCTTCAGCTTCACATTGTGTTCGCAGTATTGGATGTGTGTGTATTTAACTTTGACAGCGCGACGTACTTTAACTTCAGCTTCATCATTAGGTCTGTTCTCTCTGCGTACCCTCCCAAAACAGCTAATTTTTACGAAAACTTACGCATTTTTACGAAAACCTGTTCGAGTACTGAGAATTTTCGTAGTTTTTGACAGAAGAGAGCGCTCTCGAGAGAGTAAGAATTTTCCCCATGCTGCGAATTTTAGTGCAAAAAATTTCTGTGGGCTAGTTTGTGAAAACTGTCAAATTGCTGTATACCTATGTGATTTTTTTTTTGATTGTTCCTTCTCTTTCTTTCTTTCGCGTACAATTGGGTTTGAGGTTTGACGTTAAAAAAGTGGGCAATTTTTGTGGTTCGTTTAATTTTTCGTAATTTTACCCCCACTCATGGAAATTTAACAAACTGCGTATTTTAGTGCAGAAAGTACGCGAACAGACATATTGTGTTCGGGCAGTTACTCAACGAATTTCTGCCGGTAGGAAGTGTACTATCTAAAAAATTATAAAAAAAAGGACCCAAAATTAAAGCTGAATGTTCTCCTAGGACATTCCTGCACATTTAAATAGGTAAATTCAATGTAAATATTTTACCTAGATGTTGAGTACCGAAGAAATTCTGCAGAGGTGGCGGCAGTATTGTGAAGAACTTTTAAATAAACAGTTTCCCCGGCTATACTTTCCAAGAGCCACCCCTAACTGTGAAGAAATAGCCGACATTACAGTCGAAGAAGTTAGTGAGGCGGTCAAATACTCCAAAAAACGATTGGGTCAGACGAAATACCCTCTGAGTTCTGGAAAAAGATGGGAGACATCGGGTTCAGATGGCTCAGAATTCTCACCTCCAAATTCGTGAGAGGTGATCCAATGCCGAATCAATGGAGGGAAAGTTACCTCCTCTCTGTATACAAAGGGAAGGGTGATACGCGAAACTGTGATAACTACCGTTCGATCAAGCTGATGTCACACACCATGAAGATCGTTGAGCGGGTATTAGGTGGCCGACTGCGGAAAATAATACGACTATCTGATGATCAGTGCGGGTTTGTCTCGGGTAAATCAACCACAGATGCAATCCAAAGTATAAGGATCATAATAGAAAACCATAGTGATTCCTTAAGGGATTTGCATATTGTATTGGTTGACTTTGAAAAGGCATTCGACAGACAACCACGAGATCTGATATGGGTGGCGCTAAGACATCGAGGGGTTCCAGAAACCTATGTATAGATGATCATGGACATGTACGAAGGAGCAAAGACAAGAGTAAGATACCCCGCTGGAGTAACCGAAGAGTTCCCAATCAAAGTCGGGGTGCACCAGGGAAGCGTTTTAAGTCCTTTGCTCTTTATTACAGTTATTGATTATCTGCTTGAAGGTAAAGTGATGGACCACAAGGTACATCAGTTATTCTTTGCTGATGATGGAGCCATCATAAGTGAGGATCCTACATCCCTGCAACGAGCACTTGATGTGCGGGTGGACGTTTTGGAGGGAAATGGGTATTAGTTCAAAAAAGATAGAGTACTTGTGCTGCCCGTTCTCTGATCCACTCAGGCCTATTCCAGACATTTATTTGAATGGAACAGTGCTTCCCAAGTGCGAAAAGTTCAAATATCTGGGATCTATGATCAATAGCAAAGCAACTTGTGATGACGACATCAATCATCGTGTAAGCGTAGGGTGGATGAAGTGGCGAGAAAATTCCGCTTTCTTCTGTGATAGAAAAATGCCCCCTAAGTTAAAAGGAAGGCTCTACACCGCAGTTGTACGTCCAGCGCTTACATACGGTTCACAATGTTATACGATGTACAAAAAGTATGAGAGTAAATTGACGGCAGCTGAGATGAAGATGCTTCGCATGACAGCAGGAGTGACCAAGCTTGATCGAATAAGAAGTTCGAGGATCCGTGGAAGCTTTCACATCAAGGAAACCATCGTACGAAAATTAGAACGCGACCGGCTCAGCTGGTATTGCCACGTTCAAAGAAGAGATCATTTGAACCCTGTAAAAAAGGCAATATCTATGCACGTTCCAAAGACATCGCGATGTAGGAAAGGCAGGCCTATAAACGCCTGGATCAGACAAATGCGACGACATCGGCATCTCATTGGCCTCAGTAACCGAGTGATCCAAAATCGCCTGCCGATATTTTCTGAGGTCAAATAGGCGAACCCCACAGGCGGATCAGTAGAAATGCGGTGAAGTGGGAGGGCTGTGATCCCTTGTTTTCGGATCATAGCCTCGCTGATAAAAGGAAGAAGAAGAAGAAGTTGAGTACCGAAGAAAAGCTGAGAACACTGACGTTTAATTATGGGCAAGTTTTTTTTTTTTTTTGTCTAACGCGTTCCTTTTCTTTTTTTTGTAGCTTCTCTCTTTGAGAGAGAATTTTACTCCTTTCCTAATGTTGATAGTTTCTCTTTTAAGATTTTTTGCCCAAAAAGTAAAGGAACAGACCCTGTGAAGCACGGCACCAAAGTTCAACCACTCTCGCACTTGTCCTCGAATTTGATAAAAAAAAAAAAAAATTCCTCAGCAGATCGCACTCGTGCCAAGCCAAAAGACTGAACGCGGCGTCTGTTTGCTATCCATACACACGGACTTGCTCGCGAGCACACAAATCCGCATGAAAGTCCTAATAGACCAAGAGCCCACAGTAATTTTTGGGTGTGATTGATAACAAAAAATAGTTACTATTATTAGATTGTTCTGAAGTTTCTATTTTTAAATGTCACCGTCTTGCACGCTCTAGTGGGGGCAATGGTAAGTAATACTACATCAAAAATGCTGTTTTTTCGAAAGTATAAATAATTGGAATAACAACTTTATCATCATTTCAAAATGTAGGGTTTCGCGCCCTGATTACAAATATGGTGGTCCAAGTCGTTTTGCACGCGGCCTTATACCTACAAGACGCGCTCAAAGTACGCTAAAAATCGAATTTTTAAATAATAGGTTTGATGGTCAAACTACACCGGACAAATTGGATGGTATTATTCACAATGCTCTAGGAGAATTTGACAGCGACAATGATGTTTTTAGTAGGGACTCATCGAATGAAAGTGAACATGAATAAAGTGTTTCATTTTCCATACTCACTTTACTTAACTGTTATAATTATTATCATTTGTTCGAATAAAAACTAATAAATTATTTAAAAACTCAATTTTTAGCATACTTTGAGCGCGTCTTGCAGGCATAAGGCCGCGTGCAACACGTCTTGGACCGCCATATTTGTAATCAGGAAGGCTAGCTTTACATTTAGGAAAAAACAATTTTATGTTAGGTATCACAATTATTTAAAAATTCGATTTTTAGCGTATTTTGAGCGCGTCTTGTAGCCATAAGGCCGCGTGCAAAACGTCTTGGACCACCATATTTGTAATCAGGGCGCGAAACTTTACATTTTGAAAGGATGATAAAGTTGTTATACCAATTATTTATACTTTCGAATGAACAGCATTTTTGATGTAGTATTACTCACCATTGCCCCCACTAGAGCCTGCAAGACGGTAACATTTAAAAATAGAAACTTCAGAACAATCTAATAATACCTACTAATTATTTTTTGTTATCAATCACACCCATAAATTACTGTGGGCTCTTAGTCTATAAGACTTTTGCTACAAAAGTAGTATCGTGGCAACGCTGGTTCGCACTGGAGATAGGTAGGTACTCTTTCTGTGCACTATAATCGGAAGAAATGTGTAAAATTTAAAAGGTTTCGACCAGATTTCATCCGGTTCATTCCACTTAACCAGTGTCTCCGCATGTTTTTCAGAGGAATATATCAAGAAACACGTTTTCCGTTGGCCAGTAGCCAGAATAAAGACGCAAAAAACCGCCAAATACACGACAAATATTGCTTGTGACCTCCAGCCACATGCAAATCGATACTCCAATTACGCTTCCCTCTGACAGGTAGAACACAACTTCATTCTATCGTTATCTAATCGGCATTGCGTCGTGTAGGTGTATGCCTACTTAGAAGCCACCAATCCATCAAATACGACCCACTCAACTGCGACATAGCGACAGGCGACTGGTAATCAGAGCTACGGCGATGTAACTTGTTATAAATTTCGGTACGAGACTCCCAGAGGGCTACCAACTCGTGACCAACCAGACCGCATGTTTCCAACGCATAGCCCCATCAAAGCGAAATAACAATGAAAACAGACCGAAAAACCGATAGCCAATTGGATAAATTAACATGTCTACCTAACACTCACCCTGTGGATATTCACAATTCAATTAAACTTCAAATATATTCGTATGTACAGACTTTGGATATAAAAACAAACAAAAACAAATGTTCATATCGCCAAAACGATTAACAATCAAAAACGAGGTGTGGGGGGATTAGAGAAGACCAGGACAAGGCAAAGGGGTGGGGAGAAGAAGTAGAAACGAAAAAAAAAAAAAAAACTTGTTAATAAGAAGAATAAGCGAATTAAATATAACAACTCAGTATGTATAGTATATAAATCTACGGGCGAAAATTAATTCTTTACTTGTTTGTGCTGAGTAGCATTTTTTTTTTTTTTGAAAATTTACTGAAAATATTTATTTTTTTACTTTCTGAGATAAAATTTTCTTTTTTTCTTAATTTTTGGTTTACGAAACACGAACTTCTCCTCTTTACAGGACTTACATCGGATTAACCCAATTCTTTTATTATTATTTTTTTATTAGATAAATAAATTGTACTTTTAACTTTTTTGGTTTTCTTTTTTTTTTTTATTAGTTTGTCACCATTTGTTATGATACGATTGAGGTTTTTTTTTATGGAAAACAGTGATTTATGATGTAAACCACATGAGAGAACGTAAAAGGAGTACAAAGAAAACACCAGAAAACTCAAAAAAAAAAATTGAAGTATTTGTTGGAGTTTTTTCGCGCACACACGAGTGCTGTAGAGAAGGACCAAATGAAAATTATCCGTTCAGTATCTGCATGACACTTGACAGTGACAGCTGTTCAATGGGGTGGGTAAGGGAGTGTTGGCGTTAGAGCTGCATTATCTGCTTCGGTCGAGTGGGGTTTGTGTATGTGATTAAGGAAGATGTCGATACGCGATGGATAGCGATTGTGGAAACCGTACAAATGCATTTTGCAGTTGCCGGTTGGCAGTTGAAACACGATGCGGCAGTTATTTCTAACGGACAAATTCCAGAAGAGAATGGAAAATTAAGACACCAATTTCAAAATATCAACCCTACTCTGTAAAGATTCGCAGATGATATGAGATTACAGACACACTAAGCCCAGTAGAGGTCCATTGTGGTGTCATGGATCTTTCCATTTAGCTACCAAGGGACTAATTAAACCAACCGAGGTTGTCAGTCCGCTGAGGGTCATCGAAGAAAGAAGCCCCTAGATGGAGCAGTCTTTTTTGGGGCAGGACCGGACATGTGCATGGAAGCGATGGTTTCTTTTTCTTCTTCTCTGCAGTTCCTGCAGAAGTCGTTAAGAAAGAGGCTCTAGCTTTTTAGCATGTTGGGCTTTCAGACAGTGTCCAGTCGATGTGGGCTAAGTCGTGAATTTACATTCGCAGTTATAACTATGAATGCGATTTCTTATTCACTGTGAATGTAAACTGCTAATGCGCATTTGTAATGGACTCATATAGGTACACCTATCCGGCTATTTTGTCAGACAAAATTAAATTCATTTTATGGTGCAAGGGCCCCAAAGCATTTTACAACTCCTAAATTCGTACCTATGTACATATTTATGCACACGTATGTAGGTTAGGTTAGGTTAGGTTGAAGTGTCTGCCAGCTGAGAATCGCCAACACACTTAGACCAATAATAGGTCCATTGTGATACCACGTGGATCATGGGAGAAAATCTCTCTGCTTACTCGCTAAAACCATTTTGAGCTTCTTATAAAGCATAGAAGGCTCTTAATATCGATATCTATCAGGTCGCCTAAGTCGTTGTAGCAGGGGGCTCCTAAGTGAAGCTTCCTTCTACGGGAGAGAGCTGGGCAGAAACAAAGAGGGTGAGGAATAGTTTCTTCCTCTTCTTCATCCATGAAGCTTCTACAAAAGCCGTTCGCAAAAAGGCCTAGCCTTGTAGCATGCTTGCCTATTAGACAGTGTCAGACAGACACACATATGTACGCACATACATATATCCTTTCATAAAACAAATTTACTCGCACATCTGGCTCCGATGAACTTGCTGAAACTAAAGACACAGTAGGATGCTTAGTTTCAATGCGCTTCTTTAAATTCCTCGTACTGGAGCTCCCACTAGAAAATCGCATTCGCAACGCAATAACACCAATAGCAACCTAGCAAGTATAACCTTTGTGCTGCTATATGCCAGCCAACCAAACTAACAAACTAGCTGCGACTGCGATAGCAGCAATAGCAGGAATACCAACTTAGCAAGTATAATCCTTGTGCTACTATATACTAACCAACCAAACTTACAAAGCAGCTGCGACTGCGACAGCAGCAATGGTTAGGTTAGGTTAGGTTAGATTGGCTGTCTACACCACGATGCAGACACACTTAGTCCAGTAAAGGTCCTTTGTGATGCCAAGGATCTACCATAAGACCACTCAGGGACTAATAAAACCAACCGGAGCTTTTGATGAAGCGATGGATGCTTATGAAATCTAAGGACGCCAAATCGCTGAGGTCGTCAAGGAAAGGAGCTCCTAGATGGAGCATTCATTTGCGTGATAGAGCAGTGAGCCAATATCCCACCTAAGGTTGGTCTTGCTAATAGCGTTCAGCTTCAGTAGATGCTTACATGTAGCGAGGGGCATACCAAGGGCTTGCCTATCTGGCAGAATCGTTAGAGTAGAACCCTGTCTGGCGAGTTCGTCCGCCCTACAGTTGCCTGAAATATCTCTGTGACCTGCACCCAGCATAGGTGAATGTTGAACTGCTCTGTCATCTCCATAAGAGACAAACGGCAGTCTAAGACGGCCTTTTAAGTAAAAGAGCACGATTCCAGGGGCTTTATAGTCGCTTGTCTGTCAGTGAAAATGCTAATATCCCTGACAGATAATACATTACATTTCAGCCAGGACAGGGCTTAATCACCATGATTTCCGCCTGAAAAACGCTGCAATGATCAGGGAGGCGGAACGAGATACTCAGGTTGAGCTGAGTCTACCCCACCTTCGGTCTTAGAGCCATCTGTGTAGAAGTGGACCGAATTTCCATCATCAGGGGGAGAGCCATCCCACTCATCCCGTTCAGGGATACTCGTACGGAAGTGTCGGTCAAATCTCAGTTTCGGTGGGGTGTAGTCCGTGTTTTCATGTGTGAAGTTGAGAAGATCGAGGAGTGGCCAATGTGATAAATAGACCACTGAGATAGCAGCAATAGTAACTTAGCAAGTATAACCCCTGTGCTGCTATTTACCAAGCAACCAAACTAACAAACCAGCTGCGACTGCGATATGCAACCTTTACCCCGTTTATATGCAGAGCCGGAACTGGTTCCAAACTGGTTCCAAATGCATATAAACGCCTTTCGAGTCCAAACGGGTTCGACTGGACTCGACTCAGTGACATCTAGCACGTTGTGGTATAAATACACCGTGCAGATCCTGAAACGACTTTGTTTGATGTCGAAGAAGAACAAGTAAGCACGACGAGAGACATGTCGGCCTTAATGAAACTGCTTTCCGAAAAGTTGGAGAAGCTGGACAAGTCTTTGGTTGATCAAAATTAAAAATTCGAGAAGCTGAATAATTCTTTGGTTGAGCAAAAGAATTCTCTAGATGCTAAGCTCGACGAGCAAAATGAAAAACTCGAGAAGTTACAAATTCTCTGGATTCTAAGCTTGACGAGCAAAATAAAAAGTTTGAGAATTCTCTAGATGCTACTCGTAAGTTGGATGTGCAAAGCAAAAAGTTCGAGATGTTAGAAAATTCATTGGCTGAGCAAAATAATTCACTAGACACTGAATCTGGAACAATTCAAGAACAACTCGAAAACGTACAGCCAAAATTTGAAACAGTCGTCGAAGTAAAATTCGAGAATGTTGAAACGAAATTCGAGAAACTGGCAAATGAACTCGACCGCGTGAAAAAACAGAAAGGTCGTGAGTATTCGACTAACTGCCCAAGAAGCAAAGAGATGCAGCTTCCGTCTTCGATGGTCAAACATCATGGTCGATATGCAAGAGGCAGTTCGAAGCTGCGGCGATGACGAATAACTAGGACGATGAAGAGAAATCTATTGCGCTTACGATTGCCCTTAGAGGATCAGCTGCAGAGCTCCTGTCAACCATTCCCGAAAGCAAACAGCGCAACCACGATTTGTTGGTGAATGCTATTGAGATGCGATTTGGGGACGACCATATGGAGATGAAGGGTGCGATGCTCCAGCAGTTACAGGCAGATATTGAGCGTCTGGCACATTTATCGTATCCAAACGCTGGTGAGCAGATCGTTAACGAGATGGCAAGCGAAGTATTTACCCATGCCATAGTCGAACAGATGTTGGCTGTAAGAATGGCTGAAAAGAAAACGCTCGCCGAAGCTTTGGCGTTCGCCCTGACGATGGAGGCAGCAAACCAGGCCTGCCAGGGAATCCAAGAATGAGAGAAGTAGCCGCCATCGAATGGTCTTGTCAGAGGATGGACGTTGACAACGTTCGCGGGGGATTGCTGGAACTGCAACAAAATAGGACACCTACAACGGCAATGTCAGTTGTTCAGTCCACCCAGAAGCGGAAACTGTCCACATTGCGGGAATAGGCGACGCAGCAAAGAACCACCCAACAGGGATAACCTCCATCCTGTTGGTCAGGCTTCTGAAAACCAGCAGTCGGGAAACGCTTAAAAACCAACTTCGGGGGGCAAAAGTTAGCTGTTGGAATCGACGCCCCCAAGACCACCATCCAGGCTTCCCAAACCAAACGATGCAATAAGAGTCTAACAGTGGAAGCATTCATCGGCAAGAACAAGTGCGTGGCTACTATCGATATCCGCTCCACGGCTTCCATCGTAAGAAGAGATCTCGTCCAAAAGTCGTGGCTGCACAACACCAGCTGCTTCTATCTAAAGACTGCAACAGGGGAATCAGCGAATGTATATGGAGTAGTTCGCCTCACGTTACAGCTAGCAGGGTTGGTTTTCTCCCATGCGTTCCTGGTGGCGGTCATATGTGATGAATACATCATCGGAGTAGACTTCATGAAAGAACATGACGTAATCGACATCCGAATGCAAGTTCTGAGGCACCGGAACATTGAGATTCCAATGGTGTACGGAAATGAGAATACAGCACATGTAAGAACAATACTCAGCAATGACAAAGTTTTACCACCATCCTCTGAGACTATCATTTGGACAAAACTTGAAGGTGATCCTCCGAGCCACCGATTTTATCTATTGGAGCCAGATTTAGAAAGGAATTCCCTAAACTATATCCTGGGAAAATTTTCAGTGTAGCCAAAGAGCAGCGTGGTTCCAGTAAGACTCTTGAACTGAAAGAACTACAGCGTCCAACTAAAAGAAGGGGTAAATGTGTTCCAATTTCTTCAGTCTCAACAATAACCGGACATGAATCTGCGAGGCCCGTTTCATCAGCCAGGTTGGCGAAAGTAAGGGACATGATCCTCAATCACTCTGTGAACTATGACAAAAAATCTAATTAGTGAGTACGCTGATATATTTGCCTCACAGGATGGAGAGTATTGCCGAACACATCTGGTACAACATTGAATAGACACTGGAGGTGTCAGACCAATTCGCCAGCCTGCCAGACGACTACCATTGGCGAGGCAGACGGAGGTTGCGGAGATGGTGTCAACGATGGAGAAGGAAGGGCTCATTGAAAGTGAGTCCGAGGGCCTCACCTGTTGTACTTGTCAAGAAGAAAGACGGCAGCACTCGATTCTGCGCGGACTATCGGAGACTTAATGACGTCACCAATAAGGATAGCTATCCTCTGTCACGGATTGACGACACATTAGACACACTCTCAAGAGCGCAATGGTTTTCCACCCTCAATTTGAAGAGTGGCTTCTGGCATGTCAAACGGTAGTGCATGCGATCATATGAAAACACAAGCGTTTTCACTCAGCTGAGGCCTACCAACTCCTACTCTCAACCTCCACTCGGTGACAGCCGGGTGCCTAGTACCTTAATCCAAGAAATGGGTAACCAACCCCGTTTGGCGGATTCTTGGTGGCAGCAGATGAGAGAGGGGGGGGAAGAGTGCTTTTCTCACTAGAGCACTTCTTCCTGTTCCAGGCGGCAGCGGACGAATTCCCTAGACGGAGTCAACGGTGGCGTCTATAGTTCCAGTTAGGTTGAACTTAGTGAATACCTTGCGCGAGCTGCTTCGACGTATTCGGATCACAGGTCGGTAAGGAATTTCCAATGTTGGTCAGGACATTGGAATAGAGATGGTGGCGGAGGAGCCCTTAATGGGCCAACGGCAGCGCTCATACTCCCGTAGTGGACTACTGGCACCGGTGTACCCGGCCCCTCGTCCTAGGGGAATAATTAAGGAACTGGCCCTCCAGGTTGGGGGTTGTGCCGTCGGGGTAACTTCCCTACCACGTAAAAAACGCATGGTTCCGAAACAACCAAAAGCCTCGGATAAGGATGACCCAACTAATGACGACCCCAGCAAACGAAATAAGGACAACGACCTTCGGATCTGTACGTGGAATGTTCTGTCCCTTTACAGACCACGTGCAGCCGAACAACTAGCAGAGGCCCTAGACTGCTATAAAGCAGATATTACCGCCATCCAGGAAGTGCGATGGGATGGGCCGGGCAAAAAGAGGATGAAAAACTGTGACATCTACTACGGTGATTGCTACAGAGGCAACAGGCAACGCTTATTCGGATGCGGATTTGTCATACGCGGCAGACTTAGGCAAGAAGTCTTAAGCTTCCGACACGTGAGCGAGCGTATTATGACTATCCGGATCAAGGCTAAATTCGCTAACATAAGCCTAATATGTGTTCATGCCCCCACAGAAGAAAAGGACCCTGCCTCCAAAGAGATCGTATTGGGCGATTTTAACGCCAAAATAGGAAAGGAGGACGTCTTCGGTAGAGCAGTCGGTAAGCATAGCCTACACGACACCACGTCTGATAACGGACTAAGGCTAATTGATTTCGCTGTGGAGCGAAATGTCACCATAGCAAGCACATGGTTTCCTCATCTCGATATTCATAAGCAGACATGGCGGTCCAATGATCATGTCACGATCAACCAAATTGATCATATTGCGATCGACGCAAGGCATGCCTCCAGTATTCTGGATGTCCGGACCTTCCGAGCGGCCAACATAGACTCGGATCATTACCTTGTTGTAGCCAAGGTACGAATGCGGATATCCCAATCTGAGCAACAAAGAAGAATTACTGTGAGAAAATTTAACGTCGAAAAGCTACAATCGCAAGAGACCGCCAGACTCTTCGCTGAACGCGTATCCCGAAATCTCTCAATCACCCCTATACCGCCAGCATCAAGTGCCGAAGACCAGTGGCAACGCTGCCAACATGCCATCAGGAACGCCGCGACTGATGTGCTGGGTCTCGCTCGCCCACCACCGCGAAACCCCTGGTTTGACGAAGAATGCCGGCGAGTGCATGCAGCAAAACAAGAGGCATACAAACCGGCGCTGCTCGTGAGCTCTACGAGCAAAAGAGACGGGAAGAACATCGGCTTCTCCAAAAGAAGAAGAAAGAGCATGAGAAGCGCGCGTTTGAGAATATCGAGAGTCTATACTCCAGGAACAATGTACGGAAGTTTTACCAAAAAGTAAAAAGAACGTGTCAGAGAAGTAATACCCGTACAGAAACCTGTAGAGATGAGAATGGAAACCTCGTAGTAGAATCACAGTCGGTGCTGAGAATATGGAAAAACTACTTCTGCAGACTGTATAACGGCGACGAAGACCAACATCCCGCTGTCAGGCAGAATGAACCATTCAACATGGACGATGATAGTCAAAATTTCCGTCCACCTGACCAAAACGAAGTGAGGATAGCAATATCCAAGCTAAAATCGAACAAGGCTGCTGGACCTGACGGTTTACCGGCCGAACTTTTCAAGGCAGCTGGTGATGAATTGGTAGAGTGCATAAACCAACTCATTTCTAATATTTGGTCAGAGGAGTGTATGCCTGATGAATGGAATCGCAGCATCGTTTGCCCGATCCACAAGAAAGGAGACCCCCTCAACTGCGCCAATTATAGAGGCATCAGTCTCCTCAACATCGCGTACAAGATCTTTTCTGCGATATTGTGTGAACGCCTGAAACCTTTTATCAACAGCCTGATTGGACCCTATCAGTGCGGTTTCAGGCCAGGAAAGTCCACCATCGATCAAATCTTCACACTTCGGCAGATCCTGGAGAAAACCCAAGAATTCCAAATCGATACTCACCACCTCTTTATCGATTTCAAGGCCGCCTATGACAGCATCTATAGAGAAGAGCTTTATAGAGCCATGTCTAGTTTTGACATCCCTGCCAAACTTGTCCGCCTGTGCAGGCTGACGATGGAGAACGCTCGCTGCTCCATCAAGGTCGGTAATGACCTCACCGAGACCTTTGATGTCAAAAAAGGCTTTAGACAAGGTGACGCGCTGTCATGTGACTTCTTTAATATTGTACTTGAACGGATTGTGCGGAACTCACAAGCCAACACCGGAGGCACAATCTATTACAAGTCTGTACAACTGCTTGCATACGCCGACGATATAGACATTATCGGAAGATCTCAGCGGGCTGTCACCGGTGCTTTTGCAAGCATTGAGGCGGAAGCGGCCAAAATGGGTTTGGCGATAAACGAGGGCACAACCAAGTATATGCTGTCAACTAGAAGGGAAAACCAACATCGACGAATTGGACAAAACGTCACCGTGGGCAGCTATAACTTCGAGGTAGTAAGGGACTTTGTCTACCTTGGCTCTGCTATAAATTCAGCAAACAAAATCAGCGCAGAAATCAATCGAAGAATAACTCTTGCCAATCGCTGTTTTTTTGGGCTTATAAGGCAATTCAACAGTAAAGCCCTATCTCGAACAACTAAGGAGACTCTATATAAGACCTTGATCATCCCAGTCCTGCTTTACGGCGCTGAAACATGGACTTTATTAAAAGACGATGAAGATATCCTTGGTCGCTTCGAGAGAAAAATTCTTCGTAAGATTTTCGGTCCCGTTTGCGTTGACGGGTTTTGGAGGAGAAGATTCAATCACGAACTATACGAGCTGTACATCGACATCGACCTAGTCAAAAAACTGCGTATTGGACGTCTGAGATGGCTAGGACATGTAGAGCGAATGGACACCAACGCTCCGGCCCGCAGAGTCTTCGAATCTAACCCCGAGGGACGACGCAGTAGAGGGAATTATCGCCGTAGGTGGCGCGCACAAGTTCAAGGGGACCTCGACCAACTTGGAGTGCGCTACTGGAGGCAATTAGCTAAAGACCGAGCTAAATGGAGAGGCTTGTTGGTTGAGGCCCAGGTTCACCCCGAACTGTAGCGCCACCTAAGTAAGTAAGTTCTGGCATGTACAAATCGATCCAGAATACCGAGGGAAAACTGCATTCACAGCATGAAACGAGGTGTGTCAACTTACAGTAATGCCATTTGGACTATGCGATGCTCCGGCAACTTTTGAGTGGCTAATGGAACACATCCTGTGTGGATTGACCTGGAAAGCTTGCCTGTTGTATCTGGACAATGTGATCGTGATAGGAAAAAATTTGAGGAACATCGCTACAACCTGAAGAATGTGCTAGAACAACTTCGATGTGCGCACCTGAAGCTGAATCCGAAGAAATGTGCCCTCTTCAAATCCGAAGTCAAATACATGGGCCACGTTATCTCATCAGAAGGAGCGCGAACCGATCCACCGATCCAGAAAAAGTGGAAGCTGTAAAAAACTGGAGAGTTCCTAAAGAGAAACACAAACTTTTAGGGTTTGGCACGTACTACAGACGATTCGTTAAGGACTTTGCCGGAATTGCGAAGAGCTTGCACCAACTGATGGAAAAAGGAAGGCAATTCAAATGGTCAGTTGAGTGCGATAAAAGCTTTGGGGATCTTAAGCCACAACTATTCGAAGCACCAATACTAGTTAACCTCACTTTCGGCAAAATGTTTATTGTGGATGCAGATGCAAGTAACGTCGGTGTCGGAGCGGTCCTTTCGCAGGTACATAAGGGCCAAGAGAAGGTAGTAGCATGCTTCAGCAAAGTGCTCTCCAAGCCCGAAAGAAACTACTGTGTGACCAGGCGAGAACTTTTGGCGCTGTTCTTGCGACAAAACATTTCCATTAATACCTTAACGGCCAAAAGTTCCTTTTGCGCACAAATGGCGGCTGCAGTTCAAGAATCCGGAGAGTAAGGTTACAAGATGGATTGAACGATGGCAGATGTACGATGTAGCAGATGTAGCATCGTAAAGGGAAACTCCATTCTAATGCGGATGCGTTATCCCGGCGACAGTGTAAGATCGACTGCAAGCATTGTATGCGACAAGAAGAGAATGACATTACAGGGATACCTCGACAGAAGCCTCACTTTCAAGGCATACTGGACACAGTGGGACTCCCTTCATGTTCAAGATGGTGTGCTGAAAAGGAAATGGGAGAGGCCAGACGGAAAAGATTTCATAATGCAGTTTATCTTGCCACGATCAAAAGTACATGAGGTGCTACGAGAGATGCATGATGGAGTATCCGGAAGTCATTTGGGTGCAAACAAGACGCTAGAGAAAGTGCGAGAACGTTTTTATTGGCTTAGTGCAATAGACGACGCGACGTAGGAAGTTGGTGCCGAAAATGCGTCTTGTGAGCAGCTAGCAAGGGAGACAATATGCATCAGTACAATGTGGCAACACCCTTTGAACGAATCACCGCTGACATTGCGGGCCCATTTCCGGAAACCGACAATGGCAACATCCTAGTTGTCATGGACTAGTTCAGCAAATGGCTGGAAGCAGTCGCCATCCCTAACCAGGAAGCGAAAACCATCGTAGAGCAGATTGTAAGCAACTGGGTGAGCAGATTTGGTGTGCCTATTGGGCTGCATTACGAATCGAAGATATTCCAAGAGGTAGACAACTAGGAATTAAAAAGATGAGGATGACTCCGCTTCATCCACAATCTGACGAGATGGTAGAGCGCTTCAACAGAACGTTAAACGAACATCTTCCCAAGGTCGTAGGAGACTACCTGCGCGATTGGGATCGACAAATTCCTCTCTTCTTAATGGCCTGTCGAAATGCAGTGCACAGTACTACTGGACATACTCCATCCGAAATCTTGTTCGGTCGGGCAGTCCGGCTACTTAGTGAGGTGAAGTTTGGATCCCCTAATCCCCCGCATTTGTGAAAAAGATCTCGTGGCAGACCTCAGGGAGAGGATCAGAGACAAACATCAGAGGACCAGAACGAAGATAAGTATAGCTAGTGACCGCATGAAAATTAGGTACGACACAAAGGCAACAACATCAGGATTTCACGAGGGAGATCTGGTTTGGCTGTACAACCCACACCGACAAAGAGGGAGGTCACCTAAGCTGCAGTAAGACTGGGAGGGCTCTTATAAAGTGGTCGCACGTATCAATGATGTTGTCTATCGAATTCAGAGAGGAGTAAGAGCAAGATGAAAATTGTTGATCTAGATCGTTTTCATCGTTATCATGGCAATAACGCCGTGGAGCGCCGTGGCGTAAGTGGTTAGTGTATCGGATCACTGCGCATGAGGTTCCAAGTTCGAATCCCAGAAAACACCAAAAAGTTTTTTCACGGTCCCACCTCTCGCGAGCGTCTGACAAACATCCGAGAGTATTGTTGTCACGAAAAAGCTTCTCAAATCGCCGTTCGGAGTCGGCATTAAACTGTAGGTCACTTCCATTCCTGTGAAAAACTTAACGCACACAACATGAGTGGTTGCGAGAAGCTAGGTCCTGGCATTTAAAGAGCTGTTGCGCCAAATATTTATTTTTTTTATGGCCAGTGTAGCATCCGCAGAAAATACCATTGCACTACATTACGAGCTTTGTTCGTTTACCAACTAAAAGAATTAACGCCATCTGTCGGCCAAAACTGTTATCATGTACATCGGTTTGTTTCTCATTTCACCTTCATCCCTAGTTGGTGTATAAATACACCAACCACCATCATAGTCGACACAGTTGATAAAGGTGAATATAGCGATAAAAAACAGCGATTACTGTGAGAGTTAAATAAACGAGATTGTGATTAAAATAAATTTGTAAAAACAGTTTAAGTTGAAATTAGTAAAGAATAAAGTGGTATAACCCCAACCCAAGGCTCTAGTCGATGATATACTCGGTCTAGAGTACTTCCTCGGGTCCAGCTGCTTTTATGAAACAGAGTATCTTAAGTGGATCCAGGGAGGGTAGATCTGTGTCTGATAGGAGATAGGCATTTGGATATGTGATTTCTTCTTTTGTGGATCATTGCTTCGCATTCGCTAGTGTTTCTGTTAAGTTCCTGTAAAATGTGTTACTCCGTCTCCTTCTATTGGCAGTTTCCTAAGATGATTCTTGAGTTTGCAGTGATTGTTGCTAACTCTTAGGCATGTTCTGCTTATATTCTTATTGTATTTCCCCAGAAGTTCATTTGCCTGTCTTAATTGGGGGATATCATCCCAATGCTTGACCCGTTTCTCACTTCCTATTTTCTTAATTCTTTCCATATTTTGTGGGGTTCTATCCCACAAAGGGATTCTGGTCCAAGGAACAGCGTGTCTGATCCGTTTCTTTCTAATTCATCAGCTGCTTCCTTCCCCCACTCCTACATGTCCTGGTTTACTTCCTACATGTCCCAGTTACTTTATTTGCCTCTCCCATTCTGTTGATCCTGGTGAGGTATTCCCCAACCAGTTTGGATTTAATGTCGTGCAAGGTCAGTGCTTTGATAGCGGCTTGGCTGTCTGACAGTACTGCGATGTCCTGCCCGCGATATTTTCTGTCTAGATTGAATCGCGCGCATCTTTCCATCTCGTGAACGTCTGCTTGAAATATACTGGGGAATAATCCCAGTGATTCTGAGTATCTAGTCCTGGGCCCGTATACTCCTGCCCCAGTGCCAGTAGATGTTTTCGATCCGTCTGTGTACCATTTGATTGGGTGTTGTCTGAAGTGGTACTTATCGGACTCACTGCTCCAATCTCTTGTTGCTCAGCTTTGAGTAAAATTTTCTGTCAAAGCAGCAACAATAGTATTTCTTGACCATATCGTCTCTGGCTAGTCCACAAGCGGCACCGATTTGGGTAGGGTTACTTGTTTGCGATGCATGTTCCTTTCCCGATGCCCGCCCAATTCGATAATTCTCAATATGGTCTGCTTGGCGATTAGCTCTAGCACTATGTGTAGAGAAGGTATACCTACGATTACCCCTATTACTGCTGTGGGATAGGTTCGCATGGCTCCTGTAGTATATATGCAGGCTAATAATTTGATGGTATATGTATATTTGGCGCAACAGCTCAGTAAGTGCCTAGGCCTAGCTTCTCGCAACCACTCGTGTTGTGCACAAATGGAAGGGACCCACAGTCTTGTGCCGTATCCGAAGGGCATGCTTTTTGAGAGGCTTTTTCGTGACAACAAATACTCTCGGATGTTTGTCAGACGTTCGCGAGAGGTGGGACCGTGAAAAAGCTTTTTTTGTGTTTTCTCGGATTCGGACTTGGAACTTCATACGCAGTGATCCGACACACTAACCCCTGTGCCACGGCGCCCATCATTTCATGTTAGGGTAACAGAAAACTTAAAGCGGGTTCTACGATTAAGGGGTGCAATTCCAAAGACCTACCTGCTTAATAAAAATAACACTAGTACTCTAAGCAGTTATTTTGTTTCTCTAGTGACACAGTTGTGGATTTCCACCCATCCGCTGACTTACGTATTTGAAAGAAATCCTTAATCGGCAAAGAAGAATAAAAAATCGATATCTTTCATTGTGTAACTAAATGACGCTCTTCCACATCAATCATCTTTAACACGGTTGGGCCCCAGCAGAAAAAAAAAGTAACATCCACGAGCATAGAAAACCCCTTCCCATAACATTCAAAGATAATTTTCTACCCCATAAAAATGACATTAACCTGCACTATAAAGCGTTTCAACCATGCACTGAACACACCGACCAACCGACCGACAACCAGGTTTACTCCTTGCTACCTCATGTTGTTAGCCCATAACAATGCTCATAACTTTTACGTAACATTTTTATCGGAAATTGCCAAACAGCATTCACCCACTTACTTCCACCACCTCGGTGCCCTATCCACTGCCACGGTATTCACCCACAGGACACTGAGCAATTTCGTTACAGTTCATTAGACATCATCCGTCGTTGATGCTGCTGCTGCTGTTAGCTTGGAGGGATCCGGCAATCCCTCCTTTATGTGTTGCATTGGTCAAACACAGGATATATATGTGTGTGTGTTAGCTGCTGCTCTCGGGATGTGTGTACTTTAGTCCACCGGTTGCCCTCGGTCGCCACACAATGGACTAAAATGTTTTTCGATTGTTCGGTTAATTCCCATGCAGTGCATGTGTTTGTAGTTGTGTGCAGGATAACCGACATAAATTTGCCAAAATGCTTCTTTTATACACGTCATCCATTTTTTTTTCTTGATTCCTTCCATCTGAAAACGTCTTCTCCATTAACTGTACAGAGAGGATATTAAGAAGACGGCCGACGGGAGGAGAAGGAGGAGGCGGGGAAGCTTAAGGGTTCAGTGAATACCTTTTGGCCTGGTAGCAATATTACGAGAAGAGAATGCCCTCTTTTACGGTTTATAACCTCATTGTCCTTCTCATCTTCTTCTTCTCCTCTTTTTTTTTAATCATCATTATCTGTTACGTTGTCATCATCATTGTCGTCGTTCTCGGTTGCTCATCAATCGCATCTTTAAGGCACGCGGCGTACTCCTTCGGACTCGATTAAAGGGATCAACGAGATTTGTCAGCAGAAAGCGAAACGCTTCAGGCACTCCGTCTCAGAGTATAAGATGGTTGTAATGCTTACAAAGGTAGTATTGCTCTCCCTGCCATCGTATGTTGACAATGGTGATGGTGTGTACTTCAAGGATATTTTCAATCTTAAGTGTATCCACACCTACACGCAACCTCCCGCCCATATAGACATCACGGCTAACTAAGCAAACACATTAGGTGGTTGCCGGTTGTATGTGTGTCCTGAATGCGAAGCAGCCTCATCATCATCATCGTCATCATCGGCACCAAACCACTTGCGACTGAAAGAGATCCTTTGGCCTATCTGCTTATAATTTCCTTGAGCGTCGTTCATATCTGGGACAAGGTGTATACTGTGTTCTCCAGCGAATCAAGTCTATGAGGCATAAGAGGAAAGAAAATTACAGGCTCAAGTACTAAGGATATAAATTCAATATGGCAAAGTCTGCAGGATATTCTATACTCGCACACACCTAGAAGGTAAACTTTTCCACCCACTACCACCGTTGCCGCCTGTTGTCTGGGCCTTTCGAGAGCAATGAGGTGTATAACAATACACTTATGGCCCCAAGGATTATGGTAGGCAATGAATGAATCGGAAAAATTCATATAGAAAGTATCCAACTTGAAAATCTGCTGTTTAAGTCCTTAACAAAGAAATTGCTTCATTGGCGCTTTTCATACGTTTTGCCTTTGGACGATGATGGTGATGATGATGACGACGCCGATGATTATGATGATGCTGAGGAGGAGAAGGAGAAGGATGAGGATAAGGGGACGTAATCGATTGATTCAATAATCGAAATGAGGATAATGCCTGCCACGTTTATATTACTGTAGCACTTATTTGTATTGATTCTCGCGGAGGTTGCATGCAAAGGAGGCAAGCGTACTCAGGTGGCGACGGCATCAGCAGCGGAAATGATGATGATGCCGGCATGAAATGCTTAACTGCGACGTCGAATGGATGCTACTGCTGCAATGTCTGTGGAAATCCTGTGGCGATAACTGCAGCGGAATAAATCTGAGTAATAACAATGAGGAATTATCTTGCCGGTTGCTGTTTGTTTGTTCACAAAGAAGTTGCCAATTGCATTTTTATGCGCGTAAATTGCTTTCCGAGCGTTCATAAAATGCGGCAGATATACACACACATACGAGTAAGTAGAGTAGTTTGAGAATTTAAAGAGATCTAACATGTGTGTGTGGCTTGTGTTGTTTGACCCTCTGTTGGATTTTGAATATGTGCTTACAATGTGAACAGCTCTGTGGCTGATTCGTCCTCCGACTTGAGAAGTCTAGAGCAAATTGATCTATGTTTACAACTATTTAACTTAGCCAGGTAGAATTTATGACTTCTTTGTCCCAGTTATTCTTGAGCAAGTCATTATGAACTACATCGAGACGCTCGGTATATATAAATACTAATGGTACTCCTACAATGCGCAATGAGGATACTAGAAACGAATGTCTGCGACAGAATCTAAATTTCGAATTTCTTCTTTCTGAAGATTGGCCACACTGTTCTCAGTTTTTTGCATGTATCCGGATTAGTCCAGAGTATGCTTTTTTATGGTTTCATCAGAAATTTCCTGAATATGTGGTCATCAGCCTGAGATATCCTTATGCCTCGGAACTCATCGCAGTGTTAAAATATTGAACTCTCTACGGTTGCCACTCACAAAAAAAATCTGCCTACCGAACTTCCCAATAAAACCTACCAAACCTGAGAAAAAGCTACCAAAGCAAAACTGATGTTTTAAAATAACGCAAAGCTTTAACAAATAATAAAAAATATATACTTTCCAAGAGTCAGTCCTAACTGTGAAGATATACC
Source organism: Brachypalpus laphriformis (assembly GCA_945910035.1). Taxonomy (NCBI): domain Eukaryota; kingdom Metazoa; phylum Arthropoda; class Insecta; order Diptera; family Syrphidae; genus Brachypalpus; species Brachypalpus laphriformis. Next base: position 281,787,342 of record OX246754.1, on the reverse strand, counting down.
CGACAATACAGTCGAAGAAGTTAGTGAGGCGGTCAAATACTCCAAAAAAAAAGGAAAGCGGTTGGGCCAGACGAGATGCCCTCTGAGTTCTGGAAAAACATGGGAGACATCGGGTTCAGATGGCTCAGAATTCTCATCTCCAAATTTATGAGAGGTGATCCAATGCCGAATAAATGGAGGCAAAATTACCTTCTCCTTGTATACAAAGGGAAGGGTAATACGCGGAACTGTGATGTCTACCGTTTGATCAAGCTGATGCCTCATACCATGTAGATTGTTGAGCAGGTATTAGGTGGCCGACTGCGAAAAATAATACTGCTAACTGATGAGCAGTGCGGGTTTGTCGGGGGTAAATCAACCACAGATGTAATCCAAAGTATAAGGATCATAATGGAAAAACATCGTGATTCCTTAAAGGATTTGCATATTGTATTGGTTGACTTTGAAAAGGCATTCGACAGACAACCACGAGATCTGATATGGGTGGCGCTAAGACATCGAAGGGTTCCAGAAACCTAGGAGTTTGTACAGACATGTACGAAGGACCAAAGACAATAGTAAGATGCCCCGCTGGAGTAACCCAAGAGTTAGCAATCAAAGTCGGGGTGGACTCGAGGCGTCTTAAGTCCTTTGCTCTTTATTGCAGTCCTTGACTATCTGCTTGAAGGTAAAGTGACGGACTCCAAGGTACATCAATTATTCTTTGCTGACGATGGAGCCATCATAAGTGAGGATCCTACGTCCCTGCCACGAGCACTTGATGTGTGGGTGGACGTTTTGAAAATTGGTATCGCATTTGTTCAAAAAAGACAGAGTACTTGTCTTGCCTGTTCTCTAATCCACTCAGGCCTATTCCAGACTTTTCTTTGAATGGAACTTTTGTTTGAATGGGAACTTTAATTTGCCAAGTGCCAAATGTTCCAATATCTGGGATCGATAATCAATAGCAAAGCAACCTGTGATAACAACATCAATCATCGCGTAAGCGGAGGGTAAATGAAGTGGCGGGAAAACTCTGGTATCTTCTGTGATCGAAAATTTCCCCCTAAGCTGAAAGGAAGGATTTACACCGCAGTTGTGCGTCCAGCGCTCACATACGGTTCACAATGTTGAACAATTTACAAAAAGTATGAAAATAAATTAACGGCAGCTGAGATGAAGATGCTGCGCCTGACAGCAGGAGTGATAAAGCTTGATCGAATAAGAAGTTCGAGATCCGTGGAAGCCTTCACGTCAAGGAAATCATCTTACGAAAGATAGAGTGCGACCGGCTCAGCTGGTATTGCCACGTTCAAAGAAGATATCCTTTGAACTCTGTTAAAAAGGCAATATAAATGGACGTTTCAAAGACATCGCGAGGCAGCAGACTACTTACTTTTACTTAGATCCTTTAACCCCTCGGGGGGCATAGGGCGTCAACCACGCTTGCGCGCCATCGTGTTCGAAGTTCTGCAACGCGTTTGAGCTGCCTCCAACTCATTCCTAAAGAGCTCGATTCCTCCTCAACTGTTCTGCGCCACGTTTGCCTAGGGCGTCCCGCTATTCTGCCTGCCTGGGTGAGCGGATTCCACTGCATGGCGTATTTCGCAATGGAGTTGTCTTCGCGCCGTAGGGTGTGTCCAATCCATTGCCACTTTCTTCTTCGTATAGTAATGCTTATAGGTTCTTGGCCCGTTCTCAGATAAAGTTGTTCGTTAGAGATGCGGTTCGGCCAAAAAATCTTCAAGATGATTCTTAAGCATTTGTTTACAAAGACTTGCAGCTTCCGTGTGTTAATGGTGTCCACCTTCCAAGTACTACACCCATAAAGCAGCACTGATTCTACGTTGGAGCGGAACAGTCGCAGCTTGGTTCTTAAGCTGATAACATTGCTTCTCCAGATTTTTGATAGCATTCCGAACGCAGCTTTAGCCTTCCCGATTCTGCTGCACACATCCAGTTCGGTGCCACCGCGATTAGCCGAGACCACACTTCCTAAGTAAAGAAAGTTATCAACTTTCTCGACTTCCTGTCCGGCAATGTTAAGTTGAACGCGGTTGTTAGAAGAAGTGCTCAGGGCTTTTGTTTTGGCTGTGTTTATTTTTAGCCCCACTTTGTTTGCCTCAGCTTCTAGATTTTGGGCCATCAGATGAAGATCCATTATCCGATGTGAAAGTAGACAAACATCGTCAGCGTAATCTAGGTGTTTAAGGTAAGATGTCATAGTCCAACGAATTCCATAGTTGCCTTCCGTCAATGCTGCACGGAGTACATCGCTGATAACCACCAAGAACAATAGTGGGGACAGTATGCACCCTTGACGTACTCCACTTTGGACTTCAAAGTCCTCCGACACCTTACCATTGTGCACGACGTGACACTTTCCGCCCTCATATGTAGCCTTGATAATAGCTATAAGCTTTTCTGGAATGCCTCTCCTGCGCAAGGCCAGCCAGATAGCATCTCGATTCAAGCTGTCGAAAGCCTTCTCGAAGTCGATAAACATTAAATGTAGCAGAGACCTATACTCAACGCATTGCTCGATAATGATCCGTAAGGTGTTTATGTGGTCAATGCAGGAGGATCCAGCTCGAAAGCCTGCCTGTTCGACATTGAGAGTTGAATCTAAATGTTCTTTAATTCGTTCTAGAATTATTTTAGCTATTATTTTAGCCACGGCTGGAAGAACGCATATACCTCTCCAGTTACCGCAATCCGTCAAGTTTCCCTTCTTTGGAAGTTTAATGATCATCCCCCCTTTCCACTCCTGTGGAAATTGTTCGCTATCCCAAGCTCTCCGTATTAGGGGATGCAGCAAATCTGCCGATGTATTTGGCGCCGCTTGAAATAGCTCGGCAGGGATGCCATCAATACCCACCGCCTTGTTCTTCTTGAGGGACTTGATTGCTGTTATTATCTCGGTTTTACTGGGAGGTGCGGTGCGAATTCGGGAATTTGTTGCTTCGAACTGCTCATTCGAATTCGAGATCATACCGCCATCGTCTATGTGATTTAGCACTGTAGCAAAATGTTCTCTCCATCTAGTGAGCTGATCCTCATCCGAAATCAGAAGGTTACCGTCTAGACTCTTCACTGGATGTTGTTTGGAGTTTCGACCACCGATGAGCTCCTTAGTGATGCTATACACAGTCCTACTGTCGCACCTACTCGCTGCTTCTTCAGCCCTTGAGGCCAGTGAGTTGATATATTGACGTTTGTCACGTCTCAAACTACGCTGCACTTCTTTCTTCTTCGCACGGTATTGGGCTTCAAGCTCGGTTCTCTCTACTGCTGAGGCCGCTGCAATCCGAGCCTTGATTGCTGTACGCTCATCGATCCGTCTCCAGGTGTCTGTTGAAAGCCATGTGCGGTGGTGTTTCTGCTTTTTACCGACATACGTGCGTGCCCCAGACGCAAAAGCATTTTTCACAGCACTCCAGTGGTCATCCATGTTCTCTATGCTGCTGATTGCTTCTGCTTCTAAGGCAAGATGGTCCCTGAACTGTTGGCGCACTTGGGGAACCTTGAGCCTGTCGATATTAAACCTGGTGATGTTAAGTAGGTTTGAGCGGTTGCTGTTGACGGATGCAGTACGACGGCGTAAATGAGCTACCATAAGATGGTGATCTCGTTCTAGTCCGACGTCAGCTCCACGTCTGTTTCGGACGTCCAGGAAACAATTTCTAAAGCGGCGACTGATCGCAATGTGGTCGATCTGGTTGGATGTTCGTTGCCTATCAGTAGAGACCCAACAGATTTTGTGGCAGGTGTTATGCTTAAACAGCGTACCTCCGATGACTAGGCGGTTGGTATTGCAGAAGTCCACAAACCGCTCACCGTTATCATTACGGTCTCCCACGCCGTGAACTCCCATCACGTGCTTAAGCATGGTGTTGTCGCTACCCACCTTGGCATTGAAATCTCCCATCACCATTACGATGTCTCCATTAGGCGTTTGGTTGTAGGCGGCACCTAAGTGGCTATAAAAATTATCCTTTTCATCCTCAGTCGCGTCTAGAGTCGGAGCATAACACTGTATGATGGTAATTTTCCTAACTCTACTCTGGAACCTAGCCGTCAATATCCGGTCACTATGGGGTTTCCAGGATATGAGGCTACTACGTGCTGCTGGAGTTAGCATGAGTCCTACTCCGGAACTCCGTGCACTTCCAGCTGGTTTACCAGAGTAGAGCATGACCGTGTTTTTGGTTGGGGAGATGAATTCCCCAGCATCGAACCATCTTATCTCGCTCAGCCCTAAGATGTCTATTTTATACCTTGCGAATTCGCGTTCTAATTGGAGGAATCTGGCGTTATGAGGCCCTTCCTTGAGTGAGTCCAGGAGGGTCTTAACGTTCCAGAATCCGATCGTTGTCCGTGTCCGATAGCCAAAGGTCGTCATCAAATTATCCGTCCGTATCCGAGGCGTTGGTTTGCGTTTCGGAGCAAGATTTGTTTTTACGGTTGCGGCTCGCTGGGCCACAGACCAACCGACACTTATCCTGTTTTTTGGCGCAGGAAGCTCGCCATTCGTCCTCTCCCGTTAGCAATTTCCGAAGAAATCCCCAGATGGCACCACGAGGAGGTGGGAGTAGGGCTTACTAACAGAGCTGCTAGGTTTTCGGCTGCAGTGGCTCTTTCTCGTTACTTAGTGGACCAACACCTATCGGGAGATGCTGCCCCTACGAGGCCTTTGTTAGTCGTTTGCCATCCAAGCGAGGCAGGAGAGGCAGGCCTATAAACGCTTGGATCACACAAATGCGACGACGTAGGCATTTTATTTGCCTCAGTAAGCGAGTGATCCAAAATTGGGAGGCCTGCCGATATTTTTTGAGGTTAAATAGGCGGATCAGTAGAAATGCGGTGAAGTAGAAGGGTTATGATCCCTTGTTTTCAGATCATAACCTCGCCGAAATAGGAAGAAGAACAAGAATGGTATTTCAATAGACAACGCAAGATAACGATGGAAAAGGAACTGAACTGGTCAATGCATTGAATTCCGGGAAACATAGGGCGGTGAGGAAGGATCGCAGATTTAGGGAAAGATCAAAAGCTAGAAACGGCACGTCATAGTTTTGGAAGTCGCTAAATAAAAATACTTTAGTAAGTGAGGAAGAGAATGCGTGTTACCGAAAGGTATCACAAAACCCTTACCGGGAAAGGAAGATTAGTGATATAATCATCTTTACGGATAGATCCATGATGGATGGCAGGATTGGAAGACGACGCTTTCCACACATTTTTCGCCTGTAGCAGATGAACAGAGCAGAGCAGTAGATTGAAGTCGGAAATAGACAACTTTTCCCCAGAAAATGATGATCTTGAGTACCGGCGTGTGGTACTCGGATCCAAAAAGAGAGAGGAAGACGCAAACATTCTCTCAGAAAATTGATAAAGCAGATAAAAGCTTTACCGGCAAGAGTGAATGAACCCGCAACAGGATGCGAATATGAAAAAGCCGGTCTGCAGAGGGGAAAGAAAACTACACCATTCTAAAGAAATGCGATAAGCGATCCCAGAGGTGATGGTGTCAAGTAGAGAATAAGGGTTAAATGTGTTTTTTTTTAGTGAGTAGGAGTCTCACACTACTTGTGGGCGACGTGGCGTAAGTGGTTAGTGTGTCAGATCACTACGCATGAGGTTCCAAGTTTGAATCCCAGAAAAAAACAAAAAGTTTTTTCACGGTCCCACCTCTCGCGAGCGTCTGACAAACATCCGAGAGTATTATTGTCACCAAAAAGCTTCTCAAATCGCCGTTCGGAGTTGGCATTAAACTGTAGGTCCCTTCCATTCGCGTGTAAAATATAACGCACACAACATGAGTGGTTGCGAGAAGCTAGGCACTGGCACTTTAAAGAGCTGTTGCGCCAAATATTTGTATTTGTTTTTTAGTCTCACACTACTTGAAACTGAAGCGGGACTGTTTCTTGTGTGCATCAGGGGATGGCAAAGCCGGGGGCAGGTATTTTTTCAGAAGAACTAGAACTATCCTGTCATATTAGTTTGGGAAAATGGTTTTCAAATTATCAAACCGAGATGATTGCCTTGTTGTATACGTTGGATCACCTGAAAGATGGTCGGGTTGTTGGTAAAAATATTACAATAGCAATGGACAATCAATCAGTAATTAAACACATGGAACAAACAGATATCAATACATCAGTGGCATTAGAATGTGTTCAGGAACTCAATTAGTGCTCACTTTGAAATTAAATGACGTACGTAGGGACTGAGGGTAACGAAAATGCGGACTCTCTAGCAAAGCAAGGATCAACCTCTGAATTCTCTAGTCCGGAACCATTTGCTGCAATTGACAGGGGAATGGTAGGGCACCTGGTCAGCAACTGGGCCGCGGCGGAACACCAGAGAAGGTGGTCAACCGTGGAAAGTGCAGGCAGGCAAAAATGGCTGTTAAAATGCTGACTGGTACCACTCATAGAGAAGTTCTAAGCCTGGACCGAAGAACACTGAATTGGGTGGTAGCATTATCAATTTCTAGGTCATTTGAATTTCGAGTATCACCTGAAGAAGATGGGTCTTTAGGAGGATGACACCTGTGAACTATGCCTGGAGAAAGTTCAGACGACGGCACATATATTCTGTCAATGTCCAACACTAGCCAGCACTGGGTGAAAACTCAGGAGATGAACCAGATTTCCATTAAAAAGATGCTAGCGTTGACATGAAAAATTAAAGCCAGAAAAGAACTGTGGAGAAATTCAGAGAGTTTCTCCGGCTAAAAAGTTTAAATGCCACATCTACTATTTTTTATTTTTTATTTTTATAAAGAAGATGATGCCATAACACTTAACCTCATCTTAATCCCTAAACTATTTACAATAATTCACAAACTACCTCTCAAAATGAAATATCGTAAAACGCATTTACAAAGCACTTATGAACGCGTAAATTTTCCCTCAGTCCTGTTTTCAATTTATAAACAGATACACAACATGAATTCAATTTCCATCAAAGAGTCAACACCGAAGGCTTACGTGATGATGCCTTCCTTAAACTACTACCACCTTGTTGTGCCACAGCAAACTTTGCATAGTCAATAGATTTAATAAAACATAAATCAATTGCCTGCGCTGTGTCTACGGAAACCTTATCCTTCCTGTGAGCGGTTAAAGGTACACCATTCTCTCTAAACGATGCACATAAAGGAAACATTTTTGCAAAATTCCATCCAAGACTTTGAGCCCCATTCAATAGACGAACCTTGCGATACCATCACCATCCATCCTTTTGCGTCCTCCTGTGTTGTCAGACTAGTTTAAAGCGGAGGCAGGAAAAAAAAAAAAATGTTCAAAATAGGATGTCGCACGCATAATATATTTGAAAAAGAAAAAAAATTAATAGATTGTTTCCTTGATTCGAGATCCTTCTTTTTTTTGCGTTTTCAATCTACCCACCAGGAATAAATCGTCTTCCTGAATGTGCACCGTGTCATAAACGTTTATCGGATGCGGAAGCCTCCGCCGCTGCCACCTCTGCTATTGTTACAACAGCGCTGGCATAAGCGAGATGAAAAGTGAGAATAGCAACACGGCTGAGTGAGCAATAAAAGGGTTTTGCTGCGAAAAATCCCATTTTTTTTGGCGCTATATCCTTTTGGCGCAGTTACCTTCGGTGCATGACTCGGCGGTTGGTTAGACTATAACAATGATTTATAAATTTGGAATGGGGTTAGAGGTAGGAAGGACGTGCGGGAGTGAAATGTGATTTTTATGCGCATTTCCTTTGGGCAACAAGGTGAAAGGATTTGATCTTTTATTGAAAGGCATACAATGAGGATTAAGGAAATAAATTGTGGGCATTTGTTAGTGTGCAGTCCATTGAATTGACGAAAATTTGTTAGCCAACGTTCATTGCGGGTGGTTTTGTTACTTTTGCGTTAACAAAATAGGGGGAGATTGAATTATGTGAGTGAAATATTCGAGGCCTGAGATATGTACTTACGAGTACGTATGTGCATGGATCAAAGTCATCATTTTGCTATATTTGCTATTTTTTATGTTAGCCCTTTTGACTAGGTATGACGTACAAATTGAGCAATTTTGGCACAAGCCGGGAAAGGAAAGCACTGTAGGAAGGCACAGCCTATACCACGCAACATTCAATGAAGTACGAGTATTCAGGCCTTGTGACGATTTGAAGTATTATTCAATCAATTGGTCAGCGCAAAACACTTCAGTGTCCGAACATTCCAATGAGCCAACATACGTTCAAACACCAGGAACCAACGATATACTGTTGCAATTGAGCAACATTGTAAGGTTTGCAATTGAGCAGCTGCAATCGCAAGAATCCTAGGAAGAATATTGCCGTCCAATCGGCCTCGACGAGGTAAGGAAAAAGATTTTCTATGCTTTAGAGGAATTAAGCTTTTGGAACTGATGGCCTATTTGTATGGGACTTATAGTTTGTATGTACATGAACTTATCTGCAAAGTGTGATATGATGAAAATATGTCAAACAGAAGACTCACTAAACTGCATCAATTACCTACGTTGACATCCTTCTAAACATCTCGTGTAAGATTCTATTTCCTGAACTGTCCGAGCGCCTTGAGCTCTTTTGTATCAGTCCAGTTTTAGACAAGTAAAGCCCACGCAACCAAATATTCACATTGCGGCAGTTTTTGGAAGACCTTGTCCTCCTGTGCGGTATGACTATAGAAATTGCACCCTGGGCACTCTGGTAGGTTGGTTATATCTTATCTTCCGAAATTACGAAAGTTATACACAGCTACAATTACACGAGCTCAAAATCTCGGATTTCTGCAAAAACCGGTAAGAGAAGATGAACTCTTACAGAGGTGAGTACAATTGAAATTGGTTGGTTATAACTTCCTAGAGACCTTCAAGGCTCAAAGACCAACAAAAGAGGAATACGTTTGAAATGTATGTGCAGTTACTCTCCCAGGTTGATCATAGTGACATAACTGAAGGAACACAATGACAATGACGATTTTGTGAGGATTCAGATAGAAGCAGAAGGATGTATCTTATGAACTTGTTTTAATAAATAAGAACACGTAGAACAATTTATATCTGAAAGCAAATATCTTTATTTGGTACCAACAAGCCCTTTGCAGAGGACTAATTGGAAGTGAAAGCGCTGGTAAAATACAATTGACATTTTGGATATGTTATACGCACCAAGAGCAAAATCCGTAAAACAACTTTAACTAAACTATCTTAAAGGCGCATTTACATTAGGTACAATACTCCCACTTATAGTAACAAGTTGTTTCATAAGATTTAAAAAAAAAAAACTTAAAAAAAACGGTGATAACTACCGTTCGATCAAGCTGATGTCACACACCATGAAGATCGTTGAGCGGGTATTAGGTGGCCGACTGCGAAAAATAATACGGCTATCTGATGATCAGTGCGGGTTTGTCTCGGGTAAATCAACCACAGATGCAATCCAAAGTATAAGGATCATAATGGAAAAACATCGTGATTCCTTAAGGGATTTGCATATTGTATTGGTTGACTTTGAAAAGGCATTCGACAGACAACCACGAGATCTGATATGGGTGGCGCTAAGACATCGAGGGGTTCCAGAAACCTATGTACAGATGATTATGGACATGTACGAAGGAGCAAAGACAAGAGTAAGATGCCCCGCTGGAGTAACCGAAGAGTTCCCAATCAAAGTCGGGGTACACCAGGGAAGCGTTTTAAGTCCTTTGCTCTTTATTACAGTCCTTGATTATCTGCTTGAAGGTAAAGTGATGGACCCCAAGGTACATCAGTTATTCTTTGCTGACGATGGAGCCATCATAAGTGAGGATCCTACATCCCTGCAACGAGCACTTGATGTGTGGGTGGACGTTTTGGAGGGAAATGGGTATCGCATTAGTTCAAAAAAGACAGAGTACTTGTGCTGCCCGTTCTCTGATCCACTCAGGCCTATTCCAGACATTTATTTGAATGGAACAGTGCTTCCCAAGTGCGAAAAGTTCAAATATCTGGGATCTATGATCAATAGCAAAGCAACTTGTGATGACGACATCAATCATCGTGTAAGCGTAGGGTGGATGAAGTGGCGAGAAAATTCCGCTATCTTCTGTGACAGAAAAATGCCCCCTAAGTTGAAAGGAAGGCTCTACACCGCAGTTGTACGTCCAGCGCTCACATACGGTTCACAATGTTGGACGATGTACAAAAAGTATGAGAGTAAATTAACGGCAGCTGAGATGAAGATGCTTCGCATGACAGCAGGAGTGACAAAGCTTGATCGAATAAGAAGTTCGAAGATCCGTGGAAGCTTCCACATCAAGCAAACCATCGTACAAAAAATAGAGCGTGACCGGCTCAGTTGGTATTGCCACGTTCAAAGAAGAGATCATTTGAACCCTGTTAAAAAGGCAATATCAATGCACCTTCCAAAGACATCGCGATGTAGGAAAGGCAGGCCTATAAACGCCTGGATCAGACAAATGCGACGACATCGGCATTTCATTGGCCTCAGTAACCGAGTGATCCAAAATCGGCAGGCCTGCCGATATTTTCTGAGGTCAAATAGGCGAACCCCACATGCGGATCAGTAGAAATGCGGTGAAGTGGGAGGGTTGTGATCCCTTGTTTTCGGATCATAGCCTCGCTGATAAAAGGAAGAAGAAGAAGAAGAAGAATGTTCATCAATGAGCAAAAATGTTGATGCTTTATTTTTGGTAACGCCTTCGTCATGATGTCTGCTAGCTGTCCACTTGTTGACACATATTCCAACTGGAAAACCCCGTCTTCAAATTTTTCTCGGATAAAGTGGTATCGTACGTTGATATGTTTAGTCCGTTTGTGATATTCTGGATTTCTCACCAATCTAATTGCGGTTTAACAGTCCATGTAAAAAAACGGAGCAACGATTTCATCGTGCATTATTTCTGTCAGAAGGCTTTTCAACTCTTTTATAGAATGCGACGCAGCCATATACTCAGACTCCGTTGTCGAAATGCCACTGCTTTCTGACGTTCTGTGCCCCAACTGATGACACCACCGCCGAAGACAAACACATAACCAGATGTTGATCGATCTTTTTGCAACCTGCATAATCCGCATCGCAGTTACCGCAAAATGTTAAATCGTTTCCCCCTTGAAAATGTATACCCATGTCTGAAGTGCCCTATATATATCTCAAAATGCTTTTTACTGCATTCACGTGAGCTTCGGCAGGCTTCTCCATATATCTGCTGACGTTTCCGACTGCAAGACTGATGTCCGGTCGTGTTTCCACCGCCAAATACATTAGGTTTTCGTATTTGTATCAAAATCGCTCAAATTTTGTTCACTTTCTGAGGGTGTTGCTACTGCATAGCAATTTTCCGTACCAAAACTATGAAGAATTTCTGTGCATACGCCTGCTGGTTGACATGAATTGAATCGTCTGACTGCTGGTCGATTTCGAGCCCCAAAAAACATTTTGCCTCGAATACTTTGATTTTGAACTCCTTTCGCAAATGGTCAATCACCTGTAGTATAGCTTTTCGTTTTCCACTGCAACCAAACCATCGTCGACTAAAATTATCATTCCGTCATCACCATTATGACCAAAAACGCATGGATCAGATACACTAGCCCTTAAATCAAAATTTGATATTAACGATGCAAACTTCTTGTTCCAGCAGTGTGATGCCTGCTTTAGGCCGTATAGACTTTTGACTAATTTACCCACTTTACCATCGTAGCCAAATGGTTGCTTCATGAAAACATCTTCTCCTAAATCGGCATTTAGAAATGCAGATTTTACCTCGAACTGCTTCAGCCACATACGTTTTGATGCTGCCAGTGCTAGGATGGTTCGAATGGACGTAAACTTTACCACAGGACTAAACGTCTCCAGATAATCCACTCCATACTGTTGCGTAAAACCACACACAACTAAACGTGCTTTAAAGCGATCAATAGTTCCATCTGTGCTTTGCTTTAACCTGTAAGCCCAACGATTATCAATTACCTTCTGGTCTTTTGGTGGCTTGACCAGTATCCATGAACGAATCGTACTCTTCATCCATTGCCTTCTCCCATTGCTTATAGTCATCTGAATGAATCGCCGGCTCATATGTTTTTGGTTCTTCATTGACCACCAACATGGCCATATGATTCGCTGTTTCATCAAAGGATGAAAGGGATGAACGTCGATCCTGCGTTCTCGATCTCGAAGACGATCTTTAATTGAATCGGTGAGTGGAAGAACAGTATAAGCGCCAAAAATTTCATTTTGGTCTTAAATAGCCAAAATGCTCTACATATGTAAATCTGCCAATCAGCAAAATAATAATACATTAGAGAGCCAAATGTATACAAAAATGGAATACGCTTTTCGCTGATTGTATGGAAGGGCAGTAGAAATGCGTTTAGTTTTTTCTGTTTTTCTTAAAAGCGATATTTTGTACATGTACTGTTCTTCCACTCACCGATTCAATTATATTTTTGTTGTCAATATTAGCACCATCTTAGCACCATCTACTTCCATCTCATATGGTATTGTACCTGTATCTCGTCTTCATTAGATTTCTCTCCAACGTTTTCAATATCAAGTACTGCCATTGATTTTTCAGACAAGACAACGACGTCACGTGCTACTTCGATTTTGTTAGTTTTAGAGTTCCAGACTCTATACCCATATGAATTGTTGTCATATCCAACAAACACGCGTCTGGCTGCTTTCGGATCAAATTTACGTCGCTTCTATTTGGAAGGTGTACAAACGCTTCGGAGCCAAAAATCCACAGATGTTCAATTTTTGATGACTTGTTGTACCACAGTGCATACGGTGACTTGTCTGCAACATTACTTGTTCCTGATCTAATTAAAACATGAACTGCCGTGTTCACAGCTTCTGGCCAAAATTTTTTCTCCATGCTCTTTGCATGGATCATGGTTCTCCCTGATTCAACAATCGTTCGCATTTCTCGCTCAGGGCACCCATTATGCTCAGGCGTGTACGGAACTCTCCGCTGATGACAAATGTCCATATCACTAAAAAATTTGCTCACCTCACCATTGACAAATTCAGTGCCATTATCGGACCTGAAAACACGAATTTTATGACCGTGTTCCTTTTGTGACATTTTCACAAAGTTCTTGAAGTTATTTGCGACTTCTGATTTTTGTTTAAAAAAATAAACGCTGCGAAAATGGGAAAAATCGTCTTTCAACAACAAAAAATATCTGGAACCACCAAGCGAATTTTCTTCCATTGATCCGCATACATCCGCATGGATAATTTCACCACATGTTGTTGATGTCTCTTGACGACTTTTAAAACTGCCACGATGGTGTTTTCCATAGACACACGCCTCACATGTGAACTCATCGTAAATGAAAACGATATTCCTTCGCTGTAAAAACTTTTTAACATGTGCAGCGTGCTGATGTCCAAGACGTTCATGCGACACACGTAGTAAAACCTTCTTTACCGCCACATTTGAAGTAGCCTTAGGTCAACAAGCTTGAAAAACATCCGAAACAATTTTTTATACCGAGCTCCCACTGCAGCAACATCACTCGCATGTTATCCGAACGCAGCTGGAACCCATGATCCATGGCTTTTTCTGAAGAAAACAACTTTAAATGAATTTCCGGCACGTATAGTACATCCTTTCCTTGAGCTACGATCTTTGCACCGTTTCCAATTAGTACTCCGATCAATGTCTTCCTGAAGTTTTGGAACCATTCACGGCGGTGGCTCATGTGGTCGCTTGCACCTGAATCCAAAACCAAATATGACACATAAAAGCATCAGAAAACTTTACCCTGGATTCATTTTTCTTCCGGGGACAGTCTTTCTTCCAGTGACCTCTTTCACCGCACAGAAAACATGTGCCTTTAAGTTTCTCATTTTTATTACCATTTTCCCTGGTTCGATTCGGAGCATTACTTCTTTTGAAAAAAGGTTTCTTTGAAAAATTCTTTTTTACCACCAACGCATCCACTCTTTCAACTTGACCTTGTGATTTTAATCGAAGCTCCTCTGTCATGAGCCGTGTTCGTAAATTTGCCCACGTCTGTTCCTTCGCAATACTTGACGCCCAAGCGCTGTGAAAATGATTGAATCCGGCTGGTAATGACATCAATATCTTTGTTATAAGCATCGATTCGGAAACACTTTCATTCTAATCTTTCATCTGCTGCACAATTTCCATAAGTTTAGATAGAAATGTCGCTATGTCGTCACATGGATCCTTTACGAAGCTATAATATCTTTGTTGTAAAAATGAAATATTTGACTTTGAAGGCTGTTCATAAGTGCTCTTGAGTGCCGGCCACATTCCACATTCGTTATTTGTAGCAACGGCTGCTTGTGACATTGCACGCCGCGTTTTGGCATCAGTCTTCTTCCATGCAACAATAAGTGTTGCATAATTTGTAGCACTGACTACTAGAGCCAGCTCTGTGCCATTAACGACGTCCCACAAATTAGCTGCTTTTAAATACTGCTTCATCTGGAGCTTCCATGTTAGCCAGTTAGAACCACCTTTCAACCGGGCTATACTAAATGTTTCTCCATCCATTAAACAAAAGTTTAGTAGTAGTAGTTGCACCTAAAAAAACAAGCACGTGTAAGTTTTGTTCTGTGTCTTAACCAAAACTACCGCTTAAGCCCAGTGTCTGTCCAGAGTACACTTTTTGCAGCGACCGTAGTTTTTGCAGAAAAATAACTGCGCAAGTGATATTACTTGGTTGAATGATTTTAATTATACACGACTCTACTTTTAAACGGCATGGACTGGGTCCATAACCTTTTGAACTTGTTTTAATAAATAAGAACACCTAGAACAATTTATATCTGAAGGAAAATATCTTTATTTGGTAAATATCTTGACAAATTGGAAGTGAAAACGCGGGTAAAATACTGTTACAAAAATAAGGGGGGTTGACTGACTCTGACCTGAGGAGAGGAAAAGAAAAACTCAAACACTGGTTTTCGTTGGTTCCCGAGAGGGTTTAAATTCTTTTTTTTATTTTGGAAAAAAAAACCAGTGTTAAAAACTTGTCCTCTAGACTAGTTGCTCCGAACGCCACGACCAATTCGCTTTTTGACCTCCTTGCAGCGGCTTTTTATAGGCTCATCGCTAGCTTCCAACGGCCTTCCAGTCTCCACCGTCATTATACTGGAAAGTTTCACATGTCCGCCGCGCCTATATTACCTCCCCCGAAAATTTTCCGTCAAAATCATTGCATTTTCCAAATTCCTCATCAAATTGTGTTATGTGCACCAAGAGCACAAGCGCTGCCTGGCGTAAAACAACTTTAACTAAACTATCTTAAGGACGCATTTATATTACAATAGTATCAATAGTGAATGAGGATAAAATAAAGTCAAGAAAATGTGCAATAACCTTCGACTAGTCGGGCAGAAAACCACGATAGACAAGTAGAACTTTGATCTACCTCAGATCTGCAAAATTAAGCGAAAACTCACTGCTGCCAATCGCTGTTTCCCCAGAAGTCTGAAAAATCTAACATAACTCTGCACAAGACTCTCTCATCCCAGTCCTGAGTAGTCAAACGAGGGGCAGACGATCATCAACGCTCAAGCCCGGAGAGTGTTCGAAAGTAATAGAGGAAGATTTCACTTTAGGTGCAGCGTACAAATAGTAAAGCACCTCAATGATAGATTTGAATAGAACTCACTGGCGGGTCTACCTTGGACTGCAGCGCCATCCTTGCCATATATGAGTACAAGGAGGCCCAAAATGTATCAGTCTATCGGAAGATGCTATCATTTTTGCAAATGGCGGCAACTGACAGTTTTGTTTTAATATTTTTGAAGCAAACCGATGCAGAATACACGTCGACAAGCCATGGAATGCTATACTTCTCAAGATCGAGGAATACTCGCGACTCGCGATTTTCAATCGAAATTCATCATGAGCGACGAGGCCCCTTTCCATCTGAACGGATATGTAAACAAACTAAATTTGCGCTTCTGGGGCACTGAGAATCTACGCATCATTCACGAAGAGCCATTTCATCTACTGAAAGTCACTGCATGGTCCGCCTTTTATAGCGGAGGTGTTATCGTGCCTCATTTTTTCGACGATGCCATGGGTAACACGGTTACTGTGACTGGTGGACGATACAGAACCATGATCAATGAGTTTCTATTGCTGCAAATTGATGAATTGGGACTAAAGGATATGTGGTTCCAACAGGATGGTGCAACCATACACACAGCTCACGCGACAATGTACATTTTGAAAGATGCGTTTCCAGGTCGCCTAATGTCTCGTTTTGGCGATTTGCACGGGCCGGCAAGATTGCCCGATTTCAACGCTCCAGACTTCTTTCTTCGGGGTTTTTTGTTTAAGTCACGGGTCTATGGATTTGACCAATGTCATCTTCAAAAAGTAATAACAGAAAAACTTAAAGGTCCAAGCAAACAAATAAAAAAAATTTGATGAAATTATTTTGTTTCATTTTAAAAATATAGCAAAACAATATCGGGTGAGTGTTTTTGGGCCACCCTGTGTATTGTGTAGTTGTATTTCACATTAAAAGATGTTTTTCTTTGATACATACCCAGGTAGTTTTTCTGCGACAAAGTCAAGTTCTTTTCCAGCATTCATCCCACGTATGGAGTCGAGTGAACTTATTTACAAAACAAGAAAGCTAGCTGTGCATGAGGCAGCAATCCCCCTTAAGCAATGCAACAAATTTGCCAATAATTCTCAAGCACTAATCCAATTGAACACATATAAACAGCTGTCTGATGTGTCTACCATCGCATAAACCACATTATCCTTCATCGATTCGCAACAAATCAATTATTTTCTAAATTGAACCTTGTTCCAGGGAGTACAACGACATTGCTCCCCATTTCACCACTTGTCGCGACAACAGACTCTCGCACACATACACCCTGCTTAAGTGATGATGATGGTAGATTTAATGCCAAGCAAAGAGATTTAGCGTAACAGATTGCAAAAAATAAAAGAAAAATCCTTTACTTACATCTTATTATCTTCCCGCACCACAGGATCTACAGAGGTACGACGAATAAGGCACCCCACCCACCTAGAAGGCGAAAAAAAAAATTCAAATTTGATATCCTGTTTGCATGTTGACAAATTGTGTTTCACCCAACCCCCCCCCGTGAAAAGAAGGATGTGGTAAGCGACCACACCGTTTTTCATTGTCGTAAACATTTCACTTACCGTGTCTTCCTTGCAACCACCCCCATCCATCTCCACCCCTGTAGAAATGCGAGCAAAATTATTCCGCAACCGTATGGTAGGTGTTTTTCCAGTTTTTCAGTATCTTGTTCCTGATTCTAACAAAGAGGAAGACGAAGATGAAAATCAAGGAAATATGATGATGAGAAGATACGTGGCAAATAGAATTAAAATGAGACATTTTTTTTCTCCCTCCTTCACAGGATAATCCAAGCGAGAAAGGAAAAAAATCGTAAAAAGCGCATTTATTATCCTGGCACGCGGAACTAAACACCCACCTCGATTTGTGGCGTCAAATCCTGGTGGAAGCGCGTCTCACTGTATTATTTGTCATTTTCTATCCACGTAATTTAATATGGTTTTGCATTATTATGCGTCCTTACTCCTGTGTGTTGTGTATTTTTTTGCTTTCAATTTTTTTTTTCTTTTATTTGCTCGCGAATTAAGTGTTTACAATCTACGAAGGATACAACCACAGTGACTTATCGTTGTTTGCTTCTGCATCGAGCCCAGCTCGGTGGGTTGAGCTAAAGATACAAAATCTGCTGTTGAGTGTTTGAATAATTTTGGGGAAAAACGCGTTTAGGATTCTTCTAACGCATATTCCACGGGGGAAATTGTTCAAGTAATCCTAACAAAATTTGACAGGGATAATGTGGCAATTTGTGTTGGAGAAATGTTTTAACTTATATTAAAATTATATTTCATCTTGTTGTGGTGGAGATTTAGCGGAACGTGGGCGGTAGCTGTTGATTTACTTGAGGATTGACAGAGATTTGAATTGAGGATTATCCTATGAAGTGTTGTTCCAATTTACTTAAGATTTTCCTGAAGGTTTGTTTTGTTTTTTTTTTATCTATTCTAAATTCATTTTTGTCCATGTATCTCGACCAACAATTTTTGAACTTAAGAATTTTTCTTTAAACTATTTATTGAACTGATACGGGTTAGCAGTAAGATTCAACCTTAAATATCTGATCAGGATATTACACTCATTAAAATACTTACTTAGGTGACGCTAGATTTCGGGGTGGACCTGAGCCTCAACAAGCAACTTTCCCCAGCCATCCCTTTATGAGTCAGCTGCATCCTGTTAGGTTAGGTTGGGTAGATGAGTGCCTTGTGACAAAAGAGACACTGCTCACTTAGACCCACAGTTCGGGTCCATTGTGCCTAATTATTTAACCCTGGAAACACTGTAGCGATGGTTCTGTGTTAGAACCACCCAGATAGTGATATGAATCTCAGGAGCTCTATCAGCTCAACATTACCTAAGTCCTCCTACTTCGAGAAGAAGTTACTACCAATAGTTCTCATTCTTCTGACGGATAGGGAAGGTGATGAACCGATTCAATTTCTTTTTCGCCCTAGCAACTTCTACAATAATGGTTGTGCAATATACCGAGTCGTTCCGCATGAATGCCACAGTAACCAGTAATTATACCGAAAATGATAGTAAGTTGCACCAGAGAGGTTGATCTCTTCTTGCTAAAGGCCGGCCATAGCGTCCTGGCCGTTGCGCATGTGTCCAGATGAACCCAGCGTCTGTTTGTTCGACCGGTGGCATGAATAATCTTCTATTTTCTTGCGTACGGAACTAATTGGGATCACTAGAAAAGGTTAAGCCCGGCATACCTGCAGCGCCGACCCGTTTCCAGCAAGCCCATCCACCCTTTCGTTTCATTCGATATCCATATGCCCAGGTCACCGCATTGGCTCTAGATATCTCGTTTAAAATTGATTTGCCGATCCTCACAAGCCTCGATCTAATTACAGCAGACTCCTGAGCCTTAACGGCTGCCTGGCTGTATATAGGTATTGTATATAGACAGTGATCGTTTTACCATCCATACTACTCTCGCGTATTACTTTCAGGAGCCTGTATAATATCTGCTTCTTCATCCTGAAAGACGCTGCAGTCTTCGCTTATTCTAAAGGAGTGCTTACAACAGTGGGCGGCGTGGCGTAAGTGGTTAGTGTGTCGGATCTCTACGCATGAGGTTCCAAGTTCGAATCCCAGAAAATACCAAAAAGTTTCTTCACGGTCCCACCTCTCGCGAGCGTCTGACAAACATCCGAGAGTATTGTTGTCGCAAAAAAGCTTCTCAAATCGCCGTTCGGATTCGGCATTAAACTGTAGGTCCCTTCCATTCGTGTGAAAAATATAACGCACACAACATGAGTGGTTGCGAGAAGCTAGGCCCTGGCTCTATAAAGAGCTGTTGCGCCAAATATTTGTATTTGTTTTTGCTTACAATAATTCCTATTCACCATACTAGTGAACCATATGTAAGAATGAATCTTACAACCGCCGTGTATATCCAGTGCACCACAATTGGTTTGAAGCCCCACGTGTTACTGAATGTCTTTTTGGAGGAACAGAAAGCCACACTTGCTTTTTTGATGCATTCGACAATGTTATCCTTCCAGTTTAGTTTAGAAACTAGAATTACGCCCAGCTGAACTCAAAATAGTTCAATACCACCGATATTTGGGGGTCGGAAGTGAGGGACTGATCTCTTCTTAGGAAAACGAACTACCTCCGCCTTTGAGGGGTTCACTCCCAGCCCTTTGCTAGTGACCAAGTTATCCACTAGTTGTAATGCGAAAATGAGCCTTTCACTTAGGATCGGACGAAATTTTCCCGAAACCAGGATAACCACATCATCGGCATAGGCCGGTGCGTTGAAACCGTTTTCCTTCAGTATTACCAAGAAGCCATATAAGAGAAGACCGAACTCAGCCTTGGGGGGTTCCTCTGCAGACTCTTCTCCGGATGGTTGCATCCTCCATCTTCGAATATATAATTCTCGATTGAAGCATCTGTGTAATTCTGTTGCTCTCGCCAAGTTGATTGCGGTCCCCCTGCAATTGTTTAAGCCACCTGGCGCAAGGCCATCCTCTACTTCGCCGTCCATCCGTGGTGGATTGGAAGATTGTCAGGGCTGGAACGTACGCCTCCATCTGCTCTACATGGCCCAGCCATCTTAAGTGCTGTATGTGAACTGTTCTGGCTAAGTCGATGTGGTTGTATAGGCCGTATAGTTCGGATTTGTACTTTCTCCTCCACTCGCCGTCAATGCAGACGGGACCAAATATCACTCGAAGAACTTTTCTCTCGAAGTAAACAAGGACATCCTTATCCGATTTTTATAAAGCCCATGTATCTGCGCCATACAGCAGGACTGAGATGATTAGTTTCTTTAAATTAGTTAACTTAGTAGTTGGAGGTAGGGCTTTCCTACTTAATTGCCTTCTTAGTCCATAGAATCAGCGATTGGCAAGAGTAATTGTTCGCTTGATCTGCTCACTGATGCCATTTTTTATCCATGACAATACGAGTATGTCTAATATTAAGTTAGGATGGCTGCATGTCTTTGTATATATGACTCCACGACTCATTAGACTCCACGTGAGCATGGTTCCATTGGCACTACATCAGTAGTATGTGGAGAATCTGTCCAGAGGTAAGTTGTTGGGGCGTCTGTGAACAGCCTTAACTTGGATTTCTTTGAAATTTTGTTCACCCATGGTGGGATGGCAAAACATGTAAGAGGAAAAAAACGATAAATAGTCATTTCGATTAGTCAGCCTCCAAGTCATAAAGTAATATTCTCATCATCATTCTGGTTCTTCTGAGACCTGATTATTCGTTTAGAAAATGAGCAGTACCCTCATCCTCATCTATGTCGCCATAGCATCTGCATAGAAATCTATAGCTTAAACGCATTCTACGTATGTGGACCGCCAGTTGTGGTCTGTGATGATATATATCTATTAGAAGTGTTAAGTCTTGTCTATTG
This sequence comes from Brachypalpus laphriformis, assembly GCA_945910035.1. Classification (NCBI taxonomy): domain Eukaryota; kingdom Metazoa; phylum Arthropoda; class Insecta; order Diptera; family Syrphidae; genus Brachypalpus; species Brachypalpus laphriformis. Next base: position 281,766,369 of record OX246754.1, on the reverse strand, counting down.
AGCGAGAAGTTTTTTTTGCATTTCTGTTCTTATAGTGAAACCAGAATGTCGTTTAAATTAGCCATAATGGGAATGCACTCCATATTGGATCATTTCTGAGCCCTTTCTTGCTAATTCGTTAGCCATCTTGTTACAATGGATACTCCTGCATCTTGGGATCTACCAGTACTACGTTGTGACTGCCAATGAGTGCTCGTAGGTCATCGCGGCATCGCTTCATTAACTTTGAGTTGATAACTGTAAATGAGATGGATTTGGTAGCTGTTTACCTTTCTACAATATATCAGAATCTGAGTCTGTCTGCCCATTTTCCCTCGCAGGAAATTACAATATTGATCTTTAGGCCAAACTCCAGAAAGGGCGTTGAATAATCGATCTCCGTTTCTGAGTTTGCTCATTTGGCAATCATGCGGTGGCCTATCTAGACTTCTTTCAGATATGTAAACGTAGGGCGGTTTTTGCCGCTACTTCATTTATTCAAAGCTTAATTGCCATGAAAGAGAGTATTGTTTCAAGCGCCGCAGTCGAAGCAGTTCTGATGATACCAGTTGTAGCCATGCATGGGAGTCGCTGGGTCTTAACGAAGTTTAGTTGACTTTCTATATCCGCATCTACATTACATGCTGACGGATCTGTGGCCAATTTGCTAAAAATTTAGCTGCATGTATAGAAAGTAAGTAAAGGCTTATTTATTGCTCTAAGGAGTTTCCTTTCCATGTCAACTTACGGTTTAGTAGCAATTCGAAGTATTTAGCCCTTTCCTAAATTTTGAGATGACTCTTAGCGGCCGAAAAGTCGGAATCGCTCGTTTGTTTGAGAATAGAATTACTTTCCTTTACATCTGTTTATTTAAGATATTTATAATAGATTTGCTTGCAGTTGTTTAGTGAGTTTGAGCTGGCATTTTCTGGTGTTATTGCGCAACCTTTCCAGCGGTGAAACTTATAGCCACGACTATAGTGTACAAAATGTAATAAAGTCGCTTCTTGAGAACCACAATAAGTTGTTATATATTGCAGTAGATCCTCGATCGTGGGCGCCGTGACGTAAGTGGTTAGTGTGTCGGATCACTGCGCGTGAGGTTCCAAGTTCGAATCCCAGAAAACACCTAAAAGTTTTTGCACGGTCCCACCTCTCGCGAGCGTCTCGCAAACATCCGAGAGTATTGTTGTCCGAAGAAACTTCTGAAAACAAATTGCCCTTCGGATACGGCACTAAACTGTGGGTCCCTTCCATTCGTGTGAAAATTGAAAGCATACAACATAAGTGGTTGCGAGAAGCTAGGCCCTGGCATTTAAAGAGCTGTTACTACTTACTTACTTATGTCCTTTAACCCCTCGGGGGGCATAGGGCGTCAACCACGCCTGCGCGCCATCGTGTTCGGAGTTCTGCAACGCGTTTGAGCTGCCTCCAACTCATTCCTAAAGAGCTCGATTCCTCCTCAACTGTTCTGCGCCACGTTTGCCTAGGGCGTCCCGCTATTCTGCCTGCCTGGGTGAGCGGATTCCACTGCATGGCGTATTTCGCAATGGAGTTGTCTTCGCGCCGTAGGGTGTGTCCAATCCATTGCCACTTTCTTCTTCGTATAGTAATGCTTATAGGTTCTTGGCCCGTTCTCAGATAAAGCTGTTCGTTGGAGATGCGGTTCGGCCAAAAAATCCTCAAGATGATTCTTAAGCATTTGTTTACGAAGACTTGCAGCTTGCGTGTGTTAATGGTGTCCACCTTCCAGGTACTGCACCCATAAAGCAGCACTGATTCTACGTTGGAGCGGAACAGTCGTAGCTTGGTTCTTAAGCTAATAACATTGCTTCTCCAGATTTTGGACAGCATTCCGAACGCAGCTTTAGCCTTCCCGATTCTGCTGCACACATCCAGTTCGGTGCCACCGCGATTAGCCGAGACCACACTTCCTAAGTAAAGAAAGTTATCAACTTTCTCGACTTCCTGTCCGGCAATGTTAAGTTGAACGCGGTTGTTAGAAGAAGTGCTCAGGGCTTTTGTTTTGGCTGTGTTTATTTTTAGCCCCACTTTGTTTGCCTCAGCTTCTAGATTTTGGGCCATCAGATGAAGATCCATTATCCGATGTGAAAGTAGACAAACATCGTCAGCGTAATCTAGGTGTTTAAGGTAAGATGTCATAGTCCAACGAATTCCAGAATTAGCTTCCGTCAATGCTGCACGGAGTACATCGCTGATAACCACCAAGAACAATAGTGGGGACAGTATGCACCCTTGACGTACTCCACTTTGGACTTCAAAATCCTCCGACACCTTACCATTGTGCACGACGTGACACTTGCCGCCCTCATATGTAGCCTTGATAATAGCTATAAGCTTTTCTGGAATGCCTCTCCTGCGCAAGGCCAACCAGATAGCATCTCGATTCAAGCTGTCGAAAGCCTTCTCGAAGTCGATAAACAGTAAATGTAGCGGAGACCTATACTCAACGCATTGTTCGATTATGATCCGTAAGGTGTTTATGTGGTCGATGCAGGAGGATCCAGCGCGAAAGCCTGCCTGTTCGACATCGAGAGTTGAATCTAAATGATCTTTAATTCGTTCTAGAATTATTCTAGCTATTATTTTGGCTACAGCTGGAAGAACACATATACCTCTCCAGTTACCGCACTCCATCAAGTTACCCTTCTTTGGAAGCTTAATGATCATCCCCCTTTTCCACTCCTGTGGAAATTGTTCACTATCCCAAGCTCTCCGTATTAGCGGATGCAGCAAATCTGCCGATGTATTTGGCGCCGCTTGAAATAGCTCGGCAGGGATGCCATCAATACCCACCGCTTTGTTTTTCTTGAGGGACTTGATTGCTGTTATTATTTCAGCTTAACTGGGAGGTACGGTGCGAATTCGGGAATTTGTTGCTTCGAACTGCTCATTCGAATTCAAGATTATACCGCCGTCGTCTAAGTGATTTAGCACTGCAGCAAAATGTTCTCTCCATCTAGTGAGCTGATCCTCATCCGAAATCAGAAGGTTACCGTCTAGACTCTTCACTGGATGTTGTTTGGAGTTTCGACCACCAATGAGCTCCTTAGTGATGTTGTAAACAGTCCTACTGTCGCACCTACTCGCTGCTTCTTCAGCCCTTGAGGCCAGTGAGTTGACATGTTGACGTTTGTCACGTCTCACACTACGCTGCACTTCTTTCTTCTTCGCACGATATTGGGCTTCAAGCTCGGTTCTCTCTACTGCTGAGGCCGCTGCAATCCGAGCCTTGATTGCTGTACGCTCATCGATCCGTCTCCAGGTGTCTGTAGAAAGCCATGTGCGGTGGTGTTTCTGCTTTTTACCGACATAAGTGCGTGCCCCAGTCGCAAAAGCATTTTTCACAGCACTCCAGCGGTCATCCATGTTCTCTATGCTGCTGATTGCTTCTGCTTCTAAGGCAAGATGGTCCCTGAACTGTTGGCGCACTTGGGGAACCTTGAGCCTGTCGATATTAAACCTGGTGATGTTAAGCAGGTTTGAGCGGTTGCTGTTGACGGATGCAGTACGAAGGCGTAAATGAGCTACCATAAGATGGTGATCTCGTTCTTGTCCGACGTCAGCTCCACGTCTATTTCGGACGTCCAGGAGACAATTTCTAAAGCGGCGACTGATCGCAATGTGGTGCATCTGGTTGGATGTTCGTTGCCTATCAGTAGAGACCCAACTGATCTTATGGCAGGCGTTATGCTTAAACAGCGTACCTCCGATGACTAGGCGGTTGGTATTGCAGAAGTCCACAAACCGCTCACCGTTATCATTACGGTCTCCCACGCCGTGAACTCCCATCACGTGCTTAAGCATGGTGTTGTCGCTACCCACCTTGGCATTGAAATCTCCCATCACCATTACGATGTCTCCATTAGGCGTTTGGTTGTAGGCGGCACCTAAGTGGCTATAAAAATTATCCTTTTCATCCTCAGTCGCGTCTAGAGTCGGAGCATAACACTGTATGATGGTAATTTTTCTAACTCTACTCTGGAACCTAGCCGTCAATATCCGGTCACTATGGGGTTTCCAGGATATGAGGCTACTACGTGCTGCTGGAGTTAGCATGCGTCCTACGCCAGAACTCCGTGCACTTCCAGCTGGTTTACCAGAGTAGAGCATCACAGTGCTTTTTGTTGGGGAGATGTATTCCCCAGCATCGTACCATCTTATCTCGCTCAGCCCTAAGATGTCGATTTTATACCGTGCGAATTCGCGCTCCAATTGGAGGAATCTGGCGTTATAAGGCCCTTCCTTGAGTGAGTCCAGGAGGGTCTTAACGTTCCAGAATCCGATCGTTGTCCGTGTCCGATAGCCAAAGGTCGTCAACAAATGATCAGTCCGTATCCGAGGCGTATGTTTCCGTTTCGGAGCAATAGTTTGTTTTACGGTTGCGGCTCGCTGGGCCACAGACCAACCGACACTTATCCTGTTTTTTGGCGCAGGAAGCTCGCCATTCGTCCTCTCCCGTTAGCGATTTCCGAAGAAATTCCCAGATGGCACCACGAGGAGGTGGGAGTAGGGCTTACTAACAGAGCTGCTAGGTTTTCGGCTGCAGTGGCTCCTACTCGTTACTTAGCGGACCAGCACCTATCGGGAGATGCTGCCCCTACGAGGCCTTTGTTAGTCGTTTGCCATCCAAGTTTGAGACTCTTACTCGTATTTGCTGCAGAACTATGGATAAAACGGTTCAGGGGTGGTCCCAAGTGCCACTAGCCCTTGTACTTTGGTCAGTTTGCTTATGCGCTTTACGTTCCCAATCCAAAAATGATGCCGAGTTGCAGACGTTCCCAAAGGTCGTTCAGGGGAGTAATATGAGTTTATTCCTTTTTAACTCTGTCTTTGACATTTCGTTGCCAACGGAGCTTGAAGTTGAAAGTGGTATCAATATATATTATCTCTCAGTCAATCCCATTGTGTCGGCAATGGAAAGCTAGGTATTTTGATTATATTTCTGCTATACTGTACTAGATCCGCAAGATATTCGAGGGTTCACTGGTAAGCTATCAACAATTTGAGTTCTGGGTGATCAAATGATGAAGATAAATAATGACTCATTAGGGTTTCATCAACAGCGCGAATCCAAGGCAGGATGTAAGGAATGTCTTGTATTGAGTTTATGACGGAATTCGTTGTTTTAAAGTCCCACAGAACTCCTTCAGTATTAAATAATTATTTTTGAACTTCTCTTACAACGTTGTATTCCACTAACTTACTTGTCAGGTAAGTGTATTGAACATTGCGGGGGTTCCGGTACTGCCTCGACTTTCATGCTTTCAAAATGAAATCCACTCAACGAAAGGCTTGACCTTTTGTCTGGGACATGTATTGGTCGAAGCGTACCTAAATTAGAGGCCATTCGAAAGTGTCGATTCTACCTTCATTGTTTCACGCAGACATCTTAGCTTGTTTTTTTTTTTTGCCGAGAGCAGGTGAAAAATCTTCCAAAGACACCATAAGGCCCGACCGAGCGTGCTTATGGTAGTGTGAGATTTTTACTCACTAAAAAAACACCTCTCCTCAAAAATAATAATACAACTAAGCCAGTGCTTATCCAGTAGTTTTATTTTCGCTTACGAGAATCGTTATTCTAAAAAAAGATGATCGTATGTGATTAAAAATTAATGTAGCACTTTAGACAGGTTAAATTCCAATGAAAGTTCCTGCCTTTTTCACGACCTTCATATGCTATGACACGAGGTCAAAAGGTTTTGTCCTTTGAAGACGACGAATTGAATTGTTTGCGTCAAGTAGTTGAGTGATAGTACGGTTAGAATGGCCGTGAACATGATCTTTGCGTTTACGTGCAAATTTTGTTATCTCTTCGACGACGCTGGGAATTCCCAGATCCCGATGAATATCTTCGTTACGTACATACCACGGTGCGTTAACGATCGTTCTAAGAACTTTATTTTCGAAAGTTTGTATGATGTTTCTATTGCTTTTCTTGGTACAACCCCATAGTTGTATACCATACGTCCACACTGGCTTTAGCACTTGCTTATAGATAAGCAGTTTGTTATGTAGGCTCAACTTCGAATGTTTTCCGAGTAGCCAGTACATTTGTCTATTATTTGTTTTGAAGTTCGTCGCGTTTCTTTTTCACGTGCGATTTCCATTTGAGCTTGACATCTAGAGTCATTCCTAGATATTTTGCTTCGTTTGCGTACGGTATTTGAGCCGAGTTTAGATATACAGGCAATCTATCCACTTTTTTGTACGTAAAGTTGACGTAAGTAGATTTGCTTTCGTTCAGCACAATACGCCAAGAATTCGTCCAAGCGTGGACTTTATTAATAGCATGTTGAAGCTTTCCGGTTGCTGCTTCAATGGTATCTCCCGTTGTCAAAATCGCCGTATCGTCCACAAACGTGGCGACGACACAGTTTCTTTCTTACGGGATGTCACGCGTGTATAATACATATAGAAGTGGGCCAAGGACACTTCCTTGCGGGACTCCGGCTGCAATCTCCTTGAAGTCAGAGTAATCGTTTCCGTGCTTAACACGAAAGAGTCTCTCGGTGAGATACGATAGTAAGATTAGAAAAAGTTGCCGTGGTAGTAGTCGTTGCAATTTATACTCCAAGCCTTCGTGCCAAACTTTATCGAAAGCTTGTGAGACGTGAAGAAATACACCACAACAAATCTTTTTTTCTTCCAGAGCTTTCTCAATCACGTCAGTTATTTTATGGACTTGGTCAATTGTAGAATGTTTAATTCTAAATCCAAACTGATGGTCTGTAGACGTTTGGAAAGAAGTTTTTCAAATATTTTTGAGATAACCGGCAATAGGGAAATAGGCCGATATGATTTCTTCTCATTTAGCGGTTTGCCTGGTTTCGGGACCATTATAATCTCGGCGACTTTCCATTGCCTCGGAACATAAAGCAATCTGAACGAAGCGTTGATCAAATAGAGCAGTTTGATAATAGCTTTATTCGGCAATTCCTTGACTACCTGCGCCGTTATCAAGTCGTAACCCGGAGCTTTTTTTGTCTTTAAATTTTTAATCACTTCCCTCAATTCAATCAATGCAACTTTTTTTACTTTAAAGTTGTCAGATGTCGTGACTAGGGAGTCGGGCGTTAACGAAGGGCCGTCGAACGGCTTAAACGTTTCTTCTAAGTGCAAGGCAAAAAGTTCTGCCTTTTCTTTGTCGCTCTTGGCCCAGTTTCCATCGATTTTCGAATTGGTGGTGCTTGCATTTGAGGTTTCCGGATGCCTTTTAGCGCTTTTCAAAGCGAATAATTTGATTCTCTTTCACCGGAGAGACTTTCAAGGTAGGTCGCTATCGTTTTGCTTTTAAATTCGCGAATACTATCTCTAAGCCGATTGCATAGTCGGTTAAGGACCGTTTTATGCTGCGGTGCACGAGTGATTTGCCACTTCTTTCGTGCTTTTCGTTTCTCCCTCACCAGTTCAATGATTTCTCTGGGATACCTTTCGTTGCGGTTGATCTTATAGCTTCTAGAAGGAGTGTTTCTCCATGCCGCTCTTTGAATTGCTTCCACGAAACGATCAATTTCGTCCTCTAGTGCACAAGGTGTTCTAAGTGATACATTTAAGGCGATATTTGTTTCGCAATCATTTCTAAAACCCTCCCAGTTTGTTCTATTGCTAGTGAGTCTTGGAGGTCCTTTTTTCTTAATCAGCGCTTCTCCAAGTAATAAAATTACCGGCGAGTGGTCAGAAGGGAGATCAAAACATTCTTTGACTGTAACAAACTTCTCGTAAATGCCTTTTGTAACAAAAAAATCGATAAGATCGGGAATTTTTCGTGAGTCAGTTGGCCAATAGGTCGGTTTTCCTGTCGAATAAAAACAACAACCGAATTCATTTGCCACTTCGTAGAGAATTTTTCCTTTAGAAGATATACATCTTGAACCCCAGAAGGTGTGCTTCGCGTTGAAATCTCCACCAATAAGAAAATTTGAACCAAGAGCATTGAAGAAACGAAAGTAGTCGTCTTTTTCTAGTTTGCATCGCGGCGGACAGTAAACAGACGCTATATTGTAACTCAGGTGCTTATTTTTAACCCTTACCTTAGCTTGTTTAATATTGATTTGCTTGGCCGATTGCTCCATTGAATCCTTGAGCCCATTAGTTTTGCAAAGAACACGTATTGCTTTTCTATCACTTCCTATTGGCACTTTTTCATTCGTAAACAGTAGATGAAAACGATTCACCTAACCGCATCCTTTGGGGAGCTTTAAATTTCAATTCAAAAGAACTTAAAGTCGTCATCGTTCATATCATTCGTCGTACACCGCCAATAGAAATCAATCGAAATACTTTTGAAAAGTTTTTCCCAAGATTTTCTAATTTCAATAAAATCAAAGATATTCATCAAATCAGGGACGTAGAGTGGTGGCATCGGGTAGGTTGGTTTGTGCAAAACTTTTCTTGACAAACTTTCCGAGAGAGAGAAATTCTTTCCTGCAAACAGCAATGGTTGGAAGAACATAAAAACTTTTCCACCGGAAATCAGAGCAAAAATTCTAAGAAAGAAACGCACGAGCGACCGAAGAAGAAAACTACGAGGATTATTTCTCGTTCGACCGGCCGGCGCAAGGAGAAGCAGACATCCTTCTGGCTGGGGCTTAGGATGATGAAGAACGTGATTCGGTTTTGCCCTTACGAAGGAAGTTAATTGAATTTAATTGCCCACTTAGTGGTTCAATGATTTTGGTCTAACGTGGGATGAATCAGAGCGCGCAGCAATGTTAAATGGCGATGGAGTCACCTTTTACCTCTTATAATGCACTCGTTGGTTAAATGGAGGATATGTGTGTGTATGGATATATTAATGTGTGTTTGGGAAAGCTTTCTTTTTCCGGTCATAATTCTTATTTCTTTTTCTAGTGCAATTCTCGTGTGGTACATATCTTCTCTGGCTGAGAAACGATGTGGTGGAAGTTGTGCAACGACATTCGGATAGTTGGAGCAAAATTAAGTGGAGTGCAACGGGAAATAGCGTCAAAAGGATTTATTAGATTTTTTAAGTCGATAGACTTAGGAACTTATCTGTGAGTCAATTTAGTAATAAATAGCTGATTTTACCTGATAGGTATTTTAAGTGAGCTTCGGTTGAGTCATGGGATTCATGCATGTATTCCATCCCGTTAGTTACGGGATGAATTGCTTTTTGAACGTTAAATTATAGGAACTTTTAAGTTCTGACCTAAAATGGGACAATAGAAACAAAGCAGTACACACTCCAAAACGAGTAGAATATCGTCGATACGGGCATACTTTTTAAAAATATTTCTAAGAGAAAATATGTGTAATAAACGTAGTGCCTCATTAGTTATCGTGACCATGAGCCCACGAATGGTAATCACCTTCTCTGCATTTCTAAAATCTATTGTTTACATTCGTCTTTTAACTAAGGATATTCCGGATATTCCTATCCCTATCCACAAATTATCCATAAAAAATAAAATATCTAAATATTACACATGTCAACATCCGTATCTTTGGTTACAGATATTATACAGTTATTTTGCGGCTCAGTTATAGGGCACATATAGCAGTATGTACACCTTTGCATTCCCCACTAATATGCTGCCATTTTTTGGAAAAATGTGGCTTTTATGTTTAAAAGATAGCGCAGTACAATCTTTTGGAGACACTGACTAAGAATGTCTAGTATTTTAAAAATATAATTGAAATGTAATCGTAGTATACGTATATATAGACGGAGAAGAGGAATACTGGTTTCTGCATACAATATGTACGTATATGTAGGTGTATTCGGTGGCAGCCTAAACAAATGTTTCAGAAAGTACCTTTGCAATCATTCAACCCCATCGTATTTATCATAGCCCCACACCTGTGTAGCGTAGCACATGATTGACCTGGCTGTTGCTTCATACAGTGTGTACTTTGCCCTTACTGGTACATCAGTTCTGTTAATCACTTTCTTCCATGTACTGTTTAAAGCATTCTTTGCTTCTCCTAATTTTGCCTGCAGATAAGTCGAAAAAGACAATTTTTGGGTAAAGGTAACTCCTTAGTATCGGTATTGCCTTACCACTTCCAATCCTTTCTGACCAAATCTCCATTTCTCCTCTCTCTATACCTCCCTGGATTGTTTCGAAATATCGTTATTTTCGATTTTACCGAATCGACTTGAAGGCTCCACAAGGTACAGTATTGTTCCAGATTGTTTATCATAAGTTGGAGCGGCTGTGCGAATAACCGCCAAAAACAAAATCGCCCAAAATCCAAAAATGAACAATCGCCCAAAAAAAACCTCAAATTTTTTTGGGCGAACATTCTCTTTCATTTGGGCGTTTATGCATTTTTATATGTTGAGCTTTTGATCATAGTGAAAGATCGCCCAAACTGCCAAAAGTGAAAATATGTCAAAATGTTATGCGAATAATCGCCCAAAAATCCAAAAAGTTTTTAAGCAATTCTTTGCAACACAGGTCCAAATAAAAGACGACCATAGACCAAAAAGAACACCCTCAGCGGAGCGACGAATAGACTTAGCCTCAAGTGCCTGCCTGACAGTTGTTGCCATACCCTTAGCGAAGCGACGAAGTCGCTTGTGCGACTAAACCACTCCGGAAAGCGGAGTTTAAATAAATGAATCGCGCGAAGGTCGCCACTTATCCACTGTTGGCCCGCGCAAAAACTGTTCTCGAATAGACTTAACCCCAGGCGCCTGCCTGACAGTTGTTGCCATACCCTTAGCTGTGCGACGAAGTCGCGTAAGTGACTAAACCACTCCGGAAAGCGGATTTTAAATAAATGAATCGCGCGAAGGTCGCCACTTACCCACTGTTGGCCCGCACAAAACTGTTCTCGAATAGACTTAGCCACAGGCGCCTGCCTGACAATTGTTGCCATACCCTTAGCGGAGCGACGAAGTCGCGTGAGTGACTAAACCACCCCGGAAAGCGGAATTTAATTAAATGAATTGCGCGAAGGCCGCCACTTACCCACTGTTGGCCGCACAAAACTGTTCTTGAATAGGCTTAGCTCCAGGCGCCTGCTTGACAGTTATTGGCATACCCTTAGCTGAGCGACGAAGTCGCGTAAGTGACTAAACCACTCCGGAAAGCGGATTTTAAATAAATGAATCGCACGGAGCGCGCCACTTACCCGCTCTTGGCCCGCACAAAACTGTTCTCAAATAGACTTAGCCCCAGGCGCCTGCCTGACAATTGTTGACATACCCTTAGCGGAGCGACTAAACCCCTCCGGAAAGTGGGCGATCGTTCATTTTCGGATTTTAGGCGCTTCCTCTTTGGGCGATTATTCACATAGCAATTTACTCCTGTTTTGGGCGATTGTTCATTAATTTTTGGGCGGTTGTTCCTTTTTTTTCTGGGCTTTCTTTCATTATGCACAAACGCCCAACAATTTTGCGGTATTGTTAATTTTTGGAATTTGGCCGATTTTGTTTTGGCCGATTATTATTCGCACAGCTAGTTGGAGCATATTTGGTGTTAAAACGTTAAAACTATTCTGAATATCGTAGTCAAGATTGAGCCTATGCGTACGAGTACGAGATCGATACCTCAGTGTAAACGCTGTCAAGGCTTTAATCACACACAGTCGTATTGTCAAAAAGAGCCGAGATGCGTAAAATGTGGTGGTAACCATCTCTCGGAAAAGTGTGACCTAAATAAGCAGGCCCCGGCTACCTGCATTAACTGCAAAGGAAAGCACCCACCGAACTATCGAGGTTGCGAAGTGGCAAAAGAGCTCCAAAAAAGGCGAGACACATTTAAAAATATTCAACGCCAGAACGCAGAACCGGTTAAAAATAGTCGTGAAATTGCTAAGCCAAGGGTAACGACCGTCAATAAACACGCCAAAGTTAAGACGAGAGTCGAGCAAAGTAAAGTTCCTTCGGCAAAATCAAAGGAAAAGCCACAATCTTCAGAGACGATAACATATGCTCAAGCTGCGTCGCTAGAAAACAAGCAAAGCGGTGTTACGGTAGACCAAGTCTCCCAAGTCTTCTCTATAATTCTTGCGAAACTTGAGGAGCAAACGAAGGTCAACAAAGTCATATTTGATAAATTGAGCAAGCTCGAGTTAAAACCTGGCCAAAAAAGAACTCCCTTATGAATATGAATCGGTTACTAAAAATTTTAACATGGAACGCAAACGGCCTTCTACAAAAAAAACGCCGAATTAGAAGTATTCTTACGGAATGACAACATTGACATTTGCTTGATCTCTGAAACTCATTTGACAAAGGAATTCGGAGTAAAAATAAGAGGGTATCGTGCTTATCACGCATACCACCCTTCCGGAAGAGCTAGAGGCGGATCCTCCTTATTCATTAAAGACTGCATTGAGCACTCCATAAATACGACGATTGAAATCGATACAATGCAAACAAGTTCAGTTCGAGTTAAGAATAGGCACTCGTATTTCAACATCGCGTCGATTTATTGGTACGACTACGACATCTGACAACCTTAGAATAAAAAGTGTGTCATTAATACAACTTTGCCGGGCAATAAAAAACCTGAAAAATCCTCAAGGAATTACCATAAAAGGCACTATTAAAATTGCTTTATTTAATAAATGCTTCTATTAGATTATTATATTTACGTTCCAAATCAATGGAAAGTGGCAGAAGTCATAATGGTTCCGAAACCGGGGAAATCTCCAAATGACAAAAAATCGTACAGACCGATATCGCTACTACCAATAATATCGAAGGTATTTGAAAAACTCCTACTGAAACGGATTCTTCCGGTCATTGAAGAGAGACGCCTAATACCTGACCACCAATTCGGGTTCAGAATCAAGCATTCCACAATTGACCAGGTTTATAGAATTCATTCATTCATTCATTTTCAATGACCCGCTAATCCTTCATGAGGGTCGCGGGGGTAGGATGCTCAGGTGGACTCTCCATTGTTCTCGATCCTCCGCCATTGACTCCAATTCATCAGGGGGAATCCCTAAGCGGCTCCAGGAGAGATGTCTGACTTGATCCAAACATCTATTTCTAGGCCTTCCGCGCAGTCGCCTACCTGATGGCACGGCAACCATTGCGCGTCTTGGAAGTCGGTCTGGGGGCATACGCACTACGTGACCAAACCATCGAAGCATAGATCGTTCCGTTCGGAGAAGTAGCTGCTCAACGTTGAGCTTGAGCCTTGCGTACTCTGGTGTTGCGCACTCGATCCCTACGAGTTATTCCAACAACACCGCGAAGGAACCTCATTTCGGCAGCTTGTATCCGCGATCTTATTCTTTCGGTCACTACCCAAATTTCATGACCATAGGCCATAGGCCATAGGCCATGACCATCTTAGAATCATACCTTAAAAACAGACTTTTTCGTGTCAAGCACGGAACTGAATATTCTGATTTTAAAGAAATCGCCGCCGGAGTTCCGCAAGGAAGTGTCCTTGGGCCTATCTTATTCTTGCTGTACACTCGGGACATACCACAAACTGAAGGCACTATTGTAGCTACGTTCGCGGACGATACGGCTATTCTGGCAACGGAAAGTTCAATCGAGTCAGCAACCATAAAACTCCAACGAGCCTTGGATAAAATCTGTGAGTGGACAAAAACTTGGGGCATTGTTCTTAACGAGACCAAATCGACGCATGTTAACTTCACCTACAAGAAAATAATCAACCTTCCCGTTTTCATTACCTCGGTACAAATACCGCATGCAAACGAAGGTAAATATCTGGGAATGACACTAGACGCGAAACTTAAATGGAAACCTCACGTTAAAAAGAAACGTGACGAAGTCGAAAATCGACTTAGAGAAATGTATTGGCTAATTGGAAGATATTCCAAACTAAGCGTATATAACAAACTGCTTCTGTATAAGCAAGTGCTTAAGCCCGTGTGGACGTACGGTATACAACTCTGGGGTTGTACCAAACCAAGCAATAGGAATCTCATACAATCACTCCAAAATAAAATTATAAGAATAATCGTGAACGCTCCCTGGTATATCAGAAACAATGATATCCACAGAGACTTAGGGATAGCTACCGTGGAGGACGAAATAAAAAACTTCGCTCGCAAGCTTCGTATTCGTCTTCATGGCCATTGCAACTGTGCCATACTCCAAACTTTGGATGTGACAAATCTTACGCGCCAACTTCAAAGAACGAAACCGTTCGAATTAGCGCAATAAGACAAAAAGCCGCATGTCATGACGGTTTCAGCAGGTGCTTTTATGCGAATATTCTCTTCTCAATCTTAAACTACTTGATAAGGTCTAACTTAGTCGTAGTAAACAAAACGAAGGGAAGGGTGTTTTTAGTCAGTAGAAATCGGACACTACTATGAGTACACGGTCTCATAGTGTCTCATGAAGATTTTCACCTACCCACGAAAAAAAAAATATTTGGTGTTTTCGCCAGAAGAACAATATCAGCGGCATATAAGAGGACCTTAATCACCACGTTACCAAATGTTATTCCTCCTTTCAAGTGCATCTCCAGGTCGTCTAGGAACAGAGAGAAGAACAAAGGGCTCAGTTTAGATTCCTGCATAACTCCGGAGGTGGTACTGAACCAGTCCAGCAGGGCATTTCCATCCTGTACTGCATTTTCATTTTCTCTGTACAGGATTTCAAACACTTTTAGCTTTTATTTAAGATGACACCCCCAAATTGCTGAGCTTGTAAAAGAGTGCCCCTCTGTCAATTGAATCAAATGCTGATCTAAAGTCCACAAAAATGGAATACGGCTGTCTCCCGTTATTTAGGTACAGTTTTGCAATATTGGACAAGCCAAAGTTAGTACTGGCTTACAAAATCACTTGTTTTGAGCAAGTGATGAGCTACTCTAGGTGGTAAATGATTTTATCGTTTAATTTTATTAGAAATCTTGAATGGATATGGTTGGTACTCGAGCCAACACAGTGACCAAACCACAATATCACTATACGACGCCACCCGTTAAACACATATTTAAGTGTTGAAAATATTCCAGAGTGATTTTCAAAAGGACATCATTGAAATGTACCTTGTTTCCCATAGTTTCTTAATTGCTCACTTGTATTTATAGTACAATAAAGTTGTGTATGAGAGCCTTCCACAAACAACTAAACAACGTCATTTAATCAAGTCTAGCCCACCACTTCGCATTAGTGATATTTATATCGAATTAATCAGATTAAAATCATCCGAGCAGAATTTACCGCAATCGTAATCCGAAGCGCGAATATATAAAAACGCGGTGGAAATAAATTATTCACTTGTAACATAATTAATTTATTTTTGGAAATTTCCAACCAGAGCGATTCCCCATCATCCCGAGTACATGGTGCGTGTCTCATCTGCCGCACCTATGCATCATTCGCGGAATTCGAGAGCGGACGTGAAGTCCTTGGATTGTTGTTTCGGTTGGTCTCCAATAGTGAAGTTTCTCGGTTATTGTCTGGCCGTATTCTTAGACGGCACGCATTTCTGAGCTCTACAAAACTAAACAAAGCGAATACGTGCCAACAAATTGTTTTATCTCCTTTGAAGCGCTGCACACCGAGGCAGGTGCAGATACACGGGTGTGTAGTATGCAAACTCCGTGTGCCAATTTAATTGGATTTCTTATTAAGATGCAATTTACGAGATCGGTCCTTCGTTTGGTTCGTCGTGCGCGTTTGTTGGCAAACGGTCAGGTTCTGTACACTTCGCTGTAATTGAAATGAGATTACTCGCGAAGATTAAACTTGATTTTGAAAATTTTAATTGTTTTTGATAATTGAGAGACGATGTTTGTGTGGCGTCGCATTGTCACGTTTTATGTTCGACGCTAATGTTGGATGGTAATTGACCATCAAAATGACATTTCCTTGTTGGCACCACTCTCTGCTAGCTTTGTGAGGGAAGTTCTTGACTTCAAAATTTCTCCTGCAAATATTTATAAATTTAATTTAAAGTTCAAAGAAACCATAATTGAAAAGTGAGGCATCTCGTGAACAGAGAATATAATTTCTCAAGAAAACCGCAATCGACTGCAGGGCATTTTTTCAATTTCACCCAGCCAATTTCATGTCCTTTTTCTGTTTTTTTTCTTCCCACTGACGACGAGAAAAAAAGCAAACAAATACCACGAGGTGAAGAAATCTCACGCCAAACAACGTATAACCTCCGGCCAGGAGATGGAAAGGAAAGAAAAAATCCACCGCCCTCCTGTGATATCCTTGAAAGTGTCACCGACACTCAGGCAATTATCTTAGGTGTAAAAACAAATTAAAAATATAACACAGCGACGGGGAGTGAGTACGAGAATGAAATTAATTTTTTTCCACTCTAGGGACTACACCCACTGCCGCCGCCCCAACAAGGTCCTCAAAATGATTGCCATGGTCCTGCAGGTGAAGGTAAAATAAGTTCTCATGTAATTAAAACCGCAATCAAGGAGTGCTCACTTGTTTATTCTGTCTTTTCCTTTCCTGCAATTGCACTTTCAATGAGCGACAATTAAGTTCATTTACTCTTCGAGTCCTTTGCGGTCTGGTTTTGCTGTTTTCTAAGGAATTTTCGTGGGTGGGCACAATAAGTGGAGATATATAGTATATGGTAAGAAAAAAACCCGCACGAGAATTGCCGAGGGAAATATCCTCCTGTAGATTGACGCCGACAACAACGACGACGACGACGGTTAAGTCGCACACAGAATGTACTTTGTCATATGTGTAGAGAGTCCTTGACGCACACGTTGACTTCATATATGGAGTAACGAGCAGGAATGTAACAAAAATGAACTCATGACTGTCAGGGGGACTCATGAAATCATTTTAGACGAATCCCCATTGCAATTTCTGGGGGCTAACGTTGGCGAAGTGGCTCGGGGAATTGCTGAAATGACTTGTGTGTTGTTCTTGGAGTGAAGCGCTCCTTTGCCATGCGAAGGTGGGTAGTAATATAACATGTGTAGGACTTTTGATATTTACGGAAGAAGTCGGATCGAGGATGGGCAAGTGCCTGTGGGAATATGTGGCTGAAAAGGTGATGTTGCTCCAACAGCATCAGTGCTTTTGAAGATTTGCGTCCGCACATGTACTGTTTCTTTTTCAGTGTTGGAAATTTAAGTCCCTGTATCATAATATTGAAAACTTTTAAAGCACACATCTTTCTATGCGTTCTATCCTTGGTCTAAGATCTTGTGCTTATTCAGCAAGGAGTGTTAGTCTTGAGAGTGTTTAATCGACTTATCTTTCATAAGAGGCTTATGTTTGAAAACGGGTAGTCTTTCCTGAACCACGACCCTGAACCTGAAGAGAAGAAGAGCTCTTTATTAACAATTCTCTATCAATCGACATGTTTTTGGCACCATTAAAGCAAGTACTTTGGAAAGATCTTCCGTCATTTGCCCAAAAGTCTAGTCAAATTAGCTCAAATTGAAGCAAAACTTAAATATGTACAAAAATCATAATATGGAACTTTCTCGAAATAGTTTACAATCTTTTTCAGCTGCTTTTCCAAAAATCCGGGCTTGCTGTCATTTTGCAAACATATCTTCCATATTGAGTATATGTATTTTTATGAGTATACTGCTCGCAGAACATTCTAGAGAGGCTCACAATAATTTAAAAAAAGTTCTCCTGAATACCATACTTTGCACTGATGTTTGCATTTTTTTCTGCAGATATATGGGAATTGAATTTCAGACCCCTTATTCCTATAGCTCAATGCCTATCAGTACAATTTTTTGTATTTCTGGTATCACATAAAATAAGCAAGAATTGGGGCTAAGTGTAGTAGAGTTATAGTAGCCCCCTGGACCCGATAGTATACCAGCAGAAGCTTTGAAGGTAATCGCTCGAAGGTGTCTCGAGCTGTTGCTCAATATGTACAACAGCTGCTTAATGGAAGGCGTGTTTTCCAAAAACTGAAAAATGCAGCATCTGGTATTAATCAGCAAGGGAAAAGGACCCGGACACCTCATCAGCGTACAGGGCCCAGTGCCTGTTGGACACCGCCGGAAAGCTATTTGGGAAGATGTTGAAGCCGCGACTCACTGCGGCAGTTCAGAGAGCAGGAGATCTATCTGAAAGGCAACATGGCTTCAGGAAAAACCACTCTACAATAGGAGCTGTGGAAGAAGTGGTTAGGGCTGCCCAGGGAGCTCAGTAGGGAAACCATCACTCCAGAAAGATATTATAGTTGTGTTAGCAACGCTGGACGTGAAAAGCGCCTTCAATTCTGCCAGATGGACAGACATACTAAACGTTCTAGAAGGCATTTTCAGAATACCGGATTATTTACTAGGGATGGTAAAAGACTACCTCAAGGGCAAATGGCTCACCTATGACACCACGGAAGAGCAACATAGAAGGCAAATCACCGCTGGAGCGGCACAGGGTTCCATCCTGGGACCTGATTTGTGGAACATCTCTTACGATGGGATCCTACGCATGGAGGTACCCGACGACAATCTCCTTGTCGGTTACGCGGACGACATTGCCGTAGTGATTACTGCACGAAGTACAGAGGATGCACGGAGGAGGCTAAACCAAGTCATGAGACGGGTCAATTCCTGGATGGAAGATCACGGTCTAAGCTTTGCAACAGAGAAAACAGAGATAGTCATGCTAACACGAAGACGAATACCTGCTATTTCTGAGTTCCAAGTGATCTCGGAAATAATAACAACAAATTACGCACTAAAGTAAAAGGGACTGAGACTGGGCACAAAACTCACCTTCTGGCAGCACATTAAGGCCGCGGCAGAAAAAGCCAAAAAGATTACCACATCGTTACCGTGGGCGCCGTGGCGTAAGTGGTTAGTGTCTCGGATCACTACGCATGAGGGTAAAAGTTCGAATCCCAGAAAATACCAAAAAGTTTCTTCACGGTCCCACCTCTCGCGAGCGTCTGACAAACATCCGAGAGTATTGTTGTCACGAAAAAGCTTCTCAAATCGCCGTTCGGATACAGCACTAAACTGTAGGTCCCTTCCATTCGTGTGAAAAATATAACGCACACAACATGTGTGGTTGCGAGAAGCTAGGCCCTGGCACTTTAAAGAGCTGTTGCGCCAAATATTTATTTATTTTTTTTATTACCACATCGTTGAGCAGATTAATGGCGAACGTTGGAGGCCCCACGGCCAGTAAGCAAAAACTTCTAATGTCGATCACACATGCCATACTCTTATATGGCAGTGAAATCTGGGCCAATGCGATCAGACAAGAAAAGAATCGGAAGCGAATGGCAGCAATACAGGTAGCAAGGTCATATCGCACGGTGTCAGAGCCTGCAGTCCTCGTAATCGCAGAAGTGACTCCCATCGATCTCTTAGCAGCGAAAAGAATGCATATCGAGCGAAAGAAAGCTGAACTTGGAAAAGATGCAGCGAAAGCTGAAGCTAAAGAGCTCACCGAGAAACGGTGGCAAGAACATTAGAACTCCGAAACCAGAGATAGATGGACACCAAGATTAATCAACAACGTTGCTGAATGGTCGGAGCGAAGCTATGGTAGAGTAAACTTCTACCTAACTCGGTTTCGTACAGGGCACGGATATTTCAAAGCGTACCTGCATAAGATGGAGAAAGTGCGAAGCCCAGCTTGCCAGTACGATGACTCTCCACATGACACGGTAGAGCACACGATCTTTAGCTTATCACGATGAACGGCAGAGAGAAGCAGGCTGCAGCTCGAGATAGGCAACATAAGCCCAGAAAACGTAGTGGGAAAAATGCTATCCAGTAAAGATAAATGGGATAAAATATGCCCCTTTGTCGAGGCAGTATTAAAGGCAAAAGGTTCCAAGCTCGAATCCCAGAAAACACCAAAAAGTTTTTTCACGGTCCCACCTCTCGCGAGCGTCTGACAAACATCCGAGAGTATTGTTGTCACGAAAAAGCTTCTCAAATCGCCGTTCGGATACAGCACTAAACTGTAGGTCCCTTCCATTCGTGTGAAAAATATAACGCACACAACATGAGTGGTTGCAAGATGCTAGGCCCTGGTACTTAAAGAGCTGTTGCGCCAAATATTTATTTTATTTATTAAAGGCAAAAAAGAGAGAGGAAGATCAAACCATACCCCCACAAGATATATAAGCCTGATGAAAACCTCACCGACAAGAAAGATAAACCCGTAGATTTTATGCATAATTTACGAGTTCCATATTGGGTTAGCAGTTACACGAGAAAATAATTATTTTTATATGCCACATATTCGTATAACCTGAGGTCCTCAAACATCTATCTACAGCACTCTGCCTATAATGACTCTACATGCTGCGTCCTCGAAGAGGTACTACCCAATGATTAAAGAGTTACTTTTTGGTGGTTTTGTACCTAATGACAAATCCATAAGGTCAAAAAGGGCTTCGTCACGCGTGTCGAATCTCTCGTCAAAGTCGGTAATTTCTTCGTTGAAGTTTAGGATGGCCTGCGCATATTGTTAGTCTGTTAGTGGTCTCCGAGCAGCAGCTGTTGAGTCGAATGTAGGGTGGGCCAACTACAAGTTTCTTTTTAAAAATGCAATAAAATGAACAAAATGAAATTTTTTCCATGTATTATGGCTTTATTAGTAAAAGCAAACATTCATATTAATTATGGAACACAACGTCGTTCAAGTGGCTGCCTCGGCTGGCCTCGCAGTAGCGCATTCTATCACTCCAATTTTCCAAGACCTTGTTGCCTTAAGTGCTTGAATCGTTTCCGGATTGTTGGCATAATATCGGTCCATCACGGATCCACACAAAAAAAAAGTCCAAAGGGGTCAAATCGCAGCTCCGCGGCGGCCAATTGACATCGCCAAAACGGCTGATAACACGATTTGGGAATTTGGTGCGCAAAAGACCGATTGTGGTATGGGCTGTGTGGCATGGCGCGCCATCCTGCATAAACCAGAGGTCGTCCAAATCCATGTCTTCAATTTCAGTAAAAAAAAAGTCGTTAACATGGCTCTGTAACGCCCACCGTTGACCGAAACATTGTTCCCAGCCTCATTTTCAAAGAAAAATGGTCCAATGATGCCACCACTCCACAATCCGCACCAAACTGTCACTCTCTGTGGATGCATTGGCTTCTCGACAATAACGTGCGGGTTTTCCGAGCCCCAGATGTGGTAATTTTGTTTATTAACGTTGCCGTCGAGATGAAAATGTGCCTCGTCAGAAAAGATGATTTTTCGCCCAAAATCATTGTCCAATTCAAGCTGCTCTAAGGCCCAAACTGCGAAGCGATAACAAAGCGGATAGTCGTGCGCTTTCAATTGCTGAATCAATTGGACCTTGTAAGCGAATAATCCCAAATCTTTGTGCAGAATTCTCCTCAGGCTAGTGCGTGAAATGTTGAGCTGTTGAAATCGATGCCGAGTTGATGTTCGTGAATTGAGTCTCACATTCTCGGCTACAGCAGCCACATTCTCGTCTGTGCGCAACGTACGACGACGGGGACCATGAGTGTTGTCCACTAGCATACCAGTCTCACGAACTTTTTGCACAAACTTGCGTACAGCAGGCGCGGTGGGTGCTTCATTTCGGCCAAAACTTCTTTTCAAAAAACGCACTGTTTGGGCTACACAGCACTCACTTTGGAAATAAGTTTTCAATATTTCCCAATGTTGTTCAAGTGTAAAGCGAGTCATTTCGTTCCGCGGAGGTATGATACTGACTTTCTGTCAAGATTTCGAGCGGGAAACAGCCGTCAGTGTCAAAATAACCTATGATTTCAAAAGAAATCACTAGATGGCCCACCCGTTATATTGTAAAGGGTGCCCCAACAAGAGCGGAGATTTTAAATTTGCCTCCATTTTTGCTGTTGTGCTTAAACAATTAAATCAGTATAATAGTTCGATAGTAGATAGTTCGCCGTTGTTAAAAATTGATCGCTATTCAACATAGCAAATCATTTTTATTGTTAAACATTACTTCAAAAATGGTGAACGTTTAAGTACAGAGTTTTCCAACAAAATTATCTTCAGCGATGAGGCCAATTTTCATGTTGATGGAAACGTAAAGAAGCAAAATCGCCGCATTTGGAATGACGAAAACCCACATGTGTTTCATGAGAAGGAAGTGCATCCTAAACGTGTCAATGTTTGGTGGGGATTAGGAGCTGGAGGCATCATTGGACCATTTTTCTTGGAAGACGCTGTCGCGAATGCACAAACAGCCAATGACAAACGCTATCGGAGAATGTCCCAGTTGTTTGTGCCTCAAATGAATGGTATGGATATGGAAAACACATTTATTATTATTATTATTATTATTTTTTTAATGAAGGTGAACATCTCGAAAGACACTGTGGGGTTAGAAACCCAGAATAGTGTGGGACTCTAGCCGCACTAAAAACACCTCGTTAATCATGACCAATCAGAGAAAGATCGACAAATGTTTTTACTTTCAACGTTCAGTTGCGTTTGAGAAGGTTTTATAAATTAAATACGGGTTCTCATAATTGTCAGATTATAAGTTCGTGAGGTATAGTTCTTCTTAATTTACGAATATTATATCGTACATTTAAGATGTCTTCTATCTCACGATTAATATGCATCTGCAGACACTCGTTGTGACGGATTGCGTTCTTTTTAATTACTTCACATGATCAATCTGCAAATCATTTGGATACCATATATCCAAACAGGTTTTAGCATCTGATTATATATTAATATTTTATTTTCAATGGATACTTCTGAATTATAACCTAACAACCAATAAAGTTTTCTATATCTAATATTTAGCTCTTCTACTTTCTATTTCACATGTTCCTTCCATTTCAGTTTAGCATCTAGATTCATACCCAGATACTTAGCTGTGTTGGAATAAGGAACTACTTGATTATTTATAGCCACAGGACGATTCGTTATTTTTTTGTTTGTAAAATTGATATGTTTTATAAAACATGGCTAAAACACATGGTTCCAACAAGACGGTGCCCCTTTCCACACATCACGTGAAGCAATGTCATTATTGCACGAAACAACCGTTTGGGTGACTATAATTGGCGGCCTAGGTCGCACGATTTAACGGCTTTGGGATTCTTTCTCTGGAGTTTTTTGAAGAGAAAAAAAAAAGGTTATGTCAACAAGCCCACGACCACCCATGCCTAGAAGAAAAGGATTAAACCGTGTATCATTGAAATCCAGACACACTTATGCCAAAATAGGTAGGTAAAGTGGCGGTCCAAAAGAACCCAATTAGCGCTTAGGGTGCGCCGTTTTGTTACCACGGACTCGTTTATACCTATTGTAGTGGTTAGTTGAAAAAAGCGGTGTTAAGTTTAAACCCAGCCCGTGGAGTTCTCTAATCCTCTTGTCCGCTATCTCTCTCAGATCCTCGAAGAAGGGTTTGCCAAGAGTTTGTCTTGTACCTCTTGGTTTGCCTAGTAACTCTTTTGACCTGGGTTTGTTAAAACTGGGCCACGTCTTTCTAGATATGACACAGCTTGTGAGGCTGTTCCACCCGCGATTGGCTAGCTGGAGGAAGTGAAGGTGAATATAGCCCTTAACGGCACCAAGCGGAATGTCGACCTTTTCTGCTAGAGAGCCGTTAAGGGCCGACCCTCGCCTGGCCAGCTCAGCAGCACGCTCATTACTCTCATGGTTGCTGTGCCCTGGGACCCAGATGAGAGAGATTCTCGAAATGCAAACCGCATCAATGGCCTTGATGGCAGCCTGGCTATCCGAAAAAATAGCGATATTGTGGTTAGATGTTGGAAGATTGTTTAGAAGGCGGCAGGCTTCTCGAATCGCAAGAAGCTCCGCTTGGAAAACACTAGCAGAGTCTGGGAGACGGAAAGACCTTGATGTATTCAGCTGGTCAGAGAAGATGCCTGCGCCGACTCCGCACTCCATCTTCGAACCGTCCGTGTATATCCCTATATCATAGTTGCAGGTAACGCTTCCGTTCTTCCACTCTTCTCTGGAAGGGAATTTTGTTAAGAACGATTTTCTGAAGTTGAGTTGGCTTTCGTTTAGTCGGTCGAGGGCGCAACCAGTTCACTTGGTATCGTCTCCAGGACCTTGCTGTGACCATATGGCCTTGTGGTCCAGCATCCATATTCCCTGAGCCGGACTGCGCTGCATATATCTGTGTCTTTGATGTGTAGTTCGAGGGAGATCAGATGCAAGATCACATTGAGAGCATCTGTTGGACAAGACCTCATTGCTCCTGTGATACCCACGCACGCCGATCTCTGTACTTTTTTGATTCTGGCGATATTGCACTTTTTGCTCAAAGCTGGCCACCAAACGATAGCGCCGTAAGACACACTCACCAAGGAAATCCTTCAAGAACCTGTCCTCGCATTTGATTACAGGACCGCCTTCCTTTTCCGCAAGGTAATCAAGCACCATCTGCGAGAGTTTGGCTTCGATCTCCCCCCATGCCTTCAGGATGGACTTGCCACTAGTAGAAAGCTCATCTACTAGAACAACTTGGGGATCGTCCTTGACCACTTCGCTGACGGTACGTGGGGAAACAACAACAGTGCTTTTCTGTGTGGCGGTGGTGGTAGTTTTTACCGGTTGTTGTTTGATCTGCCTTTAAGCAACGCCGCTTTCGACTTTGCTGCGTTTGCTGGAGTGAGCTGTCTCTTCTTGAGATCGGTTCCTCTTCAAGGCTTCCCGTTGGGTGTTAAGACTCGTCCTGGCGGCCTGGCGCTTGTTGTAGTCTTTAACAACAGCCTGGTACCTCAACTTGTCTGCCTAGTCGCGTTCAGTGACAATGCCTGCCTCTTCATTTTTGGCGATCTTGTTTAGAATGTAGACGGCCTTCTCAAAGTAGTGTTTATGTTGGAGGTTGGTGCATTTTTTTTTGTGGATTTTGCTTTGGGGTAGTCTTACTAGTATCCTTGGCAGCATCCACAGAGGAGGAAGTAAAGGTTTGAAGCATTGGTAGAATATTTTGGCTGGTACTTTCTACACTTCCTGTTGGTTCGGTGGCTTCTTGGCTTGAAGTCAGCAGCTCATCTTCCGATGAGGTGCTAATTATTTTTTTCCCTTTTATTATTTTTTTTTTGGTTTTTTCTATTTTTTTTAGTTTTTTATTATTATTTGGATCATTCATATTTGGTCCCACGAGTAGTACGGAAAGGAGATTTGTCCTGGCAAAGCCGATTTACCGGAATACGACAGACCTCGCCTGTGCATCTGAAGGAGCTCGTTCGCGGCTGGTTTAACCCCCAGCCCTGCATTTTTGGGCACGGTTTCCTGCGTTAAGCGCTCACACCACCACTAAAATCAGGTACCTCAATCCGATGGTCAAGAGGCATACGTAAAGGATAATGCTATTGAGGTGCAAGAACCCGATACAATGATTCTTGGCCTTGGCTAACCCCATATTGACAGCGTATAAGACCGCTTTGGTGGTTATTACCGGCTGGCACCCACGGGGAGGGTTGGGATGAGGATTTTTGCCTAGCACACTTATGCCAAACCGTGATTGAAAATTTCGTTAAAAGAACGCAAACGAGCCACCACAGCAGAGTTGGACATTTATCAGGAGTTATTCCATATACATAATTGTCATATGTCTACTTTATGATTAAAGAAAAATGTTGAAATTTTCTCCAAAAGAAATAAGATACAATGATACCTACTACCCAAGAACCGCGTATGCACCAACACGTTTAACATCTTCTCCACAATCATTCTTGGATTTTCAAAGCCCCGAATGCGGCAATTCTGCTTATTAACAAAGCCAAGAAGATGGAAATGAATCCGTGAGTGGAAGAACAGTACAAGCGCCAAAAATTGAATTTTGGACTGAAATAGCCAAAATGTTCTACATATGTTAACCTACCAATCAGCAAAATAACAATACGTTAGAGAGCCGAATGTATACAAAAATGGACTACGCTTTTCGCTGATTGTATGGAAGCACAGTACAAATGCCTTTAGTTACAGTGCCCTCCAAAAGTCAGTTGAAATCACCATGCAAGACACAAAATGGCTGATAGAGGTAGCAAATAGTTAAATTTTTGACTGTTTTTTATTGCTTTTAATAATATGTACTTTCAGTAGTACAACTATACATAGAAAAACAAAATAATAAAATTCATTCGGTTTAAATAAAAAAAAAGTCTCTTAAAAGTCCTTAATGTGACTCGCCAAAAGTCAGTTGAAATTAAGGTAAAATTGGTGCTTCTTGATAAATTTCACAGCCTTTTGGAAATTCAGTATTTCGTATGACCGCCTCTATTTTGCAAAATAGCCTCAATGCGTTTCGGCATTGATTCCACAAACTTCTGCAACACAGTATTCGGTAAACTTGCCCAGGTTTCCAAAATCTTTTCGACGAAAACTGCTTGCTTTTTCTATAAGTTATTGGTATTCTTCTGTCGATTTCATCCCATAAATGCTGAATGGGATTGAGATCCGGTGACATGGAAGGCCAATCTAACAAATTTATTCCTTTTGCACTAAAATAATCCTTTGCTGTTTTGGCCGTAAGTTTGGGATCATTGTCTTATTGAAAGGCGAATGACCCACTCAATCCCATTGAAGCAGCAGAATCTCCCAATTTGCTTTCCAAGATGTCACAGTACATCACCGCATTCATTCTGCCATCAATAACATGCAAGTTTCCCACGCCAAACCAAGCAAAACACCCCCACACTATAACACCTCCACCACCATGTTTTACTGTGGGGTGGAGATATCGTTCACTGTAGGGGTTGTCGCCTTTAGAACGCCAAGCAGTTTGCCTTCGACGGTTTCCAAATATCTCAAACTTAGACTCGTCGCTAAAAATTACTTTTTTCCAAAATTCCAGTGGTTGGCTTTGATATTTTTTTGGCAAACTCTAGGCGGCGTTTTTTGTGAACCTTGGTTAGGAACGGTTTCCTCCTTGCAACATGGCCTGTTAGCTTGGCATCATGAAGTCGTCTTCTTATGGTGGTTTGAGAAGTCGTTCTTCCTGTTTCTTCAAGTTCTTCTTTTATTTCACGAACAACTAACGTTGGATGTCGCTTGCAGAGTTGCACAAGTCGGTCATCTCTAATTGACGTTACCCTGGGACGTCCAGATCGGGGTTTATCGGCCAATGTAGCAGCTTCCGTGCTTGTAATTATAATTTTGTTGACTCCTTCAGGGCTAATTTGGAAGAGTCTTCCGACAGCACTGTAATTTTTAAGCTTTTGATACTCAAAAACCACGTTCTGCCTTTCCTCCACAGTAAGTTTTCTCCTTGAAGACATTTTGAATACAAAAGGCCTAAAGTAAGATTATTTCACACATATTTTTAATTTTAAGTTAATAAAAAACAATTACCAAAGAAAAACAAGAAAACAAATTTTAATTTACTTATCAGTTTTTACAAAAAAAACAAGTTCACTTCGTCAATTCAAACAGCTTCAACTGACTTTTGGCGATCAAATGCAGCGCACTCATTGCAAATATTGGCGATTCGTAAAAAGTTACCTCTAGATTTTCTATCTACTGTTGTCTGTGCAAGAGAGCACATATAGTAGAAACTGAAAAAAGGTCTTAGGAGTAATGGAACACCACATTTCAGTTGATTTTGTGAAGGTTTGCATGTATCCTAGCTGATTTCAACTAACTTTTGGAGGGCACTGTATTTCTGTTTTTCTCGAAAGCCATATTTTGTACATGTACTGTTGTTCCACTCTGCCTCATCGGTCAGAATGATTTTTTGGCGAAATTATTGATCATGCATTTTCAATACCCAATTGCCAAAATTACGGCACGGCTGATGATTGGCAGGCTGAAGTTCATGCGTCAACTGAACCTTTTAGGCATTATGATCCAAGTCTATATGCAAAATTGGGTGGAGTGTTGTTCGTCATATGTCCAATCCCTGAGATTTACGTGGAATCGACAAATCTGGGCTTTCGGCCACACTCCGAGCTGCAGAAGCAATATTCTCAGTGTTCTTGTTCATTACAAAAGTAATGCAGACGGACTTAGTAACATAAATATCCGAGAATTCCTTAGACCAGAGTTTCACAAAACCAAGTGCCGAGTTAGCACTGCTTTAATATTATCGATATGGGAGCGAAAATTGAGGTCACTATCACAAATGACATCCAAGTCTAGTGCTGAAGTGCCTGAGAGTAGAAGCTTGTTGCAACTGTATTTGCACTATCTGTTTTTGGTGGAAACCGCTACAAGAATATGTAATAGAGTGACATTTTTAATATTCAGCTACAAGCATTTTTTTTACACCAAACGGAGAACCTATAAAAATCACACAGTAATAGGCAAGAGGGTCTAATGATCTTCATGTCATCAGGATAGACGGGATAGATCGGAGTCCCTGATAATACTTTTGGTATCGTTTACTGTTAGGATGAAGACGGATAGTTCAAGATCGCTGCCCTGAGGCATACACGAAGTTACTATAATAGGATCAGATACTGAATGTTGCTAGATAGAAAATATAGGTTTCCAATGAATGAAAACTGCTTCTACATGATTCCTTCAAACAGTTTAGGCACGGATGAGAGTTTAGCAATGGAATGATCGCCAGATACTTCATATCCATAAGAAAAGAATTTGGTCTTTATTAGTAGTATGGATCGGCAAAAAGTGTTAGTAGTGGAACGATCGTTGGTAGGTGAAGATGCAGATGCTTAGCTTCAATCTATCCTACTCTCATCCGGTCTCAATCTGTTTAGCTATATATGTAGATGTATACTTACTTTATGAGATCAATTTTGACATATTGCTCATTTACTTGAAGACTGTCATAACTCAAAAAAGCGATTTCGCAGAAAACGCGTTTAAGGTTTTCCACCACCACCAGGAAAAAGAAGATATCTTATAGTTCTAACGCGGAGAGTATACAAGATATTAATATGAAATTTTTACACAGTATGAAGCATGATAAAACGAATAGTTCTGCATCATTAACTCAAAAATAGAGTTTTTTCAGTTATGAGAGTCTTCAAGTAAATGAGCGATATGTACGTGCATACTTACATGCCATTCTACCTGATTATTCTTATTTTACTCGAAACTGTCCTTTCCATA
Source organism: Brachypalpus laphriformis (assembly GCA_945910035.1). Taxonomy (NCBI): domain Eukaryota; kingdom Metazoa; phylum Arthropoda; class Insecta; order Diptera; family Syrphidae; genus Brachypalpus; species Brachypalpus laphriformis. The sequence goes on along the minus strand of OX246754.1, from coordinate 281,737,476 downwards.
AGTATTGTTGTAACTTGTACACATTTTTCACTGGAAGAGTTTTCTCAAGAGCGAGCTAGATTTGATGAAATAATCTAATCAAAAATTGTTAAAGGTACAGCTGTAATAATATCACCTGACAATAAAATAAGAAAGCCCTTTACTGGTATTGAAAGACACATAGCAACAAAAGTTAATTAGAAAAATTAAGCACGTCATTAATTATAAAAAAAAACGAGCTATAGACAAACACCTTTCAAAGTCCTCAATCAATGTCAAAACTTAAGCACACCTAAATTCGACAATTTGCTGGCAACACGTCAAATTAAGAAACGAGATCCCTTTCAACCCTTTTTTCACCCCACAAGTTGATGAACGTAAAAAAGTATAAAAATGCGGAAAAAATTAAAATTGTTAGGAACGTTTACTCTTATTACAAAATCCATCATAGAAGGAATTCCTTACAATGAACACGCGCGAAATGGGCTACCGTGGTCGAAGATACCTTTCTAAGCAATCCGCATCCCTTTTCGCAATGTCTTGCTCCTTTCAAACGGAATAAGAAACTCCATCAATTCTCCGCCCATTGGCCATCAATAACGCGCAAGAAGCTGTACAAATCCAATTGAAGAATGGTTCCATGACATTTTTGTAAAGGATATCCCTAGCTTAGACAATATACCTCGGGCCAACACACAGAAGAAAGAAGAAACTTCCCAGACCGTGATGAATAGGTGGCTCTGTCTAAATAGTAGTAAAAATATCGAAATCGTTTATCATGCTCCTTTCTCATAATACCTTTATTTAATCTTGGAAACAAGCTCATTAAGCCCGCTTTTTCGCACAACCCATCGGTAGCAGGAGAAAGACATTGATTGGTGGGACGAACTACAATTTTCATTAGAACTTGTTTACCGACCACCATCGCGCGCCATAACTGATCGGGTTCAGGTTACTTTTCAATGGAAATTGAGGACATCCACTTAGGGGTGATGAATAAATTCAATAGCGAGACATGGAAAGGACTTTAAGCGACATTTAATCCTTTGGCCATTCACCGATAGATGTTTGATGGGCACGTTTTTACCAGACAAAGGAGCATTAAAGAAACGGTTACATTGTTCCGGTGGACATTTTAAGACACCAATCTGTCAGTGTAATTGATTGCCATCGATTTGTTGGTCGGGGGGGTAGGGTGAGATAATAGTGCGTGTTTAAGATGGGGGGTCGGGTTGGCATCGTTTCGTAATCTTGATAAACTAATTAGAGTGTTCTGAAGGAGTCCATTACAGATGTGAATTGTTTGGCAAACTAAGTTGTGGTTTTAGATATAGTGGGGATCTATCAGTACATAAGTTATACTTTGGGGGGTGCAAGTATAGTCAGTTTAAAATTGAGTAATTCCATGTGATTTGTCACTTGAGAGCGATTAGTATCTAGGAAGAATATTTATTGAATCAAATGGAGTGTATTACGGATAATGCTCAAATATAGTCTTAAGGACTCATTTATCTACATTTCAAGCACTGAATCAATGCAAACCACTGTGGAATACGGGAGGAAGTATAGAATTATACACCTTACAACTCTATCCAACTCGACTTCTATGCATTGGTGGAATGTGTACCATTTTGAAAGCAAACGTCAGAGAATCAAACTTTGTTAAGCACTATGAAAGCAGTTAGCTTAACTTAATCTAACTTGACTGCACTCCTCATAGGGCATATGTCATCAACTACGTGCGGTTTTCTGCAACGAACTTAAACTCCTTCTTATTCGTTTCCAATGCTCTCAATTCCTCTTCAGCTCTTCTACGCCATGTTTGTTCGAGACGCTCAGCTAGCTATTTTGCAATGGAGTACGGGTATTATTCTCGTCTTTAGCTGTGACTGATCCACTGCGAATTCTGGTGCCTATTGGCATTTGACCCGTTTTTGCATGGAGCTGTTCGTACGAAATACAATTCAGCGAGAAAATTCTTAAGGTATCTGGCTTTCAAGGTTTACAGCTTTCGAGTGACAATGGTAATTGCCTTCCAGGTACCTCACTCATACAGCAGTTATCAGCTAAACCTGACAGCATACCAAACGCTGCCCTTGCTTTTCTGCCTATATTCAGTTCGTGGTTGCCATTTTTGGAAACAAAACAAAAAGACACAAGATAAGGAAAGTTTCTACATTTTCGACTTACTGCCCGGCAATGCTTATTTGATGTAAGCCCATTATTCTATGCAAATGAATGTCATCAGCGTAGCTACGTGTTTTCGGAAATACCATATGTCAGAGTCCATTGTGTCTGTCGGACCTTACTTGCCAGTGCTGCATGCAGAACATCTCTGATTACGACTAAGAACAACAGCGGTGACAATATGCAAGCTTGCCACACTGCACTTGGGACGTGAATGTCTTTCGACACCTATCCATTGTGCACGGTATGATACTTAGCTCCCTCGTTAGTTACCTTGATAATAGCTACAAGTTTTCTAGGAGTACCCCTCATGCTACTAGCTCTATTCGTCAAAGCTGAAATTTCTGTTTTTCTTTTAAAAAGATATTAAAACTGTATGTACATTTTTGCGCTTGCCGTACTACATACGTACATACATTTCTGGACACTTGAACTTTTGCTCGCGTTCAGTCGATTCTTACAGATGACAACACAAATTCTGTTTCTAGTTGCCACAACATTATTTTTCTGTGAGTAGCAAATAACAAGGCATTCGAAAAGTTTAACAGCGGAAAGTCTAATTTATTCGGGTTGGCTTAGAAAATGGCAGATATGTTATCAAACGATTCGTTCCAGGCAGATTGTAACTTTTCTAAATGTTTTCTGAGCTATTAATAAAACTTTATTTGAACTGTGTCTACTAGTTACACAAATACCTACAATATAGAACGAAGTCGACATGTCTGAAGACACTGCCATTCACAACTGTTTGTTAGCTTCTATTTGTTCTTTAATCTAAAAGCTCCTACAGCATTTACGTAAGATGATTGTTGACCAGTAGCCTAGAACCCATTGAGCGGGAGCGCTCTCCTCGAGAAAGCCCTCGCCTCAGGTGACACGTGCAATAATTGCATTTGGACCTCAACCAACTTGCCTTGAAGTAGGAAGGAAATAAAAACGATCACCCTCACAGTCGGCCGATATATAATAGCATCGAATCCTAGATTCAGCGCATAATTATACCAGAGTATCGAAATTTGGTGTAGCGAATACTACTATCCCTTACTTCCTTACTTAGGTGGCGCTACAGTTCGCGGTGAACCTGGGTCTCAACCAACAAGCCTCTCCATTTAGCTCGGTATTTAGCTAATTGTCTCCAGTTGCACACTTGAAGTTGGTCGAGGTCCCCTTGCACTTGGCGGCGCGCACCTACGGCGAGGAGGTCCACTACTGCGGGCCGGAGCGTTGGTGTCCATTCGCTCTACATGTCCTAGCCATCTCAGACGTCCAATACGCAGTTTTTTAACTATGTCAATGTTGCTGTACAGTGATTGAATCTTCTCCTCTAAAACCTGTCAACGCAAACGGGACCGAAAATCTTACGAAGAATTTTTCTCTCGAAGCGACCAAGGATATCTTCATCCTCTTTTAATAAAGTCCATGTTTCAGCGCCGTAAAGCAGGACTGGGATGATCAGGGTCTTATATAGAGTCTCCTTAGTTGTACAAGATAGGGCTTTACTGTTGAATTGTCTTATAAGCCCAAGAAAACAACAGCAATTAGCAAGAATTATTCTTCGCTTGATTTCTGCGCTCATGTTGTTTTTCGAGTTTATAGCAGAGCCAAGGTAGACAAAGTCTCTTACTACCTCGAAGTTATAGTGGCCCACTGTGGCGTTCTGTCTAATTCGTCGGTGTTGGCTGTCCTTCTTGTTGACAGCATATGGTATACTTGGTTTTGCGCTCGCTTATCGCTAAACCCATTCTGGCCGCTTCTGCCTCAATGCTTGCAAACGCACCGGTGACAGCCTGCTGAGTTCTTCCGATAATGTCTATATCGTCGGCGTATGCAAGCAGTTGTACAGACTTGTAATAGATTGTGCCTCCGGTGTTGGCTTGTGAGTTCCGCACAATCCGTTCAAGTATAATATTGAAGAAGTCACATGCCAGCGCATCACCTTGTCTAAAACCTTTTTTGACATCAAAGGTCTCGGTGAGGTCATTACCGACCTTGGTGGAGCAGCAAGCGTTCTCCATCGTCAGCCTGCACAGACGGACAAGTTTGGCAGGGATGTCAAAACTAGACATGGCTCTATAAAGCTCTTCTCTATAGATGCTGTCATAGGCGGCCTTGAAATCGATAAAGAGATGGTGAGTATCGATTTGGAATTCTTGGGTTTTTCTCCAGGATCTGACGAAGTGTGAAGATTTGATCGATGGTGGACTTTCCTGGCTTGAAACCGCACTGATAGGGTCCAATCAGGCTGTTGATAAAAGGTTTCAGGCGTTCACACAATATCGCAGAAAAGATCTTGTATGTGATGTTGTGGAGACTGATGCCTTTATAATTGGCGCAGTTGAGGGGGTCTCCTTTCTTGTGGATCGGGCAAATGATGTTGAGATTCCATTCATCAGGCATACACTCGTCAGACCAAATCTTAGAGATGAGTTGGTGTTTGCACTCTACCAATTCATCCCCAGCTACCTTGAAAAGTTCGGCCGGTAAGCCGTCAGGTCCAGCAGCCTTGTTGGATTTTAGCTTGGATATTGCTATCCTCACTTCGTTTTGGTCAGGTGGACGGAAATTTTGTCTATCATCGCCTATGTTGAATGGTTCATTCAAAAAAATATTACATCATCTCGATATTCATTTGGGTGAATAAGATGCTCAGTAGCAAACGATAAACGTTTTTGTATATTTTGAGTTAAAAGCAGTGGTTTTTTCGGTGCAATTCTTGATGAGTACTCGTGCTTCAACAGTATTTGCCTTACTATTTCGTGGGAAACCTTACTCCGCATTCTTCCTCTATCTTCCTTGACAAAGCTCTAATTGAGATTTGGGGGTTTTCGAGCACTTTTTTAACAAACGGTGTTCCTTTCTGTCCGACAGCTTCCTTGGCTTACCTTTTGGAGCAATATTCTCCAACCAATTTCCTCGTTCTGCTCGTTTAATGATGTTGTAAGTCATTTTTCTGCACAAGTCAAACATCTCAGCTATCTCCAGAACACTCTTGCCCTTGTAATGGTTGTAATAAACCAATTACTTCACGTTAAGTGATATTCTTTTGCCAGGCATATTGATACTAATCAATTAACACATCTCAAGCCCTTTCAACACCAGAAGTATCACTAAAATTGTTTGCTTTCAAATTGGTACATCTATCACAAAGCATGAAAGAAAAAACCGCTATAACGCTACCGTCATGAAACGGTACATACACTGCGAAAGTGGCGCGTGTAAACACTTTCTTGACAGTGAAATTTTTGTTCTTTTTTAGTTTTGTTGTTGTTATTTTAATAAAATTAAGTATTTTTTGTGTGCCATTTGATTTTTCAAATATGAATTATTTTAAATTAAAAACAAAAATTAAATAAAGTTACTACCAGTGCAATCTGGTGATCAATGAGCTATTGATAATCATGGAAGGAGAGGGTTGCACGGCGAACGCTTATGCAGATGATGTTGCTTTGGCTGTCTCAGGAAAGCACTTAAATAGTATAAAGGAACTTCTACAAAACGCTTTAAACAAGCTCACTGGATGGGCTTGGTGTGGGTGTAAACCCCCACAAAACTGAACTTGTACTCTTCTCCAGGAAATATAAAATTCCGTCAGTCGACCCTCCTTCTCTCAATAGTATCAGCTTAACTTTCTTTGACACTGCAAAATATTTCAGTCTCATCTTGGATAAGAAATTAAGCTGGAAACCTAATATTCAAAAAAGAGTAAAGAAAGCTACAGTAGCACTTTTCTCTTGCAAAAAAGCTATTGAAAGTAGATGGGGTTTACAACCTCGAATCACTCACTGGCTCTACATCTCGGTCATTAGAGCGATACTGTCATCGCGATTATGTAAGTAAGGTCCAGCGCACAGCTTGTCTGTGCATAGGCGGAGCACTACGTACAACTCCCTCTGTGGCACTGGACATTTTGTTTCGTCATCTGATACCCTTCGATATATTTAGCAAGCAAATGGCAGCGAATGCAGCCGTTTACCACGAAGCTACCCAACAGCGGTCAAGAAAAGAATTTGGCCACGCTTCTACTTTGAATAAAATCAAATTCTCTCCCGAAAACACGGATTACACCGTCCCACGTCTAAACTTTGACAAGAACTTCCTCCTCATCATCCCCTCCAGATCACTCTGGAATGATGATGCATTTTTTAGAAGATGGGTCAATCCACTTCTTCACTTATGGCTCAAAATCCAAGGACGGAATTGGTGGAGGTGTTTTCTCTGACAGGCTTAATCTTAAGCTCTCCTTCCGTCTTCCAAATCATTGTAGCGTGTTGCAGCCGGAAATTTTGGCGATTTAAGAAGTCTTATCTTGGCTTGAGAAAAATGTGATATCTGCTAAAAATATCCGCATCTTTTCAGACAGCCAAGCAGTAATCAAATGCTTGGAATCGACCTCTATAAATTCCTTAGTAGCTCTAGACTTCCGATCGTCTCTCGTGGAGATGTCTGAGCAGTTCAATATTCACCTGTGTTGGGTGCCGGCGCATAGGGACATTCCAGGGAATTGTAAGGCCGATGAACTCGCCAGAGTAGGAACAACTATACCCATACTGCCGGACAAAGGGTATACCAATCGCTACTTGTAAACTTAAATTTAAGCTGGATGCTATCGAGAGTACGAATCTTAGGTGGACAAGTGGACCCACATGTCTAGCGACAAAACAAATTTGGCCGAAGCTGGATCTAAAACGTTCCAAGAATTTAATTTCTCTCAACAGATTGCATATCGGCGCTATAATAGGTGTCATCACTGGACACTGTCTAATAGGCAAGAATGCTGCAAGGCTAGGCGTTTTTGCGAACGACTTTTGTAGAAGCTGCATGGACGAAGAAGAGGAAGAAACTATTCCTCACCTTCTTTGTTTCTGCCCAGCTCTCTCCCATAGAAGAAAGCTTCACCTATGAGCCCCCCATTACAACGACATAGGCGTCCTGAAAAACATCCATATTAAGAGCCTCCTACGCTTCATAAGAAGCTCAAAATAGTTTAACGAGTAGGTAGGAGAAACTTCCTCCCATGATCTATGTGGTATCACAATGGACCTATTTTTGGTCTAAGTGTGTTGGCGATTCTCAGCTGGCAGCCACTTCAACCTAACCTACTACAAGTGCAGCTATTTGTAATGGAAAAGTAGAGCTTGCTATTTTTTCACCTTGTGTAAACACTTTCTTGACAAACTGTATGTATGTATACGCACAGAACAATATTTTTGGGAACATATTCGAAGAATATTTCAGAATATTTGTGGTGATGCGAAAGCTGTGCTGTGCTAATTGCTATACGCTTCCAAGAATGGCTTTAATTAAGCAGCGAACTCATTTCTGTAACAGTTCCGTTTTCTTCGGAAGGTTTATGCTTTCCATCCGATCTTCAAGGATAAACTTGAATTCATCAAATACAATCCTCAACACTCCAGATTCTCTCTCATCCTTTAGTCCAGTTACACCAATCTCTTTTTTCAAATTGGTTTAGTCAGAACTGTTTTCGCTGGTTCTCTACAAAGTACGTTTAAGCTACATACATATTGTACATAAGTATTGTATGTGTGTATTTATATTGGATGGCTCCAAGACTAATAATAACGTTTGCAGCTTTGCGTGGATTAGACCTTAAATTTGGGACAGTTTTAAATCTGTCAATTCGGTCTTTCCGACCACTCAGAGTCTGATGCGCATGATATTTTCTAAAGACTCGCTACACTTGCATTTCCTTGGTACGGATCTTTTTCTTAAAAATGCTATTTTGTAAAAGTGCATGCTAAGACACAGCAGTGTATAATGAATACTCGTACAATTTGGAACTGTTGAAGAGCGATTCGGGAAAATTGTATTATGAAGAATAACGATATAACGAAAGCACATTGGACCTCGGTTTTGAAAGATCAAAGGAGGTCGATTCGCAGTTGAGTACAGAATTTAGAAAATTTATATACGAGCCTTTCAGGTTCGTTGCAAAAATTAGGATCATACAATATGCCCCTCAGTTGTGCACAGGACTTCGACTATTCCTCCTTCAACATACCCTTCAAGAACCGAAAAACTGAAAATAAGTTATTCAATTATTACGAAAGCACCTCACTTTAAAAACACCGTGTTCGACTAAAGTGTGTTCCCATCCCTCTGTGTCTACAGTCAATTTATCATCGACCTTCAAAGTAAACAAACTTTTCAACGAACCATGTGGGAGAAATATTGTATTTCACACTTTTGATCCTTAAAAAACACCGTCTGTAGATGTTCAAGTGCTGAAAAAATATTGAACTTAAAAGTTTCCATCGAGTGGTCAGCTACCCTGCTATTGAGAGCACTGTGTAAGGACCAAGGATTCAATGCAAACTTTTGACATGACACGAACAGTGGCACATGAAATGCTTCCCTAACACGCGTTCGATGACTCTCCTTGTCATCCTGAAATATATACATATATATTTTTTTTTTCTAAAAAATCGAAAGAATGTCAAAAGCTAAGCAAACACCACCAGGGACACTGCGAGGCAAAAGAATAAAGTTTTCATTTAAGGACCACTCAAGAGGGAGCAAAATTGACGTGTAATACTGTGCCAGGATATGCGTTGTAAAATTCTTTCAATAAACTTTACTCCTCATTTAAGTGCTGTAAACGAGCCACATCACTCAATGTCCTGCATCGCGTGTTACTCCTGAAAAACTAGCAATTAACTGCCATAGAGAAGTCATTTTTTCAAGACCGCCCATTAAAGATCCATTAACTGTGTTTGAACTAAAAACAAGCAGCTCCATCGACGGGGGTGGTTGCACTATTATCCCCGTCGGGAATTTAGCCCTTTTTACATTGGGAACATGGAGCAAAAAAAAAATATCCATTAAATGTCAATCTTTGGTTTGTTGCTGCTCCTGACCGAGAGGGAATGAAACACACACTATGGCTTTCCACTGGAGTACGTATACTAGGTATACACACTGCATGCGGTGGCAATAAATACACCCCGACAGCAAAGGCAAGGTATGAAAGGTGTACCTGCCTATGATGCAGCTCTGCATGTTACGTCCAGCCGGTGCTGTGGTCACAAGGAAATCAAGTGCTGTCCAGGATCAAATATTTTGCCAGCCGTAATGGGCGAAAAAGCCTGTGTGCACAAAATGCTGCCAGGAAGTACAATTGCAATTTATTGCCCCAGAACTCAGTGAATGTTGAGGTCGGAGTGAAAGTGGCCTGTGGAAATTGAATGCTGATGCAGCATTCATCTGGGCAGTGCCTGCACAGGTATGTTGGGTGGGTTTGAGGGATAAAATTGGCGTTACCGGGTGCAAATAATTGACGATGAACTGGTGGCTCATGGCTATGATGGTCGGATGCAGTCATTTGAATTTTATTTGAGGGCAAATTGCATTGTTACATGGGCACATGGTTGAAGTGAAAGATTGGCAAATAATTTTCTGAATTTATTGAATTTGATGTTGTCAATGATTTATTCAGGTTATTTCACAGAACAATAAACAATTTCAAGTTGATTGGATATTATAAGGACTTACAGAAAACTAAGCTCAAATTTGAACCTTTACAATTGTGGTTTTGTAATAGTTCATCGGATTGGGAAAAGAAGGTGAATAGCTAAATGTGAGTATATAGGCTTAGTGAATCCCATTACAAACAGACACGAAATTGCTGCGAGTATGTGGGATCCACTACACAATCTTGGGCATTGTCATGAAAGAAGCATGATTGCTAGAACCTTTATGATGGTCCTCTTCCGTCGTAAGAGTTAGAAATATCGAGAAATCCGAAGGAAATGAATTCTATAATTTAAACTAACTTTTGAACTTCACATCATTGCGTTAGGTTCGTACTAAATGAACTCCATGCGGAGTTCAGAAAATACTATTCAACGGTGGACCAACTATTTTCTCTAGTTAATATTGCTGAGTTATATAAAAGGAAAAATAAAAAACTTTATGCTTTTTTGTTGACTTCCATGCAGCTTTCGATTCCATATATCGAGAAGCTCTTTTTTATAAATTATTATTTACAATAAATATTTTAATAGCGATGTACGAGGAAAATGTTACATATGTGTGGGATGGAGATTGCATATCTGAAGACTTCACAGCATCTATGGGGGTGAAGCAGGGCTGTATTTTAAGCCCGCTGCTGTTTATCCATTTTATAAATGACATAACAGATCCTAAAGGCGGCGTAATTACGCTTGGCGATAAAAAAATACCTGGACTTCAGTATGTTGACGACATGGTATTCCTGGCAGACACAGTGGATGGCTTACAGTTGATGAGTAATAGGCTTGAGGCGTACTGCAACTTTTGGCATCTGTTTGTCAACTTGGAAAAATCAAGAATTATGATATTTAGATGTGGTGGACGTAGATTTTCATGGAACGAAAAGTGGTCTTATCAAGGAGAGCGTGTCGAAATTGTACGCGAATATAAATACCTGGGAGTCTTAGTCTTAGCAAACCTCAACATGACAAAAAATTTCGAGGGAATAAACTGTCCGAAGCTAAGCATGCTATTTTTTTTTTTTTTTTTTTTTTTTTTTCCGAGGGTAGGTGAAAATCTTCAACAAGACACTATGAGGATCGACAGCGCGTGCTCATAGTAGTGTGGGATTCTTACCCACTAAAAAACCTCCCTTCAAAACAGACTTGTTTTTATTTTTACTACAACTAAGTATTCGACTTATCAAGTAGTTTTCGTTTCGCGAAATAATGACGTTTTGCAGGCACCTTCCCAATAGAAGTTCCTGCCAGCTCCGTAGTTTAGACGCGGTTACTTATCGCGCTAGGTCTAAAGGTTTGGTTCTTTGTAGACGGCGCAGTAAATTTCTTTCTTCCAAAAGTTGGAGGACTGTAATATTTACGTGAGTTTCTAGTCGACTTCTATGCTTTCTCGCGTAGGTTTGAATTTCGTCTTCGATTGTTTTAATGCCAAGATCTCTGTGGATATCGCTATTTCTGATATACCATGGCGCATTTACAATACCTCTTAGCACTTTGTTTTCAAAAGTTTGTAAAATTTTAATATTACTTATTTTGGTACAACCCCAGAGTTGTATACCATATGTCCATACGGGCTTTAGCACTTGCTTATATAAAAGCAGTTTGTTTTCTATATTAAGCTTGGAATATTTTCCAAGTAACCAATACATTTCTCGATATTTGTTATCTAGTTCTTTGCGTTTTTTCTTAACGTGCGTTTTCCATTTCAGCTTTGTATCAAGTGTCATTCCAAGATACTTAGCCTCGTTTGCAAACGGGATTTGAACCGAGTTTGAAAAGATCGGCAAATTATTTATTTTTTTATAAGTAAAATTTACATGAACAGATTTGGTCTCGTTGAGTGCGATTCGCCAAATCTTTGTCCATTCATTTACTCTATTCAAAGCTTCTTGCAGTTTTTCTGTAGTATCTTCGACCGTTTTACCTACTGTCAAGATAGCAGTGTCGTCGGCAAATGTAGCTAGCTCAGTGCCTTCTACTTGCGGTATATCACGAGTGTATAATAGATATAAGACTGGACTAAGAACGCTTCCTTGCGGCACCCCAGCCATTATTTCCTTAAAATCTGAATATTCGTTTCCACATTTGACGCGGAATAGCCTATTCGTAAGGTAGTTCTTCAAAATATTATATAGGTGCTCTGGCAGAATTTGTCGTAATTTAAACTTTAAGCCTTCGTGCCAGACCTTGTCAAAGGCTTGAGAAACGTCAAGGAATACGCTTGAACAAATCTTTTTTTCTTCAAGTGATTTTTCGATTACATGTGTTATTCGATGTACTTGTTCAACTGTAGAATGCTTACTTCTAAATCCGAATTGATGATCAGGGATGAGATGCCCTTCTTCTATAACCGGCTGTGCATGCTATTTGTTCTGTTTGGGGTCGGTGCATTAAATACAAATCCATATCTTACCCTTCAAAGCAAAAGGTATTTCGGGCAACTGCTGATTCAATACTACTATATGGCGCACAAGTGTGGGGATTGAAAAATGCGGTTGAAAAATGTCTTCAATATTTCCTTAAACGGATCTTTCGGTTGCTGAATAACACCCCCAACTACATGTTGCACTTGGAGACAGGTTACTTACTTACTTAGATGGCGCTACAGTCCGGGGTGGACCTCGGCCTCAACCAACAAACCTCGCCAGCCAGCACGGTTACGAGCCAGCTGCCTCCAGTTGCGCACGCCAAGTTGGTTGAGGACCCCCTCCATTTGTTCGCACCACCTACCGCGAGGTCGTCCTCTATTGCGCCGTCCGTCCGGGGTGGATTCGAAGACTTTCTTAGCGGGAAGGTTGGGCTCCATCCGCTCTAAATGACCCAGCCATCTTAGTCGCTGTATGTGAACTCTTCTGGCTAAGTCGATGTCCTTGAACAGGCCGTATAGTTCGGCATTGTACCTTCTCTTCCACTCACCGTCTATGCAGATGGGACCAAAGATCGCTCGAAGAACTTTTCTCTCGAAATAACCAAGGGCATCCTAATCCGGTTTTGTCAAAGCCCATGCCTCTGCGCCATACAGCAGAGCTGGGATGATTAATGTCTTATAAAGAGTTACCTTAGTAGTTCGAGATAGGGCTTTGCTACTCAATTGCCGTTTTAGCCCATAGAAACAACGATTGGCAAGAGTAATTCTTCGTGTGATCTCCCTACTGATGTCATTTGCGGAGCTGACCATAGAGCCTAGGTAGACAAAATCCTTTACTACCTCAAAATTATATCTGTCTATTGTGACGTTCTGTCCAAGACGCCGATGTTGGGTGTCCTTTTTCGTAGACAGCATATATTTTGTTTTGCTTTCATTGACCGCTAGACCCATCTTTGCTGCCTCGGTCTCAATACTCGTAAATGCCCCATTGACGGCCCGCTGAGTTCTTCCGATTATGCCAATGCCATCAGCATAAGCGAGTAGTTGTACAGACTTGTAAAAGATTGTACCTCTGGGGTTGGCTTGTGAGTTTCGTACAATTCTCTCAAGTACTATGTTAAAGAGATCGCATGATAGTGCGTCGCCTTGTCTAAGACCTTTCCTGACATCGAATGGTTCGGTGATTTTCTTACCGACTTTCATGGAGCAGCGAGAGTTCTCCGTCGTCACTCTTCGCAAACGGACGAGATTGGCAGGGATGGCAAGACTAGACATGGCTCTGTATAACTCGTCTCTATACACGCTATCATAGGCAACTTTGAAATCGATGAAGAGGTGGTGCGTATCGATTTTATATTCATGGGTTTTTTCGAAGATCTGCCATAGCGTGAATATTTGGTCAATGGTGGACTTTCCAGGCCTGAAACCGCACTGATAAGGACCTATCAGGTTGTTGACAATCGGTTTTAGGCGTTCGCGGCAGACAGGATCTTATATGCGATATTTAGGAGACTTATACCTCTGTAGTTGGCGCAGTTCAGAGGGTCTCCTTTCTTCAGGATCGGGCAAACGATGCTGAGGTTCCATTCATCGGGCATACTTTCGTCCGACTAGATTTTACAGATGAGCTGGTGCATGCTCCTTACCAACTCATTTCCTCCTGTCTTGGAAAGTTCAGTGGCAAGGCCGTCGGCTCCAGCAGCTTTGTTGAATTTGAGTTTAGATATCGCCATCCTCACTTCATTCTGATCTGGTTGACGGGAATTTTGAATGGATCATTCTGCCTGACAGCGGAATATTGATCATCATCCCCGTTTAATAGTCTACAGAAGTGTTCCTTCCATATCCTCAGCACCGACTGCGATTCTACTACTATATTGCCATTCTCGTCCCTGCAGGCTTCTGTCCTGGCTTTGGAACCCTGGAATGTTCCTTTTACCTTTTGGTAAAATTTTCGAACATCATTCCTGCAATAAAGTCTCTCAATCGCCTCGATCGAGCGCTTCTCATGCTCCTTTTTCTTCTTTCTGAGAAGTCGTATTCCTCTTATCTTCTGCTCACGTAAAGCTCGTAAGCAGCTCTAGTCCTTCTATGCAGCGCCGCTTTGTACGCCTTTTGTTTAGCTGCATGTGCTTGGCGGCATTCCACATCAAACCAGGTGTTTCATTGTGGTGGCCGAGAAAAACCCAGTACATCAGAGGCGGCATCTCTGATGGCTTGTTGGCAACGCTGCCACTGGTTTTCCGCATTTGCTGCTGGCGGCATAGGACTTAGATTAAGATTAGAAGAAACTCGATCGGCAAAGGTTCTGGCGGTCTCTTGCGATTTTAGCCGCCCGACGTCAAAGTTCCTTACAGTATTTCGTTGATTTCACTCCGTTCTGGATATCCGCATCCGTACTTTGGCTACAGCTAGGTAGTGATCAGAGTCCACGTTGGCTCCTCGGAAAGTCCGGACACCTAGAATACTGGAAGAGTGCCTTGCGTCGATCGCAATGTGATCGATTTGGTTGACGATTTTTGGATCAAAGGAGAGCCATGTTCCTTTGTGAATATCGAGACGTGGGAACCGCGTACTAGCTACGACAAAGTTTTGCCCCGCTGCAAAGTCGACTATCCTGAGTCCGTTGCCGGATGTGATGTCGTGCAGGCTGTGCTTTCCGACCACGAAAGACTTCCTCTCTTCCTAGCTTTGCGTTAAAGTCGCCTAGGATAATTTTAACGTCGCGGCTTGCCCTAGTCATACGTCTTATCCAAGAGCTGGTAGAAGTCATCCTTTGACGCGTCGTCCTTCTCCTCGTGAGGGGCGTGAAAGCATATTAGGCTAATGTTGGCAAATTTAGCCTTGATACGGATAGTCATAATGCGCTCGTTCACATGCCGGAAACTCAAGACTTCTTGCCTAAGTCTGCCTCCAATGACAAATCCGCACCCGAATAGACGCTGTCCTTGTTGTCTGTAGCAGTCGCCGTAGTAGATGTTGCAGTTTTTCATCTTCCTTTTGCCCGGCCCATCCCATCGCACTTCTTGGATGGCGGTAATGTCTGCTTTGAGACACTCTAGGGCCTCCGCAAGTTGTTCGGCTGCACGTGGTTTGTAGAGGGACCTAACATTCCACGTGCAGATACGAAGTCCGTATCCGAGGCTGTTGGTTGCTTCGTAACCGTTGGTTTTTTAGGTGGTAGGGAAGTTAACCCGACGGCACAATCCCCAACGTGGAGGGCCAGATCCTTTTCTTTTTGTACCCCTAGGACAAGAGGCCGGATACACCGATGTCAGTAACCCACTTCGGGGATATGAGCGCTGCCGTTGGCCCATTAAGGGTTCATCCGTTGATTTAAAACCACGTTTTGTCAACCAAAGGAAACATTGTTCAAGAGTGGGAAAAACTAGCCTTAGACTGCAACCTTAGTTTACGATTAGCGCTCGATGAACACCATTCATCTTTAAGAATCCAACTATTCTGGAGAAATTATGACACATACTGTACGAAACACCTCAAACGAAAAACAGCAGTCTTTGCATTGATGCTATTATAGCAGAATGAGGTACAATCTTCAGGACAAGTCTTATTTCTTAAACTGTAACACAACGGACATGATGAGAATAAGAGGAGAAATGATAAACCTGCACTACATACCACATCGCCCGGAACTCCCGATCTTGTGTGATCTGTGCGACATGAAAGTGAGAAAGGAGGATGTATTCCATTTTCTAACAATATGCCCTATGCTCTGGAGTTAGAGCAAGCTGCGAGCATCCTAAATGGACATCAAGGCTGGGATATGCCTACTGTACAAATATACTTCAAATGCACTATGCTACAGAAAACGAATTATTGAGGGAGACTTTTAGGGAATATATTATTTTGTAAAAGACCAATAGCTGGATCTTATTAAGTTAGAAAATATATTAAAATTGCCAATCTGGTAGACGGCCAATGGCCAAACCTATGAACTAAAACGTTAAGTTTGGTGACTTCAAATTATTGTAAGAGGAAAACTAACAACAACAAACAAACAAAATTTTTCTTCTGTGAGTCGTCGTTTTTTCATATGGTACTGCAGAGTGTTATGCCCATCCAAGGTATAGATTAAGTATCTTTTCGTATATTTCTGTCAGTTGTTACATTAATAAGCACAGTCCTGATTTTTCTTGTTGTAGCACAGATGCACAAAGACTATTGTTTGCCTCTATGGAGGCTTTATTCCCTTTATTCTGAATGGTTGGGTTATTCACAGTTTAGTGGGGAGCTTCTTTTTACCAATTCATCTACCATTTCATTCTCTGGTATACCATCATGTCCATCGACCCAATAGAGTCTTACTCTAAGCTGCGGTCCAAGAACTTAGAGTTCTCGACAGCACAAGCTTCGATTTATAATTACTGTACCAGATATCGCTCGTGTGTCACTGGCTAGCTGTCGATGAAAATGGTCGTAGTTAGGTGACCGTTAGGACTTTCGCTTGAAAAATCTGCGGTCTAGAAGTCTGACCCATTTGCATGTGCCCAGCCAATTGTAAAATATACCTGCACCTACACCTATGTCTATGTTGGAGCTATTTGGGTAAAATGCTGTGGAATGTCTTCTTGATACCAGGTTTTACATTCTTCTCTACTCGGGTGGTCTTGCAAAGTCTTGTAACGTACAGTGCTATGTAGTCAGTGGTTGCTATCAAATTTTTTGGACGATCATAGTAAGGCCTATTATATTCGGCCTTCAACATATATGATTGACCGATCCCTAAGGAACAATATAATAGCTACCGATTATTACATAACAATTTTTATCTCAAATAGGTTCAGGATAGCCTCCAGTTCATAACCACAGATGTAATTTAAAGTATAAGGATCATAATGGAAAAACATCGTGATTCTTTAAATGATTTGCATATTGTATTGGTTGACTTTGAAAAGGCATTCGACAACGACGAGATCTGATAGAGGAGGCGGTAAGACAGCGAGTGGTTCCAGAAACGAAGAAGCTAAGACAAGAGTAAGATGCCCCACTCGAGTAGAGTTCCCAACCAAAGTCGGGGTGGACCAGGGAAGCGTCTTAAGTCCTTTGCTCTTTATTGCAGTCCTCGACTATCTGCTTGAAAGTAATGTGACTGACCCCAAAGTACTCGTACATCCATTATTCTTTGCTGATGATAGAGCCATCATAAGTGAAGACCCTACGTCCCTGCAACGAGCACTTGATGTATGGGTGAAGGTTTTGGAGGAAAATGGGTATTGCATTAGTTCCAAAGAGGCAGAGTACTGGTGCTGCCCGTTCTCTGATCCACTCAGGCCTATTCCAGACTTTTGTTTGAACTTTTGTTTGAATGGGAACTTGAATTTCCCAAGTGTGAAAAGTTCAAATATTTGGGGTATATGATCAATAGCAAAGCAACCTGTTATGACGACATCAATCATCGCGTGAGCGTAGGGTGGATGAAATGGCGGGAAAACTCTGGTACCCTCTGTGATCGAAAATTTCCCCCTAAGCTGAAATGAAGGCTCTACACCGCAGTCGTGCATCCAGCGCTCACATACGGTTCACAATGTTGGACGATGTACAAAACGTATGAAAGTAAATTAACGGCAGCTGAGATGAAGATGCTTCGCATGACAGCAGGAGTGATAAAGCTTGATCGAATAAGAAGTTCGAGGATCCGTGGAAGCTTTCACAACAAGGAAACCATCGTACAAAAAATAGAGCGCGACCGGCTCAGCTGGTATTGCCACGTTCAAAGAAGATATCATTTGAACTCTGTTAAAAAGGCAATATCAATGAACGTTCCAAAAACATCGCGAGGCAGGAGAGGCAGGCCTATAAACGCCTGGATCACACAAGTGCAATGACACCAGCATTTGATTTGCCTAAGTAACGAAGTGATCCAAAATCGGGAGGCCTGCCGATATAGGCAGATCAGGCTGATCAGTAGAAATGCAGTGAAGTGGGAGAGTTATGATCCCTTGTTTTCGGATCATAACCTCGCTGAAATAGGAAGAATAAAAAGCTTCCAGTCCTGTAGTGTGTGCAGTTGTCAAAACACTGGTAGCCACTTAACGAGGCTGCTTATATCTCACTATAGCCGTGCACATCCACAGAATTGTTTTGCGACTTGGTCCCTAGGTATTCTCAAATATTCTGCTTAACGAGTAGAAATCTATCATGGTCTCTTAATTCTTTGGTTGATACTCAGTCTTCAATTCGGAAAAGTATTCGAATACACGGGAACATGAATGAGGTATATATGGCAGTGCCGGCAATTCGGCTAGGATTTCAAAAATTAGCACCTAAAACACGTAATTACTCAAATACTCAATTCAAATATATGTATATTAGAATCTGTGAAGAATCATACAAAATTATTATCTAAAATCGCTATCGAAAGTATTTATCTTAATTTTGAACAAAATCGCAGGAGGTCAGTCAGAAAATTCATTTGGGGGTGTGGCAAATAGTACCATTTTGCTGGAACCACGTGTTGTCCATATCATCTGGGCAAAAAAAAAAAAAGAAGAATGGTTATCATCCCTTGCCAGCTTTATTTTCAAAAAGTGGGTATCGATGATGCCATTAGTCCAAAACCCAAACCAGATGGTCACTGTTTAACGATGAATTGCCTTCTCTATGACTATGTGTAGATTTCCGAAACCTCAAAGCCTACAGTTTTGCCTGTTGACGTAACCTTCGAAGCAAATAATCCGAGTTCCTTATGCAAAATTCTCCTCATAAAAGTGCGACTGGTGTTCAGTTGTTGAGCTCTGTGATGAGTTGAGGTTCTTGAGTTTTCGCGAACACCTCGGGCAATATCAGGAATTCTTTCTTTACGCGGATAACTTTTGTAATCCACAAGCATGCCATTTATCAATTTTTTTTTCATGAATCTGCTCATACCAGGCGACGCGGGGGCTTCATTTTGACCAAAAATTCTTTAAAAATTTGGCAGTTTCTGCAATACAGCACTTATTTTCGAAATACGTTCTCAATATTTCCTAGTAGGATTTTCACCCACTAAAACCACCTGCTCTTCTACCCCTAGTCTTCGAGGCGCTGCCGTCAAGAATTTCATTGCAAGGGGGACCGCTGCCTTAGGTACTCGACTCATTCGTGCTGCCTCCTGCGCTGTCTTTCTTTGTCGCCTCTTAACTTCGCTGCTCCTTCATAATGATTACTACTGTGTCGCTAACTTCTTCTCTACTCATCATCTGTTTGGTGCTAGGTCCTTCATAGTATCGTAAGCAATTGAACATGATGTGCTCCGCATTCTCGACTGCTTCCGTGCACGTTGAGCAATAGGGGTTGTCGTCGAGTTCAAACCTGTGGAAGTAGGCTCTAAAGCAACCATTGGCAGAAGCATCTAGGTCGGGTAAAAATTCAGTTCCCCTGCTTTCTATTGATCCAAACGTTTATATTGGGGATCAATCTCTGCATCCACCTGTTTTTGTCAGAGTGATTCCATCTCTCCCGCCATTTTTCCAGACTTGTCCTTGGTGGTACCACGGTAACACTTTGACTCGTGGCTGTTGATGCCACTGTCCTGATAGCACGGTATTTCCATTGGGCTCTTTATCCAGAAGATCTATTAGTATCATGCCAGCCACTACACATGCCGCGTCGTAGGACGTTGTGCGGAAAGTGCTGCACACTATCAACGCGTTGATTCTGTAAGCTGTCTCCTTCTGCCTTCTGTATGATTTCATCTTCATGGCACAAGCTTATATTTGGGAGCCGTAGACCATTATTGATACCGCAACTGTTTCTAAAAACAGTCTCCTCTTGTCTGCCGATATTTGGCATGATACTTGCAGGGCAGCTATTGCCTGTTGGTTGAGACCCAGATTCACCCCGAACTGTAGCGCCACCTAAGTAAGTAAGTAAGTAAGTGTTGCCTTTGCTGCTCCATACTGCAGATGTTGCTTAAAAGTTAGCTTTTCATCTAACGGGTGGGCCATCTAGTGATTTATTTTTAAATCATAGGTAATTTTGACACTGACAACTGTTTCTCGCTCGAAAATTTAAACAGAAAGTCAGTATCATACCTCCGCGGAACGAAATGAGTCGCTTTACGCTTGAACAGCATTGGGAATTATTTAAAACTTATTTCCAAAGTGAGTGCTGTGTAGCCCAAACAGTGCGTTTTTTAAAAAGAATTGGCCGCCTCGGAGCTGCGATTTGACCCCTTTGGACTTTTTTTTGTGGGGAACTGTGAAGCACCAATGTTATGCCAACAATCCGGAAACGATGCAAACACTTAAGGCCAATATCATCCAAGCAATGAGCTTGGTGAGCTACAGCCGAAATCATCAACAAGGTCTTGGAAAATTGGAGTGATAGAATGCGCTACTGCGAGGCCAGCCAAGGCAGCCACTTGAACGATGTTGTCTTCCATAATTAATGGGAATATTTGCTCTTACTAATAAATCCATAATACATGGAAAAAATTTAATTTTGTTCATTTTATTGCATTTTTAAAAAGAAACTTGTAGTTGGCCCACCCTGTATAGTAATGCCAAGGTACTTGAACTCTGCTTTGGAAACTACCACGTGATCGCCCACAGTTTCTCTTATAGTTCCCATGACTCGCCTGCTGCTGATGAACACTAATTATGTCTTTTCCTCTGCAAATTGTAGGCCCATGCGTACTAACCAGTCCTGAAGCACCCCGATAGCTTCATTGCAGTCATCCTCCAATTCCTCAAGGAGTTTGGTTACTATAACAAATACTATGTCGTTGGCCAAGCCTATTATTTTCGAATTTCTCGGGATTCCAAGTCTGAGGACGTCATCATACATTAAGTTCCACATTAGCGGACCTAGTACGAGGCCCTAGGGAACATCGCCTGTAACGTTATACTACCTCGTTAGATTGTCGGTATCGTAGTCCTATTTTTAAAATAGTAGTCGGGTATTCTCTTTGCGGTAAGCGGTCGCGGGATACTTCTCCAGTTTGCAGTGAAAAACGCGTTCTTCACATCCAGCGTGAGGACTGCACAGTACTGCTTAGTCTCGCCTTTCCATCGTCTTTCTTCGATGGCTTTTTCGCCTTATTCACGATTTCGTCGATGGCGTGAACCGTAGAGCGTGCCTTACGGAAACAATACACGCGATCTGCGAAGCTACAAAGATGTGTGGACGCAATGGATTGCCGCTTTTAAAGCAATATTGGGTATCCCATCGACCCCAGGCTCTTTTCGGTCTTTGACTTTTGTGCATACTTGCAGGACATCTTCTGCGGTGACGGGGGGTACTGGTGATCCAATTTCTCTTCTGTGTTTGTTCCTCTATTCCCTGTTGTTGTGAAAAAGTACCGAGAACATGTTTTCGAGAAACACTGTGGACGTGGGCGAGAACTTTTGACCACCCTTCAACTTCATCATAACCACTTGATATGATTTTCCTCTATGGATTTTTACCAGCTTCCTTGCACAGTTTAACGAAACTTCTGTTTTTACTGTCTTTAGTTGTAGTTTTCATGGTTCTCCAGGCATGAATATCTTGTGAAATTCTCCGTGGCTGCTGTGTTCCTTGGAGCGCTGGTACAATCGGCAGGCCCTGTGACACTCTGCGCGCAGTCTGACGATTTCATCGTTTCACCAGTATACTGGCGGTTGTTTCGTGTTTGCTGTTCTCTGTTGCATAGATGCATCACAGGCTGTCGCCAATTCGGCTGCTGATCCGCAAAGGGATATAGACAACACATATCTGCCAATGTTTCAAGTGCATTAGTGTTGCCAACGTCGAAATATCAACCACTTCGAAAAGAAACCAACAAATCGCACACCTATCACCCACACTTCATCAGCCATGAGTATAGTGCAGTAGTAATATGTTTTATTATTGAGTGGTACGAGTGGTTCGATATCGATTCAAGTAACACAATTGCTCAACATATAGAGTAAATAAACCCGAAAGTACTTGAATTCCAAATCGAACGCAAAAAACCATAGCAATTTACCTCGACTAGTTCGGACACCATCCAAGGAGTAAGGGATTGCTTCTCATTATTCCAAAAACTCATTGCGCCATCGTGTACTGTATTTAAAATTGAGCTTACACAATGTGATCTATTATTTATTAGTGTTGCTTATATATGCGAATAATTAAAGTCACGTTTAATAAAATGCCACGCATCAACCATCTCCCATCCAACAAAATTCCCACTACCCATCGATACTCTTATGCCTGTCAATTTAAACTCTGTGCATATGCTTTCAGCAACTTTCACTTACCTCCTGGTATCCCTTTCCATGTTGCACATCCTCTGTGTATCCGAAGTGACAACACAATATAACTCAAGAACACATGCTAACACACCAGAAACTCCAAGTCAAGTGCAAAGTTCATCGTCGACAGCAGTGCCCGGCCGGCACCGGCAGCTTGAGTTTCGAATGTGCCAAGAATAAATTTTTGCCACTGCAAGTTCATTGATTTTTCCGCATCTTACTTTGGTGGGTGGAAAGGTCACACACTCTGTGCGGAGTATGTGCTCCTCTGCACACAAGGCACACAAGCACACACACATGCCCTGCAGTCTGTTTTTTGGAAAAGCCAATTTTTAGCTTCCATTCATTTCGAAAGAAAAAGAAATCAACAGCTCTGGCGGGTGGGTAAATCTTGTAAAAAGGACGACTAGGACGACTACCACTTTCATCTGATTGTGCCGACGGGTTTCTCACTGCTCCCCAATTGCCAATTCGTGGCACGTTATCTGCTTCTGCCGCCTGCCTGCTTGGAGGATGCTACTGACTCGAGGCCATCCAACTGGTGGATTCGATTTTAGAATTTTTTTTTTTTAGTTCTCCACTTCCGACAACCGAAAGTCGCAGTTCATTTCACCCTCCATGGACCTGGCTGTAAAATATGCGTATGCTTGGAAGGAATAAATCATCTGTGAAGGTGTTACAGTTGTCTGGCTTTTTTAACACCTTAATTTCACGCTTACATGTGTGACGGCTTAAGCTAGCCCAGCCCGACTGCCTGAATGCAGTGGCTTCTGCACACGGGGTGTGAGTGAGTATTTTTGTGTACTTTACGAGTCGTTGTTGCAAACTGGGGGTCCTGTTGCGTAAACAAATCGTGTGCGACTAACGTGCTTCTGTCATAAATCATCGGGCATTTCGTTGTCCCCGTTGGGTGCTAAACATTTTGATTTGTTGACGCTCACACTCGGACAAGCCTGGTGGTGTTGGGAATCGCATCAGGGATGAAATGTTCAGCTTTTTGACGGTTACTTATGGCATTATCATGGTAACGATTTTAAACCGCTTTTAGCCTTCGTTCTTGCTATGCTGTGTGCCTATCCTGTGCCTGGCCACAACAACGGCTGTTGTTGTCTTTTCTGACGTGTTCGGGCTTAGTTACATCGGTAATCGTAGTTTGGTGGAAAATTGGAGATATCTTATGGATTTTACGGTCCAGATGCGCCACTCGAACATAAAGGTGAATGATGTTTCCAAAGTTGGTTGAGTGAAAAACTACTGAAATGTCACACACGGCTCTGGAATGGAGTTTTCGTGGCAAAATTTACTGGGCTATCATAAATCAATTGAAGATAAGGGAACCAGGGGAGATAAATGCGAATGTGGTGATGGCGGTTGATACGGATTGTGTGAAGTGTTTTCTTCCGGGGGTAAGAGATGATGAATTGGTGTGGGAAGATACAAAGTCGAAGTGGAAATTTGCCTGACTGGAGGAGAGGAATGAAGTCTGGACTTCTTTGTTTCAAAGAGAAGGATCTGCGCTTGCATTAAAGAATTAATCATAGGGAATGGTTGGTATATTTTAAATTTGAAGATTGAAGAAGAACGCTTAGTTTAAAACCATACTGCCTTTTTGTAGGAACGCTGAGGATATTAAGGATAGGGATGGCAAACGACTAACAAAGGTCTCGTAGGGGCAGCATCTCCCGATAGGTGTTGGTCCGCTAAGTAACGAGAAAGAGCCACTGCAGCCGAAAACCTAGCAGCTCGGTTAGTAAGCCCTACTCCCACCTCCTCGTGGTGCAATCTGGGGATTTCTTCGGAAATTGCTAACGGGAGAGGACGAATGGCGAGCTTCCTGCGCCAAAAAACAGGATAAGTGTCGGTTGGTCTGTGGACCAGCGAGCCGCAACCGTAAAAACAAATCTTGCTCCGAAACGGAAACCAACGCCTCGGATACGGACGGATAATTTGATGACGACTTTTGGCTATCGGACACGGACAACGATCGGATTCTGGAACGTTAAGACCCTCCTGGACTCACTCAAGGAAGGGCCTTATAACGCCAGATTCCTCCAATTAGAACGCGAATTCGCACGATATGAAATAGACATCTTAGGGCTGAGCGAGATAAGATGGTTCGATGCTGGGGAATTCATCTCCCCAACAAAAAGCACTGTAATGCTCTACTCTGGTAAACCAGCTGGAAGTGCACGGAGTTCCGGAGTAGGACTCATGCTAACTCCAGCAGCACGTAGTAGCCTTATATCCTGGAAACCCCATAGTGACCGGATATTGACGGCTAGGTTCCAGAGTAGAGTTAGGAAAATTACCATCATACAGTGTTATGCTCCGACTCTAGACGCGACTGAGGATGAAAAGGATGATTTTTATAGCCACTTAGGCGCCGCCTACAACCAAACGCCTAATGGGGACATCGTAATGGTGATGGGAGATTTCAATGCCAAGGTGGGTAGCGACAACACCATGCTTAAGCATGTGATGGGAGTTCACGGCGTGGGAAACCGTAATGATAACGGTGAGCGGTTTGTGGACTTCTGCAATACCAACCGCCTAGTCATCGGAGGTACGCTGTTTAAGCATAACACCTGCCACAAAATCAGTTGGGTCTCTACTGATAGGCAACGAACATCCAACCAGATCGACCACATTGCGATCAGTCGCCGCTTTAGAAATTGTCTCCTGGACGTCCGAAACAGACGTGGAGCTGACGTCGGACTAGAACGAGATCACCATCTTATGGTAGCTCATTTACGCCTTCGTACTGCATCCGTCAACAGCAACCGCTCAAACCTACTTAACATCACCAGGTTTAATATCGACAGGCTCAAGGTTCCCCAAGTGCGCCAACAGTTCAGGGACCATCTTGCCTTAGAAGCAGAAGCAATCAGCAGCATAGAGAACATGGATGACCACTGGAGTGCTGTGAAAAATGCTTTTGCGACTGGGGCACGCACGTATGTCGGTAAAAAGCAGAATCACCACCGCACATGGCTTTCTACAGACACCTGGAGACGGATCGATGAGCGTACAGCAATCAAGGCTCGGATTGCAGCGGCCTCAGCAGTAGAGAGAACCGAGCTTGAAGCCCAATACCGTGCGAAAAAGAAAGAAGTGCAGCGTAGTGTGAGACGTGACAAACGTCAATATGTCAACTCACTGGCCTCAAGGGCTGAAGAAGCAGCGGGTAGGTGCGACAGTAGGACTGTTTATAGCATCACTAAGGAGCTCATCGGTGGTCGAAACTCCAAACAACATCCAGCGAAGAGTCTAAACGGTAACCTTCTGATTTCGGATGAGGATCAGCTTACTAGATGGAGAGAACATTTTGCTACAGTGCTAAATCACATAGACGATGGCGGTATGATCTCGAATTCGAATGAGCATTTCGAAGCAACAAATTCCCGAATTCGCACCACACCTCCCAGTAAAACCGAAATAATAACACCAATCAAGTCCCTCAAGAAGAACAAGGCGGTCGGTATTGATGGCATCCCTGCCGAGCTTTTCCAAGCGGCGCCAAATACATCGGCAGATTTGCTGCATCCCCTAATACGGAGAGCTTGGGATAGCGAACAATTTCCACAGGAGTGGAAAGGGGGGATGATCATTAAACTTCCAAAGAAGGGAAACTTGATGGATTGCGGTAACTGGATTAATAGCTAAAATAATTCTAGAACGAATTAAAGAACATTTAGATTCAACTCTCGATGTCGAACAGGCAGGCTTTCGAGCTGGATCCTCCTGCATCGACCACATAAACACCTTACGGATCATTATCGAGCAATGCGTTGAGTATAGGTCTCCGCTACATTTAATGTTTATCGACTTCGAGAAAGCTTTCGACAGATTGAATCGAGATGCTATCTGGTTGGCCTTGCGCAGGAGAGGCATCCCAGAAAAACTTATAGCTATTATCAAGGCTACATACGAGGGCGGCAAGTGTCACGTCGTGCACAATGGTAAGGTGTCGGAGGACTTTGAAGTCCAAAGTGGAGTACGTCAAGGGTGAACACTGTCACCACTATTGTTTTTGGTGGTTATCAGCGATGTACTCCGTGCAGCATTGACGGAAGGCAACTATGGAATTCGTTGGACTATGACATCTTACCTTAAACACCTAGATTACGCTGACGATGTTTGTCTACTTTCACATCGGATAATGGATCTTCATTTGATGGCCCAAAATCTAGAAGCTGAGGCAAACAAAGTGGGGCTAAAAATAAACACAGCCAAAACAAAAGTCCTGAGCACTTCTTCTAACAACCGCGCTCAACTTTACATTGCCGGACAGGAAGTCGAGAAAGTTGATAACTTTCTTTATTTAGGAAGTGTGGTCTCGGCTAATCGCGGTGGCACCGAACTGGATGTGTGCAGCAGAATAGGGAAGGCTAAAGCTGCGTTCGGAATGCTATCTAAAATCTGGAGAAGCAATGTTATCAGCTTAAGAACCAAGCTGCGACTGTTCCGCTCCAACGTAGAATCAGTGCTGCTTTATGGGTGCAGTACTTGGAAGGTGGACACCATTAACACACGAAAGCTGCAAGTCTTCGTAAACAAATGCTTAAGAATCATATTGAGGATTTTTTGGCCGAACCGCATTTCTAACGAACATCTTTATCTGAGAACGGGCCAAGAACCTATAAGCATTACTATACGAAGAAGAAAGTGGCAATGGATTGGACACACCCTACGGCGCGAAGACAACTCCATTGCGAAATACGCCATGCAGTGGAATCCGCTCACCCAGGCAGGCAGAATAGCGGGACGCCCTAGGCAAACGTGGCGCAGAACAGTTGAGGAGGAGTCGAGCTCTTTAGGAATGAGTTGGAGGCAGCTCAAACGCGTTGCAGAACTCCGAACACGATGGCGCGCAGGCGTGGTTGACGCCCTATGCCCCCCGAGGGGTTAAAGGATCTAAGTAAGTAAGTGAGGATATTGACGTGTTGAGATCGGAGGTGTATACTTTATAAAACAGCATAAGCCCCTGCAAAGGTATCACCAAACATGATGCTAGAGGGCATGAATGTATTCATATCCAACACCCGTTGCCTCTGAGTCAACAAACGTAGGCAAATAAGCTCTCATAGGGTATCCGAGGCTATATTCAACGACCTTCTACCCTGTGCATCATCATGAAGAAAACCAGCACGGAACACATTCCGGCAATCACACATCGCTAGAACCCGACGACATCCCAAATATGACGGTCAGAGAGGCCATCCGAAAGTGACTGGGCCTTTTTATACCAACGGTGGAAAGGTGCTCTGAGGAGGGGGTCTTTCCTGAACCTTGGAAACTTCAACATCTGGTGATGCTAGAAAAAAAGAACAAATATTTGGCGCAACAGCTCTTTAAGTGCCTGAGCCTGACTTCTCGCAACCACTCATGTTGTGTGCGTTATATTTTTCACACGAATGGAAGGGACTTACAGTTTAGTGCCGTACCTGAAGGTCGTTTTGAGAAGCTTTCCCGTAACAACAATACTCTCGGATGTTTGTCGGACTTTCGCGAGAGGTGATACCATGAAAAAAACTTGTTGGTGCTTTCTGGGATTCGAACTTGGAACCTCACGCGCAGTGATCCGACACACTAACTTTATAAGAGGTACCGCTTGCTAAACAATTGATTACTACTTCGTCCAGGGAAAGTGGCTTGAACTCGTAGCTGACTTCGATATAGAGGACGTACCATATCCAGATCATTTACCTATAGCTGTAAAAACAAAGCTTATAGCGCAACAAGAGACACTCGGTTTGTTACCAAAGTTGCATTGGAAAGGGGGAAATCTGGAAAGGTACAAGGCAAATCTGAATAAGGAAATTAGCATGATAAACGAAAATCAACTACAATCTATCAGAGGTACAGATATTCTCAGTGCTTGTATTTTGGACTCAGCAAGACCCCTCCATTCAATATCTAGAGGAATAGGAAAGCAAATACGGTTTAATTGGGAGTGTGAGACAGTCAGAAAAAATGTTTTGCCTGTCTTCGACTGCTGAGAAGTATAGGCACCCATAATGCAAAATTCATGAACAAGGAGGCAAACAAAACGTAGAAAAACAAATGCGCACATAAAAAAAAACTATACACCCAGAATATTTCAGCAATGCTAGCAAGTACAAAAGACAGTCGGTCTTAATGGTGTTGCTTTTCGCAAAGAGCATTAAAGTCGAAGCATCCTTACTAGCCGAGTACTTTGAAAAGTTGCTGAACCCACTTCACAGTTAATATGAAATACACTATGCACTGCCATCCACCGAAGTAGTATCACTAGACCGACCCATAACTTTCCAAGATGTCACCAGAGTCATAAACCGATGTGCATTGAACAAAGCCCCAGGCGAAGATCGTATAGCTTACGAATTCTTCTAAAATGCGACAGAAGACTTTCTGAAAGTGAATCCAAACGTGCAATAAACTGTAGCTCGAAAGGTATCCTCAGCAGAAGAAATATTGCGCCAAGTACGAAGTACAAGATGTTTGAAGCCGTCGTTAGGTCAATCATGTGTTACGCGGCACAAGTTTGGGGCATTTTCCAGTTTGATGAGGTAGGAAAAATACTCAGCTACTTCATTAAGAACATTTTCAGACTACCAGAAAACACCTCATTGGACAACCAAGTCATCGGCTCCCGAATAAGATTATGCGCTGACGATGTACATATGCTTACTCTTCCACAGAATTATGAACCTCCACCAAATGACAACAGATGTGGAGAGGGACGCAGGCGTCGTCGGGCTGAAAATTATTACGGCAAAAACTAAAATTATTAGCCTTGGAACAAACTCATCGGCTCAAATATGCGTTGCTGGACAACCGGTAGAGAGAGTAGAGGATTTCCAGTATCTTGGGAGTATTGTATCGGCCGATGGTGGAACCGAACTGGATATAGCCAACAGGATCGCCAAAGCAAATTCCGCGTTCGTTATGTTGTCCAAAATATGGCGAAGCAATGCAATCAGTTTGAAAACCAAGGTAAGACTATTCCGCTCCAACGTGAATCCGTGCTGTTATGTGGATGCAGCACGTGGAGAGTGACCACTACTATCACCAGAAAGCTGCAAACGTTCGTTATGTCTGCGCAATATCTTAAGGATTTTCTGGCCCAATCGTATCTCTAACGAACACCTTTACGAGAGAACGGGTCAGGAACCAATAGGCACAACCATCCAACGACGGAAGTGCCAGTGGATTGGTCACACGTTCCGAAAGGGTAATAGTTCCATAGCGAACCATGCTATGCAATGGAATTCTTTAACTCAGGATGGCAGAAGACCTGGCGGTCCGAGGAGAACATGGCGCAGAACAGAAGGAGGCACGGCAGTAGGGGAAAAGTTGCCGAGAACTAAGACACATTGCCAGAAACCGTACACGATGGAGCTTAGGCGTAGTAGAGGCCCTATGACCCACAAGGGGATACAGGACAAAAGTAAGTATAAGTAAATACGATTATTACCCACCTTAGAAATAGAAGTCTTCAATTCTTTGATAAATGGGTAAAGCTGGGACGCGAATATAACACTGCCTTACACACTTCAAGCAATACTTTGGGAACTGCTGTTCAGGAGTTATTAGTAAAGATCGAGAAAGGCTCGCGGGAAACATTCAGGACAAAAAGCTAGCAAGGCCAAACCAGAAATACGTATAAAGTTCTTCAGCATGACCTTTATGATAAGAACTATTTCCATGACCGTACAGCTTGGATGTAATTTCAACACTTTTTAAAGCCAGATGTGAACTGCTACGCTTGAATCATCTGCCACAGAGATCCGAAGGAAATGCTGAATGTTCTTTGTATAACCAAAGAGCTAGAGAAGACGTCTATTATTTTATTGGAATCTGTCCTATACTCAGCGAAATCAGAAGATCCAGCTGGGGCAAAAATACTCTTACGTCGGAAGAAATCATTTGTATTTTAAATGGTGAAAGTTGGAATGTCTGCTAGATACTCGTACTATGGGTATCTATCCTAGAATGTATCATATATTGCAGACTAATCGCTATAGCAGAGGATAGAAGAGCTCTGTCAGATGACCAGCACGATTTCAGAAAATCGCGTTCTGCCATAAAGGCTGGTTATTAGATTAGTAGATACAGCAGCTGAAGCAATACAAGGGAAAAGAAAGCGATGGTGCACAAAGAAATACTTCCTTATGTCCTTTAACCCCTCGGGGGGCATAGGGCGTCAACCACGCCTGCGCGCCATCGTGTTCGGAGTTCTGCAACGCGTTTGAGCTGCCTCCAACTCATTCCTAAAGAGCTCGATTCCTCCTCAACTGTTCTGCGCCACGTTTGCCTAGGGCGTCCCGCTATTCTGCCTGCCTGGGTGAGCGGATTCCACTGCATAGCGTATTTCGCAATGGAGTTGTCTTCGCGCCGTAGGGTGTGTCCAATCCATTGCCACTTTCTTCTTCGTATAGTAATGCTTATAGGTTCTTGGCCCGTTCTCAGATAAAGCTGTTCGTTAGAGATGCGGTTCGGCCAAAAAATCCTCAAGATGATTCTTAAGCATTTGTTTACGAAGACTTGCAGCTTGCGTGTGTTAATGGTGTCCACCTTCCAGGTACTGCACCCATAAAGCAGCACTGATTCTACGTTGGAGCGGAACAGTCGTAGCTTGGTTCTTAAGCTAATAACATTGCTTCTCCAGATTTTGGACAGCATTCCGAACGCAGCTTTAGCCTTCCCGATTCTGCTGCACACATCCAGTTCGGTGCCACCGCGATTAGCCGAGACGACACTTCCTAAATATAGAAAGTTATCAACTTTCTCGACTTGCTTTCCGGCAATGTTAAGTTGAGCGCGGGTATTGGAAGTACTCAGGGCTTTTGTTTTGGCTGTGTTTATTTTTAGCCCCACTTTGTTTGCCTCAGCTTCTAGATTTTGGGCCATCAAATGAAGATCCATTATCCGATGTGAAAGTAGACAAACATCGTCAGCGTAATCTAGGTGTTTAAGGTAAGATGTCATAGTCCAACGAATTCCAGAATTAGCTTCCGTCAATGCTGCACGGAGTACATCGCTGATAACCACCAAGAACAATAGTGGGGACAGTATGCACCCTTGACGTACTCCACTTTGGACTTCAAAGTCCTCCGACACCTTACCATTGTGCACGACGTGACACTTGCCGCCCTCATATGTAGCCTTGATAATAGCTATAAGCTTTTCTGGAATGCCTCTCCTGCGCAAGGCCAGCCAGATAGCATCTCGATTCAAGCTGTCGAAAGCCTTCTCGAAGTCGATAAACAGTAAATGTAGCGGAGACCTAAGAAATACTGCGCAGTAGTAACTCTCGACGCAAAAAAGCGCCTTCAACTCGGTGAACTAGTCATGCTTTAGGAGATCTCTGACCAGATTAGCTACACCACCATACCTGCTGAAGACAGTCATGAACTACTTCACCAACAGGAAGTTGAGGTGTCAAACCGATGACAGCGGAGTTCCATGGGGTCGCTCTTTGGATCTCTCCTGTGGAATATAATGAATGATGGAGTCCTGCGACTAACACTGCCACAAGGACTTTAGCGGATCGGCTTTGCTGACGATATTGCCGTGGTTACTGTGGCCAAACACATCCACGAGATAGAGTCTGCCGCGGATGAATCAGTCCTCTAGAACAAAAATTGGCTAGATTCTCATTGGCTAGCTGACCACAAAAATGAGGCTATCCTAATAAGCCGCCGAATGACTGTGTAATACGCAAATTTGGTTCTGGTTCAGAACCAGATAATCAGACTTAAAGAGGCATTTAAGTACCTATGAGTAACAAGCTGAACTTCAAAACGCATGTCGAGTATCCAAGTAAAAAGGCAGCGCTTTCCCGTATGCTGCCAAACATAGGAGGGCCTGGATACACCAGGAGGATTCTGCTAAAGAAGTATAGCGAAGTAAGCTCAATCCTTCTATGCGCTGCTCCGAACTGGGCGGGGGCACTCACAACTAAGGAAACAGTAAAGAACTCTCGTCTGCATACAGCATCTGCGCAATCAGCCTATGCTATAGCCATACCGGCTATATCCCCATCCATACTTTTGTTAACGAGATGTATATGATTTACCTTAAAAGAACCGCGAATCGGCAAGAACCCAGCGTTACCAGGAGGGTAAAACGAGAAGAAGGGGCAATATCTGTAGCACTGTGGCAAGCCAGGTGGGATAACACGGCAAAGGCATTACTTCTTTGGGATGATTCATTAGATAGCTGGCATTTGAAACCAAGCTCGCGTTCGAGAATATCGAGAGTTTACACTCCAGGAACAATGTACGGAAGTTTTACCAAAAGGTAAAAAGAACGTGTCACAGAAGCAATACCCGTACAGAAACCTGTAGAGATGAAAATGGAAACCTCGCTGTAGAATCACGAAAAACTACTTCTGCAGACTGTATAATGGCAACGAAGATCAACATCACGCTGTCAGGCAGAATGAACCATTCAACATAGATGATGATAGTCAAAATTTCCGTCCACCTGACCAAAAGCGAAGTGAGGATAGCAATATTCAAGCTAAAATCGAACAAGGCTGCTGGACCTGACGGCTTACCGGCCGAACTTTTCAAGGCAGCTGGGGATGAATTGGTAGAGTGCATAGACCAACTCATCTCGAAGATTTGGTCAGACAAATGTATGTCTGATGAATGGAATCTCGGCATCGTTTGCCCGATCCACAAGAAAGGAGACCCCGTCAACTGCGCCAATTATAGAGACACCAGTCGCATATAAGATTTTTTCTGCGATATTGTGTGAACGCCTGAAACCTTTTATCAACAGCCTGATTGGACCCTATCAGTGCGGTTTCAGGCCAGGAAAGTCCACGATCGATGAAATCTTCACACTTCGGCAGATCCTGGAGAAAACCCAAGAATTTGAAATCGATACTCACCATCTCTTTATCGATTTCAAGGCCGCCTATGACAGCATCTGTAGAGAAGAGCTTTTTAAAGCTATGTCTAGTTTTGACATCCCTGCCAAACTTGTCCGTCTGTGCAGGCTGACGATGGAGAACGCTCGCTGCTCCATTAAGGTCGGTAATGACCTTTGATGTCAAAAAAGGTTTTAGACAAGGTGACGCGCTGTCATGTGACTTTTTTAATATTGTACTTGAACGGATTGTGCGGAACTCACAAGCCAACACCGGAGGCACAATCTATCACAAGTCTGTACAACTGCTTGTATACGCCGACGATATAGACATTATCGGAAGAACTCAGCGGGCTGTCACCGGTGCGTTTGCAAGCATTGAGGCAGAAGCGGCCAAAATGGGTTTAGCGATAAATGAGGGCAAAACCAAGTATATGCTGTTAACAAGAAGGGACAGCCAACACCGACGAATTGGACAGCGGGCCACTATAACTTCGAGGTAGTAAGGGACTTTGTATACCTTGGCTCTGCTATAAACTCGAAAAACAAGATCAGCACAGAAATCAAGCGAAGAATAACTCTTGCCAATCTCTGTTTTTGGGCTTATAAGGCAATTCAACAGTAAAGCCCTATCTCGAACAACTAAGGAGACTCTGTATAAGACCCTGATCATCCCGGTCCTGCTGAATGAAGATATCCTTGGTCGCTTCGAGAGAAAAATTCTTCGTAAGATTTTCGGTCCCGTTTCCGTTGACGGATTTTGGAGGAGAAGATTCAACCACGAACTTTAAGAGCTGTACAGCGACATGGACCTAGTCAAAAAACTGCGTATTGGACGTCTGAGATGGCTAGGACATGTAGAGCGAATGGACACCAACGCTCGGGCCCGCAGAGTCTTCGAATCTAACCCCGAGGGATGACGCAGTAGTGGACCTCCTCGCCGCAGGTGGCACGCACAAGTTCAAGGGGACCTCGACCAACTTGGAGTTCGCAACTGGAGGCAATTAGCTAAAGACCGAGCTAAATGGAGAGGCTTGTTGGTTGAGGCCCAGGTTCACCCCGAACTGTAGCGCCAGCTAAGTAAGTAAGTATTTGAAACCAATGTACATACATATATGTACATAAATACATGAAAGTACGTATAAGTATTGTTCACCTATTAGTTGCCAATAACGACGTTGGAAAGTAGTTTCAACTCAATAAATCTCATTTTCTGTGACGGAGCTCAACTTTTTATGTGATTTCCACTGCATGTTTATACCCTAACTCAAGGTAAAGCTATCAAATCAAATGCGTAAACCAGGGTTTGCTCTCTGGTAGTACAATGGACCAGTTGCGTCTGAGTGCTCCAGTCGAGCGTTTCCTATCCCGACAAAAATGTATATATATATACCGATATTTACCACGGTAAAAAAGGGTGGGAAAGTGTGCTTTGTGGCCTCTATTCCACCAACCATTCATTACAACCGCGAATTAATATAGACCATGATTTCATAAATAACATCAATCCTTCATATCCATACCGAAATGTCTTTCAATGCTTCTATAAAAAAAAATTCCCCCAAACAACCTTGCCACAGATTCCATTTCAGAAGAATACCACATGTTCAATTAAGCTAGTCAACGTTTTCTCCGAATCAAAACAACTTTTCAAGAATAACACACGTCTGAATGAATTTTCAAATCAAATCCATTAATCGATGTTATTACAAATACTCTCCGACTCATATCATTTATTTCACAAAAAAAAAAAAAAAAAAAGCTGCAGTAATAGACCCATCAAGTCCAAACAAACATCTGATCTTTGTTTGCCTCTGGTCTTGTTTTTCTTTTCAATTTAACTCCCGAGAAATGCAAATGATTCATGACCGTCCTTGAGTGTGTCCAATATTACCCTGAGCCTCTTCACGATTTATTTCTGACGTGAGACACACTCTGGCAACGTATCCATCCATTCACCTATTTAAAAATTCATTACATTCAATTTCCTCCCAAAAAAGAAAGATACTCACAGGAAGAAAAAGAACCCGATTCTATATGTATCACCAGAGTAGGTAAGCACACTAGACGTGAATTATCGGATTTGTAGCACAAGCCGAATCACCATTAATCACTTACGAATTCATTAACCTATTCCGAGGAGAGGATGTGTTTTCTCGATCGGAGGCACTCGACATTGTTGGCATGCTTTTAATTGGATCCGAAATTTCAGATGACTTTGAAGCTTATTCGCTGCGATGTAATCTCCAATCTTCACCCCGCTCCGCCGCGCCGGTGTGTCGGTGTGTCCATCATGCTGATATCTATCTATCTATCTATTTACCTATCTATCCATCTGTCTGCATGTCTTTCGCTCTCAATGAGAATTTCATTAATTTTAACCGAAAAACTGAAAATAAAAGTGTGCACGCACACCGTTCGTCGTCTGGCAGTACGCAAATAAAATTCTCTCAATGATCCGGAAAGTACTTATGGCGTATGGTGCACAGTGCTTTGTTTTACTATCAATCTGTCAGTGGGTAAAGTTAATTTACTTTTAGTGAGAAATCGTTATTCTAAGTAAAAATTTTATTTTCAAACAAAAATAAATCAATTTCTCACACGTATGAAGTTTCTTCAATTTTGAGATTCAATCTATCATTGGCAAGGTCAGATTTTTTATTTTGGATACTTAACAAATCACACAGATGTGACTTTGAATTAAAAATAAAAGTTTCAAGAAATTTTGGATACTTAACAGCGCAGTTTCTTGGTTGAGACATATCAACGTGGCTTCTGATTCACTCTCATACAGGATCTTGAAACAGTTTTTATAAGAAATCCAAGGATAATTAATTGGAACCGTTTTCAGGCCCACAATAAACAGATGAGAGAGCAACATGTATCCATCCTACTTAGGTGCCAGGAGCTCAGCCAACTTAAAACAACTTTAACAATTTTAAAGACACCCTCGAATATAGCAAGGACGATTTCAGAACTTCTTCTCTGGTCATTCATTTAAGAAATCACATTTAAAAATTAATGTCATTGAATGTAGTAACTCAGATAAAACGAATGCAAGGTTTCTTATAGCGCTAAGCAGAACGGAAGCAAAAAAATCATCTTCAGCGACGAGACCCATTTTTAGATGAACGGGTAGGTCAACAATCGAAATTGCCGGATTTGGGACGATGCCAATCCACACGAGGTCGACCAAGTGGCAATGCATCTAACGAAAGTCACTGATTGCTGTAGATTGTGGACCGGCGGCATCATCGGTACTTCTTCGAACAGGACGGCGCTGCGTTCCACACAGCTGATGCCACAATGGATATTCTGTACGAGCGATTTGAGGGCATGGTTATCTTACGCAGAGGCGACTTGAACTGGCCGCCGAGATCATGCGATTTCACCCCGTTAGACTTTTTCTTGTGGGGTTTCCTTAAGTCGCAGGTCTATGCCAACACACCGGAAACGACCGGTACCTTCAAAGTCAACATAACCCATGCCAACGATCAAATTTAGCCTGATCTATGCACCAGAGTCATTGAAAATTGGACCCCTCGGATGCGCGCCACCCAGCAAAGCCGCGGCGGCCATTTGAACAATGTCATACTCCGTATTTAATGTCATTGATAGGCCTTTTAAATAAAATAAAATATTCGTTGATATCTCACACACAACTTGTTTTATTCAATTTTAACATCTACCCGCCTCTATTGGAAAACCCTTTAGTTAACTAGTATGTTTGGGGTTGTTATGTAGAGTGGTGACATACCCGTTCCTAGCATGATCAAGTAGTTTGGTATGTTAAGAGGAAGATGGCAAGCTCTCTAATATCTTAGCAGTTTTTCAAACATTCCAGATTTTTTTACATCCGTAAGCTTCATACAACACAATAGCTTCGAAAACTGTTCGAAATATATTCTGTTTGCTGCTATATGCTTGGTGACGAAACATCTCTTCCAAGTTACATTGACTGCGGTTTCAAACTTCGCCAGTTGTTCCCTTAAATATATTTCTATGTTGAGGTCAAATATATACCAAGATATTTGCATTTCTTAACCATTTCGATTTGCTCTCCGTCACAATGCCACTTTTCGTGCGCACCGTATTACACTCGCTGAATATTAGGACTAGTAGACTCAAAAGACTGCAGTTTTCATGCAAATGGTTAACCACCAGCTAGAGCACCTCAGATCTATTTGCAAACATTACTGCATCATCGGCGAAAAGTAAAGTTTCAGTGAAAAGGGCAAACAAACTTGGACTTAGCGTACAGCCTTGTCGTAGACCTGATCTTAACATGCGGTCTCAACTTGCGATGAGTGTATAGCATGCTTTAAACCATACTTTCAGTATCGCAGGTGGACACTATTATAGAAGCTATATTTCCAGAGCAAGCGATAGATGGTGTGCTCTCATGGCATACCATCTATCGCCAACCTTATCGCCAATAGAGGTGTCGCTTTGCTGTCACGTTTGCGATTTTCATTGCTTAATGAGCATCTTGGCATCTCTAGAAAAATCCTTCTGTGTTTTCCCAATACATAATATACTTTAAGATCCGGTACACTGTCAGTACAAGATCACAAATGGTAACTAACTAATTAATATTATGTGTGCTTAGTGGGTATGGGACTGATACACAATATATTCACGGAGGAACAAATCAGAATGCGTTTAGAGTTGGTTTTTTTTTTTCCAAAATGAGTGAATGGAAATTATCACAAGAAGAAGTGATTAAACTTATTAATAATTATTCAGTTCGAAACCGTGTGGAATTATAAAAGTAAAGAATATAAATGAGTTGATTTTAAAAGAAATACATGGATTCAGTTATCAAAGGAATTCGGAATAAGCGTGGAGAAATAAAAAAAATTAAATATTTAAAAAACGCTCTAATGTCATTCTACAAAAATTTGCAAATCAATTCCATTTTCCCACATTAAATCTTTTAATAAATGTGCTTCCAAATCGTGAAGGCCTCCTTTTTCCCAGAGGGGGATTAACTTAAAATCGACCAGCTGCTTTAGCGCCTTTAGTGCAATGATGGTCTGTACGTTTCTACTCGCTGCCATTCTCCACTATACTGAAAAAGCATGAAATACCAACCAAAGAAAATCTGACAGTTCTTGTACTCTCTACGTTCTGCTGTTTCTTGTGCTTTCTGCAATAAATTTATAGCCAGTGTAGATGACGTCTAAGCTTCTCGGATCTTTTACTGCAATTCTGAACTAAACATACAGAGAAATACTAGCTGAAGACTCTTCAATCGAGCAAAACAATCAAGAGACCCTCGAGACTGGAACAATTATAAGAAGAGCCTTAATGACTACAAAAGGCAAATAAGGAAAGAGCAAAGAAGTTCCTGGCAACTCTTTTGCTCAAATATTGAAAGCACGAGTGAAGCTGGAAGGGTTGGGAAGATCCTGTCTAAGTCTCCTGTAATACCCAGCTAGATCAGATAACCGGATGGAACCAAGACGACCTCTAGTAGAGACTCACTAAACCTACTCTTAGATAATCACTTCCTCGGAAACACAACAGGGGACGACTTCAATCACGAAACGTTCAGATCAGAGGCGCCAGAAATTTCAAACGGAGTTGTAAACGATCGCAAGCTCTCGTGGGCGGTAAAAGGTTTACTTTCGTACAAATTGACAGGACCAAATGGATTTATTCCAGCGGAGGCGCAACATGCATATG
The DNA here is from genome assembly GCA_945910035.1 of Brachypalpus laphriformis. Lineage (NCBI taxonomy): Eukaryota > Metazoa > Arthropoda > Insecta > Diptera > Syrphidae > Brachypalpus > Brachypalpus laphriformis. Next base: position 281,698,690 of record OX246754.1, on the reverse strand, counting down.
GCATTCTGCGACCCTGGTTGATTAAATTATTCCGATCCTGCCTAGATAATGGTTATATACCTACACTTTGGAGAAAGGTAAGAGTAGTTTTTATACCGAAGACAGGAAAAGCCTCGCACACCACCCCAAACAATTTTAGACCCATTAACATGTCTTCATATCTACTAAAAGCTCTGAAGAGGTTAGTAGATATATATATACGGGGCAAGATTAATGTAAAAATGATGTCGTCATCGCAGCACGCTTACACTAAGGGTAAGTTCGTAGAGACCGCCCTGCACCCTCTCGTTGGCACTGTTGAAAAATCGCTGGCTAGCAAAGAATTATCGATAGAGACCTTCCTTGATATAGAGGGGGCTTACAATAATATCAAACCGTTGGGCATAATTGAAACCATCAGTAAATTACAGACCAATGCTAGGCTTAGTCACTGGGTCAACTAAATGTGTTAAGCAGGGTGATCAATTCACACCTTGGCTGCTGCAATTCAAGAAAATCAGTTCAACGCGTAACACCGCAAGGGAGAGTTTTATCTCCACAGTTATGTCTTCTTATCGTGAACGAAATACTCCTCACCGTAAAAAGGGCAGGATATAAAGTTATAGCTTGAGCAGACGACATTGCTATAGCAATCAGTGGTAAGCACTAAGAGATCTCATGAAATCAGCTCTGGAAAAATTAGTCAGGTAGGCTGACAGATGCGGACTTAATGTCAACCTGGTGAAAACTGAGCTAGTGCTATTTACAAAAAGACACAGAATTCCGGAGATCACAGCCCCAAAAATTGAAGAAATACACCTTAGTTTCTCTGAACATGCCAAATACCTACATAGGCCATTTATTGGACAGGAGACTAAGCTGGAAAATGAACGTACATGAATGTATTCAGAAGGTTGCTATGGCCGGCGCTATTAAGTACACCTGTAAAAAAAGCTTTGGGTTATAAACAGTGTGTCCGGCCGCAAATAATGCATTGACTGTATACTATACATCGGTAGTAAGACTTATACTCATGTACGGAATTTTAGTCGGGTGGACTGTACTGGAAAGCGTCACCAACCTTACTGTCGTAAGTACATTTCAGAGGTCAGCATGTGTCTGCGTTACCGGCGCTCTCCGCACGACTCCTACAGCAGCGCTGGATTCCTAACGATTACGGAGGATAGCCACCTAACCTAACCTAACCTATACTGCAATTCCATACTCCTGCCTGGGTATCCGTATAAAAACTGTGTAAAATCCGCCCAAACTTTCGATAAAAATGTTTTCCTGTCCACTATGTCAAAAGCTGCCTTAAAATCGAGAAAGAGCGTATAAACCTTTTTATTTGGACTAATGAATTACACTGCAATACCTGCTAAGACAAATGTATGGTCGATTGTGGAATAGCCCGGCATAAATGCTGCCCCGTATTCTTTTCAATCGTTATTAGTTTCTATCCATTATTGAACCCACCTCGAAAATCTGTACAGAATGGCGAATGGTTTGGGCCATACAAGACTTTCAGCCATTCAAAGCGGCAGGTGTAGATTCCATCCTCTCCTTCTGTCACACTTGTAAGCTGAGTACATACTTAGTCCCCTGAGATGGTCAAGTGTAGCGTTCCTAAAGAGGAAAAAAGGCCAACTTATCATCCTAAATTCTATAGACTTACCTGTGTCACGTCCTCATGCTAAAGAAAGATTTAAAAAGGTTATCAATGCTAGGCAGCCTTCCTGAGTATACTGGGTACCAGGCCACATTGGAGTGGATCTTAAAGGAAGAGGCTGGCGAAAGAGAGGGCAGTCATTTTTTTTTAACGACCACAACCCATCTCCGGAATCAGAGAAAATCGAAAGGTCTTTGCAATGATTCATTGTATAAAAATATGTATGGCTTCGAGGAGATCTGGATCATATCTTACAGAACTAGGCTTGCAGATAGAGAGAAAGGTCGCCCATATCTAGATCTAATTTAGGTCCTTCTTTCTTGTGCAAACGAAGTTAAACGACGCGACGTTCATTCATTCTAGGCCGATGGGACCGTTTTGTGGAATGGAGTAAGATTGTATTATGAACTCGTTTCACGATATTTCGCATAGTTCTACAAGGGATCTGCATCTCATACTGGATGAACGCTTTCGCAAGTTGGAGCTGTAGTCTTCTCTTTGGCAAGGTTAATCCTTTAATGTCTGATTCCAGAATCTGGTTGCCATCCTCGTACAATTACAAAAATTATGAAAATATTAACAGTTCAACCCATATTTAAAGCACACTACACTTTTCAAAACACAAGTAATTACAACCTCAAGGCCTAAAATGTATTGTATCTGGTATCACATTCTACTATAATATCACGGGCTATATAAAATAAATAGCTGAGTGAAAGATCAATAATCGACCCCTATCAATACGCTTGCTAGACACCTTTAACCACGGCGAGTCGTACGAACAAAATTGCAATCCAATTTCCCGTTAAAAAAAAAAAAAAAAAACTTTTCTTGTTCCTTCAATTCAGCATAAAGGAAATGTTAATTAAAAACTTTTCCATCCACTTATACCCTCGAAACTAAACTATACCTTCGCTCCAAATCTCTCGCTAAGTGGTATTTCTCGTCATCCGGTATAACACCGAACGATAATCCCAGAGCTAAAGCGTTCATTTTATTCTTTTTTTGGTTTCGTCCTTTATGCATGTACTACTCCTTCGGAAGGCTAAAGAGCTTTTCTATGGTAAATACCTTCGGTTATACGTAAATTCAGTTTCTCTCCGAACTGGTCACAGGGAAAAGGAAGTTATTTTAAACTCGCATTCAAGCGTAAGATAAAAATGGATCAGGACTCAGGACAAAATAAAAGGACTAAGCAACTTAAGTGCAACCTGAGAGATAATACCGCGCGTTGTTCGCAAAAAAATATCCTTTTCCATCGGATTTTGTTTTCTATTTCTTTTTTTTTTTCCTGTGAGAGAGTAAAAGTTTTATGACAAAAGTGTTTATCTGATCCTGTAGACAACGTGAAAGTTGAGGAGGATTTAAGGTTTCTCTTCTGTCAGGTTTTACAAGAAAACATTTTTTTCTTTTATATAAGTATACAAGCCATGGTAGAAGGTGATTATGAGTTATTCTTGGTTCACACTCTGTGCAGTGGTGGTGTCCTTGAAGGTACGCAATGCAGGGGAACTGATTTAATTAACGAGGTGATTAAGACTGGACGACCGTGAAGTTTGGCTGCCGCGCCGGTAGAAAGAAACAATAAAATTCTACCGTGCAGCTGTGTGTCTTGGGCAAATATTTGGCGTCTAGTCTCTTAGAAGGGGATGGAAAATGAGGTGGAACGATTTTATGGAAATTTGTTTAGCGAGGAGAATTTGAATTTTCGTCTTTACCTCGATGAACTTTTGCTGCCTCAAACTTATGTAGTTCGGTGTTTTAATTTTTGGCGTCGCTGTTTACAATTTGCCTTAAGAAGCTTAAATTTAATTAAAACATAATTAAGGACGAGGTGGGAGGGAAGTGTTATTGTTTTTATTAATGCGATATAATTAATTGACTTTCGTCAGAAGGTGAGAAATGGAAGAATTGGGATTTTGCTGATGGTATACTTTCAATAATTGAGTTAGGTAACAGCTTGTTCAGTGGATTTCATGGCGCAACAGCTCTTTAAGTGCCTGGGCCTAGCTTCTCGCAATTACTCCTGTTGTGTGCGTTATATTTTTTCACACGAATGCCAATATATTGGCACACATTGATAGTGATAATATATAAATACGTATCCGCTGCATAAATCATTTGATTAGTCCCGACAGTAATCATGCTCCTTCTACTTTGCAAGAGAAGTGAAGAGCAAGAAAACTACTAGAAAAACCAGCGACGGTTGAGCCTTACGAAGGACACTTAATGCAGTGCCAAGCTCGTTTCTGCATATTCAGCTGATTGGTTCACAGATATAAGGTATAAACAGTGCTCTACTGGCTGCTTGGGGTTCTTAAAGAACTGTTGTGTAGAGCACTGCTCCTTTGTTAGGGAGTTTCTTACCAACAATTCAAACAGAAGAAATGAAATCATTTAGGTTAGGTTAGGTTAGGTTGAAGTGGCTACCAGCTTACGCCAACACACATAGACCAAGAAAGGTTCGTAGAAGTACCACGAACAATCATGTAATCCCAGCCTACTCATTAAAACCAATTAGAGCTTCTAATGAAGTGAAGGAACCTCCTGATGTCTAAATCTATCAGATTGCCTAAATCGTTATAATAGAAAGTTCCTAAGTGAAGGTTTCTTCTATGGGATAGAGCTGGACATGCACAAAAAAGGTGAGGAATAGTTTCTTCTTCTTTTTCGTCCATACAGCTTCTGTAAAAATCATTCGCATATACGCCAAGCCTTGTCGCATGCTTGCCTATTAGACAGTGTCCTGTAATTACACCAATAATAAAGCCAATATGCAATCGATTGAGAGAGATCAATTTCTTAGAGCGTTTCAGATCCAACTTAGGCCAAATCTGATTAGTCGCTAGACATGTTGGTCCACTTGTCCACCATAGATTTGTTCTTTCGATTGCAACCAGCTTGAATTTAAATTTACAAGTAGCGATTGGTATAACTAGATTATCCTTGTCTGGAAGGATGGGTGCAGTTGTTCCTAATTTGGCGAGTTCATCAGCCTTACAATTCCCCGGAATATACCTATGACCCGCCCCAACAGAGGTGAATATTAATCTCCTTAAGAGACGAATGGCAGTCTAGAGCTACTACTAAATTTATAGAGATCGATTCCAAGGATTTGATTGCAACTTGGCTATCTGAAAAGATACGGATGTCCTTGGCGGATATCACGTTTTTCTTTAGTCAAGATAAAATCCTCCTTAATCGCCATAATTTTCGACTGGAACAAGCTACAATGATTTGGTAGACGGAAGGAGAGCTTAAGATTAAGCCTGTCAGGGAAAACACCTCCGCCAACTCCGTCTTCCGTTTTTGAGCCGTCAGTATAGAAGTGGATCGACTAATCTTCTAGCACATTGACTGCCATGCCTATCAAATATGATAGCCAGTGGATGCCATTGATGTTTCCGTGGGTACCTTTGCTAACCAACATGATACGGTCTCTATTTGTTGGTTTGTGTCTAAACCAATGCAGGTAATGAGAAATTTATTTTTAAATTGGTTTGGCAGTCCAATTAAGCTGATACCATTAAGAGAGGGAGGATCGATGAACGGAATTTTTCTCCTTGAAAAGAGTACCAATTCAGTTTTATATGGGTTTACGCCCAACCCACACCGAACCGCTCATCTGGTTAACTTGTTTAAAGCGTTTTGTAGCAGTTCTTTTAGAGTATTAAGGTGCTTTCATGAGACTTCTATAGCAACATCATCACCGTGCATCCCTCACCCTCCAGTATTGTCAATAGTTCATTAACCACCTAATTCCAAAGGAGAGGAGATTGAAAATCACCTTTCGAAGTGCCTCTACTGACAGACCTTCTAGAAGGCGTCCCACCTAGTTCTGAGTTGATAATCAGACCATTAAGCAGTAAATTGATCAATTCGAATAATGAGCTGTCTACCTTCAGGTCTGAGAGTGCATCTGCAATCGCTGATGCATTGACATTGTTAAAAGCACCGTCTATATCTCAGAAAGCTACCATTGTATATTCTTTGTGAAACAGGGAGTACTCAATATTACGAACCAGAGAGTGTAATGCCGTTTCAACTGATTTACCTTTGCAATAGGCATGTTGGGCGGCTGACAAAAATTTTGTATTAATACTGTTGCGCAAGTGTATCTATTAGAGACAATGTTGCTGACAACTTGGGAGCTACCTGGGAAATGTGTGTGAAGTAGTAGATTTAGCGAATCTTCGCTAGAAGTCTTCCAAGTCCTGAGGCTTCTTCTATTTTGCTACAAAAGAGTCTCCAAGAATTGCGTTTAGCCGTCCTCAGTTCTTTCTTGTAGATAGTTAAGATGCTTTGTACAAGTCCCAATCTGTTGCATCCTTCGTGCTTTTGGCATTGTTGAAAAGTTTTCTGCAATTAGTACTTAAAGGACCTAAATCTGCATTCCACCAATGAGGCTTTTTCCTACCCCTGGACTGTACTAAAGGGCAGGAAGAAAACATCGCTTTATTAGGGGCTGATGTAAGATCCTCAACCATGCGATATAGTTCTTGGGTAGGTATTGCAAGGGGTCCTAGAAGGAATGGAAGTAACTAATTTCTTTACTGTTACTCTGTATTTGAGCCAGTCAGTTTTACTGAAATCCTTTTCGTTGAAGATTTTTATATGCCACACTTTATTGATGGATATCTCATATAAGCGGACACCTCTGCTAAGCAAACAAGTTATCCATGATCAACGGTTCTGTTCTGTGTGTGTGTATAAACTTAACTCCCTTAAACGGAAACCTCTTTGGAACAGATACATTTCTTAGCCCCATTTGCGTCTATTCAAGATAGGTTTCACTGCATCCTATCCTGAAAGAGAAGATGGGCACTGGGCAGGTCTGGACAGTTATTGAACAGATTCTAGCCGCACTTCATACTGCCGCTTTATTTGAGGTGTAAAATCTAGAGTAGACAGGATAAAATAATTGCAGTGCTACCTTGGTAGTGTAAAATAATTCAAACTTAAGGAGCTTGATATTTTAAAGCTACAGTACTAGTTCAACATAACGACCGATATAAGGTTAGGTTAGGTTAGGTTAGGTAAGATTAAGAATGGTGTTGATAGATCACGGTATCATTTCTACTCGTAGACCCTAGGGTCCATTGTGAATCTGTTCAGATTAATGTCACAAATTTCAGCAGATGAAGACGACGTTATTAAAATCATTTGGTACATCGGCATTAGCTATACAGGTATACGGATTGACTGGTTTGTATAATTTTTTGCGTATAAACTGGTGATCCAAATTTAATTAAATTTTCAAATGAAAATCTGATAATTGGTTTTTTTTTTTTTGGCTAAGGGGTGGTGGAAACGCTACTGCCCACGAGAAACAGGTCCGCTCTGTTTCAAGTAGTGTGGAACTTTCTACTCACTAAAAAACCACCTTTAACCCTTTTTCAACTTGACACCATCCACTCTGCAACCGCTTTTGCATTACTTCAGAGTGGTGTCGTTTTCTTTCCCCCGGCTTTTTCATATTTGTCTCTTGCTTGCGAGTTAATTCTTTCTTGCCGGTAAAGCTTACATTAGGCTTACATAAATCCTTTGAGGGTGATTATTAGGTCTTCCTCTCTCTTTTTTGTTTTAAGCACTTTTTCTATAAAGGAACGTACTTGATTCCAGCTCTGGTCATTCACTGACATTTTTCTTACTATGCTTTCCGGGGTGATGACGCCGATTAGAGATTCTAGTGCCCCCCTTTCAGCTTCCCATCTGTTGCACTCGAAGCACGTGTGGTTTGCGTCGTCCAGTTCTGAGTCGCCATATTGGCAAGCCGGGCTCCCTGTTTTGGGCATTCTGTGGAGGTAGGCGTTGAAATGCTGTAACCGGTGAGAAATTGGGTGACGTAATAATTTACTTCCCTGTGTTTCCGTCCCTTCCATTCAGCAATGTTCCTGATCAGCCTCGCGGTCCATCGTCCTCTGCTTTCTGAGCTCCATCTCTCCTATCATTTCTGTTTGGTGAGCTCCTTCGCCTCTTCGGTTGCCGCTTCCACTCCAATTTCCGCCTTTATGTCGTAGATGTACTTCCTTTCTACCGCAAGGAGAACGATAGGGGTCACTCCCGCCACTATGAGGACGGCTGGTTCCGACACCGCTCGGTACGAACTTGCAACCCGTAGTGTCGCGCGCCTTTGTACTACGGTTTGTTTCCTATATTTCTCGTGTCATAGTACGTCGGCCCATATCTCGCACTCATACAGGATAATGGCGTGGGTGACTGTCATCAGGAGCTTTCTCTTCCTGGCTGTTGGGCCTCCAACGTTTGCCATTAATCTGCCCAGTGACATTGTGACCTTTGTAGCTCATTCCGAAGCAGATATTATTTGGTGCCAGAAAATGAGCTTCGTGTTTAGGACCATCCCTAGGTACTTCACCGCTTCCTTGCTGGTTATTACTTCAGACCCAACTTGGAAGTCGACAAAAGTTGGAATCCTCTTCTTTGTCAAAAGGACTATCTCCGTCTTTTCTGTGGCCAAACCTAAGCCATGTTCTTCCATCCAGAGGTGCACCCGCCTCATCACCTGGTTGAGTTTTTTTTGCGCGCTCTCGGTGTCTCTCTCCGTAATCACCCCGGCGATATCATCTGCATACCCTACCAGGAAGGTGTCTTCGGGCATTTCCATACGAAGGATGCCATCGTAGGAGATGTTCCAGAGATCGGGTCCTGGGATTGATCCCAGCCCTGCTCCAGCAGTAATCTCCTTTATTCGTGGTCCTTCTGCGGTGTTGTATAACAGCTTCCGGTCCTTGAGATAGTTTTTCACCATCCGCAAGAGATATTCGGGAATATCAAAAGCGCTTTCGAGGGCGTTCAGCATATCGCTCCATCTGGCTGAATTGAAGGCATTTCGCACGTCCAGAGTTGCTAGCAATACGATTTTTCTTGAATAGCGATTGCCCTGTTGAGCCAATTGGACGGTTCTTACCACTTCTTCAATTGTTCCAATCGAATAGTGACCCTTTCTGAATCCGTGCTGTCTTTCGGACAAATCTCCTGCTCTCTGCCCGGCTGCTGTAAGCCTTGGTTTTAGAAACTTTTCTAGGAGTTTCCCTGTGGTGTCCAGCATATAGAGAGGCCTATACGCTGATGGGGAATCCGGATCTCCTTTTCCTTTGCTGATCAGTACCAGTTGAGGTTAAGTTAAACGTCACTTGCGTATATGTGAACTTCACAGTGCCTTATTACTCTAGGAAGTTCCTTGCCAGAGAGGGAGAAAAGAAGGGGTTAAAGGACGGAACCCTGTGGTACGGCATTAACTACAGAAAGCGTAGCAAATAAGGGCAAAAGCTTATCGATAGTCTTAGAAAAATCCAGAAGAGCTAAAAACGTGGTTTCATTTTTATCTATTGCCTTTCGCATATCATCTACGCCTAGTACCGTAGACTTGTAGCCTAATTTCAATCAAAAAATTGGCTGATTACTGTTGTGTAAATATGTTTTTGATAAAAAAAAAAAACCTTGACTTTGCCAAAACGGCAATATAGCAACTGGTCTGTATTCGGTTAATCTACTATTTTCTACTTTGGAGATTGAAAGTTGCCAAAGCAGTTGGTATGTGGATCCATCGAACAATCTTTCGTAAGGACACCGATGATGGAGATGATGTGCCATCGTTTTAGCGAAATCAATCCATTTTCGAACGTTTCTTATTCAGTAAAGTACGGATGTAATATCCACACATCTCTGATCTGATCGGTTTCGCTCATTGCATACATTTTGAATAAATACTTGGAAGTCACTAGAGGTATACTTCAATTTCACCGCTTCAGAAAAATACAGTGAGTGTTCCTGTTTTCGACGAGCTCATTAGTCTTGAAAGTTCCCGGAATGTCTTCGTGGCCTTCCCAGCATAAGTAAATATGGAATTAGTTCGCGAGTGATAAGTGGACTTTATAGTGAGTAAACAGGATTCCAAGAACATTATAATAATCTAAAATAATAATAGTTAAATCAAAAATGTTAAAAAAAAAAAACGAAAGAGAAAACGAATTTAATAGCACCAACCCACAAGACAGGAAAAATCGCATCTTTTAACTTGCATCGCCTCAAACAAAAAAAAAAAAAAAAATCGATTCAGAATTTGCCCTACATCCCAACACCCAACCACCCAACAACCTCCAACCCAATTGTGTATCTCTATCCACCTCAGCCGATGGTTGTAAAATCCACGAAGTGTATCCTTCTCTTCCACCCGTTTGCACATTCAAACAATGAAGTGCAAAATGTCCTCCGGGGGCCATAAATTACTTGCGCTTCTACCGCAGCATTTACTGTTCATTCTGGCTGAAATTATTTGCACGTTGCACCTGTAAAAACCATAAAAAATCATCAATCAGCTGACGTAATGGATTGGAAGTAATTTATGGGATTAATAGGTCCTGACGCTAGGCATGTAATGGAATTTATGCCGCCGCCGTCGCCGTTGTCGCCATCATCGATTGTCGCATGAATGCACCACATCCACCATCCATTCCGTCCGTCACCGCCCCCCAACACGCAGACGACAGACCAGACCGTATGCCAGTGAGAATTCGCAGAAATAATTTTCACTGCGTGAATTTTATTTGCAGTATCTGTTCGGTAACACAAAATTTTCGGGTGCACTGAGCCAAGGATAATGATGAGAATCTCACCGAAAATCATTTCATCACACACCAGATGGGTAGTGTATGCCTGTGCGCCAGTAGTCTCGATAAGGATTATTGCTCTGTTTATTGCCACCGCACACATAGCGCGTACAACCTTTTTATTCATTACCATGAATTGCTTAATGTTGCAAGAAAACGTAAGCAGTGAACAGAGGAACACATGTACGAGCATCCAGTTCGCTTTGAGGAAGCAAGGCAAATCTTTGATCTCAACTCACCTTCTGAGCCGGGTAGGGGAGAGCAAGATTTTTTGGGGACTTAATCAGCAAATTTTGCGTTATGCCTTTAATGAGTTTGTCGTTGTGCACCTAGCTTGCCAGAAGGAAACACTTTTGGGTGTTTCCCTGGTTCTTATCGGGGTCACACATGCTCGGATGCTTTCTTAAGCAATTTCATACGGAGTGTGAATGGCCCATAAACACCTTTGAAGTAATAAAGGTTACTTGCAGGGTATTGACAGGAGTTATGCTGACGGTATGTATGTTGTAATAAGGGTGATATGAGTACGAGTAATTTGCAGTAAGGACATCTTAACGGAAATCGATTAATATAGACAATTTAAGGCACTTCATGGTTGAGTGGACCAACAACTTTAGAGACGAAGAGGGTGTAGTGTTTATGAATTTAAACTAACGTGCAGTATCTCTCATGCAATGGCATTTTCTACTTTCGTAATGATTGACTTAGATGTAACAAAGATAAAGTTCTTCTTAGAGTGTAGTCACAGAGAAAAAATTCAAGGGCGGGGCATATTAGGGTATATTAGGCTAATGTTGACGAATTTAGCCTTGATAGTCATGAGGAGCTCGTTCACATGTCGGAAACCTAAGTCTGCCTCTAATATCAAATCCGCACCCGAAAAGACGCTGTTCTTGTTGTCTGTAGCAATCACCGTAGTAGATGTCGCAGTTTTTCATCCTCCTTTTGCCCGGTCCATCTCATCGCACTTCTTGGATGTCGGTAATGTCTGCTTTGTAGCAGTCTAGGGTCTCCGCAAGTTCTTTGGCTGAACGTGGTTTTTAGAGGGACCTAACATTCCACGTGCAGACACGAAGATAGTTGCCCTCTTTACGTTTGCAAGGGTCGTCAACAGTAAAATCATCCGTATCTGAGGCTGTTGGTTGTTTCGTAAGCAGTGTTTTTTTACGTAGTAGAGAAGTTAATCCGACGGCACAACCGTCAACCTGGGCCATTTGTTATACCCCTAGGATGCGGGGCTGGTTACACCGGCGCCAGTAGGGAGTATGAACAAGTATGTCAAAGGAGCTCGCGCAAGGTGTTCAAGAAGTTCAACCTAACTGGAATTGTAGACGCCACCGTTGACTCTTTCTCGGGAATTCATCCGCTGCCCTCTGAAATAAGAAATAGTGATCCAATGAGAGAGCACTCTTCCCCCTCTCTCATCAGCTGCCGCTAAAAAATTTCCAAAGGGATTGGTTGCCCTATCTCCGACCAAGGTACTAGGCACTTAGCGTTCACCAATGTGAAGGTTAAGAGTTGCAATTGGTAGACCTAGGTTAAGAGAAAACGCTTGTATGTTCATGTAATCCATGCAGTAGCGTTTGACCACCAGCATTTGGAGGTTGAAACCTAAACATTTAACACCGTATTAATAGGTGTTCAACCCTGGGCTGCTGATTATCCCATCATGAGTAATTACAAGATCGATGCTGGTAAGCAGGTATACAACAGACTAAACGTTCCATGCTTGTCTGCACAGAACTAAAAAATACAATGCAGGTGATGGATAGGGACTTACTTTTTCGCTACCATCACATCTTGTTTTAGTTCTTTGAATTAGTCGTGATGTAACTACCTAGTTTTCTGAGTAATTGTCCATGTGTTGGGTGGCTACAAGTCGATTGCTTCTATAATTGTTATCCACTACCCAACATGCTGGTCACCGAATTGGGTTTTATATTGAAGTATTATAATGAAGATAACGAAGAACAATTAGTCCCCTTGGATGTATGGCATACCTTTCACAGAGTTTAACAAACGCCATTCTCACGACAACCTTAATAGCAGGCACAGCTTACTAGAATATTGTAGACGTACGTACTGCTCTGCGCTCCACGGATAGTATTAGCTACATAAATAGTTTACGATAGGTTGATATCTTGAGCGGAAGCATCACAGACTAAGACTCTAATTCGTACATTGACAAGTGTCATTGGAACGTTAAACGACAGAATTTCAAATTGAAAATATATCTTTTTGTCGATTTTAAGCCAACAAAACGTCACGTGACAAAACGTCACAGCGGGCAGCTATAACTTCGAGGTAGTAAGGGACTTTGTCTATCTTGGCTCTGCTATAAACTCGAAAAACAAGATCAGCACAGAAATCAAGCGAAGAATAACTCTTGCCAATCGCTGTTGTTTTGGGCTTATAAGGCAATTCAACAGTAAAGCCCCTTCTCGAACAACTAAGGAGACTCCGTATAAGACCCAGATCATCCCAGTCCTGCTTTACGGCGCTGAAACATGGACTTTATTAAAAGAGGATGAAGATATCCTTGGTCGCTTCGAGAGAAAAATTCTTCGTAAGATATTTGGTCCCGTTGGCCTTGACGGATTTTGGAGGAGAAGATTCAATCGCGAACTATACGAGCTGTACAGCGACATCGACCTAGTCAAAAAAAACTGCGTATTGGACGTCTGAGATGGCTAGGACATGTAGAGCGAATGGACAACAACGCTCCGGCCCGCAGAGTCTTCGAATTTAACCCGGAGGGACGACGCAGCAGAGGACCTCCTCGCCGTAGGTGGCGCGCACTAGTTCAAGGGGACCTCGACCAACTTGGAGTTTGCAACTGGAGGCAGGTTCACCCCGAACTGTAGCGCCATCTAAGTAAGTAAGTAGGATAGGAACGATAGGAAACAAATTTAAATAAAACAACAACGGCGTGAGATATAAAATTGATTCTGACTTTATATGAAGCCACCGTCATGACATTATGTGTGGAATAGCTCATCATTTTAATGGTCGCCTCGGCTTCGCTGGCAGTGCTTCAGACGGTCGGTCCAATTTTTGATGACTCGGTGCAATACGTACGGCGTTATTTTGGCAATAGCCTCTCGAATGTTGGCCTCGAGCTCGTCCAAAGCGAATGGCTTGTTAGCGTAGACTAAGGTCTTGACGTAGCCCCTGAGAAAATAATCGAGTCGTGTGAAGTCGCATGATCGCGGCGGCCAATTGATGAACGCTCGCCGTAAGATGACCTAGTCGCCAAATTGCTCCTTCATAACTTTGAGCGTTTCGTCGATTGTATGGCATGGTCCATGCCACATGGAGCGCCGTCTTGTTGAAACGACAGCTTGGATATATCGGTCTTATGGATGTAGGTCCAAATCCAAAGCCATTCTATAGTGATGTTATAGATAGGTTTTCTAAGGATGTACCCTATCTACCTCAATTTTCTTTTTTAAATTGACGAGGTATGGGTTTTTCGCTTCCAAATTCTTAGATTACGGCTGATTTTGAGCCAAAAGATCTTATATGTATATATGATCCGAAGCGTCCTGTTGAGATACACTTGTAGCCTCACTTGTAGCCTAGTTTCGCTCCCGTATAGAAGGGTTGACATTACAGTTTCCTTAAATATCTTTAGATAGTCTTTTCGCAAATTTGTGTGCTTCTTCAATTTGCATACTGACTGCAAGCGACTAAATGAAGCTCTAGCCTTACACAGCGAATTGTTACCGTCTAACGCAGCTCCGCGCCGTCAGTAGGCATTATGCCATTAGGTAACATTAGCTGTCGACATATTCAACTGCTATTTGACCAATGTTGATGTTGATTATTTACATGGTGTTGGTCTTCTTGGTGTTTACTTCCACCCCGACCTCGGCAAGAAGATTTTTTTCGGAATCCAAGTCCTCTGGAGAAGTTCTATTTTCTGGTGACTTCTTTCAGAACTTCGTCCAGTGTGATTTCGAAGAGTAGAGGAGAAAGTAGGCATCCTTGCTTCACTCCAGCATTTGTAATAAATGGATTGCTGATGTAGCGACCCTCAGTTATAAATCAACAAACTGTGAAATTTAGGATGTAAGAATCAAGAAGTCCAAGGTATGATTTTTCATCCATCAGAACGAGTGATGAGAGTAGAACTACGGATCATTATCGAGCAATGCGGTGAGTATAGGTCTCCGCTACATTTGCTGTTTATCGACTTCGAGAAGGATTTCGACAGCTTGAATCGAAATGCTAACTGATTGGCCTTGCGCAGGAGAGGCATCCCAGAAAAATTGTTAGCTATTATCAAGGCTACATACGAGGGAAGTACTCCTAAGTGTCACGTCGTGCTCAACCATAAGCTGCCTGAGGATTTTGAAGTCCAAAGTGGAGTACGTCAAGGGTGTATACTGTCACCAGTCACCACTATTGTTCTTGGTGATTATCATCGATGTACTCCATGCAGCATTGACGAAGAGCAACCATGGAATTCATTGGGCTATGACATCTTACCTTAAACACCTAGACTACGCTGACAATGTTTGTCTATTTTCATACTGGATAAAGGACCTTCATTTAATGGCCCACAATCTAGAAGCTGAAGCAATTAAAGTAGGGCTATAATAAAAGCTGGTGAGCTGCAAAACACTTCTAACACCCGCGCCCAACGTGTGGTCTCGGCTGATCGCGGTGGATGTATGCAGCAGCATTGGGAAGGCTAAAGCTGTGTTCGGAATGCTATCCAAAATTAGGAGAAGCAGTGTTATCAGCTTAAGAACGAAGCTGCGACTGTTCCGCTCTAACGTAGAATTGGTGCTGTTTTATGAGTGCAGTACCTGGACGGTGGATACCATTAAAACGCGCGAGCTGCAAGTCTTCTTAAACAAATGTTTAAGAATCATCTTGAGGATTTTTGGCCGAATCGAGCTCTTTAGGAATTAGTTGGAGGCAGCTCAAACGCGTTGCAGAACTCCGAACGGCCTATGCCCACCGAGGGGTTAAAGGATCTATGTAAGTAAGTATTCTGTGTGACGCATTTATGGATTTTTTTCCAAACCTGCAGGGGTTACAATGATCAGTAGCATGATCAATGCCTTGCTTAAAGCCTAGGCACTCAAACTAGACATTAGAATCGCATCGTAGTAGTTAAATTATTACCAGTCTGTTCCACAAAAACTACAAAAGGAATACCGTTGGCCTTTTACTGCAGAAGGAACATTTAAAATCCTAATTCAGGAGATACTCGTAATAAAAACAATGAAAAAGAAAACAAAAGCGGACGGCAAAAAAAAAGACATTCTCCATACCTACTCAAGAGAATCGTAATGCTATTATCCTTTTCAGATCTAAGGATGTTGGTTAAGTCTTTTCCGTTATTCCTTTCCACTTCTAAAGTTTTCCCATGTTATTTTTATCCCGTCTCCGAATTCCATCCTGTGACAGGACATCATAAGGACCAATCAAGTCCATCAGGTCTCTTATCCGTGCTTTCACCTTTCTTTAGATCAGAACGAAAGAAATTGAAATCCTGAATTCAAATTTCCAAAGTGGTTTCATTGTGTCGTCAACCGCGTCTCCCTTACGGTAATTTCACCCCTCTGTCTACCTTGGGGACACTAAACAGCCAACCAACACAGAGGCAAATCCCAATGAAAAAAAAAAAACATCCTGGACAGAGAAAGTTTTAAATTTTATTATAATGAATAAAAAATCCACGGGAAAAAGTTTCTTCCTTTAATTTCTCCTTTTTTTGTCATTTCTATAATTTTTTTAGTATTTTGCCGAAAAACTTTTCTATATCTAGGAATTTGCTTATTAATTTTTTTTTCTACTTCTTCCGGACGCGAAAGGAACTCATCTTCACCGACCGTGACTAATGGGAATAGATGCCGGTGTTGTCCACTTTTTTTTTGTTAGCTTTTCTCTGCTCAGGATTCTAAGGACGAAAGTTCTCCATGGGTTCATTACACTAAGCGCAAGTGTCGTTCAGGAAAGGTGTTTCGGTGGATGGTTTTCATTACAACTTCGGGTGCCGACATAAAACTTCTGACGAAGGTTTCAGTGGCATTTTTTTTTTTACTCGGACAAGGGTGAGGTGGAAGAACAACAAAATTAACAACATCGGGACACAGACAAAATGATAAAACACTTTTGAGTTAATTAAAAAATAAAAAAGGATAATTTTTCACCGCTCATCTCGTTCAATTAGGATGAAACACTTGTAAGGTAATTTTGTTTAAGGGTATCTTCTTGCTTCACTGAGGGCTTTTATGTGGGTGGGTAGGACGGTGAACAGAGCAGTATATTGTTTTTTTATAAGATTCCTGTGGTTATCGTTATCGTGGATTATGCAGATGAGAGTGTAACTGCTATTTGGAAGATTTGTAGTCATTAGCTAATTAGGTGCAATGGCTAGGGGTTGGCTAGGTGTTTATTTTACGGGAGTGTAACTTATTTGTATAATGGCTTGAGATTAGAGATATGTATGTCGAACTTAGGAACTATGAGTAAGTCGCAAGAGAATTGAAAAAACTCAGGATATGTATGCATGGTTTTATATAGGACATGTAAACGACAGCTAACTAAACTGGCTTCCATATAACGTCGCTAAAGACACCGGAATATGTAGGACCTTTATTTAGCCGAACGATCATAGGTAGTTATTAAGAACATGTGAACACATTTTTTTTGTACTTGAAACAGAAGGGTATGTCAGGCAAAAAGACCACTATCCGCAGAGACTTCATATTTCACACCTCAGTAGTAGAGAATAGGTTGAGCAGGAATCACAAGACGGAACTATGAAGGGCAAAGTTCAGGGTGTAGGTATATACAGTTTCAAACAATTCAAGTGTGATTAACGAAACCGACACTATGCCTCGGATAAGGACTGATTACATGTTGACGACTTTTGGCTATTGTACCCGGACAAAGATAGGTTTCTGGAATGTAAAGACGCTCCTCGACTCGGGAAGCGAAGGTCCTTAACATGCCAGATTCCTCCAACTGGAAAATTAATTCATGCGATATAAACTGGACTTTTGGGGGTAAGTGAAGTAAGATGGTTAGAAGCGGGCGAGTACCAGTCTCCAACGCGTAACACTGTACTACTCTATTCTGGAAGACCATCCAGAAGTCCACGGGAATATGGAGTCGGACTACTGCTAACAACAACAGCACGCAAGGGCCTAATTTCATGGCAGCCCCATGGTGATAGGATTTTGACGGCCAGATTCCGGACTAGAGTACGATGCGTCACCATCATACAGTGTTACGCCCCAACGAATAGTTCGTCTGAGGACGAAAAGGAGAGCTTCTACAACCTCTTAAGTGCCGTCTCCATCACAACACCAAATGCAGACATTGTCATAGTGATGGGGGATTTGAATGCCAAGGTAGGCAATGACAACGAAGGGCTCAAACATGTAATCGGGAGGCATGGACTAGGCATCCGCAATGACAACGGCGAAAGATTTGTGGATTTCTGCAATGCCAACCGCCTTGTGATAGGTTGAACCATGTTTGAGCACAAGATCTGCCACAAAGTCAGCTGGGTTTCCAACGACAGGCAAGCAACCTCCAAACCAATTGACCAGTTTGCCTTAAACCGCCGCTTTAGAAGTAGTCTCCATGTCCGAAACAGGCGAGGGGCAGATGTGGGGATAGTACGTGATCACCATCTTATGATATCTACTCTCCAACTACGCACTGCTGCAGTTCGAAGATCCCAGGACAACACAAGAATGCCCAGGTTCAACGTCGATAGACTTAGTGATCCCTCAGTGCGCCAACAATTAAGGGTGCACTTTTCGCAAGGTGTGGAGGCAATCAGCAGCTCAATGCCCGCAACCATCCAAGACCATTGGTGTGCTGTAAAAAAATGTTTTTACATCTGGTGCTGAAAGAATTGTCGGTCGATCGCAGGGAAGACATAAGGCGTGGATTTTCGAGGATACCTGGAGACGGATTGATGAACGAAGACATCTGAAAGCTCGCGTTGCAGGTACCCCAGCAGCAGGGAGAAGCGAGCTAGAGTCCCTATATCACATGAAGATGAGAGAAGTTCAGCGTAGCGTGCGACGTGACAAACGCAACTACATCAACGCGCTGGCTACAGAAGCAGAAGAAGCAGCACGGAGGCGCGATAGCAGGACCGTCTACAGAATAACGAAGGAGCTGACAGGTGGTCGCAGCTCCAGCCAACACCCAGTGAAAAGCCTAGACTGTTCCTTGCTCATTTCGGCTGAGGACCAGCTCAAGAGATGGAAAGAGCATTTTGCTACGGTTTAAAACCGTATATTCGCTAGCGATATGCTCCCAAATCAAACTGAGATGCCCGAGGTGAGAAGTTCCCGAATACGCACCACGACTCCCAGTAAAAATGAGATCATTACCGCGATCAAGGCACTCAAAACCAACAAGGCGGTAGGACTTGACGGTATTCCAGCAGAGCTCTTACGAGCAACACCAACAACATAGGCTGAGCTTCTGCTTCCACTTGTAGATAGAGCTTGGGGAGCTGAGAGCTTTCCTAACGAGTGGAAAAAGGGAATGTTCGTCAGGCTTCTTAAGAAATGAAATTTAATGGAGTGCGGAAACTGGAGGGGTATCTGCGTGCTGCCTTCTGTAGCTAAGATAATTGCTAAAATCACCCTGGAGCGAATTAAACAACATCTCGAAGACACACTCGATGCCGAACAAGCAGGTTTCCGCTCTGGATCCTCCTGTGCTGACCACATCAACACCCTGCGGTTTATCATCGAACAGTGTGTTGAATATCGATCGCCACTGCACCTGCTGTTCATCGATTTTGAGAAGGCGTTCGATAGTGTCAACAGGGAGTTTATTTGCCGTGCCTTACGCAGGAGAGGTATTCCCGATAATCGAATTGCTATTATCAAGGCTACATATGTAGGCTCCAAATGTCACGTTCTGCACAGAGGGGAGGTTGTCTGAGGAATTTGAAATCCAAAGTGAGGTAAGACAAGGCTGTATCCTTTCAGCAATATTATTCCTATTGGTGATTAGTGTTGTGCTTCATGCAGCTTTGTCGACGGGAAACGGAGGAATTCGATGGACTCTTACATCTCAACTGAAACATCTGACTACGCTGACGATGTATGCTTACTCTCCCACAGAATTATGGACCTCCACCAAATGACAGCAGATGTGGAGAGGGAGGCAGGTGTCGTCGGGCTGAAAATTAATACGGCAAAAACTAAAATTATCAGCCTTGGAACTAACTCATCGGCTCAAATATGCATTGATGGACAACCGGTAGAGAGAGTAGAGGATTTCCAGTATCTTGGGAGTATTGTCTCGACCTATGGTGGAACCGAACTGGATATACCCAACAGGATCGCCAAAGCAAAGTCTGCGTTCGGGATGTTGTCCAAAATATGGCGAAGCAATGCAATCAGTTTGAACACCAAGATAAGACTGTTCCGCTCCAACGTTGAATCCGTGCTGTTATATGGTTGTAGCACGTGGAGAGTGACCACTACTATCACCAGAAAGCTGCAAACGTTTGTTAATAGGTGCCTGCGCAATATCTTAAGGATTTACTGACCCAATCGTATATCTAACGAACACCTTTACGAGAGAACGGGTCAGGAACCAATAGGCACAACCATTCAATGGCGGAAGTGGCAGTGGATTGGTCACACGTTCCGTAAGGGTGACAGTTCCATAGCGAACCATGCTATGCAATGGAACCCTTTCACTCAGAATGGCAGAAGACCTGGCGGTCCGAGGAGAACATGGTGCAGAACAATCGAGAAGGAGGCACGGCAGTTAGGGAAAAGTTGGGGAGAACTCAGGCACATTGCCAGAAACCGTACACGATGGCGCGTATGCGTAGTAGAGGCCCTAGGACCCACAAGGGGGTACAGTATATAAGTAAGTAAGACAATGATTAATATCATATGCTGCCTTGAAATTTGTGTAAATTTCTACTAGAAATTCATTGGTCCGTTAGATCCATTTTTGCCTATTTCCCGGCTGGATGTTCTTTGGTATTTCGAAAAGGCTGCCTCCCGGATTCGAAGCCAATTGTTCTTTATTTGATTTTCTTCTAAGATTTCGAGATGGTAATGCAGTCGTAAACTCTTTAAATTCCTTGAGTTGGAAAATGTTGTAAGATCTTTTCATCTAGGCAGGATGCTCTTCCCTTCTACTGGTTCAATACTCTTTTACGTTCTTTGTCTATTGTTTGGCGCTGCAGGTTATGTCCTTGTTGGACTTTTGAATTTTGATCAGAAAAATGTAGTCATTTATGCTTTCTTTGAATTCTTGAGATTGCTTCGAAGTCACGAATTCCGGAATTCAAGTCCACTCAGCTCTCGTACAGTGTACCTACTCTTATAAGTGAATTGTGAGTTAAGCCATCCTCTTTGTGAAACTTTTGATTATGAATTTTTCATACAGTTCAACAGGTAACTAGTTAGTATCTACCAGAATTCTTGTAGTTACCTGTCCTACTAAATTAGTAGGGGTTTCGTGGATTTTGGATTTCATTTCTCGTAGTCGACCTTTCCAAACACTCCTTCTTCTGCTTCCTTTAAGTAAATAAAGACAATAAGTCTTTAAAGTTACTTTAACTCAGTACAAACCTTAAGAAAAACGTTATCCAACTTCAATATACAATCCTGATTTAAATCTATCCCCAGCCTCCTTTATTGAACAAATCAATAAAACAAATCCTCACTGAAGCATCAAAAACCATTGTCTGGGTTTATTTTTTCTGTTCTTCTCAAAGACTAACAGGACACGGCAAACACGCCAACGACAAATGTTTAATTTACATTATGCAAATCATTAAGAAGGTAACTTCTGGAACAAACCACTTAGAATACTCACTTCTTTTGGGGGAGAAGGTCAACTGGGTCTCGGTATTCATTCGCAACCTACCAAGAAGAAGACGAAGAAAAACCACGGCGAACTTGTTCATTCCTTAGAAAGACGTTGTTTCACAACTTTGTCAAGTGAATCCTACCGCGAAAGTGGATTCAATTCAATTGGACAATGGCGGAACTTTTACCTATCTGATGCAATTGTGGTGATTCGGCTTATTGTGCTTTCCATGGTGGTACAGCAGAGCAGTCCTTGAATCTCATGCATTATTTAAAAATAAAACGGAAAAATCAACACAGGCAAAGAAATCCAAACTCGAAAGACAAACTCTCATCCTAAGGTGGAGGTGGACACAGTCGTCATCATTTTAAATAATTTACAAACTCATAGCTGATAGCTATCTGGGGGTGGGCGGCATAAAGCCATTCAAGTATTATTCAACCCAGCAATCATCTCATTCATATCCATTTTAAAACGTCACCACCTTTCATGTGAGAGAGAACGGTCATTGTGTGCTTTAGTGTTCCATTCACCTTTTGCCCATTTCACTGTTAAAATCTTCTCCAGGACTTTTGGTTCAGCAAAACCCAACCGTCCACACATGAGCCAAGCACCTTTAGAGTGGCCACAATAAAAACGTTGCTCTCGCCGCTTGGACATATGAATTATTATCGCACAATGAAAGCCAACCAACAAAAAAAAAATCCTCGAAAAGAAGGATCTCAACCTGACAGATAGCCTCTAAGTTCGCCTTTTTTGTTCGTTGTCGTTGTTGTTGTTATTTTCTTTGTTTGCTGTTTGTTTGCCATTCATACATGAATGCATGGACGCTTTTTAATAATGAAACGGAACGATGGTAGCAATAACAATTCAAGATATCCTCGTACACGTAGGACATGGCAGGACGATGTGAAAAATGCAAAAAGGTTTCAAGTAGCAGTGAAACTTTTGCATATATGAATATTTTTGGCGCTGGAAACTTTTTTTTTCCCCCGAATATCGTTAGGATTTTAGTACAGATTTGTGGTGGAATTGGCCAGAAGTATGCTTAACGTTTCTATGGTTTTTCACATCTAAGGCAGATCCTTTTGAATTTTTAAAAATCTCTTTTTCTGGATATTGCTTGGGAGAAACTTTTTTGTTTCCATGTGAAAAGTTTTAGTTTATCAGGTGAACGACAGATTTAAAAGGGTAATGATACACAGTCATGAAAAATGTTTAAAGTTGATGCGGAAAAAGAAGGATTGTTTAAGTGATCCTTACGAATGAATGAGCAACAAACAGTTATTGACTTACAAGTTTTAAAAGGGCCCATCTGCTGTTTTTGAATAAGGACTACGTATGCATGGGCTAATAATTGTGAACTGCAATGAGGTACTGGAATTTGGTTGAGGTCCGATTCTTTAGAGTAATCGGTCCCACCTCTCCTGAATGTCTGACAAATATAGAAGAGTATTATTGTCCTAAGAAAGCCTTTCAAAAAGAAAATTAAAATTGCTATTTAAATATGGCATTAAATTGTAGGTTTTTTCCATTCGTTCAAAAAATGAAACGTGCAATACAAATGGTTGTGAGGCTAGGCTTCATAAGCTGTATGTGCCGAATACGTATACCATATACTTGGCTTGAGTTCGGCTTGAGTTTCGATATAGCTCGTTTGACTTTATTTCGTGAGGGTAGCTTGGATTCATGATCAGATCTAGGCAATATAACACCCAAGTGAACCCAGCGACACATACAATGCCTTAAAAACTCTCCTACAATTGTGCATGCGAGTCCGTGGGTTAGCACGACTGGAGACCACTGGTGTCATAAAAGGAAGATCAAAGAACAAAAATAAAACAGGAGCATGCACGTGCACAAAAACCATCGCAATAAAATTGCAAAAACTGTAGCACTATGGAAATACTTGTTAAAAGGAAAGGCACTACCCCACCAGGCACTACCACAGCTGCGCATGGTACTGAGCCTGGACCGAGCAGAAATGTTCTTGTCAGAGCTATACGGATTCGCGGGCTAGCAAAGTAATGAAACTGTTAAGACGAACGATAAGGGCCGCAAGTTGGAAGCATGACCGGTCGAAGTTACGAGCTTGAAGAGATGATGTATATAAGGCGGGTGGATATCTTTTGTGTCGAAGAATCGAAATGGCAAAACACTAGAAATCAGCCACGTTTCCTGGACGTTAGAAAAAACGCTTACAAGATGATCTACTGCGGAACGAAAAAGGGTAGAAACAGAATTGGTATGATTCTTGCGGCAGAGCTTCTTGGTTACATCTTGAACATTTCGAAATTCAGCGATCGTTTAATATCTCTCAAACTAGTAATGGAAGGAGGGGTGTGGAATATTGTCTGTGCATATGCTCCCCATAGTGGTTGCGATCAGAGGGAAAAATATGTATTTTGACATGATTTTCATAATCTCCTAAAGAACATCCCAAAGGAAGAGTTTCTGTTTGTTGGAGGAAATTTGAATGAACATATCGGGAAGTCATGACTGCCATGGAGGACTGAAATACGGCACCAGGAGCATTCCTGGTGAACACATTATAAGTATGTGCAGATCACATGGTGTTATCGTGTTAAATACCATGTTTATCAAACAAAGCCGGCCCTTACCGCAGTGGTAGAAGTGAAACCCAGATTAACTACCATTTGGTAGCCTATTTCATGAAGTCTCGGGTAAAAGATTGCAAAGTGATCCTGGGAGAGGCGGTAGATCAGCAACACAGTCTCCTGCTAACAGAAATTTTTATGGCGATACCGAAGACAAGCAAACAAACAAGGGTCTCTGGGAAAATCAAAAGGTACAATCTAGACAGAGAAAAAGGCGGGGCTTTTGCTTTTGTGATGAAAAATGACCTCTCTCACACCATCAACGGAGCTGAGGATGGAGAGCAGAAAATATGTGGGATTCCCTACAGCAAACTTGCTTCAAGAAGGCCAAATTATTGCTAGGAGCTTCAATAGGCCATCAACAACACACACAAGAAACATGGTGGTAGAGTGATGAAGTGATAAATAAATAGAAAGCGGCTTTCAAAGCTTGGTCAGTGTGCCCCTAGAGACGAAAAGCTCGCCTCGAAGTGAAATACAGATGCTGCAAGAAAAAAGCGAAAAAGAAGTGCGCCCACCTTCAAGCAGAGAGTACGGAGGGCCTATATCGGAAGCTGGAGTAAATATCTTCTCTGGTTGCTGATGCAAATTCGACTATACAGGTGCTGCGAATACACATTATGAATAGGAGCGCAATCATCTTCAAAATAGCCAGCCAAAGAGGGAGGAGTGCTCAGGAGATTCGTTGGCCAAAGTTCATTAACAATGCTCATGGCTAGCTTCTTGTGGATGACGATAAAATTCTGCAGATGTGGTGGCAGTATTGTGAAGGACTTTTAAATGAACAGTTTCGCCGGCTATACTTTCCAAGAGCCACCCTTAACTGTGAAGAAATACCCAACATTTTAGTCAAAGAACTTAATGAGCCGATCAAATACTACAAAAGACGAAAAGCGGTTGGATCAGACGAGATGCCCTCTGAGTTCTGCAAAAAGATGGGAGACATGGAGTTCAGATGGCTCAGAATTCTCATTTCCAAATTTATAAGAGGTAATCCAATGCCCAATCAATGGAGGGAAAGTTACCTGCTCTCTGTGTACAAAGGGAAGGGTAATACGCGAAACTGTGATAACTACCGTTCGATCAAGCTGATGTCACACACCATGTAGATCGTTGAGCGGGTAATAGGTGGTCGACTGCGAAAAATAATACGGCTATCTGAGAATCAGTGCGGGTTTGTAGCGGGTAAATCCACTACAGATGCAATCCAAGGTATAAGGATCATAATGGAGAAACATCGTGATTCTTTAAGGGATTTGCGTATTGTATTGGTTGAGTTTGAAAAAGCATTCGACGGACAACCACGAGACGAGATATGTGTGGCACTACTACATCGAGGGGTTCCAGAAACCTCTGTACAGATGATCATGTATATGCACGAAGGAGCAAGATACGAGTAAGATGCCGTGCTGGAGTAACCGAAGAGTTCCCAATCAAAGTCGGGGTGCACCATTTAAGTGTCTTAAGCCTTTTGCTCTTTTCAGATCATAACCTCGCCAAAATAGGAAGAAAAAGCTCTGATCCATGAATTTGGATTTCCGGTTCTTAAAATTTAATCACGTTTTCATTCTCCCTGGCTCCAGTTTGGATGAGGAACCATCGTATTTTTGCTTTTAGCGTTCGGTTGAAGTTCCGGTTGATCTGCTCTTGTATTTGGTGAATTGTATCAGGTGAATTTGTTGAATTCTCCGTTGGACCGTAAGAAAACGTTTGGTTTTTCCGAGAACTTCCCGTATGCGTACATACATATTATCATAGGTTTATGTCCGGTATCGAAGTTTGAAACATTTGAATCGGTCTTACTCTTTTGGTATACTCCACACTGGAACTTTGATGAACTTGCGCGACACTTATCTTACGACTCCTGTCTTATGGACATGCCGTCTGATGCAATGACACCAGAACTCCAGTTGATGCGTAAATTCAGAGTCGACTTTCCTTGTGTCCAGGACTGGCTTCGGTCAGAGTCTGAGCCAGGAATGGAATGTAGTCGTATTTTCACGGATGGTTCCAAAACCAGTCAAGGGTCTGGCGCTGGGGTCTTCGTGGAAGTCGACAACATTAGACTTCACTTCTCGTTAGGCAAATATGCGTCTGTTTTCCAAGCGGAAACTTATGCAATCCTAATGCCCATGAACTATGTTGTGAAGAACAGGTGGGAGGGACGTAGCATTTGTGTTTGTAGTGACAGTCAGGCTGCGCTTAAGGCCTTGCTTAACCCTTTAACCACTTCCAAAATAGTGCGTGAAAACTCAAAAAACCCAGCTCACACTGGGATCTTGGGGAACGAGATCTCCGATGAAATTGCTAGACAAGGCTCAGAGGAGGCTTTCTCAGGTCCCGAACCCGCGTTGGGTCTTCCTCGGTTAGGGCTTCCATTGACGATTGGGTCTCTCACGAGCACAATTGTATGTGGCATGACTCTCCAGGTTGCAGGTTAACTAAACGCATGCTCCCGGAGGTCTGTAAGAAATCATCGGCATTCTTGCTGTCTCTCAGCAGAAAAGACTGTAGACAACTTATCGGCGTCTTGACAGGCCACTTCGCTTTTGCCAAGCACCTTAACGTGTTGGGCTTAAGTGACACTACAATCTGCGACGCTTGTGGAGAGAGCGACGGCACCGCGGAACATTATCTCTGTGAGTGGTCGGCCTTTGCTCATATCAGGTGGCAGATCTTCGGTGCGGATGTGGTGAGTGCTGGTACTGTAAGCTCCTCATCACTGAAGTGCTTGCTTGGCTTTCTTCGAAAGTCAAGGAAATTCCAATAAAATGGGTAAATCAGGGTTTGCTCTCTGGCAGTACAATGGACCAGTTGTGTCTGAGTGCTCCAGTCGAGTTTTTCCTATCCCGACAAAAAAAAAACACAGTGGTGCAAATCTTAAATTCTTAAGCTAAATATGTCTTACACCACTAACTTTAACCGCCTCACATAAATTTATTGTGGACTACGTAGACAAAGATGCGGGTATCTGCTAGTTGACAATAAGTATCAGCCCTCTCTCCAACCGCTGCTCTATAATTGCCATGACTCCTCCTCAACTATTCTGCACCATGTATTTGTCAGTTGGTCAGCTCTTCTGCCATCTTGGATTAACGAGTTCCACTGCATCGTTTAATAAGCTATAGAACTACTTTAATTTTGGAATGTATGGCCAATACGCCTTTTTTTTACTAGGCCGATGCCGCTGTAAAGCTCTTGAATCTTCTTTTCCAAAACCCGTCAACGCAAACGGAGAAGAACTTTTCTAAGGATATCTTCATCCCCTTTAAATAAAGTCCATGTTTCAGCGCCGTAACGCAGGACTGGGATGATCAGGGTCTTATATAGAGTCTCCTTAGTTGTTAGAGATAAATCTTTACTACTGAATTACCCTATTAGCACAAAAAAAAAAAACAGCGATTGGCCAGAGTTATTCTTCGGTTGATTTCTGCGCTGGTACGAGTATCATTATTAGAATTAATAGATGAGCAAAAGTAGACAAACTTCCTTCTTAAGTTGTAGTTGCCCACTGTGACGTTCTGTCCAATTCGTCGGTGTTAATTGTCTCTTCTCGTTGACTTCGTATACTTAGTTTTCCCTTCGTTTATCGCTAAACCCATTTTGGCTGCTTCTGCGTCGATTGGAATTTCCTTGACTTTCGAAGAAAGCCAAGCAAGCACTTCAGTGATGAAGAGCTTACAGTACCAGCACTCACCACATCCGCACCAAAGATCTGCCACCTGATACGAGCAAAGCCCGGACACTCACAGAGATAATGTTCCGCGGTGCCGTCGCTCTCTCCACAAGCGTCGCAGATTGTAGTGTCACTTAAGCCCAACACGTTAAGGTGCTTGGCAAAAGCGAAGTGGCCTGTCAAGACGCCGATAAGTTGTCTACAGTCTTTTCTACTGAGAGACAGCAAGAATGCCGCTGATTTCTTACAGACGTCCGGGAGCATGCGTTTAGTCAACCTGCAACCTGGAGAGTCATGCCACACACAATTGTGCTCGTGAGAGACCCAATCGTCAATGGAAGCCCTAACCGAGGACGCTGGAAGACCCAACGCGGGTTCGGGACCTGAGAAAGCCTCCTCTGAGCCTTGTCTAGCAATCTCATCGGAGATCTCGTTCCCCAAGATCCCAGTGTGACCTGGGACCCAGATAAGAGACAGAGAATTCAGCCTTGCGACCGAGTTCAAAGAGTTTTTAATTTCACGAACTATTTTGGAAGTGGTTAAAGGGTTAAGCAAGGCCTTAAGCGCGGCCTGACTGTCACTACAGACACAAATGCTACGTCCCTTCCACCTGTTCTTCACAACATAGTTCATGGGCATTAGGATTGCATAAGTTTCCGCTTGGAAAACAGACGCATATTTGCCTAACGAGAAGTGAAGTCTAATGTTGTCGACTTCCACGAAGACCCCAGCGCCAGACCCTTGACTGGTTTTGGAACCATCCGTGAAAATACGACTACATTCCATTCCCGGCTCAGACTCTGACCGAAGCCAGTCCTGGACACAAGGAAAGTCGACTCTGAATTTGCGCATCAGCTGGGGTTCTGGTGTCATTGCATCAGACGGCATATCTATAAGACAGGAGTCGTAAGATAAGTGTCGCGCAAGTTCATCAAAGTTCCAGTGTGGAGTATACCAAAAACCGCCTCGCCTAAGACGATGGATGGCTTTGATAGTGCAACCCATTATATAAGTATCAAGGGGAGGTAAGTTCAGCAAAGCGTCTAGAGCAGAGCCAGGCGTACTCGGGAAAGCTCCCGAGCAGTCGAGACAAGCCGTTCTTTGGAGTTTCGCACAAAAGGCAACCACATATTTACGCGAGAGCCCCTTTCACCAAACAACCGACGCATATGCGAGGAATGGTCTTATCATAGCCGTGTAGATCCAGAGAACCTTATTCGGTGATAAGCCCCAAGTCTTGCCAAAAGCACCCTTACACTGCCAGAAGACTGAGAGCGCCGTCGATGTTTTCGACTCGACGTGTTTGGACCAATGAAGTTTCTTATCTAAAATCACTCCCAGATATTTGGCTTCATTGGAAATGCGAATGGTGACGCCTTTTAGTACTGGCTGAGTCAGACCGGTCAAAATCCCCCTTTTCGTAAAAAGAACAACCTCAGTCTTAAGAGGATTCACCGAAAGCCCACTCCTAGTACACCATTCATCGATCATGTCCAGCGCCGCCTGCGCGTTAGCACAGACCGTCGCCAGGCATGGCCCGACAGAAAGTACGGCGACATCATCCGCATATGCCTGAGCGTAGACGTTAGAACTATTTAGAGTGTTCAACAGAGAGTCGACCACCATGCACCATAACAATGGAGACAGAACGCCACCTTGCGGACAGCCCCTGTTTACCCCTGTCATAACATATTGGCCACAATCCGCATCCACTACCAAAGTTCTATTCATTAGCATTGCTTTAATCCACAACACTAATGTTTCATCTACCCCGTGTTGTCTGGCAGAGTCGCACATGCAGTCAAAAGTCGCGTTGTCAAAAGCACCCTCGATGTCGATGAAGATACTAATCGCGTATTCTCTCCTATCAAGCGCGCATTCAATTCTGGCCACTAGATTTTGAAGTGCGGTCTCACAGGATTTCCCACGCTGATAGGCATGCTGCATCTCCGATAGTGGATGCAGTTTCAAAGCAACTTTGCGCACGTGAAATTCTACCAGTCTCTCCATACTTTCCAGTAAGAAGGATGTCAAACTTATAGGTCTGAAACTCTTGGGGAGCGAATAGTCTTCCTTACCAATTTTCGGTATGAAAGCTACTCTGACTGTCCGCCAAGGTGTAGGAATATATGCCAGCTCCAAGCTAGCGGTGAAAATTCTTTTCAGAGTTGGCAATAGCTGATCTATACCCTGTTGCAGCATAGCTGGATATATTCCATCGGTGCCAGGCGATTTGAAACCATCAAAAGATGCCACAGCATATTTGATGGCCTCATCTGTTACCACGGCTGATGCAATATACCAGCTGCGCCGAGTTTTCTGACTTAGATCAAGCTCAGCCTGGGTAAGCGGGCCAAGCTGCGACCTAGTGATTATCCGATTGCCAGGAAAGTGAGTCTCCAGCAGAAGACTAAAAGTTTCCGCTTTCGTCTCAGTAAACTTGCCATCAGATTTT
Organism: Brachypalpus laphriformis; assembly: GCA_945910035.1. NCBI lineage: Eukaryota > Metazoa > Arthropoda > Insecta > Diptera > Syrphidae > Brachypalpus > Brachypalpus laphriformis. The sequence continues at coordinate 281,668,833 of OX246754.1, read as the reverse complement.
CTCAGTGACTCCGGTTTGGTCGGCTTGCCCCTTTTGAGAACCTTAACCAACCTGCTGGTTTTACCGAGTGTCTCGATCTTTTCACAAAAATCTCTATAAGAAGCACTTTTCGACAACCGAATTAACTTCTTGTAGTCTTTTTGCTTCGATTTAAAAAGATTCCAGTCACCTTCTAAATTTGTCTTGAGTGACCTATTTAGAAGTTTTCTGGATTCTTTACTGCAGTTCTGGGCTCCACCAGGGAACCGGAGTTCTGCAGGGGGTTTTTGTCAATGGGCATGTCAGTTCAAAACAGCTGGTAAGGACACTAGTCAGGTTTTGAACAGCATCCTCAACCTTTCGTTTCGTTCTGAGTTTAGTTGGAGTTTTGACAGATCTGTCTAGCTCTTCCCTAAACCGCACCCAGTTGGTTTTCCTCGGATTCCTCCTCTCCTGCAAAGTTATGGCCTCGCATTCGATTTGGAAAGCGATGTATCTATGGTCTGACAAGGACACCTCCGGCAGTACCCTCCAGTTGCTTGAAAACTTACTGGTGATTGCCCGGTTAATGTCGTTTGCGTATGCAAGCAGGTATGGACTTTTGATAGATTGTGCCTCTGGTGTTGGCTTGTGAGTTCCGCAAAATTCGTTCAAGTACAATATAAAAGAAGTCCCATGACAGCGCGTCACATTGTCTGAAACCTTTTGTGACATCAAAGGTCTCGGTGAGGTTATTACCGGTCTTGATGGAGCAGCGAACGATCTGCTTCGTCATCCTGCACAGACGAATAAGTTTGGCAGGGATGTCAAAACTAGACATGGCTCTATGTAGCTCTTCTCTATACATGCTTTCGTAGGCGGCCTTGAAATCGATAAAAAGATGATGAGTATCGATTTGAACTTCTTCGGTTTTCTCCAGGATCTGTCGAACTGTGAAGATTTGTCCGTCCACTTCGTCTTGGTTAGGTGGATTGATATTTTGGCTATCATTGTCTATGTTATAGAGTCGCCATTATACAGTCTACAGACTGGTTTCTCCATATTCCATATTCCCAGCATCAACTACGATTCTACTACGAGGTTTCTGTACGGGTTTTGCTTCTCTGACACGTTCTTTGTACCTTTTGGTAAAACTTTGTTTTCCCATCTCTTTTGCTCGTAGAGCTCACGAGTAGCTCTCGTCTTTATAAAACCGAGGGTTATTAGCGATTATATTATTATTAAAAAAAACAGTTGGTTGCATTGCAGACCACATATTAATCATGATCAGTGGGAAATACTTAACTGCCATCAGTAATCTCATGATATCTGCATTAAAAGAATTATCCTCCTGGGCAGAACGAAACGGGCTAGGTATCAATCCGACAAAGACCGTACTGGTTCCGTTTACTAAATGAAGGAAAGTAGATGAATTTGATCCCCCAAAAATGAATGGAACTCCTCTGAAATTATCTCCAATAGCAAAATATCTCGAAACTATCTTAGATTCAAAGCTTACCTGGAAGAAGAACACAGAAGAAAGAAAGCACTGTGCGGATTCTTCGTTTGCAAGAAAAAATTTTAGCTATACTTACCTACCGTATCGTTGTATGGTGGAATGCAACGGACAATACCAACTATCTAGTAAATCAAACTAATGTAGAACGACTGGCATGCATAAATGTAACAGGAGCACAGAGATCAACACCGCAAGCAGGCTTGGAGGTGGTGTTAAACCTCCTCCCCCTGGATGAGTACATTCGAAGCACAGCTGCCAAGAGCGCGTTTCACGTCGAACAATCGGGCCCGTGGAAGCAAAGTTCCTATGGACGTGGTTCTATACTACACAACCGACTAAATATGTATCTAATGCCCTACATAGACTTCTACAAGAATTACTCCACGTTTATTCCCGAAAGACAAAAGTGGGACTCCAACACATTAACCAATGAACAGATCATTCAGATCTACACCGACGGGTTTAAAATGGATATAGGCTGATTCTGAATTTTTCTGTGAATTACTCAAAATCAACGACTTATACAAACTCCCGGATGACTGCAATATCTTTCAAGCCGATGTCTTCGCTATTGAAAGAGCAGCACAGACTATTCACAGAAAGAACCTCAATCCTTCCAAGATTACTATCTTCGTGGATAGTCAAGCAGCAATCAAAGCACTAGACAGCGAGGAAGTTAGATCAAAAGCAGTTTCGAGATGCCGAAATTCCCTGAATAGTATATGCAATACCCATAATGTTACTCTTTGCTGGGTTCCCTGACATAGCAATATAGAAGGGAATGGGATGGTAGATGAACTAGCCAGAAAAGGATCAGCATTAGATACAGAACATACTCAGACACCAGTAGAAGTTCCTATTGGACTGTATCATATCTCCCAGTTTATAGCTGGTATTGAATGAAGGAACACCAAAAGCCTGCGGGCAATGAAAAGAAAAAGAATTCCGTATCTTGAGAGATGCAATAGGCGAAATGGCCATAAGGTATCAACTCATCCGAGCACTGCAGGAGCTGTCTACAGAACCGCCGCCTACACAATATGGGTAACAGGTTTTTTGATAAACTAAGAGATCTTGTGCAAACTCCACTTAGGAACATAATATGATTCATAAAGAGCTCAGGTAAGTTTGCTATTGGACCGACCGAAAGATAAAAAGTTTATAGGTTCCATAAACGAAAAGGGAAGGTTAGATTAGGTTAGTGTGCTGGTCCTCTACATCACACTCAGGTCAGTACAGACCCATTGCGATACCCATGGGGAAAAGAAGTTAGAAAGAGAATAAGATCCCTTCCTCGTGAAGAAAAATAAACATCTTTGTACGTAGCCTATTAGAAAGCATATAGTACTTACTGTGCCCGAGATACAAACCATCCAGAGGATTTTATGAAGTTTGCGATGTCGTTGATCGGTCTGTTGGACAATTCTGCTAAATCCTTAAAGAAGTATTGTCCAAGGTATCTATTCTTAAGGTGGTAGAGGCCTGGGCAGTGGCAGGGGAAGTGGGTAGTGTCCTCGTGGACCTCCTCGTCGCCGCAGACCCTACAAAGGTCTTCGTTCGGGACACTATTGTGCCCCGTAATAATTCCTATGAGAGTGGAGAGTGATTTTCTATTCCTTTGCAGTAGTTTTTTGGTTTTTGCACTGTCAAATGTAGGCCACAGCTTCCTCGTGATGATACAGGTATCTAGAGAGGAACATCTGTCTTTGCCTCCGTTAGGGCTTTGTTTGATGTCTTAATTTTGAGTGTGCAAGGCGGGATGTACACTGAGGGGTCGTATTGGTCCGAGTTTAGTGCCGAACCTCGTCTAGCCAGTTTCCCTGGTATGCCTTCATGTCCAAAGACCCAGCAAAGTTCTACCTTATGCTGTGTTCCAATAACCTTGAGGTTTTCTCTACAACACTTCACAAGCTTCGATTTTATTTCTGTAGCAAATATTGCTTTTACCGCTGACTGGCTGTCGATGAAAAAGTTGATATCCTCACGTGGTATTGCCCTCATCGCAGTCTCACGAGACGCTATTGTCACTACTAGGACCTCCGCCTGGAAAACGCTGCTGTAATTCGGAAGCCTGACTGATAAGGAGATGCCAAACGTTTCAGAGAAAATGCTTGCGCCGACACCCGTTTCCATTTCGGATCCATCGGTGTACACGGATGGTTCTCTGGTTGGGCGTTCTGCCGGTTTTCTATTCTTCTCAGCTCGGAAAGGTGCTTGAAAATGGTCTTGTGAAGTCTAGGTATGGCGTTGTGTAGTCTGTGCTAGATGCACTGCCCAGGCATCTGCGTAGAATCATAGTATGACCCATTGCATTTGGTCTCCAGTTATCTGTTTGGCTTAACCTTAGGGCACTAATGGCCGCCGATGCTTGTATAAAGATGTCTAGCGGAAGCAAGTTGAGGATGGCTTCGAGTCCTGCAGTAGGTGTGGTTCTCATTGCACTGGTCGCGCCAATGCACGCTAGTCTTTCTACTTTTGTGATAGCAGTTAAGTTGTTCGCTTTGCAGGTGGCTTGCCATCATACAAGGCTGCCATAAGTTAGTATGGGCCTAACTATAGCTGTATACATCCATAGGATGATTTTGGGGTTTGGTTTATCCGAATATTCTGTTACACGAGTGGAAGGCTATTGTTGCTTTTTTGACTCTGTCGTTACAGTTTCCAATTCAGTTTTCTATCGAGCACCAGGCCGAGGTATCTCGCGCTAATAGAGATACTTAGGGGGGTACCCCTTACAGAAGGTGTTACGAACTGTGGAATTATTATTTTGTTCGTGAATAGTACTAATTCCGTTTTCTGGGGATTGACCGCTAATCCACATTTCTGCGTCCAGGAGTCAATGGATCTTAGTGCCCCTTCGATTTGTTCGCTCAGCCGGAAGGAATTTTCCTGTTGCCAGCAGCACGACGTCGTCCGTGTAAGCTATGGTTTTGACGCCGCTGTTTCTGAGTTTTAAAACAACTTCGTTAAGGACAATTATGCACAGCAGTGGAGATATAACCCCTCCTTGAGGAGTACCTCTTGAGACGTAGGCTTCCAACTTTATTCCTCCGAGCTTATTGCATATTGCATAGCATATTGACAATCCACCCAATCAGGGAGTTGTGAATATTGAGGTTCCTTAAGGTTCTATGAACCGCATCTATTCTGACATTGTTGAAGGCTCCTACAATGTCTAAGAAGGCGGGTATGAAGACCACTTTAACCTCTCTCCATGTTTTAGGCAGGTATCCCCAAATGAGGCTATTGAGGTATAGTACTTTGAGTACCGGGATAATCGTGGTTATGGTTTTCTGTAACTTGATCGGGATAATTCCTTCGGGTTCTGGGGATTTAAGGGGAGAGAACGATCTAATAGCCAACTCGATTCTTTCTTCCGTGACTAAATCCGTCAGTACATTCGCTTCAATGCTACTATTAGTCCCGATGTTATAGTCTGGAAGGGTCGTACACCCTGGGAAGTGCGTTTTTAACAGAGAGCTCAGTGATTCCGAACAGGACTCCGTCCATCTTCCGTCGGGTTCTTTGAGGGATCCTAGGGTTTTTGGTTCTCTGGATAGGATTTTCCTTAGTCTCGCAGATTCTGCCGTGCCTTTGATCTCGTTACAGAAGTTTTGTCAAGAACGGTGTTTAGCTTTCTCTGACTGGACTTATATTTCTTCTAATCTGCGTCTAGTCTCGTACTTTTGTCTACATTTAGAAGGTGTCTAGTTACCTTTCTGATGTTAGCTAGTTCCTTCGACCACCATGGTGCCAATTTTTTGTATTTCCTTTTATTTATTTATTTTATTTATTAATCTACTAGCATAGCTTACAGATTATACAACAATAAAAATAAAAATAGAAGATAAAAAAACAACTTAAATAAGTGGATTAATATAACAATTTATAAATGTAAATACAATCTAAATAAGGAAAACGATAACAGATATTAGATCCTCAGTAAAGCAAACAAAATGTTTTTAAATTGGTCCCTGGAATAATGAAAATCTATGTGTCTACTTACTTCATTAAAAGACGCAAGAGCTCTTGTGATTGGCTCATTTCGACCATAGTTTGTTCTATGTCTCAATTGAAAAAAAACGTTCCGTGTTCTTATACACCTTTCGGGTGCATAAATAGGAACTCTATATAAAAGGGCAGGGCTATTTATGTGGAAACACATAACGTCTCTAGCGAACAAGATATCGTGGGCATACCTTCTTCTGCTTAGGGGCAATATGCCCAGTAATTGACATTGTGCACTATACGAAGGTTCAAAGTTCCAATGCATTTTTAAAAATATGAATTTGGTAAAACGTCTCTGTACCCTCTCAATTCGATCTGAATGGCTTTCATAGATTGGATTCCATACAATATCGGCATATTCCAGTATTGATCTAACCAGGGATATGAATAAAGCTAGGAGAGTATGAGGATCAGTAAAATCTCTTGAATTCCTTTTAATAAATCCAACTAGCGAACTAGCTTTGGCGACTATGTATTTAACATGAGGAACATAGGTAAGTTTGGTATCCATAATGACACCAAGATCCTTGATTAGACTGACTCTTTTCAAACACAACGTTTCAAGACAATAGGCGTGAGAATAATACGTCTGTGATCTTGAAAAAGAAATAGCAATGCATTTTTGTATATTTAACTTTAAACAATTTTGTAAGCACCAGTTATGTAAATTATTAAGGTCGAGCTGAATCTTACTACAATCATTTGCTAGCTTTATCTTCAGGAATAGCTTAAGATCGTCTGCATAAAATAAGCATTGGCAGAATTTTATGCACTGAAAAATATCGTCAATAAAAATTATGAAAAGCAGGGGACCCAAATGACTACCTTGCGGGACACCAGACACACATGAAATGGTTCTGGAGTAGCAGTTATCCAGGTAAATCTTTTGGACCCTACCTACTAAAAATGATGAAATCCACATAAGCATTGCCGAGTGAAAACCAAACTGTTCTAGTTTCTTTAATAAGATGTTATGATTTACGGAATCAAAGGCTTTACTAAAATCAGTGTATATAGCATCTACCTGGCATCCACTTTCAACAGCATTTATAACGTAAGACGTAAAATGAACCAAATTAGATGTCGTCGAGCGACCGGAAACAAAACCATGCTGAAATTCAGATATGTGTTCTTTCACATGGAACTCCAATTTCTTCTTAACAATGCTTTCGAAGAGCTTTGGTATAGCTGACTGTTTGCAAATTCCTCGGTAATTTTCAACATCATTCTTTGACCCAGATTTGAAAATAGGAACAAGATATGAAATTTTCCAGTCTTCGAGGAATATGCCAGAAGAAAGAGATACATTAAAAATTGTATGAAGGGGTTTACACAATGATTCATTACAATTTCTCAATACAATAGCCGGAATACCATCTGCTCCAAGTTTAGAATTTGGCTTGGTACTGCAAGCTGCTGACCGGATATCACTGACTTCTAAAACTAGGAGGCCAATGTCAATTTTCGACCTCGAATTCGGGTTAAAACTTATTGGTTAAAACTTATTGCATTACAATTTGAGTAAACGGTTTCAAAAAATTTCGCAAAAAGTTCAACTGTTCCTTGAGCATCATTGGAATAAATACTTTTATACGTCATTGTTTTGGACAGACCAGTATTACTCCTTTTATGCTTTATAAATGACCAAAAATACTTAGACTCTCGCCTTAATTTATTTTCTACACTACATACATATTTACTGTGTAGAAATTTGCACAAGATATTGAACTGATTACGTAGCCTACAAAACAGTTCTTTATCATTTTCGTTACCGGAAATTTTAAAACATTTATAAGCTTTGTTTCTTAAATTCTTTAAGCGTAGAAGGCGCCCATTATACCATGGAGGTTTGGAACTGTTTTTCTTCAACATACGTGGAACAAACATAGAGAATCCAGACTTCAGAATAGACATAAAGCGACTGTACATTTCACTGAGACATAGATTTTCAAATTCCCGATCCCAGTTAAACGAATTCAAAAACGAATTCAAACCAGCATAATTGCATTTTAAGAAATTAAAGGGCCTATCTAAAATCGTGTTCCTCTTATAAAAATTATACATTTCAATTTCTATGCAAATTTGTTCATGATAAATAGAGTTATTTAGAAGAGCAAATGGTGCTTCAAATACATTAATTTTAAAGTCGTTTATATTAACAAATACAAGATCTAAAGCTCTATTTTGAGAATTCATTATGGTATTAATTTGACATAAATTAAGCGAAAGCAAGCCATCAATAATAGCCTATTCATAATCTTTCACCACATTGTGTGGAATAAGCATTTTATCGTCCTCAGACCATGACCATACAACATCACCAATATTGAAATCACCCAGAGCACATATATAATTTGATTCTGAACAATGATTACTTATAAATTCAATGTTTTCAATGTATTTTTCATAACTTTCAACTTTACTATGTGATGGTATATAATTAACAATAAAGAATATAGAATCGTTAGTACCTTTAACATTGACAGAAACACAGATCTGTTCTACATCTAGTATCGGCAATTCTATCTGCTTACAAGAAAATGATGATCGAACAGCAATCAGCACACCTCCACCACGTTCTTCAACAGATTTGCAGCGATCACGGATTTCTGTTGACAAGATTCCATCATAAAGCCAGGTTTCCGTAATTACTATCACATCATAATCTTTGTGACAAGAAGCCGTAAACAAGTCTAGAGTCTTCGTTCTGCATCCACTAGCATTGTGATAATATACTTTAATTGAATCAGAATCCTTATTTCGGTCCACGTTAAGTTCGCAGAGTGGCTTACAAGTTTCAATAGCAGTAGCACGATTCAGTTTTTTGGGTTATGGATGAAAGATCGAATCTTTACTCCACTGGGCCAAAAACTCCCATTATAAACAGTGCTTGCAAAGTTAGCAGGAACACTAATTTTAAAATTTACAAATTTTAGAATTTGACCACTTTGAGTTGGTTTAAACAATTTAAAGCATGAAAAGCCAGCGGGATATATCTAATAATATCGTCCTTGGATGTATTGGGGCGGAAACTCGAAATATGAAACCATTTCAATTTACGAACGACATGAAGTTCAGCAAAGTTTTCACTGGTACCGAAAATTATTTCCGGCCGTGCGTTTCTTTGAGAAACGTTCTGCTCAATGTTAGTAGCACCAGAACTAACTCCAACAGCTGACGATTCGGTAGCAGCAGCAATACTCATAGTATTCAAATTAACAGCTTCCGTAACAGAGGCAGTGACATCAACAGCAACATTAAGGCAATCCGCATCAGCAGCAACAAAATGTGTCTCACGACCACTCATAGAGACTGCAACATTGGCATTAGCGGCATCAAAAGCAGCGTCCACCTCCGCAACAACACCGGCATTAGAAACATCATCCACAATAATAACTTTTTCGGTAACTGCAGCTGCAGTTAACCCATGGAAAGAATGTTTTAGTTTCTGGACAAGCCTTGCGATCGACGTCAGCAGGTCCTAGCAAATTACATTCCTGCAAGAATCTGGCACTTTTCTTCAGCTCGTTGCTAAAGAGATCCCAGTTGGTTTTTCTGGGGTTTCTGTATGGTTTAGGTGATTTATAGTTACTACTCAGGAGAAATTCAAACATTTTGTGGTCAGAGTAAGATTATTGCCCCACCACATTCCACTTGTCGATAAATAAACTTCACGAGTTACTGATTAAAGTTAAGGGAAACACAATGGACCGTTTGGCCCCCGTGAGAAACACCTAGGTACACTTCCCTCTAACCTAGCTTAACCTAACCTATTACCGCCCAGTCTTTTTTACAGCTTCCTCTCCATCTCCTTCTCTGTATAGGCTGTGGTGCCGTTGAAATCACTACTTTTACTGCGTCTATTGCTGTAACGAGAGTTTCCGTCAGCTTCAGCTTCGGGTCGTATCTAGCATGTAGAGTGGTCAACAGTAACATCGATTTGTACATTGTACCAACACCTGATTCCTATACCTAGAGATAGTATTTATACATACTTTAAAATTGAACAATCAGCTATTTATGTATATGCAAGTATGTATCAAAATACGTATAAGTAAGTGTTTAAACTCTTAACAAACCTTATTATAAAGCGTTTTTTTAATTACCATATTAAGCAAAGTATAACGAATAAATCTGGAGGCGTCTAAGGCTCTATAGAACACCTACGTCATTAGATATTCTGCGTCACTCTGCAGATTGATGAGAAAACACATCAAGATATATTATCAACCTATATACGTTCCAATGTACCTATTATAAAAAAAAAGAAAAAAAAAACTTCTATGTACCTAGGTATGCTTAATTTATATACCAACATCCAGCATTACTTGTTCACTCAAAAAGTTCACATCAGAAAAAGAACAATATTATCCTAGGACATGGCCCATCCTATACATACATACAACATTCCTAAAGAAGCCACCACGTGTTTGTACCGAGCTTTCAGGCTCTCATTCTCATTTCTCCTTTTCGAAGATACAACTCAAAATCCAATTCGTATGCTACAACTGGTTCTCCTTAAGAGTATAAGAGCACGGTTGACTTTCGTAATATTCAAAGCTTTTGTGTTTTTGTTTTGAAGGACATATGATTGAAAAAGGCAAATACAAATTTAAATAAACATTTATTTATTATATAAATAAATAAATTTAAAATTAAGAACAAATTTTATAATGGGTGGATACAAAATATCTTAAGTCATTTTCTTGCAAGGACTCACCAAACTGTAAAATAGGTCAAGTCTTCTCATCCAGATTGAGAACACAGACTTATCGACGAAAATACGAATTGCCGTCGGAAAAACAGCACATCGTAGTTTCAAGAAATTTCCTAAAAAACACCCCCAAAGTATGCTTCTCACAGAGCTCCACATAGACGCATCACATTACAGGTGTGTACCGCGCATGCTAACATCAGCCCAACCCCTCCAATTTATCACATCGTATACATAACGTCTGAAGAATATAAGGATTTTTTTTTCTTTTCTTTTTAGAATACAAAAAGGCATTCAACCAATCTACCTGCCGAAGAAAACCCCTCACACCATTGCGCCACCACCCAACCCCAAGCAAACGTTAGCACATCAAAACCGGAGAGCTTTTAAAGTTATTGGGCTATAATTGTATTGCTTCATAGGTTAGGTAGATAAATAACTGAATGAACGGTTCTTATGTGCCCCAGCATGGCACAGCAACTGTGTAAAAGGATTCTTTCTTCTACAAATCAACAAGGATTCTCTCCCTCTCTCTTGCTCGCACATAGGTAGTAGAAAAGCTGACACAGACTTACGTCTCGTAGGTTGTGCGACGACGTGCGCGTACTTTTTGTGTTCACTTTCTTTAACCTGAACTCTCTCTCCATCACACCCCCCTCCGTACCAGAGTATACCTTTTCTCTATGGTAAAAGAAAGGTGGACGACTACGGTAGACTCCACCTATTCAGGTGCTGGCCTAGGTACCTTCCCCATACACGCTCAGTGTAGGTTTTGTGTGAGTGATTTATTCCAGCCAATGGTTGATTATTTACCAACCGCAAACAAGGTGTGACACTTTTATTTAAAGCCCTGGTGTGTACCTATACCATTCACCCGTAGAGGTGGTGCGCACCTATGTGCTATGTACAAGTGTTGCAGATCTCCTATGTACTCGGCGGGTATATGGTACATAAAACTTTCTTAATAATCCTTGGGAAAAAAAGGAAAAGCAAAAGTTCAGTACCCTGCAGGGGATGTATTTATGTGTGCTTATATCTATTTATGTGTAGGTGCTAGGAGCTCCTCGAACCATCCGAGCGGGCACGGATGGCGCTAAGGGATGTATGTGATGATGCCAGTGGGGAAAGATATACGTATACACTTTTTTTTTATGGTATATTGAATGAATAGGGATGCTGATGCTTAAGGAGTCTTAGCGAAGGAGGTGGCCCTTCAGAATGGCACTCTGTTCTTAGGAAACAACGAATCGATATTGTTCAAGAAATTTAATGCGACCTTGCAGCAATGTATGTTCGAATCGATATAAACACGCTGTCTGTGGAGTGGGCATTTCGGTTTCTCAACAGGTCCTAGAAAATATCACATCTGGGAATTGACCTTTGAGTGGATATTTCCTTTTATGACAGGACATAATGCGCGGATATAAAAATATTTTTTAGTTCAGCTTTTATAATTGAATTCTATTGAGTTAGCATGCGTTTCTGAGCATCCAGGAGTTATTTAAGGACAAGATTAGAAATTGTGTCCACAGGGCCATATTTTATAAGGGGGTGATGGGCGATGTACAACGAAGTCTAGGTCCTGTTTGAAAAGCGATAAGGAACATAGGTTGAATGGATATGATACAAAAATAAAACCAAAAGTACATTTTGCTCAATCAACATAAGGTACTCTGCCTGAGATTAGTGGGAATGAACCTAAGAATGAGCTACTACTTACATAAGTAAAAAGAAAATTCTGTGATCTTAAAACGGGAAATACCTAGGCCTTATACTGGGCAGAAAAGTAAGCTGGAAAATGAATGTAGTTGAAGATATTAAGACGGCCATTATGGCGCTATACACCTGTAAAAGAACCTTGAGCTATAAGTGGGGTTTCCGTCCGCAAATATTGCACTGGCTTTATACAACGCAAGGGCAATACTCATGTGTGGAATCTAAGTCTGTGGGACTGTACTGGAAAAGACCGGCTACCTTACTGCCATAAGTACGATTCAGAGGTCAGCATGTGTCTGCGTTACCGGTGCTCTCCGCATAACTCCTACGGTGGCGCTGGATACAATCTTACACAACATTATAATAAAATAATGGCTTCCGACTAAAGAATCATCACAGTGAAATAGTAATAATACAGAGCATGCTAAAATCTAAGCTTATGCAGTAACTGAATTGAAGTTACAGACTACCTAACATCGTCCCTGGACTTCAATATCAAATACAACACAAACATTCCCAGCCGACAGAATTGGGCGGAGAAGTAATACCACTTTGGAAATATATACCGATGGGTCTAGCACAGAGCATCGTGTAGGAGCAGGCATGTTCTCGGCACCCCTGGATATGCAACAGTCTCTAAGACTACCAGATTATTGCAGTGTATTTCAAGCGGAGGTTAAAGCTATTTGTGAAGCGGCTGAATGGCTGGAGATGAGATCGGTATCGAACACGGACATCATAATTTACACCGACAGCCACCCAGCTTGAAAAGCACTGGAATCGCCAATAATAAGATATAAATTGGTAAAGCAATGCCGCGCATCCCTAAATCGGATATCGAATTATTAAAATCTCACTCTGTGCTGGGTTCCTGGTTATTCGGATATTTTAGGTAACTGCAGCAGATGAATTAACTAAAAATGGCAGATACAAAATCTCTATAGCGGCACTGAATCAGGCCAATGAGAGATGGCGCAATCTTGACACATGAAGCAATGCAAGACATACATGGCCCCAGTTAAATAAAAGAAAACCAGAAAGCCTGCTACTGATCAGCAGACCATACATAGGTATCCTAGTAGGACTGCTTACTGGTCATTGCGTTCTAGTCAGGCACTTCGCGAGGCTTCAAATTCCGGTCAACGAATTTTGCCGCAGCTGTATGCACGAAGACGAGGTGGAATCCCCCTTTCACTTGCTCTGCGGCTGCCCAGCCCTATCTTCAACCAGAAAATAAACCCTTTGGGAATAATTCTTTGAGAAACTTACAGATATCGCCGATTCGGATATCAACAGCATCTGGAAATTAATGCAAAAATAATAACTGACTCACGTGGCATCACAATGGACCTCATTTGTTCTAAGCGAATACTGTCGATAACGGAGGATAGCCGCCTAACATAACATAACCTAACACGGAAATAACTCGTAACCTAGTCTATAGCAAGGAGAGTTTCGCCACTTTTGGCGGTAAATTACTTGTTGGAAAAGAGTTTAAAAGTGGTTAGGCCTAAGGGCGAACTATATAGGTGTTTGCTCTCACCCTCGCATTCAGCGGTTTCTAGTGCACTTATTGGCATGTTTGTGGTAAATAAAATGTATATAGAAATTTATACACATTCATAAGAATACGTTCTGAACCTAACGGGAATTATTTCTTTACTTCTGATTGATAAATAAGGAATAAGATACTGGTCGAATTACATTGATCCCTGATAGCGCCAGAAAATTGCTCATTGTTGTAGTGTAAGATTTAGCGGCAAAGTTTCCCTTTCCTCTGGTTTCTCAACAAATTTTTGAAAACTTTTGGTAAACAAGTTTCAGTATACCGATTGGCAATTACTGTCTGACTAGTTTCCTATGTTTGTTATCCTGTCTTAATAAGGGGACTTGCGCTTTCCGTGCTCCATATCATGAACTGCTGTTTAGTTTCTGGGTCCTACTAATACAACCATAATTCATCACCTGTTACGATTTTACTTAAGTAGCTAACTGTTCATTTTCAAATTTTCTAAAAAAATATTGAGAAAGACAAACCCGTGCTTTTTTTGTCTTCATTCAGAATTCGTGAAACCCATCTAGCAGATTTCCTCGAGCTGTTCAGAGCTTAACTTACTTAACTTATGTCCTTTAACCCCTCGGGGGGCATAGGGCGTCAACCACGCCTGCGCGCCATCGTGTTCAGAGTTCTGCAACGCGTTTGAGCTGCCTCCAACTCATTCCTAAAGAGCTCGATTCCTCCTCAACTGTTCTGCGCCACGTTTGCCTAGGGCGTCCCGCTATTCTGCCTGCCTGGGTGAGCGGATTCCACTGCATAGCGTATTTCGCAATGGAGTTGTCTTCGCGCCGTAGGGTGTGTCCAATCCATTGCCACTTTCTTCTTCGTATAGTAATGCTTATAGGTTCTTGGCCCGTTCTCAGATAAAGTTATTCGTTGGAGATGCGGTTCGGCCAAAAAATCCTCAAGATGATTCTTAAGCATTTGTTTACGAAGACTTGCAGCTTGCGTGTGTTAATGGTGTCCACCTTCCAGGTACTGCACCCATAAAGCAGCACTGATTCTACGTTGGAGCGGAACAGTCGTACCTTGGTTCTTAAGCTAATAACATTGCTTCTCCAGATTTTGGACAGCATTCCGAACGCAGCTTTAGCCTTCCCGATTCTGCTGCACACATCCAGTTCGGTGCCACCGCGATTAGCCGAGACGACACTTCCTAAATATAGAAAGTTATCAACTTTCTCGACTTGCTTTCCGGCAATGTTAAGTTGAGCGCGGATATTGGAAGTACTCAGGGCTTTTGTTTTGGCTGTGTTTATTTTTAGCCCCACTTTGTTTGCCTCAGCTTCTAGATTTTGCGCCATCAAATGAAGATCCATTATCCGATGTGAAAGTAGACAAACATCGTCAGCGTAATCTAGGTGTTTAAGGTAAGATGTTATAGTCCAACGAATTCCAGAATTAGCTTCCGTCAATGCTGCACGGAGTACATCGCTGATAACCACCAAGAACAATAGTGGGGACAGTATGCACCCTTGACGTACTCCACTTTGGACTTCAAAATCCTCCGATCACCATTGTGCACGACGTGACACTTGCCGCCCTCATATGTAGCCTTGATAATAGCTATAAGCTTTTCTGGAATGCCTCTCCTGCGCAAGGCCAACCAGATAGCATCTCGATTCAAGCTGTCGAAAGCCTTCTCGAAGTCGATAAACAGTAAATGAAGCGGAGACCTATACTCAACGCATTGCTCGATAATGATCCGTAAGGTGTGGTCGATGCAGGAGGATCCAGCTCGAAAGCCTGCCTATTCGACATCGAGAGTTGAATCTAAATGTTCTTTAATTCGTTCTAGAATTATTCTAGCTATTATTTTGGCTACGGCTGGAAGAACACATATACCTCTCCAGTTACCGCACTCCATCAAGTTACCCTTCTTTGGAAGCTTAATGATCATCCCCCTTTTCCACTCCTGTGGAAATTGTTCACTATCCCAAGCTCTCCGTATTAGCGGATGCAGCAAATCTGCCGATGTATTTGGCGCCGCTTGAAATAGCTCGGCAGGGATGCCATCAATACCCACCGCTTTGTTTTTCTTGAGGGACTTGATTGCTGTTATTATTTCAGCTTAACTGGGAGGTACGGTGCGAATTCGGGAATTTGTTGCTTCGAACTGCTCATTCGAATTCAAGATTATACCGCCGTCGTCTAAGTGATTTAGCACTGCAGCAAAATGTTCTCTCCATCTAGTGAGCTGATCCTCATCCGAAATCAGAAGGTTACCGTCTAGACTCTTCACTGGATGTTGTTTGGAGTTTCGACCACCAATGAGCTCCTTAGTGATGTTGTAAACAGTCCTACTGTCGCACCTACTCGCTGCTTCTTCAGCCCTTGAGGCCAGTGAGTTGACATGTTGACGTTTGTCACGTCTCACACTACGCTGCACTTCTTTCTTCTTCGCACGGTATTGGGCTTCAAGCTCGGTTCTCTCTACTGCTGAGGCCGCTGCAATCCGAGCCTTGATTGCTGTACGGTCATCGATCCGTCTCCAGGTGTCTGTAGAAAGCCATGTGCGGTGGTGTTTCTGCTTTTTACCGACATAAGTGCGTGCCCCAGTCGCAAAAGCATTTTTCACAGCACTCCAGCGGTCATCCATGTTCTCTATGCTGCTGATTGCTTCTGCTTCTAAGGCAAGATGGTCCCTGAACTGTTGGCGCACTTGGGGAACCTTGAGCCTGTCGATATTAAACCTGGTGATGTTAAGCAGGTTTGAGCGGTTGCTGTTGACGGATGCAGTACGAAGGCGTAAATGAGCTACCATAAGATGGTGATCTCGTTCTTGTCCGACGTCAGCTCCACGTCTGTTTCGGACGTCCAGGAGACAATTTCTAAAGCGGCAACTGATCGCAATGTGGTCGATCTGGTTGGATGTTCGTTGCCTATCAGTAGAGACCCAACTGATCAGAAAGTGACTTAATATTCGTGACATAACGGGTGGCCTATCATCACTAGATGGCCATCATTCTTTTTAAATCATAGGTTATTTTGACACTGACAACTGTTTCCCGCTCGAAATCTTGACAGAAAGTCAGTATCATACCTCCGCGGAATGAAATGAGTCGCTTTACGCTTGAACAACATTGGGAAATATTGAAAACTTATTTCCAAAGTGAGTGCTGTGTAGCCCAAACAGTGCGTTTTTTGAAAAGAAGTTTTGGCCGAAATGAAGCACCCACCGCGCCTGCTGTACGCAAGTTTGTGCAAAAAGTTCGTGAGACTGGTATGCTAGTGGACAACACTCATGGTCGTCGTAGGTGCGCACAGACGAGAATGTGGCTGCTGTAGCCGAGAATGTGAGACTCAATTCACGAACATCAACTCGTTATCGATCTCAACAGCTTAACATTTCATGCACTAGCTTGAGGAGAATTCTGCACAACGATCTGGGATTATTCGCTTACAACGTCCAATTGATTCAGCAATTGAAAGGGCACGACCATCCGCTTCGTTATCGCTTCGCAGTTTGGGCCTTAGAGCAGCTTGAATTGAACAACGATTTTGGGCGAAAAATGATTTTCATCTCGGCGGCTACGTTAACAAACAAAATTGCCGCATCTGGAGCTCGGAAAACCCGCACGTTATTGTCGAGAAGCCAATGCATCCACAGAGAGTGACAGTTGGGTGCGGATTGTGGAGTGGTGGTATCATTGGACCATTTTTCTTCGAAAATGTGGGCGTTACAGAGCCATGTTAACGACTTTTTTTTTTTTACTGAAATTGAAGATATGGATTTGGACGACCTCTGGTTCATGCAGGATGGCGCGCCATGCCACACAGCCCATGCCATAATCGGTCTTTTGCGCACCAAATTCCCAAATCGTGTTATCAGCCGTCTTGGCGATGTCAATTTGCCGCCTCGGAGCTGCGATTTGACCCCTTTGGACTTTTTTTTGTGTGGAACCGTGAAGGATTGATATTATGTCAACAATCCGGAAACGATTCAAGCACTTAAGGCCAATATCATCCAAGCAATCCGTGAGCTACAGCCCGAAACCATCAACAAGGTCTTGGAAAATTGGAGTGATAGAATGCGCTACTGCGAGGCCAGCCGAGGCAGCCACTTGAACGACGTTGTATTTCATAATTAATGGGAATATTTGCTCTTACTAATAAAGCCATAATACATGGAAAAAATTTGATTTTGTTCATTTGATTGCATTTTTAAAAAGAACTTGTAGTTGGCTGAGACTTCCGAGGGCAGAAGTTCTAGCTTAAAGGTTCTTAAAGCTGCGGAATTACTTGCGATGGTATATCAACATCCGATCAGAACATCGCTATCTACATTGAAAGGTAGGCTGCGCTAAAGGCGCAAGAGTCTTACGTCACAAAATCCGAAATCGTCAGGAATTGCCGCACATTGCGTCAGACTATGCTGGGTACCTGGACACTGCGATATAGAAGGCAACGAAAAAGCCAACACACTGGCCAAAAGAGGAGCAGAGCTCCCACATAGTGACATATTTGCTAGCATTAAGCCACAAAGGTGCGTGGCTAGGGAAATTATCCTTGATAGAATCATCAACATGGTTAATCTAAGATGCTCCAACTTATATTATAATAAATGGTTATAGGGTGTCCAAGGCCGTGTAGCCTGGAAGAATTGGTACACACTTTTTGCCATGAAGCTTCCCTAGGGATCGCGATGGGCGCACCTTGGTGCCTAGTATTTTTATGATAACCTCATGACCCTATTCCTAAAATCACTTAAAACTATTGGATTTGTAAATTTTTTTAAACACCATGAAAGATGTACAATTTGATCTTATTGAAGTAAGACAATTTGTGGACTCCATGGGAGCCTCGCCTTAGACATACATTTTCAGCCAAATCAGCTCAAAATTTGAAACAACCATTTTTTTAGAAATCATTTAATAAGTAAGGAACAGTTATACCCATTATTTGGCAAAAAAAATGTATACGCCATCTTATAGCTGATATCGGAACCAATCGAAATATGAAATTTAAACAAATTGTTGGAGCCGTTTTTGGGAAAAGAGATTCTGTCCCAAATCGGTTTTAAGTAAAGCGATATTAATTTTGTGTTTACAATGAAAATTCTGATTTCAGCTCGTATTCAAACCACAGAGGTGAGGTTAGAGGTACGTCCTTCGAGTCGCTTAGGCTGCAGTCAGCTATACATACAGGCCGGCAGGTAGACAGAATTGGCACACTCATCTCTAGAGTTTTTGGTGTAGGTACTTAAAATCAGTTCGCGTAAAATAAAAGTGTAAAGGAAATAATTACATTTTTCTTCTTCTTCCTACTCGTATTTCGGCGAAGCTATGATCTGAAAACAAAGGATCGTAACCCTCCCACTTCACTGCATTACTTCTGATGCGCCTTTGGGGTTCGTCTGGGAAATAATGGAAATAATTACGTAATGGCTCAGAATTTTAAAGAAACTTATTTGAGGAAAATAAAACATCTTGGAATCAATCAGTAATTATTTGCGGCTTAAAAAATAGTTTATTTCGCAACAGAATAATTCATCAATTTAAATGGCTGTTTTTATGAAATATTTCATTCGATATACATTATGTATGATATGTAGGATATCTAAACAAAATTTATTGAAGTTGGTGTTAGTGTGTGTTTTCCATTGGCAAATCATTTCGGAATTCTAAAGAAATTTAATTGGAAGAAACAAAATATAAACATTATTCGACTAACAGTTCAGATTGCCCAAAAAATAATAAAAAAAAAAACCAAGCAATTGGTTTTAGACGGAGAGCTGGTGAAATTTTTTCATGATTTTTTCGTCAGCGAAATTTTTCTTATTTTTTGGTTGTCGTGTTCGGATATATCACGGATGTAAAATTCTGGCGGACCTGGGCCGGGCGCTTTAGGGGCTACGGGGGCTCAAAGTTGTAAATAATCTTGAAAAAAAATTACAGCGTCAACTTTGAGTCCTTGTTTGATGAATCGCAATTAAAAATCATATCGTGTAGTGAAAGTGCCAGAGCGATTGGGCGGTCGCAAACCCCGGCCAGAGTGCCCGAAACATGTAACAGAAACTCCATTTTTTAAGTTATTTCGTCCACACTCAAATTTTGGTATATCATCTAGTATATACTGGTGAATCTAGAACTGAAATGCCAGAGCAAAATTCCGGTCGCAACACCTTGCCAAAGCGCGTCAAAGCACATTGTGCGTGAGGGGCCTTTTCAATGGTTTGTATAAGGAATCGTTACATATCTTCAAAAATATGTAAATGATTAAGAACATTTCGACTGCTTCTGAAAGACTATTTAAAGATCCTTAACACTGTGTATTAAGTTTAGTCCTAACATTTATACTTTCGAAAATATTTGATTTTAAAACTCAACATATCGAAATGAACCAAATACTTTCTCTTCTCATGATGTTTCTACACCTAAAGTAACTTAAGAGGGGTTTTTTTTTTTTTTTTTTTTTTCAGCAAGTCCAATTATTAGTTGTTAAATCTGCAATTGAGAAAAAAAAAGTTTGCACCATAAGTCAAAATACATTGCATTACTCACTTTAAGGTATGCGTAAATATGCGATGAGTTTATTGAGAAGTACAAGTAAATTTTAAGGATTGCTCTGTTCAATTTGCACCAGTTTTAATCTGTCTCTTAATACAATTATAATAAAACTACAGTAGACGCTCGATATAGTGAACTAATAAAAACTGGGCCTGTTCACTGGAACGAGATTGTTCACTGTAACGAGCGTCGACTCCTTGAAGTAAATTTCATCTAAATGTGTATGTTTTTACATCCAATACATCGAAAATAGAATATAATTACAATATTTTTTATTGCAATTACTAAAAAACAGTTTGCATTTGCATTACAAACAACCCAGAACCGCGTAGCATATAATCGTGCAAGATACTTTCACAACTCGATGAGTAGAACAAACGATAAATTTGGACGATTGTATATGGTTATGCATATCTATGAACGTACGTACTTCCCAGCTGGCCTAACTGGCGACTGCATGGCACTAATGAGTTTTAACTGGTTTTTGCATGCTGCAAGGTTCTAAGAAAATAAAAAAACATAAGTTCACTGTAGCGAGATTTTTTTTGTTCACTATTTAGAATAGCCTGTATAAAATATTGCGTGTTCACTATATTGGATTGTTCACTATATCGAGCGTCCACTGTATAACATTAAAATTTATTTTGAGTAATAATTAACAAAATCGATTTTTCGTCATTCTCCATCGCTGAAGAGCTTTACCTCATCATTGGATTCTTC
Source organism: Brachypalpus laphriformis (assembly GCA_945910035.1). Taxonomy (NCBI): domain Eukaryota; kingdom Metazoa; phylum Arthropoda; class Insecta; order Diptera; family Syrphidae; genus Brachypalpus; species Brachypalpus laphriformis. The sequence goes on along the minus strand of OX246754.1, from coordinate 281,648,131 downwards.
GTCACTGCAATAGTTACGTCCGTTGTCTGGAAAACATTGGAAAGGATAGATAAAGAGCGAGAGAAAGATTTAGTGTAGTGGTTTGAAGCCCAGTTGTTTATGCTGCAAAGAAACTCCGGGGATGGCGTCCAGAGAACTGGGGAGATTTTTGTAATTTTTTATCTTTGCTCCTGATTCACATTTTTTTCCCCCGATAACTGATGTCATAAGCAAATCATTCACCCTAATTGTCATTGGCGTTTGTCGCTTTTCGAGGATTGTCGTTTTATTAATAGCTACGACCTGCTGACCGTTAAACATTACTAAGCAATTTGTTTGTCGTGTAGAATACTATTACAACATTTTCACAGTGAAAAAGTTATGAAAATGAATTCGTGCTACATCTGAAGAATAAAACGACAATCGTCGAAAAGCAACAAACGCCGACGGCAATCACGGTGATTATCAGCAGAGCGAACAATTTTTCCAGCCATATGACTAAGCTACTGCCACACAAGCTTTCGCAATTTATCGGACTGACTTTATATATTTATTTAATTTTTTTTCCATTTATTTCATTTTTTTATTTCAGAATATCTTTTACAATAGAAGAGTCTATATTATAGCAAAAGTTAAGTTACAATTAATGGTAAAAATAACAAACTAAAACTTAAATAAATAAATAATTCAATTAAAAGCCTTATTTTCAAGATTATGAATCAAAAGAATTATATGAGTATAATTATACATTCTGCCATATTAGTTAATTATTGATTAGTGATTTTACATTATTAAGTTTTAAAATTAAGAAAATAAAATCAAATTGCATGGATTTAAGAATTAAGAATTTTCTGCCAAATACCTGAAGAGAACGCGGTGAAAAAGCGGAGTTCCTCGCAGTTTTCTAATGTCTAAGGGTAGAGAGTTCCATTGGCTGACAGCATAAACAAAGACTTGGCGCTCTGATAGAATGCATGTGAATCTTGGTTGAATCAATATAAAAGACCGACTTGAATTAGGAAACGTTATTTTATCATAAAGATTCGATGGTTCTTTCCTCATAATAATATTATTCTCGATTCCGAAGTATGACTGCGAAAAATCAGACATCTGTACGTGATAAAAGGGAAAATTAAGGTTTTTGCATAACGGAGTCTTATATTTTGTGGGGTATAGAGCTTTGTAAAGGAAAGACTTCGCAAACATCCATAAATTCTCCCGATAACTAGCGGTATATGACAGTCCCAGCTAAATGTACTGTTGAACCAAATACGTAGGTTCTTGGCCTTTTCCACGTAAACTATTTTTTGGTTTCCAATGTGTAAAGGAGGAAAATAACTAAAGTCAAGCTCATTTTTGTAAACGACTAAGCATTTTGATTTTGTTGGATTCAACCTCAAATTATTTGCCTCAGACCAACGTAAAATACGATCAATGTCGTTGTTCAATAAATAAACACCGTTCTCGATCATACCCAATTTGCAGCTGAGGCGAATCTGTGCATCATCCGCATACAAATCAATCGATGAGTTTTGAACTTGCACCGGTCATTAATACACATTGTAAACAACAGTGGCCCAAGTGTTGATCCTTGGGGTACTCCAGAAAAGAGTTTTAAGACACCAGAGACGTGTTTACCTATCGCTACAGCTTGGCTTCTTGCGGATAGGTAGGAAAGCATCAAATTAGCAGCTGAGTCAGAAAACCAGAACTGATGTTTCATTTTTGAGATGAGGACACTATGGTTAACTGTATCAAAGGCTTTAGAAAAATCCAGTAATCCTAAAAATGATACTAAATCTCCAACCATGGCGCGTCTGAGTTTTTCAGTTACTTTAAGGACAGCAGATACGCAACTGTGGTTTGCCTAAAGCCCGATTGGTCAACACATAAGAGATTATTGTTTTTTATAAAGCTTGAGATCTGGCAATGCAAAAGCTTTTCGAAAACCTTCAAGATAAAAGGAAGAATCGATATTGGCCTATATTCGGGTGGCGATAGACGTGTGGAGTTTTTAACAACGGGGATAACTTTGGCAATTTTCCAGGTGCAAGGGAGGAGGATTTCATGATGATAGTGTTGAATATATGGGTGAGAGTAGGCAAAATATGCAGAAGTTAAATTTTAAAAAGAGTGGGTGCATTTCATCGAAGCACATAGCTCTCGATTTAATCTTTAAAATATTGATCACAACATCGGCTTCTTCAATTCTTTGAAACTGAAAAAAGCTGTTCGAGCGAGGGCTGCTTGAAAGCACTAAAGGATTGATTGAGTTATTCTGTAGATTTGGAGATCCAGATTGGACTTTTACAAAGTTTGACTTGAGAACGTCTGGGTTTAAATTTTCAGGGAATTTTTCCTTTATGTGCCCAACGCCAAGTTCCCGAATGTTTTTCCAAAGCGTTTTAAATGGTAAATCTTTGTTGAGCCGATTTGAGTACTCTTGGATTTTAGATTCCCTAATTTTTATGCGTACCTTGTTTCGGGCCACACGAAAAGAATTAAGAAGCTCTGGTAACCTGAAACGTTTCCACTGCTTGTAGGCTAAATCTCGTTGCTTAATCAGTTCCAGAATTTCTTGAGTGAATCACGAACTATGCCGATTTTTGACTATCTTGGTTTTTAATTTGACGTGAGTATCAAACAAATAATGTATAGAGTTTTGTAAGAAAGTTACTTGGTCATCAGCGGAATTCATGAAATAGATTTATTGCCAGTCATTCTGGTGAACATCCTCTTCCAATTGAGCCAAGACGATATTTTTAAAGTCACGATACTCGAATGTAGTGGGTAATATTCGCGGAACAATATTTAATGTCGCAAAAATTAGGTCGTGCTTTGAAAAAGCAGATGCTGATAGTTGGTCGTAATGCAGAAATATTTCAGTATTATTGCTAAAGAAAATTATGAGAAATAAAAAAATGCTTGCTGATATCAGGATTTGAACCACGAACCACTAGCGTGGTAATTGACGGCATTACCACTACACCATTGCCACAATAAGATAAGATAAGGGATAAGAATGAAAATTCCGATTTCATCACGGAATGTAACTCTATAGACCTAAGATATGAAATTTAAAGCAGTTTAGCCTGCAAACCGCACATAGTACTCATTGCGGTCCATTGTATTACCAGGCAAGAAACTTTCTTTGGTGCATTGGTTGAAAAACTTCAATGGAGAATTTCAGCATCTCCGTTGAGTAGAGCGATGACTTTCATCTTCTTCCAGAAAATACTTTCCGAGAAGAATTGACAAAATTGGCTTAATTTCGCTTCCATTCAATGAAATAAGAATTAATGCTGAAATTTGTTCCAAGTATGTTCTTGTTTATGTACATTATTTAAGTTTTACTTACGTCTCACAAGTTTGTGTTTCAGAAGAGAGTTAAAAAAAACCTCATTTTGAATTCATTATTGTAAAATGTTTCGGCTGTTCCATTTAGAATTATACAAAAGTTTAAAATTCTAAAATTGTAAATGGACTATTCGCGTGAATTTTTAACTATTATTATATTTTCTAAATTATTAAATAGAACAGCCGTAAGCTTTTACTAAAAAGACATTTATAAAATAAAATCTCAAAATTCTAAATGGATCAGCCGAAGGCTTTTACTATAAAGAGTTTTAGAAAATAGTTGTTCAAAATTCGCCAGAATTTTAGGTGTTTGATCTGGAATGTACTAAAGAATACTTCCTTTCCTTAAACCCTCCCTAAATTTAAACGCAAATACTAAATCACTACTACTTTCCATACTTTACTAACGCACGTTGTTGTCCCACTTAACTTTATTTTGCAAATGAATTGACTTCAAGCCAAGCTTTCAAACTATTGTGTTGTCAATTTATCGAACGGTAAATTCTTCTGTTATATTGACAATTTCATTGTTATGTTGCAATCTTCTCGTAAGAAATCTTTTATTTCCAGTTTACATTTGGTCTTATTGCTCTTTTGCAAAGTGAAATAAGGCCAACTTTAGTCTTGAATATTCTACTTATAACTTTATAAACCGGATAGTTATGGATTATTAAGGTTGTCCTTATTGCCCGGCTTGCATTAGGACCAATATTTGCGCCCGTTTGAAAAGTCCTCGTTAATACTCTTCTGCCAAAGTAAGATTAACCAGTGGGGCAGTTGAGCTTCCAAAATTAGTTTGGAGAGAATGCAGGTCAGCCGAATAAGAAGTTCACAAATTCGTGGAACCCTTCACGTCAAAGAAAACATCTCACAAGATATTGATTTTTATGAAAACACCAAAGAAAAGCAAACAAACAAGGGTCCATAAGAAAATCAAGTGGTACAATCTGGACAAAGAAAAAGGCGAGGCTTTTGTTTTCGTAATGAAAAATTACCTCTCTCACACCATCAAGGGAGCTAAGGATGAAGAGTGCAAAGCACAAAATATGTGGGATTCCCTACAGCGAACTTGCTTAAAGAAGGCCAAATCACTGCTAGGAGCTTCAAAAGGCCACCATCAACACGCCAAAGAAACATGGTGGTGGAGTGATGAAGCTAAGAAAGTGATAAATGTGAAGAAAGCGGCTTTCAAAGCTTGGTCAAAGTGCCCCTCTAATAATAGTGACGAAAAAGCTTGCCTCGAAATGGAATACAGATGCTGCAAGAAAAAAGCGAAGAAGAAGTGCGCTCAGCTTCAAGCAGAGAGTACGGAGGGCCTGTATCGGGAGCTGGAGAAAATATTTTCCCCGGTTGCTGATGCAAACCGGGCTATCCACGAGCTGCGAAGACACAATATGAACAAGAGTGCCACTATCTTCAAAATAGCCGCCCAAAGAAGGAAGAATGCTCAGGAGATTCGTTCGCCAAAGTTCATTAGCAATGCTCATGGCCAGCTTCTTGTGGATGACGACAAAACTCTGCAGAGGTGGCGGCAGTATTGTGAAGAGCTTTTGAATGAACAGTTTCCCCGGCTATACTTTCCAAGAGCCACCCCTAACTGTGAAGAAATACCCGACATTACAGTCGAAGAAGTTAGTGAGGCGGTCAAATACTACAAAAAAACGAAAAGCGGTTGGGCCAGACGAGATACCCTCTGAGTTCTGGAAAAACATGGGAGACATCGGGTTCAGATGGCTCAGAATTCTCATCTCCAAATTCGTGAGAGGTGATCCAATGCCGAATGAATGGAGGGAAATTTACCTTCTCCCTGTATACAAAGGGAAGGGTGATACGCGAAACTGTGATAACTACCGTTTGATCAAGCTGATGTCACACACCATGAAGATCGTTGAGCGGGTATTAGGTGGCCGACTGCGAAAAATAATACGACTATCTGATGATCAGTGCGGGTTTGTCTCGGGTAAATCAACCACAGATGCAATCCAAAGTATAAGCATCATAATGAAAAAACATCGTGATTCCTTAAGGGATTTGCATATTGTATTGGTTGACTTTGAAAAGGCATTCGACAGACAACCACGAGATCTGATATGGGTGGCGCTAAGACATCGAGGGGTTCCAGAAACCTATGTACAGATGATTATGGACATGTACGAAGGAGCAAAGACAGGAGTAAGATGCCCCGCTGGAGTAACCGAAGAGTTCGCAATCAAAGTCGGGGTGCACCAGGGAAGCGTTTTAAGTCCTTTGCTCTTTATTACAGTCCTTGATTATCTGCTTGAAGGTAAAGTGATGGACCCCAAGGTACATCAGTTATTCTTTGCTGACGATGGAGCCATCATAAGTGAGCATCCTACATCCCTGCAACGAGCACTTGATGTGTGGGTGGACGTTTTGGAGGGAAATGGGTATCGCATTAGTTCAAAAAAGACAGAGTACTTGTGCGGCCCGTTCTCTGATCCACTCAGGCCTATTCCAGACATTTATTTGAATGGAATAGTGCTTCCCAAGTGCGAAAAGTTCAAATATCTGGGATCTATGATCAATAGCAAAGCAACTTGTGATGACGACATCAATCATCGTGTAAGCGTAGGGTGGATGAAGTGGCGAGAAAATTCCGCTATCTTTTGTGACAGAAAAATGCCACCTAAGTTGAAAGGAAGGCTCTACACCGCAGTTGTACGTCCAGCGCTCACATACGGTTCACAATGTTGGACGATGTACAAAAAGTATGAGAGTAAATTAACGACAGCTGAGATAAAGATGCTTCGCATGACAGCAGGAGTGACAAAGCTTGATCGAATAAGAAGTTCGAAGATCCGTGGAAGCTTTCACATCAAGGAAACCATCGTACTAAAAATAGAGCGTGACCGGCTCAGTTGGTATTGCCACGTTCAAAGAAGAGATCATTTGAACCCTGTAAAAAAGGCAATATCTATGCACGTTCCAAAGACATCGCGATGTAGGAAAGGCAGGCCTATAAACGCCTGGATCAGACAAATGCGACGACATCGGCATCTCATTGGCCTTAGTAACCGAGTGATCCGAAATCGGCAGGCCTGCCGATATTTTCTGAGGTCAAATAGGCGAACCCCACAGGCGGATCAGTAGAAATGCGGTGAAGTGGGAGGGTTGTGATCCCTTGTTTTCGGATCATAGCCTCGCTGATAAAAGGAAGAAGAAGAAGATTGATTGATTGGAGAGATCATTTCCCTCTTTGAATCTACGAAAAGTTAATTTTTTTCAGTAATATAAAAAAAAAAAAAAACAATTTCAACTCTCGACGTCGAACAGGCAGACTTTCGTGCTGGATCCTCCTGCATCGACCACATGAACACCTTACGGACCATAATAGGGCAATGCATCGAGTACAGGTCAACATTACATCCACTGTTTATCGACTTCGAGAAGGCCTTAATCGAGATGCTATCTGGTTGGCCTTACGCAGTAGAGGCATTCCAGAAAAACGCATAGCTATTATCAAGGATACATACGAGGGAAGTAAGTGTCACGTCTTACACAATGGTAAGGTGTCGCAGGATTTTGAGGTCCAAAGTGAAGTACATCAGAAGTGCATACTGTCATCACTGTTGTTCTTGGTGGTCATCAGCGATGTACTCCGTACAGCATTGACGGAAGGTAATAAAGGGATTCGATGGACTATGACAACTTATCTTAAACACCTCGACCACGCTGACGATGTTTGTCTATTTTCACATCGGATTCACATCTGGAAGCGGAGGTGAATAAAGTGGGGCTTAAGATAACCACAACCAAAACAAAAACCCTAAGCAGTTCTAACACCCGCGCTCAACTCAGCACTGCCGGGTAGGTAGTCGAGAAAGTAGACAACTTTCTATACCAAGGAAGTTTGATCTCGACAGTGGCAAGTCTTTGCAATCTTTTGGCCACACCCTACTACGCGACAATAACTCTATTGCGAAATACACCATGCAGTGGAATCCGCTTACCACAGGCAGGCAGAACCCCTAGGCAAACGTGGCGCAGGACAGTCGGGGAGGAATCAAGCTCTTTGAGAATGAGGTAAAGGTAGCTAAACGCGTTGCAGAACTCCGAACAAGATGGCACGCAGGCGTTTTTGACGCCCTATGCTCCATGAGGGGTGCAAGGATTTAAGTAGTAAGTAAAACCAATTTTCGTACTTATTTTTATATACATGGAAGATAATTTTAATTTGCTGTGGAAAAAAGAATCTAAGAAATTCAACTTTTGAAACTAAATTAAATACTAAATCAAATAGTTCCCATTGCACATGCTGGAGTCAAAAGCCATAATCACAGAGAACACAGTTATCTTAAGCTTTGCTTATGTATTACTAATCAGTTGTTTCTTCCTTGAATTATTGTACCAATGCAGATTTGAAACAGTTGTGCTGCTTAATGTTATTGGATCCAAAGACCATATTTTTTTCTACAGAAGCAATATAAATACTGTCAAATATGGTTTACTCTTCCTTCAGGATTGAATCTACAATATCTCGAGTTAGTTAATCTATGTACACAGGTATGATTCAAAACAGTCTATTCTTTACTTTTTAGATATACCTTTTCTCTTTCAACTACAATAAGATTTACTACCTGCTGCGTAAATCGTTATCGTACCACCCACAATCATAATCAGCTACCCAATTCATTTCGCCGCCATCGCAGGTTAAACCCAAACCACCACCATTATCACTAAACAAAACTCGACTCTTTCCACTTTCACTCAACAACAAACAACAACAAATTAGAGGAACTCTAATTCATTTCTTCACCAGTGTCTATCAAATCTCTTACCTTCCGGCGGAAAAAGCACCCCAAGGAGTAATCAACAATTCTCATCAGAGCGAGTCTTGATTAAATTAAGAATTCTCCATCAAGCCAATTACTTTCCCTCCCCCGCCTTGCCACAACCGTGAGAGCACCTGCGTATAGTCGATTCACTTGAATACAACTTAATTAAGGCAATTTACTTTGATCCTGGCTGCCAATTGTCAAAATTTCAACTTGCCAAAGGGGTTGCAAACAAATCAAAGCTCACCCTGTAATAAGTAATAAGTAGACGACAAAGTAAAAAAATAAAAAAAATATAAAAAATTCTGCTGAAATAACAAAATTGTATAACCTTGTGTTATTCCAGTATTCAACCCCAGCAGATACGACGACGACCGACAAAAACTCATAAAAAGGTGAAAACATAATCTGTGAAAATATGGAAATGAAAACGGTCATCCCTTATCATGGAACCCATCTCCATTTCTTGCTCTTCAGGGGACAAACCATATTTTACGCATTCCTTTCGATAGCCAAAACTTTGAGGTGGTATCTGAAAAATATAACATAAAGAAGTCCGAGAAAAAAAAAAATGTAAGAAAAAATAAAAAATAAGGAAAATATTAAGGAAACAGGAATTGGGGTCCATGGTAACATTCAGTACTCCGAACTTTATGTGCAATCGTAAATTATAACTATTCATACAGAATTGCTGGAGGCAAATGTGCTTAGGGTATAAGTCCATCACGGCGTTTAAAGAAAGTGGCCATCATGTGAAAGTATTGGATTCCAGTTGAAGAACTTCTGAGCATATTGAGGAGACTATCGTAAAAAAACGAAGGGAAGGAAATCGATATGTTCTGGCGTTGTTCTACAGAACTCCTGGCTGTAAATTTATTTACGTCTAATCTTTGTTTTCTCCTTTTTTAGGCGAAACTGCAGAGGTCGAACGGGAAATAGTGGATAATCAATTGCAATTGTGTAGTTTTCTACAATCACAATGACCTATGGGTGTTTCATTTTTACAGAGGTCTGTATTTAGCCCATTATCTAAATATTTGGTAATACGTGAACATCGAAAATTGTCGTACCTTTTTTTAGTATTTATTATAATAGCAGGGGATTGAAACTTATTTCATTCGAAAGGTATTGTACCATAGATGTGCACAAACAAAAGAACTCATTTGTGTATGTTACTGTTTCATTTCCCGAAGTCAAAAGTATTCTAAATTTTGACACAATATATGAGCTATCACTCTGCCAAGATTCATCAAAATCCATATAGCAGTTCCCGCGTGACGCGTGTACAGAAACACAAGAACATTTGATCCACTACAGTGTTATTATACGCACAGGGTTTGTCCAATAAGTGAGGAGATTGAAGTCATAAAAATAAATTTATTGAATATATGTATGCATATCTGCAGTAAGTTAGAACTTTTAAAAATATGACACTTCCGCATCAAGCCCACCTGGAAGCCGGCAACCACAGGGCTGTTCAGGCACCACGTTGAAGCCGCTTGGACCGACTTAATCGTGTCGAAACGATGATTGTCCTTTCAGACTGCTTTTGATCCGAGGGAATAAAATATGGACTGTCACGTAGTGTTTGACTAGTGCCTCGCTGACAATCAGCGATGTATGAATGGGCGCATTGTCGTGATGGAGCATCCAGGTATCGGCAATCTCCCTTTGGACGCGACGGAACCTGATCCGGAACCTAATCGTAACATTATCAAGTCAAGAAAAATTGAGATAACCAACCAGAAAATGCTAATACCTAATTCAAACAAAAATATTTCCTTCTTTATTGAAAGAATTGTAATTCAAATCTGTTAAGCATTCAATCTGTTAAGTTGATAGTTTTTGTTTCACATACTATGAGCACCTACATCAAATCAAAGAAAGGATTAACACATTTTCTAGAACAATGCAAACTATACGCCCGTCCAAGACATCGGCAACAATTTAAATTTTTGTTTGTAAAGAGCACATACCATATTTTGGCTTATGAACAGATTGTTTAATATTAGCGTAGCTCCGGCGAAAAATGTGAATAACGAACGCAACAGATGCGGCAACTGTAGATGTGACAGTTCATGGCGGCCATCTTGTTTTATCTGCTGTTAATTTGCCTGTTTTTCATTTTTCAGACACTAAGGACAAATCACCACGGCAAGCTACAATGTCGAACAGCACGTGCAGATGATAAAGCTTTATTATCAAAATGGGTGTTCTGTTGTGGCAACGATGCGCGTTGCGCCCATTTTACGGTTTACCTAGTCGTTCTTCCCAGTCTACTATTCAACGTTTGGTGCCTAATTCGAGTCGACCGGTGTAGTGAAAAATCAGCCAACACCCGTACGTACACGAAACACAGAATCTGCCGAAAACATCGCCGCTGTCCATGAGTGTGCAGGAGAACCCGAGGCAGTCAATTCCGCGCCACACACAAGAACTCGGCCTTTCGCAAACATAACTTGGGGAGTTTTGCATTGGGACTTGGGCCTACATCCATACAAAATCCAACTGACCCAGGAGCTGAAGGAAAACGACCATAGACAACGCCGTGTGCTCAGTAACTGGGTTCTGGAGCAGTTGGAAACAGACCCCGATTTCAGCAAAAAATCCAACTTCGGCGACGAGGCCCATTTTTTAGATGAATTGGTACACCAACAAGCAAAATTGCCCGATAAGGAACGATATCAATCCACACGAAATCCACCAAGTGGTAATGCATCCACAGAAAGTCACTGTTTGGTGTGGATTGTGGACCGGCGGCGTCATCGGTCCGTACTTCTTCGAAAACGACGGTGGCATTGCCACCACCATCAACGGAGAGTGCTACCAATCGATGACAACCAATTTCTTTTGGCCCAAATTGCATGATATGGATGTGAACGACATGTGGTTCCAACAGGACGGCGCTCCAAGCCATACAGCTGAAACCACAATGGACATTTTGTACGAGCGATTTGACGGCATGATTATCTCACGCAGAAGCGACGTGAATTGGCCACCGAGATCGTGTGATTTGACCCCGTTAGACTTTTTTCTATAGGGTTTCCTTAAGTAGGTCTATACCAATAAGTCGCAAACGACAGGCGCCCTTAAAGTCAACATAACCCGTGCCATCGCTCAAATTTAGCCTGTTTTATGCTCCAGAGTTATCGAAAATTGGACCTCTCGGATGCGCGCCACCCAGCGAAGTCGCGGCCGCCATTTGAACGATGTTATATTCCACACATGCCATTGATAGGCCTTTCGAATAAATAAAAAAAACTCCTTGATATCTCACACACAACTTGTTTTACTCAATTTTAACATCCTATTGGAAAGGCCTTTATTTTCTAAGTTTGCCCTTGTCTTGTGTGGCTTGGTGGGGTGGTCAGTTACAAGTATTACGACTAAGGTCATACCTGCTTACGTCCACTTCGGTATGACCGTTCCAGAGTCAAAACTCTACGCGATAGGAGCACAAGTTGGAGTAATCAAGGTGTTTTTGTTTTTCGAACTGTTTGAAATAAGTTGCAAGGGTGCTTTGGATTCAACAGCTTCGACAAAGTACTCTGTATCACATTGTTACATACCCACAGAAAGAGCTTAGTTCTTTGGAACATGTAAAATAATATCTGCTTTTAAGAAAACGCCCCGAAAATAGGATCCTTCTTATAGAGGGTGAAAGGACTTTAAATTTAAAAAAAAAATTCCATAAAAAAATTTGCCTTCAATCTTATTTTAGTCGAAAGATCAGTTCATAACATTAATATTTGAAAATGATTTCGGGCATATGAACACCGCGGTTGTTTTTGACGAAGCGTTCGGCTCAATCTTGGTTCACTTTTTTGAGCAATTGTGGCCGTACGTCACGATCAACACGAACAATGTTGACGTTCGAGGCGTTAACTGTTACTGGTTTATTAGCATAAGTCAGTGACTTTATATAACCAAGCAGAAAATAATCCAGAGGTGTCAAATCGCACGATTTGGAAGGCCAATTATACATACATAGGTATTCTAAATCTAAATTTTTCATGGTCCGGTAACTATCTCCATTGACCGTAATACTTACATACTTAGGTGCCGCTACAGTTCGGTGTGAACCTGGGCCTCAACCAACAAGCCGCTCAGTCTTAAGCTAATTGCCTCCAACTGCGCACTCCAAGTTGGTCGAGGTCCCCTTAAACTTGTGCGCGCCATCTACGGCGAGGAGGTCCTCTACTGCGTCGTCCCTCGGGGTTAGATTCGAAGACTCTGCGGGCCGGAGCGTTGGTGTCCATTCGCTCTACATGTCATAGCAATCTCAGACGTCCAATACGCAGTTTTTTGACTAGATCGATGCCGCAGTACAGCTCGTATAGTTCATGTTTAAATCTTCTACTCCAAAACCCGTCAACATAAACGGGACCAAGTATCTTATCTTCATCCTCTTTTAATAAAGTTCATGTTTCAGCGCCGTAAAGCGGGACTGGGATGATCACAGTCTTATACAGAGTCTCCTTAGTTGTTCGAGATAGGGCTTTACTGTTGAATTGCCTTATAAGCCCAAAAAACAACAGCGATTGGCAAGAGTTTTTCTTCGATTGATTTCTGGGCTGATCTTGTTTTTCGAGTTTATAGCAGAGCCAAGCTAGACAGAGTCCCTTACTACCTCGAAGTTAGCTGCCCACTGTGACGTTCTGTCCAATTCATCGGTGTTGGTTGTCCCTTCTTGTTGACAGCATACGAGTATACTTGGTTTTGTCCAAGTATACTCATATTGACTTTCATCGTATATGTTGAATGGTTCATTCTGCCTGACTGCGGGATGTTGGTCTTCGTTGCCGTTATACAATCTGCACAAGTAGTTTTCCATATTCTCATCACCGACTGCGATTCTACTACGAGGTTTAAACTTTCATCTATACAGGTTTCTGTACGGGTATTGCTTCTCTGACACATTCGTTTTACCTTTTGGTAAAACTTTCGCTCATTGTTCTTGGAGTACAATCTCTCAAAATTCTCGATCGCGCGCTTCTCACGCTCTTTCTTCTTCTTTTGGAGAAACTGACATTCTTCCCGTCTCTTTTGCTCGTAGAGCTCACGAGCAGCTCTCGTTTTCCTTTGCAGCGCCGCTTTGTATGCCTCTTGATTTGCTGCAGCACTCGCCGGCATTCTTCGTCAAACCAGTGGTTTCGCGGTGGTGGGCGAACGACACCCAGCACATCAGTCGCGGCGTTTCTGATGGCATGTTGGCAGCGTTCCCACTGGTCTTCGGCACTTGATGCTGGCGGCATAGGGGTGATTGAGAGATTTCGGGATACGCGTTCAGCGAAGAGTCTGGCGGTCTCTTGCGATTGTAGCTTTTCGACGTTAAATTTTCTCACATTGATTCTTCGTTGTTGCTCTGTTTGGGATATCCGCATTCGTACCTTGGCTACAACAGGGTAATGATCCGAGTCTATGTTGGCCGCTCGGAAGGTCCAGACATCCAAAATACTGGAGGCATGCCTTGCGTCGATCGCAATATGATCAACTTGGTTGATCGTTACATGATCATTGGACCGCCATGTCTGCTTATGAATATCGAGATTAGGAAACCATGTGCTTGCTATGGTGACATTTCGCTCCATAGCAATTAGCCTTAGTCCGTTATCAGACGTGGTGTCGTGTAGACTATGCTTACCGACTGCCCTACCAAAGACGTCCTCCTTTCCTATTTTGGCGTTCAAATCGCATTGGGCGCATATTTAGGACATTGTTCATATGCTTTCTCGCGGAGCTCGTAGAAACACTCTTTGGAGGCAGGGTCCTTTTCTTCCGTGGGGGCATGAACACATACTCGTATTAGGCCTATGTTAGCGAATTTAGCCTTGGTCCGGATAGTCATAATACGCTCGCTCACGTGTCGGAAGCTTAAGACTTCTTGCTTAGGGTTGCCGCGTATGACAAATCCGCATCCGAATAAGCGTTGCCTGTTGCCTTTGTAGCAATAACCGTGGTAGATGTCACAGTTTTTCATCCTCTTTTTGCCGGCCCATCCCATCGCACTTCCTGGATGGTGGTAATATCTACTTTATAGCAGTCTAGGGCCTCTGCTAGTTGTTTGGCTACACGTTGTCTGTAAAGGGACAGAATATTCCACGCACAGATCCGAAGGTCGTTGCCCTTATTTCGTTTGTTGGGTTCGTCTTCAGCTGAGTCATCCTTATCCGAGGCTTTTGGTTGTTTCGGAACCATCGATTTTTTACGTTGTAGGGAAGTTACCCCGACGACACAACGCGCAACCTGGAGGGCCAGTTCCTTTAGTTTATACCCCTAAGACAAGAGGCCGGGTACACCGGTGCCAGTAGTCCACTACGGGAGTATGAGCGATGCCGTTGGCTCATTAAGGGCTCCTCCGCCATCATTTCTATTCCATGGTCCTGACCAACATTGGAAATTCTTTACCGACCTGTGATCCAAATACGTCGAAGCAGCCCGCGCAAATTATCCACTAAGTTCAACCTAACTGGAACTATAGACTCCACCGTTGACTCCATCTAGGGAATTCGTCCGCTGCCGCCTGGAACAGGAATAAGTGCTCTAGTGAGAAAGCACTCTTCCCCCCCTCTCTCATCTGCTGCCACCAAGAATCCGCCAAACGGGGTTGGTTACCCATTTCTTGGATTAAGGTACAAGGCACCCGGCTGTCACCGCGTGAAGGTTGAGAGTAGGAGTTGGTAGGCTTCAGCTGAGTGAAAACCCTTGTGTTTTCATATGATTGCACGCACTACCGTTTGACCAGCCGTGTCTGTATGCGGACTTCAAAAATCTATACTTGCCCCGGCTCTTAAGGACTTATTCATAAAATTTCAAACTTCTTACTCAAAAATGAAGACCTAAAAACTATCGGATGTGGTTTAGTCGTCTCGGCGTGTACACTTCAGTTCTTCTACTTTGAATCCACTAACGCATTAGCAATATTCATTGTTTGCTGTCAAACTCAAGGCATTTTTTTAGCAATTCGTTATTAGTTGACATAGGCTGACTTGATTGTGAAACGTGTCCTTTGAAATAACAGCCAAGCAGCTACCTTGGTAAAAGATATAATTGAAAATACATCCCAAAATCTGTCCATCCACCCCAAGCTCAAAGGTCACCCGAAAATTTGTCCACCATAAAACAAAGACCATCACCTTTTCTCCAACCCTTTCACACTCTCCCCATAATGCTGTTGGGGCACATATGAAATTTCATTCTTCAACTTTTGTAATCACCGGTCCGTAGTCGAGTTATTATGAACATACTTCAGGGATTTCATATTAATTGCCTATTCACCCCTTCGTTTACCCCGTTTCTGACCGTCTATTATTTAATCTATAACATACTCATCTCTCTCGGGGAGATATGTGTTGAGATCTCAAGGTACGGTTATTGCTTTGGGAGTCATCTGTAGCCACTCGTCCACCTTTGTTCCTCTTTTTTTGCTTCTACCAGCTTACATAAGGAAACTTTCATAATTGTAGTCTTAAGCAAACACCGAACGTATAGGATGGTGGTGGGTACTACTAAGAGATCCCAGTGGAGAGTGAAACGTCTGTTTACCTTGTATAAATCCAAAGCACTTAGGTCCATATCCAATCCTTAGTGTTTGCACTTGTACTCATAATGAAAATAGAAAGCTTTTTATGCCAGCAACTGTGTGTTGAATAAGATGACCGCCAGACAATCAGTTTTCCTACCCAGGACTAACCGCATACTTTTGTTACCGTGTGTCGTCGTAGTAGTCGTTATTGTCGGCCGCCCAGAGGGCAACTGAGGTTCAGGTTGCTACTGTTATCCGAGAGTGTTTAAGTAAAAGATTTCTTCTTCTTCTTTTTTCCCTACTGCGGATACGGATGTGCGATTTTTGTGACTGCAGGGACATTTTATCAATGTCTACTGTGTTGGCACCGGTAATATAAGATGGTGTTCTGGAGAGTTATACTTCAGCCGAAGATGTGAGAGTTGACCATCAGTTATAGTTATAAGCTCACTTATCGGAAGTATGGGGCATGGGGGAGAGCTGGAAACGGTCAGGGGCCGTTATGTTCTTCCTGTACACCGCAGCACTCAACTTTCTGATGTAATTTATTGTTAACAAAGGATTGGTCCGAGGGATAATGGACTGAGGTTTCTCTCTTCGTGGGGGGAATGTCAAGAATGAGGACAAGGATAGGTTAAAGTAAGAAATTATTTAAGGTGGAAGGACATATTTTGACATTTTAAACTCTTTCTTAAATTAATTAAAGGACCAAGAAATGCAAAGACTTGAAAGTTAAACACATCGGTTCTGCCACTGAGCCAATTTGAATAGACAGTTTTCGTAAGTTCAATTAAATGGCTTAGGAATTTCGGCACTCAAGGAGTGAAGAATGCCGTGAAAACAATACTAAACCTGTAAACGCATTAGCAAGAGTGAACAATAGATTAAAGGAATTGAACTATTATACTTACTTAAAATGAGACACCAGCAGTGACAGATGGTGGTCAAAAATTAGATGTGCACAACATGTGGAAACGCCGGGCGGGAGGCATTATACGGTGAGCAAATTGGTTGCATATCCCACTCGCATAAGACCCAGGTAATTCCCTATCAAGGAGCTTAGTAAAACAGGAGCTGAAAGCCAATGGCTTAGTCAACGCGAAACGGTTTGGTCACCGCAACCAGCAGTCAGTTCCAAACAAAGTTTGCCTCCATCTAAAAGCTTACGTACATTCCATTTGTCCTTAAATTCGTTAACAGAGCTCACTGCATTTTCCGACTTTTTCGCCGAATTTTTTCTAAAGTCGATCATTTAGAACGCAGTTCTTTAAAACGTTAGAAACACAGTAATAAAATGAACGGAAAGGGTATACTCGTGCAAGAATGAATGACCGGAATACTATAGTGTTTTTATCTTCTGGATCAAACTAACTAGAAATAAGATACTGTCAATTCGGGGTGGATTCGAAGATTTTCCGGGCTGGAACGTTGGGTTCCATCCGTTCTACGTGACTAAGTCGCTGTATGTATCTCCCTCATAGTTCTGAAGAGGTGTTCTTCCACGCTGGCAAAACCTCTGCGTAAGCTTTTCTGTCTGTCCTACTCTTCTGGGCTCTTTCCGAGAAGATGGAAAACAGCATTTGTCCAGCCTGTCCCTATAAAAGGCGAATCTTCTTCCCCTTCCAATTACCGACCCATTGCACTAACGTCCCTTCTTTCCAAGGTCATGGAAACGCTGATAAATCGTCAGCTTATGAAATATCTTGATTCACGAAAACTCCTCAATGACCGGCAGTATGGTTTTCGTAGCAACAGGTCCACTGGTGATTTGATGGCATATCTCACCGAGAAGTGGAACCAATCTCTACAGCACTTCGGCGAAACAAAGATGGTTGCGCTCGATATTTCTAAGGCATTTAACAGAGTTTGGCATCAGGCTCTTTTGTCGAAAATGCGTGCATATGGCATATGGAGTCTCTTCTTCAATGGATTAGAAATTATCTTTCGGACCGTTCAATACAAGTTGTCTTGGACGGCTTCAAGTCTGCAATTCACCATATAAATGCTGGTGTTCCCCAGGGCTCCTTTTTGTCTCCGACTCTCTTTCTCATTTTTATAAATGACCTCTTGTCTGCTACTTCTAATCCAATCCATTCCTTCGCTGATGACAGTATTCGTACTGTATTGACAGTATTCGTACAGTATTCATATTCGTTCCCTAACTCACGTCCCTGCTCTTCGGCCATAGAAGAGGAACGACAACGTATGTTAAACACATAAAATTCCGACCTGGACAGCATAACCAAATGGGATTCAATCAATAGAGTGAAATTTAATGTATCCAAAACTCAATGCTGTCTTCTGTCTCTCAAGCGAAACCAAAACCTTCAACCATTATCCATGAATGGTACTTGTATCGCTGAATCCGAAAGACTTGCCATTCTCGGTATGTGCATCAATAACCGTCTTCGATGGAACGATCACATATTCGAAGTCGCCAAAAATGCTGCAAGATGTCTAGGATTCCTTAAGCGGTGCAAAAAATATTTTACCCCGTCTAATCTGGCCTCCATCTATAAGGCATTCATCCGCCCAAAGCTGGAATATAACGCCCACATCTGGTCTGGTGCACCCAAGACCGTTCTGCACTTTCTAGATAGGGTACAGAACCGCGCGTTAAAACTAATAGGTGATAGAGACATTGTGAACTCAATAGTCTCACTTGAACATCGTAGAAATGTCTCATGTCTTCCCCCTTTTTATCGCTTCTTTTACAAAAAATGCTCCAGCGAAATAGCCAGCTGCATTCCTCCCCTTCAGAACTTCACCCGCAATACGCGTCACGCTTCGAATGCACATCAGTTCACCCTCAAGCTCAACTTCGGACATACTGTCAAATATAGGGATTCGTTTATAAGCCGAACAACACGTTTGTGGAACGATCTACCAGCCTCTGTGTTTCCTCAACATTACAACCTACAAACATTCAAAGCCAACGCAAACCGGCATCTCATCTGTCTCTTTCCCCCCTTTTCCCAACCGCCCGTGCCATGAGAACCAGTATAAGGGTATTAATAATCCCTTTGGCACGCGCAAATTATAAAAAAAAAAAAAGTGAATTCTTCTGGCTAAAGCGATGTCCTTGTACTGGCCATATAGTTCGGCAGTGAACTTTCTCCTCCACTCGTCGTCTATGCAGACGGGACCAAAGATCACTCGAAGAAATTTTCTCTCAAAGTAACCAAGGGCATCCTCATAGAACTTTGAAAAAGTTCATGCCTCTTAGAAATTATATAATTAATAAACGTATTTTGCGTGTCACATTCATTTGCCTATTTCTGTGGCCTCAAGGTCAAACTGCCTAAGTCGAGTTAGGACAAAATTGAGTTGAGGATGCCAGAAGATGCTCGGCCGTTCGAAGCTTATGCTACCAAATTACCAAAGTATCTTATTACCTGTTATCCTTACCGAAATATAGGCAAAGGAACAAGACTGAAATTCCAAATTCCCATACGTTTTCGGGAAAAACAAAAACTTTCAACCTTTTTTCTGAGAATTCTGACTTCGGCGGTTTTACCTTGTGGATACAGATTTTTCAGCTTCAGGACAACATAGGAAAATGATCTGCAGCTTTACATTTTTGTCTTTCTGACGTTATTTCGTTTAGTAGCTAGCTTTAGTTTATAGAGGTGATGCATGCCTAAGATTACTTCAACCCAGATAAAATGTGCCATAGTGAAAACCGAATCTAAGTGCATCCAAAGTTTTCTAAGTGATGCGCGAACAAGCAAGAGAGGTCTACGGTGTTATTATATCTATGATTAGATGTCGAATAATGGCATGAAGTAAGAGTCTACCTGAGGCCTCTAATATACCATATTTATTATTGTATTTAAGTGCTTTATGTTGTCGTGTGCTATGTGTACCATTGCAGGCAGTTGTTTAGTGATAATTGGGCGAGAAATATCGACGCCGACAAAGAGTCCTAACATTTTCTTGGATCAGTAATTGCATTTGACCAGTTGTCTAAGTACCTTATCGAAGACAAATCAACTTTTAACGAAAAAAGAAGACAGTTCTTAATACAATAAAAAGGAAGTTCTAGCAAAACAGCCCCTGGAAATCCTGCTAATTTAAAAAAAAGCTGCATAAACAAGGGAATTTCAATTAGGGAATCTCTAGGAAAATTATAGTACTCCAAAGATTTCGTGGAAGAATAGAGCCAACGGGCCAGGATGAGGAGTTTGTGACTATAATTTGTTAAGCTTAGAGTTAAGGTCCCTCGTTGTTAGTTCTTAAGTTTAGATTTAAGCTTGCTTGTATTAAGCTAAATAAATAAAATAAATAAATTATGAATGGGAAGTTCGGCGCTTACCATCATCTTATTGTGCTCGCTTAGGAGTGTATTTTATCGGTGCAAGTGAGGTGGGGAATGTTGCTTAGTACAGGCATAGCATTGGAGTCGACCGTACTAGCATATGTCAGAGACTATTCGCATCGTATTGTTAAGTTGGATGTCCACCTTGCGAACATGGGCACTGTTCAGCCGCTGCAGAGTATACTAGAGCGAGCGCCGCCGTAGAAAGCGTTGTTGCATTAGATCCCTAGGTTGATCCTGTAAGTTTTTGGATGATGTGGTTATGGGTTTTAAGTTTTCCTGCCACATTTGCAAGGTTTTGTTTGTATGTGACCGATCTATCTAGCGTTACACCAAGGTACTTCGGGTTTCTGTTGTGGTTGAGTGTGGTATTGTTAAATTGAGCATTGAGTCTGTAGTTTGCAAGTTGGTTGGTCAGGTGAAAACAGCAAACTTCGGTTTTAGACAAGCTAGGTCGCCAGTGCTTAAAATACGTATTCAGCCGCTCTTGGTCGAGGGTTAGGATTTTTTCTGTCCAATCGATCTTTTTATCTTGTGTTGCAATAGACAAGTCATCCGCATATCCATACTTTTCTGATTCTGTCTTCGGTATATCGCTAATGTAAAGGTTAAAAAGCAGAGGGACTAGGACAGAACCCTACGGTAGGCCATTGTGAGTTTCCATAAAGTATCGTATGTTGCGGTTAAGTCGACAAAGCAACAGATATTTTAAGTCCCATCTCTAATTGTAGGGTATAAAAAGCGTTAAATGCTTACAGAACTTTTGTTGATAAAATCGTTAGGTTAAGTTACATTGAAGTGGCTGCCAGCTGAGAATCGCCAACACACTTAGACCAAAACCAGGTCCATTGTGATACCACATAGATCATGGGAGAACATTTTTCCTACCTACTCTTTAATCCATTTTAAGATTTTGA
Organism: Brachypalpus laphriformis; assembly: GCA_945910035.1. Lineage (NCBI taxonomy): Eukaryota > Metazoa > Arthropoda > Insecta > Diptera > Syrphidae > Brachypalpus > Brachypalpus laphriformis. The sequence goes on along the minus strand of OX246754.1, from coordinate 281,627,239 downwards.
GCTTCTTATGAAGCGTAAGAGGCTCTTAATGTCGATGATTTTCAGGTCGCCTGTGTCGTTGTAATAGGGGGCTCCTAGGTGAAGCTTTTTTTTACGGGAGAGAGCTGGGCAGAAACAAAGAAGGTGAGGAATAGTTTCTTCCTCTTCTTCAGCTTCTACAAAAGTCGTTCGCAAAAACTTGTAGCATGCTCGCCTATTAGACAGTGTACACTGATGACACCTATTATAGCACCGATATGCAATCTGTTAAGAGAAATTAAATTCTTAGAACGTTTTAGATCCAGCTTCGGCCAAATTTTTTTTTTGTAGCTAGACATGTGGGTCCACTTGTCCACCTAAGATTCGTACTCTCGATAGCATCCAACTTAAATTTGAGTTTACAAATAGCGATTGGTATTCCGTTTGTCTGGCAGTATCGGTATAGTTGTTCCTATTCTGGCGAGTTCATCGGCCTTACAATTCCCTGGAATGTCCTTATGCCCGGCACCCAACACAGGTGAATATTGAACTGCTCAGACATCTCCACGAGAGACGATCGGCAGTCTAGAGCTACTAAGGAATTTATAGAAACCGATTCCAAGGATTTGATTGCTGCTTGGCTGTCTGAAAAGATGCGGATATTTTTAGCAGATATCACATTTTTCTTAAGCCAAGATAAGACTTCTTGAATCGCCAAAATTTCCGGCTGGAACACGCTACAATGATTTGGAAGACGGAAGGAGAGCTTAAGATTAAGCCTGACAGAGAAAACACCTCCATCAACTCCTTCCTTGGATTTTGAGCCGTCAGTGAAGAAGTGGATTGACCCATCTTCTAAAAATGCATCATCATTCCAGAGTGATCTGGAGGGGATGATGAGGAGGAAGTTCTTGTCAAATTTTAGACGTGGGACGGTGTAGTCCGTGTTTTCGGGAGAGAATTTGATTTTATTCAAAATGGAAGCGTGGCCAAATTCTTTTCTTGACCACTGTTGGGTAGCATCGAGGCGAACGGCTGCATTCGCTACCATTTGCTTGCTAAATATATCGAAGGGTATCAGATGACAAAACAAAATGTCCAAAAAATCCGCAGAGGGAGTTGTACGTAGTGCTCCGCCTATGCACAGACAAGCTGTACGCTGGACCTTACTTAGATAATCGCGATTTATAGCTTTTTCTAAGGCCGTCCACCAGACAATCACGCCGTATGTCAGTATCGCTCTAATGACCGAGATGTAGAGCCAGTGAGTGATTCGGGGTTGTAAACTAGCTTTCTTTACTCCTTCTTGAATATTAGGCTTCCAGCTTAATTTCTTATCCAAGATGAGACCCAAATATTTTGCAGTGTCAGAGAAAAGTAAGCTGATACCATTGAGAGAAGGAGGGTCGACTGACGGAATTTAATATTTCCTAGAGAAGACTACAAGTTCAGTTTTGTGGGGTTTTCGCCCAAACCACACCAAACTGCCCATCTAGTAAGCTTGTTTAAAGCATTTTGTAGAAGTTCTTTTAGAGTATTTAAGTGCTTTCCCGAGACAGTCAAAGCAACATCATCTGCATAAGCGATCGCCGTGCATCCCTCGCTTTCCATGATTATCAATAGCTCATTGATCACCAAATTCCACAAAAGGGGAAACCACCACCTTGTGGAGTGCCTTTACTGACAGACCTTGTGATAAAATCGTTACTTAGGGAAAAATACCGAACTCCAGGGCTTTCTCCAGCCTGTGGTATATTACTGGAACTTAGCTGGAGTTAGTTAGAATGGAATGCCTTGTCAATAATATCATTAAATCAATAGTAATTGGTTCGTAGTCTATGATTCTCTGATAGATTTGGTTGTGATCAAAATTGTGATAATTAAATTTCACATGAAGGCCTACTTCCAGACAAATAAGATGTAGTAATTTGTTTGACTCAAATTGATTTAAAATCGTTCATGCTATGACGGGTTACTACAGAGTGATGAATAAATCCTCTACTTAAGAATACAATTTTTCATAAATTGTATTAAACGAATTTAATTTTTAGCGTTTGCCCGATCCACAAGAAAGGAGACCCCCTCAACTGCGCCAATTATAAAGGCATCAGTCTCCTCAACATCGAATACAAGATCTTTTCTGCGATATTGTGTGAACGCCTGAAACCTTTTATAAACAGCTTGATTGGCCCCTATCAGTGCGATTTCAGGGCAGGAAAGTCCACCATCGATCACCAACAGATCCTGGAAAAAACACAAATCGATATTCATCATCTCTTTATCTATTGCAAGGCCGCCTATGACAGCATCTATAGAGAAGAGGTATATAGAACCATGTCTAATTTTGACATCCCTGCCAAACTTGTTCGTCTGCGCCGGATGACGATGGAATACTCGCTGCTCCATCAAGGTTGGTAATAGCCTGTCTTTGATGTCAAAAAGGGTTTTAAGCAAGGTAACGCGCTGTCGTGTGACTTCTTTAATATTAAACTTGAACGGATTGTGCGAAACTCACAGCCAAAACAAGAGGTATAATCTATCAAAAGTCCATACAACTGCTTGTACACGGCGACGATATTGATATTATTGGATGAACTCAATGGACTGTCACCGGTGCATTTGCAGGAACAGCCAAAATGGGTTTAGCGATAAACGAGGGCAAAACCAAGAATATGCTGTCAACAAGAAGGGATAATCAACATCGACGGATTGGACAGAACGTCACAATGGACAGCTACAACTTCGTGGTAGAACGGGACTTTCTCTACCTTGACTCTGCTATTAATTCTGAAAACGATACCAGTGCAGAAATCAAGCGAAGAATAACTCTGCCTTGATCATTCCACTCCTGCTTTACCTCGCTGAACGTGGATTTTATTCAAAGCGGGTGAAGATATACTTGGTCGCTTCGAGAGAAAAATGATTTGTAAGATATTCAGTCCCGTTTACTTTGACGGATTTTGGAAGAGAAGTTTTAATCACGAACTATATGAGCTGTACAGCGACAACGACCTAGTCAAAAAACTACGTATTGTACGTTTGAGATGGCTAGGACATGTAGAGCGAATGGACACCAACGCTTCGGCCTGCAGTCTTCGAATCTAATCTGGAGGGACGACACAGTAGAGGGAATCCTCGCCGAAGATGTGCACAACTGTGCGCAACTGGAGGCAATTATCAAAAGACCGAGCTAAATGGAGAGGCTTGTTGGTTGAGGCCCAGGTTCACCCCGAACTGTAGCGCCACCTAAGTAGGTGAGTAAGTAAGGCCAGAACTCTTCTTTAAGCAATTCTTAGGCAGCTATAGTTGGCGTTAAGTCCTGAAGTCTACGAATAGAATTGAAATCCTCTTAAATATTATTGGTACCTATAACTTATAATGGTCTACTCACATGCTGTTTAAGTATAAAGCTTAACTTCAAAGAACTGTAGCGAACGCAATAGAAACAAAAGGCAAAGCGCTAACTTGTGCGAAATAAAATTGAATAATAATTGAATTGAATAAATCTCAACAAAAATATATATAATATGTGCATTCCTCAACTGATATTTCACCTAAGGAGAATTAACTATTTTTTTTTATATCCTTAATGGAGATCAGCGATTTCTCCTTTATTTTTCTTTTATCTGCATTCCAAAATCTAGGAGTCCGTTTGATTTGCGTCAACTTATGTGAATGATTTACCAGCGCTACATTCAGTCATTTCCTGATTAAAGAGCTTTCCGAAACCATTCGAGAACTTAATATGTATAAGCATCTATGGTCAAGTCAGCTGTGAGTGATAGCTCAGAATCTTTGGAAAAGCTGGATCAGTGAGTATTTTCTTGCATTTGCATCAGCGCGAAATATATCGTCGTTCTACCTCAAGTCACTATTCCAAGAAGGAAAGCAGAAAGAAATTACTAGGCAGATAAACAACTAAACATATAAATGCGCAATGTGCTAAGAACTGCAGATGGAAATGTCATTTACCATTTCATTTCATAATATACGTCAACCATTATTGCTATTCAATGTCAATATGGACTTTGTTAACAGGTTTTAACCGTCGAATATATAATACGTACCCCTATGGAGAATGCAAAGGATCTACAACTTGTCCATCCTAATTAGATAGAAGCCCTAAATTAATTTAATTATCTTCTATCATACTCCAATTGTCGTAAACTAAACACATTGTAATATTTATTCCGACCACCGCTACCTGCTTGTCTAATGGAATTAAACAGCCCCGTCATCACTCCACATCCGACCCGTGACTCCTCCAACATAAAACAAAAGATTTTGAAAAAATGGTACACGCACCCCATCATCCAGCAGCATCCACGTGGTCAACGTTGCTGAAAGGACATAATTTGCATTAGCATTACAGTAGCCGACATTCTGTGGTAAACACTTGCTCTGCATCATCCTACACCGTTAAAGGCAGAAAATAAAAAAAAAATTCCCTTCCAACCGTGAATCGTGGCAGGAAAAAGCGTTAATTGAAAAATGCTCTTTTCCTTGATTAATTTTTTGCCATAGAGAAACTTTATTTGCAGCAGGATATTCAAATTAATTATCACATCCTTACCGCCCTTAGGAGCATCATTGCTCACTTTAATCTCTGTCTTCTTCTGTGTACCGAGTACCACGCTTAGTGCCAGCCATGAAACCGTAGACTACGTGTGTGGGGTGTAAAGGGTTCAAAACCATACATAGGTGAATAGCCGCGAAAATTTGCTTGGCCAAGCCAAACATTTATTTTTTGGTCTACCTTTTGCAGGGAGGAAAGGAAAAGACCGACCCCAAACAGTGACCACCTAAAACCACTTTGTAGAGGTATTTTTTGTGGAATGTTATGTGGATTGTAATTTTTCGTGTCCAGAGCGTCATTAATTATGGTACCGAAACTGGAGAGCTGGGGTATTTTGAAAGAGACACATCCAATGACTTTTGTAGAAGGATTTTTGTGTGCTGGTTGCACGAAATCGCATTCCATTTATTTGGAGTTATTTGATTTATTTAAAGAATTTGGCTGCGATACTAAAATTAAGGTTTAGAGTGCAGGTGTTTGGCAAAATTGGTAAATTCGGAAAGCGAAACATTGCAGGACTTGGCAGCACCTTTCTCACTTCAAATTTTGTGTCTCATATATATTTTTACGATAATATGTATCTAAATGAATATTTAAGTGTAAATAAAGAAGGGTTCTTTTTCCACAATTCTTAGAATGATACATTGGAGTCAGAAAACCCCATCGATTATATTACATACTCACTTTTTAGTTATGTCCTGTATCCCCTTGTGGGTCCTAGAACCTCTACTTCGCCTACGCGCCATCGTGAACGGTTTCTGGCAATATGTCTCAGCTCTCCCCAACTTTTCCCCAACTACCGTGCCCCCTTCTCGACTGTTCTGCACCATGTTCTCCTTGGACCGCCAGGTCTTCTGCCATCCTGAGTTAAAGGGTTCTATTGCATAGCAAGGTTTGCTATGGAACACCACTGCCACTTCCGTCGTTGGATGATTGTGCCCATTGGTTCCTGACCCGTTCTCTCGTAAAGGTGTTCGTTAGAGATACGATGGTGCCAGGAAATCATTAAGATATTGCGCAGGCACCTACTAACGAACGTTTGCAGCTCTCTGGTGATAGTAGTGGTCACTCTCCACGTGCTGCAATCATATAACATCACGGATTCAACATTGAAGCGGAACAGTCTTAGCTTGGTGTTCAAACTGATTGCATTGCTTCGCCGGATTTTGGATAACATCCCGAACACGAACTTTGCTTTGGCGATCCTGTTGGCTATATCCAGTTCGGTTCTACCATCGGTCGAGACAATACTCCCAATATACTGGAAATCCTCTATTCTCTCTACCGGTTGTCTAGCAATGCATATTTAAACCGATGAGTTTGTTTCAAGGCTGATAATTTTAGTTTTTGCCGTATTAATTTACAGCCCGACGAAGCCAGCCTCCCTCTCCCCATCGGCTGTCATTTGGAGGAGGTCCATAATTCTGTGAGAGAGTAAGCATACATCCTCAGCGTAGTCAAGATGTTTCAGTTGAGATGTAAGAGTTCATGGAATTTTTGCGTTTCCCGTCGACAAAGCTGCACGAAGCACATCGCTAATCACCAATAGGAATAATATTGGTGAAAGGATACAGCCTTGTCTTACACCACTTTGGATATCCAATTACTCAGACGACCTTCTTCTGTGCAGAACCTGACATTTGGAGCCTTCATATGTGGCTTTTGTGGAATACCTCTCTTGCGTAAGGCACGCCAAATAAACTCCCTGATGACACTATCGAACACCTTCTCAAAGTTGATGAACAGCATTTGGAGTGGTGATCGATATTAAATGCACTGTTCTATATAATCCACAGGGTCTTGATGTGGTCGACACACGAGGATCCAGAGCGAAAACCTGCTTCTTCGGCATCGAGTGTGTCTTCGAGATGTTGTTTGATTCGCTTGAGGATTATTTTAGCTATTATCTTAGCTACAGCAGGCAGCACGCAGATACCCCTCAAGTTGCCACACTCCATTAAATTTCCTTTCTTAGGAAGCTTGAAGATCATTCTGTTTTTCCACTCGTTAGAAAAGCTTTCAGCTTCCCGAGCCCTCTCTATAAGTGGAAGCACAGCCGATGTTGCTGGTGCTGCTCGCAAGAGCTCTGCTGGAATACCGCCAAGTCCTACAGCCTTCTTCTTCTTCCTTTTTTTTTCAGCGAGGTTATGATCCAAAAATAAGGGTTCACAACCCTCCCACTTCACCGCATTTCTACTGATCCGCCTGTGGGGTTCGTCAAGTCCTACCGCCTTGATCGCGGTAGTGATCTCATCATTACTGGGAGTCGTGGTGCGTATTCGGGAACTTCTCACCTCGAGCACCTCAGTCTGATTTGGGAGCATATTGCTAGCGAATACGCGGTTCAAAACCGTAAAAAAGTGTTCTTTCCATCTCTTGAGCTGGCCCTCATCCAAAATAAGCATGGAGCCGTCTAGGCTTTTCACTGATTATTGGCTGGAGCTGCGATCACTTGTCAGCTCTTTGCTGATTCTGTAGACGGTCCTGCTGTCGCACCTCCGTGCAGCTTCTTCTGCTTCTGTGGCAAGCGCGTTGATGTAGTTGCGTCTGTCACGTCGCACGCTACGCTGAACTTCTCTCATCTTCATGCGATATAGGGACTCTAGCTCGCTTCTCCCTGCTGCTGGAGTAGCTGCAATGCGAGCTTTCAGATGTTTTCGTTTGTCAATCCGTCTCCAGGTATCCTCGGAAAGCCACGTCCTATGTCTTTCCTGTGATCGACCGACAATTCTTTCAGTATCAGATGTAAAACATTTTTCACAGCACGCCGATGGTCTTGGATGGTTGCGAGCAGTGAGCTGCTGATTGCTTCCATACCTTGCGAAATGTGCTTCCTTAATTGTACGTGCACTGAGCGATCACTAAGTCTATCGATGTTGAACCTGGGAATTCTTGTGTTATCGTGAGATTTCCGCACTGCAGCAGTGCGTAGTTGGTGAGTAGCCGTCATAAGATGGTGATCTCGTACTATCCCCATATCTGCCCCTCGCTTGTTTCGGACGTCCAGGAGACTACTGCTAAAGTGGCGACTGATGGCAAATGGTCAATTTGGTTGGAGGTTGCTTGCCTATCGTTGGAAACCCAGCTGACTATGTGGCAAGTCTTGTGCTCAAACATGGTGCCATCTATCACAAGGCGGTTGGCATTGCAGAAGTGCACAAACCTTTCGCCGTTGTTATTGCGGTTGCCTATTCCATGCTTCCCGATTACATGTTTGAGCCCATCGTTGCCGTTGCCTACCCCTTGGTATTAAAATCCCCCATCACTATGACAATGTCTTCATTTGATATTGTGTTGAAAGCGGCACTTAGGAGATTGTAAAATCTCTCCTTTTCGTCCTCAGACGAGCCATTTCATGGGGCGTAACAGTGTTTGATGGTGACGCGTCGTACTCTAGTCCGGAATCTGCCCGTCATAATCCTATCACCATGAGGCTGCCAGGAAATTATGGCCTTGCATGCTGTTGTTGTTAACAGTAGTCCGACTCCATATTCCCGCGGACTTCCGGATGGTCTTCTAGAATAGAGTAGTACTCGCGCGCTTCTAATCATCTGATTTCACTTACCCCCAAAATGTCCAGTCTATATCGCATGAATTCTTTTTCCAATTAAAGGAATCTGGCATTGTAAGCCCCTTCGCTTCCCGAGTCGTGGAGCGTCTTTACATTCCAAAAACCTATCTTTGTCCGGGTACAATAGCCAAAAGTCCTCAACATGTGATCAGTCCTTATCTAAGGCATAGTGTCGGTTTCTGTAGCGAGCTGGTTTCGGTAACGCAAGTTGCTGGTCCACGTTACCTAGTCTATAATCAACGCCGTAGACAACCCGCACTTACAATTTTAGCCTACACGTATAAGGTTTTACACGTGTAGTTGCCCGGGGACCACCACTAGGAGGTAAAGCAAGCACTTCATCACGAACTTGATTGTTGCGCTATTGGCCCAAGCCAAGTTTTGAGCAGTCAGTAGTTTCCCGATCAATCGCAATGCAGAGCCCCATTATATTACATAGATTCAACTCTCAATGTCGAACAAGGAGGCTTTCACGCGGGATCCTCCTGCATAGACCACATAAATACCTTGCGGCAGAAGGGGTACCCCAGAAAAACTCAAAGCTATTATAAAGACTACATATGAGCAGAGGATAAATGACATGTTCTGTACAATGACAATGTGTCGGGAGACTTCAAATTCCAAAGCGGAGTATGGCAGTGGTACAAACCTTCATCAATTTTTCTCAGTGGTGATCAGCGATCTAGTTAAGGTAGCTTTGACTAAAGCCAATCACTGAATCAACTGAAAAATATCAGGACTACGCTGACGACGTTTGCCTACAGGATAATGAACCACCATTTAATAGTCCATAATCCGGAAGCCGATGCAAACAAAGTGCTATATTGTTAACGATAAATTCATGAAAACAAAAGTCCCGATTACTTGCAACTCCCACGCTCAAGTCAACAGCCGGTCGAGATGGTTGACCATTTTCTATACCTGGGAAGTGTGGTTTCGGCTGGCTGTGGTAGCACTGAATTGGATATGTGCAGAATCAGGAAAGCTATGGGTGCATTTGGCATGCTATCAAAAATCTGGAGAAGCAATATTTCCAACTCAAGAACCTAGCTGCAATGTGTATATTACATGAAAGGCGACTCACTCATAAGCTCCAAACTTTCGTAAAAAGAGGTCATCATCTTAAGAATTTGTTAGCTCCATCGCATCTCGAATTAGCAAGTCATCATGCGGAGGAGAAAGTGACAATTCAATTTACAATTCCACTGCAAAATTTGGTATGGAAATAAATCCACTTACCCAGTCAGGCAGAAAAGCGAGTTATTATAACGAGACGTTGTGCAAAATAGTTGAGGAGTAATCGACGTCTTTAGGAATGAGTTAGAAGGATTTAACAACAACAAACGCTGATATCTTAATATGTATTTCAAAGCGCTTCTAGAATATGTTTCCACTTCGCGGAATGAATGCGTTTCGACCGTTGCGTCCAAAGTTATCCCAGAACAATACCGTCTATCATCACCCATCCATCTTTGCTTTTAATAGCTTCGTAGACACGACAATGAATTCCCCTGCAGTCTGTAGGATCGAGGCCCAGATTGATGTGACAACTAGATATTTCAAGACTGATTTGGGTGGTACTGTTATACCGATCTAACTGAAAGAACTGCTTCATTTCTATATTCCGTCAATGCCAAGTCCGGTCGTCTGACGTCTCTTTCAATAGTTTCAGTGAATTCAGAAATCATGAGCCCTCTAATGGATGTCATCGCAAATTAAAATCCAAGACAACCATTATGTCATGCCGATGGTGACTTTCTTCTCTTCTACTACTTTTTACTTTTTGAACCTTTTTTGGTGTTATATATCAGGATTCTATGCCCGTAATTCATGATATTAGGATTCAGGCATTTATTGACACAGTGATGAAGTTCCAAATAATATGAGTGCTTCTAAGAAAGTATCAGCACACTCTTCATACAAGAGAGGTTCATGTAGCAAAACTCAAATGCATTCCCCCCCCTCAATCTTTATTCCCGATATCAAAAAAGCGATATGCATATGTATATATATAATTGAAGCTACATACGTATATCGACTGTGAAGAAGCGTGTCTTATTCAATTATATTTGATGGTTTCGGAAAGGTGATGTTCACACTATTTCCCATGGTATTTAGAGCAGACATCAACTCTACATGTATAACATCAACAGAGCTTCGATCTCAACACCTTTGACAAAAATTTGGCGACGAAACACATTCACATGAATGAGGCTAATCACCGAAGAGTTGTAAGGTGTGGTTGCTGACGTGTAAAAAACATACCAAAACAAACAAGTCTGCATACCAAAACCTCAGACAATGTTGCAGAATAAATAGGAACTCCTTTGCTGCATCACTAGGAATGTAAGGTGCTCTTGCTCTACGTTGCCTCTATTTGTTTCGAACGATAAATAGAAAAATTGGCCAAGTTCCAGGATATAACTTAGTTCCGGTCAAGTGAAGAATAAATTTGGCAAGGTAACAAGAACCGAAACCCAACAGAGGAAGGTACATTTTTGCTGCAAGACAATAAAATGAAACGGCACCGGAGAATGTCTTGAATAAATTCCTTCAGAGATGTCTTTTTTTTGTTTTTCTGATTTGCATTGGGAAGCACTTAAAGTTGCAAATTCAACCTCATGTGGTGAGCACCACAAAGAGATAGGATCTTGCATAAAATTTCAATTTACTTAAGACTATGCGAGCAATTAAGAAGTATTGCTCCATATCCCCAAATAGTCATGCATAAGATGTTTACGCTACACGTCCGAGTATACACAGTTGGGTCCCCACACCACATCCTTGATGTTCGTACTCAATTTAGAATCAATTTTAAGTGGAGTTTTTCATGTAATTACCTTTTAACATGTGTGTAATCCCCCCCAAATCGGGGACTTAAGCTATAGTTTATTTGGCGTCCTTCAGGGGAGGGTCACCCGTACCAAAACCTGAAAGTGTTTTTGGCCTGATATCCTTAGATTTAATCGTATCACCCATTCCATTCGCTATCTTGGCTGCCCATCTGCTGACCTTTCACTTTTACTTGAATCACCCCTGAAACTGGGAAACGGGGTGAATTATACTTCGGATGGAAATAAATTGCTAACATCAAAGATTAAATGCGGCATGTATTTTGTATGAAGTGGTTTGCCGGGACTATCGAGACGTTAATTGGGAGCAATTTTTCTGTATTCCGACAAATTTGAACAATTTAATTAAATTTCAATGTAAAACAGTTTAAGGATGAATATTTTCTTGAATAGATCACGTGTTGGATGTTTATGCAAATTTAAGTTTTCAAATTAATTTGAAAGAAGGAGGGATATTGGGTAATGATGATATACAGGGATGTGATGCTAGATAGCAGCGTTTTTGAGATAATCCACTCGAAAGAGAACTGTGTCGTGTCTGGTCTTCAAAGACAAGTCACATAAAACCGAGTTCATGGAGCACCTAAACACACAAGTGTTCCAAACAACAAAGATAAATAGCCAACAACCCTTAACTTGGGTCTAGGTAATGCCTTGCAGCACTTCCCTAAGATCAATGAAATAACTTAAATGCATCCACCCCTCGTCGTCGGTGAAAATTATTGCTGCTTACTTCATCCTTTTCTTTCCTTAAATGTTTTCCTGCAACTCAGTTTGGGTGTCAGTTACCAGTTACTAGTTAACAAATCCCAATAGTATTCTGACTATAAGGCTTAGAAGATCAACAAACAGACTTTTTAAGCCTTATTACGCTGTTCAACAGCATGTCTCCGATATGGACGTCAAGTTTTTGATACAAGAATGGTGCAGAAGGACAATCAGATATGCGGCCATGCTCACTGCTGTACTTGGAATCTTGCTGAGCTTCTTTTATGTTGTAGTTTTTACTCAGAGCAGAGTGGGCGCCGTGGCGTAAGTGGTTAGTGTGTCGGATCCCTGCGCATGAGGTTCCAAGTTCGAATCTCAGAAAACACCAAACAGTTTTTTCACGGTCCCACCTCTCGCGAGCGTCTGACAAACATCCGAGAGTATTGTTGTCTCGAAAAAGCTTCTCAAGACAAATTGCCCTTCGGATACGGCACCAAACTGTAGGTCCCTTCCTTTCGTGTGAAAAATATAAGGCACACAACATGCGTGGTTGCGAGAAGCTAGGCCCTGGCCTTTAAAGAGCTGTTGCGTCAAATATTTGTTTATTTATTTTTTACTCAGAGCCAGCCACCAAGCTACCATTTTTGCTTGGAGTCCCCACTTCTCACCATGTACTTCAAGGCACTTTGACTAATTACGGAAAGAAACGTGATCTGCAGTCATGACTTCGTCTCTGAAATTTTGAAAGGTTTTTGTTAAATTACTGTAGAAAGGGGGAGATAAAACCCCCCGGAAGTGTTCGTCTATTGAGGGATTTCGTTTTAAGGATCCCAGTTCTTGGCATGGAAATTATCCAATGATTAATAGCCCCCTTTAGAATTCAGTATGAACAATTTTACAACACATTCAATGTCCAAAAGGGTTATTAGAGTATACTATATACAAATGTACCATATAGACAGACGTTTCTGTGAATTTCTGCTTAATGAAGGTGCGTGCAAATTTACACAGAGAGCAGCCCTTGAGGATATGCCAGTGTCTAAAATACGCCTATAAGTACGACTTAAGGCAACTCCAGTGCGGTGGTGCTTGGGTTAGTACTGCACTTACATACATTATGTTACTTATTCGACGCTGCAGTCCTGGGCCTTATTTATCAAACTTTATTAGTAAGTTCGATCTTTAATCATCTCCCCACAGTTTCAAAAACAAGGTTAGTTAAGGTTCCATTCCAAATTCGCCCTTGGACTAAAGAGAGAGAGAAACGATATTGAAGTTCACACCAGCTCTCATTGCATACTAGGAGCATCCTCCACCACATATCGGTCGTTTTGCGCTGCCTTCCGCGGTACCGTGGTTCTAGCTTCCTTAGCTCACCAGTGGCTTCCTTGACTCAATCAACACGATGTCCCCTAATTGGTATTGGATATCTGCCTTGATTCATTGCGGCTGCGTTTAGAGTCGCTTCTGCTACGTCTGGGATCACTTCGACCGCGTCTAGGTCCGCAATTACTACGCATCGAGCCACTTCGACTGCTAGACCTACTTCTGCATTTTCTTGTTCCGCTACGACTTCGCATTGGGCCGTCGTGATTCCTCCGAGAGTCACTTTCCCTGCGACTGCTCTCTACCAGACGCATGCCTCGTACGGCTTCCTGGTCGCCTGAATCTACTCATACGTCACCTGGAGCTACTTCTGATGCACCTGAATTCAATTCCATTCTTCCCACGTCTCGATCCGCTGTTAATGTACCTGTAACAACCCCTGCTGCGATTCTATCTACTCCTACCACTACTTGAACTTATTGAGCAACTCCTCGATTCACTGCGACTCCTCTTAGGGGACAAAGTCTTGCAGTAAGTTATGGAAATGCATTTGTTACCTTCACAACCTTCACCTGTGGTTGGTCTAGCAACTTGCGCCCAATCGGTTGTCGTCCGGGAGTAGTAGATCCTCGCACCATAAGGTAAGTTTTCTGATCGTTACCTCGGCGTAGACTAGCTCAACGATCTGGCAGGTTCCTCCTCCAAACCCTCTCAGATGCCTTCAGTTCTCGATGTTATTGATGTGTTCTTCGTCAGCGACTGAACGAAGCAAAGTGACATAATCACTCCCCAGTTCGATGAATGCGTTGACCAGGTACCCGTTTACGGTGGCATCCTTGCTGTACTCCTATGGTTCCTGCGTCGGCTCCTCCTTTAACAGCAACTAAGTTAGTGTCTCAAGCTTCTCTCGAGCAGTTTGAGTACGTTGCAGTGGGCAATCCCGTTTATATATAGTGTCCCACTTGTTGGCACTCGCAGCACCTCACTCCGCATCCGATCACTGGTTCTTCCTCTCAGTGGTCAGACTCTTGCTGTCGAGATTTCTCTACCCCATATCGAAGATATATTTCTCAAGATCCTCACCATGCCTCTGCCTCCGTTCTCTCAACCGGTCGTCGACGTCCGCGTCATCATCGGTTGTGGGGAAGTTCCAGCATAGTTCTGCGAAAAACTCCTCCGGCGTCTCGACCGTTGTATCCCTAGACTTAGACGATAGCCCTGCGATTGCCTTAGGGCCAAACTCAGGCAGCATCTCAGCGACGCGACGTCTCGCACCGTGTATAGATTTCGTGAGCAGGAATTGTGCGTGTAAAGTTGTAAAATCTGTGAAAAGATGCAAACTCAAAAAGAGTCGACGCAAGAATTCGGGCGACTTTAAGGGTAAGCGTTTAAAGAAATCAGATAAGAGAAATGCATCTTTTGAGTCAATGTGCAAAACACGACAAAGGAGAGCCAAACTTGTCCCTCACATTGAAGATATCCTAGATATGTTCCAGACATAGATAATACCGATGCATGTTTCCTCTTTATCTGCTACACTTAATGAAACTCATAAGCTGTAGTTTATAGTTTTTGGCAGTTATTTATGTACCATAGGAGCATCTCAATTATTTTTTGTCCTTATAGCTCCCATATATCAACATATCAACGCCCCTATTTCAAGAAGTGTGTAAGAAGTATGTCGTCCTGACGCAGTATTGCCGTTCACCTTCCCATGCAACCATTGCTTAAATCATTTAAGATTGAGATCAGTAAAAGAATCAGTTGCTGGAATAACTCGTAGGGATCGAGTGCGCAACACCAGAGCACGTAAGGTGCTCAATATTGACAAGCTACTTCTCCGAACGGAAAGATCTATGCTTCGATGGTTTGGTCTCATAGTGCGTATGACCACAGACTGGCTTCCAAGACGTGCCATGATTGTCGTGCCATCAGGTAGGCGACTCCCCGCTAGGCCTAGGAATAGATGGTTGGATTTAGTTCGACATCTCTCCTGGAGCCGTCTAGGGATTTGGAGTCAATGGTGGAGGATCGAGAAGAATGGAGGGTCCACCTGAGCATCCTACCCCCGCGACCCTCATGAATGATTAGCGGGCCATTAAAAGTGAATAAATGAACGAATCAGTAAAAGACATATTCTTCCTAGTAAAGAAACAATGCCGGCTGTACCATTCTATAACAATGTGAACTTAACAAAATAATTTCAGGACATTTTCCATGCTCTCCGAATTTTATTTTTAGTGTTTTGCCTTGCCCATTGCGAGCTGGACTATTTATTTTGCCAAGGGTACTTAGAAAATTAGGATTCTCACCACCTCCTTTATGAAGTTAAGTAAATCCTTGGTTGAGGAGCCTATAAGTACCACGAGTGTGATTAAATTTTTATTGAAAATACGGCGTGCGTCTCAACCAGCATAGTGTCGGGCACTCACAAAAAAGTGGTCCGGAGATAGATTCAGCTTGCTAAGGTGGTATTCCTCTGGACCTACGAATTTGGTTGCTAAGCTCATCATTACTAATTCATCGGTCACCCAACCCAGTATAACTTGGTTGTATTTGGCTAAGGACTGTAAAGAACAAAACAGTCTTTAACCAGTTAAGAGTCAACTTTGAGTACGGCTTGACTATCGGAGAATAAATGTATTTTGGCGACGTTGATACGAGTACATCCATTAAGGTTTATTCTGACGTATCTCAATAATGGTGTGAATTTTGGCTTGATATACACTAGGACATATACCCAGTGGTACCGAGAGTTTAGTGTTGACGTTAGCGTTAATAACGCTAGCACGAACTCTAGTTTCTCCATTTTCGACCGGTCAGTGAATCGTCTTCCCAATGAAGATTTGTGGAAACGTAGGGCATGTGCGCATAGCACCTGTGATTCAAAGACATGCCATTCTTTGTAGCTTCTCCAGTCTTAAGGCTGGAAATAGACGCGTACGAGATAATGTATCTGACCATCATGACGTATAACCAGTGAATCACTTGTGAATTCAGCACACATGTAATTGACTTCATTGGAAAAACTAAGTGTTCGTATAGTTAGGCTCTCACAATGCAATTCTTCGTTGCAAAAATCGATATTTCCTTAATAGAAAAACAACCCTATTCACAGTTCATTCATTATCAGCCACCTACTCGTACCAGGAACACAAATCCAGGCTGTGTAGTGGAAGAAATGCTTCCATGCAAATAATTTTAACAGGTAAAATTTATCGAAAAGCATATTACGCCGTTAATGTTGTGCATAATGGACTCCATTAAAGTGACTTATGAGCCCTATGCCTGGTACTTGGTAATGCAACACTGTTCTGGGCTCGTATAGAGTTGACTCAACGCGACGCGAATTTTTCTTATCTGAAATTGCATAATGAGGACAAGTGCATTATTGTCACGCAATTATATTCCACTGTAAATGTTCGATTACATTTAAATGTACATTGGGGGAGTTGTAATTTTACAGTACCAGGCCACAGATGCTGGACTACTAATTGCCTTCGATTAATAGCGGTCAGACAATTTTAAAGGGAAGATTTATGAGCTTTTGTGTGAAACTCGTTTGTGTAGTCTATAGACGGACCTTCCTATTTTTGTAAAAAAGTTTAATCTCAAGATTTTGATCAATCCTGGTCTGACTATTATACAAAAACTTAAAAGCGTAGATGTCTAGATTATGTCTGGACACCTGTGTGTCTTCTTCTTCTTCCTTTTTTTCGGTGAGGTTATGATCCGAAAATAAGGGATCACAACCCTCTCACTTCACCGCATTTCTACTGATCCGCCTGCGGGGTTCGCCTGTCCACCTGCGTGTATGTGCGCTCAACTACAGCTGGACAGATTTGCATCAAACTTTATATCTTAAATGCGATGGGCCACAGTTTGAGATGAAATCGAAACGATTTTGTTAAAATTTTAGTTGGGATGAAACTTCTTCTTCCTTTTATCAGCGAGGTTATGATCCGAAAACAAGGGATCACAACCCTCCCACTTCACCGTATTTCTACTGATCCGCCTGTGGGGTTCGCCTTCTTCTTCTTCTTCTTCCTTTTTATCAGCGAGGCTATGATCCGAAAACAAGGGATCACAACCCTCCCACTTCACCGCATTTCTACTGATCCGCCTGTGGGGTTCGCCTTAGTTGGGATGAAACATATGCTAAAAGATTGAGAGTCAAGTTTTGCTAAAAATTGCGTATACTACGTCAAGGCTTTTTGAAAATATTTCATATAAGCAAGGGAGTGAACATATGGGATGAGTATCCCGTCCCAGCTTCCTTATTAAAATTTTACATATTTCTAAAAAAAAAAGAAAAAACAAAAGAACAAAGTTGTTCTCCAGTAGCCATCTGGGAAACAGGCACTTCGTTTACAGGGTTCTTAACCAGAGCTAGGTTTTAGAGAGGTGAATTACTTCATGCATTTTGTCAAGCTGTGGTAACTTCAAAATTTGAGGCTAGCAGGTGATCTATCTTCTTAGTGACGGTTTTCTTGACCTTAGTCTGGTAGATTGGTATCGTCAATAGAGACGCTGGAGTTTGTTGCGTTCTCGGATCAAGGCTTTTTTGCGGGAGGGGTTATATGGTTGAGAGTAGGAAGCCACTCTGTGGGTGTTGACTTGATAGCGTTAGTTATCGCCCGCATCGTCGAATTTAGCTGCCGGTCGACTTTATAACACGCGCATTTTTCAGCCAAATAGTGAGGCATATTCGGCAGACGAGTATACTTTGCGAAGCGCAGCTGCTTGAAGTGTGGTTGCGGATGCACCCTATGATGATCCAGCGGGCTTCTGGATAATGTTGTTTCTGATCTTCAGTTTTTCAGCCATGTTCCTGATGTGTTTGTTGAAAGTCAGGGTGTGGTCAAATACTTTATCTATGTTATCTCCAAGTACTTAGGGTTGAGTATTGTAATTAAATTCTACTCTGTTAAAGTCTATTTTGAGCCAGTTGTTGGTCAGGTGGCTACTTAGGTGAAAACGAGCTGATTCGGTTTTACTCATGCTGGAACATAGTCTCCGCTTCTGAAAATAATCTCCGAGGGTTGCCTTCGGAGATTTCATATTCTTGCTGTGTATACTTGGCAAATCGGCGATGTAGAAGTTGAAAACTAAGGAAACCCATACTGATCCCATTGTTGCCCGAGCCCTCTGTAAGTCGTTGTTGTGTTTCCTAGGTTTACTGGAGCGTCGTTCAGGATAATTTGAAATAAACGGTTGGACAGCATGTTGTTTATAAGTGCTGAAACTTTAGTACATTTTATGACTTTCATCAATTTGTATAACAGACCCGGTTTCCCCCGCCTCCTCGTCCATGCAACTTCCGAAATCATTTGCTAAGATGCCCAGCCTGATTGCATGGCTACTGATGATGTGGTGCCCCGTAATGACATCTACTGTAATTGCGATGAGCAACCTTTTCAGCATGATAAGGCAGTCGGAGCGTTTCGGATCCAGCTCAGGCCATATTTGTCTAGTAATGAGACACGCTTTGGGAAACGTACTTGGAGAACTGCCTCCTGCTTGTCATTTAGATATTAAGAACACAAACGAATTTAAGTAATATTGTTGCAAGTGTTACGCCCTCAGTTAAAGCGCTACACGCGCTCAAAAGGAAGGTGGCAGTAATGAAATACACAAACTCGGCAGTGAAGTTGGTTTGGAGTTAACAAATCGATGAAACTTAGAGAGGCTGGGCAAAGACACTCGGAATTTTTATAAGGTTTGGAATGAAATATAAAAGTGCCCTGGACCCATTCACCAAGGCTTCTTGGGCGTTCTTCAGTTTCGAAATCCATTCTCTTTGTGTAATGAAATTAAATTTTAGAAATAAATTTCTAAAAAGCATAAATTGAAGGGTACACAAATTCTGTATAACACAATATAGTATATTTTCCACACACATCACCTTTGACTAAACTAACTTCAATGTAACAATTCCAAGAACAATTTCAAAATGTCCAGAATACCTAAGGAATTTCTTTAAATTTTTCACAAACTTCAGGAGTCCACCCTTCTTCAGTCAGTGCGACATTCCCATTCACATCACGTAACAACTGAAGGAAATTGTCAATTTAAGGTGGACTTACTGTCCCTTGACTATTAAGTACATACTCGTACTACATAATACAAACGACTGTCTTCCTGACAAATTCTTTTAATGTTTTCATATCCTACCAATGTTTTGCAAGGAAATTCCCAAGTCGAACAATTTGCCTTTTGCGAAGAGGAAGGATATGTGAATACATTTGTCTTGCAAATATTCTCTGAATTCACCACAAAGATATCCTTGCGAATTTGTTTAACGTTTCGAGTTGGTACCGTAAATCCTTTGTTTCATCCTTAAATTCATTTCTTTTGTCGGTCAGCCAAGTGTGACTGAATGTTTTCGGTGTTCTACGCATGGTAGGAATCGCTGGGTGATGGGGTATCTCCCGAGTGAAGGTAAAAGAAGAAAAATGACTGCAGTTGCCCCCGGGTTGAGTAATGATGTTTTCAGCAAACATAATTTGGCAATTTTCTACCGCATTTATTTCGTGTATGTGACATTTCGGTTTGCATTCTTGGAGATTTATTTTTTTGTTCTACTGATTCGTAGAAAAGTAAGACATTTTTGAAGAATGAATCCGAATTGTTATATTTTTTTTTATTTAAGATAAAAGTCTGACGAACACTAGAAGACAGTTTTGTTCAAGCTGGTCACAAAAATGTGCCTTTCGCAATAAATTAGTGGAATGTTGCTTCAGTGATCAATATGCATAATCCTACGTCCACAAAACATAAGTTAAAATAATAATACCCAAAGAGAACATGGCGTAACAGTCAATTTTATTTACCAAAGCCAAAGGAAACAGGCGGAACAATCGCCTAAATAGTACCGTCCCACCAGCCTCAGCTTCTTTCTTATAAAAACTATGGAGAAAATCGTTGAACACTGCATAAGGGATTTGTTTCTTATTCTTGATCCATTACATGCAAACCAGTATACCTACCAATCCACAGAGACCGCCAGGTTTCACAAATCAACAAAACCCTGGCTGCAAAAGAAACCCCCCTTTGTGCCTTTATTGACATACAGGGAGCCTTTGACAACACTTCCTATAAAGCAATCAGTAAGGCTTTGACTGTAACCCTGATCGTAAACTGGATTTTCTCCATGCTACAAAGTAGAAAAATAAAACGAGAGTGCGGAGGATCGCTGAAAACTACTATAGCCACTAAAATTCGCAGTGCAGTTAATCTTCGAAAGTCGGGTGTTAATAGTATATGGGTTTGTTGGTTTAGTACATCGGTTTCCGACTTTACGTCCAAATCACTCTACTTTGGTAGAAGGTTTGATTGAGATCCCATGCCGTGATATATGGAATAATGGCGGACCATTGCTTGATCCAAAAGAAATCGTGTGGTATACCGATGGATCAAAAATGGATTCAGGAGTTGGCGCCGGTGTGTATGGACCCAATTATAAATATTCGAAATCACTTGGAAAAAGTCCCAGTGCTTTCCAGGCCGAGCTTTAGACTATTGAGACTTCTGCACTTGCACTCAAGCATCAAATGTGCCTCTATCCACATACTCACCGACGACAGCTAAGCAGCGCTTAAAGTACTGGCGTCCCACTTGATCAGTTCAAAATCAGTTCTAAGCTGCTTCGACGGTTTACAAAACTTGGACCGATACAATAAAGTAAAATTGTGGTGAGTGAGTGAGTGTGGTGACGGCAATCAAACTGCTAGATAGAAAAGGCTCCTCTGAGGTGTTCACTGGACATGAACCTTTCTGCGAATATCCGATTTCGTCTTTAAATTGACCCTACACATCTGGGAACGGAACACGTGCACCTCCCGCTGGAATAACTCCCAAAGTCTCAGACAAGCTAAAAGAGCTGTCCAACCCTTCCAAAAAAGGCAATTCATATCGTAAAATATGGCAGAAACGACATAAGAAGGCTTGTGAGCTTCCTTACGGGTTACTGTCAATTACTTTACCACCTTAACAAAATGAGAATTACGAAGGATATCACCTGCCCCCTCTACCTAGAAGAGGACGAAACCGGAGAACACATACTATGTGAGTGCGTAGCTCTGTGTAGAATTAGGAGAAGCTTTTCCTTAAAGAGATCATATCTTCAATAGACTTAAGGAACTTCTCCGCAGCCGTTACTATAGCTTTCATAAGGAGTGGAAGTACTGACGCCTTTAAAAGTAGCCTCTGGCAGAATAAATCTCTTTGATCGCAGCGCCTGCACGCCATTTGGGCATAGCCACACATCTGTTAAAGAAAAAAAACAAAAATTACCCGACACAATGCATATATTGTAGGACTTACATTGAGTCATTGACGACTCTGCACATATGTATGTTCTGTATCGAAGGCGAGGTTACTTCGTCCGGGTTCTGCTTTTCGCAGAACAGAATTGCTTATCCTGCCTTGGTCCCTTCTGGACGGACTTTATCTTCAATCTACATCCTTGGTGGAAATTCTGGGTATTTTTTTTGGGTGCATAAGCGCAATGTATAATTCTGATCCCCAAGTGGTTCGGCTAATGCCCTCCCCTCGCTTTCATATCTCCCCAGCATCATTCATTTATACAAACTTTGGCTTCAAATTTAACGCAGACACTAATTGCATAACCAGCAGATTTATGCAAATCAATAAGCCCAAAGCCCAAAGGGAAATGGAAATGTAATTCATAGCTACCTACAATGGTCCCATAAAAATGTATCTCATAAAGTCTTATCCTGCAGCAAAATCCTAAAACTAACAAAGCAATCAGACTACACAGTTATTTCAAAGGTTTTACCCTGTAACCACTTTAACACTTTTTCCTAGTTGCGCTATTCCATCACTGTCAGCATGTAGTTCTGTCATTCATTTTGGACAATTTACGGGTATTTCACACCAATTAAAGTAACTCCTATGGTAGAACATGGTTAAGACCAAAAGCTATTGTAACTTTTTGTTCATTTTCTCAACAGGGGTAGATCCCATCAGAACAAGCAAAAAAAGACAAGCGACGTATTGCAAATAATAGTAAAACCTGGGTGCAACGCTCAAAAGAAAGACAAATCACATCACAATGCAGGTTTACGTATTTTTACGTATGCAACCCATAAATTCTATGGGCAACAAAGTCGCTAGACATTTTGCTGCAATAAAAGTCCAATTTATTGCATCAGATACAAAATGTTTATGCTACCGAATAGCACCATAAAAAAAGTATCCTGATGCAGCATTTTTTTTTTGCCGCCTGCTGGAGTATTTCGTTACAGCAATAATAAATTACGGTGATTTCCTCAAACGATGACCTTAGAATGGATGTACGGCATATTGAAGTGGTTTAATGGGCCGATAGAATGGAGTTTCATATGAGGTTAGGCAGGAATCGCTTAATTTGTCGAAATACCTTCCCGATGGGAAGGTAGGACATTTTCAGAAAAGGAGAATATAATAGTTCAAGTAATTGAAAACCGCATAAATTATAGTAACATCCATCTTCTGTATGCGAACATATCTAAGGAGATAGAGGAACTCTCATTAGTTGGAAGAATTATGCGAAATAGAGATTTCTCAAATCCCTTTGCAGAACATAAAAGTTTTGGCAGACATAAAATACAAAAAATCGATATTGTCATCAACAAGTGTGATATAGATAATACTTCCACTTTCAAAACTCGGCAATTTAATGAGCTTAAGTGTAATGTTAAATGGATGCAGATCATAAGGACTTAGACACCCAAGATCTTTGTGAACAAATTTAAGAAATCATTTCTGAACTTGCTCCTATCTATCTACAATGTATATGATATTTGTAATTAAGCGACCGCATCTGTCGCACTTACGCCAGTATGTGCCTCATGAATGTAATCTTATCTTAAATACTATGTTGGTTGGTTGGGTTGGATGGCTGTCCTCGCTCAGCAGGGACACACTTAGACCAAAAGAAGGCGCATTTTGATACCACTATGGAGAAAAACTGGACTACCAGCATCAGGGACCTACATGGAGAATTCCCAAGAGAATGGGACAGGAGGCAAGGCAACCCTTTTCGGTGTGTACCAATGCCGAAGAAATATGATTCGCAGTTTAGGCATTAAACCACTTTGACCCGGAGAAAAAGTTTTATTTTGCTTAAGTCGAGTCCAGCCAGATCGTTAAGATCTTCTAAGAAGTTTTCCCCTGGGGTTTTCGTTCTTAAGACCGATAGAGCAGGATAGGTAAACTGGAGGTATGTCATGGTTTCCACCTCTTCCTCGTCTCTGCAGCTTCTACCGAAATCATTGAAGGGAGCACCAAGTCTTCTGGCATGTCTGCCTACCAGACAATCTCCCGTGAGGGCCCCAACTATCCTTCTTAGATTTGTCCTATTAACGGAAATAAGTCTACTGGTTTTCCTACAATCCAGCTACTGTTTGCCATTCTAATGTCTGCGGTATCTAATTGAAATTTTATCGATTTAATAGGTGCTGATGGTTAGCTAGCTCGTTCGCCTTGCAATAGCCCGGAACATCCCTGTAGTCTGGAACGCAGCACAGAAATACGTCGCACCTTAACAACAAAAATAATTAAAACAATTAATTAAATCATCACCCACAATTTTCCTTCAGTGGAGACCACTGCCAGAGTCATGCAGCTTGGCCTTTTTTTTTTTTTCCTTTTTCTGGTTGCGCCAAGGGATGTGGTAGTCTTCCAAAGATACTAGATGCCCGGGCTACTAGCATTCACGATTCACAAACCCGAATAATCGATGCCAGGAATGCGCCTACGTGTCCACACCCTGCACACTTCTACCACACTCCTCATGGGACTGCCGTAAGGTATTACTTCGCGGGGCTGGTTAGCAACTTATGCTGTACTTTCTGCTTCTCGACGTATTCTATCCTGAATTCGGAGTTCTTTTTGCATGTGCGTAATAAACGCGCAAGGGCTGCCTCGTCAGAGATAGTTCTAAAACCACTGATGGTCCTTATAGCGCGGAGTCTGTAGGCTGATGTCAGTTTCCTTCTTATTTCTTTGCAATTAGATTATAAATTATAAAAGTTAAATTTCTCTTTTCTGGCTGACGGCAAATGCCAATGTCAAAATTTGTGGAATTACAAAGATTTGTTATAAGTTCTTTTTATACTACTACTACTAGTAATGTCTAATTTTTTGTTTTTCTTTTTCTTGTTCCTAAATGTGAAAATAAACTACGCAGGGTCACAACAACAGTGCAGTAGCAGGGCAACATCAACACAAAGCCTGTTGTGTTGCCGCATCACTGCACAGTTTTTTGACGTTTTTGAATTTACCCCTATTCAAGTTTAAGATTCACGTAATATTTTTGGGCCACCCTGTGCAAATTATGGACATCTAATAAACCTAATCTATGAGCACATACTCGTACTTATGTATACACAGAGCCCCCGCCCAACCGGAGCCGCCTAAAGAAGAAGTGAGCTGACAACTCTGGATAGTAGGATCCTCCTAGCATATCCAAGTCCTCCAATGTTGGGTATTGTCCTTGAGAGTATTGCCTGAAGTCTTGATGCTTTTTTGCTCGAATAATCAACATGTTGTTTAAACTGCAGTCTATTGTCGAGCATTGCTTCTAGGTATTTGACGGCTACTTTGGATCTGATGATTTGAGTTCCAACCTGGACATTCATATATTCCACAGATTTTCGACTGGTTATTAGAACAGCTTCAGTTTTATGATCAGCTAATTCTGGACATGCTGCGGTGGTTATCGCTGCAATAGTGTGTGCGTGTACTACATACATACATACATTTTCAATGATCCGCTTATCCTTCATGAAGGTCGCGGGGGTAGGGTGTTCAGGTGGATCCTCCATTCTCCTCGACCGTCCCCCATTGACTCCAACTCATCAGGAGGAATCCATAGACAGCTCCAGGAGAGATGTGGGACTTGATCCAACCATCTATTTCTAGGCCTACCGGGGAGTCGTCTACCTGATGGCACGGCAATCATGGCACGTCTTGGAAGCCGGTCTGGGGGCATACGCACTACGCGATCAAACCATCGAAGCATAGATCGTTCCGTTCAAAGAAGTAGCTGCTCAACATTAAGCGCCTCGCGTACTCGATCTCTACGAGTTATTCCAGCAACACCGTGAAGGAACTTCATTTCGGCAGCTTGCATCCGCGATCTTATTCTTTCGGTCACTAACCAAATTTCAGACCATACTCTTCTAGAGTAAAATTTAAAAAAAGTCATGGTCTGTGCCAAATCTAAGACATTTTAAATTTAATTAATAAGGATATGTACCTGGAATATGCTATTAAAACTTCCTTCAATTAAGAAATTTGGGATGTACGGCCATAGAAACATTGCAATATTTTTCCATTTTGTTAGATGAGATGTTGTTGATCGTTGGATTTGTCCACATTTTAGAATGTTTTAATGGATTTAAAATAAATTGTGTGTTGTGACCGGGTTTGTGTGTGTGGTCTGGTGACGATTCCCACGAGTTTACACATTTTTGGTATTGTATTCAGTTGGCAATTATGTTTCAAGAATTAAATAACCGTCGGCTTAAATGCGGACAAAGTAAGGCGAGCACTGGTCAGCTGGTATTAGATATAGAAATCTTTATTGGTTGTTAATGTTTAATTCAGAAATGTCCATTAGGAATAAAATCTTATTACATAATCAGATATTAAAACCTGTTTGGACATATGGTATCCAATTATGGGGTTGTACAAAGACAACGAATGTACAAATAATACAAAAATTTCAAAACAAAGTCAATCGGGGAATAGTAAATGCCTCATCATTTATTAGAAATAACGACTTGCATTATGATTTGCAGATTCATCCTGTAACAGATGTAACAAGAATGCAATTCGTCACAACGATCGTCTGCATATGCAGACGTCTTAAATGTACGATATAATATTCGTAGATTAAGAAGTACTAAACCTCACGAACTTATAATCTAACAATTATGAGAACCCATATTAAAACTACAATACCTGTTCAAACGCAACTGAACATAGAAACTAAAATTATTTGTCGATCTTTCTTTGATTGGTCATGATTAGGGAGTTGTTCTAGGTGTGGTTAGAGTCTCATACTACTCTGAATTTCTAACCCCGTAGTGTAGTGTCTTCTATTTACAATCAAATACAACACCAATAATAACACAGTTAGCACTAGAAAGTGTAGAGCCATTAAAGTGGTATACCAATAGTAAAACGCAGTAAAATCACGTGCAAATCCTAGCAATCATCAATATTGGAGATAGCCTGAAAGATATTAATGTAATACGCATATATTTATAAGACAATTCGAGCATTTTAGGATGGGCGGTTACTTACCGCTAACTCACTAAAAAAAACTTCACTTTATATATTTTCTTAATATACTTCAACTAAGTTTTCAGACTTTTTGAGTAGTTACACTTTCACGAAATGAAAACGTTTGGCAGGTATCTTTCTATCAAAAGTTCCACACCTTTGACGCGGTTACTATTTATCGAGCTAAGTTGAAAGGTTTTATCTTTTGCAGATAGCGGAGTAAATCCCTCTCATCCTTTCCATCTGATTGTAGGATAGTTAACGTCTCCTACTAATTGATTTTTATGCTTTGACACAAAGTTCTTGATTTTATCTTGGACTGTTGAACTGACGAGATCTCTGTGGATACCGTTGTTTCTAGTTGGCCTCACCTGTAAACGGATTTTGGACAGAGTTGGCATAGGCACAGGCAAATTATTTACTTTCGTATAAGCAAAATTGTTGTGAAAAGATTTCACTTCATTACAAGCGTTGCCCAAAAGTAAAAAAAATACTAACAGATACTTGGATAGGTACTTGAAAAAGGTATGAATTTAATCGGTTTTATATATTGGATGAAAGTCG
Source organism: Brachypalpus laphriformis (assembly GCA_945910035.1). Lineage (NCBI taxonomy): Eukaryota > Metazoa > Arthropoda > Insecta > Diptera > Syrphidae > Brachypalpus > Brachypalpus laphriformis. The sequence goes on along the minus strand of OX246754.1, from coordinate 281,600,388 downwards.
ATTCCAGTCTCGAAATACGACCGAAAAAAGACCTTTGCCAGGCTCAATCCCAAAACCATCGGCCATTGGACGACGAATCCATTCTTATACCAACCTTTTTTAGGATATATCACTAACTTCGTGAAAATGGTTAACGCTAACAAACCAGTTAAGGTGTTTTAGTGGGCGCCCCCTAATAGATTTGTTTGGAACTCTAGTATGTCCTGCAAAAATATTTAGTACATTGGAACTGAAATGAATATCGCCCTTCATCGTCAACGTTGGGTTATTAAAAATTCACGCTCTTAAGCTAAAGCTCTCCGCACACAATATTTTTAAAAGGATCTATAATTTTCTCTAATCAGCACAAGCTTTGCACACTACATTTATTTTATAAAGCGTTTCTTTTACTCTCAACCTGCACAGGATGGATGTTAAAATCCATTACAATATTTCAACAGATGATTGCTGAATCCATTCAAATCATTGTCTATCGTTACAGTTCCATCATCTTTTGTTTGAATACCTCTACCTGCCACTTAAGATATTCTTTCTCTACTTAATACTGTTCTTCATCAAATACCATCCATTTATCGTATAATCCTTCGACATAGATAGATATACCATATTTATACACTTTTGCTACGTGCCCTCATTGAATATTCAAATTCTTCCTCAACCATACTGATTTTGGTTAAATGAATTTTAGCTGACGATATGTCTGATAAGATGGAACAAGTGGATATCCAGGCGCAATGTCGTGTGAGATCGGGTTCACTTACAGCCACTTTACTCAATTACATTGTAATTTACGGGAAATTTACAGTAAATATACGTATAGGAACAGGAAATTCTCTCCAGTAGAAGGGATTATCATCTCAGTTCACCTTTTCCCGGGGTAAATGTTCATTAGAACGTGACGTGAAACTTGATGCTGCAATTAGTGGGTTTTGCGGAAGAATTTCAATTTAAAATCGGGGGTGGAAGTGCTTTAGATACTTCTTCATCCTTCGAAGTCTCCTCAATTCAAATATTCATTTACTTTAAGGTATTTGTGCATAAAATGTGATATAATTAGTATGGTTTTTCGATGATATATTGTATTTTTGTTTAGAATATATTTAAATTAAAAAAGAAAAGTTACTTAGCTGCGGCAAAGGCTTAAAAGTTTAATAACACCAGGTGTACTCAACTCTGAAATCAATTTCATTTTAGTTACACTTCTAGGATGTTCATTTTTTTATCCTTCTTATTGTCCAACTGATTCAATTTATGGCCCAGTCATTGACATGGTACTTACATAATATAATAGGAATGTATGCCCTAGCTCATTCGTTTAACAATACAACTCTTTTAGGTACGAAAAAGGTAAAATCCATTTCGAAAACTCATTCATGGTTAAAATAGATAAAAAACCATGGTCAGCACAATTTCCCTTCAATTGACAGCAACCAAAAGAATTTCTAAAATTTGAAGAAGGGTTAAGTAGGTAAAAAGGATTTATTGACAAAAGGATGAGAATGAAGGTGAATGGGAAGGCCCAAATGATTTGGTGTATTGATTGTGACGCTTTTAGAAGATTTGTAGTCTCCGTGTGGCAAGGAATTTTCCATAGATGTTAAAGGGTGTCGTTTCATATAAAAGGACTACAAAAACATTTTACGAAATTTAAGAAAAATCTTACTGCGCGACTTTTTTTTATTATACCAAAAACGTTTCCCATCTATGTACGTATATATGTATCAATTTTAAAACAACGCGCTTATCGATTTTTTAACTGTTGTAAGAGAAAGCAAAAGGTTTCTTCCATGGTGTCTACATAAAATTAAAGTTCCGCGATTAGCGGGATCTCTTATTTTAAAACCTGCGGACACTTTGAATATCATTTCTGGTATTCTTTAGAGTTTTCCCACCAAGGATTGCAAATGCTCCTTCTAGAATGGATCCAACCGCCTTGCGCCTTGCTAAAAAGTGGTACCCGGCATTGTTTGGGCGGATGCTCTATTGCTTAGCATTTCTCTAGCGGATTGTTTTAATACTTAGCTTATAGCCTTTCGCAAATAATTGTCTATGCAATGGTGAAAACTATATAAGTTAAGTAGTTAAACGGAAACAGATAAAACAAATAAGATTTATATCTCTGATGTATAGGGGCGAAAGAAAACAAGAGAAAGAAAGAATAATAAAAAAGAATTAGAAGTAGAAGTAGAAGTATTCTGAAAGTGGAGATCCATCGATTAGATACAATAAAGTTTAGAACTCATGCAAATCTCGCTCAGATACAAAAAAAGCAAATATAAGATACGAAGACATAGAAGTTGGTTGTTGAAACCTTAACATCAAGAAGGATTGAGCAAACCAAAGATGGCTTCAAAATAGATGAGCTTCTATAGAAGCCTCTGTGTCACTCGCTGCACTGCATATATCCAAAGATTTTCCTTAAAGCGGCACCACCAGAATTAGCTTATTAACGCTTTGTCTTGTGGCCCCTTCAAATTTGGATATCTATCAATTCACCTTAGAATGCCAAACCTGTTTCTATTAACTTGCTGCGCTATACTGAGGGACTAACAAAAGTTCGCTTAGTTGGTGTCAATTTAGTAGTTTTTGAAAAAAAAGATGCATTCCTGCAGCTTATAATCTAACAATATTTATTTCCAAATTTCAGAATAATAGGTAAAAATGGAGACGAGAAAGAGAAAAATTAGTGACGTAAGCTCGGTTGAAGTTTCACCGCCAACACAGGAAGAAATTCGTTTTGCCATTCTCTTCGGATTTCGACGTCAACTCACGCCAGTCAAAATTCTGCATGAATGGCAAAATGCATACGGAATAAATGCACCATCTCTTGCTACTATTTCAAAGTGGTTTCGAAGATTCCAGACTGGTCATTTTTCTGTGGAGGACGAATCTTGTGAAGGTCGGCCCAAATCCTCGACCGACGATACAAATGTGGCCCTGGTGAACGCTAAAATTGACGAAGATGATAGCGGATGAACTGGGCTTGAATGCCATGGCTGTGTCACGAATTTTAAATTATCACCTGAAATATTCGAAGAAGTCCGCTCGATGGGTTCCGAAAATTTTGAATGGAGAGGACAAAGAGGCTCTTATTCGTTTTGCTCAATATTTCCTGAATAAGTTTGAAAATGGAGAGTCAAGCTGCTTCAATAAGACCTTTACAGCTGATAAATATTGGTTTTACAAGTACCACCGGGAAACCAAACAGCAGTCCATGGTATTGAGCCCAGAAGGTGCAAATCCTCCAGTAAAGGCCAAACAACAAAAATCAGGGACAAAAGTTATGATATCTATGTACTTCACCAGGGCGAAAATGGTTGTCGTCATCCCGCTTAAAACTGGTCAAACAGTCACTGCTAATTGGTATACTGAAACTCGGTTACCACAAGTAGCTGTGTAGTAGCTGTGCCGCTACTTTTTGCACCACGACAATGCGCCTGCGCACACTGCTGAAAAAACCAACAACTTTCTTGCGCTCTCGGCCATCAATAAAATTCGCCAGCACGTTATTCGTCGGATCTAGCGCCGTGTGACTTTTGGCTGTTTCCGAAAATAAAAAAAGATTTGAGGGGAAAAATCTTCACATCTAATGAGGAAATTATTAATGCAGTCAATGTCGAAATCGAAAAGATCCAAAAAGAGGATTTTGAAAGCTGTTTTGAAAGATGGTGAAAGATGGTAGATCTATCGGCTGAAGAAATGTATTGAAATAAATGGGAATTATGTGCGGAAATTAAAAAAAGATGAAGATTAAATATCTAAAGTTAAAATTATTTTTGTGTTTTATTATTCAATCAACCAAGCGAAATTTTGTTAGTCCCTACGTAGATGGGTTGGGCGCCGTGGCGTAAGTGGTTTGTGTGTCGGATCACTACGCATGAGGTTCCAAGTTCGAATCCCAGAAAACACCAAAAAGTTTTTTCACGGTCCCACCTCTCGCGAGCGTCTGACAAACATCCGAGAGTATTGTTGTCACGAAAAAGCTTCTCAAATCGCCGTTCGGAGTCGGCATTAAACTGTAGGTCCCTTCCATTCGTGTGAAAAATATAACGCACACAACAGGAGTGGTTGCGAGAAGCTAGGCCCTGGCACTTTAAAAAGCTGTTGCGCCAAATATTTGTTTTGTTGCTTGTAGATGGGTTTTACGGATTCTATACCCTGCGCATTCGATTTAAGTCACTAGTCCGAACTACAAAAATATGTATCTCGAAAACTCAGAATGCGCGAACAAAGTCTTCATACCCAGTAGGAATTTCCCAGCGTTATACATTATAGTTCAGCCTTAATTTAAAATAAACTGTCTACTCTGATTCTAGTGCCCAGCAGATGCATGTATGTACAGGGTGGCTTTATTTTGAAGCTACATTCATGCCACTATGTGTGGAATAGCACCTTATTTAAATGGCCGCCTCGGCTTCGCTGGCACTACTCCAAGCGGTCGGTCCAATATATACGGCGTTATTCGGGCAATAGCATCTCGAATGCTGGCCTCGAGCGAGTCCAATGTAGTTGGCTTATTAGCGTAGACTAAGGACTTGACGTCATTATTATTGCCCCAGAGAAAATAATCGAGTGGTGTCAAGTCGCATGATCGCGGCGGCCAATTGATGAACGCTCGCCGTGAGATGACCCAGTCGCCAAATTTCTCATTCACAACTTTGAGCGTTTCGTCGCTTGTATGGCATGGAGCGCCGTCTTATTGAAACCACAGCTCGGATACATCGATGTTCTCGAGCTCTGGCCACAGAAAGTCGATTAACATCACTCTATACTCAGCTAATTCAACTGATCGGCGCCGAATCGACATTTCTGGGTCTTCTTCGGTACTGGCCGCTACGGCGCCTATGTTTTCTTCATTTCGCACCAATCTCTATCTGGTTGGTGGCTTAAAGTCCGAAAGAGTGTACTCACGCTCAAACTTTTCCACGGTGCGACGAATTGCCTGCACACTGAAGCCATGATGACGACCGACCTCACGACGAAATTCACGTTTCGTATTTACAACTGAGCCGGAATTTCGATAATATTTTTTTCATAATTTCCGCATGTTCAGCAAGCGTGAAATGATGCATGATGAAATGGCAAACCTTACTGAATATTTTGACAGCTGGATGTCATTGGTAACTTTGACAGCTGCTGAAACATAACAATTGGAAAAAGTATCATTGCTATTAGGTCACCCTTTATATACGAGTATATGCAATCGACCCTCACGCAAGAAAGCGTGTCATAAGCAATAATACATTTTCCTATATCTAGGAATCATTGAAGACTCTTAACTTCTATAGCTTCAAGTACACATGTGTGCTCGTATGTGATGTGTACATCCTTAAAACAGCTTGCTCCGGTACATCATTGCATCGAAAGTACCGAGACTGTGGACCTGCTTTGCAGTGATTTAAAGCTAGTACCTTCAGAACTCAAGGAAAATTTAATTCGAACTCCATTGAAAGACTGCTCCTAGATGAATCATTTGTTAATAACTCATCGAATGAAAGAAAATACAAATACAAATATTTGGCGCAACAGCTCTTTAAAGTGCCAGGGCCTAGCTTCTCGCAACCACTCATGTTGTGTGCGTTATATTTTTCACAGGAATTGAAGGGACCTACAGTTTAATGCCGACTCCGAACGGCGATTTGAGGAGCTTTTTCGTGACAACAATACTCTCAGATGTTTGTCAGACGCTCGCGAGAGGTGGGACCGTGAAAAAACTTTTTGGTATTTTCTGGGATTCGAACTTGGAACCTCATGCGTAGTGATCCGACACACTAACCACTTACGCCACGGCGCCCATCGAATGAAAGAGGAATATTTCTTTTATAGAGCATAAAAGGCATAATCGTCCACTTTGCCTTAAAAAACTTCCTGTCAGAAGTCAAACAAATCCTACATGACCTGGTTCTTTCAAAAAGTTAAATTATACACCTTGGCCAGGGAAGTTCAAAGAAAAGCATGAATATCTTTCATTGTGAATAAGAGAAACCCAGAGGTTCATGTCAGAAATATCCGTAGGATGGTTTATCAGAGGTTTTCAAATGGCAGTCTATATACTCACATACGTTTTTCTGACGTTCGCGCGGTCGTATCGCTGCCCTTCTCTTCTGAATAGAGCAGTGCTTTATGAAATTGTCTATTTAAAGAATATTTAATGAACGAATATTTTGAACTATTTGCTTAGGTACTACAATTACTCAGCGTACTTCACAGTCCGAATTTACTTGTGCCTTCAAGTGATTTTATGATTTATGCATCGCTTCTAAAAGCATCACTTATCAAAACAATTACAATCATTAACTGTGCACTCTAATTTATCTAGACGCCCAGAAGTGTATACTTTCATTCTGCAGAGGATGTTGAATTACCCTTTCACGGGATCTTATTACCTTTTCCCTTAGCTAAAAAAAATATATAAACAAAATCTCGCCAATTCTGTCCTGATTAGCACAGAAGAAATCTCCCTCTCAACAGCAAAACACAAGTCCTTAGCCCTACTGTCAGTCTTCTCTGATGGATATGACCGGATTGTGCATTCATAATTTCTCTTCCAACGACCTGCCGTAGACTGAGCTTAAAAGAAAATTAATTTGGAAAACTTCTAAGGAAAGTGTTATTTTTCTTCAGCGTCCATCCATCAGTTCGGAGTTTCCTCTAAGAAGAGCTGCCTGATTTAATAAAACGAAAACAATTTCAAAATTAAAGAAAAATAATTCAGGATAATCTAATTGCTTATTGCCGGGCTTTGTGCATTTTAAAATGAAAATTAAAGAGAACCGTGAAACTGCAAAGAAAATGGGGTAGATAGCGGGAAAAAGATTTGTTTTTAATTTTATTATCTTCCTCCGCAAAGGGATGTCCTTCTTAGCAAAATTCCTTTTCTGAACCCTTTTTGGAATCCTAAGAATATATCTTTCTTTTTTTTAACAAGAGTGGGCATTTGGGCAACTTTAAAGGCTGAACTTTTCTTCTGATGTGGGCGAGACAGTATATCTGCTTTCTTAACGCAAATTTAATTACAAATAGGTTTTGACCTAATTTACTGGGGTCCTGGTAAGAAGTATTGTCTGTCTGAAATAAAATTCGTTTTCAATTATTCTTTCCAGTATTTGAAGAAGACAAGTACGAGTGTACCATAAGTACACCCGCGACTTAATATGAAACGATGCGAGGCTACAATGTCAATTTGAATGCAACCTTTCCGTCGTCAATAACAATTCTGAAAGGTTTATAATTCATTTCATAGCGATTGTGCCATGTTGCCCTAAATAGCAGAAAGTCGATAATGGTACCATCTTACTTTAATCAAAATATATCATACATACGTCCGGGGAACCGGGTAGGCGAACCCCATAGGCGGATCAGTAGAAATACGGTGAAGTGGGAGAGTTATAATCGTTATTTTCAGATCATAACCTCGCCGAAATAGGAAGAAGAAGAAGACATCCGGGGAATCGGATTGCAAGAAGCTAATTGAAAGTGACTAAGAGCCAGCAATTTAACGTTACGTAAAGCCAAGGGTGCGTATATATGTCTGATCGTACGATAAGTTGTCAGCTAAAGGCTGCCTTAACATAATTCCTCCTGATTTATAGAAAACATTCTAAGCAACGAACCGTACGAGTATATAGCTAAAACCTCTCGAATAATGCAGGTTATGAAGGCGCATATGGTGCTGTATGTTTGCGTGTATTATATATGTATCGACTGAGTGAATTAAGATTTCAGACTGACATCATAAGTTAGGCTAGGAGGGTGTCAGCACCTCGCTACTGCATTCAGAGATACCGCCAAAGAGAAGTGTTATCACAAATATTATAGATATTACGAAATGAAATTTTACTGAGACTTGTTATTGAGACTTGGTCTAGATATCTTGGAGTAGGGTGCTCGGGTTCGGAAAGGACGAAAGTCTATCGTGTCTCAGATAGAATCAGATGGTTGATAAGTGATATAAGTAAGTTTGGCATAGTATGATAGAGGTTATAGCAAAAGCCGATGACCATGCTCTACTGGGAAGAGGCAAATTTCTGACCACCATTATTCAATGGTAGTATGTCATTTTGGATGCGGAATGGAAACTGAGGAAAAACAAAAAAAAAATAATAAAAATAAAATAAAAGTTGAAATGAGCTAATATAACGACAACAACGTAGACATATCTCGGTCGGGGAAATACTGGGTCATAGGGATGGGTAGAGTGTCCCTCAGACAGCACATTTCACTGCCGACTCTCTGTCACAACCTTAAAATAGGCATTTAGGGACAATAATTTGCAATGTTCAGGACAATCAAGATTCACTCTCTTTTTATTCAAATTTTTTGGCGCATAAATCTATGTATCGCCAGTCCAGTACCATGAACTGCCCAACCGATAAGCTAAGCACGTATTAATGGCAAGAATTCGAAACGTGACTAAACACTAGCCAAACATCCAAGTGAGTCACCTTGGAACTTCCGAGTCCATTCACTCCCATCAGCTCTTTTCCCTTACAACTCACCTGTGATTGTGAATAGAAAAAATTAAGTATTTACGAATTTGGCTTTCATCCCCACCGTACACCGTTTTTTATATTAGTTGGTTATTCGAAGAGTTGAAGATTAAGGCAGGAAATGCACTTCGAAAATCGAAAAGAAGTCAACGATAAGCTCTGGCCCATAATATTTCTGATTATGAATGTTCATTAAGAAACTAGCAAATTGCTATCTTACGCACCTTCTATTTTGAAAATAGTAAAATCGGCGATCATAAATACTTCTCGATATTTTGGGATATGTTCTGGAAATTTGCAAGGTTTCAGTTTTCTGCGCCATCTTTAGCGTTTTCTGAAATTGAGTGTTTCAAAGCCAACTTTTAACTTTCGCCTAGCGAAAGGCAAGTGTTGCTTTCGTCAAAAATTTCGACTTCAAAAGGTTGATAAATTATGGTGTTTCTTCTTCTTCCTTTTATCAGCGAGGTTATGATCCGAAAATAAGGGATCACAACCCTCTCACTTCATCGCATTTCTACTGATCCGCCTGTGGGGTTCGCCTATTCGATCTCAGAAAATATCGGCAGAGCTGGCGATTTTGGATCACTCGGTTACTGAGGCCAATGAAATGCCGATGTCGTCGCATTTGTCTGATCCAGGCGTTTATAGGCCTGCCTTTCCTATATCGCGATGTCTTTGGAACGTGCGTTCATATTGAGTTTTTAACAGGGTTCAAATCATCTGTTCTTTGAACGTGATAATACCAGCTAAGCCGGTCGTGCTTTATTTTTTGTATGATGGTTTCCTTGATGTGAAAGTTTCCAACGATCTTTGAACTTCTTATTCGATCAAGCTTTGACACTCCTGCTGTCATGCGAAGCATCTTCATCTAGCTGCCGTTAATTTGCTCTCATACGTTTTGTACATCGTCCAACATTATGAACCGTATGTGAGCGCTGGACGCGCAACTGCGGTGTAGAGCCTTCCCTTCGACTAAGGTGGCATTTTTTTGTCACAGAAGATAGCGGCATTTTTTCGCCACTTCATCCACCCTACGCTTACGCGATGACTGATGTCGTCATCACAAGTTGCTTTGCTATTGATCATTGTTCCACTCAAATAAATGTCTGGAATAGGCCTGAGTGGATCAGAGAACGGGCAGCACAAGTACTCTGTCTTTTTCGAACTAATGCGATACCCATTTCCCTCCAAAACGTCCACCCACACATCAAGTGCTCGTTGCAGGGATGTAGGATCCTCACTTATGATGGCCCTATCGTCAGCAAAGAATAACTGATGTACCTTGGATCCATCGATTTACCTTCAAGCAGATAATCAAGGACTGCAATAAAGAGCAAAGGACTTAAAACGCTTCCCTGGTGCACCCCGACTTTGATTGGGAAGTCTTCCGTTACTCCAGCGGGACATCTTACTCTTGTCTTTGCTCCTTCGTTCATGTCCATGATCATCTGTACATAGGTTTCTGGAACCCCTCGATGTCTTAGCGCCACCCATATCAGATCTCGTGGTTGTCTGTCGAATGCCTTTTCAAACTCAACCAATACAATATGCAAATTCTTTAAGGAATCACGATGTTTTTCCATTATGATCCTTATTCTTAGGATTGCATCTGTGGTTAATTTACCCGCGACAAACCCGCACTGATCATCAGATAGCTGTATTATTTTTCGCAGTCGGCCACCTAATACTCGCTCAACGATCTTCATGGTGTGTGACATCAGCTTGATCGAACGGTAGTTATCACAGTTTCGTGTATCGCCCTTTCCTTTGTATACAGGGAAAAGGTAACTTTCCCTCCATTGATTCGGCATTGGATCACCCATTACAAATTCAGAGATGAGAATTTTGAGCCATCTGAACCCGACGTCCCCATCTTTTTCGAGAACTCAGAGGGCATCTCGTCTGACCCAACCGCTTTTCGTTTTTTTGTAGTATTTGGCCGCCTCACTAACTTCTTTGACTGTAATGTCGGGTATTTCTTCACAGTTAGGGGTGGCTGTTGGAAAGTATAGCCGGGGAAACTGTTCATTTAAAAGTTCTTCACAATACTGCCGCCACCTCTGCAGAATTTTGTCGTCATCCACAAGAAGCTGGCCATGAGCATTGTTAATGAACTTTGACGAACGAATCTCCTAAGCAATCCTCCTTCTTTGGGCGGATATTTTTAAGATGGTTGCGCTCTTGTTCATATTGTGTCTTCGCAGCTCCTGGATAGCCTGGTTTGCATCAACAACCGGGGAAGATATTTTCTCCAGCTCCCGATACAGGCGCTCTGTACTCTCTGCTTGAAGCTGGGAGCACTTCTTCTTCGCTTTTTTCTTGCAATATTTGTATTCCATTTCGAGACGAACTTTTTCGTCACTATTATTAGAGGGGTACTTTGACCAAGCTTTGAAAGCCGCTTTCTTCTCATTTATCACCTTCTTAACTTCATCACCCCACCACCATGTTTCTTTGGCGTGTTGATGGTGGTCTTTTGAAGCTCCTAGCAGTAATTTGGCCTTCTTTAAGTAAGTTCGCTCTAGGGAATCTCACATATTTTGTGCTCTGCACTCTTCATCCTCAGCTCCTCAAATTATGGTGTTACTAAATACTATAAAACAACTAAAAAAGGATTTCCCGATTCTGTGTGTTTGTCGACTTGCCCATTGTTTGTGTGTCTTTCCGTCCGTGTGTTGGCGCATCAAACTTCATATCTGTGGTCAGTAGGGTGACAATTCGAGAAGAAATCCGAATTTTTTAAGGGACGAATTGGAAAAATTAAGAAAGGAGACGCTCTGAACTGCGTTAACTACAGAGGTATTAGTCTTCGCAACATCGCATATAAGATTATGTCAACGTCTAAAATCAGCTTATCAGTGCGGTTTCAGGCCCGGAAGGTCTAAATATTCACAAATATTCACACTATGGCAAATCTTGGGAAAAACTCTTGAATATAAATCGATACGCATCCGCTTTTCATCGATTTCAAGGTTGCCTGTGATAGCGTGTTTTTTCACGGTCCCACCTCTCGCGAGCGTCTGACAAACATTCGAGAATATTGTTGTCTCGGAAAAGCTTCTCAAAACAAATTGCCCTTCGAATATGGCACTAAACTGTAGGTCCCTACCATTCGTGTAAAAAATATAACCCACACAACATGAATGGTTGCGAGAAGCTAGGCACTGGCACTTAAAGAGCTGTTGCGCCAAATACTTTTATTTTATTTTTTATTATAGCGTATATAGAGACGAGTTATACAGAACCATGTCTACATAGTTCCGGCATCCCTGACAAGCTTGTCCACCTATGCAGGATAACGATGGAGAACTCTCGCTGCTCTATCAGAGTCGAAAAGAACAACATTAGACCGTTTGATGTCAGGAAAGGTCTTAGACAAGGTGACGCGCTATCATGTGATCTCTTTAACATAATACTTGAAAGACTTGTACGAAACTCACAAGCCAACACCGAAGGTACAATATTTTACAAGTCTGTACAACTACTCGCTTACGCCGATTACATTGCAATATTCGGAAGAACTCAGCGGGCCGTCAGTGGGGCATTTGCGAGTTTTGAGATCAAAGGCAGCAAAGCCGAGCTTAGCGGTCAATGAAGGCAAAACAATCTGTGGCCTTAAGCAATAACCGGTTAAGTCGATTTGCACAATTTCTCAGAAAACGAGTTTGAAATCTCCTTTTTCTCAAAAACGTATGGGATCGTGCTACATCGGTCTGGTTTCTTTGCTTACAACTCGGTAAGCACTGCAGAGAAAAAGTATAAAATAGATGGCATAAACTTCGAATATTGGAGCGTCTTTTGGCACTTTTAAGTCAATTCCGTCATAACTCGACTTAAGCAGTTATCGCTTGAGGCCACAAATATATGCTGTCTACGAAAAAGGGCACCCAACATCCAGTAGCATAGATGCTACTAGATGGATTACGTGATTTTGGCTAGAAAAAAAAAAATTGTATGAGGGTACCTCACTTAGTGAATGTTATCTTTTTTGAAAATTGGCTATTTCTCGATTAACTATTGGACCTACAGTTTTCCGCTGTATCCAAGTGTAATTTTTATTTTGTTCATCTGAGAACCTTTCTAATGACAAAACCACTCTCGGATGTTTGTCAAACGTTCGCGAGAGCTGGGACCGTGTAAAAGCTTCTTGGTCTTTTCTGGAACTCGAACACTGAACCTCATGCGCAGTCGTCCGACACACTAACCATTACATCACGGTGCCCACATAGGTACTTATCTTGTGATACCGAATTTCTGAAATTTTTATTAATATTTGTCTTCTTTTTTTAAGAAGAAAATAAAATAAGAATTTTGTCTTAATTTTAAATCTTAAAGGATTGCAATGGGCGACATAGGTGCAAGTATGATTCAGTTGTGCAGTTTATTTTCCTACGGAATACATAGAAAGATCGTAATGATTTAAATAGCTAAGCAACATTCATACATATGTATGTAGAGTACATCCAGCTCAATTAATTCCCAAAAATACATCAATGCTAAGCATTCCTTTGTGTGAATTATCCTTCTGCAATTGGTTCAAAGGTATGAGAACTGAACGATGTTTACAAGCAATTTTCCTCGATAACCACAAAACATATGTTGACGGTAGAATAATCCGAGTAAGCCAATATTGGCATGTAAATGTGTCCTTAAGCGTTAGTCTCTATACAAACGATTTCGATTGTGAATTGATAATCTTATTATTAGACGAACAAAGAGACACACCCTTCGCCTCTAGGTGAAACATTGTGCCTCTACAAGTATTTTCCTTGCATACAATATGATGTACAATTCGTGTAGCTAATAAACTTAAACTTTAAAGCAAACATTTTACACTGAAAGCGCAATCTGCTTCTTTTAATCAAGGATAATCTAATTTATGCCTAGGACGTGGTGCGCGTTGTCGCGTTACCTTAATTTGTCACTGTAACCTGAACAAAACAAAAAAATTCAAAATGTATTATTATTCTCCTATAGCGTCTGCTAATTAGCATTCGCGGTTAATTCCAATAATAAGGTCCTGGCTATCGCCCTCCGCTGCGTGCTACACTGTGGTGTCGCCAAAAGGTGTACCAGGACATAATTCTGTTTTATGACTTTTGCACGACTGGAATGGAAAATATCCAAAGAGCTTTCCGCTTGGTCATTCGAGTACGGCGCGGCGATAAATAAAAGCTACCATAAGTAGCGAGACCAGTGCCATCAGCACGTAGCAAACGCGCGAAATACTCTATCAGATCCTGGCGCAAAACCATAGAAACAGGTGTTGGTCATATTTATTTGTTGTGTTATTCTGGCCGGCGGTTGGAGAGAATTTAAAACTAAACGTGCTCAGACAATGGTCTAACTGCCTCTAGATGGACATTCCAATGAGATTCAACACAAAGTAAACCCCTCTTTCTAAAGGGGAAAGATGCAACTCCTTTGTTTTCGTTTTACCAAGCGAATAAGTCAGCCAATGCACATGACATTCCATTATGATGCACATATAGGTCCCTGAATAAAATTTTACCTCAAAAATTGAAAATGAAACTCATTCTCAATCACTGCCACACGCAGATTCCTTTTCTTGTTTTTGCCTTGTTGTTGGTCGACCTTGCATGTGTATGCACGATGAATGCAACCAAGATAGCTAATAATTCGGAAAATGTCCTTGCACAAAAGAACTGCAACCAATCTCATCTCCGTTTCCTATTTTCAGCATTTCACATGCATGTGCTCTTATTAACAGAATGACATGTGCATGTTGCGGTGTTGTGGGTACTAAAGAAAATTTCTTTTGGCAAAGTTCAAGGATGCATTTTTTGAGAACGAACCGAGGAATATTTTTATATGTGCAAGCATATGTATGTATATTGGTTGATGTAACTTGTCATGTAGACCTCATCAAATCGGAATTGAATGATTCAAGGATATTGATAAAGGGATGATGGTGAATCTCGAGAGCAGTTTCATGCTCAGATATTATTTCACCACGATGTGTCAAACCGTGCTATCGCTTTCTCCAAGCTACGACTTCACGTAATTTTCAGATGTCCTCTTCTTTTAGTGTGCCGTATATTCCATTCTAGACTTTGCCGATAGCGTGTGTCCAATCCACTTTCATATAGGGAGCTTGATGTCTTTGGCAATGGGTTCAGGTTGCGCTTCCTGTATATACTCGTACTTTCTATTTCGCCCACTAGGTCGCCAGATTCTTTGGAATACACTGGTGGTGGTGGTACTTTATTTGCCAAGACGTCGATAACTAGCCAAGTCTCCCAACCGAAAAAGTGAACCCGCACTACGTTGGATTTGGTGGTTCTAGTTTCAGTTTATATCATTGATTCAATTGTATGTAGGCGCTACGGCTATAACCTTATGGCTAGTTTATAACAAAAAGAAATCATTTTCTCTGCCTAAGCTTAGTCGGAGTGACGTATGGATCGTCGTCTCCAGCATCATTGCTGGCACTGTATCATTGGTATTAGATCTATCCATCACTTGCTGGGTGAATGTCCTGCCCTTGGTGACACTCTTTACCGAGCTGGAGGACCTAATATTTTGCATAATATTGAGCTCAATAACATCCTGATATTCAGTTGGCTTGCCTTTGTTTTCCAGCGCATTCTAAACGTTTTCTTGGAATATATTATCGAATCCAAAAGTACTGTACTGGTTCAAATTCGGCTCGAAGGACCAATGAATTTGACCAGCAAGTTAGGTTAATAAAGACCCCTTACCGCTGGTGGGGGAAGTCTATAATAAAAACACTGACTTTGCTGCGGGTTCAACGTGAACTCACTGTTTATTAAAATTACCTGCCTTAAATACTAAAATTATGCTAACTGTACAAAATTAGATGCTAAAGTTTTTTATTACACATTATGAATCAATATACACAGCCAGCACGAAGAATATTTGTGCTGACTGGCTGAGAAATTATAAAATACATTTTGACAACAACATCGAACATGAGTACATTGTTCGGTGTTGTGATTATAATAAAAAACGTAATTGCTGTTGTGGTCACAACAGTAGGAATATGTAGGCCATGATGGCTGGTCCTTCTGGACAGTCTTTAAGTATTGCGATTATTATATCGAATACTTGTAAGGTTGTTGATTGCCGAACAGATTTCCCCAATCTACGATAGGATGCTAATAATTTTGCTTTATCCTAACTATAGGTATATGGTATCTATCCGCTTATAGTGTAGTTAAGTGTATCGCAGAAGTATTCTTTGTCATTTCTCATCTCTCCCTGTTCCCTGCATTAGTGGGTTTCTTCTTCCTCCTATTGGCGTGCTTTGCTATAGTTAAGTTTGTACCATATGTCAAATAACTTTTCATGTTCTGTAGTTAGATTTTTAGCCCAACTTCACTTAAATTTTCACCACGGTTACTTCAATTGGTTGATGGCGCTACTCACGCGTCATCTCTTGCATGTTTAGATATAACGTATGTGGATAGTAAACACCTACAGAAACATTGTCTTCCCTGATTAGACGTATTCATTTATTGGTTACAATCCCACTAAGCCTTCGCGATTTAGTCAAACACACCCTTACGATGAATTCGCCCAAACAGCAGGATTTTCGACAGACAATTGTTGAAAGTTCCTTGTTATTCTATGATTATCATCTTGCGGTACTTCGTAATTATTGTTATTGTTTGGCACTTAATCAACGTTTTTCCTGCTTGTCTAGCGCCACCAAAAATTATATCCGCATACACACTAACATAGATATTCAAGTTTCCTGGTAGCAGTCAACTTACACGTCTCAGCACGTGTAAAAATAATTACCTATAGAAATGCCGCCGCTTTTAATTACTTCGTGAGCGACGTTATAAAGGAAGCATATGTTTGTAAGAGTATCCTTTAACCCTCAGGCAGCCCCATCATGTATGAGATGATGTTGCTTCGTGTAAAATAATGCGAAGGAAGGAAATTACCTCTTTGGTATTTTTGATGAAGTGTATGATTAGGAACAATGCACAGGATTAGATACATCAGTGATATGGGATTGAGTGCTTCCCATTGAAGATGATTGGAGACCTGTTTCAGATGTAAGGAACACATACGAGTACGGTTGGCGACATTGATAAGAAGTGCTTTGTTACATTTTACAAATTTATGCATGTATGTATGTGACTGGGACGAGCGACCTGTGGTAGAGTAGCCGAGTAGTTTACCAGGAAATACATGAGCTTGCAATAATTTACGCAATAAATACATATGTACACAATAGATCTACAGAAAAAATGGATTCTACAATCGAGTCGAATCTATTTCTTAATCCGAGTTCTGGATCAGACTCGCTGCTTTCAATGCTCTGTTCAATGCCATAAGAAACATTAAAGTCTTTCATAAGCGAACAAATCTGTGGTAGGAAATTTGAAAATATGTAGATTATATACACATTGGTGATGTCTTTTTGAAAATATTCTTGCCTAAATATTGCGCAAACGTATCACTGGGTAGAAATAACTCAATAATCCCTGTGTGGTTTTCATAAAAATTAGCAAAAATCCTTTTCTGTTCACCATTTTTGGAGACAGTTGCTTGAACAAGATGGCGGACGCTAGGTAGAAAGTATCCGAATGAGTGTTTGAAATAATTTTTCCTAAAATATCAAAAATAACCAGATTTATAGGTGCACGAGTTCATGCTAGGGCAAATAGCTAGAACTTCCTTGGTGTCATACTTGACTCCAAGGAATCCAAGTTAACTTGAAAAATAAATGTTGAAGATATGATGAGAAAAGGAACGAACTGCTTTTATGCCTGTAAAAGAACATTCGAAAAAAAGTGGGATACAATCACGCATCATGCATTGGATGTACGCTTAGCTCACCATATAGCTGAGGTAGACAAAATCCTTTACTATCTCAAAATTATACTGATCCGTCAATTGTGGCATTCTGTTCAAGACACCGATGTTGGGTGTTCTTTTTTGTAGACAGCATATATTTTGTTTTGCTTTCATTTAACGCTACTGCCTCGATCACAATGATCGCAAATGCCCCACTGACAGTCCGCTGAGTTCTTTCGACTATTTCAATGTCATCAGGTTGTTGACGATCAATTTTAGGCGTTCACATAATACGGCGGACAGGATCTTATATGCGATGTTGAGAAGACTTATACCTCTGTTGTTGGCGCAGTTCAAAGGGTCTCCTTTCTTCAGGATCGGGCAAACAATGCTGATGCTCCATTCATCGGGCATACTTTCGTACTACCAAATTTTACAGATGAGCTGGTGCATGCTCCTTACCAACTCATCTCCTCCTACCTTGAAAAGTTCGGCGGCAAGGCCATCGGCTCCAGCAGCTTTGTTGGATTTAAGTTTAAATATCGCTATCATCACTTCATTCTGATAGGGTTGATGGCAATTTGGACTATTATCTTCACTGTTAAATAGCTCATTCTACCTGACAGCGGAGTATTGATCATCGTCCCCGTTTAGTAGTCTGTAGAAGTGTACCTTCAATACCCTCAGCACCGACTGTGATTTTACTACTATATTACAATTTTCGTTATGTCCTTTGTAACCATTTAAAGCTTCGAACGCATTTCTATCTGTCGACGGATGCAGTCACGCCAATACTCTTATCTTTCAGTAGGTTTCACTTTACGCAGTCCAATCTTCAGTGTTCTCTGTTGAGTTCTCTCAGTTTATGTAAGAACATAAGGACTCTGCGTTACAAAGTAAAAGGCATTGTGGAAAAATTAAGTTGACAGTAAATTGCGGTCACCCCATTGGCATTACTAGTGGTAAAAGCATGGGCATACAAACAAGTTTTACCAGTACAGACACCTACTAAATTGAGTTGGGAAGTTGAATTAATTAATTGAATATACACATATCCATAATCAGTAGTAATAGTAAAATAGCATTTAGAAGTACCATTTGTTCACCATACAAATCGACTGACTACAGTGTACTTTCTCCTTACGGACACCCCTCATAATCGGACAGATTTCAAAGAACGGACAAAAATATGTGGTTTTTCATAGTAATAAATCTTTCATAAGCGGACTCTCTTATAACCGGACGCGGACACCAAATTTCATAACCGCAATAGAGTTTCGCTCTCTCTTAGGCGGACAAAATGCAACACTTTTTTTTTTTCTTTTGACTAAGGCATCATATAAGCTAGACGCAGATCTTGCCGCGGTTTTTGTCAGAGTATTGACAACACATCTCAATCCTCTAGACTGCGAAAAGTCCTCTCCAAAACACCAACTATACCTAGTGTCCTCATGTATCCCAATGGATCCTGCTCATGGACACTCACTTCCCCGGCTGCACGCTTACCCCCAACGATGATCGCGCCCTGGTAAATGCTGCACCCCCACAGGCACCTCCTCATCTTATCAGCGAAGATAAGCTGAAATGGGCAGTAAACAGCTTCGAACCATTCAAATCCTCGGGACCGGATGGTATTTTTCCGGCCCAGATTCAGACGGCCTCCAATATAGTATGGCAGTATCTTTCCTGCATTCTGAAGGCTTGTCTTCAGCTCGGAACAACACCAACTGCCTGGAACGAGGTAAGAGTGGTCTTTATACCCAAAGCAGGCAAGACATCGCACACCCTCCCAAAGGACATTAGACCTATTAGTCTAACGTCCTTCCTTCTCAAGATTCTGGAGAGAATCCTGGACCTACACATCAAGGCCACTATTGATAGCACCCTACAATCCACGTCACAGCACGACTACCAAAAAGGTAAGTCTGTCGAAACGGCTTTGCACTCCATCATCCACCCTATCGAAAAATCACTCTCAACCAAAGAGTTCACCCTAGTGTCATTTCTAGACATACAGGGAGCTTTCAACAACGTTAAAACAAATTCGATTACCAGTGCCTTACGTAGGCTCAACATCTGCGAACCCATCTGTTGTTTCATAGAACACATTCTAAGGAACAGGGTAATAACAGCATCGAAAGTAGCACTGTCAAGCGACATGCACATCGAGGCACCCCTCAAGGGGGTGTACTGTCTCCACTATTGTGGAATTTGGTGCTCAACGAGGCCCTTCTAAAGATCGAAAAAACCGGATGCAATGTTATTGCCTATGCAGATGATGTCGCCATTCTAACAACAGGCAAATACCCGCAGACGCTGGCCGATGTCATGCAGTCTGCTCTTAATGAACTGCTCAGATGGACCGACAAATGCGGCCTCTCCGTTAACTCGACGAAGACCGAGCTAGTTCTATTCACAAGAAAACACAAGCTACCTGATTTCACTCCGCCCAAGATAAGGGGATCCACCCTCAAGCTTTCAAATAGTGCTAGCTATTTAGGCCTAAAGCTTAACCGCAAGCTAATTTGGAAGGAGAATGTCGTCGAACGGGCCAGGCCGCTCTATACATCTGCAAGAAAGCAGTAGACTCCACCTGCGTCCTTAAACCAAGCATCATGCACTGGCTATACACGTCGGTCATTAACCCGATTCTCATGTATGGAGTATTGGTATGGTGGCCCGCCTTGGAGAACAAATCCAACCTATCCATAATGGAAAAAACTCAGCGAGTTGCATGTCTCAGTATTACCGGTGTACTGAGAACTTCTCCCACAGCGGCGCTCCAAACCATGCTCCACCTGCTTCCGGTTGACATCGTCAGTAAGCAATTGGCTGTCAGCTCGGCAATAAGACTGAGAGGCTCCAAGCAGTGGAAGGAGCAACACATGGGACATGCCAATATACTTTCGATGCACCGTCATCTTCCCAATTCCACTGACCATCTGCCCACTGAATATGATTTTGACAAGGGCTACACGCACTCGATACCGGACAGAAGTGAGTGGACGCAACGTAATGTCCTTTACAACGAATCGCTGTCAATCTTCACGGACGGGTCTAAAACCAAGGACGGAGTCGGTGCCGGAATTTTCTCGGAAGATCTGGACATACACCTCTCCTTTAACCTTCCACACTACTGCAGCGTTTTTCAAGCCGAAATCACCGCAGTTCGCAAAGCTGTTGACTGGCTGGCGGCTAGCACACTATCGACACGTGATATTGTTATTTACGTCGACAGTCAGGCAGCCATCAAATCCCTCGCATCCAGCACTACGAAATCTAAGGCAGTGAAAGACTGTCGCATATATCTTAACGAGATAGCTGGTCAGTACAACCTCACCCTTTGCTGGGTACCAGGTCACTGTGACATACCGGGGAATTGTGCAGCCGACGAACTAGCACGACAAGGCTCCTCTGGTACAGATAGCATAAGCATCACCGACATCGAAGCGCCAGCGTCTTATGTTAAGTACCTTATTCAAATTGATGCCGAGAAAGTAGCCAATCATCGATGGCAACATCTAGACCAATGTCATACCGCCAGACAGCTCTGGCCGATACTCAATAAATCCAGCACCATCGGACTCTTGAAGCCCAAGAGAGGAACCCTCTCAAAAATAACAAATGTCCTCACTGGACACTGCGTCATAGGAAGACATGCCCAA
Source organism: Brachypalpus laphriformis (assembly GCA_945910035.1). NCBI lineage: Eukaryota > Metazoa > Arthropoda > Insecta > Diptera > Syrphidae > Brachypalpus > Brachypalpus laphriformis. The sequence continues at coordinate 281,579,441 of OX246754.1, read as the reverse complement.
AGATTAGGTATCCCTCATAATGACTTCTGCAGAAGAAGAGACCATCAGCCATCTCCTGTGCGCCTGTCCTGCGCTCGCCAACATCAGGAAGGCCACTCTGGGTGAATACTTCTACAATGATCTTAATGTTCTCGGCAACGCCTGCACGGCTAAAATTCTCGACTTCATTCAACGAAGCAAATGGTTCCAAGAGTAAGAGGGTGATCCACCCGCCTTACACATCGGCAGTACAATGGACCTACTTTCTGGTCTAAGTACATCCTCATCGAGGGCCGATCTCAACCTAACCTAACCTAAGGCATCATATAAAACTTTAAAATTAAAAATCGATCCACGATACGAAAACCTATCATATTTGCTAATGATGGATTCTGATTCCTTGTCCACAAATTTAACGAAATCAATAAATTTATTGGATGGGATTTGTTTTTTAGAAAAAGCATGGAATCAAGTAAGAGCTACAACCATACAAAACTGTTTTCGAAAAGTTGAATTTAGACACAGTAATGTCCAACTTGACGGCGACGATTGGTTGGCGGAGTACGAATTGCCATTGTCCATTATCTCCGGAACGTCAAACATAATGCTTAGGGCTATTGCAGACGTCAATGTAAGTTTTCAAGAATATGTAAGCATGGATGACAGCATAATTAACGAAGATGAAAATCTGGAGAGCTTGGTCATTGAAAGTCTGGATGAAGCTGAAATCCACGAAATTGAATCAGATGATGAAACAAACAACGATTTGGACGTACATACATGTCCCAATAAAATCTTACGAAGAAGCCCATCGTGAAACAAAGAGACTAATGCCCGGTTTCACAGTGAGAGCTTAAGCCTCAATTGGAACTTAAGCTTCGGTTCAACTCATCTTTGTGTTTCACAGTGCCGGCTTAAGAGATAAACTCCACTTAAGCGTTGAAATAACTTAAGCCGCCGATTTTGGTGGCTTAAGTATTGGCTTAACTACTGTCAGAGTAAAATTCATCATTCGATGTTACCAGCATTAGCACATTACCTTTGTTTAATGTAACTACTTTATTTATGGACATGAACCTAACCCTGCAAAATAATTTTTTTTTTTTTGTTCTATTTGTGGGAATATTACTTTACTCAATAAATATCTACTCTCTTACAATGGGGCGAATTAGCAAGGCATACCTGGGTGGAATTCACTTATTAATCTCGTTAAAGACCTGCGCCCCTTGTGTTTTATGGTTATACGTATGTATTGTATATAGACACATAGAAATGCTCTCTGGCAATACCAATTGCTTGAGAGCAGCTTAATGCAACGATATTGTCTTTTTTCATTCATTATTCGGCTGCCATTTTTTTCATTTATGTTTCAGCTGAGCTGAAATTCGCACTTCTTTTTTTGTCGGCACACATGTTCCACTTTCCTTTTATTGAAAAGGAAAACAAATTATTTACATCACTAACAAGACATTTGTCTATTTAACATCTCCGATCCATTCACATTAGTTAATTACCCACAAACTGTTCACAATCACTTCTATCCTTGGCTTAGCTAAGCCACACTTTTTAAATGACTGTGAAACCCGAAAAACTTAAGCCAAAACTTAAGCTCTGTGTTTTGCTTAACTAAGCTGTGACTTAAGCTCCCACTGTGAAACCGAGCATAAGAAAATTTGCCTTTACCTAAAATGATTTAAAAGCATTTAAGATGTAGAGAAATGTACAGATGCATTTTGAAAATATGGCAGCAACTTTTTTAGTGCGCCAAACGAAAAAATTCTATTTTTATAGGCAAACAAATTTATTTTGTTTTATAATTTTTTTTATCGATGTTATTGTGAAAATTGGTTTCACTTTCTAACAATGAATTTATAACCCTTTGTTTTTGTCTATTTTTTGTAAGCTAGAGAAAGATGGCATTAACATTAATTTAATAAATAAAACACACGGCCAATGCGTTTTTTTAGAAGTTCTTAATTTTGTTTATTTTCTCATAAGCGGTCACCTTTCATAAGCAGACAATTTTATCAGAACCGTCGATGTCCGCTTATGAGAGAGTACACTGTATTTAAATTTCTCAATGTGTACGATGTTGAAGGTTTACAACTTAAAGGGATTGAAAAAGAAGGTATCAAAATTTAACGACTTGGAGGATGAATTCCATAACCGCACTTGTATATTGAATCACTAATCGATTGTTAAGCGTTGAAATAAAAATCCAAGACCGCAAAATGTAATACGTAACACGCGGTGCAACAAGCTTTCTAGATTCTTGCAGATAAATTTGCTCCGTTTATACATGCATACATGATGTCAGATAGAAGGTCGCAGGAAATTATTTTGTGAAAGTTAATTTTTTTTTTCTCAACCGAGGGTGAGAATAGAAAACCTTTTGGCTACGTTAATATGTCCTGTCCATGCATAGCATGCGAAGAATAAAAATAGAATATTACTATGTTTTTGTTATTTTGAATCCTTCATCTTTGCTGTATTTGCACATCAGAATACGATATACATATATTCGTATCTGATGTATTTAAGGCGAAAACCAACTTCATTAATCATTTCCCTTAAAATGTCACCATTTAACCCATTTCAGATTTTCATAGACGAAAAGGACGTACTCCTCCTTAATGTTTATCTGACTTTAGAAATAAAAAGAAAACCACTTAACCTCGTCCACATCATTTATAGTTTAGGTGGTGATATACAGCTCGGTGTCTTTGTTATTTGTGTCCTTATTATTCTTAACTTGAATGATTACCATTTAAATAAGAGAAGCACAGCAGTTCAATTTTTACAAGGGAAGTAAAAAAAAAAAGATACAGACTTTGTCTGAAATATTAGCCATTGACAGGAACTATTTGAACTTTTTTTTTAAATCGTATTCTTAAACAGATTCGGAAAACATTTTTCCGTGAAACAGTATTTAAAATGAACTCACCTCACCTCTTCAACACCGTACATGTAAACGATGTAGAAAATCCCACACCACAGTCGACAATCCGAAAAAGCCAAAAATTCATGTACACCCAACGAGGGTGTGGATTGTCCCAAAAGTGAAATTACTCAAGAAGATAAATGGATGTCACCACCTTTCTCCGCTGGCACGAGAATTTGAATCATTTTTCAAAAGATTTATTGAGAATTCGTTTAACCGACACACATAGGTGTTGAATCTCCATCTCTGGGTTGGCAAAGACTATACGAGTTTGCAATTCGAGTATGTAAAGCAATTTATTTCAATTTCCTCCAGTTGAAAACTATTTACGGGCTGGAAAGTCATACCTTATTTCCTTCGGGAAGTTCTTTAAGGACGAAATGACATTCTATTGAAATGAATACATATTTTCATATGAAACCACACTGTGTGTACCCACTCTGCACGGCTAAGGCCGCTTTCAAAACTTCATGTTGCTGACACATGTCACTCTAGTTTCAAGAGTGAACAATCCAATATAACAACTCCATATTTTGTACGAGTATGAACGCATGCAGATCCATTGAGTGATGTGTTGAATCTGTGGCGAGCTCATATCATTCTGATTCTATGCGGTAAAATACTCTTTACAGTGTTTAGAAGTAAACGAATGATGAAATGATTTTAACCAGGAAGATATTTCTTTATGGACAACAACAAGAAGGAGGTATCGTTGTCCGTCCCAGCTCATTTTGACTGAAGAAGTATCTATCTCACTGGTGGCAGTACATAGTAGTTGGCAGTATAGTTGCTGCCAGTCCTTCTGCATGGGAAATCTATATTCTTTATCCCTGATATGGTACACTGCACAGGCGGATCGTATGCAAAAGATTAATTCAGGAAAACTGTAAATGGGCAAGACCTGTGAAAGTCTGTGGGAATGGAAATAAACGACAAAAGGATGTTTTTGGGAGAATTTTGTTTTGAACCATTTGGGAAAGAAGTGACAGGAAGATTTATCGGGATTTTCTAATTTATTTAGCTGAAGGGGAGAAGGACTTTAAATACATACTACCTAACCAGGTTACATAATGTGGTATACCGAAGTAAATAGAAGAAAAAAATTAATTGACTAAATTTAATTTTACGTTTCCCTCAAAGAGATACCTACCTACTCCAGACATCCATATAACTAGGGATTCAAAGAAGCGAAAGCGGGTTCTTGTTTAAAGATACCACTAGATCACTAAAAAAATGTTCATCGTGCACTCTTAAAGGGAAACAATCAATCAGCAGGTCAATCCCACCAGCCTTCCCTGATCATTGCAAGACTGTCAAAGAAAGTAAGAACATAGTCTTCGCAATGCAGTTGCAATGGCTATAGGGAAGAGAATCTTTGGCTCTCAAAGAAACGTAGCATATGTCATGACCAAGCGTCCAAACAAATAGGTGTGATAGCTTCACTGTTCACAGAATCCTATGTGCATATAAAGATAAACGTATACACGCAAGATCCACCTTTGTCGAATATTTTATCGCCTTATTGATGATTACTGTGTGCAAATTGATTGCGAAATGGCCGATTTTCTACTTCATTTTGTAGACATAAATGACGCTCCTATTCACAGATAACCTTTCGAATAGCGACAAGATATTGGGTGCTAAGAACCTCGCTCTATCTCGGAATTATGAATGCAATGCAAGTAACTCGTCCTGCAATTGATCCTTTGTCGCGTTCATTGTGTGTCTTTTATATTCTAAAAAGCAGCTTTCTTTCTCACAGGATAATCCATAACCGGTTTGACCAAAGTTTTTGAAAAATATATAACTATGTACGCAATGTAGATTCTAGTTGACGCAGTTTGGCCAATTTGCAGATAGACTGATCAACTTTAAGGAAATGGTTTGCTACCTATTAACGTAGCCTTATTATATTCGCACTGTTTTATGCACGTTGTGTGGATGCAGCTGTACTATATTCATTCTTCTTCTTCTTCCTTTTATCAGCGAGGCTATGATCCGAAAATAAGGGATCATAACCTTCCCACTTCACCGCATTTCTACTGATCCGCCTATGGGGTTCGCCTATTTGACCTCAGAAAATATCGGCAGGCCTGCCGATTTTGGATCACTCGGTTACTGAGGCTAATGAAATACCGATGTCGTCGCATTTGTGTGATCCAGGCGTTTATGGGCCTGCCTTTCCTCTATTTTTTGTACGATGGTTTCCTGGATGTGAAAGTTTCCACGGATCTTCGAACTTCCTATTCGATCAAGCTTTGTCACTCCTGCTGTCATGCAAAGCATCTTCATCTCAGCTGCCGTTAATTTACTCTCATACTTTTTGTACATCGTCCAACATTGTGAACTGTATGTGAGCGCTGGACGCACAACTGCGGTGTAGAGCCTTCCCTTCAACTAAGGTGACATTTTTCTGTCACAGAAGATAGCGGAATTTTCTCGCCACTTCATCCACCCTACGCTTACGCGATGATTGATGTCGTCATCACAAGTTGCTTTGCTATTGATCATAGATCCCAGATATTTGAACTTTTCGCACTTGGGAAGCACTGTTCCATTCAAATAAATGTCTGGAATAGGCCTGAGTGGATCAGAAAACGGGCAGCATAAGTACTCTGTCTTTTTTGAACTAATGCGATACCCATTTCCCTCCAGAACGTCCACCCTCACATAAACTGCTCGCTGCAGGGATGTAGGATCCTCACTTATGATGGCTCCATCATCAGCAAAGAATAACTGATGTACCTTGGGGTTCATCGCTTTACCTTCAAGCAGATAATCAAGGACTGTAATAAAGAGCAAAGGACTTAAGACGCTTCCCTGGTGCACCCCGACTTTGATTGTTAACCCTTCGGTTACTCCAGCGGGGCATCTTACTATTGTCTTTGATCCCTCGTACATGTCCATGATCATCTGTACATAGGTTTCTGGAGCCCTTCGATTTCTTAGCGCCACCCATATCAGATCTCGTAGTTGTCTGTCGAATGACTTTTCAAAGTTCACCAATACAATATGCAGATCCCTTAAGGAATCACGATGTTTTCCATTATGATCCTTATACTTTGGATTGCATCCGTGGTTGATTTACCCCCGACAAACCCGCACTGATCATCAATTAGCCGTACTATTTTTCGCTGTCGGCCACCTAATATTTGCTCAACGATCTACATGGTATGTGGCATCAGCTTGATCAAACGGTAGACATCACAGTTTCGCGTATCACCATTCCCTTTGTATAAAGGGAAAAGGTAACTTTCCCTCCATTGATTCGGCATTGGGTCACCTCTCACAAATTTGGAGTTGAGAATTCTGAGCCATCTGAACCCGCCGTCCCCATCTTTTTCCAGAACTCAGGAAAATATCAATGCACGTTCCAAAGACATCGCGATGTAGGAAAGACAGGCCTATAAACGCCTGGATCAGACAAATGCAACGACATCGGCATTTCATTGGCCTCAGTAACCGAGTGATTCAAAATCGGCAAGCCTGCCGATATTTTCTGAGGTCAAATAGGCGAACCCCACACCCGGATCAGTAGAAATGCGGTGAAGTGGGAGGGTTGTGATCCCTTGTTTTCGGATCATAACCTCGCTGATAAAAGGAAGAAGAAGAAGATTCAATCGTGTAAGGATAATTACTACCTCAATAAATTTCATAGAGCCATAGGAAATTTAAAAAAGGAATGGGGAGTTGTGTCTGAGTAGCTCAATAAAAGTGTTTATTGCGCTCTTCCTCCTGTGTTGTCTTACAATAACAGAGACTATACAAGCACTGCTGAAAAAGCAAATATTTTCAACAAATACTTTACAAGTGTGGCTCTAAATACCATTAGTGATGCTGGTATCAATTCCACTATTGTAAATTGCCCAGTAGGCTGTTGCAATCGTGAAAGTAGCACTGCTCGTAGCTTCTTCTATGATCCAATCACATGTACTGAATTATCCAGAATTATTAATACTAATAATTGAAAGTTCCAACTCTTCAACCCTCAATAGCCATTCGAGTTCTTTTGTAAAAAAATTGCACTTAATATTGTTCATGTCCTTGCCCATATTTTCAATAATAGTATCTACAGTGGAAAGCTTCCGGATGGTCTTAAAATTGTTGAGGTTATTCCTATTTTTAAAAAAGGCAACAGCAATGATTTGATTAGCCACAGACCGATTTTTGTGCTTCCAGTTTTGTCGAAAATTGTTTAAAAGGCTGTAAAAGCTAGGATTGTTGCTTTCTTGGATGGCACTTCTTTCTTTAGCCCAAAGCAATTTGGTTTTAGGGTTGGAAAATCTACTGAAGATGCACTTCTGAAGTTTTGCAGTCGAGTTTGTGAGAGCCTTGATATGAAAAAAAGTGTCTGCTTCACTTTTAATAGATATTACCAATGCATTCGATACTGTAGACCATTCGATTTTGCTTCAAAAATTGAATCGAATTGATTCCAGAGGTTTTGTGCTCAACTGGTTCTCCTCGTACCTAATGGGCAGCAGAAAACAGATGGTGAAGCTAGGAGTTGAATTTAGTCAGATCCAAGAAATTAATATTGGTGTTCCTCAGGGCTCAGTGCTTGGTCCTATTTTGTTTTTAATTTTTATCAATTCCATTTTTAACCTTGATCTAATGACTGATATAAACTATGGTTTGGAAAAGATTAGACACTGGTTTAGTTCACACAAGCTGGTGATTAGTGATTAGTGATAAAACAAAAATTATGCTATTCAATCTCACGACCTCTGAGGTTGAATTTCCTGCTTTATCATATCATTGCGCTAGTTGCAAGCATATATTAGTGAGCTCTGGTACATATAGGAATGTCAGCACTGCCGTGACTTTTAATGCAAACATTCCATGCCCGTCTAAGTGCTTCGAAATTGAAAGGGTTACAGTTTTTAAGTATTTAGGGCTCGTATTTGACTGTAAAATGAATTGGAGTGCTCACACGTCATTGCTTAGGAAATACTTATTGACGATGACATGCGCGATGTATCAAATAAGGATGTATTGCTTTCGAAATCTTCTTGACGCAATATACTTTGGGCTAGTAAAGTCAAAGTTGCAGTGCGGTATTGTTTGTTGGGGAGGCACACATAAAAATAAAATTCAGGTTTTACCTATTGTGCATTAACACTTAGGTACTTAGAATAATGTGGAAAAAGCGCAAAAGGGAGCATAGCTTCTTACTTTCCTTAAGTTCAAAAAAAACCTCCGATAAAGCACCTTTACTTTTTTAAAGTTGTCAAAATATTTTATTTGAGGAGTGGTTATTGACTTAATCGAAGTCCAACTGCCTATGATCTTCGTAGTAACGAACGTTGTTTGGCTTTAGTACCACCGCATAACACCACTCACTTTTTAAACTTTTATACTTCACTAGCACCTAGACTTTACAACCTACTTCCACCTGAACTACGATGCATTTCTAATCCATTTTTATTTCAGCGAGAGATTAAGATATGGCTTTTTGAATTCGATTTCGATGAAATACTTTCTACTTTATTTGAAACTTTCTTCCTTTGGGGTATAATAGAATCAATTGCTTAAAATGGTTCTTTTAAATGATTGAATTAAATATTTTCTGCATCAAGCTGCCGTCTAAATAGTTTCACTCTCAATTAATTTTTCAACCCGATACAACCGACACTAGTTCTTGTAACTACAGGTTGTCTCTAACAAATTATTTTTTAAATTCAAATAAAAAATGCTTTTAATTTTTAATATTATATATCACCATTCATGTCTTATCATTTTCAAGCTAATTTGTCTATTTCTTCTTATACCTACATAAATTTCTAAATTTCAATAGATGCATGATTTTGTTATTATTATTGTATCTTGATTTTAGAGAATAAAAAATGAATTGAATTGAGTTGAATTGAATCAGGCAGACGGCAATGCCATGCAAATTGAGTTTTGTAATTTTATTCTGTAATGAATCTGAAGTACGTAAATAAAATGTATATCTAATCTAAAAAAATCTCTTTAACTAAGAATTCCTTAATCGAACTATTTTGCACCCAAAACACCTGACTGCAGGAATATCTCTTTAGTCGCTTCAGTATTAAAAACATTTGAAAAACCACTTACAGGAGCGGCCATACAAACTGCAGCACCATCAAATTTAATAGAAATACTATTTGCTTAGGTTCCTGATAAACAATACAATTTTATGACAATTCACGAATTAACAATTTGTTGTTGGTAGAGAATTAAAAAAAAATTAGAATTCGGTCGTTAAAAAAAAATTGTTAACGACTTAAAAACGGTATTTTTTTTTTATGCTTTGGGGTGGTTGAAAGTCCTGCTCTGTTTCCTCTCGGGGACGGTTTATTCATTTTTGCTGGTGAGGCTTTCATCAGGCTTACATTAGTCACATAAGGGATTAGTCTTCCCCTCTCTTCTTTGTTTTGAGTACGCTTTATATAAAGGAGCATTTTTTTTCCTCTTGGCAAAGACACTGCGATCTGAAAGATCTATTGTATTGGTATGAAGGATCATACTCCGTTCCAGTTCTGGTCACTCGTTAACATGTTTGTCACTATGTTGTCCGGGGTGATGACTTCAATCAGCGATTTCAGCGCCCTTATTTCAGCATCGCAACGGCTGCGGCGAAGAGCGTGTGGTTTACGTCACCCACTTGTGAGTTATCATACTAGCAAGCTGAACTCCTTGATTTACCTTTTATGGACTTTCCGTATTTGATTCCAAGCCTTCGTATTACAGGTCTTGTAAGATTACGCTAGAAAATGTTTTCTTCTGAACATTTTTAGTACACAATTGAAAAAACAGGCGATTGTTAAGAAAATGTAATTCATCTGCTAGACGGACTGATTAGTCTTCTGATCAAAGTACGCCAGTGGTCGTATCTCGTGGAGGTAGGCGTAGACAGATGTCTGCCCGTGTTCGGCAAGAAACTGGGTGGCGTAATAATTTACTTCACAGTGTTTCCATCCATTCCATTCGGCGATGCTCTTAATAACCTTTTAACCTTAATCCTTTTTTTATGCTTTGGGGTGGTTGAAAGTCCTGCTCTGTTTCCTCTCGGGGACGGTTTATTCATTTTTGCTGGTGAGGCTTTCATCAGGCTTACATTAGTCTCATAAGGGATTAGTCTTCCCCTCTCTTCTTTGTTTTGAGTACGCTTTATATAAAGGAGCATTTTTTTTCCTCTTGGCAAGGACACTGCGATCTGAAAGATCTATTGTATTGGTATGAAGGATCATACTCCGTTCCAGTTCTGGTCACTCGTTAACATGTTTGTCACTATGTTGTCCGGGGTGATGACTTCAATCAGCGATTTCAGCGCCCTTATTTCAGCATCCCAACGGCTGCGGCGAAGAGCATGTGGTTTACGTCACCCACTTGTGAGTTATCATACTAGCAAGCTGAACTCCTTGATTTACCTTTTATGGACTTTCCGTATTTGATTCCAAGCCTTCGTATTACAGGTCTTGTAAGATTACGCTAGAAAATGTTTTCTTCTGAACATTTTTAGTACACAATTGAAAAAACAGGCGATTGTTAAGAAAATGTAATTCATCTGCTAGACGGACTGATTAGTCTTCTGATCAAAGTACGCCAGTGGTCGTATCTCGTGGAGGTAGGCGTAGACAGATGTCTGCCCGTGTTCGGCAAGAAACTGGGTGGCGTAATAATTTACTTCACAGTGTTTCCATCCATTCCATTCGGCGATGCTCTTAATAACCTTTTAACCTTAATCCTTTTTTTATGCTTTGGGGTGGTTGAAAGTCCTGCTCTGTTTCCTCTCGGGGACGGTTTATTCATTTTTGCTGGTGAGGCTTTCATCAGGCTTACATTAGTCTCATAAGGGATTAGTCTTCCCCTCTCTTCTTTGTTTTGAGTACGCTTTATATAAAGGAGCATTTTTTTTCCTCTTGGCAAGGACACTGCGATCTGAAAGATCTATTGTATTGGTATGAAGGATCATACTCCGTTCCAGTTCTGGTCACTCGTTAACATGTTTGTCACTATGTTGTCCGGGGTGATGACTTCAATCAGCGATTTCAGCGCCCTTATTTCAGCATCCCAACGGCTGCGGCGAAGAGCATGTGGTTTACGTCACCCACTTGTGAGTTATCATACTAGCAAGCTGAACTCCTTGATTTACCTTTTATGGACTTTCCGTATTTGATTCCAAGCCTTCGTATTACAGGTCTTGTAAGATTACGCTAGAAAATGTTTTCTTCTGAAAATTTTTAGTACACAATTGAAAAAACAGGCGATTGTTAAGAAAATGTAATTCATCTGCTAGACGGACTGATTAGTCTTCTGATCAAAGTCTCATAGTACGCCAGTGGTCGTATCTCGTGGAGGTAGGCGTAGACAGATGTCTGCCCGTGTTCGGCAAGAAACTGGGTGGCGTAATAATTTACTTCACAGTGTTTCCATCCATTCCATTCGGCGATGCTCTTAATAACCCTCGCAGTCCATCGTTTTCTGGTTTCTGAGCTCCATCTCACCTGCCACTGCTATTTGGTGTGCTCCTTCGCCTCCACAGTTGTCGTTTCCACTTCAATTTTCACTTTTTGTCGTAGACGTACTTCCTCTCTGCCGCAAGGAGATCGATAGGGATCACTCCCGTGACTACGACAGCGGCTGATTCCGACACCGTGCGGTAGAAACTTGCCACCCGTAGTGCTGCATGCCTCTATACTACCGTCATTTGCTTCCTGTATTTTTCTTGCCGTAGTACTTCGGTCCATAATTCGCACCTTAACAAAAGAATGGCGTGAGTCACTGTCATCAGGAGCTTCCGTTTGCTGGACGTTGGGCCACATATACTTGCCATTAATCTGCTCAGTGACGCTGTTACCTTCGCAGCTCGTTAAGACGCAGACCTTATCTGTTGCCAGAAAGTGAGCTTCGTGTTGAGGGTTATCCCGAGATACTTTACGGCTTTGTTGCTGGTTATTATCTCAGCCCCAGCTTGAAAATAGTCGGGATCCTTTTCTAAGTCAGAAGGACTATCTCAATCTTTTCTGCGACCAGGCCTAGACCGTGTTCTTCCTTCCAGCTATGCACCCGTCTCATTACCAGGTTGAGTTTTCTCTGCGGACTGTCGGTGTCTCTTGCCATAATCACTCGTCGCTGCATCTTTCTCCAGCTTTTCGTCGTACGTAGCGAAAGCCATCGAAGCAGAATAAGTTGAACTTGGTCCCTCAGTCGTACAAGACTTCCTATTGTAGAACACTTTTCTTTAATTTCCGGCACTAGTAGTGGTTTTTGGTAGATCCATATAATGCACCCTCTCGCAACCAGTATTTAGTGGTTTCCGCACTAACCTTAATACAATTGCACAGTGAAACCTCAGACCAAATCCGGATGGTGCTCTTGAACCGGTCGTTCAAACTAATCCATCAGATTTTGCAATCATCTGCTAGGTTTATCTTTCGGCGAGGTCCGGCTCGTTTTTAATGCTCTTAAAGGTCCTTTTTTGCGACTTGTAAACGAACAACAGTTGAATTATGGCATCCAAATTGTTTCGAAATTTGCCGCGCGAAAAGTCCTTGTTTGGTCAAAGGGAGAGATTTTGCTTGTCACTTGGACACCAAACTACTAATTGACCATTTAATCCTTTCTTTTATAGTCGCTTATGACGCCAAATTTTAGGCAGCCCCGATTCCGCATCCCGATGATTCTGTAATAAAAAACATGGACTGGCCTACGTGCTACTGTCTGAAAGTGCTGCAGTTTCTATGGCCGCTACTGTATATATGGGTATTTAAGGAGAATTTGTCCATTTCCATGATGTTTTTAGTTGTGAGATTAGGTCGCCGAATTATGTATAGTTATATGTACTTACCCACCTTCCTCAGTTCACTAGGCGGCCGGCGAACGGTCCACTCTTTACGTTGTTCTTGTGGTCGCCAGTAAAAAGCTTAATTCAATTTGCAATTGTTTCGTTATTTGTCCATTGAGGCATATTGGCCGATTGTAAATTTAATCCAATTGGGGTGTTGTGTGTTTGTTAAAAGGGACAAAATCACCGAAGGGATGATTCCGCACCGATGGTGGCTGTGTCCATGCAAAACAATTTATTTGCCGGCAGATTTTTTTTCCGCTAGCCCAAAAGTCCGATTAAAGGTGTAACATACACCACACTGCTTCGTTCAATAAGCCCGGGATTTAAGGATTAAAACGCCATAGCTGGTGTTTATTAGTTCTTTCATCATCAATATTTGTTAACTGATTGCGTTTCCCCTAAGATAACTTCGTTTCAGAATGACAAATCGCTTCCGATGTTCACATGTGTTACATTCTACGTCATCCGCTTATTGGAGAACTGTTCATTCAATACAAACTTTATCACCATGTCGGAGATTCTCCTATGTCCTGTAAATCCAAACGTGCCACTTCCAGGGACCGTAGAGGTAAAACAATTTTGCAAACTCTTCCCTAGATGTTTTGATAGATATCCGAAAAAAAGAGAAGAAAATCTGCTGAAAAGGGAAAAAAATGTAATCCTTGACCAACTGTGATCATCTCAGTTGGCCGGTTTGGTGCTTCTTGTTGGCTCGTTCCGGTTATTAATTTATTACCTAACTTACCAACATGGCAAACTTTCTCATCTCTGAATTTTCTTTTTTCCGTTCGTCCTTCGTCCAGCTGCTAATCTATTATTGATTGTTCACAGATGACTCTTTTTCCATATCGACTTTGGGGCTAAGGATAGTAATGACTGGAAAACCTTGAAGGTGTAGATGACGGTGGGGTAGATGACGAAAGCTGACTATGATGCTGACAATATGGCAGCAATTTCAGGTCGTTTATTGCTGATGTAGCATGCGACGACGATGGTGACGGCTGTTACATGGGGCAATATTGGACGTGTAAAACTTGATATGTGCAGGGTAATGGTCATAGATAATTTTACCTTAGAGTTTTGCAGGACATGTGGATGGGTCTTGTTTTCTCTTTTTTTTTTTCTTTTCTTTCTTGTGACATGGTATGCATGAATAGAAGATAAAGGTAGCTGAAATGTCAAAAATCTGATTTTTGAGCATCGCCGGGGTAGCCTTTACTTACGCCATTAACTATAGTCGGTGACCAGGCTGTATTGGTAATATGTGCGGTTAAAGAGGAAGTTGTTGGTTCGATGCATCATAACATCATTCGTTCTTCTCATCGACTTCAAATGTTGTGCGATTGCATTAAAAGAGTTATTCTCTATGGAAATCTATAGAGCTATGGGCCAACAAAAATGAAAATAGGTCACTTTTTCGCGTACCTACAGCGTACCTGTATTTGTACCCTTACAGGCTTAGAACAAAATTTTATATTGTGATCCATCACTACGTGCGTTTCCACATTTCACAAAAGCTATTATTACCGTTTTTTTTGTTAATGCATTGTGGTCGATACCTTGAGGGCATGTCTTTTATGTCCAAAGCGTTTTCAAATGTTTCGCAATGCAATTGTAAACATTTCGAAGCTTATGACCGAATTACTGCCTCTTTTTCGTCAGAATTGTGATCTGTCTTTCTGGACAAGCAGTTTATAATATAATAGTTTACAGGAAGCTATCAAACGAGCCCTCAATAGAAAATGAATCATTAGCACCATTTCTAAGTGGACGCACGAGGTGCTGAGCAAGCACGACCTGATCAGCGAGGTCAACTCAAAAAGTGAATACCCACAATAGGAGTATTAACTCCCTTAGTATGCAGCTTCGTGTCAATGGAGTTCTGTGCCAATAGTCAGTAAACTTATCTCCTTGGGCTAATGCTCTCCTTGATCTCTCAGTTATTCGGAGCTCTTTTTGCACATTCGTTATAAGTGTACAAATTTCCAGCCAATTCTCCTCTGACCGCAGCATTTGGGCTATAAGGAATGGTGGACTTGACAGGTTATTTCTCCACTACGTAAAGCGATTACAGTGGAATATTGCATGCTCTGTATCTTTCTCCTGGTCTGGACAATGTGGATAGACTGGTGAGTTATCATGTCCAAATCGGTGAAAATATTTGCGATAGCCGCCGTGACCCGATAGGAACTGCGCAAGGTGGTAGTTGCAGTCCCCAAAAACTCGCTTAATTAAGACCTTAATGGTGGGGATCAGCGTGTAGGTCCATGTACCTTTTGTACTGTTATCCCACCTGGCTCACCACATAGCTAGTGATGTTGCCTTCTCCTCCTTCTTTTCCTCAGAGAAACTGGACTAGAGAGGGTGGTGTACGGTGAATTATTCCTCCCAAGACTAAGTCTATATATCCCGGGACTAATTATATTACGAACGGAGCAAACCTCTCAAAGGTATTAGTAGGGCGTACAATTGATCACAAATCTAATAAATTTCAATACCACTATTCTATGGAAATGGATATCGCATATGAAATGATCCTATTGTTATATCGACAGAGAATTGCCATGTATTTTCCTAACAAATGTGCATTCTAGCAGTTTCTTTCTCCGATCAAATACCACCGCCGTACTACTTTTACTAACAAACGTTTCCTTTGACACTGACAAGGAAAATAAACATCCACTCGAGAACTGCATAGTACACCTGCTAAGCGATGTTTACACGCATCTATGCACGCCGCCGCCTCCGTTCGGTGCCATTAATCAAATCACTTTTGTCGGCAGGTTTCACGTTTGTGAATTAATATTAATAATTAATAACACGAATCCGGTAAACGACATTGAATTAGAAGGCGCACACAGCGACAGCGACAGCATTGCATCTGTATCTGTAACTGAATGTATTTATTTATGGAAGACTCTGTAAGAAGTCCGCTTCAATTTGAAACATAAAAGTGAAACCGTTCCCACCGTACACACAGCATCTCCCCTTGGTCTGTGCCATTTTGATGTACTGCAGCACGCCGCAAAGGTGGAAAAATCAAATTTTCTTCGCAATTGGCTTCCGGCCAAGTCGCCGTCAGAGAGCATCGTAGAACGTGCAATGAATTTTAATTGACCGTACTCAGATCATATCGGTCTTTTCTTCATCTTTCCACCACCATGTGTACTGTACGTACACACCACCCTCGATAAAAATGAACTTCCACTTCTTTAAAAGGAACAGCAGCTGTGGCAATACCTGAGTGGAGTGACGAGTTTTCAAACACTCACAGATGTTGAAGGTGCTGCAATCACCCGGGAGCTATGAGTCTCGACTTTCCTTGGGCGGAGTTTTCTTTTACTTGAGTGTATGCCTCTGGGGGTTTATTTCAAATTAAATGCTGGGGCTGTTTTCGAAGATGGATGATTGCAGACCATTCTCTAATTTTTCAGTTCAATTGAGAGATGTAATTTGGAGAAATACCATGATTGAAGGCTGAGTTGTTAAATTGGTTAACTTTTGGATAACAATCGAGTTTTATTGTGAAGTGGAGAAAGTGACTGTTTATTTAGATAAGTCTTCATTGCACATCAATGCTTATGTATTTAAACAAAAAAAAAATGTATTTGTACTCACACATAACATTTTTTAGGCAGATATCTTAAATATTCAAAGGCAAGAGAACTTTCATTATTAACATAATAAACAACATGGGTATATATGCTGTATGCACGAGCATGTACCTATTATCGAAAAAAGAAAACTGGAGGCAGACAACCTAAAACAGTATTTACCAGAAATGACAAATAAATTCCCAGCATAGTAAACAGATGAAACAATGCAATAAAGCTTTAAGCTGCATATAAGAGTTATGAAAACTGCAGCCGCCAGCGTTCTAAAGCAACGTCAAGACTACGAGTAAGTTGCACATCTGAAGATCCTTGATAAAAATGTACAACTTTCCTTAGCACGAACTGCATGCCCAGATTAATTGCATTTCTACTGATCCGCCTGTCTGGTTCGTCTGGTTCGTCTGTTTGGCATCAAAAAATAATGGCAGGCCTCCCGATTTTGGATCACTTTGTTACTGAGGCATATCAAATGCTGGCGATGTTGCATTTATGTAATCTAGGAGTTTATAGTCCTGCCTTTCTTTTGCGATGTCTTTTCCTGCCACTTCATCCACCCCCACTTACGCGATGATTGATGTCGTTATCACAGGTTGCTTCGCTTTGATCATAGATCCCAGATATTTGAACTTTTCGCAATTGCGAGGCACTGGTTCAATCAAATGAATGTCTGGAATAGGCCTGAGTGGATCAGAGAACGGGCAGCACAAGTACTCTGAGCAGAGCAAGCAAATAATAATTGACGTACGTTGGGGTCAGTCACTATACCTTCAAGCAGATGATCAAGGACTTCAATAAAGAGCAAAGGACTTCAGACGTGTCCCTGCTGCACTCCGACTTTTATTGGTAGCTCTTCAGTTACTCCAGCGGAGCAGCTTACTCTTGCTTTTGCTCCTTCGTGCATGTCCGTGATCATCTGTTTATTATACATATATACATATGACCCATATCAGATCTCGTAGTTGTCTGTCGAATCACGATGTTTTCCATTATGATCCCTATACTTTGGATTACATATGTAGTTGATTTACCCGCGATAAACACACACTGATCATCAGATATCCATATTATTTTCCACAGTCGGCCACCCAATACCCGCTCAACAATCTTCACGGCATGTGGCATCAGCTTGATGGAACGGTAGCTAAACGAGACTAATTGGTGCACCGATGGTTCCAAAATGGTAAGTGGAGCGTCTACCGGAGTTTGTGGCCCCAACTTTAAATCAAATGCGATTGTGATACACTACTACTAGTTTCCAAGATGAGGTTTATGCTAACGAGCTGCATTAGAAGAAACCTCCGCAGATCACACATATATATTCTGTCAGATAGTCAAACAGCTCTTAAAGCTCTCAAGTCATTCAGTTTTGTGTATAAGCTAGTTTAGAATTGTTTACAAACCCTCTTGCAACCTGCTGCCCGCAGTAATCTTACACTCATCTGAGTTACTGAAGAAAATTTGCAAAAGTCAATCTAGCACCTATTTTTTTTTTTTTTTTTTTTATAATTTGCGCGCACTCAAAGGGTTATGAATACCTTTAACATGTTTACACACAGTGCGGGCGTTGGAAAGGATGGATAGAGGGAGAGAGAGAAAGATTTTGGTGTAGTGGTTCTTGAAGCTCAGCTGTTTATGCTTCAGCTATTCTGCCTATTGAATATATCTTGAGCACACCGAAATTGTAGACCATATAATGTTCCATTATCCCGTTATTGCTCGAGCCAGACTTAAACATTTTCAGGAAGGGCTTTTCTATATTTCTGATATAATCTCTCTCTTAAGTCAAAAAATGTTAAGCTTCCTTTGAGAAATTGATTTAGGATTTGATTTTTGTCCTGAAAATATGGACTTGGTACTTTTTCCATTCTCCATCCGATGTTTATGTATGTGCTAAGCAGAATTGGTCTAATAACTGAACATTTTGGTATCCCACATTTAATGAAAAAAAAATTAAAGAACAAATTTATTATTAACAGATGCTAGATGTTGAAAAGTTGTATCTAATAACTTCATACAGCAATCCCTGGTACCATACAGTGCCAAACGCTGTGGAACTTATTGGCACAAGACTACTTTGGATTTCATAATGAATTGGTTGGAATTTGTGAGAAATTAATCCGAACTGCTGTGGGAAAATAAGTTGAAACTATGTAGTAGCGTTGCGCATTTGTAGTACAAAATATGGAAAAGGTGTTTCGAAACGTCTTGTAAATGTAAATTATTTTTTAATTCAGGTATGCCAGTTTTTGTATCCTCTACTGGATAATATAACTAAAGCCTTAGCACGGATATTGGGATGGCCAGATCTTTAATTTTTTGCAGTGCTATCGCTGTATAAGGAGGAAATTGCATTGTGCATTCGTGATGCCATTTAAATAGAGTTTGTTTATATGATGACTAAAGACATCTTAAGGCTCTACATGATGTTTGTCGTTAATTTAATTTAATTTATTTAATTAAGCTTAATACATAAGCATATTAAAAGCTTAGCTTAACTACTAATAAACTTAAACTACTAGTTAACAGTCTGATGGGAATCATGGGGAAGTGAAATGGTAGCTTCTTCTGGGCAGATCTGCCGAAGTGAAAATCGAGTGTGTTATGAGTGTTATTAGCCTAACACAACTCTCTGGACATAGGTTTAAAGTGACCGTAATAATTGCAGTTTTCCGGGTCATATGTATAGGGTATAGAGTGGGTGCCGTGGCGTAAGTGGTTAGTGTGCCGGACCACTGCGCGTGAGGTTCCAAGTTCGAATCCCAGAAAACATGAAAACGTTTTTTTCACGGTCCCACCTCTCGCGAACGTCTGACAAACATCCGAGAGTATCCTTGTCTCGAGAAAGCTTCCCAAAACGAATTGCCCTTCAGATGTGGTGTATCTGTAGGTCCCTTCCATTCGTGTGAAAAATATAACGCATACAACATGTGTGGTTGCGAGAAGCTAGGCGCTGGCACCAAATATTGCTCCAAATATTTTTTTTTTTTTTTGATAGGGTACGGATTGAATGAGGCAGTTAAAGATTTCGATGTAAAATGACTCGAGGGCTAGGTCTATATATGTTTGCATGTTTCAGGATAAGTTGAAATTTATTTTATTTAGGTTATTCATTTTTGTGAATGTCAGCTTTACGAAAGTTGAAGGAACAAGATGATTGTAAGAAAAGGTGAGATATAAAGGTGGATGACAGTGGTCTGGTTTAGAAGAGGCCAATTGTAGCAATATTATGTCGTTGCTTATGGACTAGAATTTAACAATGTACATATGTCCATTATAACTATCTTCCTCATAACTGAAATACAGTAGAATCTTAGAAAGATGAACAGATATTAAACATGCTCCGTTCATCTTTTCAAATTGTTCATCTTCTCGAAAATCAAATTTAGTTAAAAAAGAACGTATGCATATTTACTAAAAAACATTAAATATATCAAATTAATAATTCATTTTATTTTAAAAAAACAAACAAACAACCAAGAAAAGTTGTTAATAAAAGGTATAAAAACGGACTTATTTATACGTTTTTCTTAAAAAACTGCTCTACGGTAGACGGTCGCCTGGAAGAAAGTTGTCTTACAATTGCCCTCTCTCGCAAATTTCTTAAATATAAAAGTGTAGAAACATCAGCACCACATTGTTCTGCAAATTTCAAACAGGTGTTGACGGCTGAAATGGCCTCTGCTAGTTTTATTAAATCGACAACCTCGACTACACTGTCTTCTGAGGATGCAAGTTCGTCTTCAGTATCAGAAGGTAGGTGGACCACATCTTCATTCCATTCTCTTACATCATCAAACGTACATTGAACCTTGAAATTAAACTTGAATGTTGACTACCGTTTTATTGAATTAGAATTTATTCACTTACATCAGGAAAAACTTCTTGAAGCATATTCAGCGCAGTTGTTGGAACCTCGTTTATTTCCTCCGATCGCATTCTTTGCTGCAGTACAGCAAGAGGGACATCTTCTTCTTCGTCACTAGAAACAGAGTCAGATTCAAACAATTTATACCAACACTTTTCGATGACTTCCGGTGTTAGTTTGTTCCAAGCCCCTTGCAGACATGTAAGGGCGCCACGCAAGGTAAACTTTTCCAACATCTTCTCAACATCTCGCCCTTTGGAAATCACATCTGACAAGAGGCTTATTCGATAATGCAACTTTGTGAGCCGTATCACATTCGGGTCCATTGGTTGGATTAGGGGAGTTGCGTTTGGAGGCATGAAAATGGTGCGAATATAGCCATCATCGCTTTGAAGCTCATTTTCAGAGGGCTGACTTGGGGCATTGTCAAGAATAAGCAATGCCTTTTCTGGAAGGTTATTATCTTTCATAAACTCCCGTGCCTATTAAATACATAGTTGGATACATATAAGACACAATGTTTTTTTCAAATCATAATTTCCTGGGGAGCAAACTCTGTATGAAACCAATTTTTAAAAATTTCTTTTGTCATCCATGCAGTCTGTGAGTTGGTATATATCATTGGGGGCCTGACATTTTTGAAACATCTTGGGTTTTTTGCTTTTCCAATGGTCAGGAGTTTTAATTTGTGTTCACCACTGCTGTTTGTGCATACCAAAAATGTAAAACGGTCCTTGACAATTTTTCTCCCAGGAGCAGATTTTTCGCTAGAGTGCACAAATTGTTTTGAATCATTTGCCAAAAAAGACCACTTTCATCTGCATTATAAACTTCATCTCGAGTGATACCAAAGTCAGTCATAGTCTTCTTCAATTTCTCTTTGAAGGGCAAGACGCCATGTTTATTAGAGCTAAGTTTCTCTTCACTGATTGTTAGGAGCCGAACCCCAAATCTAGCTTTAAAGTTGTTAATCCATCCATCGCTTGCACTGAAAGAATTTCCTCCTTGAAAATGGCGTGTAACTTTTTTGCCTAAGTTTTCATCATTATTCCTGACACTGGAGCATGATGGTCATGTAGCTTCAGGAACTATCTATACAACGCAGCTTCCATTTTCGGCATTTCCGATTTATGCAATGTCTTACGTTTCTCTGCTCCAGAAATTAATGTTTTATACACTCGCGAAGTGATTTCTTTACCTTTTTTTTTTATTCCCACCATCGTGGGAATGCAATTCCGTATTTTTTTTGCAATGCTGCGATACGATATTCCAGTTTTTAAATCTTCGAACACTGCACATTTCCCTTTAAGGTTTAAAAACTTCACTTTACCCTTAACTGGAGCCATCTTACCTTTACAAAATTCACATTACACTAAAGAATTTGGATGAAAACTTAAAACAAACACGCCCGAAGGTACCGTTAATAACAAACCGAATACCATAACCTAAATATAACAAGACGAACTTAAGATAAAGAAACAGAAAAAACGGCATTAAAAATAAAGCGTTCATCTTTTCGAGTACCCAAATTTCAACGCGTTCATCTTTTGGAACACTATAATAATAGAAAAAAATTCGTTCATCTTTCCGAATTGTTCATCTTATAGAACCGTTCATGTTTCGGAGATTCTACTGTACTTATATTTTTTCTCTCTTACATAATTTTAGTGTCCTAATTTTACCTGGAAACTAATTGAGTATGCAGTCTTAAAACATTAATCATGCCGCAAGCTACTGGATGAGTCTGAGGATTGAACTTTCAGAATTGGGGAGAATCTGTGACTGGGTTTTTTTTTATTTTATTTCCAACATTAAGAGCATGGATATGAATTTGTTTAATTTTGATTACGTGTACATTGCACAATATCTTGTTCAATTTTTCTTAGTATGGATTTATACTGACTCAAAAGATAGACTGATAGATTGAAGTTCAGTAAGTACAAGCAAGATAGGATATGCGAAGGAAGTCGTGGGAAGCGCGCGTCGCTAGAATATTGTTTGACTCTTTTTAATGTTCCTAAGGTAAGGATACCTTATTCGTAGATATCGATTTTTTTATTTAACATTGTTCTATCGGTCATATTAGTCACATCAGTAATTTGTTTTGACAAAAAGGGTGATGTATGAATATTAAATAAAACTAAAACGAATAAATTGACTGCTAAGATGCAGACTCAAAAAGAGACATCGTGAAAATGCGAAGGACTTTCATGTTAAGTGTTTAGTGGAAAGCAGGTAAGAGAGTCGTTTTTTTCGAGTCAGTGTATAAAGTACGACTGAGTTTTAGATTTTATGGAGTTAAAACCTTTAGTTCTTATATGATAACCATAAGGACTATAGTCGCCTAAAGTAAATATTTTTCTAGTCCTCATCAACCTATCGGCAGTTATTCTGGAAAAACTGAAATTCGCCGAAGGTTTGTTTTCGATGATGCATACATTCCACAGAATAGCCCAGAGATAACCAATTAAACTTGCAGTTCCAAGCAAACATGGACGACTGCCTCTATATATCTCCATCTCCAAAGACCAAACCACCACCCTCTCTATAACTACACGACTATCGACATTGCAAATCAGAAAATTTGCATAATTGCACAGGATTCCTAAGATTCCTGAAGAAAAAAATATAAAAAAATTATCTCTGCCATGGCATCAGTCATGCATGACGAATTTTTGTTTTTTGCACAATAAAGTCGAGATGCTAAGAACTACCGCTTTTGGTTGTGTGCTTCTGTATTCCATTATGTCTAAGCGTAGTGCAAAATTGTCATAACTCCTTTTAAAATTGGTTCCATTGTACCATAAAATGCAAATTTCATGTGTTTGTTATTGCTTATGCCGGCACAACAACCCATATATACACCTAAAAGAAGTTCGGTACATTTTTCACTCGTGTAGTTGTCGAACAGGGGGATGAAGTGATTTCATAATTTTTTTACTAAAGAGGGTAGGTACTCATCTCATTCCTGAGGTATACAGGAGTGTGACAAGATTCGCTTCGAGTGTCAATAAAAATAAATAGCACAAGTAGCAAAAATGCAAAACAAACTATTTTCGGGAAGGGAAATGGTATGGTAATATTTTTTCATCGATTTTAGATTTTTTGTTTAAATAAATTTGTTGAAGTTGCTTGTTTGGTAATGAAGATTCAAATCGATAAATGTTTATTAGTGTTTAACCCTCAGTTACTGTATAGAACCATGTACCTTTCCCTATGTTGTGAGCGCTTGTTGGCGCAAGTAAGTATGAAAGTTCATTGCAATTTCAGACACGGGGTTTTTCCATTTAATTTTTCTACATGCTAGGATCTGGATTATAAGTGCGGTCTGCCTATTGCCTTAATTGGGACACCCCGTTTCTGTATCCCATATGGTTATTCTAAAATTCCAGATTTGATGGAGATGACTAGTGATGAAAAATTTCTCCGCTGGATTTGAATATGTGATTTGAAAGCTAAATCGTTGAACAAACGTAAACGGGGACAAACGCACACTTTTGTCTAATCAGCTTGCTATATATTGTAGCAAAAATCGCCGATTAAGCCGAGAACTTCTAATGTTTGGACGGAAGCAGGAGGAGAAAATCGCAATTACTCTTCCCGAAAGGGTGAACTTTTTCTTTATTTAACTGAGTGCTTGTACAAGAGAAAACAATCTCGTACAATTATTTCTTTTTCTTTAAGAACTGCGCATCTCTGGTGATCGCTGTCACTGCTGCCAAAACAGAACTCATCGCAAGGCTTCTGCCAACCTCCTTATATATTTTGCTCTGGCTTTCAAGACAAATAACCAAATTTTCAATTCGCCGCTGGAATTCCATCCGCCAAGAATTTGGTACCTTCGGGTTGACACATTCGAGATGTTTCTCAGGGTTGTTTATATTTCTCTGTCGGTTTGTGCGCTCGCGTAACAATATAAATAAACAAAAATTAGGTGGAGAATAAGACGAACTTAGCATACATGATACATGTGAAGATTTTAAATTTAAACTGTTGAGCATATTTCCTCTCCGCAAAAGGATACAAAAAACATGATTGGTTGATGCTCAAATTCCTAGGAGACTGTAAGTTAAGACTATTATGGTCTACACTAGCTTAACTTTCTACTCCATTTGTTGAAATAGAAGAATGCTGACGCTCAGAGCTACAGATCATAAGTAGGGAGAATAATATCCGAAACGAGAAGGCTGATGAAGCAGTCAGGCTAGACTGGGATCGATGTGCATCACTAGCGATCAGAAGAGTCCAGGATCTATTGAGACTAATACATCGAAGTATTGGACAGAAACCTGAAAATGGATCTTCTTCTAATAGATTTAGATTGAGCAAAAAAGGAAGGTCATCACGGTGTGGTATGAAGTTTAGTGATGATCATTTTCCTTGTGCTCGATTTTATTGTCCAACAGTTCATCTCCCCGTTCCATAACGCTGCTTAAAAATTTCTATATAAATTTTCGATTTCAATTCTCCTTTTATAGCACAAACCGCATTGGTAAAATTTCTAAAAAAGTCGTTGGTGGTCTATCATCAAATGCAGCTCTAAAGTCGATAAACTGTACAGTTTTTGCTGTCTTTCAATGAATGTTACTGCTATGTTTCGCACGACGAAAATTTGGTCGGTCGTAGAGTACACAGGTCGAAAGCCAGCTTTACCCCATTTATATGCAGAGTCGAGGAGTCGAGTCAGGTTCGAGTCCAGATTTCGATCTGAGTATTTCTACACACCGAGTCGAATGGTTGAAAAGTCGCAGACCCAGCTTTGTTAGTTGAGTTGAGTCGAGTCGAACCCATTCGGGCTCGAACTGCGTTTATATGTATTTGGAACCGGTTTGGAAACAGTTCCGACTCTGCATATAAACGGGTTACTTGATATTCGTATTTTCTTGGATTATTCGCATCTATTGGGTTTGCAGAAGTTGTTAAAAGTTTAGGTGAAGCATATAAAACTTAAAATCCCTCAGTAGTTTGACGAATCTTTTGAGCCACATTTTTTAAAATAGGAAATATAATGCCTTACTTAAGCTTTTTAGGCACACTTGGGAAATTAAGTTGAATACCTTATTTATGGACTCCAAAAAATCATCCGTAGTATACCTATAAAATTCAGCAGGTATTCGTTCAGGACCGGGCGCCTTAGGCTGTGTTTAAGGTCAAGTATATTCTCGTCGATTCATTGCTAGCGATCAATTAGATGCGTACATATGTAGGTGTTTATGGCGCCTCGATTTAGTGAAAAGCGAATTGAGCGACTGCGACCGACAAAAAAATGCAATCGAAATATTCTGAATCAGTTTAGCGAAACGTGCGTTTATGATTAACAGATCATAGACACTTAATCGCTTGCGATTTCACTGGTAGCGATGTCACTTGCGATCACTCGAAAAGCCATCGCATCGCGCAATGCGAATACGCTTCGGCATAAACTCAGCCTTAGAATCTCTGAGGCGAACGAGGGTTCTATTACTTCCGACGCAGTAATAATATCATCTCATAATGGGGGTGGCAATGGTGTAGTGATAACGTCGTCAATTGCCACGCTAGTGGTTCATGGTTAAAATCCTGATGTCAGCAGTGATTTATTTATTTCTCGTGGAATATACATATAAAGTCAGTCCGATCAATTGTGAAAACTTGTATGAATACTACTGTGAAGGCATAACACTGGCAGTAGCTTGGTCATAGAGCTGGAAAAATTGTTCTCTTTGTTAATGATGATTTGCCTATGACATCGGTTATCGGGAAGAAAATACTGTGAATCAGGAGCAAAGACAAAAAATAACGAAAATCTCCACAGCCAGCTGGACGCCACCCCCGGAGTTTCTCTGAAGCATAAACAGCTGAGCTTCAAAAAACTACACCAAAATCTTTCTCTCTCTCTCTATCTATCCAACGCCCGCACTATGTGTTGTTAAGCACATGTTTATGTTAAGGGTATTCATAACCCCTTGAGTGCGCGCAAATTATGGAAAAAAATTTTGTGTTGGGTTTACGAGGAATGGTTTTGTTTATAAAATGTAGTTATTTGCACCGATATGGGCGCAGATGGACTCTCTGAGATTCGACAACGGCATCGACTTAGGATAGGCACATGGAACGTCTCATCGCTCACAGGGAAGGATCTTGAGCTTGTTGGGGAGGCTGTTAAAAGACTAAATATGGCGTCTCTTCAACAAAGCAGAGAGGTTCTAAAACTGTGGACCTTTCGGGCGGGTGGAAGCTCTTCCTGTCAGGAGTCGCACCCTCAATGTCTGCTCGGGCGGGAGTGGGGATACTCACAAGCCCCAGGTTGACAGACAGAGTATTGGAGTGGATACCATTAGGAGGGAGAGTTGCGATCTTAAAGCTCAAGCTTGAAAGATCAACTCTGGCATTGGTGCAGGTGTATTCACCGAACCTTCAGTCAGAGTACGCAGCTTTCTTAGATGAAGTTGATGTTGCCCTTGAAAGGGTTGCAGATATGGATTCTTTTGTCCTGATGGGTGACTTCAATGCTCATGTGGGTGTAGAAGTTATGACATGGGGGGGTGTGATTGGGAAGAACGGTGATCCTGATCAAAACGCGAATGGAGAGAGGTTGTTGGATTTTTGTTGTTTTTAAAATGGCTTATCCATCATGAACACTATCTTTCCGCACAAAGACATTCACAAATACACGTGGTACCGTCAGAGTCTTCAGCAGAAGTCGCTGATCGATTTCTTTGTGGTACCATCGTGTCTGAAGAGAATGGTTTGTGATGTTCGCGTATTGAGAGGGGCCGAACTGTCAACTGATCATCACTTAGTGCTGTGCAAATTGTATCTTAGCAAGAGAGTGCCTCCCTTACCAAGGCTTAAACCAAGGATGGTTACACACATACGATGGGAGAGGTTACAGGACGATGAGATACGGGAGACATTTGCGCGGCAAATATCTGAGAGGTTTGAACGAATTCCAACTGTTCCATCAAATGTAGAGGAAGAATGGCAACTGTTTTCAACAGCGGTTATTGCCTCTGCGGGAGATGTTTGTGGAGTGAAGCGGCTTGGTGTGGCGGCTGGTGGTGAGAAAAGAACTGCTTGGTTTAAAACGCCCGGAGTTCAAGAAGCCATCAGAGAGAAGAAGAGAGCCTTTAAGGTGTGGATTCACTTGGGGAACTCCGATTCTCGAAATCGGTACACTGAGGCGCGAAGAACTTGCAAATTAGCTGTGAAAACAGCGAAAGAACAGTCTTGGAAGGAGTTTGGCGAGAAATTGGAACGTGACCACAGGCTTTAGGTAAAGAGGGAGTTCAATGGCTCTCGCGTGTCACTAAAGCGGCCTGGGAATGCGGTGAAACACCTGGTGATTGGCAAATGGGGGTGATAGTTCCTCTTTTTAAAAAAGGGGACAAAAGGGATTGCGCCAACTATAGGGGTATATCTCTTTTAAGTCTCCTTGGAAAAGTCTTCGCTAAGGTGGTAGAAAAGCATTCCAGAGCTGTGGTTGAGGACAGTTTGGGGGATGAGCAGTGCGGTTTTCGTCCCGGTAGAAGCACAACCGACCAGTTGTTCACTCTCAGAATGGTTCTTGAGAAGGCCTGGGAATATGCTGAACCTGTCTACACTTGTTTTGTGGATTTGGAAAAGGCATATGATAGGGTTCCTCGAGGGAAACTCTGGAGTGTTCTGCAGGAGTATGGGATTGATGGTTCCCTGTTAAGGCCGATTCAGTCTTGATATACAAACTGTAGAAGCTGTGTTCGGATAAACGGTGTTAAATCAATACCTTTCACTGTGGGCGTTGGACTCCGCCAGGGGTGCGTTTTGTCACCTCTCCTCTTCATTGTATATATGGATTGGATGTTACAGCGCAGCGGTGGCGGGGAATGTTTCAAAGTGGGAGACCTAAGGATTAGCCATTTGCTCTTTGCGGATGATTTGGTCATCCTTGGGTCCTCTCAAACCGAACTTCAGCGCGCACTCGAAAGGTTTGTAGCCGTTTGTGATTATGCTGGAATGAAGATCAACGTGAACAAATCGGAAGTAATGGTCGTTTCCAAAAAACCCATTCAGTGCACTCTGCATGTTAGTGGAGTCCCACTGAAGCAGGTGGAGAAGTTTAAGTACCTCGGGGTTTTATTCACGAGTGATGGGAGGAGCAATGCCGAGTTATCCTGTGGAATTTTTCAGGCTGGATCAATTTTGAGAGAGCTTGGCCAATCTGTTATAAGGAAGGCCGAACTTAGTGTTCAAGCTAAGCTATCGGTTTTTAACTCTGTGTATGTTCCAACTCTCACTTATGGTCATGAAATTTGGGTAATGACCGAAAGAATAAGATCGCGGATACAAGCTGCCGAAATGGGGTTCCTTCGCGGTGTTGTTGGAATAACTCGTAGAGATCGAGTGCGCAACACCAGAGTACGCGAGGCGCTCAACGTTGAGCTGCTACTTCTCCGAACGGAACGGTCTATGCTTCGATGGTTTGGTCACGTAGTGCGTATGCCCCCAGACCGGCTTCCAAGACGCGCCATGGTTGCCGTGCCATCAGGTAGGCGACTTCGCGGAAGGCCTAGAAATAGATGGTCGGATCAAGTCCGACATCTCTCCTGGAGCCGCTTAGGGATTCCCCCTGATGAATTGGAGTCAATGGCGGAGGATCGAGAAGGATGGAGAGTCCACCTGAGCATCCTACCCCCGCGACCCTCATGAAGGATTAGCGGGCCATTGAAAATGAATGAATGAATGAGCTATTTATATCCAGCAGATTTAAAATGTTCTCAAAATAGTTTTCGGCTATTAGCTGGGCGGTTAGCCGGGTGTTCATTTTTGGCTTGACACCATTGAGTTTTTTAACTGGTTTTTTTAGAAATCCTCTGAATTTTTACAGGTTTGCAGCTTTTTGCTTCATTCTCAGAAAAAAATAATTTTTTTAACCGTCATATGTACAAGAAAAATTGTCCTGCTATCAAGTTCCTTGAATACTGCGTCATTGAATTTCGTAAACACTCGAAGACACGAAATTCTAAACATCAAACCAATTTTTTTTTAGAAATGGAAAACATCTTGACATGTAGACACATGACGCTCTATGGCTAAAATTAGGGGCGCAAATATGTTCAGAAAAATTGATATTCTTTATTCGGCCCTCTATATAAATAGCTGCGAAAGTTCATAAAGCTAAAAGATAATAAATTGATCGTATGTCAGCAGAAGTTGCGGTGAACCTGGGCCTCAACCAACAAGCCTCTCCATTTAGCTCGGTCTTTAGCTAATTGCCTCCAGTTGCGCACTCCAAGTTGGTCGAGGTCCCCTTGAACTTGTGCGCGCCACTTACGGCGAGGAGGTCCTCTACTGCGCCGTCCATCGGGGTTAGATTCGAAGATTCCTGCGGGCCGGAGCGTTGGTGTCCATTCGCTTTACATGTCCTAGCCATCTAGACGTCCAATAAGCAGTTTTTTTTACTATGCCGATGTCACTGTATAGCTCGTATAGTTTGTGATTGAATCCTCTCCTCCAAAACCCGTCAACGCAAACGGGACCGAATATCTTAGGAGAATTTTTCTCTCGGAGCGACTAAGGATATTTTCATCCTCTTTTAATAAAGTTCATGTTTCCGCGCTGTAAAGCAGGACCGGGATGATCAGAGTCTTATACAGAGTCTCCTTTGTTGTTCGAGATAGGGCTTTACTGTTGAATTGCCTTATAAGCAAAAAAAAAGTGATTGGCAAGAGTTATTCTTCGATTGATTTCTGCGCTGATGATGGTTTTCGAGTTTATAGCAGAGCCAAGGTAGATAAAGTCCCTTACTACCTCGAAGTTATAGCTGCCCGCTGTGACATTCTGTCCAATTCGTCGATGTTGGTTGTCCCTTCTTGTTGACAGCATATACTTGGTTTTTCCCTCGTTTATCGCTAAACCCACACTGACTCTTCCCAGAGCGAAAAACTTCTCTAAAATATAGCAAACTTGGGACCTACATACCAGGGAGTACATTATTCTTCTTCAGTATGTATTCACGAAGGAATAATGTCCTCACAATATCCTTGAATTTATCCACCTCCAGTATTTATCCAAATATGCGATGCCCATAGGATACTTTTACAAAAATTTATATAAAGCTTTCTGGTGAATTTTCTCTTATCATACAGATACTTAGCTGGAAATTTTCTTTTGTGGAAAAGCTTCTCCCATTTTTCCCATGGAGCATATAATTTGATTACCTATATCGCACACTAAGAAAAACTGGAGAAAATGGGGAAGACATTTTTTGTTCATACAAAGTTCCCCTCTTGGGGTAAAAGACTCTAGATACACGTTAATGTAGGTGCTTTATGTACATAATACCTAAGAAAAAATCACTGTGCTACATTTCGGAAATTTAAAGTATTTTCCGTCTGTCTTCTCTGTCTATCTTTTGCTTGCGACAAAGAACGATATATTTTCGAATGCTTTTGATGCATTTAGGTACACATTGTGTGTACCTTTGAGTTAACTTATTTTATTATTTTCCTTTTTGTTTAAATCAACCAGCCCATGGCAAAGCGCATGTACTTACTTTTTCTAAAATTGATGTATCCCAGTAAGGGCCTATTTAAGCAGGTAAAAATTTGACACAATTGCTAAGAAGTTTTATTTGCATATGCAGCTAGAACGATGCAGTACTTGCATATTTTGGTATTACTTAAACCTTCTTTATCCACATGTACCGGTGATGCTACAAAATATTAAAAAGTATTTCAGCAACGCATTCATTTGAAATCGTTACGGGTAAGACCTATCTGAAAATATACATCGATAAAAGAAAAACATATACACACTGCTCTCAACTTTTAGAGAATTTCCGATTCAATTTCTTATTAAAGTCCCGCATATTACATTATAAAATCAAGGATCGATATCTTTTATCATATTTGCACCAGATGATGAGAATGACCTTGGGCTATTCTCGCCTCTCCTTATTTTTCTGGGTCCATTTAATAAAAACAGAAATCTGCACATCCCCGCTCGGATTTTATCCTTTTTTCTTGCCGTCGTCCTCAACAAGTAAATTGCAGATATTTTAATATTGAAATGCATGGCCGATGGTTAGGGGTGGAAGCGGAAAAGACAAATGCAAGTATGTTGCTTCAACATGGCGAACATTGCACTCAAGAGTTTCGTTCAGTTTTTTTTTTTGTCGCTACTTGGGTGACTGGCTGGACTTTGGATAAAGTCATTGCACGTCTGAGAATTTTCGGCTGGAGACTTAAAATTGCTGGGGATAAGAAGTGTGGAAACTTTTACAAAAGGTCACGGGTATTTTTTTTTTCTCTAGAGAAATGTGGATTTATTGATTTATTTTTTTTTTAACAATGGGGGCTGGGCTTTAAACTAGATATTGTTATAAAAAAAGGACCGTTGTGGGCGTTATGAAGACCAAAGTATAAGTAATCTGCATGCCTGATCGTAATACGAATCTGAGGTATCAGCAAATTGAATCTGACCGATGTGTGCCACTAATCGTAGTACATATCATACATCAGGTGGAAGCATATTTAAATCTTTAGTAATAAAAGACGTCTATGACTTCAAAAAAATGAAAATGGCTCAAATAGCCTAAAAATGTTCAACAACTCCATTAGCACCGGGTGAATGACTATTTCAAATAGATAACGTATCTACAGTGGGCGCCGTGGTGTAAGTGGTTAGTGTGTCGGATCACTGCGCGTGAGGTTCCAAGTTTGAATCCCAAAAATCACCAAAAAGTTTTTTCACGGTCCCACCTCTCGCGAACATCTGACAAACATCCGAGAGTATTGTTGTCTCGAAAAAGCTTCTCAAAACAAATTGCCCTTCGGATACAGCACTAAACTGTAGGTCCTTTCCATCCGTGTAAATCGAATTTTTTTTTTTAACCGACTACGAAAATGTCGAAATTTTTATATCTTGATCTCGAAAATATCCTCGACATAATATCTGGAGAACTTTAGCTCCAGGCGTCTACCTGACAGTTGTTCATATACCCATAGTAGAGCGATGAAGTTGTGTGAGCGGCCTCCGGAAAGCGGAGTGTATTAAATTAATCGCCCAAAGCATTCTAGAGTAGTGCTGTAGTTAATAAAAATCGTCGGAGTTGGTTTATATTAACTAAGTCCAAAATTTTGTGGGCGATAGGTCATTGTGAGCTAGCTTCATTGGGAGCTAGTTCGTAGGGTCCATTTAAATTCCATGGTAATACTAAACAAACGCCCTTTAATCTATGATATGTCGTTTATTCGGTTCAAAATTAACGGAACATTTATCCGATGTAGTACCCACGTCACAAATGCCGGTGCTTTCTTTTACGTATGTTAATACTTACTTAAATGGTGGTACATTCCGAAGTGGGCCTGGTTTTCAACCAACAAGCCCCTTCTGCCAGATCGGTCATAAACCAACTGCCTCCAGTTGCACCCATCAAGTTGGTTGATGTCCCTTTCCACTTGAGGTGACAATTGTATGTACTGCGTCATCCTTCTAGAATAAACTTGAATATTTTCCGGGCCAGAGCATTGGTGTACGTCCTCTCTATATGTCCAAGCCATTTCAGTCGCTGCATGTGCGCTGATAAAATTTAGATCAATACACCATCGGAAGAACTCCAGTGATTATTTGTGAAATTGATCACTTAAGACTAAGTAAGACGATGGACTATAGTTTTGGTGGAGCTTATCATTGGTCAAATCAGTTTTTCTTTCATCACAATCCCATTGGGCATTCTACACAGATTCCCAATTCCAAGCGATAGGAGGTGAACATAGTCTCTATTGTCGAGATGTTTGAGATGAATTGTAAGGGCTCATTGGATTTACCACTTTTCAGAACTATTTTCTACCAGAAACACTGGTAGTGATAATACACAGCCTTTCCGTACGCTGCCTTGGGTTTCGATTTCTTCCTGAAACCTGCAGGCTAGGCAACACGTTAAGTTCGTGATTTGCCATCCTGTTTGGTGTACCTATATTTTCTCTGCTGCAGTATGATTTATTAAGCCATGAGTAAAGTAAGAAGTGTGGGCGCCGTGGCGTAAGTGGTTGGTGTGTCGGATCACTATGCATGAGGTTTCAAGTTCGAATCCCAGAAAACACCAAAAAGTTTTTTCACGGTCCCACATCTCGCGAGCGTTTGACAAACATCCGAGAGCATTGTTGTCACGAAAATGCTTCTCAAATGGCCGTTCGTATTCGGCACTAAACTGTATGTTAGGTCGCTTCCATTCGTGTGCAAAATATAACGCACACAACAAGAGTGGTTGCGAGAAGCTAGGCCCTGGCACTTACAGAGGTGTTGCGCCAATTTTATTTTTTTTTTTCTTTAAGTAAGAAGTTGTCTTTCTGCAATCTGGATGGTTGGAAAAATCATCAGGTATGCATATTCTCTTGTACACTTTGTACATACACATATTGTAGATTGTAAATTTAAGAAAGCATATTCTCCTTACCACCATCATTTCAACTTCGTATTTTAATTCTTTTCACTTCAATTTTCATGCCACTTTGATTTTTCAAAATACCATATAAGAATTTGTCAAACTCGTGCGACAGACAGCTAGCACATCAAAACATAGTGGACTCAGACGTAATGCACAGTCCTTTGTGTTCGCCCTGTTCTGTGAATGTCATGTCCAGTATAATCTACTTCACTTCACTTACGAATGTCCTGGCAAATTGTGTCGCAATGTATCTATTCTATGTTGTAAAAAGAAACTAAAAACTAAACTTTTCTTCTATCTCCCCCTATGTACCGTCCATCTTATTCCTATCTGCTCTTCTTCTTCCCTAACGTCGTCGACATAGTGAACTAAAAATGACAACAACAATCAGTATCCCTTATTACTGTCGTGATAAAAGAAATTTATAATTCGTTTGAAGCAGACATTTGGTGGTCCTGTTGCAGCATTCTATATTTCGTCCAAGTGGTAAAGGATAACATCTTACAACGGTGCTATCTCCCCCAGTCCTCTGCACAACATTAAACTTCCGCTTAACTTGAACTTGAGAAAAACTATTTTTTTTTTTTTTTTTGTTGTATCCTTCCAATAATTTAATTTTACGATTGAACTTTCTGTTCTTTTAGCAATTTGTCCAGTCGAATCAGATAAGCCGACTTTGAAGAAAAGTACCTATTCCTGTCTTTCAATAAAAAAGGACAACATTCTTCGCCTCCCACGAAGGCAGTAATGTTAAACGAATACTTTTTTTTTTGCTTAATAGCTATCTATCAAGTTTTAAAGTTAAGTCTCTGTCGCTTCTTCTATAAGCGGAACAATGTGGCGCCATTTTCAGAGCGTCCAAGAGAAACCTTTAAATTGCGTGGATGTGCGTATAATGTTTCGATTAAATAAGAAATACTGAGATAGGCCATCCTTTGAATTTGAAAACTTTTTTCGGTAGTTTTATCCGCAATTTTTATGTGAATTTGTTTTGAGATTTGTAATGCGGAAGGGAAGAGGTGATTCCTATGCGTGTAGTGGGAATATGGTGCTTGTGCTTCGAAATTCGAGTGCAAGATTACGCCACTTCAATGGAATTTATTACCATTGCTGTAGTTTAAGAAGAGAGATGGTATTTGCCGATTGTTTACAGAGGGATGGCATCTCATACAAATTTGTCGAGTTATTCGTAATACAATTTAAACTCCTTCGCAAGCAAAATTATTCCGGAAACGATAAAGAACTATGTACAGTGTGCGAATTAAATATAGCACATCATGTATGTAGGAACTGTGATTTTTACTATTAAGGCAAAGAGGTTACCACGTTTTGATTAAAATAAACAGGCTTTAATTATTCTTTAAATTTACTCTATGTTTAGAGAAGTACTTTACTACATTTAATTATACTAAGCAAGTTTTATATAATGCACGACAAAAACACCTTTGAAGACCGCCAACCGCACCAGCCGAAAGATAAAATAGAACTCCCCGATTTTCGACGTGTCTGCTCTGCACTTCGCCTTCCTCACCAGAGCGACCACACATTCAGCTGATCAAGCAGTCTGTACCATGCCCACGCTTTAGCTATCCAGGCGAACACGACTCCGGCTCCACACACCCCCGCAACTAGCAGTATTAGTTTTACCCAGCTTGCCATTTCGGAGAATTCCCTATAGCACCACGTATCTCTGCTTTTATTATACTTCCTTTCTAGGTCATTCGCATCACGTTGATAGCGAGTCATTACCCACCACTATGCTGGCGAATGTGAGCTCTTAGCTACCCACTGCATTGCAGTAACACGATCGCTCCGGAATGCGGCGAAGCGAGAACAGTGAATAAACTTAGCTGACATCGGGAATGCTGCGTCGGCGGTCTGGAAAGATTTACATGTTAATAGGAAAAATATTTACTATGCCGAATCTTAAAACTTATCTTTTTTACATTCGGCCATCCTGGTATTTGACTGCCCTCAATCGGATCCTTCATCGCACACCTCTTCACCCTCTGCGCCTTCGCTGTCATCATCTGCGACCCATGGTTTCATACAATCTGCTGCTGTCGATGTCGTATTTGGGCCTTCGTGCTGCCCCAGCTTTCGGACATCGTACCTGTTCTTCCCTTTTATTTTGACCACTTCGTATGGTCCGAAGTATTTGACGTGTAACTTCAACCCCACGCCAAACTGCGTCCTCATGATTGTGACTAGATCGCCCACCTTGTATTGTTTTGCCGCTTTCCTTTTCCGGTCGTAAGTTCTACGATTCTCCGCCTGCACCTTGAGATCTGCTGCTTAGCGGCTTGCCTGACCTCGTCTCACCCATTCTCGAAATCATCCCTCATCACTTCCTCCAATAGTGCTCGCAGCTCGTGGCTCCCCTCTCTTCTCATTATCGTCCCGCACATAAGCTGGAACGGACTGTGCTTCGTACTCCGTGACACCATCGAGTTGATCACGCTCTGCACCTTGCTTGTATGCTTGTACCATTTCTTAGGATCGTCTACCGAAAATTTAGTAAGGATCTCCACAATGATTCGGTTCATCCGATCCACCTGCCCATTTCCCCTCGGCACTCCGGGCGTTGTAAGAATGTGCTGGATAATTCTTTGAATGCATTAGCGGTGAACGCAGCCCCTCCATCTGATACAATACGGGCCGGTTGGCCAAAGACTTCACTCTGCAGCTCCAACTTCTTCACCACTTCGTCGCACTTCGTGGTTCTTACAGGGTAGATCCAGATAAACTTTGTGAATGCATCGACCACTACAAAGAGATAATTGTAAAACTTATTAGTTGACGGAAGTGGTCCTAAATGATCGACATGATACGTATGCAGTGGGACTTCGCTTTTTTCTATCGGATACAGGAAGCCTTCCGTCTTACCACTTCTCTTTGCCGACAATATGCATGCAACGCAGTTAGCTAACACACCTTCGACACAGCTACCCTCAGTGAAAGGGATAGAAGTGCAATTCTAAGAGTTGCGTCGAATTCTAGCTTAACGGCTCGAAAAATCACGGAACAAGAAAGTTTATGGTCAGTAAAGATTGTGAACTGCCTACCTTCTACAAAATAACTGAAATGCTTAACGGCTTGGAAAACTGCGAGTAGCTCACGATCAAAAGTGGAGTATTTCTTTTCAACTGGACTTAAGCGTTTTGAGAATAAACCTAGTGGTTTCCATTTGCCTGATTTGTGTTTCTGAAGAACTGCGTCCAAAAATATTGAAGAGGTCTCAAATAATACAGCGAAAAAAAATAAGAAAAAACCACCACTCACGGCGAAACACAAGGGGGATCGATTGAAATTCCCTATGGAGCACGTGCATTGGAAAAAAACGATGGCGTCGGGTACAATTCACGGACGAGAAGAAGTTTAATCTTGACGGCCCCGATAGTCTGGCATATTATTACCACAATTTAAGAAAAGAGGAGTCGGCAATATGGCGGAAGAACTGCTATGATATGGGCCCTGTTCCAGCCCATAAAATGGTAAAACTAAGATAAAATTCGTACCACAAAAAATGGACAGCAACAAAAACCTGAATTTAATTGCCAGTGAAATATGTAGCAATTTTCAGCAAGATAATGCTGCGGTGCATACCGCAAAGGTTGTCAAAAAGTTATTTTCAGACAACAATGTCGATGTTTTAGATTGGTCAGCGCGATCACCAGACGTGAATATTATCGACCTTAACCCTTGTGTGAGTGGCAACAAAAAACCACAGTTAAAAGTGCTGTGGTACCCAGATACTGCAGTATATTTTGTATGGTATTTGTGTGCTAATTTGTGAATTATATAAAAAAAAAACTTTAAAAAAAAAATATATAGGTATATATTTTTCCAAAACAGATGTTTCTAAAAAGATACAGTTTTCCATATTCTTTTTATTTGAAAACAAGCAAGTAATAGTAATGTAGATTACTCGGTCAACTGTGGCAGCAATTATGGATCGGCAGCGAAGCATGCGAGGCATTTTGGTAAATTTTTGCAATACTGATTGCATATCGGCTTTGTGCACCACATGCACTCCTAGCGTGTTTTGCGCTTACGACCTGAAACGCAAAGGTGGCAATTACCCCTGCACACAAGGCGCCCGTCTGCTCCACGTTCTGGTGTAGGTAGAGCAGCTATTGGTGGCTGAATCGCCTTTCGAGCGCTAACTGGATGCAATGCGACGTGGAAAAGTTGGCAATCACTCCCGGGATTTTCGACCGCTCTTCTGTACCTGGCAGCATGAGTTGCTTAGGCATGTTGGTGAGAAACAACCTTCGTTTATTAGTCGCAGTGATATCCGGGTTGTTGAAAGAATACACGGCATAGCCTGCTAGACCGCAGATATCGAGCAAATTGTAGAACACGGTGAGCGGCCATCGTATGGTTCTGCGTTTTATCGTGTAAAATGCTGTCATTTTGTCTATTATGTTTACTTCACTCTTTGTATTACAATATTATAATACAGTATTATCTCTGGCTTGTACTTATTTTGTTCATCGGCGATAGAGTTATCCTGATGCATAGACGATACGACAATCACAGGCTTATTTGTTGTCAGTCCATATGATACCATACTGTATTTCGATTCATGGAAGCCAAACGCTCAAAAACTCTTCACGGTCATTGTGTTTTTTCATTTGTGGCGGAATGAACGTTTTATTTTGGCGAACGGTGCCGACCAAAGTTGAATTTTTAGCGAGAAGGTATTTCGCGATGTCAAACTAGTGAAAAAATTGTCGGTGATTACGAGTACATTTCGGCCTGATCCTTCGTACTTCCGCATCAACCGCTTAACTACATTTTCTCCAACATGTCGGTCAGGCGTATTGCACCTGCTTCCTTTCCAGCATAGATTTCACCATGCAGTGGATAATAGGCGCCGTGGCGTAAGTGGTTAGTGTGTCGGATCACTACGCATGAGGTTCCAAGTTCGGATCACAGAAAACACAAAAAAGTCCTACTCATTATTTATAGTTAAGAAGAAAACAAGTTATTAATCAGTACAATGCTTTTGAAATTAAATGATACAAATGTGCTATGTTCTTTTTTTATTTTTTATTTTTAGGAAAAAAACTTTAAGCAGAAATTAAAATTATTTTAATTTTTATATAAACAAAAATCATTAAGTCTGTTTCATGTATAAAAACCAAACACTTGAAAAATTGCCATCATTGAGGCGGAAGCGGCCAAAATGGGTTTAGCGATAAACGAGGACAAAACCAAGTATATGCTGTCAACAAGAAAGGAAAGCCAACACCGACGAATTGGACAAAACGTTACAGTGGGCAGCTATAACTTCGAGGTAGTAAGGGACTTTGTCTACCTTGGCTCTGCTATAAATTCTACAAACAAGATCAGCGCAGAAATCAATCGAAGAATAACTTTTGCCAATCGCTGTTTTTTGGGCTTATAAGGCAATTCAACAGTAAAGCCATATCTCGAACAACTAAGGAGACTCTATATGAGACCCTGATCATCCCAGTCCTTATCGAAAAATCACTCTCAACCAAAGAGTTCACCCTAGTGTAATTTCTAGACATAGAGGGACCCTTCAGCAACGTTGAAACAAATTCGATTACCAGTACCTTACGTAGGCTCAACATCTGCGAACCCATCTGTTGTTTCATAGAACACATTCTAAAGAACAGGGTGATAACAGCATCCTTCGGAAGTAGTACTGTCAAGCGACATGCACATCGAGGCACCCCTCAAGGGGTGTACTGTCTCCACTATTGTCGAAGTTGGTGCTCAACGAGGCCCTTCTAAAGATCGAAAAAACTGGATGCAATGTTATTGCCTTTGCAGATGATGTCGCCATTCTAACAACAGGCAAATACCCGCAGACGCTGGCCGATGTCATGCAGTCTGCTCTTAATGAACTGCTCAGATGGACCGATAAATGCGGCCTCTCCGTTAACTCGACGAAGACCGAGCTAGTTCTATTCACAAGAAAACACAAGCTACCTGACTTCACTCCGCCCAAGATAAGGGGGTCCACCCTCAAGCTTTCAAATAGTGTTAGCTATTTAGGCCTAAAGCTTGACCGCAAGCTAATTTGGAAGGAGAATGTCGTCGAACGGGCCAGGAAATCCCTGGCCGCTCTATACATCTGCAAGAAAGCAGTAGGCTCCACCTGGGGCCTTAAACCAAGCATCATGCACTGGCTATACACGTCGGTCATTAAACCGATTCTCATGTATGGGGTATTGGTATGGTGGCCCGCCTTGGAGAAGAAATCCAACCTATCCATAATGGAAAAAACTCAGCGAGTTGCATGTCACAGTATTACCGGTGCACTGAGAACTTCTCCCACAGCGGTGCTCCAAACCATGCTCCATCTGCTTCCGATTGACATCGTCAGTAAGCAATTGGCTGTCAGCTCGGCAATAAGACTGGGAGGCTTCAAGCAGTGGAAGGAGCAACACACGGGACATGCCAATATACTTTAGATGCACCGTCATCTTCCCAATTCCACTGACCATCTGCCCACTGAATATGATTTTGACAAGGGCTACACGTACTCGATACCGGACAGAAGTGAGTGGACGCAACGCAATGTCCTTTACAACGAATCGCTGTCAATCTTCACGGACGGGTCCAAAACCAAGGACGGAGTGGGTGCCGGAATTTTCTCGGAAGATCTGGACATACACCTCTCCTTTAACCTTCCAGACTACTGCAGCGTTTTTCAAGCCGAAGTCACCGCAGTTCGCAAAGCTGCTGACTGGCTGGCGGCTAGCACACTATCAACACCTGATATTGTTATTTATGTCGACAGTCAGGCAGCCATCAAATCCCTCGCATCCAGCACTACGAGATCTAAGGCAGTGAAAGACTGTCGCATATCTCTTAACGAGATAGCTGGTCAGTATAACCTCACCCTTTGCTGGGTACCAGGTCACTGTGACATACCGGGGAATTATGCAGCCGACGAACTAGCACGACAAGGCTCCTCTGGTACAGATAGCATAAGCATCACCGACATCGAAGCGCCAGCGTCTTATGTTAAGTACCTCAATCAAATTGATGCCGAGAAAGTAGCCAATCATCGATGGCAACATCTAGACCAATGTCATACCGCCAGACAGCTCTGGCCGATACTGAATAAATCCAGGCCCATTGGACTCTTGAAGCACAAGAGACGAACCCTCTCAAATATAACAAATGTCCTCACTAGGCACTGCGTCATAGGAAGACATGCCCAGAGATTAGGTATCCCTCATAACGACTTCTGCAGAAGCTGCAGAGATGAAGAGGAAGAAGAGACCATCAGTCATCTCCTGTGCGCCTGTCCTGCGCTCGCCAACATCAGGAAGGCCACTCTGGGTGAATACTTCTACAATGATCTTAATGATCTCGGCAACGCCTGCACGGCTAAAATTCTCGACTTCATTCAACGAAGGAAATGGTTCCAAGAGTAAGAGGGTGATCCACCCGCCTTACACATCGGCAGTACAATGGACCTACTTTTTGGTCTAAGTACATCCTCATCGAGGGCCGATCCTAGCCTAACCTAATCTATCCCAGTCCTGCTTTACGGCGTTGAAACATGGACTTTATTTAAAAGAGGATGAAGATATCCTTGGTCGCTTCGAGAGAAAAGTTCTCCGTAAGATTCTCGGTCCCGTTTGCGTTGACGGGTTTTGGGGGAGAAGATTCAATCACGAACTATACGAGCTGTACAGCGACATCGACCTAGTCAAAAAACTGCGTATTGGACGTCTGAGATGGCTAGGACATAAGTAAGTAACTTGAAAAATTAATCGTGCTATATTTTATTCGCACACTGTACCTATAACGACGTTGGCAATATTTCGTAGGTACGTATACAGTAATTTCTCGGT
The DNA here is from genome assembly GCA_945910035.1 of Brachypalpus laphriformis. NCBI lineage: Eukaryota > Metazoa > Arthropoda > Insecta > Diptera > Syrphidae > Brachypalpus > Brachypalpus laphriformis. The sequence goes on along the minus strand of OX246754.1, from coordinate 281,537,976 downwards.
AATCCGAATTAATAATTGCAGGGGGTACTTCGGATTATCGAATGATTCCTTTTGAGAAGCATATGATAGAATAAAAATCGGTATGTAGAATAATACATGACTTCCATGCTACGCATTTAAAAAAAATGTTATTTGGAAAGATAAAAATTAATTGTTCAGATTAGCAAGACATGTATGTATGTATGACCTAAACACCTGAAAGCAAGAGCTTGTACACCATAATAAGATGATTAAATACAGCCTGGTCCAAAGCTTGCAAATTCTAAAATATTTTAAGTTTGCCTAACCTTAAACCACAGTAGGCCATAATGTTTTGCAAATGGCAAAACTATTTCTCTCGAAAAGTGAGAGGAGATGTGTGTACGAGCAGTCAGTAGCTATTGAAACGCTGACTTTGGACATTTTAGTCTCCATGGAGTGCTTTGTGGGAGACTTATTATAATAGTGCATTAGTAACAATGGTTATTATTTATTTTTTGGGTAAAATATGGATTACACAATAGTTGTAAGTGCCCGGGTGTAAATTTAATCTAAGCTGGGTCACTACGCGTGAGATTCCAAGTTCGAATCCCAGAAAACACCAAAACGTTTTTTCACGGTCCCACTTCTCGCGAGCGTCTGACAAACATCTGAGAGTATTGTTGTCTCGAAAAAGCTTCTCAAACCAAATTGCCCTTCGGATACGGCACTAAACTGTAGGTTCATTCCATTCGTGTGAGAAATATAACGCACACAATATGAGTGGTTGCGGGAAGCTAGGCTCTGGCACTTAAAGAGCTGTTGCGCCAAATATTTATTTATTTTTTTGGGTCAAGAAATTTGAATGAAACGGATCCACCGAAAATTTGAAGCCTACAGAATGCCCATTCTCGAAGGAGCGAGGGAAATTTGCAAGAAGTAAGTCTTTCTGTGAAAAATAAATTGGATTTGTCAACATGCAAAGGTTTGGCGGCCCTGCCCACGTCCCAATTTACCCCGAATTGTGGAACTCGATCTCAATTGATGCAGGATTTGAAACTTAACTTCTTCTTCTTCTTCCTTTTATCAGCGAGGCTATGATCCGAAAACAAGGGATCACAGCCCTCCCACTTCACCGCATTTCTACTGATCCGCCTGCGGGGTTCGCCTATTTGACCTCAGAAAATATCGGCAGGCATGCCGATTTTGGATCACTCGGTTACTGAGGCCAATGAAATGCCGATGTCGTCGCACTTGTCTGATCCAGGCGTTTATAGGCCTGCCTTTCCTACATCGCGATGTCTTTGGAACGTGCATAGATATTGCCTTTTTAACAGGGTTCAAATGATCTCTTCTTTGAACGTGGCAATACCAGCTGAGCCGGTCGCGCTCTAATTTGTGTACGATGGTTTCCTTGATGTGAAAGCTTCCACGGATCTTCGAACTTCTTATTCGATCAAGCTTGGTCACTCCTGCTGTCATAAGAAGCATCTTCATCTCAGCTGCCGTTAATTTACTCTCATACTTTTTGTACATCGTCCAACATTGTGAACCGTATGTGAGCGCTGGACGTACAACTGCGGTGTAGAGCCTTCCTTTCAACTTAGGGGGCATTTTTCTGTCACAGAAGATAGCGGAATTTTCTCGCCACTTCATCCACCCTACGCTTACACGATGATTGATGTCGTCATCACAAGTTGCTTTGCTATTGATCATAGATCCCAGATATTTGAACTTTTCGCACTTGGGAAGCACTGTTCCATTCAAATAAATGTCTGGAATAGGCCTGAGTGGATCAGAGAACGGGCAGCACAAGTACTCTGTCTTTTTTGAACTAATGCGATACCCATTTCCCTCCAAAACGTCCACCCACACATCAAGTGCTCGTTGCAGGGATGTAGGATCCTCACTTATGATGGCACCATCGTCAGCAAAGAATAACTGATGTACCTTTGGGTCCATCACTTTACCTTCAAGCAGATAATCAAGGACTGTAATAAAGAGCAAAGGACTTAAAACGCTTCCCTGGTGCACCCCGACTTTGATTGGGAACTCTTCGGTTACTCCAGCGGGGCATCTTACTCTTGTCTTTGCTCCTTCGTGCATGTCCATGATCATCTGTACATAGGTTTCTGGAACCCCTCGATGTCTTAGCGCCACCCATATCAGATCTCGTGGTTGTCTGTCGAATGCCTTTTCAAAGTCAACCAATACAATATGCAAATCCCTTAAGGAATCACGATGTTTTTCCATTATGATCCTTATACTTTGGATTGCATCTGTGGTTGATTTACCCGAGACAAACCCGCACTGATCATCAGATAGCCGTATTATTTTTCGCAGTCGGCCACCTAATACACGCTCAACGATCTTCATGGTGTGTGACATCAGCTTGATCGAACGGTAGTTATCACAGTTTCGCGTATCACCCTTCCCTTTGTATACAGGGAGGAGGTAACTTTCCCTCCATTGATTCGGCATTGGATCACCTCTCACGAATTTGGAGATGAGAATTCTGAGCCATCTGAACCCGATGTCTCCCATCTTTTTCCAGAACTCAGAGGGTATTTCGTCTGGCCCAACCGCTTTTCGTTTTTTGGAGTATTTGACCGCCTCACTAACTCCGTCGACTGTAATGACGGCTATTTCTTCACTGTTAGGGGTGGCTCTTGGAAAGTATAGCCGAGGAAACTGTTCATTTAAAAGCTCTTCACAATACTGCCGCCACCTCTGCAGAATTTTGTCGTCATCCACAAGAAGCTGGCCATGCGCATTGCTAATGAACTTTGGCGAACGAATCTCCTGAGCATTCTTCTTTCTTTGGGCGGCTATTTTGAAGATAGTGGCGCTCTTGTTCATATTGTGTCTTCGCAGCTCCTGGATAGCCTGGTTTGCATCAGCAACCGGGGAAAATATTTTCTCCAGCTCCCGATACAGGCCCTCCGTACTCTCTGCTTGAAGCTGGGCGCACTTCTTCTTCACTTTTTTCTTGCAGCATCTATATTCCATTTCGAGGCGAGCTTTTTCGTCATTATTATTAGAGCGGCACTTTGACCAAGCTTTGAAAGCCGCTTTCTTCTCATTTATCACTTTCTTAGCTTCATCACTCCACCACCATGTTTCTTTGGCGTGTTGATGGTGGCTTTTGAAGCTCCTAGCAGTGATTTGGCCTTCTTTAAGCAAGTTCGCTGTAGGGAATCCCACATATTTTGTGCTCTGCACTCTTCATCCTCAGCTCCGTTGATGGCGTGAGAGAGGTAATTTTTCATTACGAAAACAAAAGCTTCGCCTTTTTCTTTGTCCAGATTGTACCACTTGATTTTCTCAGAGACCCTTGTTTGTTTGCTTTTCTTCGGTGTTTTCATAAAAATTTCTGTTAGTAGGAGACGGTGTTGCCGAGCGATTGCCTCTCCCAGGATCACTTTGCAATCTTTTACCCGAGGCTTCATGAAACTGCCTACCAAATGGTAGTCAATCTGAGTTTCATCTCCACCACTGCTGTAAGTGATCAGGTGTCGGCTTTGTTTGATGAACATGGTATTTAACACGATAAGACCGTGTGATTTGCACATGCTTAGGATGTCTTCACCAGGAAGGTTCCTGGTGCCATATCCTAGTCCTCCATGGCAGTCCTCACAGTCATCTCCTCCAACAAAAAGAAATTCTTCCTTTAGGATGTTCTTAAGGAGATTGTGGAAATCTAGCCAAAATGCATCTTTATCTCTCTGATTGTACCCATCGTGGGGAGCATATGCACTGACAATATTCCACACCTCTCCTTGTATTACTAGTTTGAGAGACATCAAACGGTCGCTGGACTTCGAAATGCTCAAGACGTTTCCAAGTAGCTCTGCCGCAAGGATGATACCGATTCCGTTCTTAGACTTTTCCGTTCCGTAGTAGAACACCTTGTAATCTTTTGTCCTAACGTCCAAGAAACGCGCCCGATTCCCGGTGTTTTTCCATTTCGTCTCTTGGACACACAAGATGTCCACCCGCCTTCTATTCATCATCTCTTCCAGCTCGTAACTTCGACCGGTCATGCTTCCAACGTTCCAACTCGCGACCCTCAAATTGCGTCCAAACTGTTTCATTATTTTGCTAGCCCCCGGAATCCGTATAGCTCTGACCCGAACATTTCTGCTCGGTCCAGGATCAGTACCATGCACAGCAGTGGTAGTGCCTGGCGGGGTAGTGCCTTTCCTTTTTGCAAGTATTACCATAATGATAAAGTTTTGCAATACAATTTTTTGCACCATATTGCGATGGTGTTTGTTGTTTGACACGTGCATGCTCCTGTTTTATTATTGTTTGATCTTTCTTTTATGACACCGGTGATCTCCAGTCGTGTCAACCCACGGACTCACATGCACACTTGTGGGAGGGTTTTTAAGGTAGTATATGTGTCGCTAGGCTCACTTGGGTGTTATATTGCCTAGATCTGATTTGTTCCCCTTAGTCGCCTTTTACGACAAGCGCTGGTTGTTGGTGGGGGGCGCTGCAGTGATATTCTTAACCCGTCCCTGCACGGGGAGATTTGAAACTTAACTATCAAATTCAATGTAAGCTATTTGCGGAGACATTGTTCAAGTGCTTCACTAACTTCAACAACATTTTGTTTGCGTTCGAGGCCCACTTCTACCTCAATAGGCATATCAATAAATAAATATACAAAAAAAAATAAAAAATTAAAAAACAAAATTGCCGTAACTGGAGCAGCATTAACCAGCAGCATAAAAAAGCACTTCATTACCGAAAAACGACGGTGTGAGCAGCCCTCTCAGCTAATGTCACTACTAATTCTGCTGAATATGTGAAGACGTTGAAGAATTTATCACGCTAGAATTACAAGAATTTGAATTGTGTAATGAAAGGACCTGGGTAAAGCATGATGAAACCATTTGCCATACCTCAAACGTGTCCACCCCTAGTGAAAGAAATGTTCAGTAATAAATTGATTTCTTGCAGGGCCGACATTCCATAGTCTCCGAGGAGCTCAAACCTTGGTAGGTCAAACCTTACTCTTGGCAATTTATATTTGATGGAAATATATATAGTCAGAGTCAGTTCGTCTGACAGCCAAGTCGTACTTTGCTTCAAATTTTGCTCACTATGTCACTAGAATGTGTAATTTGCAAACGTCTATTAAAAAGCGAACTTTCTATCTCTTGTGGCGTTTGCTTTTCGAATGCGCATGAAGCCTGTGCTATCAATTGTAAATCAACTTTGGATTTCTTAAAAAAACAACCCTAATGTATGTTGGAGGCGTGATAATTGCATAACTAATTCAACTTCGGTGTGCTCTCAAAAAATCGGTGCTCGCACTATCTCTCTTATCAGCAGCTGCCCATCTACTACATCGGATTCTATTACCGAGTACTTGGCCTCAAAAATCAATGTTAGCCCAACTATTTTTTCGTGCTATAAGCTGATCAAGCGAGACGTTCTTGAACAGAATTTATAATCGGTTAATTTTAAAATTGGAATACCTACCAGTTGAAATGCAACGTGTGAGGCAAATATGTGGCCTATTGGTGTACGACTGCGTCCATCTAAAATTCTTCAAAAAAAAAAACGAGTAAGGTCTGACGGTACCCAACTAAATTTAAATGATTTCTTCTCACCGTCAGCTACTGTCACTAATCGAAAACTTAATAAACGCTCATGTCTTAATCTTTATTATTGTATCATAATGCTAGTGAAATGAGGTCTAAAATATGCGGCCTTTTCGTCGCTTCTTCCCAATGAGTGTATTAAATTGTCGTCATTACTGAGACATGGCTTTATAAGGATATTCTTTCAACGGAAATATTTGACAGCAGCATATATAATACAACGTCTTCCGCTTCAACCGATGCAGAACTGCCAACGATCGTGGAGGTGCAATTATTATCGCTACTCGATCATTCTTATCATGTAAGCAAATAACATTGCCAATTGTCTATTCTGGTTAGCTCAAACTTATTTTAATAGCAAGCTACTCGTATGTACCTTCTGGTAGTGTAGCAAGTGTTTATTTAAAACACATTGATAATATTGATCATGTTTCAAATATTTACAATAAGGAACTTCAATATGTATGCGTATTGGGAGATTTTAATATAGGTGATGTTAGGTGGTCTTGGTCAGATGAGGATAAATTGCTGATTCCTTCTAATCTTAGATCAGAGTGTGAACACACCTTTGTTGATTATTTATATTCGTTAAGCCTTTCTCAAGTAAATACTATTCATATCTCATGATGTAGAAAATAAACCTATTATTTGTAAATGTAAAGGAAATTAAAGTAAAATCGCTAATCGCTTCTTATAAATTACTGAATAATTCAATCCACCATAAACAAACTGAGTTTCAATTTGAATTTTGTAGTATTTTAAAGCCTGGTAATTATAGTAACAGTGGGCGCCGTGGCGTAATTGGTTAGTGTGTCGGATCACTACGCATGAGGTTCTAAGTTCGGATCCCAGAAAACACCAAAAAGTTTTTTTCACGGTCCCACCACTCGCGAGCGTCTGACAAACATCCGAGAGTATTGTTGTCTCGAAAAAGCTTCTCAAATCGCCGTTCGGATTCGGCTCTAAACTGTAGGTCCCTTCCATTCGTGTGAAAAATATATAACGCACACAGCATGAGTGGTTGCGAGAAGCTAGGCCCTGGCACTTAAAGAGCTGTTGCGCCAAATATTTATTTATTTTATTATTTTTTTTTTAATTATAGTAACATAAGTTATAATTTTGCCAACGCCAATTATACTGGTTTAAATAATTGGATAAATTCTTTTGATTGGTCTAATGAATTTAAATATTTATGCCTAGACAAAGCTTATACTCGTTTCACAAATATCCTTGAAGAAGAGTTTGTAATGTTCGTATCCAAAACGTCAAGAAAGAAACTCTCTAAGCCCGTTGGTACAATCAACGGCTAATGCATTTAAAAAAATTAAAAAGTAAGGCTTTGAAAAGGTATAAAAGATCGCATGGATTATGCTTACTTTTATGCTTTAAGGAAAGAGTTCAGCCTACTTAATAAGTTTTTACATAAAAATGTCATCATGAGCATTGAAAGTGAGCTTGTACGAGTAACTGATAGCAAATATTTTTGGAGTTTCATAAAATCGAAATAAAATACGTATGGTATTCCGGAGATTATGGAATACGAGGGTTCTGAATCTAACGATTATCAATCCTCGTGTGAATTGTTTGCTCGATTTTTTAAATCAGTCTATTCCAAAAGCAATCCAGTGCTCCCTCTCCCCAGCATCAATGACTCGAAAGTTAATATTGGTTCTATAGCTATGGATCTAGAAAGCGTCAATTTAGCTCTCCGCTGCTTGAAGCCATCATTAAATGCTGAAGTTGATGGTTACTTATTTTCAATATGTCACTGAATCAGGGCACTCTTTACTAGTTCCCATCTTTAAAGCCGAGTCCAAAAACATGGTTCAAAACTACAGGGGATCTGCAAACTATAAGCCATCCCTAAGCTTTTTGAAAACGTAGTGAAAAAGAAACTAGAATTTCTTGTAAAAGAACATACTCGTATATCCGAATTTCAACACGGATTCGTTTCAGGGAGATCTACAACCTCCAATCTAACTTACTTCACATCATTTGTACTGAATTCATTCGAAAGGGGCTACCAAGTGGATACAGTTTATATGGATTTCAGCAAAGCATTTGACTCTGTTAATCACACTGTCTTGAAACATAAGTTGCAATGTTTTGATTTTCATTCATCTCTGTTGAAGTGGATCTCATATTTCTTAGCCAAACCATTTATATGTAACTCAGGTGTGCCTCAAGGTAGTCATATTGGACCACTACTTTTCAATCTTTTCATCAATGATATAACTTCTGTTATAGGGTACTGCCAGTGTCTTCTTTATGCTGATGACATGAAACTCTTTTTAAGAGTTCTAAGCTTAACAGATTGCTTTAAATTGCAGTTCGATATCGATGATGTATCTTTAGGGTGCAAGCAAAATTCCCTTCTTTTAAATATAAAAAAATGTAACGTTTCCTCTTTTAGCAGGCGCTTAAACCCAATAAATCAACGCTAATCAATTCCTTCTGTTGAACTTACCCGGGTTCATATGGTCAAAGATCTCGGTATTGTATTCGATCAGGCATTGGTGTTCTCTGACCATGTAGACTATATAGTTTCTAAAGCAAATGCAATGGCTGGGTTCATCAAAAGAAATACGGTTGAGTTTTCCAATGTTTCTTTCTCTGATATCTTTGTATGTGTCACTAGCTAGATCCTTATTAGAAAACTGCGACATAATTTGGTACCCTTCGTACCAAGTTCATATAGATCGGGTGGAGAGGATACAAAGAAAATTCTCAAAATTCATTTTTTTTTTTAAATGCACTGGAATTTTTCACCTGGATATGGTGAACTTCTGGGCCTATCAAAGTTGTCAAAAAGAAGAAAAATTCATGATGTAATGTTTATTAGAGACATATTATGTTATCATATAAAAAGTCCAAGTTTACTTGCTTTAATTCCTCTATATGCACCCGAGAGAAGGGTGGATCATAACCTCGTTGATAAAAGGAAGAAGAATCCACCCGAGAGACCGTTAAGGCAAAGAGAGCTTCTTTTTCGTGCGCGAGATAGAACTAACTACAGGTTAAATGAACCTATAACTCGGGCTATTTCTAATTTTAACTCGGTTTGGATGGAAATAGATTTAAGCTTATCTAGAACCAAGTTTAAAAGTACATTGTTTTCACTTAATGTTTAAAAGCATACTTATTTTTTTTCTTTATTTCTTTTATATATTTATACTTACCTGTACATTTTATTTTTTGAATCTAATCTGTAAAGCTTTGTTGCTTGTAGATATAATAAATAAATAAATAAATAAATAAATATCTTAAGAGTCTAGAGTATGAAAGTAAACCGTTCACCATTTCTCGATCCAAGCAAAATATCCGCGATGAGATAGCATCAATCCCGCGGATCAAGTGTCGGCATGTTCTTAAAAACTTACAAGCTTGGAGGCTGGTGAAAAACAATGCTGCAACTTCGACTATGGAAATAGTGTCTTTTGTGGGATCAGCTACGAAAAGAGGACAGAATCAAACGATCTAAATTCTTTATCAAACTCAAAGAAGAATCAGAGCAGGTTACACCATTCCATTTCAATCGCAGACAATCAAAAGCCTTGGTGGCTCTTTTTCAAAGCTGTTCGGAAGTTTTAGTGCAAAAATTATTCAAGAATCCGAACTACGGTGTTCTCAAAATTTATTAGAAAATGTTCGTGTATGAATATTTAAATAGGAACAGGCGTTACATTACCGTGAGCTTCCTTACGGGACACTATAAGATGATGAGGATCTCAGGAAGTTAGATCTTAAAACCAACTGGATGTCTAGATTTTGCGATGAAACCGAAGAGACTTCGGATCCGGGTTGAAACTGTAGGATATCGATTTATCATACAGGACCTGCCAGATAGACAAGAAAGACTTCACATGTTTCGATTCAATTTGATCGAAAATAAGGCGACCGAGATGTTTTAGTTTAGTCAAAATATATATTTTCGATCGTAGTGCATCTGCCTTTAATTATTCATCTGTTGAGTACACCCACCTTATTTTACAACTTTTCTACATATGTTTGATATTACTCGTATGAATATTAGATTTTCATTGTTTTAGTTAAGTATGTTAGCCTACTAATATCCTACAAATTTGTTTTACCATATTTTTAACCACGTCCACGTTATGAGAGTTATTAACTCAACTGAACTGAATAGGTTCTACACTGCTTTCCTTCCCCGACCTGTACCGATTCTAAATGTAGTGAAATAGAGTCGAATCATTCTTGAATAATAACTCTACAGAATGCCAAACAAGGCGATATCCGGAATAAAGTTTTTTTTCCCACGTTTTATTACCAAGAGTATTCGTTTTTCTTACCGTCTTTCTGTGCATATAGAAGTTGCTATAAGTCGAAACTCCAATATACCACTGACCACAAGGAGAGTATCTTCCTGTGAATTTGCAAGAAAACCTAATGCATGAGCATATAAGTGAACTATATTGGAAAACTTTCCATTGTCATTGCTTTGAGTTTTCTCTGTTTTTTTTTTTTTTATTTTTTTTTTTTTTTTCGTTGGAGGATATTTGTATATTCTTAAAAATTCTTTTGACTCCTTTGAAGAGGACTTCATTTCCTATTTTTCTACAGACTCTTCTCTTCGTCGTAGTTTCAATTGAGTTCGAAGTCCTTTCTCGAAATTCTTTGTTAGGTGCTTGGACTTGGACACATGACAGAGGTTGCAAATGATCAATGAAGTTGCTTATTCAGTTTTCTGTTTGAGTTTATCCTTTGGATATACATACATATATCCTTTCTTAATGTGGTCAATGCAGTGGGTAAATATAGAAAAATGTGATGGGCCACCTTTATGCAAATTGAATGTCAGCCTTTTCAAGGAAGTACCAGACGAACTAATGAATTGCAAATCTACAATGACAGAACTTCTAAGAGATGAGCATGAATGTACGTATATGTATATCACGTAGTTTAGGGCTTTTAAAAAGCATGTACAGCTTGATTCTCTGATATGCAGCAAGGTAAAATCATCTCATTGCCTAAGGGGTTTTTCATTTGCCACCCCTGTTTTGCCTGTGTGACATTTAAAATAAGAAAAATCTTTCTTATAATGGAAATATGGAAAAAAGGACAACAATGCGAAATTATAGGTGGAAATTAGATGTCATTCCGGTGTCATCTACAACACCAGACTTCACACTGGCAGACCTATTGTTCGCAGACATCACACCGAATGAAGGAAGCGAATGCTGGATACCACAACTGATTACTTGTGCAATGGAATCGCCGTTGCAAATCTGCCCTCGAGGTGAAAAACGGTGGTTTTCATTATTTCACTGCAGTTTACGAGTAGTGTGAGGTACGGCAAATGTGTATCTTTGTTATTCATTGTATACATGAATGTGACGGATTTTTTTTTTAGATTTGTCATTAAAGTGTAGCAAGTTGTAAGTTCGCTGCATACTGGGTTGTAACATTTAAAGGGCAAAGAGTTGAGGGACAGCCAAGTGCAATGTTTAAATGAAATGATAACCACTTTGGCTTTCACATCCCACCAGCCATTCGTTGATCGCTCAATTGCATCTTCTTCATTCATGCACTTCTGACTGGATCCATATTATTCTTATATTGAAATAAATTAGTAGGAATATGTTTTCTATCAAGGAACCTCACATCCTTCTTTCCCCTATACCTCTTATATAAATCAATGCTAAGGATATTTAAATCAACAATCGATGGTGCTGAAGCTACAGTTGCGTAAATTTTATTCCTTCTAAATAGTCTGTTATTTTTACGAAAACAAACATGTAACGATGTGCTTATAAGGAGGGTCATCGCATTTAAATAATGTTGGAATGAATGGGACTGACCCATGCTATTTCTTGAACATCCAGCAAAATAACAGGAAAGGAAAACAATTAATCATTCACAATACGGTTGCTTGCTTTATGTAAATTTAAGAAAAATATCTAGAGAAATTTTGAGAATATTCAAAAACCTACGGGTATTGATAGTACAGATAGTTATTTCCATAAAAAGACAAAAATGAGCAATTTGCCTTAAATGGTTCAACAGACCGAAAGCTAAGTGGACACCAAAGGAGGAGTAAATTTAGGTGGCCGCCATAGCGCGAGTGGTTAGAGTGTCAGATCATTGCGCGTGAGGTTCCATGTTCGAATCTCAGAAAACATCAAAAAGTTTTTTCACTGTCTCACCTCCCGCGAACGTCTGACAAACATCCGAGAGTATTGTTTTCACGAGAAAGCTTCTCAAAACAAATTGCATTTGCGATTCGGCACTAAACTGTATGTCCCTTCCATTCGCGTGAAATATAACGCACACAACACGGGTGGTTGCGAGAAGCTAATATGTATAAAAACAGATTAATTTATGGCGAGTTTCATCACCTGCACCCGGAATTGCGAGCGGGTGAAAGTGCATTTCGCCTGTATACGAAAATGTGGATAAAAATATTCGACTATGTTTGAAAAATCATACATGATACTTGTTATCATCACCTCCATCCTTTTATTTCCGCGCGATACTGCGGGCAAAATCAAACCAGTTTGATTTTCAAACAATGCCTGCAATGCGGGGACGTGTCGCAACGCACATGTTGGCCGCAATATCGTGCTTACGTTGGACATCTACGTATCCCAACATCGGTTTCTCCGACCCTTATGTTATTAAATCACTATCTCAAGCCTTTGTTCGGTCTCTGTTGGAATATGCGACAGTTATTTGGTGTCCTTATTACAAGTTTCACATCACCAGGATCGAAGCTGTCCAGAAAAGGTTCTTGAGATTTGCCTTACGTGGGCTTCAATGGTCCGACATTTACAACCTCCCGCCCTATCAATTAAGGCTAAAGTTAATTAACCTTGACTCGTTTGAGGATAGGAGAATGATAAATGAAATGATATTGATTCCTTTGAAATTTTGAACTGCATTAGCATTAAGGACCCATCGACCAATCTACATAATAATAGATTATTTACTATTACACATTCGCGCACTAACTACGGTCGCTCATCCTCTCTTAATGGGTTATTGCTAACTTACAACGCTAATGCTGATTTGATTGATTTTAATATATCTTTGGTATCTCTTAAAAAGAGATTGATAGGTAATATTCAGTCATAATTGCTAACTCTATGCTTCAAAATGTCTTTGTATTTATATCTTATTTGATTTTGGTTTGTATATCACTTTCTTTTTCTTTTTTTTTTTATTCATACTTGTGTAACTAAGTCTAAGAAAGTAATTGCTCTTTGATGACAAAATAAATAAATAAATAAATACCGTTCGAATTAGTAATAAACCCACTAATTGTGTTTTCAGCGGATGCATTCTTACCTTTTTTTTCGCATAGGATTCTGGCTATTTTCGTTTGAGGGTTGTAATGTCAGCGGTAATACTGTGTATCTGTATTGGAAGAAACCTGCCTTTCAAGTTGTGAGTTATCCCAGTCTTTCTTAACAGATTCTTAAGACTGCTGATAGGCTTCTTTTGCGAGTTTTGCTGAATTTCATAAGGTAGGGGATAGACTTTGGCGATCGATCTTCTTATTTCTCCAGTTGATGCCTTTATATCGACTAGTCGAGCAATTTTGTTCAGTCCTGGAGTTGTCTTAATAACTCTGTCCAGTATCCATTTCAGTGGAGGTAGGTTATTCTCCTTTATATGTACAAGTGTTCCTGGTTGAATATTGTCCTGACGATGCTTATACCGTTGCTGGATATCTTGCAAGTATTCGCTGCTCCATCTTCGCCTGAACTCCCGATGAACTGATGTTACCAGATTCCATCGCGCTACATGGCCTACAATCAGCGTTGATGATAGTAGTCAATGGTGCACCAATTATATGCAGAGGTATGTAACGTATTTTTGTGTTAAGTGAATAGTAACCAACCTACATTCAGAAATAAAGAGAAAAAATGTCATCAAAGTTTCTTAAGCCACTACATCCAACTCCATATTGTTAAGAAATCCTTTTTATTAAAAAAAAAAAACCAAACTTAGTATTGCAACACTATACACCCTGATAAATTGCCACTGGAAATATGTAGGTACAACACAATAACGAAGGCTATGGCGTATGGATGTAAAATAAAAATGAACATGCAAATCCAAACAACCCGAAATTTGTACCTTCCTCCTTCATTTTCATGTTGCCGAAGCGATCTATTTTTTATATTTTTTTATTTTAATTTCTGTATTCAGTTTCATCTCTTCACACAAAACCCTAAATGACATACATTGTTATTGAATAATAAGCTTCTTTGCTGGCACCCCAATTACTTCTATTGTTAACCAGTTAATTCGTAGCCCCCTTCTATGTCCTTGTTACCATGGTAGCCCTGTTTTAACATTTCTACATCCACGTAAAACAAAATTACAAAAATGCACACGAGTGTGTAGAAGAATAATTGCCTTCACCAACCACAATTCTATGGGAATATGGTATCGTAATGAAAACTTTTAATTACTTTCAGTCAAAGACAGCACACTTTTTAAACTCGACATCCTCTGACAATGATGTCGACTGGATGTTCTGGTTTTGTAAGTGGTGTACGCGGAATGAATTTGGCTTTGAGGCATATACGAGTGCATACGTTGAGGTGAAGTAATTCCAAGGAATTACACCTAAAACAATGTGTCAAATTGTTTTTCTACCCTCATGGGTGGGGGTAGACAACCAAAGATTGTACGAGTATAGTCCTGGAAAGCAAGCACCATCTCAGGGGTTTTGTGACACCAGTAGTAAGCAATTAGGGGAGGTTGTTGTTATATAAAGGAGTAAGGTATCCATTGAAATCAATAGACAATTTGGAGTTTAAATAACATTTGCGGAAGCATAGAGATCTTTGAATGAAAGGTTTATATATTTAGTAGAAGAAAGCTAGTTTCCAACAACTTTGTTTCCTGCTGGAGCACTTGCAATACGATGAGAGTAGGTGCTTAAGGCACTCATAATATACAAAAACGAACCCCTCCATCAAACCAATTTCATGAATACACTCCACTCTATCCGTACAGACTAATTGCCCAGAGAGACAGTAACACCAATCGGAGATATTAACCCAATGGCTCACGTATGACCCAATTTGACTTCATTTATATTCATGTGCCGTCAGAAGCCCAGCTATACTTGTCACAGCATTAGATCAAGTAACTTCAAAGTACTTTTTCTCTAAGAATAGACTCATTCCTGAAGTCATGACGTTGAATGTCGACCATTGTAATGGTCCTGCAAAGGCCGATACGCAAAATAAATTACACACACCACAAAATAAGGGAACACAAATGAATTTAGTCTCTTGTGCACTAGTTAAGGCACGCACTATAGAAGGAGTATGGAAATACATAGGAATAAATATTTTATGCATGGGATTCCACAAATGTGGCGCCAAACGTAAGATTACGCTTAAGAGAAAGTTTGCATTGAACGACTAGGAATTGAATACAAATTCAAAATTAGAAGAATTATCTTTTCGAGAAATATTCTGACTGCGTATTAAGAATTTTTGACCAACTATGCAAAAATTCAACATTTAGGAAAATTGAAATATTATCTCAGATGACATTAGGAGCTAACCACTTCTTCTGGCATATCTCTATATACGAATAAAACAGATCAAAAACTTATTTGATTGATATGAAAATTAACCATCTTTGATGATGCGTGCGTAAGTCACAAGGCAGTTCAGTTAAGGTAGGTTTATAAAACCTTTGACCATTTGTCATACAGTGGAATCATGGCTTAAGAAGATGAAGAATCGTATGCATTTCTGCCTGTGGTGGACTTTTCATTCTCTTCGTAGTGAATAGAGCTGCCAGCCTTTACACTTTCTAAGGTTAGTTTACAAAGCTGATGTGACTGCGATATATGTACATAGAGGATTGTTTTACAGACACAGTAAGCATTTCTTATTTCCCTTCTCCAATATCTGCTGTAATGGAATGGAAAATAATACTAAGATACATAGGGAGATTAATTGCGGTACCATCAAGCATCGCTTGAGTGAAGATGGAAACCTTTTCTTTTCTAGTGATCAAAACCAGATTGCTTTCGATTTTTTAAATAACTCCTATTCCGCTTTGCAAATTTCATTAGTTTACCGATAGCTGTGTATGTATTTTTTTTAAACGAGTGCATGACATATGCTGATTGGGCGGGAAAAATGACGCATCATCACCTCACGCGGTGCCCCATGGATAGTTACCTAGTAGTGGACCAACGATGAGCGTGTAAATCCTCAGTAGCATTAATTTAATTAATATTACATTTGTATAATGCTTTTATAAATAGCTATCTAGCGCGGCCTCAATTGGCAAATCCACCCGGAACGTCCATGGACTACGATTTACGGCTATGCACCTGGAATGTACAATCTCCGTACACCTAGGGTGCCGCCAGTCCTCACGCAGTATGAAGCAGATATTACTGCGATTCAGGAAATACGATGGATAGAATCAGGAAGGCAAAAAATACCCAGCTGTGACATTTATTACAGCTGTAATAGAAGGCTGCATAGGCTGGAGTACATATTCGTCATGGGAAATCGGCTTCGATCACGGGTTATCGATTTCAAGCCCATAAATGATCGCCTGGTTGTAATCCGCATCAGAGCAACATTCTATAATATCAGCCTAATATGTGCTGTGCACACGCCTCTATCGATGACGCTGAAGCCCCTATCAAGGAGGAATTCTATGACCTCCTGGACGGTACCTACGGAGCCTGTTCAGGGTATGACGTAAAAATTGTACTCAGGGACTTCAATGCAAAAATCTGTAAGGAAACCATCTTTGGGGGACTAGTCGGTAAACACAGCCTCCACGACAAGACAACAGACAACGGTTTCCGACTAATTGATTTTGCAACGGGTCGAAATATGGTAATAAGTAGCATTAGGTTTCCTAGACTAAGAATCCACACAGCATCACGGCTTTCCTTTGATGACAAAACACTCAACCAAATCGACCACGTGCTAATCGACGCAAGGTACGCGTCTAACATCTTGGATGTGCCCACTTTCCGAGGGGCCAAAGTCGGCTCTGATCATTTTCTTGTTGCAGCTAAATTCAGAGCCAGACTGTCCAATGAGAAGAAGATGCAAGCCGCACAGAAGAAGAAGATAAACGTTGGACACTTTGGCACGCCAGAACGAACCAGACCCTACAAAGAGCACCTGTCCGAGAAACTCTCTGCAGAGCATTCATCAACCACAAACGCAAACAATCCGTGGACCGAACACCGTAACATTATCAAGCAGGTGGCTGTGACCACTCTTGGCTACCAGTCACCACTAAGAAGAAGTGCTTGGTATGACGATGAGTACGTTCAACAATGCAAGACAAGAGCAGCGATAGAGGAGTACCGGATCAGAAGAATGGAAGTGAAGAAATAAAAATAACAGCGACCATACAGCCTCTTAGCTCCAGAATATCGAAAAGTTTCATGAGCGCATTAACATCCAGAATTTCTATCGAAAAGCCAAGCAGATGGCAGCTGGCTTCAAACCCGGAACACAGGCTCTTCGCAACAGCGAAGGAAACCTAATCACCGAAACGCAGGGAATTGTTCTGAACACTTCCAGCAATTGCTTAACGGGCAGCAAACAGAGGGAGTGATATGGCAAGAATAGAACCCGCTTCCAGTCAATGGTGAACCAATAGCACCACCCAGTATTGAAGAAGTTAGCGCAGCTATCAGAAAACTAAAAAAAGTACAAAACCGCTCGCTCTGATGGCCTCCCTACTGAACTTTTTAAATACTGTGGCGATATCTTAGTAGGGTGCATGCACCAAGTCTTAAGCCAAGTATGGATAGAGGAAAGCATGCCTGACGACTGGAGTATCAGCTATATATGCCCCATATTCAAAAAAGGCGATCCATGTCTTGTAAGAACTATCGACGCATGTCCCTGCAACTGCCGCATATAAGATTCTATCCAACGTATTTTGTGACCGTCTAAAACCTTTCTGCAACACACTAA
Source organism: Brachypalpus laphriformis (assembly GCA_945910035.1). Classification (NCBI taxonomy): domain Eukaryota; kingdom Metazoa; phylum Arthropoda; class Insecta; order Diptera; family Syrphidae; genus Brachypalpus; species Brachypalpus laphriformis. Next base: position 281,520,452 of record OX246754.1, on the reverse strand, counting down.
TCGGCACGTACCAATGTGGCTTCCGGCCCTGCAGATCGACAATAGACCAAATTTTCACACTAAAGCAAATCCTGGAAAATACCAACGAATATCACCAGCACTTTTTCATCGACTTTAAAGTCGCTTATGACAGCATTCATCGTCTGAACTCTACCAAGAGATGGCCTAATTCGGGATACCGTCAAAACTTATCAAGATGTGTCGCGTAACGCTGGAAAAACCACGATGTTCTGTGCAACTTGGAAACATGTCTTCTGAACCTTTCCAAACAAGCACCGGGTTCCGACATGGAGATGCAGTGTCATGTTACTTCTTCAACATTGTGCTGAAGCAGATAGTAGGTGTAAACACGGAAGGCACTATCTTTTACAAATTCATCCAATTGCTGGGATAAGTGGACGATATTGACATCATCGGAAGATATCGGCAAGCCGTTGTATCGGCAAGCCGTCTTGAAGTAAATGAGGACAAGACTAAGTACATGTTTTCAACAAACAAAAAATTATCTGCTCCAAACCTTGGACAGCAGCTCCACCGCAGCAGCACCGCAGTGGCACCGCAGAGGCACTGCAGCTCCACCGCAGGTCCACCGCAACTGCACCGCAGGTCCACTTCAGCTCCACCGCAGCAGCACCGCAGCGGCACCGCAACGGCACCGCAGGTCCACCGCAACTGCACCGCAGGTCCACTGCAGCTCCACCGCAGCAGCACCGCAGCTGCACAGCAGAGGCACCGCAGCTCCACCGCAGGGCCACTGCAGCTCCACCGCAGTTAAACTGCATCTCCACCGCAGCAGCACCGTAGCTGCACCGCAGAGGCACCGCAGGTCCACCGCAACCGCACCGTAGGTCCACCGCAGCTCCACCGCAGCAGCACCGCAGAGGCACCCCAGGTTCACCGCAGCGGAGAATGCATCTCCCCGACAAAAGCACTGTCATGCTTTACTCTGGTAAACCAACTAGAAGTGCACGGAGTTTCGGGGTAGGACTGGTACTAACTGCAGCAGCACAAAGAAGCTTCATATTTTGGAAACACCACAGTGAGCGGGTATTGACGGCTAGGCTCCAGAGTTGAGTAAGAAAAGTTGCCATCATATGATTTGGCTGAAGACGGAACTGAGGATGAAAAGGACAATTTGTATAGCCAGTTAAGCGCCGGCCGTGGCGTAGTGGTTCAATGTTGGAATCCGAGAAAACACCAACATTTTTTCACAGTCCCACCTCTCACGAACGTTTGAGAAACGTTAGAGAGTATTGTTATTACGAGAAAGTTTCTCAAAAACAAAAAAATTGCCCTTCGGATACAGCACAAAACTGTAGGTGACTTCCATTCGTGCGCAAAATACTCGTATAACGCATACAATACGAGTGGTAGCGAGAAGCTAGGCCTAGGCGCTGAATGGGCTGCTGTTGCGCCAAATAGTATGTACATATATACGAGGTGTGACCGAAAAGTAGCATTTTTGATTTTTTCAAAAAGTATTATTTAATCTTCAATGTTTATTCCTTCCCCCTCAAAGTTGTTGATTCGTCGCCGGTCGCTGCAATTGGGTTGGGGCTATGTCCGTCCAGTACGTACACATTTGTTTGCAAAGATCTTGATCTATAACCGTATAAGATCTAGCTGTTGCAAGAGATAAAGCCATGAGGCAATCATTTGCGGCATTCGCTCCCTAATCGGGATCTACTGCAGTTGCTAACTTACTCGTTGTCATATCGCAAAATTGTGCTTTACGATCAGGCTAATTTTTAACTTAACAGGTTAATTAACAAATAAATTTTCGCATGCGGAACGACATCAATCCAGAATCCCCATTATATCTAGAAAATACACAGTATGGCGCTGTATCCACGCTGGCAAAATCATCGGACTTTATTTCTTCAAAAATGAGACCGGAGCTTACGTTTCGGTCGATGAATATCGTTACTGGACCATGATCGATGAGCATTTCCTTGAAAATGTGTATGAAATTGATCTGAATGAGATATGGTTTCAACATTTTGGCTCTATTTGCCATACGGCGATAGAAACCATCGACTTATTGAATTCATAACTTGGCCACAACTTGATTGCGAGAAATCGACCTGCCATGCTAATTGATCTTCACGATCGTGTGATTTGACATCTCTTTATTATTTCCTGTGGGTCTACGTCAAAGGTACTAATTTTTCCTGATAAACCAGTAATAACTGACGGCTAGGAAGCCATGATTATTCATGACATACGGCTCGAAAGAGTTACCCAAACCTGGACGGCAAAATGCGCTTCATCAAGAACAACCGCGGTGGCCATATACCCGAAATTATTTTCAAATAATAATCCCATGAGTAGCGAATTTTAAATTATACACGAATGTTACATCTGGGAAGGTGTGAAATACATACGTTGTCCCCTATACTACCTTATACCCACATTTGAATAAAAATGTGTTCACTAAGCGCATGTTTACACTTTACACAAGCAAAAATTGTTAAAAATGAATGTATTGCCCACTAAAAATAATACACGCGTACATAGTACTAGTTATTACATATTCATCAGTATACTTACATGGAAATAAAAACGTGAAACATAAAAATCCCTACGAATGCGACATCAAAAATTAATAACATCGACGGTTATTGGCACTCAACACAGTTTCCTTGCTTCCAACACTCCAACTCCACGAATCAAAAATATCCCCCAGGAATGGTTTTGTACAGAACGCCAGAAAGAACCGGAGCCCGAAATCCGAGAATTGAATTTATTATTCCGCACAAAGGTGATTATGGTGAATACCACACCTTCTTATCGATATTGGCTCGGATTTGAATTTTATCTTACCATACAGCTCCCCGGGGAGCTTGTTAAAATGCCAACAACTCGAGAGAAGGATTTACCCGCTGTGCGCACATGTGTTAGCCAAGGAATACGGTGGTGAAGTGTATCGTCATGAATACGTGATTATCCTTCAGCCAGAACCACCAGCGATAGGATTTCAATTTTATTGACCGTTTGACTTTACAATGTAAAATTTAGTTAACACTGTTGGCTGATTTTCAAAAGAAAAAAATAATATTACAACCCACACTGCAGTATGTAAGTTTATGAAAGTCGAAAACAGTATTTTTGAGATATTGATTTAATTAACTGCGAACAAATTTTTGAAAGCGATTTCCTGTCACCGATGATGCCGGCAGGTTTCGGGGTATCGAGGGGGCAAATGATTGAGTGAAACATCTTTCAATTTTTGCAAATAAACTACACTTTGGGGGTGGGAAACAACTGTTACTCATCTCTGTGTTCGCCACCGTTTTACAACCAGGTTAATGATTATTGGAGGATAATTTATGAGCATTTGAAGATTGTTTGTATTTTGCGCGGAAAATTGTTGTTTACCAAGAGCTCGCCGCGCTGTACTCAACGCACTCGGTGAATTTACAAAGCGGCATCGTACGATGCACACTCCCGAACGATTTATACTTAAGCATGTTTCGAAATCATTCACAACAAATTGTTTGCGGATTCATCGTAGCGTTTATTCGAAACATGCTAGACGTGATTCGCCGGTGGGCCATAAATCATATTCCACGAATTTATTGGGAGGAACACTGTTTTGCGGTTTGTTGCTTTCAGAATTTCAATTGCTTTTGGTGAAATATGCACTAAGAGTGTGGGCTGTATAATATATACCTTTAGTCATAAAAAGAATTGCTTAGAATGTTTGCTTATGTTTGCTTATGATAGCTTGTGAAGGATAGCTAGTGAGCACCTGTTACGAGGAGGTTGCAGCTGTCAAATGGTTTGGTAGTAAAATTCAGGACAATCTGTGCACCAGTGCATGACAGTGGGGTGGGCTTTTCAGATAAGTGCCACCTCTGTTGAAAATCTTATAATAATATCAAATCGCTTTTACATCTAGCGACCATTAGATACGAGTACATAAATAAACTTATCACAATTACAACGTCTGGATAATATTGATGATTGATGCTTACATTGTTGTTTTAGTAACAAGAACTAGTGATTGTTGGCAACAAACAAATTGTTTTTGACATTAGAGACGTCTAGTGTAACTGTTTTTGCAAATGATGCATTGGAATGTAAATATAATAAAAAAAAAAACAACTTTGTATGCTCATTTGTCTCAATTAATTTTTTGAGTTCTTTCCGACTCTGTCATATTAGCTGCCGCATTGTGCGTCGTTTGCCGCTTTTTACCGATTTCCAGCGGAATTTTATCTTAGCTCTGAGGGTTCCTAGTCCATTTTTAAATATTGACAAAATCTGTATCCGAATCCGATAGCTTCATATTCGAAGCTATCCATATTGATAGTCATTCACAGCGGTTTTTTCTAGAGTCCTTACTCTTCATCTTCGCAAAGAAGCCATATGCACTCCTTAACCCTGGATGGTTATGCTTCGTCGAATCGACGAACACTTCTTTTATTTTGTACAATTTCTCTTAAACTATTCAACATCTTCGGCTCCCTCCCCGCACAACGTCAGTTAATGATGGTTTCCCGCAGTGAGCAGACGTTTGTTATACAGCGAACTTTAGAAATATGTTTTTTTTACAGGTATGTTCGTCCAAGACGAAGAATAACTTTTGTGTGACTATTTTTTTTTTTTTTGTAAAAGCACTCAACGATAAGCGAGAAGCTAGGCCCTGGCACTTGAAGAGCTGTTGCGCCAAATATTAATTAATTAAAGGAAACGTCTTCAAAGTTGGAAGTGGTTCTGTATCATGGCCGTCCAAAGAACAATCTACTGCTTTCAACAACAGAGGCCGAATATATGGCAATGAGTATGGCGATGTAGGAAGGGGTTTGGCTTCGAGGTTTACAGAAGAAACTCTTTCAAAATTCTTCAAAGAACTTCGATCTATTCTGCGATTACCGATCTAGAACAAAACACATTGATGTGCGTCATCATTTTTTACGAGATTTATTCAAAAAGGGAGAAGTTTGATTACATCACGTAGGCACAACAGAGATGGTAGCTTATATCATGACAAAGGCGCTGCCATCATGCAAGAACAAGAAAGGTGTCCTGTCCATGACTTCAGTGATGCTTCTAGAATTGATCCTAGTGGGAGTATTGAAGTAAAGAATCGATTTGGCATCACTATCGATCTACTACTTTATGTGATCCTGAATGGTTTCAATAAAGTTTCTTTTATTTCCTTGATAATTTTCTAACTCCAAATATTGTGTTTTATTTGGGATCCGGAATTTTTCTATTTATTTTCAACGTTTTCCATCAGTAGCTCTTTAAGTTTTTATACGAACTGTATGTATCCAAAGATGCACTTAAATGGTAGTAGAAAGCATGAGTGGTTTCGGTTTGCGAAACAAAATGGACTGAAAAATTTAATTTTTAATTTAAGTAAAGTAAAAATATCAGGATTTTTAATAAATCTAATTTATTCTATTAAAAATACGTTTAAGAGTTTTGCTTACCAATTTCAGGTTCCAGGTTACCATAGTTTAGGGAGTAGGTAGGCTTAACCCCAGAAAGATAACGTGCGCCTCGGAGGCCCCCGCGACACAGATATATTGCTGTCATCTGTTAACCGACGCGCGTATAAAATCCTACATAACTTTCTTATAAATAAAAAATAACAATATATATTTGCGTTCTATTTTCTTATTAATAATGTAACAATTCATTGAAGTTATAAAAAAAAGAATAATTATTTAAATTTGTAAAATAAATCGGTTTTTAAAATTGTGCGCCTCTCGGGCGCATCTTTTCAGTACTATAAAATAAGTTTATCTTTCTAGGGTTAAGGTGGAGCTCGTAAAATATGCATAAGCATCCAGGGTTAATGACGTGAAGCCTTCCACAATTATTTAACCCGTAGTTTTGTGTAGTTTGTCAAACTAGTCATCATCACGTCACTAGTACGTCAAATTTTCTAGCAGCACTTACGTTGGAATACGACCGAATATTTAAAACAGCGAACGTACCAGGAAGCTTTCGAAAATCGATAACATATCCGTTGCACAAGAAAGGAGCCTACGAGGACCCAGCTAATTATCGGGGTTTATCATTCTTAAACACGTCGGCTAAGTTGTTTGCCGCAGTGCTTTTCAACAGGCTCACTTTGTTGGTCAAAAATAAGCACATTTTGCATGAATACTAAGCAGGTTTTAGGCGAAATTATTCAACCATCGATCAAATATTCTCACTCATAAATATCGCAGAGGATTATAAGAAGAATCACAAAAAACTAAATGCATTTTTCGTGAGCTTTCGAGCCGCCTTTGATACTACAGCCCGCGATGCATTTTTTTATAAGCTCTATAAGATTGGATTTTCAACAAAGGTAGTTAACATTTTAAGGGCTATGTATGACAATAACGTGGCCTACGTCTGGGATGGGATCCACATATCAAAGGAGTTTCAAACTTCAATGGGCGTTAAGCAAGGATGTGTCCTAAGTACATTGTTGCTCGTTCTATGTGTTAAACACATAACAGAAGCTGTAAGATGTGGAATAGATATAAATCGAACGAAGATCTCTGCTCTGCTCTCTAATGATATTGTCTTCTTTGCAGATACAGTGGACGGCATGCACCTAATGATAAATAGATTAGAAAGTTATTGTAACACCTGGAACTTGTCTGTTAACTTAACAAAGTCGAAGATGATGATATTTAGAAGCGGAGGTCATATCAGGGTGAGCAAATAGCAGTTGTTAAAATGAAAATTGACGGAAGCTAAACGAGTAATTGGTTCTGTTTGGGGAAGTTGCATCAACAACAAAAACATTTCACACACTTCGAAGCAAAAAGTATTTCGTGCAACTGCAACCGCCATTCTTCTTTACGGAGCACACGTATGGGGATACTGTTCGTTTGAGGCTGTTGAAAAGTTCCTTCGCTACTTCGAATATTTAAGCTACCGAGCAATTCACCCAACCACATGCTCCATCTTGAGACCGGTAAAGCACCTCTGTTCTTGGATACCCTCAAGCTCCACTTCGACTACGTGGTAAGAGTTATGGCAATGAAGGAGGAAAGAGCGCCGAAAAATGTGCTAACTTAGATGCTAACGACTAGGGAAAAGACCATTCAAGAATGGGAAAAGCTAGCAACGGATTGCGGATTGGATTTATTGATTGCCCCCAACGAGCAGCCAGCATCAATAAAACAAAAGTTCAAAATTCTGTTGGAGAAAACCGGCCAAAGAATGTATGACAATTATGTCAGAGAAGCTAAGTCATCACAATATAGAGCATATTACAGCAGGCTAAATCACTTTCTGTGCCACAGAACATATATCATCTTTAAAATAAGAGGAGAACTCCTACCCCTTAACTACGTACCCCATCGCCCCGAACTTCCCTTACTGTGTAACCTATGCAATCGCAAAGAGCGAGAAGATGTGTGTCACTTCCTTGCAGTATGTCCCATTCTAAAGAAATTTCGTATTAACTTTTTGGAACACATTTACTTGAGTTGGAAGAAGCGATGAGCATATTAAACGGAGATAGAGGTTGAGATTTACTACCTAGGTACACCGTAAATGCTCTACGTTATCGAACCTGTATTATTGAAGAAAACTTTTAAAATTCAAGCTATCATCGCAAATATTTTTTCAACTAATTTGAAATAGTAGAAAAGACAAAATATTCATATGTGCTTTTATCTTATTTTATTAATTTATTTATTTTTTAATGTCAGTCTGGTAGACGGCCTTCAGCCAAACCAAATAGACTTGCTAACCTAAATACCAAAACTTTGTATTAAATATTGTTTCTATGAAAAATAAATAGTCTAACTAACTAACTTGTCATCATCAAGATTGAGACTATCAGGCATATTATGAATAAATTTTCCCCTAAAAAGGAAAAAAGTTATATCTTTGACAAAGAGGAAGAACTTTCTCACCGAAATAAAAAAAAATTCTGAATACGTTAAAAATTTCCTTGAATTGTCATTCACAATACCTGTTTTTTTTCTAGGGTAATTTGTTACTCATTTTTGAAGACACAAATTTATTATTTCGGGGAAAAATATTTATTCACGATATTCCTCAAAATAGCCCGAAATAACACTCAAAGATTTCCGAATAAATGGTTATGTCTTTAGAGCTCCCTTTAAAGTAACGCATCTTTAGTTAGCTCAGTTTTGATTTTCTATGGCGGACGTATTTCTTTTTGAATAGATGTTTCTTTCTGTTCATTTTGGTTTTCGCTTCTCTTTTCTGCAAACGGAAATGTTGGCCTCTGCTCTCAAACTCACTTCTCAGAAGTCGTTTGCGCCTTTAGCCTCACATAGACTTTCCTACTGTATCTTAACAGACAATGCAAAATTCCTGGGTCTTATTTTTAATAGGAACCTTGTCTGAAAAGCCAATATATTTAATTGCTTAAGGAAAGCAATTGTAGCTCCCTGTTCTTGTAAAAAGATATTCGTAGAATCTGGGGTATGAAATCTCGTATTGCACTTTGGTTGAAAGCATTCATTAGCCGGCCCATATTATCGCGTTATCCCCCTTAAGCACCTTGACATATTTCTTATTCCGATGGCTGTTAGTATGGTTATTCATCTTAAAACTTCGTCGTACTAGTTTAGCTTCCAAATTGGTCATTCCTCAACCCTGAATTTACTAAATTGTGCATCTGAAAATACCCAACTACAACAACTAACAAAACTTAGATTTGATAGAAATGTTCGTGCAACTATCTCTGCTCGTATTGAGCAGGAGAATGTCACTACGATGGAAGAAGGTTCAGTTCTATGCACTTCTATTAACTTTTTCTCCGAAAAGCTCAACTTCAGCATTTTATTTCGCCTCCCAGATTATTGTAGCGTACTTCAGGCGGAAATTATGGCGATTAAAGAAATCTTGTCATGGCTAAAATGTAATGTACATGATATCGGAGTTTTTCTGAAACAAGTTTGAATTTTAAACAGCATCAACAACACCTAAATATATCCACTTCTACGGCACTATGTAAAAACATAACTCTATGCGTGCGCGCAAAATTATTAAAAAAAATTTAAATTATGCCATGGGCATTAGCACTTTCACTGGCAGCCAATAGGCAATCAAGTCCTTGTAATCACGCTCAATCACTTCAAATGTTGCTCTAGATTGCCGCACTTCTCTTATGGAGATGGCGAAACAAATCATGTTGCAAGGCTAACGACATCGCCAGACTTACACACTACACATTACTCAATAATACGCAATCGGTAAGGCAAATCACAGATGTGATGTTGGCGCGACGTGCAATACCATATATCCAGATAGATCCAGGCTGGATTAGAATCACTCAAATAGTTTATTCTCGCTAAAGCGATCAGACTTAATTCCGTTTTCTGGATCCTCACATGACATTTTCCGATAGGAATACACGCCAAGAAGATTAGTCTCTTTCAAATGTTTTCTATGGGAGTTGGAAGGATAAAGTGGTGAAAGAAATAATCCTCCATATCCTCTGCATCTGTCTTGTCCAGCTTAAAAGAAGAATTCTCCACCTAGGAGCTTTTTTCTTCAATGATCTCGCAACCTGGCGAACACCAAAGTCAAAGCGTACGCTTTATAAAAATATCTGGCCGATTCGATTAGTGGCCTTGATACCCTTTTAGATCCCCTATTATCACAATGGATCACTTCTGGTCTAAGTGTGCCTTTATCTTAGTACAGACAGCCACACTAACCTAACCTAACTTTGGCCTCATCGGTTTAATATAACTTCCGATACCAGTCGTCACTATCATTTTCCTTTATTTTTGTTTTGATGACTACGAAGCACGACTACCTAAAGAGGTTTTTCGTGCTTTCCCCTGGTATGTTGTTCAAGAAGTAGTTGTCCGTTAGCTGAAAACTAGTTCATTGATGAACCTACGGATAGTTCGATCTGAGAAAAATGTGACATCAGAAGGTGATGTGAAGCCGTTTTTAAAATGTTTAAGGCTAACCCAGGCAATAGCGGGGAAACACATAGTAGGTATGTGATGGGCTTTTTCGGTGTCTTCAAGACAGAGACGGCGTGTCCGGTTGAACACGGCCTATTTTCTTGAGATGGTAAGTGAGAGAGCAATGTTCAGTTAGGAAGTTGCTCATTGTTAGAATGTGTCTGGTTCTATTTTGCAAGAAATTGATAAATTTCTTGGAGTACTTTAGGCCAGGTTTGGCATTCCAATGTGAGAGCATTTGTCCACGCTACCAGTGATATACATAGCTCTATCTTTATTGGCTGGTAGGTCAACTGTAGAAAGGTTCAGGTTCAATGAGAGGAGATTGGGCATCTAGTCCAGCAAGCTCATCAGCAGCTTCGCTACTAGGGATGCCTTTGTGTCCAGGGACCCACATTATTGTGATTTTATTGTGTGCAGCGAGCTGCAAGAGAGTCTGGAGGGAGTTCCAAACCAGCTTTGACTCAAAGTCGAATGACGTGAATGCTTTGAGTGCTGTTTGGCTATCTGACATGATATTAATATGTGATCTACGGAGAATTCTTCTATTGCATTCTTCTTATGCATTCTCTGGCGCAGAGTAGCATAAACTGGGAACATAGCTTGGAAGATAGTTGTGGATTGACTTAGTGGTGTAAAGAGTTTTTAGTTGGGGCCAAAGATACTAGCTCCACCCCATTTGACATTTTTGAACCGTCTGTGTACCATTTGAGTTGAGATGTTGTTTGAGGGATTTGAGGACAATCCTAATAGCTGCGACCGGGATGGTAACTGTGAAGGGGTAGTTGATATGGATTCTTTTTGGCATGAAGTCTGAGAAGAAGACGTTGCTATTATACGTCAATACACAAGCTTGTGAATCTGTTTTAAAATCTGACAAATGTTTAGCTTGGCTAAAAGACCGTAAGTACCATATTATATGTTGAAATGTACGAACAACTTGTCCTACGAATTACCACATATTGCTCATCAGCCAAGTCATCAGCATCAGATTCAGCCTGTTTTTTAAAGATGTTTCCGGCTCTGAGATATTCAGGGGCAGCTTTAAGATCATATTCAGAACCTTGGTTGTGTGAATTTTTATAGGGTTTCAGAATACACGATTTTCTGCACAAAATTGCATTACTAGCAACACACACAAATAAAAAGTGGAAAAGTCTATTACGTGTCATCGTCAAAGAAATAGCAGGGACTGATTGGGCTACTAATCGCTAGGAAGAAGGAACCATTTTTATGATGATAAGATGATGCTTGGTGAACAGTTAACACAAGTTAAGACAAGTATTGCTTGGAAGTAGAAGGGGTTCACCTACCTCAAAGTAAATAGGGAACCTCTTATTTAGAACTTCTAACTCAATGAGCCAAATTGCGGAACGTCCTGAATATGAATGTAGTATGTATGTAGTAATGCCAAATCAACGTCTGGACACCAGTGAAGGAGACAAGTGGCAAGGAGATTCGATGTCGGCTATAAAGTTTCCAGGTGCCTTCATCTGGATAACTGGATGCAGCATTTAAAGGGTTTTCCTATAGGGACGGGTGGATGTTAAAATTGAATAAAATAATTTGTGTGTCAGATATCAACGAACTTCTTATTTTATTTGAAATGCCTATCAATGACATTATGTGTGGAATATGACATCGTTCAAATGGCCACCGCGGCTTCGTTGGGTGACGCACATCCGAGAGGTCTAATTGAGCGATGGCAAGGGGTATGTTGACTTTGACGGTACCGGTCGTTTGCGGCTTATTGGTATAGACTTGCGACTTAAGGCAACCCCCCAGAAAAAAGTCTAACAGGGTCAAATTGCACCATCTCGGTGGCCAGTTCACGTCGCTTCTGCGTGAGATAACCATGCCCTGAAATCGCTCGTGCAGAATGTCCATTGCGGCATCAGGTGTGTAGCACGGAGTGTCATCCTCTTGAAAACACATGTCGTTCATATTCATATTATCCAATTTGGGCCAAAAGAAATTGGTTATCATCGTTTGGTAGCGCCCTCCGTTGATGGTCATGGCAATGCCATTATCGTTTTCGAAGAAGTACGGACCGATGATGCCGCCGACCCACAATCCAATCCAATCTCGTGTGTATAGGCATGTTGATGTACCCATTCATCCAAAAATGGGATGATAAAATGGGCGCAACGCGACTTAAAAATAAATAAAACTTCATCCAACTTAAGTTGATATGATTTTAGTTTATTATTTGCTTAAAACGAAATTAAATGTAACGTATAAGAAGAAGGTAGGTGATCTTAAGACTGACTTAAATTTAAGCTTACTTAACTAAAATTGAAAAAGCGAAAATTAGGTAAATGTAAGAAAGATCAATATAAGAATAACCAACATGAATTTGAAAAAATTCAAAAATAATGAACATAAATTTAAGCTTACTTAGCTAAAATTGGAAATGTGAAAATTGATAAAATGCAAGAATTAATAAAGTGTGACGGATGTATCGAATGTAAATTTATTTAATGTGGACCTTGAAGGCTTCCCATGCATTGACGTCCGTCCGGTGTTGGGTTACACTTCCGGTTATTGGTATTTGGAAATGTAACTCGCCCGCATCGTTGCCACAACAGAACACCCATTTTGATAATAAAATCTTATCATTTTCATGTGTCACTCGACGCTGTAACTTGCCATGGTAATTTGTCTTTAGTGCCTTAAAAATAAAAAACAGGAAAATTAACATCAGATAAAACAACATGGCCGCCATTAACTGTCAAAATTTACCCGCCCCTATTGGATAACCCTTTAAACGCCTGCCCCCATAAATAGTGTTGAGACAGCGTCGCGGTCGTGGTATCGAAAGAGTGAAGTTGGAACATTCTCGTACTATGAATTATACATATCATATTTTTGTCCGATCTATTAACTAATTTTTGTCTAATGCTAAGGGCGTGTATGACTGTCTTAGAAAAAAAAAACCCAAGTTCATCTAAATATCCTCCAATTCTGTGTACGACTAATGCAATTACAATGATTTATACGCTTTCTTGCCCAGCAAGAAGAAAGTCTTGCCAAAGGCTCTGAGTTATTAGTGCATCTCCCTTTCCTTGACAACAAATAAGTACAATCCATAGCCAGGCGTCTTTGCAGTAAATTTTTCCACTTCAACGCGATACAATGCGATTTTAACTTCTCTGCGTTACAAGGGTTTAAGAAAGCAATAAAGAATTATTTATGAACACCGTTATCTGCCGCTTCAACACAGTAACATATTCAAAATTAAGTGATGCATTTGCCAAAAAGTAAATTGCCCTATGTACAATATTTGATTTACTTTTCCTCCATGGACTACGTAAAACAATGAAGTCGTCTTTACTGCTTAACGTCTTACTCGTACCTCTGTGTACTCGTATATCAACCCTTAGACTGAGGATAATCCAACATTAAGAAGTATTGACTAATGCGACATCATAATTCTTTGCAAAGCATAAAGGGTGATAGACGTTAGTTTATAATTTCAGCGAAATTCAAACAAATCATTGGAATATCTCCCGCTTAGATTTATAAGAAAAACCCAGTATCTACCCCCCTACGAATCGAAAAGAAAAACAACCTTGAAGCTCCTGCCCTTAAATGGCCATACAGCACAAACAAGATACTTAACGCTATCGAAGGTGCCCTCTCTTATGGGATTTTTTCCTTATCCCCACCAAAGTGGCTCGGTTATAAATGTCGCAATAACTTAGCTTGATAGCTACTTTTTGACATTTATTTGAGATTATTGGATGTTTATTTGTAATTTAGTGTAGGTGAAGTCATGAGTGACGGTGGAATGTTTGCGTGGAGTAAACAACAAATCGAACAGGGGAAGTTTTGCACATACCTATACACACATACAAGTGGAGCTAGTTTGCTCGATAAGTGAAGTTTTAGCATAAAAATTACAACTTCTTATAGGTGACCCGGAGATGGCTAATTTATTCGGTTCTGGGTAATAATTGTCGATTAGTTGTTTACTTGAGATTCTGAGAAATGAATTAATGGCTCGGATCAACTGGCGTCAGATAATTTATTTCAATCGGGTTACTGACTTATCCTATATCCTGTTTTTAAGCTCGCTTTTTAAATTTTAGGGGCTATATACTCTGCGATCTATTGCCAGAGCCTTAATCCCATAAATTGAAAGATGATCCTCATCCGCTTATAATACATATAATGCATCAGTATGACGATAGATAATCTTTGATGTGTTAGAAGTTATTGAGGTTAGAAGTGTGTTTCAACTTGAATCACTTTAGTGCCTTTTTTTTATTGATTTATGTCTTATATCCCGTTGTTGGTCCTAGGACATATACTACGACGCGCCATCATGTACGGTTTCTAGCTAAGTGCCTGAATACTCCCCAACTTTTCTTCAACAGTCGTACCTCCCTCTGGACTGTTCTGTAAGAGAGTAAACATACGTCGTCAGTGTAGTCAAAATATTTCAGTTGGGATGTAAGAATCTATCGAATTCCTCCGTTTTCCCGTCGACAAAGCTGCCACGAAGCAGGTCGCGTCGCTAATCACCAATAGGAATAGGAATAGTATTGTTTTTCATTATTGGTTATCTGGGTGTCATATCCCGATTAGATGGTGTAACGAAGTGTTACACTTCACTGCATTCTACTTTCACGGCCACTACTATCGGCAGCTGGTTCAGCACAAACAAACAACACCCAGCGATGATCACGCCACCCGAACATGACAAGTTCTCTCAATCTCATTGGCCTAGTTGTTTGTGAAAGTGAATTGCATTCAGCTTTGCAATTCACATTTGCTTTTTGCAGAAAATTGCATAAGGCGGAGATTAAGAGATGTGGTCGGGAGAGTTCCTCACCCAGTGTTTTTGTACCAATCTCGTGTACTTGTGAGTCAACTCTCCGAAGTGGTAATACCGCAGCAATTTTCTATCGTTTGTCCTCCAGGCTTGGATCCTTCTCTAGGAGAAGCAGTTGCTGGTTTCATACATAATCCTCTAGTTGAAGGATCCGATCCGTGCTCCTAGGAATTGACCGCGCTGTTGATAGATAAGTGTCTGCCTAAAGCAGGTGCTGCCAAGTGATGGCCTTAAGCCGCTGCTGCCAAGTGACTACCCCAAGCGGTTCCTGCCAAGTGACTGCCACAAGCGGTTGCTGCCAAGTGTCTGCCACAAGCGGATGCTGCCTAAGTGTCCGCTACAAGTGGACGCTGCCAAGTGACTGCCTCAAGCGGTTGCTGCCAAGTGACTGCCCCAAGTGGTTGCTTCCAGGTGACTGCCCCAACCGGTTGCTGCCAAGTGACTGCCACAAGCGGACGCTATCCAGTAGATAGTAAGATAGTAAGTAAGAAACGTAGGTATCAAAACATTGTTAAGTATAAGAAAATTGTTAAGGTCAGCTTAAACCGGGCCTCATAAAATCATACATTGAAATAGGACTCAATTCGTTCGTTAAGTAGCTTCATATTGTTAAGGCCAGCGTAAAACTGAAAATCCATTATATTATCGAATAAATAGTTTATCTCTTTACCAAAAATGTCGGGTGTTTCTTTGGTAGACCCTGGATCCGACGAGCGAAACCTCAGCCTTTGGAAAACAGACTCACAATGGTGAAACTGTCATTTCCTCCCTCTTTCTTCAAACTTCTAAAGTTTTCTAAGCAATTTTGTTGAATTTCACCCCTATGGCGAATTTATATTTTGATTATTTTAGTGGGGAATCCAAACTTTTGTTCATTGTGGGTCGAAAGTCAAGAAGTGCGCAACCTAACCAAACCCTTCCTAACCCTTCTGTCAATTAATAGGTGTGGCCAGTCAATTTCCGTTTTCAAAACCATATTTTCCTAATTAATTGCGTATCTGGCTTTACCAAATTTACTGACTCTGTCAGCGTATATATGTTTAATGCTTCAGTGTGGACAAAAATTGTAGATGTAAGTGGGTAAGAAAATAAAAAACTTTTTGCACAACAACCTCTAGTATTAATGAAATAGGTCTGACCGATTTTGGACTATACCTAAATCGGTTTATAAAACTTAATGATCAAAGGATTCGTACAGAACGACAAAGGACAGATAAAGCAGCCCACATTTGGGACATAAATCGGCTTTTGGTGTATACACAGACGAAGCTATAACCGTTGCCGAAGAACAATTCCCATACAGGTGAAACTCAAGACTTACACAATATACCATCGAAGCCTGCGAAATACGGTATAAAAGTATGGTAAATTTGTGATTCCAGCAACGGATATCCTTGCAAAGGAATTCTGTGTACGGGTAAAGAAAATGGGCATCAGAGAGCTGTAAATTTGGGCGAGAATGCGATGATTGAACTAACAACCAAGTACAGAACCAGCAGGAGGACTGCTGTTCCTGACAACTTCTTTACAAGTTTTGAAGGTGTAGAAAAACTTCGGGAATTCGGACGGGCTTTTGTGCGAACTATTCGACGGTATAAGAAATACATTCCTAAATGCTTCCGGATCGTATTCGCCTAACACAATTTACTACCTTGGGATTTATGGATAATGTCGCAGCAGTCTCTTATGTGCCGAAAAAATCAAATGCATTCATTTTACCAATCGCACCAAATTAGTTGGAGAAGAAAAAAAGCCAGAAGCTATTCTGTTTTACAACAAACACAAGCTAGGTGTGGACGTCATGGACCAAATGTTGGGAGAATATACATGCAAACGACATTGGCTTCCTTTCTACAACGTTTTGGACGTCGTCGCATTGGCATCTTACATAACTTACAAAAAAGTCAATAATATGAGTGCAATGAACAAAACCAATGCACGTCGACCATTTCTGTGTTCTATGATTGAACAGTAAGTAACCTCTCAGATCGAAGTAAGGATGAAGAATCAAAGGATAATAGGAGTGTTTTCCGTTCGGAATGGCATCGAATCTTTCTTCGGAGCACCATTACAACATAGGATTCCACAGCCCAGTGGTAGTCAAATATTAACGGGGCAGGAAAAGTCGTGCAGAATTTGCAAAAAAACGCTAAGGTAAACCAGACTTGAATGATTTTACCTTTGACAGATTCATTTTTTTAAGGCGAGCTTGGGGGTGGCAATGGTGTGGTGGTAACGTCGTCAGTTGCGACGTTAATTGTTCTTGGTTCAAATCCAGATGTCAGCAAACATTTATTTATTTCTCATGAAATTCATATATAAAGTCAATTCGGTCAATTGCGAAAGCTTGTGTGAACACTACTGCGAAGGCATTACACTGGCAGTAGCTTGGTCATATGGCTGAAAAAATTGTTCGCTCTGTTGATGATGATTTGCCTATGACATGGGCTATCGAAAAAAAGAAAATACTGTGAATCAGAAGCAAAGACAAAAATAACGAAAATCTCCCCGGTTATCTGGACGCCACCCCAGGAGTTTCTATAAAGCATAAACAACTAAGCTTTAAACCAATACACCAAGTCTTTCTCTCTCTCTATCTATCTTTTCCAACGCCCGCACTGTGTGTAAACATGTTAAGGGTATTCATAACCCCTTGAGTGCACGCAAATTATAACTATAAAATAAACAAAAAAAACCAAGAACTGCGGATCGTTGGTCATCTTCCTAGAATACGTCCTCAAAAGTCGACTAAGTTAGAAGTTAGAAACTAAGGTTGGTAACATGTACAATATCGTTGAAGTCTTGCACTAGCGTTATGTCAATCCTGCGGAAATGCAAGAGTTTCGTAGAACTTTTACGCTGTTAATCTTGCTCAAAGGCCAGCTTTGCATCTAAAATTCCTTTAAGATATTATTATTTTATTTATTTATTTACGAGTATAGGTATTTATTTTATGTTTACACTTTTGATGAATATGGAACTGAATTGCTCTATTTCACTGGCACTGAACACGTCCACGAACCGCTCATCTTGTAATTATGATTTCTGAGGCCATGATTGCCAGCTCCCCCCCACAGAGTTTGAAGTGTTTCCAATGAGAGTTCAGTTACTGAAGATAGGTAAGGTTAGGTTGAAGTGGCTGCCAGCTTACGCCAACACACATAGACCAAGAAAGGTCCGTTATGGTACCACGAAGGATCATATAATCCCACCCTACTCGTTAGAACCAATTTGAGCTTCTAATGTAGCGAAGGAGCCTCCTGATGTCTAAATCTATCAGATCGCCTAAATCGTTAAAATAGGAAGCTCCGAGGTGAAGCTTTCTTCTCTGGGAGAGAGTTGGACACGCACAAAGAAGGTAAGGAATGGTTTCTTGCTCTTCTTCGTCCATGCAGCTTCTGCAAAAATCATTAGAATATACGCCAAGCCTTGCTGCATGTTTGCCTATTAGACAGTATCCTGTAATTACACCTATAATAGAGCCAATATGCAATTGATTAAGAGAGATAAATTTCTTAGAGCGTTTCAGATCCAACTTGGGCCAAATCTGCTTAGTCGCTAGACATGTTGTACCACTTGTCCACCTAAGATTTGTTCTTTCGATTGCATCCAGCTTGAACTTAAATTTATAAATAGCGATTGGCATAACTAGATTATCCTTGTCTGGAAGGATGGGTACAGTTGTTCCTATTCTGGCGAGTTCATCAGCCTTAAAATTCCCCGGAATATCCCTATGCACCGGCACCCAACAGAGGTGAATATTAAATTGCTCCGACATCTCCTTAAGAGACGAGAATTTATATAGATCGATTCCAAGGATTTGATTGCAGCTTGGCTATCTGAAAAGATACGGATCTCCTTGGCGGATATCACCTTTTTCTTAAGCCAAGATAAACCCCTTACTCGCCGTTATTTTCACCTGAAACAAGCTACAATGATTTGGTAAACGGAAGGAGAGCTTAAGATTAAGCCTGTCAGAGAAAACACCTCCACCTCCAATTATTTCTTGAATATTAGGTTTCCAACTTAGTTTCCTATCCAGGATAAAACCCACATATTTTGTTTTATCAGAGAATGTTAAGCTAATACCATTAGGAGAGGGAGGATCGATGAACGGAATTTTATATTTCCTTGAGAAGAGTACCAGTTCGGTTTTATGTGGGTTTACACCTAAACCACATCGAACCACCCATCTGATTAACTTGTTTAAAGCGCTTTGTGGAAGTTCTTTTAGAGTATTAAGGTGGTTTCCTGAGACTCACCCTCCAGTATTTTCAATAGTTCATTAACCACCAAATTCCAAAGGAGAGGAGATAGAACACCACCTTGCGGAGTGCCTCTACTAACAGATATTCTAGAAGACGTCCCACCTAGCTCTGAGTTGATAATCCGACCACTAAATTTGTATCCGCGAAGTCACCACACAGGATTAGGAATGCTTTGGGCAAGACAGGTAGACAATGTAATTTATTTCCAAATAGGATTCTTACAAGCAACCCACCTTAACGCTGGTATTTTATGCCAGAGAAAGGTTTCCAGTGTATGAATGTCAAGAGTAGTAAAGTTTCATATTCTTTTTCTTAAAACACTTGAGAGATATTCAATGCGTTTGATGATCAAACATTCATCGCATTGGGGCATTAGAAAGGACAGCCGTTGTAATTGTGGAATAGAGAATAAATAAAGTAAAACTACTTGTCCACTTCTTACATATACCTACGTACTTTCAACGTATTTTCACCCCTTACTCGCCTCAAATTAAACCACAAAGGGCGTCCCGTGTACGAACTCTTTATTCAAATTTACCCCTAACCCCACTTATAGGAAAATAAATCTGCAATCAAACCAACTTGTATTTTTATTTGATAGTTCGTGAAGGTATAAAACCCCAATAAAAAATGTTAATAGTTTTATACTGCATTTTCAGTTCACGTGTCCTACATCAAGCTATCAAAACTGGGACAAGTGCTTACTACCTACTCTCGCAGGAGCACTAAACAGTTTGAACAAATAAAATCTGGGTGAAACTTTTGCCATAAAAATCCTTTTCCCACCTTCGTTACTATCATCGTCCTGAATCCAGATCCAGCAGCTGTATGTGCCTGTAATGGCGCCAACCACAAAAGGAGCATAGAATGGTTGTGCTAACTTTCCGCAAAATAATTTTGGAAAAAAAAACTTTATACTGGTTGGAAATTTGTAGTTTTTGATTAGCCTGAGGAGTTGTCTGTCGGTTTGAGTAAAAGTAACTGAGTGTTAAGTTTCAAAATTCTCCAATTGTTCCCGACGGTCTGGAGCCTTTATCTAATTATTGGCTTTTCAAAGTGATCCAATAATCTATGCAAAGTCTAGAGGTGATGGTTTACGACTGTTTTGGAAACTAATAAATATTTTCAAAAATATGAGCATAATCTAGGTAAAGTCTCATAAAAATCAAAACGTCTTTAAGGTTATTGACTACAACTTTGTCGTCTTAACAAATAAGTTCCTTCCAGACATCATTGTGTTTGTTAAATGAACTCCACTAAGCCACCTTTATCTCACTGCAAAGTCAGCGATGTCGTCTTTTTTCCAACATAATGAACTTTTGTTATACCACCGTTGAACGAGGAAATATTCCACAAGTCATAAGAACATGGCACAATGATATTGCCATGTTGAAGGTAAGTTATTCTTTTATATTTTGCTCTCACCGTCTACAAAGTTGTCGCAACCAGGCAGTGGAGAAATTTTAAAATCCTGCAGTTGACTGATATGTGAACAATAAAACCAAATGAAACTTGAAACCGTGTACCAAGAGAAATATGGAGGATGTAACATTTTTAATTTTTACCCAGGAAGATATTATATAAAGGACAATGCGGAGTTGTATGGAATTGTTGATCAACTTCGTAGCACAGGCGAATTTCTTAGCGCTAGTGCCTTAAGGATAGGTCTTTACCTATATTACGGGAAAGAAGAAATAAAGTACAAAAATTTACTTAAAATTTATGGTCACTCTTCTTAAAGCCCTATTATGGTGAACCATTAAGAAATATCTTCTAAGATTCTACAACCATTTCGTCTATTAACCCATATCTTTCACCTATCACAGGACTTGCATTCCTACAAATACACCTAAAAATGGCTCGCTTATTTTCTTCGTATTTCGGATACATCTCCCCTGAAAGGGTAAACTATCTTAAGTGTATTTTTGAAAGCAATAAAAACAATTCCTACTGTAGGAGTGAAATCGAAGACTTCAAAGCGATGTTGCAAAGGTCCTAGAGTTCTTGCAATGTAGCAAAAGGCACAGCACTGCTGAGTTCCTGGAAATAGGAGCATACCGGCAAAAGAAATATATGAAAACATTCTGTATCCTAGAAAAGATACCTCCTCAACTGCGCCAATTACAAAGGCATTAGTCTCCTAAGGTTCGCATATAAAAGCGAATCCGAATCCGAAATTGGTCCAGTTTTAAACAATTGCACAATTAATCAGTAGATCTTGGAAAAAACCCAAAAAATTCAAATCGATACCCATCAACTCTTCATCCATTTTAATGACGCATATGAGAGCATTTATAAAGACGAGCTATTCAGAGCCATATTATCGCATCCCTACGAAACCTGTACATCTGTACAGATTGACGCTAAGGTAGATAGCGACTTCACCGAAACCTTTGATGTCAAAAAGGCGCACTGCCATGTCTTCAGCCTCAGAAGGCAATTGAGTAGTAAAGCCCTATAGGAAACAATTAATGAGAATCTACATACTATATTTACAATACCTTAATCATTTCAGTCCAAACCTATGGCGCTAAAACATGAACTTTATCGAAAAGGGATAAAGATAGAGCACCGAGCTAAATGAAGAGGCGAGTTGATTAAAGCGCAGGTACACTCGAGCTGTAGCGTCACATACTGAGGAAGGCGGATGGAAATGAGTTTGCTGTCCACCTATACTACATGTGCCAGAAAGCAGAGCCGAAAACATATTTTCTTAAACAGTATTGTTCTATATGTCTTTGCAAAAAGAAAATGAAGTAAATAATTTTATCAAATTATTCCTTTAAATAATGTAAGCTTTTCATAAAATATGAAAGCCATTTTTTTATTAAAAGAAAAGTGACATAGCCACTAACTTTAGTTTTCAAAATTATTCTCTAGGTCTTTTTATAAAAACAAGAACCGATATTTAGAAGGCAGTATGATATAACTACTTGATGAAGAGGCCTTCTTTCAAAATGTGGCATACGTCCGAGAAACTCGAAAATCACCTAGCCTATAAAGAAGCAAAACAGCTGGCTAAAAACGCCGTTTCTAACGCTTACGAATAAACAACGATTGGTTCCACGAAAATCTAAATACAACATAAAGTGCAAAAGCGATATTTAAACTAGCAAAACCTAGAAATAGGAAGGCACAAGATGTTTCATCTATTAAAAGCATCATTCTTACCACCATTCGAGACAAAAGCGTCATCGGTCTAACCGAAAAATTCGACGTTAAAGTCGGTGTACATCAGGGATCCGCACTGAGTCCGCTCCAGGAGACTTGCATGGTAAGCTGAATCGGAGGACAGAAATACTTGAATCGAATGGACTAAGAATAAGGAAAACAAAAACACGTTATATATTCCCATACCAAAATATACCCAAATCCCAATCCAGCGAAGCAAGCTGATGACAGTTTGAAATATCTTGGTGCATACACCGACACGACGCTGCTTTCTTTGAATATTTATTTATGAACAATTAACGATTTATCGCCCCGCTTAATTGAATATATTCTAAAGCGTTGACTACACCATTCGAAAAATGGTCAAACATTTGATCATTTTCGGCCGCAAACGGCGTTCACTCACTCATAAGCCGTATGATCAACTGATAACTTTTATATATATATATTTTATTTTCGTACTAAATTTACATTAACGTTGTTGCCACACAATTTACATACAGAGAATCGATAACTAATTTTGTATCTTACAACTGAAACATTATCTTTTAGGACTTCGAAATAAATTACTCTGAGGGATTATTTATGCCCAAACTATACTAAAAACTGCCAAACATCAAATTGTTAAACGCTTGCATAAAAAACATGAGGATCTTACTC
Source organism: Brachypalpus laphriformis (assembly GCA_945910035.1). Lineage (NCBI taxonomy): Eukaryota > Metazoa > Arthropoda > Insecta > Diptera > Syrphidae > Brachypalpus > Brachypalpus laphriformis. The sequence continues at coordinate 281,497,602 of OX246754.1, read as the reverse complement.
CGATTATCAGAAAAAATCGATAAATGTTTGCCAGTGATCAAATAGTGCAGTCATGGCTTAAGTACATATCTCATAAGATATGTTCTTCTTCCTATATCGGCGAGGTTATGATCTGAAAACAAGCGATCATAAACCTCACATTTCACTGCATTTCTACTGATCCTGTGGAGTTCGCCTGTTTAATCTCAGAAAATATTGGCAGGCCTCCCGATTTTCGATCACTTCGCTACTGAGGCAAAACAAACGCTGTTGTCGTTGCATTTCTGTGATCCAGGCGTTTATAGGCCTGCATATTCTTCGCGATGAAGATGAGAGAAGTTCAGCGTAGCGTGCGTAACGTGACAGGTGCAACTGCATCAACATGCTGACATGTGGTCGCAGCTCCAGCCAACACCCAGTGAAAAACCTAGACGGTTCCTTGCTCATTTCGGATGAGAACCAGTTCAAGAGGTGGAAGAGCATTTTATTACGGTTTTGAACCGTATATTCGCTAGCGATATGCTCCCAAATCAGAGTGAGGTGCCCGAGGTGAGAAATGCCCGAATACGCACCACGACTCCCAGCAAGGATAAGATCACTACCGCGATCAAAGCACCTAAAACCAACAAGACGGTAGGACTTGACGTTATGCCAACAACATTGGCTGAGCTTCCGATTCCACTTATAAAGAGAGCTTGGAAAACTGAGAGCTTTCCTGACGAGTAGAAAAAGGGAGTGATCGTAAGGCTTCCTAAGAAAGGAAATTTAACAGAGTGCGGAAACCGGAGGGGCAGCGTGCTGCCTGCTGTAGCTAAGATACTAGCCAGAATCATCCTGGAGCGAATCAAACAACATCTCGAAGACACACTCGATGCCGAACAAGCTGGTTTCCGCTCTGGATCCTCCTGTGCCGACCACATCAACACCCTGCGGATTATCATCGAACAGTGCGTTGAATATCGATCGCCGCTTCAGCCGGCATTCATCGATTTTGAGATGGCGTTCAATAGTGTCAACAGGGAGTTTATTTGTCGTGCCTTACACAGGAGAGGTATTCTCGATGAACTAATTACTATTATCAAAGCTGCATATGAAGGATCTAAATGGCACGTTCTGCACAGAGGAAGGTTGTTTGAGGAATTTAAGATCCAAAGTGGGGTAAGACAAAGCTGTATCTTTTCACCAATATTATTCCTATTGGTGATTAGCGATGTGCTTCATACAGCTTTGTCGACGGGAAACGGAGGAATTCGATAGACTCTAACATCTCAACTGAAACATCTTGACTACACTGACGATGTGCTCTTACTCTCTCACAGAATTATGGACCTCCACCAAATGACAGCAGATGTGGAGAGGGAGGCAGGCATCGTCGGGCTGAAAATGAATACGGCAAAAACTAAAATTACCAGCCTTGGAACAAACTCATCGGTTCAAATATGCATTGCTGGACAACCGGTAGAGAGAGTAGAGGATTTCCAGTATCTTGGGAGTATTGTCTCGACCGATGGTGGAACTGAACTGGATATAGCCAACAGGATCGCCAAAGCAAAGTCCGCGTTCAGGATGTTATCTAAAATATGGCGAAGCAATGCAATCAGTTTAAACATCAAACTAAGACTGTTCCGCTCCAATGTTGAATCCGCGCTGTTATATGGATTCAGCACATGGAGAGTGACCACTTCTATCACCACGAAGCTGCAAACGTTCGTTAATAGGTGCCTGCGCAATATGTTAAGGATTTGCTAGCCCAATCGTATCTCTAACGAACACCTTTACGAGAGAGCGGGCCAGGAACTAATAGGCACAACCATCCAACGGCGGAAGTGGCAGTGGATTGGTCACACGTTCCGAAAGGGTGACAGTTGCTATACAATGGAACCCTTTAACTCAGGATGGCAGAAGACCTGGCGGTCCGAGGAGAACATGGCACAGAACAGTCGAGAAGGAGGCACGGCAGTTGGGGAGAGCTCAGACACATTGCCAGAAACCATACACGATGGCGCGTCGGTGTAGTAGAGGCTCTAGGACCTACATAGGGGATACAAGACATAAGTAAAGTAAGTACATATGTATATCCTTCGCAATGTCTTTGGAATGTTCATTGATATTGCCTTGTTAACAAAGTTCAAATGATCCCTATTTTCCGTGAAATGGTTTCTTTGGCGTCAACGCTTCCACGGATCTTCGAACTGACTACACATAAGATATATGTATGATTATATCATTTGCTAGCTGAAGTACATAAGTACGTACATACATGCATATGATGGAATGTTTAGACAACAAATTCCACAAGCAAAAATGACATTTAGAAATGGCAATTCAACCTAGCGGATTAATATTTTACCTATAGAGTCGAGGTGCAGAGAAGTCTAAAGACAATTTGTTCCACATGGGAATCAACTCCACCTTTAGCACCTCTTATTTTCCTTTAAGTTTTATCTGCCACCCAAAGAGCCGAAGTAAATCTGGTCTAATATGGATGTATTAAAAAAAACGTAAGATAAAAATGTAACAAAAACTTCACAGTAAAGTGCGACCTTAGCGCACATAAGACGAGTTGAGTTCATTCGCTAAAAGGTCATGAATGGGCAATAAATTTCCCTCAACGATATGAATCTCATTTGAAAAGTGGATTTATTAATTTTTCTTTTGCGTTTGCAACGTACACGGTACATTTTTAAGAGTAGAAAAGAAATAAAATAAAACTTCGGAATCTTTTTCAAAGTTTCCGCTTTCCAAAAAAAACAAGCATTTTACATGATGAACTAGGGGTAACGTAAAAGAGTGAAAAAAGAAGTTTTACTAAAAAATTCCACGCCACACAAAATCTTCACGGATATCCTTTCTTTTTTTTTTTTTCAAAAACATGGGGAGATGAAAGTTTATATCCACTCAACGTTTTTTTCTTTTTCCCTACTGTTATGATAATATTTATGGAACACGGAATGTCCTGATTTTAAATGAAGGATGCATACAAGTAGCATTTAAAAACGTTGAAGAGATAATTTTTTTGTTGTTTTCTTTTGAAAGTACGTACAAAGAGTTTGCAGGATTTTGTCACTTAAATTGGTTAGACTTTGGAGAATAGGGATTTTTGTGTTAATGTCCCAGCTTGTTTGAGTGTATAAATCCTGTAAATATCTTTATAATTTATTATGTACGTTCGATACCAATCTGCGAATGAAAAGTCTTAAAAGCACATCTAAGCACATCTAGAACACTACTGCGAAGGCATAACACACTAGTAGCAAAGGCATAACACACAGAAGCAAAGACAAAAAATAACAAAAATCTTCCAAGTTATCTGTAAGTCGCCCCCGGAGTTTCTCTAAGGCTTAAACATTTGAGCTTCAAGCCACTGCACTGTGTAAAAAGATGTTAAGGGCATTCATAGCCCCTTGAGTGCACCCAAATTATAAAAAAAAAATATATATATGCATACGCAAACATATAGTCATCTACATTTTTCAACTAATCTACCCAGGCTCCGCTGTAAATTTTAAAAGCGACACCAAGGTAGACATAAGCCAAAAATTACTCTTTGCAATTGCAATTGTATTAAGAAGGCAGATCCTTTTCGTATAATGATTTTCGGTACCATTTATGTACACGGAAAGTGAAATACACAGGTTATAGAGCGTCATACACCTTGTCAAAAAAAAAAAACTCAGCCCCAGTTGCTCGAAGAGTTATATACAATCCAACCTATTGGGAAATGCAAAAAGGATATCCTCCAAAGTAGAGCTTAGGTTAGGTTAGGTTAGGTAGGGTTATGAGTTATCATAAAACACTAGGCAGCAAAGTGAGCCCATCGCGATCTCCAGGGAACCTTCACAGCAGAAGACGTAAACCCATTCTCCCAAGCAATTAATCTCCCTACAGAATCCGAAGAGATCCTTGTTATGGTTCGGGGACCTTACCTCTTCAAGGTTATCAAAGAAGTATCTACCAAAGTACTTTAGCCTCGTCCTGGCAATTCCTTGGCATTCACAGAGTATATGAGTTATATCCTCTGAGACATGTAGGTCATCGCAGTACATACAAACGTCTGTATCGGATAACCCTAGTCTCATGGCATGCCTCCTTAGGAGACAGTGGCAAGAGAGTATTCCTATCGCTGTCCTTAGCATTGATCTGTCTAATTTAATTATTTCCCCAAATTTTCTGCGATCTAACACAGGCCACAAGGTCTTAGACACCCTCTGACCATCTAAGTTTGACCACCTTAGATTAGCCGTGTCAATGATTTTATCCCGAATAATTCCCTTAGCCACGCACCCTGGCGGTTTAATACTACCAATTATATCGCTACGTGGGAGCCCCGCTCCTCTTTTAGCCAGTGCGTCGGCTTGCTCGTTGCCTTCGATATTGCAGTGTCCAGGTACCCAACATAGTCTGACTCAGTTCTGCGTACATAATGCCCTAAGCATTGTGCGGCAATTCCTGATTATCTCAGATTTGCTGACGTAAGACTCTAGCGCCTTGAGCGCAGCCTTACTGTCAATGTAGATGGCGATATTCTTATCGGATATTGATCCCATCTCAAGTAATTCCGCAGCTTTAAGTACAGCTAGAACCTCTGCTTGGAACACACTGCATGTGTCCGGAAGTCTCAGAGCCACCTGTAGGTTCGTATCTCTCGAGTAAATACCTGACCCCATGCCCTCACTGGTCTCAGAACCATCTGTGTATATTGCAATCTCGTTATGGACAGAGACTGTCTTCCTTCGCCAGTCCTCTCTAATAGAATACAGTACTTCGTATGGTGTGTCGAAGTCTAAGGCAATAAAGCTGTAGAGGGTCGAATGTTCTTATCTATCTGTGAAAGTATCACGCGGAAACTACAGCACGAATTTCCGTGAAACTTGGTATAGTCAGAGATTATATCCCTGAAATGAAGTATACATATAATAAAACTGTAAATGTAAAACTACTTCCAAACGCACCACGCAAAAACTGCTGCGCGAAATTAATCGCAGTTGCACTACTTATGCCCAGTTTTTCAGTGCGAGATCATCCGAGTTTCGGGATTAAACTAGAGTTAACCTCAGAAACATATTTTTCAGTTAATTTTAATCCTGAGCTATGTCCGAGTTAACCCTGGATTAAATGAGCAGATATTTTTGACAGATGTCGAAATAGCAAGCAAAGAGGATGAAGGAGGATTCTGACCGATCTCACTCAGCCAGTGCTAAAAGGCGTCACTACCTGCATTTCCAATAAAGCCAAATATCTGGGAGTGATGTTAGATAAGAAACTTCATTGATCTAAACACGTCGAGTCGAAAACATCCAAGGCGCTCTCAGTCTTCTGGCAGTGTAAGGGTGCTTTTGGCAAGACATGGGGCTTGTCACCGAATAAGGTTCTCTGAATCTACACGGCTATGATAAGATATTCCTCGCATATGCGTCGGTTATTTGGAAGAAGTGGCTCTCGCGTAATTATGTGGTTGCCTTTTGCGCCAAACTCCAAAGAACGGCTTGTCTCGGCTGCACGAGAGCTTTTCCGAGTACGCCTGGCTCTGCTTTAGGCGCTTTGCTGAACTAACCTCCCCTCGATACTTTTATTATGGGTTGCACTATCAAAGCCATCCATCGTCTAAGGCGGGGCGGTTTTTGGTATTCTCCACACTGGAAATTTGATGAACTTGCGCGACACTTATCTTACGACTCCGGTCTTATGGATATGCCGTTTGACGCAATGAAACCAGAACTTCAGCTTCCCCGTGCAGGGACGGGTTAAGAATATCACTGCAGCGCCCCCCCCCCCCCCAACAACCAGCGCTTGTCGTAAAAGGCGACTAAGGGGACAAATCAGATCTAGGCAATATAACACCCAAGTGAGCCTAGCGACACATATACTACCTTAAAAACCCTCCCACAAGTGTGCATGCGAGTCCGTGGGTTGACACGACTGGAGATCACCGGTGTCATAAAAGAAAGATCAAACAATACTAAAACAGGAGCATGCACGTGTCAAACAACAAACACCATCGCAATATGGTGCAAAAAATTGTATTGCAAAACTGTATCATTATGGTAATACTTGCAAAAAGGAAAGGCACTACCCCGCCAGGCACTACCACTGCTGTGCATGGTTCTGATCCTGGACCGAGCAGAAATGTTCGGGTCAGAGCTATACGGATTCCGGGGGCTAGCAAAATAATGAAACAGTTTGGACGCAATTTGAGGGTCGCGAGTTGGAACGTTGGAAGCATGACCGGTCGAAGTTACGAGCTGGAAGAGATGATGAATAGAAGGCGGGTGGACATCTTGTGTGTCCAAGAGACGAAATGGAAAAACACCGGGAATCGGGCGCGTTTCTTGGACGTTAGGACAAAAGATTACAAGATGTTCTACTACGGAACGGAAAAGTCTAAGAACGGAATCGGTATCATCCTTGCGGCAGAGCTACTTGGAAACGTCTTGAGCATTTCGAAGTCCAGCGACCGTTTGATGTCTCTCAAACTAGTAATACAAGGAGAGGTGTGGAATATTGTCAGTGCATATGCTCCCCACGATGGGTACAATCAGAGAGATAAAGATGCATTTTGGCTAGATTTCCACAATCTCCTTAAGAACATCCCAAAAGAAGAATTTATATTTGTTGGAGGAGATTTGAATGGACAAGTCGGGAAATCAAACAAAGACTATGAAGACTGCCATGGAGGACTAGGATATGGCACCAGGAACCTGCCTGGTGAAGACATCCTAAGAATGTGCAAATCACACGGTCTTATCGTGTTAAATACCATGTTCATCAAACAAAGCCGACACCTGATCACTTACAGCAGTGGTGGAGATGAAACTCAGATTGACTACCATTTGGTAGGCAGTTTCATGAAGCCCCGGGTAAAAGATTGCAAAGTGATCCTGGGAGAGGCAATCGCTCGGCAACACCGTCTCCTGCTAACAGAAATTTTTATGATAACACCGAAGAAAAGCAAACAAACAAGGGTCTCTGAGAAAATCAAGTGGTACAATCTGGACAAAGAAAAAGGCGAAGCTTTTGTTTTCGTAATGAAAAATTACCTCTCTCACACCATCAACGGAGCTGAGGATGAAGAGTGCAGAGCACAAAATATGTGGGATTCCCTACAGCGAACTTGCTTAAAGAAGGCCAAATCACTGCTAAGAGCTTCAAAAGGCCACCATCAACACGCCAAAGAAACATGGTGGTGGAGTGATGAAGCTAAGATGCTGATAAATGAGAAGAAAGCGGCTTTCAAAGCTTGGTCAAAGTGCCCCTCTAATAATAATGACGAAAAAGCTCGCCTTGAAATGGAATACAGATGCTGCAAGAAAAAAGCGAAGAAGAAGTGCGCCCAGCTTCAAGCAGAGAGTGCGGAGGGCCTGTATCGGGAGCTGGAGAAAATATTTTCCCCGGTTGCTCATGCAAATCAGGCTATCCAGGAGCTGCGAAGACACAATATGAACAAGAGCGCCACTATCTTCAAAATAGCCGGCCAAAAGAAGGAACAATGCTCAGGAGATTCGTTCGCCAAAGTTCATTAGCAATGCTCATGGCCAGCTTCTTGTGGATGACGACAAAATTCTGCAGAGGTGGCGACAGTATTGTGAAGAGCTTTTCAATGAACAGTTTCCCCGGCTATACTTTCCAAGAGCCACCCCTAACTGTGAAGAAATAGCCGACATTACAGTCGAAGAAGTTAGTGAGGCGGTCAAATACTCCAAAAAACGAAAAGCGGTTGGGCCAGACGAAATACCCTCTGAGTTCTGGAAAAGATGGGAGACATCGGGTTCAGATGGCTCAGAATTCTTATCTCCAAATTCGTGAGAGGTGATCCAATGCCGAATCAATGGATTGAAAGTTACCTTCTCCCTGTATACAAAGGGAAGGGTGATACGCGAAACTGTGATAACTACCGTTCGATCAAGCTGATGTCACACACCATGAAGATCGTTGAGCGGGTATTAGGTGGCCGACTGCGAAAAATAATACGGCTATCTGATGATCAGTGCGGGTTTGTCTCGGGTAAATCAACCACAGATGCAATCCAAAGTATAAGGATCATAATGGAAAAACATCGTGATTCCTTAAGGGATTTGCATATTGTATTGGTTGACTTTGAAAAGGCATTCGACAGACAACCACGAGATCTGATATGGGTGGCGCTAAGACATCGAGGGGTTCCAGAAACCTATGTACAGATGATCATGGACATGTACGAAGGAGCAAAGACAAGAGTAAGATGTCCCGCTGGAGTAACCGAAGAGTTCCCAATCAAAGTCGGGGTGCACCAGGGAAGCGTTTTAAGTCCTTTGCTCTTTATTACAGTCCTTGATTATCTGCTTGAAGGTAAAGTGATGGACCCCAAGGTACATCAGTTATTCTTTGCTGACGATGGAGCACAGGGAGGGCTGTGATCCCTTGTTTTCAGATCATAGCCTCGCTGATAAAAGGAAGAAAAAGACACCAGAACTTCAGGTGATGCGCAAATTCAGAGTCGACTTTCCTTGTGTTCAGGACTGGCTTCGGCCAGGGTCTGAGCCAGGAATGGCATGCAGTCGTACTTTCACGAACCGTTCCAAAACCAATCAAGGGTCTGGTGCTGATGTCCTCGTGGAAGTCGACAACATTAGACTTCTTTTCTCGTTAGGCAAATATGCGTCTGCTTTTCAAGCGGAAACTTATGCAATCCTAATGGCCATGAACTATGATGTGAAGAACAGGTGGATGGGCTGTTGCATTTGTGTCTGTAGTGACAGTCAGGCTGCGCTTAAGGCCTTGCTTAACCCTTTAACCACTCCTTGAACTCGGTCGTAAGGCTGAATTCTCTGTCACTTATCTGGGTCTCAGGTCACACTGAGATCTTAGGGAACGAGTTCCGATGAGATTGCTAGACAAAGCTCACAGGAGGCTTTCTCAAGTCCCGAACTCGCGTTGGGACTCCCTGCGTCCTCAGTTAGGGCTTCCAGTGACGATTGGGTCTCTAACGAACACAATTACGTGCGGCATGACGCTCAAAGATGCAGGTTGACTAAACGTATGCTCCCGGACGTCTGTAAGAAATCAGCGACATTCTTGCTGTCTCTCAGCAGAAAAGACTGAAGACAACTTATTGGCGTCTTGATAGGCCACTTTGCTTTTGCCAAGAACATTAACGTGCTGGGCTTAAGTGACACTACTATCTGCGACGCTTGTGGAGAGAGCGACGACACCGCGGAACATTATCTCTGTGAGTGTACGGCCTTTGGCGAGTGCTGGTACTGTAAGCTCTTCATCACTTCAGTACTTGCTTGGCGTTCTTAAAAAGACAAGGAAATTCCAATAAAATAGGTAAATCAGGGTTTGCTCTCTGGTAGTACAATGGAGCAGGTGCGTCTGAGTGCTCCAGTCGAGCGTTTCCTATCGCGACAAAAAAAAAAAGAAAAAAAGCGAAGAAGAATATACTGCAGTTTTCCTCGGCAAAACTTACTTTTGCTACCTTTTTTTAAATTTTTGTACTTCTTCCGAAAATTATCACCTGTTGGTTCCGCATTTACGGTTAATTTTTTTGCGATATCAGGCTATGCCTTTGCCTTATCCTTAGAATTTTTTCTGTCCATTCTTTTACATTTTATGACGTTTTTTTTTTTTTCTTTATCAACACAATCTAGTAAAAATGCAATTTCTTTTGAGGAAAAATTGGAGCTTCTCTTAAATTGATTCATTGTTCAAATTTTTGTTATTAACAACCGATCTAGCAGTATAGAATCGATAGATTTCGATAGTTTTTTGACAGCTGAATCGATAAATCATGCAGTGATACCAAATTAAACCACATTTCATGGAGTCAAATTAATGATGTATGTTTTATCGCGATCCGGCATCCAGAAGCCGAGATCTTGCAAAATTCAGACATTTTTTTGTATTCACCTTTCTTCGTTCACCTCTTCGCAATCTTTAGGAGCAGAGCCAACTGGCTAATGGAAGGGGGATGGTGTGGTACTGTTCGTATTTTCTTATTCTTCGCCTTCCTTTTCTGTTATACCTGTCTGACGGGTTGTGTTTGCGTGTGCTCTGGTCGGGATTCCCACTGGGGAAGTCATAATTGAGCAATGATATTTCAAAAAATAACTAAATGAGTGTCAACTAAAATGCGAGGGAAGCAAGACGAGCACTGGTCTATAGTTAGTTAGTCTATAGATATATGTAGCAATACGAGCGAAAATTAAGCTATTTTCAATATGTCACCATTGGCAATATTTTTAAAGCAGTCTAGCCTTAAAAAGAGCTATAATTTTCTTGCGGACAAGTTTTCTGTGCAAGGCATGAAATCGATCGATACCTACCAGTTCACAAGGTTGAATGTTGTTCGAAGTGAATAAAAAGAGATTGTCTGTTGATTTGCAGCGAATTTGTCCGACTATTGAACCAAATCTTGTGTTGCTGAATTTCTATGTAACAGACTTTTCGTAAGTTCAAGGCATTATGATTATCCCGCAAGCAGTTATATTTCCTATATTCAAATTTTGCTTATGCATTCCCAGTTACACCATTTCCGGAGTACAATAAATTCCTACGTTTGGACAACTTTCAAAAACTATGCGCCACTTGATACATTTCTGCATAGAAACCATTCCATGACTTCCTTATACGGTTGTCAGCTACAGTGTGAGGCCACACTTTATGCCGCATTTCGCAATAAACAGTTTACAGTAAATTTACCTCACGAGGTTTTTGGCACTAAAAAGCAAATAAAAGTGTTGTATCTGTAAAGACCTGGAACTCTTTCTACGTTTCAGGTCATTGTTTATGATGTACAAGGGAATTTATTTATTTTCATATTTTATTCAAGTTTGTTGCCAACAATTTTACGTTTTATTTGTTTAACGATACAGTTAGGTAGCAATGTGACGTCTAAAATCTTTTACTACCTGATTGCCGTTTAACACTTTAAAGTATCTGCAGAAACCACGAATCGAAAGGATTCACTTCATTTGTTGTCGTCACCAATCGTACAAGTACTTCTATCCGTCATTTGTTCATTTCCTTGATGTACATTCAGTAGGTACGTACCTAACGAGATAATGAGCTGAATAAGCGAAACTTTCTTTACTTCTGGCAAGTATTTCATTCAGGGCGACACTCTTAAGATATCTCTAGGCGTTTCCATCGCACCCTCTTAGGTTACTGCTTGTCACTCAAATATTCCCTTTGAAAGTGCCTCAGGAAGAAATTTGTACAACTTGGTGTTATCACCTTTGAAGTTATCCTTCAGATTACCCTTGTTTGTTTTAATGGGAGTCTTTATGAGCTTGAAAACTTTCATGGTTGATTATCGTACAGGTTGAGTAAGCGATTATGTGAAGTGCGGATTTTCCGTGTGCGAGTAAATGCGGAAGCCACTTGAACATTTCGGAGCTGTAATTGAGAACAGGGGTAACAAGTTGTAAAGATGTTCTTCTATTACTTTTCATCCACTTTGTGGTATGCAGATAAGATAATTTAACTTTCCTATGATAATTCTAGGGGAGTAGAATCATTCAAGAGGTTTGAGGGAAAAAGTAAGAGGGATAGAAGTGTTAGGTTATAAGATTAGATATACTCGTAATTGTTACTCAGAGCATTCAGACTAAACATTTTTATATGTGCTGTCAGCTTTAGTTGATTCTAAAAGTAGTTTGCTCCGTCAGGCATGAAAGCTGTGTATGGATTCAATTGTGTTGTGTTTTCTCATCGGTATTTCATGACGAATTTATTACTCACAAGACGCTTAACTACACCTCTAGTGGAGTTACTACAGACTGATTGAACTGACAAAATGATAGCAGCCGCAGATAAAGTATTTCAAGCACAGCTAAAATTGACAGTTCTAGTTGACTTAAACCTTCCAAGTCAAAGGAGACCATACCAGTAGCAAACAACGTATACTCAGCATATAAACTTTTTTTTTTTTTTTGTAAAAACCCGGTAATAGGTATAGTGACCCCATGATACACTTACACTGTCATACATGGTTAGATTCTAAATACATACTAAAATATTAGCCCTTACTTGAAATCAACGAAACAGTTTTTGAACAGATAGATAATTGCATTATTGCAGGCACTTTTTCTGCAATGAAAGAGGATATGAGGAGGTCGACGGAATTAGAATTCGGGTTTTACGATGAGCACAGTTGTAGCTGACAATTGATCAAGGGATAGTACAGCCTCACTCGGATCTCTGTGTATATTATTTGTTTATATGACATATACGTAAGATACCAGACCTGAAAATAGCAACAAAAAAAAAGCAGAGAGTACGGAGGGCCTGTATCGGGAGCTGGAGAAAATATTTTCCCCGGTTGCTGATGCAAACCAGGCTATCCAGGAGCTGCGAAGACACAATATGAACAAGAGTGCCACTATCTTCAAAATAGCCGCCCAAAGAAGGAAGAATGCTCAGGATATTCGTTCGCCAAAGTTCATTAGCAATGCTCATGGCCAGCTTCTTGTGGATGACGACAAAATTCTGCAGAGGTGGCGGCAGTATTGTGAAGAGCTTTTGAATGAACAGTTTCCCCGGCTATACTTTCCAAGAGCCACCCCTAACTGTGAAGAAATACCCGACATTACAGTCGAAGAAGTTAGTGAGGCGGTCAAATACTCCAAAAAACGAAAAGCAATTGGGCCAGACGAAATACCCTCTGAGTTCTGGAAAAAGATGGGAGATATCGGGTTCAGATGGCTCAGAATTCTCATCTCCAAATTCGTGAGAGGTGATCCAATGCCGAATCAATGGAGGGAAAGTTACCTTCTCCCTGTATACAAAGGGAAGGGTGATACGCGAAACTGTGATAACTACCGTTCGATCAAGCTGATGTCACACACCATGAAGATCGTTGAGCGGGTATTAGGTGGCCGACTGCGAAAAATAATACGGCTATCTGATGATCAGTGCGGGTTTGTCTCGGGTAAATCAACCACAGATGCAATCCAAAGTATAAGGATCATAATGGAAAAACATCGTGATTCCTTAAGGGATTTGCATATTGTATTGGTTGACTTTGAAAAGGCATTCGACAGACAACCACGAGATCTGATATGGGTGGCGCTAAGACACCGAGGGGTTCCAGAAACCTATGTACAGATGATTATGGACATGTACGAAGGAGCAAAGACAAAAGTAAGATGCCCCGCTGGAGTAACCGAAGAGTTCCCAATCAAAGTCGGGGTACAACAGGGAAGCGTTTTAAGTCCTTTGCTCTTTATTACAGTCCTTGATTATCTGCTTGAAGGTAAAGTGATGGACCCCAAGGTACATCAGTTATTCTTTGCTGACGATGGAGCCATCATAAGTGAGGATCCTACATCCCTGCAACGAGCACTTGATGTGTGGGTGGACGTTTTGGAGGGAAATGGGTATCGCATTAGTTCAAAAAAGACAGAGTACTTGTGCTGCCCGTTCTCTGATCCACTCAGGCCTATTCCAGACATTTATTTGAATGGAACAGTGCTTCCCAAGTGCGAAAAGTTCAAATATCTGGGATCTATGATCAATAGCAAAGCAACTTGTGATGACGACATCAATCATCGTGTAAGCGTAGGGTGGATGAAGTGGCGAGAAAATTCCGCTATCTTCTGTGACAGAAAAATGCCCCCTAAGTTGAAAGGAAGGCTCTACACCGCAGTTGTACGTCCAGCGCTCACATACGGTTCACAGTGTTGGACGATGTACAAAAAGTATGAGAGTAAATTAACGGCAGCTGAGATGAAGATGCTTCGCATGACAGCAGGAGTGACAAAGCTTGATCGAATAAGAAGTTCGAAGATCCGTGGAAGCTTTCACATCAAGGAAACCATCGTACAAAAAATAGAGCGTGACCGGCTCAGTTGGTATTGCCACGTTCAAAGAAGAGATCATTTGAACCCTGTTAAAAAGGCAATATCAATGCACGTTCCAAAGACATCGCGATGTAGGAAAGGCAGGCCTATAAACGCCTGGATCAGACAAATGCGACGACATCGGCATTTCATTGGCCTCAGTAACCGAGTGATCCAAAATCGGCAGGCCTGCCGATATTTTCTGAGGTCAAATAGGCGAACCCCACAGGCGGATCAGTAGAAATGCGGTGAAGTGGGAGGGTTGTGATCCCTTGTTTTCGGATCATGGCCTCGCTGATAAAAGGAAGAAGAAGTTTACAGTTCGCTGTTATTGTTAAAAAAATATTGTCGGAGTGCCGTCTTTATAGCTGCGCTAAGATCCTGGCATTCATACAGAAATTAGGCTGTTTTCTTCTCCGCATCCGTGGTCTGACAAGTCACCACAATCGTTGCATAGGTAGACCACAACAAAATGTTTAAATGTGGTCGACCAAGCGCAAGAAAGTTCATGCTCTTCTTTTATAGAAACATGTCCACAGATCTGTCGGATGCTACGGATCTGACCGATTTGTCAGATCTGTTGGATTTAATTGATTTGTCGGATCTATCGGATTTGTAAGATCTGTTGAATTTGTCGCATTTGTCGGATTTTTCGATATGCCGGATCTGTCGGACTTAAAGGATTTGTCGTATCAGTCGGATTTGACGGATTTGTTGGATTTGTCGGATCTGCCGGATTTGTCAGTGCAGTGTGAGTGCAGTGCGGATGCAGTGCGAATGAAGTGCGGAGGCAGTGCGGGTACAGTATGGGTGTAGAGCGGGTGCACTGCTGAACCAAAGATGATCCAGTGCGGATACATTGTCAATGTAGTGCTGATGTTGTGCAGTTTTTGTGCAGATGCTGTGCGTACAGTGCAGATGTAGTGCTAGTTTAGTGCGGATGCAGTACAGATGCTGTGCGCTTGCAATGCGAGTGCAGTATGGGTGCATTGCGAATGCTGTGTGGATGCAGTGCGGGTGCAGTGCTGGTTCAGAACGGACGCTGTGAGAATGCAGTGTGGATGCAATGCGGATGCAGTGCTTATGCAGTGGGCTTGTAATGTAGGCGTTGTGCGGATTTAGTATGAAAAAGATCTGGAGAAAAAACTTTGGAGAGATTCACAACTGAACAAAGAACCAGAATAATACAATTTTATTAATTTTACCAAAAGAATTTTGCTCTATGAAGGAAGGATTAGGCGCTTAGTTGATGACCCAAATCCGCAATCCATTCACCACTGTCGGTTGCATTTCGTTAGATGTATGGTGTGGTGTGATTTTACACATGAGAGGATCACTCTTCTAAAATGAAGATAAAAGTGCAATCATGGTTACTGAAGAGCGGTTTCGGTTATCGGTTTATGAATAAACATTTTTGACATTTTTCTGTTGAAAACAGGCCTAAGATGTAATTTTAGCAGGATGGAGCTATCGTTCATACTAACCAAATCACAATGGCAGCTTTAAAGCAAATTTTTGGAGAATGAGTAATTTCTAAAAATTCGGCAGGCTTGACGACCGAGTTTTTCTTTGGGATCATCTAACTTCATTTGCATTGTTCAATTTTAATGCTAAGACAAATTTTTCTTAGAAAACTATGAAAGCAAATTTTTCAGGGATTCTGATGGTTCAAGCTACTTTCTTGGTTTTTATTTTTTTTTTTTCATTTTTCCGTAGACATCCCCGTATCCCGATACACTATAGTAGTAAGTCACCGTAATTAGAGCTGAGAGACATAAGCTCGCAGTGACACTGTTTTATTTTGTCGCCTTTGATGGCTGCTTGCCTGTCTATATGCCTGTATATGCAGATGAACAGAAGGAGCAGATGAGCAGAAGGCTCCACGTTGAAGGTACTGCCATGGCTTGAAAGCCTTATTGACGGTTTTTTTCTGGATAAGGCCCAGAGTTTATGTTCGTTTCCAAATTCGAGCCTTCCGAGAAAACAGATACATATGTCCCTTAAGCTAACTACGCCTCCTTTCCTGCAGTCACATACACGGTCACACACTCCGACAGACGACACATCCATTGCAAAATATGCGATATAATGGAACCTGTTAATTCAGGAGGGAAGAAGACCTGGCCATGCAAGAAGTCCACATCCTTTTTCTAAAATATTCAAGGCACATATGTAGCTGCCTGTAGCAGAAACGGTAGGCGGTAGTACCCTCGGCATATTCGGATGGTCTAGACATCATTTTGTAGTCTTGACTTCGGCCATATTGAAGACTCAATGTCTAAGAGGGTGGCTTGAGCGAAGTCCTAGCGCTAAAGCGATCCTTCTATTGTCGTTACCACTTCATACAAAGCTTCCTCTACCGGTCTGCTTATCGTGCACGATTGGACTGGTGAGATGTTCCTCGAAATTGCTTTGGAGGACCAATTTATAATAATCTTTTAGGCCGAATGATCTGAAGTTCTTTGGCTTGTAACGAAGCGTTACACTTTTGATCGCCTCCACTGTAGTTCACTTTCACGGCCGCTACTGTCCATAGCTGGTTCAGCATAAAGAAACAACCCTCAACGATGATCGCGCCACCCGAACATGACCACCACTCTTAATCTCATTGGCCAAGTGGTTTGCAAAAGTGAATTGCATCCACTTTTACAATTTGCATTGGCTTTTTGCAGAAAATTTCATAAGGCGGAGATTGGGAGATGTGGTCGACGGAGTTCCTCACCCAGTTGTTTTGTACCGATCTCGAGTACTTGTGAGTCAACTCTCCAACGTGGTAATACCACAGCAATTTTTCATCGTCTGCCTTCCAGACTTAGACGATTCATATATCGGGCCTGCTGCTGACCACAGCCGACCCGTTAGTAAGCTTTTGGGCTTTTCCTCCTCTAGGAGAAGCCTTTGCTGATCCTGTCCATATTGGAGGATCGAACCTTGTTCCGAGGAGCTTACCGCGCTGTTGATAGCTAAGTGCCTGCTTTAAGCAAGTGTTGCTAAGTGACGGCCTCAAGCCGCTGCTGCCTAAGTGACGTCTCTGAGACGTTGCTGCCAAGTGACTGCCACAAGCGTTTGCTGCCAAGTGTCTGCCATAAACGGATGCTGCCTAAGTGACGGCCCCAAGCCATTGCTGCCAAGTGACTGCCACAAGCGCTTGCTGCCAAAGTGACTGCCACAAGCGGTTGCTGCCAAGTGTCTGCCACAAGCGGATGCTGCCTAAGTGACGGCCCCAAGCCGTTGCTGCCATGTGACTGTCACAAGCGGTTGCTGCCTAAGTGTCTTGCACCAGCAGACGCTATCCAGTGGTTATTAAGATAGTTAGTAAGGTAGAAGTTATAAAGTAAGGCTGACGTAGGTATCCGAATATTATTACGTATAAGACGATTGTTAAGGTCAGCATAGATCGGGCCTCGTTAGATCATAAAATAATCCGATTGTTAAGTAGCTCCATATTAATAAGGCCAGCTAAACTGAAAAATCATTACATTACGGAATAAATAGTTTACCTCTTTTTCCAAAGTTTCGGGTGTTTCTTTGGTAGACCCTGGAGCCGGCGAGTGAAACCTCAGCCTTCGGAAAACACCCTCACAAGCTCGAAGTGGTTACCCGCCTTTGGTAATAAAATTACATTTACTTCTCTGCATTACTAAATTACTTAGGCGGGTCTACAATTAGAGGTGAACCTGGGCTTCAACCAACAAGCTTCTCTATTGTTGTATTAGCGCAATGGAAGCTCCTTTTAAAAATGTGTACGAACCATGGAACAACCAAACGCTCCTTGCGCTTTGTATGTGGAGAAGGTGTCTATATATCCCATGCTACTATATTTTCGTCCACTCCCTAGGAGTGAGTACCGATAAAAAGGACTAGTGCTCTTCGGTTCGGTTCCCCTATTCACATTTTCGTGTCAACTGAATATATATGTCAGTGAATAACCAACGACATATTTTACCCCGACCCAAGGTCTTTTAGTGCAAATTCTTAAAATCAAATCTAAAATATGAACCACCTAAAATTCGAAATAATTTCAACATATCTCTGTGCCTTGTGCCAACCACAAGGAGCAAGACACCGCAATGCTCCCGACAACCTGGAGCCATTTATAACCTTTGCTAAGTTAAAAGAAATTTCCTTAGCCATCTTCGGGAAGAGTGTACTGTCACTCGACCTTGCCAAAGTCGGTACTCTTCTGTACGCTTTTATTTCCCCCGACCAGGCACTTTGAAACGAAACGAAAATCTTATTTTCACATTTATGATTCTTGTCCCTCACATCCAACTGTCTCACTATGCACTTACGAGAGCTATGGTGGCGCACATACGCAAGCTGTCATCTACGAAAGAGATCCTTTTTACTTTCATTCTCAATGTTAGTTATCGCTTTCTTCGTGACTTCAGTCAAGGATAGGGAAATCAACGCTTTCGTCGTAGCCGCAGTCGTCCTCATTCTCCCCCTTGTCCTCGTCCTCGTAGCCTTCTTCTATACATTTCTACTTGAAATGAAAATAAATTCTCAGCTACTGGCTTTCGAAATGCCAGGAGAAAAATTATCCATTTTACCACATCGACCGCATATTTCAAATGGAGAGGTGGTTCCAGAACAACCGGCAGCCGCCTCACTGTCGTTCGCTATAAAATGGGACACGGAATGAAGTCAGCATAGCCAGTGTACTGAAATGACTACACGAGCAAAATGAGACAATGAGTTGTGAATGTGTACCTTTGGCGTCTGGTATACGCTCTGTGAATTTATATCACCCGCGGGGCAAGAATTCACATTTGTTTTATCCTCTTAGAAGGAAGTACACCAAACGAAGAGATGTTTTACTCGTTGATGCGAGGAAGGAAGTACGATTGTATGCATAAATCCTGACTGTCAAAAAGTATGCCATGAGGTGTGCAAAGCAATGCTCACGCTATGTATTGAAAAACATGAAAAGGATAGTCACAGCCCCTTTAACGCGAATGAATTATAAAAAAAAATTTAAAATTTAACTTTAACGAACCTTTCCATCGCGGGCTTTGTCTTAAACATTTGATGTGATATCATGGCGGAAGAATCCACAAAGACAAATTAGAAAAAGAAAATTGTGTTTGCCATAGAAACTTTCAGGCAGGTTCAGCAAAGAACACTTCAACCTTTGTCCAGAAATCGGCTTGTTGGTAAGGATCTAGTTATGCAGTTTAACACGACAAGTGTCAGTGTTCGTGTTCAAATTATAGGTTTTCTCTTTTTTTCTACAAAACTCTAAGACTGCCTTTCAATACATTAACAAGGTTGACAATCAAATCTGTTCAACAATTTAGTAAAAATAGTAGACGTAGCTAGGCAGCATTTTCTAAACAAAATAGAGATGAGCATTTAAACTCTTCGGCAGGTGTTGTTAAAAACTTTTGTCAGCTCTCGGTTACTTGGTGATTCTACGATACGAGTATAAAAGGAACCACTGTGGCATGGGCGTTTACATAATTTTGTTTGTAATGACATGCTCTATACTAGACTTACCGCTAATGGGTATTGGGACTCACACTCCAAGCTCGATTCTACAGTGGTCCATGTGCAGCATTGAGTTTATTACTAGAACTAGCAAATTTCTAACACCAATAGTGACAGAAATGGATCTAGCGTCTCGAGACAAAAGAAATGAATTCCTATCGACTTCCTGAATTCCATTGTCTTTTGTCGCTTTTTAACGATTCCTAGTGACTTTCTCAGATTCGACGGCTTCTGACGGATAGATAGATGGATGATGATAAGGCTCCTTGCATTAGTCCAAAACCGTCAAGAGTTACTATCCGGTTACTGAAATGTGCGATTAATGAGCGAAAGTTTTAAGGTTCGAATCCTAGAAAACACCAGTAATACTTTTCATCGATTCAAGCTACGAGTATCTCCAGTAAAATTCTCCGAGGGTAAGCCTTCGTGAAAAAGCTTCTCAATAACAACACAAAACTGCAGGGTTTCTATTCGTATAACACGCACAAAGCGTAGGGCTGCGAGAAATTAGGCCCTTAGTTTTTGCTCTAGTGACCCAAACCGGGTTTGGGACTGTCACTAGTTTCCCCACCAATCACTAACCAGATCTCCGCATTAATGGATAATAAGAATTCCAGATGCCTTGTCAGTAGGTAGAAGCAGTTGTAACAGCTAACCATGCTGATACATAATTAACACAAAAAGTGCCATTTTAATACGAGTACTACAACTCAAGTCACCTAAACGGATGTAAAACGGGCGTGGCTTGTAGGAAAAGAGAGAAAGAGTAAAGATTATTCAAATCCACCCGTCGCATTGAGGAAACTGATAATGTCCCAACGCTTATCTCAGCTAATTCTATCAGGTTGTCAAAAAAGGGTTTACCTAATGTGAGCTGTCTGGCCTTGCCTAGAACCGGACACTTACAAAGCAAGTGTAAGATAGTTTCTTTCTCGTTAGCAGTATTACAGCTGCGACAGTGAACATTAAAAGGAATACCTATTCTGGCCGCATGAACACCGATGCGACAATGGCCAGTACTAACTGCCAGAACTCTTGCGATATCTGCACGGTTTCCGTTTAGTAGATCTTGCGTTCTTTTCCGGAAGTATTTGGGTCACATCTGCCTGGAGATGACACAGTTCCGCACCCCCTGCCATCTGCTATCAGCCTTTAGCAGATAATGCGCGAAGATGCCTCCCTTGAGGACCCCCAACGGGACGTTCACCTCCTTTGCTAGGGAAACATCAAGGGCAGATCCCTGTCTCGCGAGTTCATCAGCTCGCTCATTTCCCTCAAAGTTGCTGCGACCCGGAACCCAAAGGAGACAGATCCGTAACCGATGACCTAACGAGCTCATTTTTGCTCTGTTCTACTTGCCTCGAGGATATGGTAGATACTATAGCCTTGATAGCGGCCTGGCTGTCAATGAGGATAGCAATGGTATTAAGAGGTGTAGAGGTTTGCTTAAGTAGAAGCAGGCCTCACGTACAGCAAAAACTTCCGCCTGGAAGACACTGCACGAATCAGGAAGCCGGTAAGACGTGGAAATATTGAAGGAATCAGAGAATATCGCCGCCCCTACCCCACAGTCCATTTTTGAACCGTCGGAGAAATTTGTTGTTTCGAACTCATTTGTCAGTTCCCCAGTTTCTCATTCGGCCCTGGTTGGGAATCTGACCATGACGTCATTTCTAAAGTTCACTGTGGGAGTTATGTATAGTCGGTCATATTAGCTGCCAGATCCTGCGGTAGCAGATTCGGGATACTATTGTGACCATAAGGATTGGTACACCAGCATCCTGTTTCCCTTAGCCTGACCGCACTAGATGATGATAGATGCATAATGTGAAGATAGAGTGGCAAAAGGTGCAGGATAACGTTCAAGGCTTCGGTTGGACATGTTCTCATAGCACCCGTTGAGCCTATAGCCGCAGTTCTTTGTACCCTGTTGATAAGTTTGATGTTATAAGCTTTCCTTAACGCAGGCCACCATACTAGCGATGCATAGGAAAGAATGGGACCCACGACAGCAGTGTACATCCATAAGACCATCTTCGGGCGAAGTCCCCACTTCTTACCAAAGGTCTTGCTGCAAGCATAGAAAGCGACAAAGTCCTTCTTTGCCCGCTGGTCAGTGTTAAGCTTCCAGCTTAGTTTTGGATCAAGTACCACACCTAGGTACTTAGCACTGGAGGATAGGAAGAGTAGATGATTGTTTAGCCGTGGAAGCGTAAAGGTCGGTATTTTAGTTCTAGTGGTAAAGAGCATCAGTTCAGTTTTGCTTGCGTTGACGCTGAGTCCACATCCAGTGGCCCATGTGCTAATATTGTCCAAGGCACCTTCCATAATCTTACTGATTACGGATGGAAACATCCCCGATACCAGTATTACCACGTCATTCGCATACTTCACACTCTAAACTGCATCTCTGTCAAGTCTACACAAGATTTTGTTGATGACCATAGAAGAAGAGATAAGACCCTACCTTGAGGAGTTTCTCTAACAACATATATGGTGGAGCTGCTGTTGCCGAGAGCCGATTGAATGATTCTAGTTCTTAGCATTGTTAATATCCATTTGCTAATAAACTTTTCTACACCCAGTTGATCGGATCAGAGTTTCCTGAATCGATTCCGTACTGACGATATTGTCACAGAAGACAGAAAAAAGAATGAAAGAAAATCGAAAGAACTTCTTGAACCAGTCGGTCACTTCAAAGTTTTGTTTCTTAAACCTGAGTCCATATACCATAAAACCAGTGCTAAAGGGCGTCACTATCCCAATTTTCAATGAAACTAAGTTCTTGAAAGTATTGATAGATACAAAATGTCTTTTATCTAAACATATCAGGATAAGGATGTCTTCAACACGACATGAGTCCTATCATCAAGAAAGGTCCTCTGAATCTATTCCAAATACCATATATCGGCTGTTTGCAGAAAGGAGTTTTCGCGTAATCGCCAAATTTTAGAGGATGGCTTGCCTCAGCTGCTACACTCGTCTGTAGTGACAGACAGCTGCAAAGAGAGCGGAGCGTAACTATCGGAATCCAAAGAAGAATACCCAGATGGAATGCGGGCAAACTCAACGAAGAACTCCTCACCTCGGTGACAGATAGAGGGTAAGAAGCGATTCTAGACATGACAGGACCTCCCGAAAGGAAAGTAGATGGCACAATGCGCCTAATACATCAGGCGCGCGACGCCTCGATGCCCCGGATAAGAAAACCAAATAACCACTGGAAGTCCGTATACTGGTGGACGGAGGAAATCGCAGACCTCAGGAAAATTTTCCTACATTTTAGACGCAAGGTAATGAGGGGAGAAGAAGAAACGCTGAAACTACCGAAAACACTATGGTGGAGTACAGAGCAGCAAAACTGGAGCTTAAGAAATCCATTAAGAGGAGTGGGAAGAGCTTCGGAGAGACATCAATATGTGGCTCCAAGATCTGGGCTGACGAGCTCAAAAGGAGATATACAGGAAGAAAGTGGCCGCGGTGCAACGTATAGGAGCCCTTCGGATAACAAGTTCATACCAAACAGTTCCGGAGCCAGCAGCCCTAGTAGTCGCAGGAGTGACGCCCATTGATCTTCTAGCAGCAGCAAGGAAGTAGGTCCAAGACAAGAAGGCGGAAGTAGGCGCGGCAACAGCAGCTAAAGAAGCGAAGCAACTCTCGAAGCAGGAGTGGCAAAACAGATGGAACGCCGAAACGAGGGGAAGGTGGACCTACCGGTTGATCAGAGACGTTGCTGCGTGGACGGAGCAGGAGCACGGTGAAATGAATTATTTTATCACCCAGTTCCTTACCGGGTATGGTTACTTCAACCGGTACCCGCACAAGATGAGAAAAGTAGGGAGCGCAGCCTGGCAATACGGAGACTCTTTATAAGACGATGCGTATCACACCTTTCTTTTACCTGTAACAGGTGGGCAGCAGAAAGAAATAGCCTGGAGTCAGAGATAGGCAACTTTTCTGAAAAAATTGCCGTAAACAAGATGGTCTCGAGTATCGACATGTGGAATAAAATATCTTTATTCATTGAGACGGTACTCAGATCAAAAAAGATAAAAGAGAAAGTAATTATACCCTCAGCAAGTTTACCAAATTGATGAAAGTCTTACCGGCAAGATATTGTAAGCCCGCACCAGAGGAAAAAAGTGAAAAAGCCGATCTCCAGAGGGAAAAGAAAAGGACACCACTCTAAAGTAAGCTAAAGCGGTTCCAGAGTGGGTGGTGTCAGGTTGAAAAGGGGTTAAAGGTGTTTTTTCTTTAGTGAATAGGAGTCTCACACTACGTGAAACAGAGCGAGACTGTTTCTCGTGCGCATTAGCGTTTTCCCACAACCCCCTGGCAAATAACGGCCTTGGTCATTCTTCAATCCACTTGCAAAATAATTCGTGAAAGCAAAACCTCTCTAGATTCAGTCACAAAGTAGAATTCTCTGCTTCTTATCTAGATCCCAGCTCATATTGGTATCGTCGGAAGTGGAATATACGAAGAGATTATTACTTACTTACTTATGTCCTGTATCCCCTTGTGGGTCCTAGGGCCTCTACTACGCCTACGCGCCATCGTGTACGGTTTCTGGCAATGTGTCTGAGTTCTCCCCAACTTTTCCATAACTGCCGTGCCTCCTTCTCGACTGTTCTGCGCCATGTTTTCCTTGGACCGCCAGGTCTTCTGCCATCCTGAGTTAAAGGGTTCCATTGCATAGCATGGTTCGCTATGGAGCTGTCACCCTTTCGGAACGTGTGACCAATCCACTGCCACTTCCGCCGTTGGATAGTTGTGCCTATTGGTTCCTGACCCGTTCTCTCGTAAAGGTGTTCGTTAGAGATACGATTGGGCCAGAAAATCCTTAAGATATTGCGCAGACACCTATTAACGAACGTTTGCAGCTTTCTGGTGATAGTAGTGGTCACTCTCCACGTGCTGCAACCATATAGCAGCACGGATTCAACGTTGGAGCGGAACAGTCTTATTTTGGTGCTCAAACTGATTGCATTGCTTCGCCATATTTTGGACAACATCCCGAACGCGGACTTTGCTTTGGCGATCCTGTTGGCTATATCCAGTTCGGTTCCACCATCGGTCGAGACAATACTCCCAAGATACTGGAAATCCTCTACTCTCTCTACCGGTTGTCCAGCAATGCATATTTGAGCCGATGAGTTAGTTCCAAGGCTGATGATTTTAGTTTTCGTCGTATTAATTTTCAGCCCGACGACACCTGCCTCCCTCTCCACATCTGCTGTCATTTGGTGGAGGTCCATAATTCTGTGGGAGAGTAAGCATACATCGTCTGCGTAGTCAAGATGCTTCAGTTGAGATGTAAGAGTCCATCGAATTCCTCCGTTTCCCGTCGACAAAGCTGCATGAAGCACATCGCTAATCACCAATAGGAATAATATTGGTGAAAGGATACAGCCTTGTCTTACCCCACTTTGGATCTCAAATTCCTCAGACAACCTTCCCCTGTGCAGAACGTGACATTTGGAGCCTTCATATGTAGCTTTGATAATAGCAATTAGTTTATCGGGAATGCCTCTCCTGCGTAAGGCACGCCAAATAAACTCCCTGTTGACACTATCGAACGCCTTCTCAAAATCGATGAACAGCAGGTGCAGTGGCGATCGATATTCAACACACTGTTCGATGATAATCCGCAGGGTGTTGATGTGGTCGGCACAGGAGGATCCAGAGCGGAAACCTGCTTGTTCGGCATCGAGTGTGTCTTCGAGATGTTGTTTGATTCGCTCAAGGATGATTTTAGCTATTATCTTAGCTACAGCAGGCAGCACGCAGATACCCCTCCAGTTTCCGCACTCCATTAAATTTCCTTTCTTAGGAAGCTTGACGATCATTCCCTTTTTCCACTCGTTAGGAAAGCTCTCAGCTTCCCAAGCTCTATCTGTAAGTGGAAGCAGAAGCTCAGCCGATGTTGTTGGCGTTGCTCGTAAGAGCTCTGCTGGAATACCGTCAAGTCCTACCGCCTTGTTGGTTTTGAGTGCCTTGATCGCGGTAATGATCTCATTTTTATCGGGAGTCGTGGTGCGTATTCGGGAACTTCTCACCTCGGGCATCTCAGTCTGATTTGGGAGCATGTCGCTAGCGAATACACGGTTCAAAACCGTAGCAAAATGCTCTTTCCATCTCTTGAGCTGGTCCTCATCCAAAATGAGCAAGGAGCCGTCTAGGCTTTTCACTGGGTATTGGCTGGAGCTGCGACCACCTGTCAGCTCTTTCGTGATTCTGTAGACAGTCCTGCTGTCGCACCTCCGTGCAGCTTCTTCTGCTTCTGTAGCCAGCGCGTTGATGTAGTTGCGCTTGTCACGTCGTACGCTACGCTGAACTTCTCTCATCTTCATACGATATAGGGACTCTAGCTCGCTTCTCCCTGCTGCTGGGGTAGCTGCAACGCGAGCTTTTAGCTGTTTTCGTTCGTCAATCCGTCTCCAGGTATCCTCGGAAAGCCACGCCCTATGTCTTCCCTGCGATCGACCGACAATTCTTTCAGCACCAGATGTAAAAACATTTTTCACAGCACACCAATGGTCTTGGATGGTTGCGGGCATTGAGCTGCTGATTGCTTCCACACCTTGCGAAAAGTGCTCCCTTAATTGTTGGCGCACTGAGGGATCACTAAGTCTATCGATGTTGAACCTGGGCATTCTTGTGTTGTCGTGGGATCTTCGAACTGCAGCAGTGCGTAGTTGGAGAGTAGCTATCATAAGATGGTGATCACGTACTATCCCCACATCTGCCCCTCGTCTGTTTCGGACGTCCAGGAGACTGCTTCTAAAGCGGCGGCTGATAGCAAAATGGTCAATTTGGTTGGAGGTTGCTTGCCTGTCATTGGAAACCCAGCTCACTTTGTGGCAGGTCTTGTGCTCAAACATGGTGCCACCTATCACAAGGCGGTTGGCATTGCAGAAATCCACAAACCTTTCGCCGTTGTCATTGCGGTTGCCTAGTCCATGCTTCCCGATTACATGCTTGAGCCCTTCGTTGTCGCTGCCTACCTTGGCATTCAAATCCCCCATCACTATGACAATGTCTCCATTTGGTGTTGTGTTGAAGACGGCGCTTAAGAGATTGTAGAAGCTCTCCTTTTCGTCCTCAGACGAACTATTCGTTGGGGCGTAACACTGTATGATGATGACGCGTCGTACTCTAGTCCGGAATCTGGCCGTCAAAATCCTATCACCATGAGGCTGCCAGGAAATCAGGCCCTTGCGTGCTGTTGTTGTTAGCAGTAGTCCGACTCCATATTCCCGCGGACTTCCGGATGGTCTTCCAGAATAGAGTAGTACAGTGTTACGCGTTGGAGACTGGTACTCGCCCGCTTCTAACCATCTTACTTCACTTACCCCCAAAATGTCCAGTTTATATCGCATGAATTCCTTTTCCAGTTGGAGGAATCTGGCATTGTAAGGACCTTCTCTTCCCGAGTCGAGGAGCGTCTTTACATTCCAGAAACCTATCTTTGTCCGGGTACAATAGCCAAAAGTCGTCAACATGTGATCAGTCCTTATCCGAGGCATAGTGTCGGTTTCAGTAGCGAGCTGGTTTCAGTAACGCAGGTTGCTGGCCCACGTTACCTAGCCTAGAATCAAGGCCCTAGACAACCCGCACTTACAATTTTGGCCTATACGTATAAGGGTTTATACGTATAGTTGCCCGGGGACCACCACTAGGAGGTAAAGTAAGCACTTCATCACGAACTTGATTGTTGCGCTACTGGCCCAAGCCAAGTTTTGGGCAGTCAGTAGTTTCCCGATTAATCGCAATGCAGGTCCCCAAAGAAGAGATTATTAGGCAAAGCTCTAAAGAGCATTTCTGAAGACATGAATCTGTATTGTATCTCTCCTTCCTCGGTTAGGGCTTCCATTGACGATTGAATTTCTCACGAACACAATTGTATGTGACATGACTCACTAGGGCTAACTAAGCGGATTGTACTGGAAGTCTGTAAGAAATCTGTGGAACTCTTGCTGTCTCTCAATAGAAAAAACTACTGGTATCCTATTTGAGTTTTGGTAGGGCAATTTGCTTTTACTAAGCATCTTCAGGTGTGGAAAGAGCGACGACTCCACAGAACACTTTCTTTGTTATTGCTCTGCTTTTGCTCGTATCAGGTGGCTGATTTTTGGTGCTGATGTAGTAAGTGCTGATATCATAAGCTTCTCATTACTAAAGTGCTTACTTGAATTTCGACGAAAAACAAGAAAATTTCAGTCAAATGGGTAAGGTGGGGTTTTGCTTCCTAGTAAAACAATGGATCAGTTGCGTCTCAGTGCTCCAGTGGAGGGTTTCCTATCCCGACAAAAAAAAAAAAGACTAGATGTTGGCTGTCGGTCGACAAAGATATCTCTGATATATATATGCCTGCTTAGAAGGGCTTAGGCTACCTGAACAAAAAGACCCCAAAGAAAATATGCCATATAAGATGAAGAAGTATGGCTAAAAGATGTCATAAGTCCTTCCGTAGTTTCTTCTTTCTTCTTCCTTTTTCCTCGAGGTTATGATCCGAAAATAAGGGATCACAACCCTCCCACTTCACCGCATTTCTACTGATCCGCCTGTGGGGTTCGCCTTCCGTAGTTTAGAATCCAATATTTATGTTTGAACCTGTGCGAGTCCAAACATATTCCACAATCTAATGAATTCTTTTCTAAATCTCTAAGCCATTCGTTCGCTTCGGACTCGCTTCCTTCGCTTACGATACACGGCATCGACAGTAAGAGCATTTTAGTGCTTCCACCACGTCCAGATAAACAGTTGATGATAAATGGCATGCTAAACTCATTTACCATGTTCAGAATGTTTTGAGCATAACTCTCCGGAACGATTATTCTGACAAATTTCCCAATTCACCTAAAACAACTCGTGTCAAATGTATTCAATTTCAATCCTATTAATCAGACCAAAAATAATACACACAACCTGCCAACGTCTGGCCGTGTGAGGCTAAATATTCTAATTTATTATATTCCCCATCGCCCGATAGAAATCCCTAGGCGCGAGCGTCGCCGTAATGTCACCTATATGTGACTTATGTCACCGCACACGGCCTTCAGTGGCAGATTTTAATTACGAGTCCGATTCTTTTTTTTTTCGCCACTAGCTTTCCCAGCAGTTTAGTCGCAGTCCATCAGATGAACAATCAACTAAAATAGAAAATAGAAAGCGCACGGTGACATGATGCGCCATGAATTTAAAAAATGAACACCAGATAAATCAACTCAACAATTCTGAATTTTCTTAAAAACGTATATACGAGTATTTTGAGTTTATATTTGGCGGTAGTCGGCCCGACGACAGTGTGAAAATGGCTATTGTCTGACAGTTTTAAGAGGAGTTGGCTGATGATAGCTCGCCTATTTAATTTGGCGGCATGATTCCTGGAAGACAGCAGTGTCATTCTGCGCTTGGGCGCACATCCCTAAGCAGGCATGGCAGAAAGCTGACAGCTTTCAATTCGACCGTGCACTTGCACGTAGGTAATGTCTTCCTGGTTGACTCTTGCATCTCATAGTCGTGAAGCGCAAAGCGGGGCACTCATAACCGAATCGAACAAACACCAGAATAATTTGTATTACGGTTGCCTGGTAGCTTTCCTGTTGGTCAGTTGTTGAGGTTATGCTTTGGGGTATGTCGCCACCTATGGTCATAATTTGCCGTAACCCGAAAAGGATTTACGAAACATAAATTTCGCATGGCGATTGTTGAAATATGGTTATGGCAGACGACTCGGTGCCTGTGGAGGGAGCAGCACTAAAAAACAGGTGCGGAAAATTGATTTATCATTTACCGGGCGTAATTTTCCAACGCCAATTGGTTAGTGTCTATGTTTTGTATGGTGGATTATGAAGGATTGTAAGGCTTATGTTGGGGTTTGAATGGACAACAACGATAAGCTTTGGGGTTATGGTCGTAATTTGAACCTGTAAATCTCGCAATAATAAATTATATGCGCGTATAATACAAAACAAAGGAGAAGTAAACGTAAGGTTGGGGAACATAGTCAAAACCCCTACAATCATATTACCGCTGAACGAGAATGTATGACATTGACTCAAAAAATCTGTAACTGAACGCAGAAAATAGTGTTTTAAAGAGATGACATAGGAGTTACAAACATATATAGGTACATCTAGTGACTATCCATAGGAGAGGACGTGGAAGCAGTCTCTTGTGCCCTCACATCATTGTTATAATAGATCTGCAATGGATTGTTAAGGGCGATACAAAGTAGAACAACTGCTGTGATATCAACTATCGTCTAAATGCTCGACTATTTGCCAATATCCCTGATACACTTTTTGGAGTCATATATCTTATGCGAATGACAGTATTGCAAATAATTTTTTAGGGGAAATGAGAACAAATTAAATGGTTTTGCGACGAGCTAAGGTGTCTCAATGCAAACCGCAAGTTCAAACTATTTTTGTTCCTTTGACAAAGGGTGTATAGTCTATTGACACAAGAAGACCGTGCAATTAGCCAGAAAAGCTTCGCAACTGGACCTTACCATGCTAGACCACTCAGTTCTATGTAACCCACATTGAATTTCTAAAGTTCAACGCTGGTTTGGACTTGGAATATGGAGCGTACCCCTCCTAATAATTAATGAAACACCTTCTTGCTGATGATGATCAAACTTGCAAAAAGGGTAACTTGTTGCAGTGGGGTGTATGCATTTATGTATATGCATTCTTGAAGCGGTAGCAAATATAAAAGCTAGCATAGTCTTAGACAGAATCAAAGAGTATTTAAATTGAACTCTAAGAGTACGTGTCGAACAAGTAGGGTTTTTTGCCAGATCCTTCTGCATAGACCGTATAAAGGAAGAGCCAACAGATGGTGAGGATATTGGTTGTAAATTACTGTCATTTATTGAATTCAATGTGGTTGATCTTTATGACAGATGTCAAGTACAATCTATGGAAATTTTAGCCATGGAGTCGCTTACTACGCAACAACGCATTTTTGTTATTGAATCTTATTACAAAAATGGGCGATCTGTAAAAGTAATATTTCGTAGAATTCGTGAATTTTTCGGTCAACATAATCACCCTAGCAAGTCCGGAATTCGTGCAATGGTGAAGCGTTTTGAAAAAACTGGTTCGGCATCGGGTCAAACTCGATATCAGCATGCTTGGCCAGCACGTACACGCCAAAACATCACCAATGTGAGCGAAAGTGTTGAAAACCAGCCAGGCACCTCAATTCGTCGCCGAAGTCAACAATTGGGCCTCACTTATGGCACTTTACGACGAATTTTAAAAATTGATCTTCATTTGCACGCCTATAAAATAAAAATTACACAACAATTGAAGCCTTTGGACCATCTAGGAAGTCGCCGATTTGTTAAATGGATGTTGGATCACCAGGACAATTTGTCATCGAATTTTATGTTTTCCAATGAAGCCCATTTCTGGATGGATGGGTATTTAAATTAAAAAATTTGTCGTTTCTAGGGACGGGAAAATCCATACGAGATTCACCAAAAAAACCAATGCATCCCAAAAAAGTCACTGTATGGTGCGGATTATGGGTTGGCGGCATCATTGGCCCGTACTTTTTCGAAGATAAGGCCGGAGAGACAGCTACAGTGAATGGAGAACGTTATCACAACATGTTGAACGGCTAATTTTTTTTTTCAAAATTGAATGACTTGGGTCTGGACGATCTCTGGTTTCAACAGGATGGTGCTTACTTACTTACTTAGGTGGCGCTACAGTTCGGGGTGAACCTGGGCCTCAACCAACAAGCCTCTCCATTTAGCTCGGTCTTTAGCTAGTTGCCTCCAGTTGCACACTCCAAGTTGGTCGAGGTCCCCTTGAACTTGTGCGCGCCACCTACGGCGATGATTCCCTCTACTGCGTCGTCCCTCGGGGTTAGATTCGAAGACTCTGCGGGCCGGAGCGTTGGTGTCCATTCGCTTTACATGTCCTAGCCATCTCATACGTCCAATACCCAGTTTTTTGACTAGGTCGATGTCGCTGTACAGCTCGTATAGTTCGTGATTGAATCTTCTCCTCCAAAACCCGTCAACGCAAACGGGACCGAAAATCTTACGAAGAATTTTTCTCTGGAAGCGACCAAGGATATCTTCATCCTCTTTAAATAAAGTCCATGTTTCAGCGCCGTAAAGCAGGACTGGGATGATCAAGGTCTTATATAGAGTCTCCTTAGTTGTTCAAGATAGGGCTTTGCTGTTGAATTGCCTTGGTGCCTTGGACAGGATGGTGCTGCCATCGATCAATCAATTTATTGCGTACTAAATTTGGAGATCGCATTATATCGGTTAGAGGAGAAGTTGATTGGCCGCCAAGGTCATCCGATTTGACACCTTTAGACTTCTACCTGTAGAGTTATTTGAAGAGTAGAGTCTATGCCAATAACCCAGCGACAATTCAGGATCTCAAACATAACATCCAAACTGAAATTGACTCACTTATTCTTCAAAAAGACTTTTGACCTTCGGATGGTCGCTTGCAACAAAGGCCATGGTGGTCAAATGAAAGATGTTGTACTCTACTTGTAATTGCCATGGGCCGCGATTTATTAATCAATAAAGTTCTATATTAATGTCATAATAAATTTGTATTTAATTTAATCAAAACTCCCACCCTTGCTGTTGGCTCACCCTTTACACAACTTGCGGGTCATCATATTGCACTCTCTCCAACATAACTACGAGATCTACATATGAAGGCAGTAAGAGTCATGTTTTGCACAAAAGTAAGTTGTCAGAGGACTTTGAAGTCAAAACTGGGAAAGTGGGGTACAACAGTGTTGATGTGCTTCGAGTAGCACTGACTGATGGAAACCGAAGATTTTTTTTTTCCCAGGGTAGGTGAAAAATCTTCCATAGATACTATGAGAATAGTAAACGCGTGCTCATAGTAGTGTCAGATTCTTACTGACTAAAAAAACACCACCCTTCGATATAAATTTGTTAGATATCGCAACTAAGTATTAACTTATCAAGCAATTTTTCTATCATGAAATAAAAACATTTGGCAGGTTACTTTCCACTGAAAGATCCTGCATATTCCGCAATCTAGACGCGGTTAATCATTATCTCACCAAGTCGAAAGGTTTCGTCCTTTGTAGTCGGCGCAATAAATTGCTCTCATCCAAAATTTGTAGGACTGTATTGTTGACATGTCCGATTAGTCGACTTCTATGCTTTCTCGCAAAGCTTCTAGTTTCAGCTTCGATTGTCGGAATTCCGAGAACTCTGTGGATATCGTCGTTTCTAATATACCACGCTGCTTGGCCAATTTCTCTTAGCACTTTATTTTGAAAAGCTTGTAAAATATTTGAATTTGTTTTCTTGGTACAACCCCAAAGTTATATACCGTAGGTCCACACCGGCTTTAGCGCTTGCTTGTATAAGAGCAGTTTGTTCTCAGTACTGAGCTGGGAATGTTTTCTGAGTAACCAGTACATTTCTTTATATTTGATTTCGAGTTCTTTTCGTTTCATTTTCACGTGCGAATTCCATTTCAGTCTTGCGTCGAGTGTCATTCCCAGGTATTTGGCCTCGTTTGCAAAGGGTATTCGGGCCGAGTTTAGGAAAATTGGCAAGTCATTAGTTTTCTTGTAAGCGAAATTCACGTGAACAGATTTAGATTCGTTGAGGGCGATCCGCCAGTCCCTCGTCCATTCATTTACAATATTCAGTGCGTTTTGTAGTTTTGCAGTCGTTTCTTCGATTGTTTTACCTACTGCTAGGATAGCGGTGTCATCGGCAAACTTAGCAAGGATAGTGCCATCTTCGTTCGGTATATCACGAGTATACAGCAAATAGAGTAGCGGCCCAAGAACGCTTCCTTGCGGTACGCCTGCCGAAATTTCTTTGAGCTCGGAGTATTCGACTCCATGTCTAACACAAAAGATTCTATTCCCGAGATATGATTCTAGAATATCGAATAAGCATACAGGTAGAACTTGTCCTAGTTTGTGTTCGAAAACCCAGTGGAGAGTCCAAAAAGAGAGAAAATGCACTTATTTTATGTGATTGCTTAACTATAAATTATTTGTTGGGAAGAATGAATATAAAAAACAACAATCTTGCGCTGCTCGATGGTGAATTCACTTTCCTTGGTCGCTGCTCTAAAGGGAATGGCAAAAGACGATTGTGAGTGGACTGTATATAAAGGGGTAGCTGTTACTGCCGCTATCCCGCACACACGCAGGAAGTAAATGCCCACGTGACGATCTTCTGCTCTAGGGTCGCTGTTATGTGTGTGGTGTCTGCGTCCCGTTGCCTGCACTGGCGGCTGCTCTGGTTCTATGTACGTGTGTTATATATGTGTTGCTCGAGTAGATTTGGTCGCAGTCCTGTGCTGCGATAATATGTACTGTGTTTCTGCACATCGAATGATTTGGCTCTATTTACTAACACCGGTTGCCTGCGCTCTGCTACGACAAAATGCTCTATGTGTGTTATGTGATGTTGTTGATGTTGGATGTTTCTATTGTGTTCTGGAGCTGCCGCTATATACTTTTATATGGTGCCATCTGGCATCGGATGATTTTCCCGCTATATGGCATGATAAGGTTGGCGCCATGCGGTGTGTCGGTAGATCCGGAACATTCCCCCCCCCAATTGAAGAGTAGTCTTCAACTGCCGTTGCTGACTTCTTCTTTTGGGAGAATGCACAATTTCTGAATCGGACGCACTAATGTCGTATGCTCCATCCGCACATCTGCACTCCGCACAAGCCCATCTCTACCCTTATGAACGGCGGTGATTCGTCCTAGGGGCCACACCGTGGGTGGCATATTTTCTTGTTTCACTAGCACTAAGCTACCTATTTCCACGTTATTGCGCTGCTGCCTCCACTTCGGACGCTGTTGTAAGTTATGGATATACTCGTCGCTCCATCTCTTCCAGAAGTGCTGCTGCATGTGCTGTATCCTGTTCCATAGTTTGAGTCTGCCTAGTGGAACCTCGCTGACGTCGGCTCTGAGTGGCTGCACTAGCTGCTCTCCGATTAAAAAGTGAGCGCGCCCGTATCGCCTGGATCGTCGGACAATGCACTCAGTGGCCTTGAGTTAAGGCAAGCTTCGATGAGCACTAGCGTTGTTGAAAGAGTCTCGAAGGTGAATATTTGTTTGCCCATAACTCTGCGCAAATGGTGTTTTAATGACTTTACACCGGCTTCCCAAATTCCACCGGTATGTGGTGCACCTGGCACAATAAATCTCCATTCTGTGCCCATCGCTCTGATTTGTTGGATTGGGAGCCTCTGTCCCCAGGCTCTTGCGGTTCTGCGAAGCTCTCTGTCGGCACCGACGAAGGTTGTGGCGTTGTCGCTCCACAACACTGAACAGGCACCACGTCTGCCGGTGAATCGCTGAAAGGCGGCCAAGAAGGCCTCCGTGGTTTGGTTGCTCACGAGCTCCAGGTGAATTGCTCTGGTCACCATGCACACAAAGACTGCGATGTAACCTTTTTCTATTATCTTTGTTCGGCTCGCCCTGGCCTTGATCTGAATTGGTCCAGCGTAGTCTACACCGCTATGTCGAAACGCTCTCGTTGGTTGCACCCGGTCTCTCGGAAGACTGCCCATCAACTGCTCTGCTACCCGCTGCCTTTGCCGGAAACACACCTTGCATCTCGCAATGGATGCTTTTAGTGCACGTCTAAGGGTTGGTATCCAGAATCGTTGCCTTATATACTGCATGCACAGCTGCGTTCCACCGTGTAGTGTCCTAAGGTGGGCCTCCCTGAACAAGAGCACACTCAGACTGCTCCTTGCTGGAATGATGACAGGGTGCATGTGTGTATATGATAGCGACGACTCCTGTAGGCGTCCACCAACTCTCAGTACTCCGTTCGAGTCGGTGAAGGGATTCAGCGAAGATATACTGCTCGCACTGTCTATGGGTCGTTTGTTCTCCAGCTGTCGCAGCTCTTGCGAATACGCCTCATGTTGTACCACCTTTGCTCAATAAGTTAACGCGTCCTCGCGCTCCAATGATGTTGTAGGACCCGTTATCCTTTCTTCTCGAGTAGCTCTGCAATTTCGCACGAATCTGAGAACGAATGCTGTGATGCTCAGAATGTTCCGCAATGTTGACTTGCGCTCTAGTAGGCGGACGTCGTCTATGTCGAGTCCTGCTGCTCTCAAAAATGTCAATGCTCCAACGGTGGCTGTCTTCATTGCTGATGCTGCTCCTGCTTTTTGTTGCGCGCTCAAAGATGGCTGCTCACTTGGCCAATTCTGCTCAGGGCCCTTGAGCCAGTGCGGTCCCTCCCACCACAAGGATAGGTCACCGAGTTGTGATGCTGGTATTCCTCTGGACCCGAAATCCGCCGGGTTATCTCCTGATGCCACATGTCTCCAACGCTGACATCCAGTCATCTCTTGAATGGAGCTGACTCTGTTTGCGACGAAGGTCTTTAGCTCACAGGGCATCTTGCTGATCCAGTGGATCACCACCATCGAATCGGTCCAAAAGGTTCTTGGCACTTGATGGAACCCAGCCGCCTTCACGATCTGTGACATCACTTTGCAGAGTAGGTTCGCTGCGCACAGCTCCAACCTAGGTATAGTAAGCGTCTTGAGAGGTGCCACCCTTGTCTTTGAGGCTATCATCACGCACCTTGTTTCGCCGTTGCTCTTCGTTGATCTCAAATAGACGACCGCTGCATAAGCTCTCGCAGATGCGTCTGCGAATCCATGCAGCTGTAGGTCGACGGTGTCTGCACTGCCCAACCAACGGGGAACTCTTATCGCCTTCAAGTGCACCAGCTCTTGGTAATAGTTCTGCCATACGGGGACCATAGCTGCAGGTATGGTTTCATCCCACTGCACCCCTGAACGCCACAGGTCCTGTATGAAAATTTTTGCAATAATAATCACAGGAGCCAAATATCCGTTCGGGTCGTATAACTTCGCAATCGCACTGATTACCGCTCTTTTCGTTAACTTGAGCT
Source organism: Brachypalpus laphriformis (assembly GCA_945910035.1). Classification (NCBI taxonomy): domain Eukaryota; kingdom Metazoa; phylum Arthropoda; class Insecta; order Diptera; family Syrphidae; genus Brachypalpus; species Brachypalpus laphriformis. Next base: position 281,461,368 of record OX246754.1, on the reverse strand, counting down.
CGCCTTCAAGCTGCACCTTGAACATAATCTCGTCGCTTGTGGAGTCCCAAACCAGTCCCAATATTGATGTCTCGTGCTCCTTTGAGAGGGTTAACTCCGTCATGCTGCTCTTCTCGGTAGAAAGGTTCGCCAGCACCTGTTGACTCGAGGACATGAATTTGTCCAGTTCGAAGCCGCCGGATCTGAGTGAAAGAATAATTTCATCGCACAGTGTTGTTGCACCTTCCTCGTTCTCTGCTCCTGTTAACATGTCATCGACATAGAAGTTGTCGTTTATGGCCATGTATGCTCTTGGATACTGCTCTTTGTTGTCAAATGCGCATTGACGCATAGCTCTTACCGCGTTGAAGCCACTGGATGTCATCCCATAGGTCACTACGGTAAGCCAAAATTCCCGCAACTGCTCATCTGGGCTCTCTCTCCAGAAAATTCTTTGCAGGTCCCATTGCTCGGGATTAACTCGCACCTGGCGGAACATTTTCTTCACGTCCGCTGTTACCGCTACCTTGAAGCATCTGAATCGGGTGATGATGGCCGCCAAATCGTCTTGTAGCTTATCGCCTGGAAACTGCACGTCATTGAGCGATAAACCACTATCGGTTTTGCACGAGGCGTCGAAAACCACTCGGAACTTCTTGGTGACGCAGTGGTGTGGTATGTAGTACACCATGTCTTTGTCCCGAGGCTCATTTGTAACCGGGGTCATGTGGTTTAATCTCCGGTACTCGCGCATGAACGCCACGTAACTGTTTTTTAGCTCCTGATCTCTCAGAAGTTTCTTCTCGAGTTGAAAAAATCTCCTTAAGGCTGCTGCCTTCGAACTGCCCAAGCTCTGTGCCCTTTCGCTTAAGGGGATGGTTACCACGTATCGCCCATCCGAGTCGCGGTAATGCGTGCTCATGAAATTGTCCTCGACCCATTGCTCTTGGTCTGTCCTTGTGACTGCTCTGTCCGGCTCTTCTGTCTCCCAGAATTTCCTTAGGAGGTTGCTCAAATCGTCTGTGGGTAGTTCTTGAACTACAATCATCGCGCTTGCTCGTTGCCCTTGCTGCTTGTTGTCTGGTGTTAGCAGCTGCCCGAAAACGATCCATCCTAAGTGAGTGTCCTGCGCTGTTAAACCAGAGGCATATCTTCTCACGTTGCTCCTTATTATCGCTGCCCATACTTCTGCTCCCAGGAGGATATCGATACTGGAGGCTTTATCGGCTAACCTCAATTCTCTCGTGTCTTCTATGTGGTTCGACGGTAGATCCTTGTCTGGTATTTCTGATGAAATCTTTGGAATCGCATACATCATACAGCGCAATGTAAAAGAAGGCCCAGTTTGCGATTGTATAGTGATGCATACAACTCCTGACGGCCGCACATTGGCCTTGGAACCAATTCCAGATACTCGGAGGAAGGATTTGCGCTTCTTGATACCGATTTTTTGCACAAACTGCTCTGAGATAGCGTTGATTTGGCTACCGCTGTCCAAAAGTGCTCTCGCCACCACCGTGTGCCCTGCTCCGCTTGTTATGTTAACACATGCTGTAGCCAGTAATGCGCACTCCGCTACTGCATTGTCAACCTCCTCTCCGCAATGTGAGGAGCTGGGATGATTGGTACTTTCGGACTTAGATCTCGGCGTGGGTGTTAGTTGCTATAAGCTCGGTTGTCCCTTCACTTCTGTGGAATGAGTAGAAGATCCGGGCTCTGACGCCGCCACCGCAGCAAGACTTAACTTAGTCATGGTTTTTTGCTCTGGACATAATACACTATTATGTTTCTTGTTGCACCTGCGGCAGGCACCTGAAGGGCAGTTCTGTGCCATATGGCCGCTCCTCAAACAGTTGGCACACAGCTTCCAGGATCGAACCTTCTCGAATCTCATCCTAGTTGACAGCGCCAAAAAATCTTCGCAACGGTATAGTTGATGTTGCGATCTGCACAATGGACAGGTCGATACTGTCGCTGCTCTGCGGTCGACGATTGCTCCCTGGCTGCTCTTGCATTGTCGATGATCAGGTTCCGTGTGCTTGCTACCGTCTCTCTCCTGCGCGTCGAAGAATGCTGAGTCCAATGCACTTGCTCGCTTCTCCAGGAACTTTAAGAATTCTTCCAGTGTAGCGATCTTCCGGACATCTTCTCTTGCCATTTGCCATGCGTGGTTGGTTTCTGCATCTAATCTCGCTCTGAGCATGTTGACAACGAAGGGGTCCCAGGAAGTAGTGTCCAAGCCGAGGGCCGTTAGTGAAGTTAAATGAACGTTGGTCTCGTTCACTAGCTCACGGATATCGCGTGCCTTTGAAAATCCCTCGCCGATGCTCGGGATGGCGTGCAGCGCGTTTAAGTGAGCATCCACGATGTTTTGAGTGTTATCGTAGACCTCGTTCAATTTTGCCCACGCTATGGCATAGTTGGCCTCAGTGACCTGCCACCTGCCCACTAGCCTAGCCGGAGCTTCGCCTAGCAGTTGTTTAAGCTCGCGCATTTTGGTGACAGTCGCCATTGCCGCGTTGTTATGCACTTCAGTAACGAACTGGTCTCGAAATTCACGCCATTTTGTGTAGTCGCCCTCGAAACGCACGATTTTGCTGATACGCTCCTGATGAAGCTATATGATACCGGTCTGTGGTGCCGGTGTGCTCATTGTAACGTTCGCCGCTGCACTCTCCTCCAGCTCGGAGATGCGTGCATGCATCCTTGCAACTGCTTTATGATGGACGAGCTCGACAGCCGCAAGGTATGTATCATGCGCTCTAAGTTTTCGGAATTGGCCGCCTTTTCCACCAGAGACATGTGCTCTGTAAGCAGCCTCTCAAAAGCGCTCTCAGCGGCTGATAGCTTGGTTTTTACCATCGCTCGGTCTGCTTGCTCGAATTCGTCTTCCTCGACGAATCTCACAGCCCGCATTATCGACGATCGAAATGCGTCTCTACGCGCAACGTCGCCCATAGTCGCACAGTTTTTCTTTCTTCTTATGCCCGTAAGACCACCGACGGCTCGCAGTAACTCAGGTCGACCCTTCGAAAATCACTGCGATCGTGAATGGAATAGAAGACAAGAAATGCACATACAATGCTCTATTATTCTGTTGCACTGCACAATCGTATTCGCACTGAGCAATTGCCCTCGCTGCACTATGAAATAGTTTATTGCACTTGCACTTCGCTGTGATGAATTTTATTTCACTGTGTTTTGATCGAACCGCAGTGAGATATTTTTTCTTTAATGTTTGCTGCACTTTGACAAAAAATAACGGAGATGAAATTTTGTTGCACCGTAATAAAAATATCTCTCCCTTATTTACCACACTTCTTGCACGATCGCACTGCGCTAAAAAATGTACATCTGTTTATTTTTGCACTATGCTCGAATGTTTTTTTTTTTCACGCACTGTTTGCACTTATGTCTTTTTTTTTCTCGCTGGATAATCTGGCTCGATGGGACCAAATGTTCGAAAACCCAGTGGAGAGTCCAAAAAGAGAGAAAATGCACTTATTTTATGTGATTGCTTAACTATAAATTATTTATTGGGAAGAATGAATATAAAAAACAACAATCTTGCGCTGCTCGATGGTGAATTCACTTTCCTTGGTCGCTGCTCTAAAGGGAATGGCAAAAGACGATTGTGAGTGGACTGTATATAAAGGGGTAGCTGTTACTGCCGCTATCCCGCACACACGCAGGAAGTAAATGCCCACGTGACGATCTTCTGCTCTAGGGTCGCTGTTATGTGTGTGGTGTCTGCGTCCCGTTGCCTGCACTGGCGGCTGCTCTGGTTCTATGTACGTGTGTTATATATGTGTTGCTCGAGTAGATTTGGTCGCAGTCCTGTGCTGCGACAATATGTACTGTGTTTCTGCACATCGAATGATTTGGCTCTATTTACTAACACCGGTTGCCTGCGCTCTGCTACGACAAAATGCTCTATGTGTGTTATGTGATGTTGTTGATGTTGGATGTTGCTATTGTGTTCTGGAGCTGCCGCTATATACTTTTATATGGTGCCATCTGGCATCGGATGATTTTCCCGCTATATGGCATGATAAGGTTGGCGCCATGCGGTGTGTCGGTAGATCCGGAACAGTTTGGATTTCAAGCCATCATGCCACACCTTATCAAAGGCTTGCGAGACGTCAAGAAATACGCTTGAGCAAATCTCTTTTTTCTTCAAATGCTTTTTCGATTACGTCAGTAATTCTATGAACCTGGTCAATCGTCGAATGCTTACTTCTGAACCCAAACTGGTGGTCAGGGATAAGATTGTTTTCTTCTATTACCTGTTGGAGACGCCTTAATAATATCCTCTCGAAAATTTTCGATATGATTGGAAGAAGCGAAATTGGTCTATACGATTTTACCTCATTTGGCGGTTTTCCTGGTTTTAAAACCATTATGACTTCCGCAACTTTTCATTGGCTCGGCACGTGTTTTAATCTAAGTGCAGCATTTACAATATGGAGAAGCTTAATCAATGCTTTTCTAGGTAAAACTTTGAGAATTTCTCCGGTAATCAAATCATAACCAGGAGATTTCTTAGGTTTTAGATTCTCGATCTCATGTTTGAGTTCCCTTAGCGTTGCACTTGTGAGCGTCAAATCGTCAGATGGTAAATCCAGCCTATTGCGGTTATCGTAAACCACTTGACCATCATACGGTTTAAATGTTTCTTCCAGGTGGGCCGCAAAGGCGTCCGCTTTTTCTTTATCTTCCCTCGCCCATTCATTTTGATTTAATTTGATTGGCGGCGCGGGGACTTTGGGCCGTTTGGTGCCTTTTACAGCTTTCCAAAGTGAATAATTGGAATCTTTTTTCGCTGCTAAACTTTCAAGGTAAGAGATGCACGATTCTTAAAATCCTTAATAGTCTTCTTCAACAAATTGCACAGACGATTCAAGTGTGCTTTATGTTGCGGAGCACGACTCTAATGCCATTTTTTACGCGCTTTTCTTTTATCCTTGACCAATTCTTTTATTTCCGGAGGATATCGCAAACCGTATCTGTCCGGCGTTTTCCTTGGATTATGAGTATTATTCCAAGAGGCGAGCTGTACGATCTCAACGAAGCGATCAACTTCAACCTCAAGTTCATAGGGTGTCGTAAGTGGAACGCTTAGTTCAACATTATCTTCAATTTCGTTCCTAAAGCCTTCCCAGTTAGTTGTTCGACCAGTTAATCTCGCTGGCTCTAGGTTATAGACTAGTTTTTCGCTGATTGTTAAAATAACCGGGGAATGATCAGACGACAGATCAAAGCAGTCTTCGACTTTTATGTGGTTGGTAGATATTCCTTTCACAACGAAAAAATCTATCAGGTCAGGTATTTTCGAAGTATCAATTAGCCAGTAAGTTGGTTTACCCATCGAGTGGAAATCACAACTGTACTCCACACATGCCCCATAGAGCATTCTACCTTTTTTCGAGCTGTATCTAGAGCCCCAGAACGTATGTTTCGCATTAAAGTCACCGCCGATGATAAAATTAGGTTTCAGCGATTCAAACAAGTTAGTAAAATCTGATTTTTCAAGGGCAGAACGCGGTGGACAGTAGATAGATGTGATTTTAAGAGTACGCTGACTATTTTTAACTCGAATCGTGCACAGTTGCAAAGTTTCAAGTTCTATCTTTAGGTCTTCCGATTGTTCGATGCAGTCTTTAATAAATAACGATGATCCGCCTCGCTCTTTTCCCGAAGGGTGACAAGCGTGGTAATCATTATATCCTTTTATTTTTAAATGCGATTCCTTTTTTACGTGGGTTTCAGAAGTCAAACAAATATCAATATCTTTTTCACACATGAATATTTCCAATTCGTCGAGTTTTTGCAAAAGTCCGTTTGCATTCCAAGTCCATATTTTTAACATTCGTTTGTCATTCATATTCTAGTTGAAGTACGCGTTTTCTGAGAATTATTTTCAAGCTCAACCAGCCTATCGAGAATAATTTTATTTATTTTACTTTGTTCTTCAAATTTCTCGAGAATAACCGACAAAACATGAGAGACAGGGTCCTTCGAAATTTCAAGGTTTTTTGGTTTGTCGGATGCCGCAGCCTGAGCGTAGGTCTGCACTCCTGCTGTCCGAGGGTTATTACCTGGCGGCTTTTTCGAAGCTAACTTTTCAGTACCGATTCTTTTAAGAACAGAGGTCGAGGACTTTTCTGTTGTCTCTCTTTCCCTCACCTTTTTGTGCTCTGAACCCAGTAGTTTTAGTTTGCCTACTTTCTCCTGTGCATTCTTACGCTTTGGCTTAGTTTGCAGTTTAGATTTTGCAAGGGGCTTAAGGAGCATATCTCTCCGTTTTTGCAACTCCTTAGCTACTTCACAGCCTCTATAATTTGCCGGGTGCTTTCCCTTACAGTTAGCACATGTTGCAGAGGTTTGTTTATTTACTCCACAGACTTGGGAGAGATGATTTCCGGCGCATTTCACACATCGCGACTCTTTTTTGCAGTACATTTGCGTATGGTTAAATCCTTGGCAACGTTTGAACTGCGGAATCATCCTTAAATTTCTACGCATGGGCTCGATTTTGACCACGATATTTAGTATGGCTCTAATTCGGTAGATATCGTCGATATTATCCGATTTATCGAAGGTAACCGGAAGTCCACGCCTTACCAAGACGTCTTTATCTATTTCCGTTTGTTGCTTCTCCTTCTTGATGATATTAACGGCATCAAGAATTTTAAAGCCTTTGGCTTGAAGGTCAGTCATAACCTCTTCTTTGGTGCAAGAGGGGTGGAGTCGCCTTGCAACGACACGATGGGGCCTTTCTGACTTGATTTCGAAAGTATACCACTGAATTTTTTCGGTATTTAGCTTTTGGGACACAGCTCGGTAGTCATTGTAGTCATCGACGTTAACTTTCCACGCATTATCCCTCAAAGACGTAACCTTATACTTTGATGTTATTATTCCTTTAAGGAGGCTTTGCAACTTATTGTATTCCGTTATCCCGACGATGTTTATTGGTGGGGGTGGACGAAATTGCGCTCGAAGTTGCTTTTCTTGCGGTTCTTTGTGATTTTCTTCTTTCACAGGCTCGACTTCGGGCGATGAACCTGCTCTCCGTTTCTTACTAGGTCTTTTCTTTGGGACCCGATATGTTTCGCATGCTAGCTCTTCTTCGTCTGTGTGATATTCCAGACTAGCTAAGCGTGCTGGAGTACATTCGCGTTCTCTCTCGAAATGTGTGTTCTTTAGGACCTTATTTTCTTCTTTTAATAAGTCTATCTCTTTCTTAAGATCTTGATAGAGTAGATCCATTTCGTTAAGCTTGATTCGGAGTGTTTCATTTTCTTCCTCAAGACTTTCATATTTCGCTGAGTCCTGAATTTCGCGCGCTGGCGCTTCCGGTGGACTTCTTTTCCCGGAGTTATTCGATCTTGGTGGAGGAGACCGAAGATTGGTGGATTGATGAAGATTACCACGAGCATTTCAAACTCCGACGCTCATAGCATGATTCCGACCGGCGATGACACAGAAGTGGATGCAGGCAGCAGAATTGGTTGAACTTAAACTGCGTTCAGAATGCAGAAGTTTGAAAGAGCTGTGTTTCAACGTAAGAATAGAAATAAGCTGCTATTGTTCCGTGGCGTAAGTGGTTAGTATGTCGGATCACTACTCATGAGGTTCCAAGTTCGAATCCCAGAAAACACCAAAAAGTTTTTTCACGGTCCCTCCTCTCGCGAGTGTCTGACAAACATCCGAGAGTATTGTTGTCACGAAAAAGCTTCTCAAATCGCCGTTTGGATACGGCACTAAACTGTAGGTCCTTTCCATTAGTGTGAAAAATATAACGCACACAACTTGAGTGGTTGCGAGAAGGCACTTAAAGAGCTATTGCGCCAAATCTTTATTTATTTATTTATTTTTTTTGCTATTGCTCCGGTCAATAGTTCAATAGTTCCGATCTTCTCTATAGGGGTAGTACTTGGCAACTTGACCATAATTGTTACAAGTGAGCTGTAAACTTTCGTTAATAGATGTCTGTGCATGATGCAGAACTATTGTAATTTTTTTTTTGCCAAACCGTATCTCAAACAACAAATTCAGGACGCACCTTCAAGGAAAATATCCTCAGCATAAAGCAAAAAAACTGTTCTAGGAGAATATTTCTTCAATGATTTGGGCAAACTTTACAAGTAAACATAGTTCTTAAGATATATTCTGAGCTCAAGATGGTTCAAGGAACTAAAGATTAGATCGAACATCACCTCTACTTTTGTCTGCCACCATACAGTTTCTACTCTAAACGTGAACAGCTGATGGACGAAGTGGGGCTTGGTGCGAACCCAAACTATGTATTGTACTGCCGTGATATTAAGGCTAACTGCAGTACTGTTCATGTATACTCACAGTTTGGTCCATTTGACTTTACATTAATTACCCTCTGAACATAAGGCCTTGAAAACTTCCAGATATAAATTTAATAAATCTCTCAGGACAATATTAAATAAATCTTTTTGTGTGTCGAAAAAGTGACTGCCAAGGGCCATTCATTTTCTGTTGGCTGAAGAACGTATTCTCTCGCGAAGGAATTTTTATTTGTTTTTGTATTTTCAACTCCTACACTAGTCATTAAGAGATACCTGAAATGGGCCCGGAAGTAGATCTTCGTCGATCTACTTCCAACATCTATGAATTGTATCTTGGTAATCTAGAAAAAAAACTCCTTATAGGGAAGATCGACAGATCGACAGAAGAGCCTGTCCTTAGATACCTCGAAGGAAATCCTCGTAGATGTTCAGTGGATTACGTATATACCATCTCTTCATACGAATCAGTTCAACAGACGTCGTAACAAAAGATGTCGGCATCGCTGTCATGGCCTCTGCTTCCCTAACACGAGATACCCCATTAGATGAAACCTAAAGCCTGAAGCCTAAAGCGTTCCATTTTCCCAGATCTAATACCTCATAAGCTAGATCTATACGTTACAAAGTAGGTGATCGACTTGTCGACTGTCCAGTTTTCTTGTTGAAAGCAAAATCTCTAAGCGCCTCACAATCATCACATTCCAATAGCGTGAAGGGCTTCTTCCTCCTATAATACATTGTAGACAAGATCATTCGAATAAAACAGTGAGCAACGCTTCATGTACGGACGCGAAAGAGCAGGGGTGCTAATGGGCTCGAAGTTTGCTCGATTAGTACCAAGGAAAAAGAATATTGAAGTAAATGAAATCGTCAACAATATGTCAAAAATCAATATTATGATAAGGTTCACTATCAACAAGAAAACTTTTGGATAAATTCACAATCCTTGGCTAATGAAAAAACTGAGGTTGATATCATACTAAGAAATTTTTAGAAGAGTTAAAACCTTGAAAGCCACTCTCGCCCTTCATTGCCTTAGAACCTTTTAATAATGAGCAAACAATTTTCAAAGTATCATTCATGTAACATGCATACAAAATGCCCTTCAATGACCAATAAACCGATTTAATCATCCATTTTACCCTTCGAACCAAAAAGTAATGAAAACCCATCAAGTTCTTATCCCCTAAATTAATCCAAAGATGTGTACCGCGATAGTAGGTTTTGAAGTCAAGTTAATATCTCTAACTAATTGCAGGACTCTGTAACACACAATTTAAATTCTGTTAACATAATAGTGTATATGTTGGGTAACTCCATGTGGTATGGTCCGGTAATTTAGGTCTTCTACGGCTTGATATGAACTCAAATCTAAGAGGAAGGGAGCATACGATAAGTGGTTGTGCGTATGCGGATATTTCAACACCAATCTCTAACTAAACAATCTCACAGCGCTGTAGATACGGATTAATGTATATCTATTTAATTGTCGTTTAGTCATCCCTCTTTGTGTGTGCATGCCTGCAATCAGAACATCATAACAACAAGTTCATTAACGACTTTAGGGCAAAACGGTACACAAATAGCCACATTGCCCCGCCACAAGAGTGTATTTAAAGACCCGAATCACATTTGGTCATTGTATGTGAAGAGGCTGTGCGGACCATAGATCGTTTCTTCCGATAGTCCAAACCTAGAGAGAGAGACACCAGGAAAGGCACATTGCAAAATTTACCGATAGTAATTGCATTACAGGACGAAAGGTCCAGTTCCTCTCACTGTAGAATGCTATTACTGCTAAAGTATGAACCATTTTGAAAATGAAGAGATTGAGAAAATTAACTGCTCCTTGGAGAGTTGCCTTAATTGCTGGTATTGACCGGTTGTTAGTTCAAATCGCTGAGTGAGGGTTGCGAAAGAATCTGCTTGTTGGAGTTCTCCTAAAATTTTTGTTGAAAATTGGTTTTATGATTATTTTTTGGAGTTAATTAACTGATAGCGATGAAAGTTTCGACAAATTGTACGGTCGAAAGGTTTCGTTAAATAGCCTTTGGTCAAAGGAGATGTACATGTCTAAATGCAATGGAAGTGGTACCCGACAGATGTAGTATAAAGTAATTAAGAATGTCCATAGTTTTACTAAAGAGTAATGGATTTTGGGTAAAGCATTACTCTCTTCGTTTTCAACTGTCAATTTTCAAAAGTCATCAAGTTTCAAGAGTTTAAGACATGCCTATGCAAATATTCATAATCTAAGGAAGAATTACCGGTGCTATTGGTAAAAAAAGGTGTAGGTCAAATTGGTTTTCGAAGCAAGTGGGGTTTCAGCTCAAGCTACGCTGTGTACGTTATACTCGCGACAAGTAACGGGTGCGCCATCTTTTATGTCGGTATTTGAACATTGAATAACTTTGACATTTATTAACCGAATGACTTGAATAGACATGTTTTTGAAACATCAATTCAGTATAATTTTAGCCATGAATCGCTTCACACCGAAACAATGCGCCGAAATAGTGACACTGTACATTGAAAATAGTCGTTCAGTTGTGTTAACTCAACTTGCATATCGTCGAAAATATCGTGGCCAACAAGCACCGTCTGACAACACTATTCGTCGTTTGGTGTGGAATTTTTGTTGAGCACGGGACAGTGATAGTGAGAGATCGTCGACATGCCGTTCAATAACGCCCCAGACGTGCCAATGGTTAAAGCGGTAAGAGTGTTTCGGAGAACCCACATGTGTTGTATCCTCACCGCGCTCAGCATTTTGGCGCCAGTGGAACCACCTTGTGGCGCATTTTAAAGGATGATTTGCATTTGTTTCCATATAAAGTGCAATTGACTTAAAGAATATTGCCGACAGACCGTCCACGTCGCTTGGAATTCGGCCAAAAAGTCGCTCGAATGGTTGACACTGAACCTGATTTTTGGAAGCATATTTTGATGACCGACGAGACCCATTTCACACTCTCTGGCGCCGTTAACAAGCAAAATTGCCGTATTCGGGGAACAGAGAATCCACACAAGATCCATGAAACACCATTGCATGACCAAAAAGTGACTGATTGGGCCGGCGTTCGCGCCAAAACCATCATTGGCCCATTTTTCTTCAGAGAACTCGAAACAGTCAATGGTAATCGATATCAGTGGATGTTGGCTCATTATCCCACACTGCAAATCAAACAATGCCGTTTCTGTACCGAAAATACTCTGGACGTGTGCTGTCAAAAATGGCGACATTGACTATCCACCCAGATCTCCAGATTTGACCCCTGCGGACTTCTTTTTGTGGGGTTATTTGAAAAGCAAAGTGTACGCCAGGAAGCCTTAGACCATTGACGAGCTCAAGGCAAACGTTCGTGCCGAAATCATCGCTATACCACCCGAGATGCTCGAAAAAGTGATGGAAAACGCAACAAAGAGCCCACACTTTGCTTTGGTCAATAGAGGCGGCCACTTGATTGATGTTGTATTCAAAAACTAGTCCAAATAAATTATAAAGGACCACATTAAATATAAATATCCCATTTATGGAAATTGGTTGTTTTTTGTTTAAAGTTATTCAATATTCATATACCAACATAAAAGATGGCGCACCCTGTACTACGAACATAATGCTAACGACGACTTTTATCTGGGAAAGTAATTCCGAAGGGCGTAAGACGTAAGGCGTTATTGTCTGATCTCCTTGTCTTAAGGTTTTGATCAATTGCTGGCAAGAGAACCTTTCGAAAGAGCTTAGTTGGAAACGTGTCGAGTGCAACTAAAAAGTGCATAAAACAGCATTTTTTTAGGGTATATATGTAGGTACCTTTACAATGACCTTTTTGATTGTGTTCTAACATGCTTCTTAGAAAAATTCATTCCAGTGAACAGTCTAAACAGACCGAGTTGCCACATACACAACGTAGTCTTCTATGGAGTGGCTATTACTTTACCCAGTTATGCAGAAAGGACATAGTTCTAAAAAGTGTGTTTAGAGCCACTTTCTTGCTTAGAAATGTACGAATGCGTAAAGTTGGATTTCATTTTCCAGTATGTCTTTATGCACGTATCGATTCGGGAAAAAACGCAACGCCAGAAAATTACTTTCCAAACCATGACATTTCCTCTGCCATGTTTAATGTTCTTTAAAGCGTATTTGGAATCCAATTTCTTGTTATAGGTCGTCGTGGATATGGCTGGCCATCAGAAGTAAACATGCTAAAGAAACATAGTTTTTACACTCAATTAACTCAAGCTTAAGATACGTGTTGATGAGGAATAAAATCTAAATTCCAAATAAACTGAAACTCAAAATTTTCTATGCGCTGAATCTTTTAGAAATCCTTCAACTGTTAAAGTTAACCAGAGCTTTAAGGTTTGATGTCTGCTGAGTCAACATTCAATGACTTCGTAACCAAAATTCAAGCTTCCCTGAAAAGAACGGAAACCTGTCTGGTTGCCTATCTAGCTACAGGAGAAACAATCAATAACAGCTCATACAATTCCACTACACACGCCTTCAAGAATATGAAACTCCCCCTAAATTATCTCTATGCTCCATTTCCGAAGTGTTGCAATAAGCACTATATTTGGAAGGATTCTCAGTAAACACTAAAATTTTACTAGAAAGAGAAATAGATCTTCTTATCAGAGCATTCCTTTTTTATAAAACGATTCTTGTCCAGAGCTAATCAAGCAATTTAGATTTGTAACCGCATTTGTGGCAGGAATTGCGTCCAAAACTGTGTTACAACTGTACAACTTAATAGCTACTCTGATCTCCGCATCGGTGGTCTCCTTGACAAGTTTGCAAAAACATGTTTCATGAGGAATATCTTACCCAGTTCCTGAAGGGACGAATATCCATATTCTTTCCGGATATGATCCAGTATAGTGCAAAAGTGGGCATTTGATATGCTTCTAGAATATTCGGTGAGTCGTTTCGTTCGTTTTCCAAGGAATACACTCAAATCGTCGGCCAAGGAATACACTCAACAATTTGTTAAGATAATATAAACATACAATTCACCACCCATGGCAAAACTATTCTAATCTTCCCTGACAGTCGAGCCATTCTGAAGACGTTTAGCTCATTCGGGATGAATCAGAGGCTACTTCCTCACGTTCGAAACATTCTCAAAACTGGTAATAAAATAGCTGTCATTCTGTGGGTGATGATATTATCGATTCGATGGCTAATAATATTTCAACTCTTCACCGCTTTATCGGTCTCCAACCTTCCAAATAACAGACTCCGAGAAAGTTCAAAGCGATGCAAATTTGCACCCCCCGTACAGATAGTTCCATTTTACTTTTTATCTTTACTTTCACACAACTACCTATACTATCCTGCCTGCAGAACATGACTGACTGACATGAACTGATGCATCCTTGGAATGAAATTCTCTATTGCTTTTGGATTGGGTGAATGGGAAAGAGTTGAGATAAATTGTCCCACAATATGCATTTAAAGTATTCGAAGAAGAGTATCACTTCGAATCTAATAGAGAAATCATTTCAAAAAATATTTGGTGACCTTAGGGGAGGCCTATTCCAAGGTACTAAACCAACACTCTCGGAAGGCCTTTCAATTTGTAATGATTGTACTTTAGAAATCGATTTACGGATTTATTTGTATGTACCTTCTTTTAGCATTCGTTATGCGTTAATTTATTTAATGAATAAACACAAAATTTAAATCCACAGTCAACAAGCAAAAGTGGAGATGGAGGGTGTGTATAAAATTTAAGAAAAAAAATTGTAAAATTAAATTTCCACTCTAACACAATTAATGGGTATCTACTTTTTCGTCACTGCCGACACCACACGTACAAATTGTCACCCTCAACGTGTGTCAACAAATCAACAGGTTCCACACTTTACCATCAAAAGCAAAAATATCTGCTTTTTTTCATTCAAAGCTTGGATGCGATATTATATCCCCATCTGTATATCAAGCGAAACCCTCCACACATATTTTACACATCAACCGACTACAATAGCCATACAAATTGTCGATACTTTTCGAGGCCAAATTCAATTTGCTATGAAAAGTGGTGGCGTTTGTAGGAGGAGGACACGGAGTCCTGTAACCGTTGAGCTGTGTCTCCTTTTTTTGTGTTAACTCTCACTGGAATTATTTTTCAATTATTGTGTAATTGGTTGGCGATGTGTGCTGGCGATGCTGGTGAAGCTGGAAAGAAGGAATGCAAATTGAGCGCTGGCTTTTTTTCTGGTGAATAAAATTCGATTAGAACCGAGTTTTGTGTGTGTGCAAATTGTTTAAAGCGGTATTTGAGTGTAATACGGTGAAATGTGTAAATAATTGCTGCCGAATGTGAAGTTTATATAAATTGGAGTTGCAGAAAAATACTACTGTGGAGTTGCACTCACTAGAAGCTTCTTACATTAGAGATGACTAAGGCTTGTATTTAATGCAAATAAAAATAAGTCGTCTCTAAATTCTTCTACATACTTAAATGCTACAACACTGATGTGAAATGCGAGGAGGATGGTAAATTAAAACAGTACTCGTGTGCATATTTCATCCCCTACTCACAATGACACGAAGGTTATTTATCACTAATTGCAGCTTAGTATATCTGTGTACATGCAGAAAAGCCGTTACAGTGAGAATTTAATACCTGACATTGTGCTTAATGATGTCAGGCCAAGGTGGGGGATTAAAGTTAATACCCTGTAATTGACATGATAGATCATTAATATAGATTTTAAGGGCACGGAGGTGTCATGGGGAGGATTCGAAAAACTTAACTGTCAATTAACTCTCCTGGCATTAAATGAATTTTCAACGAATGTTTGGGTGAGCAACGTTAGAGGGTATTTCAACAGCTTTAAGGTTTTTGGTCTTTATCTACTTTTTGAAAAAAATATTTGACAAAGACAATTGTCTAATAATCTCAGACCCATTAGCTCTTCTTTGGCACAAGTTTCCGTATTTTGAACTTCTGCTTTACTATGAAGAGCGCACACAAGGTAGCATTGCAAATCAATTTGCAATACGATTTAACCAAAGTTTTTTGCTTAAAATTTATATTAAATCTTATATTAGATTTAGATATCTAACAATAGCCAGATGGTATCAGGCTTTTGCCCAAAATGTCGTATAAAGGTACTATTCTTAGACACCGCTTTTCGAAAAATGGTTATTTCTCAGTAGATTCCTTTAGAAATTAAAATGAAATAATTGTATGAGATATGCAACTTGGTATAAGTTTTGGATAATTCTAAATATACTCGTATCTTTCTTCACTTTTAGGGAAGGGATGACGACAAAATTCAGCACAGGTGGCGACCGTATTGTGATACTTTCCAAGAACCACTGTGATTTCTTCACACCCGGCGTTACAGTCGAAGTAGTTAGTAAGGCGGTTAAATACTTAAAAAAATGCAAAGCGGTTAGGCCAGATGAGATGCCCCCTAAGTTCTGGAAGAAGATGGGAGACATCGAGTTCAGATGGCTCAGAATTCTCATCTGCAAACTAATGAGAGGTAATTCAATACCGAATGAATGGAGGGAAAATTACCTTCTCCCTGTGTACAAAGGGAAGGGTTATACGTGAAACTGTGATAACTTCCGTTGGCTCAAACTGATGTCACTTCTTTCTTCTTCTTCCTTTTATCAGCGAGCATATGATCCGAAAATAAGGGATCATAACTCTCCCACTTCACCGCATTTCTACTGATCCGCCTGTGGGGTTCGCCTTGATGTCACATACCATGAAAATCGTTGAGCGGGTATTAAGTGGCCGACTTCGAAAAATAATACGGCTATCTAATGATCAGTGCGGTTTTGTCACGGGTAAGCCAACCTCAGATGCAATTCAAAGTATAAGGATCATAATGGAAAAACATCGTGATTCCCTAAAGGATTTGCATATTGTATTGGTTGACTTTGAA